>JAUPFR010000013.1:872338-2072338 GCA_036925125.1 Oreortyx pictus | reverse complement strand
AATGTGCTTTGATGCAGAAATCATTGGACATCGTTCTTCAGTCATTGGTAGGCAGAAGATCATACTGGATGATCGGGTTGGTCTCTTCAGACATTAAAGCAGACAGATCTACGAAAAAAGCAGGCTTCCCTCACCTTTCAAAGGCTTATAAAACTATCCTACACTCTTTGGTATCTCAACAAGTAGCCAAGAGTTCAAATGGATTCTTGGGAGAATAGATGGCTGTCAGGAAATGAATCACTTTGGAAGACTGTGGTTCCCATGATAAAAATTCAGGGGAGAAGGTGGAGGGAAGAGAAGTGTGCTGTATAGGACAGGTTAAACAATCAGTAAAAGATGTGTTCAGAATATGAAGTGCCTTTAGAGAAGGTCATTTTCCATCAGTTCTGGCACTCCTTGGCTCAGAAATTGACAGTGCTCTGAGGAGCTCATTGAAAAGTGGAAAGCTGAAGTACCATGAATGAACGAAAGAACATTTAGAGATCTGCAGCTTCCTGATATTTCTTTGTTCCATAACAGCAGTGAAAAGATGCAGGCAAAAGGGAGATTTTATCAATGGAGAGACTAGACTTATTTATTAAGGGAAAAGAGATAACATCTTACCAGAGGATGCTGCAAGTGAAGCTGATGAACACGTGGTGGGACAGAAGGCATAAGAAGTATCTGTCAGACAGCAGCCAGGCATAGGTCAGGCACGTGGCACGTAGGAATAACCACGCATTGAGAAAAGAACTGGGAAACAACTCAATGCCTCACCTGTCCGAGCATTCTTATCCTTGATATCTCACCTTCCTTCACACCTGGATGGTGCCAGACTGCTCCTTCAAGGAGAACTTCTGGCAAACCCCTTGGCGCAGCTCCCAGGCAGTCCTCTGGCCAACCCAGGATGAACCTCGAACACACAAGCTTCCCCGCTTAAGAGGCTCTAAATGAACCGAGCAGTTAGCTGAGAAACAGAAGCCAAGGTCATCCTTGACCACGGCCTGCAGTCCTTCACTCTGTGAAAACAGGCACACACACAGGCAGGCTTCTGCAGGCTGTGAGTGGAGGGCTGAAGACACACAGTGTCAGCTACTATCTGGAAACATATTCTCACCCTATAGTACACAAGTAAGAGCTTTGAGTGATGAGGGTTTGCTGTGTAATTACCACAGGTCTAAGCTGTGCACGCTGGCAGAGCAGTGTGACATACAGGAGTTTAGAACTTAACTCTCCCTTCTTGACTCATCTCCTGTCCTCAGCACAACATAACACTAACCTTTTGTGTCTAATGCTCAGCTCGTGCCTCAGGGATATTATTTTCTGCCATAGTATCATGATGCACAGAATGCTCTGATGTGATAGAAGCCTGTTGTCTAGAGCTCCCTTTGAGGTGTCAAACACTTTGCATCCTTGCTGTCAAACCCAATAGAACTGGCAGCTATCTTTCTGTAGAGGACTTGTATGATCAGAATTACAAGGCTTTTAAATAATCCATTGTGAGCTCCGATGTTCAGTGAAGCAAAGCCTCACTGCTCACAGCCGAAGCTGAATTCACAAGAAAGATCACCTATTTATTTATAAGACAGAGACAAATAGAGTCTACCTCAAGCACACAAACAGATTTCCCTGAAGTGTTTGTGTGTGTGTGTGTGTGTGTGTGTGTGTGTGTGTGTATGTGCACAAATTAGGTGGTTTTGCTTGCATACATAATCAAGGAGGGTGTTTAAATTTTAGTAAACAACAAGACTACAAGGCATGTTTGTTAGCATCAGCAAGACAGTCAGGTCTCCACCCAGCTGGTTAAAATTGAAGAATGTCCATATCAAGAGCGTATTTGCTTGGGCATCAGTTATCCCACTCTGCTCTGAAGCCTATGCAATCCTGGATTGGCTGTGAATGCTTAACAGTTCTGGAAAGAAAAATGGAAATCAGGTGGGAGCTGAGGGGCTCAGCATCCTGACAGCATGGGGAGGACATGTGGGCACTCTGGGCCACCAAAAAAGCTCATGGCAGCTGCTGTTTGTGTCCAGACTCCCTTTGCTGTATGTGGGAATGTGAGGAACCTCCAAAAAGCAATTCCAGCAGTCAGTAAGCAAGAAGATACAAAAGGTAGCAAACAGGATAACAAAGGAAGAACCTTAAATTCTTCCTTTTTCAAGCTTCAGAAAAGTTATTGAAGCCTGCAAAGGGAACATAAATTCAATCTATCTCATGTTAGGTGCTCGAGTCTCTTTGTGGCTCTTAATAATGAGAGCCTCAAGAATCACATCCTATAAAAAACAACAGCTACAAAGGGAACGAAACACCGAGACTTGACCTTCTAAGTGAGGCTTACTCCATTTTAGGAACACTTCACTGATAGTTTTCCTTCCACACATGTCACACGTACACATAGTGAATGAAGAACAAAACCAGGAAAACACAAGGAGAGAGGAGATGTCTATTTTGACAATGTCAGCTTCATTACAGTTCCACAGGCTGACTTGGCAATATTGATTTCAGTCTATTTATACATTGTCCTCAAGTGTTTTCAACAAGGTAATTTACCGCGGGACTTAAAATGGAGCGAATTAGGTGTTACTTTGATAGTCCCCTTGCTGTCTATAGATTTAACAAGAAAAAAGAGATGCATTTGAGGATACATATTTGTATTTTTTGAATTTCAAAGGGACACTGTACATGTCCCATTGTCTCAGATTTTATAAAACCTGCTTAAACAGTTAATGCTTAGTAGCTGGCTGGATTGAAGCTTATGGCTCCAAACCCGAGGTCATTTAAATCAGAAGTTGTAATACAGAGGAATTGTATATGTTCTTAATTAAATCTACAGAGAAAAGGCTGTGGGTATAGTGAAATGATTTTTTTCCCTAATGCTTCTATTTGAGCAGTCCCTGCACCAGTATATAATACGATGTACTTACCTGAGGGTGTTGGTAATATTGCAAGGGCATCTCTTGTTGCATTTAAGGCCATAAAACCCTTCTGGACACATTCTTTCTTGACAGTAAATCCCTTTAAATCCAGGGTCACACATACATGCTCCATTCACATGATAACACTTGGCACCATTCTGGCAGTCACATTTTTGTGTGCACTGAAAGCCAAACATCCCAATTGGACACTCTTCTTGACACCTGCAATGAAATGAAACATGTGAGGCAGGATGCAAACAAACACTGCGTTCCACTCTGCTTATGTAATTTACATGGGAATGTTTATGTTAATGAATTAAATACAAAATCACAAAATAAGCAATGCACTATGAACTGGTAGCACTGGGGTGATGTGGTATCCTGAGCATGTAAATAGCTGTTAACAGAAAGTGGGTTACTCTCCATCCAATTACATCCTGCAAAATCTGCACTCGTTACTACTGCCTTAGTTAACAAAGTGCATTCCTGTTTCTTGGACCTCGGCATTTTCCATCCATCAACCATAACAAATTCATATGGAACTTTCAAAAAGAAAATATGTCTTTACTTTCTCTTCACCACAGAAGGACTGCACACGTTTTTATAAAGCTACCATTCCTCTGAGGGTGACAATGAAGCCTGAAAGGAAATGTGGCCTATTAAGCAATATTAATGAAAGGTACTTCAAGCAAAGGATAGCTTTACTTTCCCTCTGTGCTGCCATTGCTTTACAGTAACCAGGAGAAAATACACTGCTTCGTCTTTTGTCTGCGTTCTGAGTAACTCCAGCTCAAATTTGCTTTTCATCTCTTACTCCAGGGACGCTCAGTACTATAAAATCTCCAGACAAATCACTTTCACACTCCTCAGCATAGTATCTCCTCCAAAATTGCCATCATTTTAAAAATTCGATGCAGATAGAGAAGGAATCTGCAAATACACAGATTGTTTTAAATTACACCTTCCATGTACTGCTTTCTGCTGTTTCCCAACTGGAGACAATGTGAAGTCTGCAAGAAAATCTCTTTCATTGTTCTACAGTTCAAGTGATCATAATATTTCATACTTTAAAGAGCTCAGCTGAAGTCCTAAAGGAAGCTACTGATTCTCTGCTTGACATAATTCAGAGGTTCTGAAATTCTGCAATGAGTCAGTAGTACAGTTTACATGATCCACCGTGAAATACAGAGACGCCTTTTCAGCTAATAAAAAAAAGAAAAAGAAGTCCAGAAAAGCCCAATTCCCTTATCGCATGGATGCCAGGTATTGGAAATTGCCTATCAGCATTAATTTAATCCTAAGCATTGATTAAAGTGTATACAGCAAACTCAGTGGATAGAGGCAATTGTTAACTGCCTTTCTGCAGGTCATTTCACAGCTGGCAGGTGAGAGTTAATATAATGATCAGTAATAAAAGATTAATGCATGATGCAAGCCAGGCAAAACTGCAATAAACAGTCAGTATATAAGGAGAGAATTACTACTGCAGCTTCAGATTACTACATTTTACTAAAAATAAATGAACAAAGCCAAAGGCTGAGCTGGTGATTTAATTGCAGCGAGCATCAACACAGTTGGTAGTTACACAATCCAGGTTCAGGAGCTCATGTGAGACCCACAGAGAGGAGCCTGTGGCAAACAGGAAGGGAGAGAGCCCAGTGCTGGCTGCTGGCCCTGCTGCTCTCAGGGCAGTTCAGCTGCAAGGGAAACGACCAGCAAAGAATGGGTAACATGAGGACTGGAACACTCAGAGCAAGTGAAATGCAATGAAGAACGTATTAAGATGCCTTATGTCTCCATTGCTGTACACAGCTCGACCAGTTAGCAGGAGAGCACTGTACTCAACGAGATGAATACGTAGTCAATAGTGCACTATATCATTCTATATTTATAGCAGATGAAGCATTACCTAGCAGGGAGAAAAGCATCTGGAAATGAAATATTGACAACCTAATCCATTTACATAATTAGCCTTTTTCTACTAGCAATTTAACCAACTTATTTATTTGGAGATCAAGCAGCTACCGCTAATGAATTTTATACAAAGAATACTAATAACAACTCCTCTGGAACATAAGAATAATCACAGCAGGAATTAGCTTTCTACTTGAACATCTTTCCTTTGCAACATATCAATCTAATGTGTCCATAGCACCATTAACAACCAGATACATTGTTCAATTAAATTAGAAAATGAGCTGCTAAGCCCTAGTTATGTTTCTTGTTTAATTTACATTGGTTTCTGCCTATCTGGGGAGATTCGTATTATAATATCCACTGAACTTTAATACGTACTATAATTATTTGGGTTTGGATAGGATAATATGGCTGTCACCTGTAGAATTAATGGAAGCAATTTTACAAAATATTAAACATAAGACAGCCTGCTAATAGATGAACTTAGTACGTATACCTACATTTTTTTCTAGATTTTTTTTTTCATTGAATAATACTGTGAAGTTTTTAAGGTTCTGTTTGTTTTCATAACAGTGATCACATTTATGTAGCACAGAGATGAAAAGCCATCCAGAAAACACTAATCTGCACATCACCGTTCTGTATATAAAAGATACAGACACAAACAGAACAACAAAAGAGTAACTCTGCTCATACTGTTGTAACAAATGTGGTATTCATTCTGTTAAGACTCACTCTTTAAGCTTTATGGCAATATGCAAAACAAAGCTAAAACAGTATGCTCACTTTTCCAGACAGCCATTGAATTTCCCATCCCCAGCTTCTAACTGTGCTTCTGCTATTATTCCTTTCTAGTTTGCAAAACACACATTTGCATGACACATCCCATCATTTCAGCACAGAGCTGCCAGCAGTTATTAATAGTGATGGCAATTTAATAGATATTTAGTGTGTTGCCTCTTCCTGGAAAACAGGTGGGGAATAAAGTGTGGCAATTACACTTACACAGACCTTCATGACCATTTCATCACCACAGATATTTGTCCAACTCCATGTTATTATCTTCTGCACAAGACGATGAACCACAATTTTATACAGTACTCACTGACAATTAAAGGGGATAATAGTGGATAGAGTGTTTACTTTTTTATTGTGGTTATTCACAAAATCTGTTATTGCTAAGAAATATTTTCTCAATGCCTTGTAGAATTTCAAAGAAAACATTATTTTGTTGTGCAGTGGCATTCTCCCGCTGCACTTGCAATTACATTGTAACACTGCAACAGTTACAAGAGACCCAGAAAAGAAAATAGACTGTAAACTAAAATGCTGCTGACTAATCTGTCCCATTGTCCACGCTGCGCCAACACACAGCTGAGGAAAGCAAATGCACACTTTTTAAAGACTTTGTGCCTGCTCTTGCCTCACTGAAGTCAATGGGCAATCTCCCATCTGCTGGCTGCAGCTGCCAGCAAGGCATGTGCACGCACACCTGCTCACAGCAACCCTTACAGGCACTGTGCTGTCCCAGCCCACGTGGTTGCCATGGGCCCAACATTCACTTTCCCAAATAAAGGCTGAGACAAACATGCCTCAAGATCCCAAGAACCCAACTGGAAGGAGGTAATGTCTAGGCTAATACCAGCTTTACCAGAAAAGCTGTCAGGACTGTCCTTGCTTTACTTCCACATGGAGAGATGGCAGCAGAGATTCTCCCGTCACTCTATCCTTTACTTTCCCGCTCCAGGAGAGGGCAGGTGAGCCACTCCTAAGGGTTTTGCTTAGGTATGGTTTCCCTGGGACGGCTTCTTGCATTGGCTCCCAGCTGGTCATGCTTTATTTTCCTTCCCCTGATTTGTTCTGTTTTTCTAAATCTCACCTCTCTCAAGTCCAAATGTCTACCACTTTCCTGCATGCCCAGATCTGAAGAGCCAACATGCCCTTTGCTCAAGATGGTTCCTGTAAGTTCTGCCCTGTAGTGCCTCTTCTACCCTTTCTCTTCCTGAGACTCCTTCTCCAGGCCCTCTCTAAGGAAGATGAAGTATAAAAATCTCTGCTTTCAGCAAAAGGCAGAACTGTGTCTTCTGCTGTTTTCTTGTCATCCCTTTCCCCAGTGGTTCTTTCTGCTGGAGTCCATCTAAGTGTTGCAGGAAGTATGGCAATTCCATCATTGCTGTTTCCCCATGCCACACTCCTGAAACAGAGCCAGCTTTTCTCCTGCATGTCCTCCCTCGTGGCTGGACACTATATTGGCAGCTGAGCAAAGAAGCTGGCTCAGCTGCAGGCTGCTGGCTGAAGGCTCCTGACAGCTCTAATGCTGTCGATTCACCTATGGCCAGAAATCAATCTCTGTCTTCAGCAACCAGATGAGACCTCCAGCCAGGGAGCCAGGACTGAGTGGCTTGTGACTGAAGTGTGGTCAGCACTGGAAGCGTCCAGGATGCACAGCTGCTTCTTCAAGTTGAATTATCTCCAAAGGTTGAGAAAGCTTTGGTTAGTCATACACAGTGCTCTCACAGCATATCCCAGGGATCTTGAAATCACTGCCTCCTGATGGAGGATAGGGGAAGAGAGATACACTGATGCCTTCTCTACTAAATTAATGTGAAATAATATTTCCACCATGTTTAACCACATGCAAACCCTGACACAACCTCCAGTGCCACTTGCCAATTACCACTGTCAATAAAATGGAAACAAGGAGCATCCATGTTCACTGGGACAGAATGTGTCCTTCTGAACTGCGGAGCATACTGAAGGCCAGTCTGTCTGTGTGCTGTAAAGACCTGCTGATTATGCAGTGAGGCAAGAAATAAAGTCCAATGAGCTTTGCTGCATACAAGTATAATTCTAGCAAATATCAGCATACTAGTACTCCACTGTTGTAGTTAATAACAGAAGGGAAGACACAGGACAAATGGGAATATAGGAAATGTTACTGAGTTGTGCCCAGGATCTCTGGATCCCCAAGGACACAGTTCAGTCCTTAGTGAAAGCTGCACATGAACGCTTGCTCAGCTGCAGTTTGCTCACCACCATTACCCTACTGGCAGGATTATCTGGAGGGCTAAGCCAATACGTGTCACAATCCCACCTTGGCTTTGCTGCGTAGTCATTTTGCTAAACCCGTGACACCTTTGTAAAGCAACATTATTGTCTGGGATTGATTTGTGGGTGAAGCCTTTCATTTATAAATTCTGAAGATTTATCGCCCTTTGTTGGTGCCTGAGATGGATCAGTGCTGCAGCAGCGTAGAGGGGCTGACGGAGACATTAAACTGCTGCATTGCTTACTCTTGAGGATATTAATTTGTATAAACATAGTTCATTTACATATCTTGTAAACATGTAATGCTCTCTATTAAATTTATCACTGTAAATATCTAAATTAAATTTAATCCATTTAATTTTAAAAGTTATATTAAAAAAATGGTGAATGGGAAGCATTGCCAGTAAAAAGTAATAACATTGCCACGTTTATAATATTTGAACTGCTTCAGAAGGATGAACCTAATAGCAGCACTAGAAACATAACACTGTTTTTCCAAGAGTAAGATTTCCCTATCAGGGATATAAATATTGCCAATTCTTGGTTAAAAGTAAAGGCTTTGAGGGTTTGATTCTTACCTGTCTCCCACATAGCCGGGTGTACAGAGGCATTTTCCTGTCACAGGATCACAGTGTCCTCCGTTGTGGCATGGACAGTCCTGGCTGCAATTAATTCCGAATGTCCCAGGAGGACATGGCTGTGCACACACCAACCCCTGGAAAGTTTGTAGAAAGAGCAATATTTCAGTCAGCAGTCATATTGTAATGAACTCCTACAGAAGGTTGGATATTTATCGTTCTTCTTGCTAAAACTAGATCTAAGTGTACCGGCAATATATTTTTTCTGATTAAGGTGGCCTAAGAAGGTCTCAGCTGCTGAAGTAAATGCTGCCTACTCTACCTCCAGAGGGATTCTTCTCCCCACTGTACAATCACTGACAGTTCCCTTCTATGGATCTCCCCTGTACACTGTGCTTGGGGCATCAGGATATACCATACCCTTTGAATAAAGGCAGAGGGTCTTGGGAAAGGTCAAAGGCAACCAGAGAAGGCTACGAAGCTGCATATGAGCTGGTGATTTGAAGTGAAATAGAGTCTGAGAAGCTGCTGGACATACCCTGGGTAAGTGTCTCAAAACGAATGCTTGGGAAGAGGGGGACTGTTGGAGAGGCTGCACTGAAAGTAAAGACAAGACAGTCAGTCACTCTCTGTGCACCCTGGCACTGCTCATCAGAAAAAGCAATCAGGGCAGTACATCCTCCATCTGGTTGTTCCCAGCACAGAGAATGCTTTCCATGGGTCGTGCCTTTGGAGCACTTATCTGCCAAATTCAGTCTGTTTTCCCCCAGGTACCAAATAACACCCCCTGCCAAGTGCCAAGGCCCTGAAAGCATTTCCCTATAGACTTTCTTAGAAGTTGCATGAATGTTATTATTATGATTTTTTTTTTTATGCGAGCAAACATAAAATCTGAGGCTGGCATCCAGCTGAGTAATTTCAGCCAAAACAATTCTGGCAGCGCGGGGATCTGAGGACAGGGCCCTATAATGGAAAACTTTTGGCTATTGTAGCAAATAGAGATGCTGCCAGTGCCTCGCAAAGTGCAAAGCACTGGACAGAAATGTTTTTTTCTCCCCGTTATTCTGTTTTAATCTCCCAGAAGTCTTATTTCCCTAACCAAGTCTCAGGGGCTCTGAGTTTTGAAAAGAAACACATAGTAGACAAAACCCATACAAAACATAATGCAGGAACATTAATGGCTGCTGTCAGTCCTTGGGCTCTCCCTCACCACAGCTTGGAAAGTTTAACAATATTAACAGTCCCAAAGTGGGTAGGCTGCTCTTCAGTGCAGTCATGAAGTAGATACTTCAGGCCTTTCCCAGCCAGTGATAGGTAGCTCCTTCACTGTAAAATAGACAGGCTGGCCTCAGTTCAAGAACACTCAGATTACAGCGTTAAAAACTTGGTGTCTCTGGGCTTAAGTAATACACACCACTATATATCTGAAAATGTAAGCATCCATTTATCTTGATAATAAATACTTTCTCTCTTCACACCTCAAACGGAACAGGCTTTCTATCAACAAATGATGAGAAAGCAATACTCTTTGATGCATTCCCTTGGAGCCCAGAAAATCTTTAGGCATACTTTTTGCATTAATATGTACTAAGGGAATCCAAAACATCCCTCTCTAGAGGATCAAATGTCAGACCACTTCCTGCTGCTTATACATCTAATCCACAAACTTCACCTCATCAGCAGCTTTTTTAAGGCCCCGATCCCATCAGCTTCTCCTTTTGACACTGTGTGCTATATTGCTACAATTTTTGCAGCACAGAAAATAATTTATTTTTCAGATCTACTGTCTCTTCTTCACTCCCCTGTCTGATGTTAAAAATCCACGACAGAAAGAAAACTGGACAAAAAGACAAAGCATAATCGCTTCATCAAGTGCAGCTGTTTCAGAGAATGAGAAAGAAGTGATTAGTAGAATGTGTTGGACATGGCAACAAGACGCAGAGCCTTGAGAATGGGACCTGGGATCAAACAGGGTGTGTTGTTAGTGACAAATGTTATGCCATGCAAGGCAAGATTGCTGCCTTCCTAAGTGTGGAAATCTTGTCCTTCAAAAGCGCTTCTGCAAAGCATTGTAAAAAACTATATTTTATTTCCCTCCCCACTTCCTGAGAGTGCTTGGAGGATTTAATATTGCAAATGAGAAATATGTACAGAATTAAGGTTGTAAATAGTTGATGAGACCCTAAAGCAGCCACCCACTAACTCCCAGCCCCACAAATATGCGTAAGTGGCAAAACCCCATCGTTGTAGTGTGCTAGAAGCCACATTTCGTTGACTCATTCACCACCATCCTCTTGGTATGAAGCCCACAAGACAATGAAATCTCATGGGACACAGTTTGTATAACTCAGTATGCTTCTAGGAGAGTCTGCAGAATCTGGGAGGAAGCAGGAAGAAAGGAATATTACCAGTAATGAAAGAACCAGGCTTTGAAGATGGCAGACCCAGGGAAGAACCTAAGAACCCCGGAACTTCCTCCTGTTCACTGCCTACCCTTCCATATCCCATGGGCAACCAAGTCCCTAAGGGAACTGAGCTGCTGTTGATAAATCTACCCAAGGAAAGGATAATAGCCACAGCTCTTCCAGCAGCAATAAAATCCAAGTGGATTTGCACTTCTATAAATCCAGAGAGAATTCTCTGCTTCCAATATGATGGTATATTCATTACATACATGCATTCTCAAGCCTGAAAATCAGCAAGTAAAATTCCTGATGTCAAAGACATCTATGGTGTGAAATAAAGTGAATGTTCCCATCTCTCGCTCATTTACAGCCCACTTGTGTCTCACTTCACAAACCATTCCAACCACCAAGAGTTAAAATCATAGCAAGAAAATATATTTCTCTCTGTGTACTGAATTACCAACTTTTCATTAAAACCCTGGAGAGACACTTTACACTTAAAATCTCAACATTTACAAGCTGAATGCTTTTACTTATAATTTCAGTTTCTTCCCCCAGAATACTTGATCTCTCTTTTCAGTTTTCAGTTAGACTTGTTTCAAACATCAATTGTTAACTCTAGGGTTTCTCTGGGGACCGAACAGCCAACAAAACAGTTTTCAGGAAAGTCTCTCTTGGCCACTAAAAATGCGGAGGAGAAACTCCAAGCTGTAAGGAACGGGGAAGAAGTGGGCCAGAATACACAGCCACTGCTGTTGTACAGCCCCAGTGCTCTGGTTCTTCTTTAGGGTCTACGCTGCATCCTAAAAGACATCTAAAAACTTCCTGCTCTGTTCTGATATTCTTTAATCTCTTCAGTGATTTTGTAAATTTGCAAAAAAACTAAAAATAAAAAGAGAGAATTCCTGATAAAATACAAGTAAGGAAGAGTACAGAAAAAAAGCCCTGATCATGCATGCAGAAGATAAGGGAGGCAGAAAAATTTATCCTAAAAGTGATATTTTTATGTAAATCACTTTTGTAATTAGTTCTCAGACAAACAGCTAGAATGGACTGACTGGCCCCCAAAATATTTGAATTGCTTACCTACTGCACTAGCTCCAGTACTCTAGGAAAGAACCTTTTGTTTCCCTCCCCTGAATGCCAGTTCAGGGCAAGGTGCCACTGTCTATATTTAGTTTCTGAAAAGTTCCAACTATTTTGTTATTTGAAATGCTTCTTGAGAAGCTAAATGGAGGCACATTTGCTGTACTAGTCTAAAAGAACATAAACATCTCTCAGTCCGCAGACGTTTTAATGGGCGTAAGGCCCATAACAGAAGCTACAGTTATATGATGACATCAGGGTCTTCCTTGTATTAAAATAAAAAGTCACGGTACTTGCATGCATTAAAATCCAGCAAGATTGCCAAGAAACTAATTGTCCGGTACGGGAGAAATGCCAGGAGACTTAGTGCAGCTAAAAGGGATGTAGGCCTGTGAGACTTGGCAAATCCCGAGAGAGTTAATTATCACATTATTGATAAAGTTAAGGACTTTTAAAATGTTTGGCCTTGCTTTCTTGACACGGAGGATTAAAGGTTAGTGTAATTTGCTCTCTGCAGGGCAACCTCTGATGCAAGCAAACATACTGCAATCAAAGGAAATTTTGCCTGTGTAAGGACTGGATGCTGAACTGGTCTTCGTCTCCCTGCACACTCTTTCTGCTTTAAAGACTCCCAGAACCACTGAATTCTCCTTGACTTCTATCTCTCCCTTTCTCCTGAAAGGGAGACAAGACAGTACAGTGCTTTTGACGATGCTGAGATGGGCTTTGAGCTTTCTGTCCCATGTGACCCATGTGAGGGCAGCGTCTAACAGTGCAGGGATGTTTCAAAGAACTGCAGAGGGCATATTTCCTCTCTTCTCCCACGCAGAAGAGCAATGAGTAGTTCTGATTTGTTTGTCTAACTTTTGGAAGGCAGCTACCAGACAAAGGCTGGAGGCACACATGCTGCGCACACATAAAGGAGGCCCCAGTTTCAGGACTGTGGGAGCCTCGTGACAAGAAATAGAATATATATAACACAAGCACACAGGGTAGGCATGTGCTGAGACACTAAGCAATTAGCTCCCCATTCCAACCTCTAAATGAGGGACAACCTCTAAGTGAACCACCTCCATACCGTCCACCCAGCAGGACAGGAGCACTCCCCAGTGATGTGGTGGCAGACCCCTCCGTTCTGGCAAGGGCAGCGCAGTTCGCACTGAGCTCCGTGGCTCCCGGGGGGACAGCGCTCTTCACAACTTTGCGGAGAGAGAAGAAACAAAAACCAAAGGGGTTTAAAAGAACTTATGGGAAACAGTAAATGAGGAAAATCCAAACATGGGTCATAATGAGAGTGAAACCTGAGTGAGCTTCAGTCGGCATTACCAATTAGCCATTATTTCCCTTATTTGTGTTGTGGTTATTTATGCGCCATGGATGCAGTGCTGTGAGGCATATACCAAATTCCACCTGCCTCAATAAGACAATCTCTGACCGTACTCTAGGTTCTTCCAGTATGTGGCTGTTCTCTGATGAAGATGTTCATGTAAGTACTTACTGCTGAGAACAGACACACTAATGTCAACGGGACCAGTCCTAATAGAATGTGGAACATTCAGCAGTGAGTGCTTCCAGGACTGAGGTCATAAGGCTACGAGGAAATCAGGTACTAAATAAAATATTCAAAAAGAATATCTCTTATTTATGAGGGTTAATATTGCCTTTATTTTTTACCTTCTTCACGCGGGCCAACAACTATTATTAGACTGCAGAAATATTAAGCCACCTGTAATAGATCTCCAGCCAAATTCCGTGAGCAAATTATCTTTTCCCCTTAAATAATTTTGAAAAGCATAATTACTTCTGAAACTACTGAAAGATCTCTGACGAGTACTGATGTTACACTGAGGGCCATTTTAAACAAGGAACTATTTCTTGCTGTCCTAAAATTAATATGCAGATTTTGTGAATCCTACTGGTAAACTTTGTGTGGTATGTGGGGATTTAGCTACATGATTCTCGTTAAAGTTAATAGGAGTCACACTGCTAAACCCCTCCTCACTACGCTAAAAATTTGCCCCCTAGATGGTAAGCTGATATAGCTACCTGTAATGCTGCCTCTGCTAGAAAGAAAGCCAAGTAAACTGGGGATGGTAAGTCCCATTTGATCCGACACTGGATTGCTAATGATTAGAATGCCTAACCACTTAAAACAACTGAACTGTAATTTGGATTGTACTCACACACTGAAATCAGGAACAGCTACAGCTGTTGTAGCTACAGTTGCTGGGAAATATCATGGAGCTTTAAGTTCGCTTTAGCAGTAAGTTTTATTTCGGTATGCAGACAGGTGTAATTAGCAGCACATAAAAGAGATTTCCTTTATTGAGCCTCTCTGAAATTCTGATACCCAATTTCTGTAGAGTGCATAATACACGGATCGTGCAAATTCTGCTCATTACTCCTTGCACTAAGAGCAGTCGAAGCAAAGCTGTTAAACAAAGCAGGGTAAAGTACACCCATCAGTGAACTTACAACACTCCGGTGTATCCGGGCGCGCAGTGGCATTCTCCCGTCTCGTGGTTGCAGGTAGCTCCGTTGTGACACTGGCACTGGAACTGGCAGCCCTTGCCATAGCTGCCGGGCTCGCAGAGCTCCTCGCAGCGCCAGCCTTGGTAGCCGTCCGCGCAGACACAGGCGCCTGTGATGGGGTTGCAGAGGGCCTCGTTCTGGCACTGGCACCGGTTGCTGCAGTGGGGTCCCCAGTGGTCGCTGTCACAACCTGTAAGACATTGAGCAGGATGGGTATGTATGTGTGGCTCAAGCATCCCACTGCAGCTGCTCACGCTTGGATTGGCAAGTGGGCAAAGAGACGTTAACAGAAAGCAGCAGCTTTCTAAACAGCCCTCAAACTTGCTAAACCTGTCCCCTGAGCCAGCAGTGTAACTTCAGCATGCAAGGAGACAGCAGCATCAGTTATACATCTAAATTTGAGGACTTGTTTAGCACCTTTACGGGATCAGAACTTACATCTTTTAATATCCTGTTTCTTAGTGCCCTTAGATAGCTGGAAGGAACACATTTATAGTGGAATTAGATGCAGAGGATCACACCCTGACTACAGTGCAGTCAATGGCAGGAAGAATTGCCAAGCAAACCTGTAGATTTAATAATGTCATCAAATATTGTTTCTTTGCACTGTTCCCTCGAGATAATAAATATCATCTAAAGAAGGCTATCTCCTTTGATGGTGTGGGTTTTGTTTTTATTCTGGAGTAAAGAGATGGCAGGGCAGAAAACAACTCTGGATTTCTTAATCCAGACTAAGGGATGTAGGTATGGAGTGTGTACATCAGGTAATTTGGGTGCCACTAGCAGCTTGTCCCAGCGTGAGAGAAGGGCTCCCAAGGCTATGGCTATTGACATGGAGGGCAGATTCTCTCCAGAGCACATTAAGGCACAGTGAGAACCATTCACATGACAAGCCTGCCTGATCATATGCAGGATGAGACGGAAGTCACAAGCACAGAAGCAACCTGATCCTGATTTGCTATAGAAACAGTAATCAGCACCTGAAAAATACATGTGTAATATTTATGCATACTAACAGACAGCTCGGAGCGAACAGCCAGGGGTTAAGGCCTCCTCCACAAATGGGCAAACAAAGGATTTCTTTTTGAGTCCTACCCTGCACTTCCCAACCTGTCAGTACAGCGGTGCCCGCTGCTCAGAATGGATTTACTGGCAGAATTGCTACTAAAGACTCAGTTACAGACCATGCTCCCAGTACAGCTGGGAACTGGAGCTGGCTTCAATCCTACTGGCAGAAACTCTTCTGCCAGTGTAAAATCCTCTGCCATGCAGGAAATGAGTGTGTAATCCCATCGACATAGCTGTCTTCACAAACTCTTTTACTTGCAAACATGTAAACTAATCCCCAAGTGACACTCACTGCTTCTCGGGGCTGGATGGCCATTTCCAGACTTAGCAATGCAAATATAAACATCACATAAGGCAGAAGCTCATGTCCAAGAAATTTCAGAGCCCTTTTTTTCAACAGCATGGAAGCATAAACCCACAATGGACAACAATATCTCTCAGCTAATTCTGGCAAGCTTTTTGTCCCTCTTCTTGAGAAGTGTGATATCCATTGGTCACTCTGAGGATACTCAGCAGAAAAAGAAGAGACTCCACTCAACTAGCACTGCTGATCACCAATTCACAGATCTGTGTTTCCTGAGGAATAACACCAAAGGCCAAAATAAACCCATGAGAAGACAATTCTGGAGCCCTCAGGAGGACTTTCAGGGGCAATGCAGACATGGTTTTGTGTCCTGCAGAAAGCAGACTATGCAACATCTTCCTGTACATAACCCTGTGCCTCACGCAAGGCAGTTTACACCTTTGACTCATTTCTTCCACTGCCAGGGATGACAGTTTCTCACTAACACCACTGGGAGCCAAGCAAACAAAATCTTACTCTTCGTAAGTCTTAAATTATTACCGTGAATCTATGGAAGTGGCGATCTATCTTTATTTCACACAGATACTTGGTAAGACACTGTAAGCCCTCTGGGGCAGGAAGCAAATCTGCTGGAGCTGATGGGGTTTCCCTGTAATTTCCATTCCAGAAATACTGATTTGTTTTCTGCAGAACTAGAAAGTCAAGGGATGCAGTTCTGCACCTCCACAAAGGGCAAGCACCTGAAGCTCACAAGCATAGGCAGCAGCCTTTTGTGTGGGGAAGTGGAGTGCAGGAATCAAAGCTGACCCCTTCCTGATCCAGGGATGTGATGTTCCCCTCACCTCAGCCAGTGTTAGAGCCCTGACTCCCAGGGCAGCTGCTCTGGGCTGATATAACTCCAAGTGCAATTAATTGGCATAACTCAACTAATAACTCTCATTAGAAAATAAGAGCTGTTCCTTTGTCTTCCACATTGCAGATAAATGCTCCAACTATCAGACTTGTCTGCTTGTCACTTTGAAAGGAAGTGAAATGTTTTGTAGGATAGGAGAAATATTTCCCAGCATCAGCTTAAGCATCTTGTTTCACTTTTACAATGTCTGCCCCAAACACAACTCCCTTTATGTAAGCCATTTATTTGAACACTTATTTACTATATATATTTGGTCACGTTTGCATTATCCCTGCACCAAATTTCACTCCACAATCTAAGCAAAAGGAAGAACGAAATGTTCCAGGAAAGAGCAGAAATTCCTCTAACTGGTTGTAAAACCTTTAAAAAAAGACAACAAAAAACCAAATCTGGATCATAGAAGAAGCGTGCAGTGACCAGAAAACCAGCTGACAAACAGAATTTCCAAAGGCTTCTAAGTACAAGGCATCAGCGAGCACACATTGCACCATTCAGTACGTTTAGCCCAAAGTAGCTAGCCAAAATGTTTTAATTATCTGTGAAATAAAACAGCTTGGCATACCAGATAGCTACTAAGAATGCGAATTTCATGGGGATTTATTAGCAAGAGGACATAAAACGAGGATTAAAGTACATCTGAGTGCTCATGGAAGATACAGAAAAAAACAGAAGTAAAAGAAGGGGTTTTTACTGTGTCACATTTACAATGCCTGATACTGCCCTTGCAGTTGCCAGACTCCTTTTTATGTTCCTAAAACTGCAAGCACTCTTTGACTGCAGCTCCCCGAACAGTCAGACACCCAAGCCATAGCACTGGTGTACAACCAGGGCAAACATCCCATTTTCTCTCTAGTGATGGGATCATACGAATCCAGTGATGGGTTGCCCCTTCTAGATTTAAGTCCTTACCTCAGATGATAAAGATTTTCTGCTTTAGCTGTCAGCTCAAGCCCTGTGCAGGTCACAGTGAGCAGGGACATTTCATGCAGTATCAGTTAATATACTGCTGATTAATTGCAAAAGGAAATGAGTGAGGCTCATTGGCACAGTACTAATGTAAAATTGGTGGTAATGAAATATCGTGTTCACTTGACATTACACTGCAGTACCCTACCATGAAAATAAGATCCTTGTTACTCAATGTTTATCAATTCCTGTTGTTTTTTTTTCTTTTCTTTCCCTCAAATCTCATTCTGCTGTGACAGAGTGTGAGGCTGCAAGTAAGTTCCTTGCCTGTCTGATTTCACTGGGGCATTACGTGGTATTTATTCTGTGCTAACACAAAGTTCTGCACCACAGTAAATAACCTTTGTACCATCCCAAAGACAGAGACACAGAGCTGATAAGCTCCATCTGAGTAATTCTTCTTAGGAGTGGTTCCACTGAGCTCCATAGGGCCACCCATGTGTGAGACTACTCAAGTGAGTAACTCGACATGGGACTGAGCTCTAGTAGTTCCAGCGAGAAAATCTGAAAACAAAAGGAACCAACACCTTCAGTAACTGGGACATATTTTTTGCAATGCATATCAGCATGGTAAATCCTAGCTGGTGTGGGATAGTGATTCCAGCTCCTGAGATATGGGGCCAAGCAGCCTCGGTGCCGTGGCAGCCATCATCAGCACCACCTCGCCTGTGAGCACAGGGAGACCATTTCACAGTGTAATCCTACCCTTGTTGATAGCCTCTCTGTGTTACCATAATAGAGATAAATAATAATAGCAACAACATGTGAACAGAACACTGATTAAAGCTCACACAAGAGCTACACTGTAAATGCATATGCCATTAAAAACGTCAAAATGATACAGTGAGTTTAACTGTAGCATCAATAAGAAAAGCAACCTGAGATTGGTGATGCCAGGAAGGTACAAATGCTCCCTTTAGAGTCCATGTGTGTTTGTCAATACCAAGAGAGATGAGCCCGGAATAGCTAGCACTCTCCTGGGAGGTGCTGCATCAAAAGGAGCTGCCACATTTCAGGTCACGTGCTAACAGTGCCTGGCAAATGTGCCAACTTATTCACTTATTCTCCTTCGAAAATATGACCAGAGATTAATTGCCACAAATAAAAATGAAAATAACTCTGTAAAGGATGATGCTCGATGCCTAAGCATAATTACTGCTGTCTGCATAAGGCAGTGTGACAGGTGAAAGATTCATCCCTCCAAGGAAAGGTTGCTCAGTACAGCAGCACAGAGCGTTTTCCTTCTCTCCTCATCTCTGTTCCCACCCTGGAGCCTCAGTGCTTTCTGGAGCAAGGGCTAATTGCAGGAGGTGCTGCATGCGTCCTGCTACAGTTGTGCATGTCATCCAACCACCACTTTGGTCCTGATAAACAAACATGTGCTGCTTCCCCCCCTGAATGATTACATTCCCCTCCAGGAATGATTAGCTAATTGCTGCACTCTGGGTCAATAGAGCTGCCCGATATTTAGGGCAGCAATGGAAGCTGGACACAGATGAAGCGAACACATGAGTTTGAAAACTTAGCAGATAAATAAAACGACTTCCAAGGAAGGCATGCTGAGCATCAAGGGACTTAACCCAACGAGAGAATCAGAAGTGTCCTTCCAACGCTTTTCCATCACAGCATCTTGTTTCACAGCAGCACCAGAATCTTATTTTGTTCTCACTGGCACAAACCTGTGTGTGTATGTTTTATAGCTAGCGACCAGTCCTGTACTCCTGGTGGGCAAAGTCAGTGGGATGCTCATCAGCACTGTGCAGAAGACACAGCTGAACACTTTCAGCTGTTGCTTTCCTCAGCCTGAGGACTCAGGACCAAATTTTCCTGTTGGCCATCTTCAGTGAATCCATTCTTTAAAGGAACTTTCTCAAATTGGTAATGAATTAAAGCACATATTGTAGTTCACGGTCAACAATTGGTGTTCTGGAATGTTTCCAAATTCACTTTGAGATGTTTAAATGCTAGCCTTTAAAAGAGGCAAGCAATAAACAAAATGAAGTTAATAAACCTAGGAAGACACAGTTTAAGATGGATTATGTTAGAATTTTTTTGAAATTAGGGATGGAATTTCCCCTTGCTGTAACTGTAATACTATGTGAGTCTATGAGTACAAATTAAGGTGAAACGAAGCCCAAACTCTGTTTTTCCACCTCTAATTCAGTTTTGCAGTCCAACTGGGTTTAAAACGGTCGGCCTAGCCAACGCAAACCAGAAAAAGGAACAGCAAGAGCTAAAACAAACTGGATGTAGTGAATAAATAATTAAAACAATCAATTAGCTTTTTATTCCCTGCACTTAGACCAATAGGAAAATCATAGCCCCTCTATCGAGCTGATATCTATTCATGGTACAAACATGATTCATTCTGGCACAGTTCAACACCTTTGGAAACGGAAGCCAAAGCTGCCATAGGTTTGAAATGAGGTTTGTGAGAAGGGAATCCTCGCAGTGACAGATCACAGGGTTTGGCTCTGAGCCGTGCAACGCATCCCTCGTGCTGGCACTGCACAAATACCCACACACTGCGAAAGGAATCTGCCAGTATATTGTAACGTTACTTGCTGATCTTCTTGATTCTAAACCAAGAGAATGTTTACTTGGTAAGACTGTTTATCCTCAGAGTTTCCAACACGTGTTTATGAACCGTGGCTGTCCTGAAAATAACCCAGATTTACAGAAATTCCATTCAAAAGCGTTTTTACAAATGCTTAGAGATCAACATTCAAATTCTGGGATTTCAGAAGGAGAAAATGTCCTCTGTACAAGACACAGCAACATGTGCAGACGGATTAGGCTGCACTGCTTAAGCTGCAGCTGATTCTCTTTTTCATAACTGCATGAAGATACCAATGACCCACCATGCAACAAGTTGTCTTCCTCAGGTCTTACAAATGAGAGAGCTTCCATAACTGCCACAACAATGAATAAGGTGGATTTCTGTAAATAGATGCTGTATTGGATGACAACACGGTTAGAAAAAGTTTTTAATACATAACCCTGCTGCAAATGTAATTTAGATTCTATATGTGGTTCCTGAAAACTTCTCTGTTAGGCAGAATTTACCGTCTCCATTTCCAGCTGGAGGGGAAACAGACTTGGGTTTAAATCAGTAAACTAAATGAGCGGTTTTTTGATGGCTTCTTTTTATCCATTTCACCAGTGATGTGGGACCCTCTCCATGCACAGAGCAACACCCTGACACTTGGCAGAGCACTGTCCCACACTCAGGGATGTGTTCACATGCCTCCGTAAGAACCCACCTGTATATGATCAAGCCATAAAAAATGCAACTTGCCGACACTCTGTGCCATCTCAGATAATTCATCAGCTTTAATCCTCAAAGATTTAATCTATTAAAAGCTCTCTGGAATTAAAGTCTTTAGGCACTGAATTGGACTTCTCTTACAATTGTTCCTCGCAGCAGCCACGGGCACAGGCTGTTTAATCTCTGCGCAGAAAGCAGTCCACAGGGAGGATGACAGACATCTTATGAGAGCCCATTACCCACATGTCAGAGGTTTGTTCTGGTCCATGCTGATGAACCACATGTCTAACAGCCTCATGACACTCTTGATGGAATTTTTTGCGTTTTCCATTTGCTTTCTGGGGAAAAGCAAACAAACTATGGAACACCATATATAAATAAAACATTTGACTTATAAAGTTGGTGTCACAAAAATCAGAAAATGTCAGATTAAAGGTTGGAAGGGCAGCAGTAATTCACTGTTTGTGTCTATGAATCATGATATTGTCTTTCCCAATGTGAGCACAGGCTACTGTTTATAAGCCCTGGCATTTTCTGTTTTCTGAGCTCGTATCTTTGCAGCCCTAAGGTTCCTACACATGGGTTTCTGTGCAATGGTGTATGCTCTGAACTCACTGGCATTTTTATCTCCAACACCAGACTTTCAGTCACAGCATACACTACTACAACAAAGGAAATACCGGTCTCAGTGTTTACATCTCTAAGACCGTCCAGAGAATTTATTTAGCATGTGTAAATATGCATTTGTAAAACTATCTGCCCAAGTGGAAAAACCCAGAGGTTAATCTGAGACCGACAGAACTTGCAGTCACCCTAGTTTTCCGAGTTTATATATCAGTCTTCATCAGAACAAAAGGAAAAGATGGGAAGAGAACATCGGCCGATTTTCTCCCAAATGGATAGATTATTACTTACAGGAGGAAATTAATCTACTTTTTTTTTTTTTTTTCTTTAGGGACAGGAGGACAGTTTCTCATCCTTCAAGGAAGATTGTACTGATTCTCTCTGAAGTTCATTGTCTGAGTCAGATAAGAACCATGTGGCTGATTTAGGCCGTGATTTAATCTCCGATGATGATCACATTAGTCAATGACTCTCCAACATGTGGTACCTAATTCAATCACACCACTTTCAAGACCCTGCTGTCTATACAGCATCCTCCGAGGGACCGTTTTCTTTCCAAAGCCATCCTTCTTCACAGAACACCCCCCGCCCTCTGCAGAACGGTTAGCACAGATACCTGGTGGAGCACTTTCTGGACAAAATCACTCCAAGACAAGGAAAAGTTGAATTATGTGGATGTCTGCCTCATCAAATCCCATAATGAACTCAACATATTTTGGAAGAAACAGCATCTTCTCCTGATAGATAGCAAAGTGTTGTTTTCATAACTTCCAGCATGAGCTATTTTGACAGAGGCTTCAAAAGAAGTGAAAATTGGAACAAAAAAAAAACCTCTTAGAAGACTTCCTGTTTTTTGCAGAAATTACTGCTCAGCTTAATGAGCCTTTAACTCCACTGACAGTCTGAATGTTACAAGGAATTTAGAGCCATGAAATGCTTCATAAGGGAGCGACAACATTCTGTACAACACTGGTTGCTTTTCATTATAATTTTTTAGAGAAGATGCTGCATTCTTTAAAATGTATTGGGTTTTTTTAGTGTCATATTAATGGGAGGCAAAGTCTGTTCTTTAATTAGAATTTTACTGTGGTGAATTAAAAAATACATGGGCAGAGTATCAGGAGTCTAATAAAACTAAACGAAGACACTATTTTTCCTCCGTACGAAATGCAGCAGTCTTTGCTCTGGCAAAACTTCCATCAATACTTATTATTGTCTAGGCCGGGCTTGTAATAATAGAATCTGCAAGGAGCTTATTTCCAAATTCTGCTTTCCAACCAGCTAAAACCTCCTCGCTCTCTTTTAATATCTACAATGGATTTGACATTTTCATTGACCATACCATGAAATTTCCCTGTAATGCCTCTGCACAGGAGTGCTATCAACTCTGCCTGCATGAAAGCGTAGAAACACATCTGGAAATGCCTCAAGCACTGCACAACAGGTGCAGGGAAAGAGCTCAGGCATCCTTTAGCAGCCAAGTGTTGCAGGGGCAATCAGAGAGGTTGCAGAAGTATAGCTCTGAAGTGATTCAAAGCAAACTGCACAGACACAGAGGGAGGAAATTAGGATCTGTGACTGGTATGCAGAAGTTGTAAGGCTTATAAGGTGCTCTGTGCGAGTATTGGGGTACTTGCCCTCTCTGTACGGTCTTTAGCTGAGTGCATAGCAAAGCAGAGATCAAACCCATTCACCACCTCCATTTATTAGCAGCAGTTGTCTCTGCTAGAGCTTAGCACAGATCCATGGGGCCATGCTGGTGGCTGCTGTGCTGGATGCCCACCAAGCTGGGGGCACGCAGAGAGCATCCAGCACATGAGGAGCCTGCCATGTTCTGACTGCTGACATCCCCTTCCCTGGTGTGACTGCAGCGTGGAGTTGTCCACGATCGAGTGGGACCAACTCCATTTAGCAAAACTCTCAAGGAGACGTGCTCAGCTCCTTATTTTTCACAGCGCATGAACTAACAGCAGAAGGTCACCCTGCTGATGTTTTTCCAGATATGCAATATACCTTTATCACAGTTAAAGCAGTGCTTAAAGAATACCTTCTCACCACTAGATTAGCCAGAGTACGTTCCTTGTCATTCCCAACCCCACGCAGGGATGCGTGTGGACCTTTGCATTTGACTGCACAGGTCAACATGCAAACTGACATGAGCAAAAGGCTTGGCTGATGGGTGGATAAAATGGTGCTATCAAGATAAGCATAAGGGAGAAATGCGACAGCTACCGACCAGCTTCAAATCATACCATAAAGATTCACCTTCAGGGGGACGCTTAAGCACATCCCTCACGCATAGCATAACACAGCACTGCCTCACCAGCCATTTTTAGGGTGGTCAATAAGCATTTTATTTTATTGCATTGATACTGAAACCCAAAGGAAACACTGTGGACTATGGTACTTGTTTTATTTCCAGCAGTGCAGCTGGAAAGCAAAAACTGCTTCCTTCCCCATCCCATCCGTACCACCTGCACACTGCTTTCCAGACAAATAACATCAGCTTAAAGGCTGTTCTGCCCCACTAAGTGAACCTGCGTTAAATCTTATCTTCCCTAGTGAGAATTCTGTTACCTAAGGACTTCAGGAAAGAATTAGAGCAGCAGAAGGCCTGGTGGCCTTTGAAATGTGGGTGTCTTTTATATCTGAAACAGTTCAAAGGCTCACAAAAAGCTATGTGCAGGTATCCACACAAGCTGCTCACTGTTCTCTTTTCTTCTAGGCATACTTGAATCTTCACATGGCTCTTTAATGTTAGCTAATGTCTTCAAGATATCTTAAACGCACAGCTGTCTTTCTCTTACAATAAACCTTTAATAGTAATGTCCCTTTAAGGCACTTGAAAAGAAGCAGTTTTTTAAAGAAGTGTTGCCCTATGTAACCCAGTAAAAACTGGAATGTTCACTCATCCAAATCGCATTGTGAGGATTGGCACAGCCTCTGCAAAATCTTTTAAACATATCTATAAACAGAAAACAAGAAGTCTTAAACTACTGCAAGAAATACTTGACTGAAATACTGGAAGGTAGCCCCTCTTTTTGCTGTCCTGGGGTACCAAGATTTTGGATGTTCTGCTAAGAAAGAGGTACTCAGAAAGGCAGAAAAATGCTGCATAGCTTCAGTACCAGGCGTCAAAGCTCTCGGGGGGCATGGATGGCAAAGGACACACCATAGGTTTGTGCAGTAAAATCTCAGTGTCCTACACAGCACTACAGACTGCACCACTGCTGCAGCTCTGCTGCACCACTTGCTCAGGATGCAAATGCTGAGCGCAGAGCAGCCACAGGTCTCATAACCTGAGCCAGCAGTCTGCACTCACAGCAGAGCCAGAATGTAAAAGCCCCAAGTGCAGAGCAGAAAGCAAAGATTTCGTGCTGACCGCCTCCCTATAGCTTCCCCTACACTCTGTCCTATGGCAGAGCTTTGGTTTCTTTCTGGAAAGCCAAGAAGGAAGATACAGACTTGTCTCATAAATTATTGAGGTCAGATATCTAAAGCTTGATATTTTGTCTTCTGATCATGTTCAAATGCTGTTCACAGAAGCATAAATTAATGCCAGTTTCCAAACCAGAACTTGCTCTAAACTGGGAAATGAAACTTTCTGTTATGATGTTAAACACAGACAATTCTTAAACTGTTTTACATTTTGAAAAACAGGATAATCAAAACTGCTCAGCCTCACCATCAGCTCTGGGTTTGCTGAACTGAAATGTTTTGACAAAATCACAACCATATGGAAGCCAGTGCTTCAGGAACAGTTTCACCATTGCGGATTAGTGCATTAAGCAATCAAATGTCAGGCAGTCAGAAAACAGTAGATCATCATGCCGCATGTGTTTCCTCATTGTTTACAAACAACACGCCCGTGCCTGCAGCACTACTGGTGGGGCAGCTCCCAAGAAACCTGGAAGACTCCTGCAGGCTCCAGTGCTGCCTCCGCTGTGCCATGCTCTGGGCTTCGGTCTCTCTTTTAGCAGTCCGAGGAACTGCCCACATGAAACAGCTTTATCTGTGGATTAATTTAATTTCTCTCTTTCTTAGTGACAACTGTCACCGAAAAGTAAAAAGCGAAACAGACATACGTGCCTTCCTGGCTGGATGGCAGCAGGCAAGCAAATGGGATTTTGCTGGAGGAGAAGACAGCATTTGTGCATTAAGGTTTTTAATTGCCAGATTTCCTATAATGTTCAGCTCTCTCCGTTTTCCTACTGGCAGCAGAACTATACTTTAAAAAACTAAAAAGAAAAAAAGAAGGATTTCAGATGAAGCAATCATCCAGATTACCCACTGACCACACTGTACACCACAAGCATCGTGGGCCCCATCCAGTGCCCTCTGCAGCCAAGGAATTTCTTACTGTTGCCTTTAATGATCTTTGACCAAGGTTGGCCACAGCAAGTCAAGTTAGTGCCACCTGCAAAGCCACCAGAAATGACGACATAACTTTCCTATTTCCCTTGCAAAGCAAGTTTCTCTGCTCACTGACGATTAACTGAGCAGAACAAACAGCGCACGCACATACCAAATATTAAATAATCAATGAGAAAGACACGACCCCAGAGCAGACCGTTTTGCTTGCCGATAAACAGGAACCACCCAGGGAAATGTGGAACGCTGCCTGGTGCTGTGTGCGTGGTGGTGGTGGGGTAGGTGGTGGTTTAGGAATGCTGCTGACATCCGCACACAAATCTGATGACACAGGAAATTAGCATCCGTTCTTCTCCCCTTTGGAAGAATTTACTAAATATAGCTCACCCTTTTAATATTTAAGGATATCTGCAGAATGTTGTTGTGTTTGAAAGGGTTCTTTCCTGACTGGATTTTCATCATCAGGCTTGGTAATCAAGTTGTTTTATTCAGAATGGATAATTATTAGTTGAATAATTAATTATTCCGAGTACATTACTAGATAAAATTCAAAGTATGGTGGTGTATAAAAAAGAATATGCAACAATTTGGGTTTTAAACTGTGCAAGAGATCAAGATGTGCAGGTCTTTTGGACATCTAATATGCCTCTATCGACAAAGTCCCAAGCAAACACTGGCTAAATCCTCACGGCGCATTTATGAGCTAGAAAATATATTTTATCACCCTTTTACAGAATGGTCTTTTATAGAGTCAGTCAAATTACATTAAACTATAGAGCTATCCAGAAAGTAAGTGGCAGCATGGAGATAGAATAGCTCCGATTTCTAAACTCTAAATTTATGTCCAGTTTTGAAAGTCTGAATTTATGTTACACTTCATATTTTTTCTCTACATTTATAATTCTACGCTGAATTAAACATATGAAAAACTATTTTTTATGTACAGAGAGATTAATTTGTAAAGTATTTTTCTCTCTCTCTCATCAACAGCACCGGTTAAAGAAGCGCACATGGGGTACAGGCAACACTGCTGCTGTGCAGACTGTGCAGGACTGGGACCTCCTGAGGAAGGAGCACCTGCAGCCTGCCCAGCATCGATTCAGCCAGCCCTGGCTGGGGAGGTGACAGTAAGTGACATTCAGGAGACACCTACACAGCGCAGTGACTGCGGCACGCATGAGGAGATCCAGCTGGCTGGAGCCCAGCTCAGCACAAACAATGCCAGCCCCTTCTGCTTCCATCACCTTCTGATTGCAGCGGTGGATACAACCCTAATAATTGCTTATTCAGTATAATTAGGCTCTAATTAAAGGTGGCTAAAGCAGTAATCACTTGTTCACTTGCTCTAAGTGCCATTCCCCAAGTTTCTCAGGTGGAGACAAATTGAGGTTGGCAGCACGGAGCGAAGGGACGTTCCCAATCTGGGGGACAGTCCCAGATTGCACCAGAAAACCACAGAACAGATACAGAAGAAAATCTCAAAGTCCTTTATAGATGCAGCTGATGCACAGTAATTCAGCAAAAAGGTTTGCAGTTTATATGATTCCCACTCCTGGAGTAACAGTTCCCAGCTCTACCACACTCTTTAAGGTGCCCTGGGACACTCAGACCACATCATTTTTCCTCTGTGTTTACTTCCATTGCCATAAACACTTACACTGGGTTTTACAGACCTGTGTGATTTCCTCACTACTCACCTGGGCTCCAGCAAAACAAAACCCAGGGTAAGCGACACGGTATTTGCTGCAAGACTTCCCACAGGCTGCAGTGGCACCTGATGTGTTTTGTTTGTTTGACTGCCATGGTCTAGAATTTTCTGCAAATCGAGGGATTCAAAAGGCAGAAAAACTACACTCACAGATACCACAGGAGTTCCTGCAAGCTTTCACTAACGGAATTTGCTAAGTGTAAAATTAATTAAGCTCATAATGTACCAGAAGGACTTGTCCTTACAGAGACTTTGTAGCTAGAAAAGTTTGAATGCTTTATTGTTCTGTATCTTGCATATATATGCAGACTCTTCTATTTGGCACATCCTTAATTTCTGTCAAACTAACAGAATTCTAACATTTTCTGTCAGGGAGCTGGTGTAAAAAAAAAAAAGCTTTAAAAAAACTCCACTGTTGACTCATTTCTCTCATTCCTAGCAGATCAGAAACAAGGAAGACTTGAAAGCAACATCATGAGCCCAAGAATTATCTCTCCCTCTTGAAAGGCAGACAGAAAATTAAACTGGGGGATCTGTGTAAAGGTAGTGGAAATTACTAGGTCTGTGCACTTGAAAGATTAAGAAGGTGACTTCCCACTGAGACTTGAGAACACAGGTGCACATCATTTTTAAAAATATGCATTTTTAACCTTTTAAATTTGCTAGCAAAGCAAGGAAGTTCTTGAAGAACTGCAGTAAACATGGCAATTCAATCAGCTTCTTCCAGACAGCTCCACAACTTCCCAGTTCTTTAACCCAAGAGGTCAGTCGACTGTGGAAGACTCTGTGGCAGCTAGCAGTACAGGAGCTAAAGGAGCTGAAAGCAGCACAGAAACTCTTTGTTAGCTACTGCATAACCAAATCTCTTAATTCACTGCAGAGGTGGCTCTGGCCACTGATGTTCATAGTCGTTGCTGAAACCAGTGTCCTGTCCTCTGCTCTTCCTTCTAGGATTTGCAAGAGGAGCTGCATAAATGTGCTAATGTCAAATTTTAACAGCAGATTGAAAAACTCTTTCATTTAAAAATGTTTGGATACCAGGAAAAGGTTCTGCGCCAGAGGTGGTGGGCATGGAACAGGCTGCCGGGGTTCAAGGAGCATCTGGGCAATGCTCTCAATGTAGTCTGATTTTTGGGTGGTCCCATGTGGAGACAGCAGTTGCACTCAGTGGGTCCCTTCCCTCATGGGTCCCTTCCAACTCAGGATATTCTATGATTCTGTGATTAAAATGCCTTGTATCATTTTTTAATGCAGGTCTCTACCCAATAAAAGGAGAGAATGCTATTTTTGAGAAGTTTCTAAAACATGTCAAATAAATACAGATTTTGAGGGTTTTTTGCTTTCTCCACTCAAAAGAATTCAGCCTGTTAGACCTGCAGACTCACAAAAATATTATAGGCTCATAATGCAAAGACCGAATTTCACTGAAAATCCAAACACCGTTTGACTGCCAAGCAATAACAAGCACGCTTTACGCATAAACCAACTAATTCACTTTTATAAACCTCTGGAAAAACAGTAATTGTCACTCATCTGCACCTAGGAAGACGACCTTGCAATTGATTTCTACCTGCCCTCCAATTACAGGTGGACCCCTGTGCTGCCTGTTTGCATCTCACTTATGAAGAGAGGTCCCAGCTGAGGAGCAGGACAGCCATGCTGGTGGTCGTTCTTTGCACAGGACAAATATTACACCAAAGGCTTAAAAAGAAAGGATGCTGATTAAAATCCTGATCCACAGCCCATTGAAACGAAAGCAAAGACACCCCTTACTTGCTTTGCAAATGTATCCCTATAACTTATTTTGTTCTCAGATTCGTTCTGGCACCAGAACTTGTAGTTGCCACCCACAAAATACTGCCAGGTTGAATCTTAGTGTAAAAGATTTGAAACTGTCAATCCAAGTCCTTCTTTTCCCAACTCTCAATTATTGTAACATTTTCTTTGTGGGAGATCTTTGATCCATCCAACCCAGAGCACACTCTGCCCATACATCTGCCAGCATCCCCGCTTCTGCTCCAGCACCTCCGCCTGAGCTCGCTAGTTATTCCAGCTCTGTAAGACGCATTATTGATGCCAAGGCTCTACAGCTTAGTTTTAAGGCACTCTACAGTTGTGCTTGAACATATCCGAATGATCCTCTGTGGTATCCATATGTTCTCAATTGTCAGTGAGGTCAAAGCTGACAGCTCGCTCAGCCCGCCAGAGATAGAACTCTAAGTCTTTGGATTAGGACTTTTAACAACTCTGCTTTTCCTGATGCTTGTGCAAACCACTCAATCTGTCTTGGCATTTAAACTAAAGACATTTTTATTTGCTGTTGCTTTTGACTGTTCTTAGAAATGTAATTCAATGAAATACTGTTATTGTAAAAAAAAAAAAACCCTTAAAAACCAGCTGAAGGTCTAGAAAAAATACATGAATTCAATCATATTAACCTTTTTCACTAGCACATTTGGCAACAATACTTTGCTAATTAGCAGTGAACTAAATATTATTGCTGTTAAATCCACAGGCTAGTTAATTTAAACTTCCTGGACCAGGAATGCTTAGCACTGTTTACCTATCAGCATTTCACCACCCCATTAAAGAAGAAAATACTTCCTCCCTGTTTTATTAAGGACTTAGGCAAATCCAATTTATAGCTATCATAATCAAATAGCTGAGGGCTTTTTCTCCCCCTAAATATTTTAAGTTAGACGTAGTGGAGCAGTTAAGATTTTTACTAGGTTTTGATCTCATATTTTGTGAAGATTGGAGGAATTATTTCTTACTCTCATGAATTTCTCACGTTATCCAGTACTTTCTGCACTCTGAAGGAGGAAAAGGTATTCCAGAGAAAAATAAGGTGATTAAAAATATAATACTTAATGTGCCATGGCACACAGGACAATATCCCACTGCAGTTCATAGTGGGCTATTCAAAAGCCCCTGTGCAAGATCTGTAAGGTGCACTGCAACATTAGGAACTACCAAAGAGCCTGATGACAGAAGGCAGTAGCAGAGCTTTTCCCACACTCCATCCCCACATCTTGTTGGTGAGCACAAATTTCTGAGAAAAGCTCAAGGACACTCATCTTGTACAGCTAGTCCTAGAAGGCTTGTAAGTCAGCATCAGTGAAAAGCAAAAATAAATGCTTCAGCTGTCCCCAGAACAACAGAGACAAGGTTTACCTCTGCATGCGGACTGGCTCAGGACTACTTACAGGATAACTGCCTTGGATGACTTCATTCTGCTTCGCTCTACCTGAAGGGTTTTCCACATACATGCTTTTATCTTGCAAGAAACTCTCTTTTAGCAATTAAGTCATGCAAGTTTGATATTATCAGGAAGTTGGTTTACCACTGATGATTGGCAAAGGTCCATTATACTCTCCAGCACCGCCACCATGAGCCACCCCTTGCCCTAAACCAGGTCACCCTTCTGCTTTCAGATCTTTCACAAGTGTGAAAGCCCAGTGAGAAAACCTGGCTGTTGTATGATCAAAGCACAGGCCCAAGATACTTCGATTCTCCTCTAATGAATGTGTGCAAACAGAACAGGAGGAAAGCAAAGGATGGAGAGCATTAGAAGGAGAAAAGAAAACATAGAGCAGGTGGAAAGAAGGAGAAAATGCATGGCAGGAAAAAAAACTAAGAGGGAAACACACTAAAAGGCACAAAAGAAAAAATGCATAAATTCCAGAAATAACAAACAGCTGAAAGGAAGCCTTTACATTCCTGCTGTCCTTGCAAAGAGCATCACCAAGGACTCTCTGCATTGGTGCCCCACATAAAATGGCCATGAAGACAATGAAGGTCACTGGCGCATCGAGGGAAGTAGCCAGCAATGGGCAGCCCATCACAGCTACCACAAGAACGATCAATTTGTTTATCCTTGTTAACTGAAAGCAGAAAGCAATGTGATAAGGGGATGGGCCTCCTCGTGCTCCCCGAGGCCTCCATCCCCAGCCCGCTCTGCTCCCTGTGCCAGGCACAGGCTCCTTGTCTTTCATTCTTTGATAGGCAGGGAATAATGACTGCAATAAAACAAATAGCTGCTTCTTGCACACACACATATAACATCTGATTTCCTGGGAGCTGTATTAGCAGGGTTATACCAGTCAATTTTTAAAACCTAGGACAGCATTAAAAAACTGACAAATGCCACTCGGTCACGTCCACGTTGTCACTGTTATTGAAGCCTCTGGAGAGAGTGTCAAAGAAATAAAGCAAATTTCTTTTTTTGCTTAATTTGTGTCAATTGATTTCCTATTTTTAATTAATAATTCTAATTATGATGCAGCAAAATTACCCAACAGACACAACTAGTTTAATCAGCATGTATTGATTGTAACAGTAGAATTATCCCAATGTTCCTGACACCATCGATTTTCTGTTGAGCGAGTATAAGAAAACACAGGCTGGACGGACTCTGCTGTCAGCTAACCACGCTGATGATCCCTGAGCTATGAATTGGTGCTCCTGACCTCACAAATAAAAACACAGACATTATCTACTGCTTCAGCACTTCAGAGAAGCAATCTGGTGATTAAGTTATGATACAAATAAGAGGGTTTTAGCTGTAGTGACAGCAGCAAGAAAATAAAGCCAGCACAGACTGATTTGAAGCAAAAAGCAAACGGTGAGGCAGCTGCCAGGAAGGAGTTTGTAAAACTTAGCTCTCTAACTCATTTGGTTTAAATTCTTAATTTATCTTCATTTTGGACAGCTCCAAAACACCTACTTCACTGCGAGCACTTGCTTAAATACGTGTGGTAAGTACTTCCCTGTACTTTGCAAATAGCTCATCTGGTAAGATGCAGGGGCAGCAGGACGCACAGGCTACTGACACCCTCCTGCATACAGCTGACATTCACCCTAAAGACACAGTCCCCATCAGCAACCCACTGTTGCTTGCTCTACAAGCAGAGCTCTAGGCTTAGAAATATCAGAGAAATAACATAGAAATAACAGAGAAAACAGGGTGTGATCCAAACTACTATTTAGCTCTTTTTCTGTGTCACTGGGTTTCAGCAATTCTTCATTCATCAAGTTCCAACTTCAGCAGAAATGATGGAAAAAGCCACCTGAAATGGCACAGAAAACTTTTAACCACTTTCAATTTCAATGTTACAACTCTGAAAACACAGAAAAGCTTTGCAGCAAATCTGCTCTCCTGTGTGCCTTGCACAGCCCTCCGGGGACTGCTGCCTTACAGCAAAGGTACTGCACCTAAACTGGCTGCAATGAAATGGGGCCCTCCTAAGGGTGTGGAGCAACCAAGGGCTCTCCCCTGTGATTGCCTCAAAGACAGTAAAGAAATCAAAAATGTTTGAATCCCAAGGAAAACAGCAGCTTCTCATAGCAGCCCAGAGTACCCACGTGCAATGACGCAGACCATAACAGAGAAGAGTTTGAACACCTCTGGAACCAAGCTGTCCCCAGCTTTGTAGGCAAATGTGTAATGAGAGCTGGATGCTGGGCCAAAAAGCATTCCAGAGTGGATAATGAAAAGAACAGTGCAGACGCTGCTGCATAAAGGCAATGGAAAGACAGAGATGTGTCACACATTTCACCGTAGGAAATAGAGGTTAGAAGACATTCTCTTACCTGAACTGTATGAACAGCTTGGGACTGGGACCAGTGTTTGGAAAGTAGGGTTTTTTTTTGTTTGGCTCGCTGCAGAACTAAGTACTGTCTATCAGAAGACAATCTACCAAGTTTTCCCTTATTTGTTGCCCTTTCTTTTTCTTGATAGTTGACAGTGCAAGCAGATTTAGCAAAAAATCAACTATGTTAGAAGCGAAATCAACAGTAACACTGAAAATACCATGATTCCTTTAGCTGTAAATTCATCTTAAACATTTTCTGCTTACTCAAACTATAATGCGTCAGTAACAAACATGATTACACTAGTTAGCTTTTTGGCTAAAATATTCAGAGCAGTAAATTTGATAGATAATTACAGTAACAGTTATTTGTTCTTTGCCAAACCTGCAGCAAGGCATGCCTGCCTGCAGAGTTATGTCTTTTTAAGCACAAAAAGATAAGCAATACACATCATACACTTTGAATAATGAGGAAGATTTCCTATGGCCAGCATTTCAGAAGTGGAGACAGACTGTGGTTTGATACAAACCATATCTATTTATGTAAAATGGTATTTTAATTGGAGTTACTTATCCCTGTGATATAAATGGGGCAATGAAAAATGATGGATGCACTCTGGTAATTATTGTTATACCACCTTGCAAGCTACAACAAAAAAATCTTTCATGTACACAATGGTTGTTTAAATTTTAATAAGATACAGAACTGCACTTCAACAGGCAAAATATTAATGCTACATTTTGGGCAATATTTATATTTAAATATAAACAATATTTAACTGAAAAATCACAATATACGTGAAATGCTGGGTGGATTTATTTAAATGATAAATCAGTCTATTTTGGAAACGCACAAAAGAAAGTAAAAAAATGCATTAATGAGTTATTTTTCACAGTGGGAAAGTAAAGCATGACACAGCATAAACTCATTGTGTCCCCAGGTATACCACGTGGTGGTAAGAACCACGGCGTGGATATAAACGGTCTCAGAGCAGTCACTGTCACTGCTGCTTCATTTCTGCCGAACAGCAAAGGTTAAGAGTGCAAAAACAGTTTCTGTTCATTATCATACAGAATGAAGAGCTGTATAAATTCTTAATAATTGTTATACCTATGGGGGAAGCGAAGCAATTCTGCTCATTTAAATGAAATGAAAGCTGGGCACCAAAGCCGTCCTTCACTTCTTCTCCAGCTACAGAACAATGCCCCCCAGAACGCACAAACACCCTGCTGCTCTCCATCACAGCTACTGCAGACTTTCCGGAAAACAGAACAGCCAATAAGGCTCAGAGAGACTATTACCAGAGTGCAAGCCTTGGACAGTGCAGAGACACCAAATGCAATAGTCCTATTAGAAATAAATCTTCTGAAGATAGAAAAAAATTGCAGAAAAGTGACTGTCTATACAATCAACCAATGCATCAGAAAATAAATGTCCAACTTATCTTGAAAAAAAGACCAAGAAGATGCTTGTAAGAGAGGAGTGTATTGAATAAAAGACTAAAGCAATCAAGACCTTCTGTGGTTATAATCTCATTTGTGCATTGACAGTATTTCAGTCAATAGACCGTCATACTCTAGCTAAGAGTCGTATTGTAAAAACGTTTGGACCATCACACCACATTTCATAGCTGAGGCCATACAAGGTCAGAGAGTGGAATCATTATCCTTAATACGGTGATTGATCAAGCCATAAATCCAGCAAAATTACATTTTACTTTGGTGCCTTCTACAAAGACATTTTTTTTAAAATGCAATTCATACGTATTATTATTTCAGGCAACCAGATCACAGCATCAGGAGAATCAGTGGCCTGCTCTGCATATTCAAGTGAATTATTCAAGTGAATTGCAAGTCCCTGCTCTGTTAGGGAAGCAGGGGGAAAAGGAAGGGGAGCTGCCAGGTTTCTCAGGGGCTGGTTCCTAACTCTGCAGTTCTGGATGCAGGCTAGCACATCCTGAACGTTACTACTGAATAAAGCAAAATCAAAAGCAGAAAAGGAAGAAGCTTTTATCCTCCGGTTATCCACCAGTTTATGATCAAACTATGCAGTGAGAGTTTTTCAGCATGCAAGCTTAATATTCTCTACTGTGTCCGTGTTTTATGCAAATGAGAGCAGGCAGGATCTTCATGGGAGCAGGGTCAGTCCAGTACACTGCACAGGTCAAACCCTGTATCTATCAGAGATGTCACTCCCAAAGATTTGTTTTGTTTATTGGGCCTCTCAGTGAACCTGAATCAAATGCAAATAACCAACTGAAACCCTCGAATTATGTCATTTGCTTTCAATGTGTATTATGAAACACCTGATCTGTGGAACAAAGAAGAGACGAGTGCTGCTGACTGGGGAGCAGCAGTAGTTGGTCTTAAGCCACAACAGGAGCTTGCTGCACTGCACTGTTCTGCATTGCCTTTCAGTCTTTGGGATACAATTGAACTGTTTGGCTTTGGAGTCCCTTTCCATTGTGAATGCAATACTAATGTGCCACACTGAGCTTCCCCAAACAATAACAGGGATAGGAATAAAAAAACCCTGGCTGCCCTAATACTGCACAAACCTCTCTAACCCAGCTTCATTTAGTCACCTGAAAAGAGGAAAAATGCCTCAAGCAGAAGAAATTAGCAAACTGTGCAACACAGAGGAAGGGCATTTTTCTTAAATCCTTGATTTGATCAGCTCAAGATACGTCTCCCATATATCGGTAATCACCTGGATACAGGGTTTAGCAACTAACTCTCATTACAAGGATGTTAAGCAGTGATTTTTTTAAAAGTGAGAGTTAAGCTGAGAAGAGCTTTTTGACTAGGAGCCAGTGTGCTCAATCAATTAAATCATCATAAGAGAAGAAGAATCAGACCAAGGGGAAAATGTGTATGTGAGGCTGATCATTAGTACAACTGAACTGTCACCTGAGCGTACGCTGGAATGTGGCCACAGAAGTAGATTGATGGATGAATTTTGCTCTGCAGAGAGCAGCCCACAGTGAATTCCTGATAAGATCTCGAAATAAATCTTACAGTATTCCAACCTGAGGTGCAACTGCAGCCTTGCTGTAGCACACAAGCTATGCAGGTCCTCCTGTGCCTCAGGGGCATGTTCCTGGGAGCTGTTTGCAGAGTGCTGGTGAAAAACTATACATGAAATGAGCTTAAGAAGCCCAGAAAGAGTTGGATGAGGTTCTGTGACTCAGAGATGCTCATCTCCCTGTAATGGTTGTATGACAACTTCATGCCCGCCAGTTACAGAGACTTCAACAGAAACCTTTGCAATCTGAAGCAAGAAGACAGAGGCAGGGTGTAACAAATGTAAGGATTAAGCTGTTCAGTCAGCTGCCTTCTGGGTGCATGAAGACTCTGCTGCCTATTGACCTGCAGAGTACCTCTAAGGAAGAGCTGGATGTCAGACAACTTGCTGATAGAGGTTTCTGTAGCATGAGGAGCTCTTTAAGCCCTCAGTATTGAGTGGCACTTTGGTTTAGGCTCCCCCAGTAGAAGAAGAGACAAAGATACAATTGATCCTCTTAGCACAGAGAGCCAAATCCTGAGCATAGTGGAACACTCCTATTGGATTCAACAGGTGCCCACAAAGGCCAAACACAGCAGAGAGCTCTGGCTCTCAAGCTACAGTGACGTGACTCTGGAGTCAAACCTCAGTGTATAATTCATAAGAAGACATGTGAACTCCCGCCATTCCTCACTTAGGAAGGATGTTTGTGCTGTAAGACACACAGGGTTCATTCCTGACTATTACAAAACTGAGGGAATAGCCTTACAAATGATTCTAAAAATCATCATTTAACTCCTCTGGGAGCTCAAAGACTCACACATCTGCACTATCCTGAAAAGGTTTGAGCTGTGAGAGTTGAAAGCTGTCTTTTTGTTACTTTACTGCAAATACATTTATCGGAATAAAACATTCAAACAGAGCTATTTTTCCCCCAAACTGTGTCCTAGATAAGATTTGTACAGAGGTGATTTCTGTCTGGCACGGACAGAGCTCCCATGCTCTCCTTAGTAGTACACTGCACTCTAAGACCCTGGATAGTGATTTGGCTTTTTATAGCATGTAAAATCCATAAACCAAAGCCATTTATACTACTGCCTACTAAACCTCACACTCCTTTAAGACAGGGTGAGAGGTAAGAACTTCCTCAAATGGTCATAATATTTCTGTTCTAAGAGTTTTAATATTGGTGATGGCCAACCTGAGAACAGGAGGAAGAGCAGATCTTATCCAAGAAGCATGTGCTAGTAGGAGGAGAAGCACGAGAGCCCTCACAGACCCGTGTCTCCCTTGAGGACAACACTGCCCATTCGTCAGCATCCTTAAGCTGTAAAGAGAGAGAACAGTTTGTGGCATGCTGACATTCAGGGCAGCAAAGCCCAACACGAATCTCACTCAACACATGCAATTCAGACAATTCATATGCATGAAACTAATGGGAATGAGGTTCCCCTTCTTCTCCTCAAAATCATTCTGGATGTTCTTCTGGGGTCTTAGAGCATTTGTGCATCCCCTCATGCTGAATTTTCATCTCTAAGGGACATCAGCAGCAGACAAGGGATCATATTTGTTCTTCATCACTTCCTCCCTTAGATAGTGTCCCACGCTGCAGCAGATGAGAAAGTTGGCAGCAGGAAGGCAGCAGGTGTGCTGAATGCTGTTCTCATCATGCCTCACACTGACTACTGCACCTCATTAGTTATAATAACATTCGTAAAGCAGCCAGGGTAGGAGCCCAGCACCAGCACGCGGCTGTCCAGAACACTCAATTGCTATCAGGACTGTTAAGTCACACAAAACAGTGCTCCTTCAAGCAATGCCCGGGTGCCACATAGCACCTAAACCCAGCGGAAGTGTGGGTGCAGCTGGTGCATTTGGGGGAATTAGATTTAAGATTAGATTACATGAAAATTTTTAGGATATGACCAAAGCTGTGCCATTTAACCTCAGGGTCAGAAAAAAACATTTGCCCTAATGATATGCCTATAGTTTCTGCAGATCCTTCCATTCTCCAGCCCTAGCTGCTGTCTCCTGCCTTACCCAGACCTTGCAGGTCTCAGAACCCAGGTTAGCCAAGTGCCTACACACTGAAGCAAAACCCTCTGCAGTAATTACAGTGGTGCATTTCATTATCACCCTAGAAATGTTAAAACAATTTGTCAAATGGTTTAGATCACTCTGCATGAATGCTGCATCCTAAACAATACTTGCCACTGTGCCAGTTCTTCCGTTACTCACAAAATGTATCTGCAGTGATTTCATATTTACTTGTAGATCATTCATGTAAATATTGACAGGAGGGAGCCCAGTACCAGAAGCCCACCAAAAATACATTTGATGGTTGCTCCACACTGACAGCTGCTTTTTGAGATCTGTCATTTAGCCCATGTTCAGTTTTCAGCGCATGCTGTTGACACAGTGCTAATTTTTAATCAGCCTATCTTCATAACTGAATCAAACATAAAAAATTTATTACACCTGTATAGCTAGTGCAGGAACCAAATCTGTGATTACATCAAAAAATTAAGTCTATTTTGTGAAGAATAACCAATTTCTTGTGAAAACCTCAACTTCATCTTAATTCCTATATTTTAATGTTTCAGCAATTGAGTCCAATTAGTATCATAATTCTTTTGTGTTTCCTCCAGGAGTTAAAAACATCCTGTCCAAAATCTTCTTAGGATTGTGAAAAAATATATGATTATTACAATTATTACTATTATAAAGACATTTACTAAAATTAGAGGATACTGTGGAAGGATGAAGACTGAGAACTTGCAACAGAGGCATCCAGAATAGCAGCACAGTTGCTGGGCTGGCATATCAAGAGAGCCCAGGGGAAAGAAGGAATATCTGAGTCATCCTCAAAACTTCCCCTTTTCCAGGTCTCAAGCACAAATCAAAGAGCTACAGGGAATTGTTCACATGCTGCTTCCACGCAGGCAGAGATTGATTTCAAGCTGCAGTGTTACACTTGCAGCATAGCTGGTCGGGAGGGACAGGCAGACCTCCGCTCCGAGGGCAAGTCAGAGAATTAATAGCAATGGTTACCGATGCGTGCATTAGTAGCAAAGTAGTGACTGCTTTATTCCCCAGCTTATTTTCACTCCTTCTTTCACACTTCTTTTTGCAAAGGAATAAGATTATGATGTGAGTCATTTAGATTTATTTTTAATATTTCTTGATTAAAAGCAGAAGCTTAAATAGCACCTAAGTAGTGACTTTGATGTTGAGCACAGATAAAGAAGAATAAATAGTTTAATTTGCTTCCCATCTTTGTTGGCTTGGGATTTTGAAGCAGATGTTCATATGCAAACATACAAAAAGCCATCTATATCAAGCATATATCACAAGATTCAGAGAGATGTATAGTGCCCACTATATGACAGCATGCTCTGAGTGCCAGCAAGTGCCACAGGAACTTTTCTGTCTCACAGAGCCTAAATACGTTTTGTGCATCCATGTTTTCAGACATGAGAGAGGCCTAGCCACAGCAATAGCTTTCATCATCGTTGCATGTTATAGACCAAATACCTCTTCCATGCTTGTGTCCCAGTATGTTCAGGTTTAATGTGGGAAATGAAAATATTCTAAAACCTCTAAGCTTAGAGTTGTACCAATAGGTCAGAATTTGCCATGCATTAACTGAACATAAGCTGTGTGCAAAATATGCTCCTTTATGCAATAGGATATTTTTTGCATTGGGCCCAAATCTGAACAACAAAAAAAACCTGCCTGAATTTAATCAGTTGGTATTAGCTGTCAGTGCAAGAAGTCTTTATGCAGGTATTTATCCAAGCAATAACAAGAATATTGGAATTCATATCCAGGAGATAAGAGAGCACCTTGTCACTCGAACACAGCTAACAAGGGAATCACTATTTGGTGCAGACATGTAAATGCCAAATCCTTACACTGGTTATTAGTATAAATTCCATTTTTACAACCTCTCATTTTTAAAATGGTTTCTTAATTGATTTTTAATTATAATTTCAATGACATTTAGCTACATGCTCTTTGTAAATACACCCACAAGTATGATATTGAGGACACAAATGTCAATACAGTAGCGGTACTACTTCCACACACCGGGGTTGAGAAGAAAACTCTAGTGCTCTTTATTACCTTGTCTGCATAGAGAAGCAAGATCAAATTCATTCAGGGTATAAGTGGGCACAGTTCTTCCATAGGCAGCTGATGCCAGCTGAATTCATCCTGAGAGTACTAACAATGCACACCACCAACCCATCAATGCAGGGCTACACTCCCAGATGCAGTGGGAATGTTCAGAAAACACACCAGGGTCACTGGCTCACCGTCCGTAGGATGAGCCAAAGCCAGCTGCTAACACATCTCAGCACAAGGTTGCTAGGCTGGAAGTCAATGCTGAAAATAAAGTACAGTAATATTTTTCACTTACACAGCGCTTGTTATTTATTATGAGGGACAAAATACAGCACCAAAGAACTACTGAACCTAACACAAACAACACAGAGATTCTTTAACAAAGGAGACACAACTGTTTAATGTGCAGATCAACATGGCAAACCAAGACTTCAGAAAAAGCAAGTGCCTTTCACAACTGGAGCTGAGAGATATGCTCAAGGAAATGTAAATGGAATTACTATCAAGGAGGAAGAAAAAACTGAGAGAAAACTTCCAAGTTTGGGCACTGTGTGATTATCCAAGTTGAAATTTGAGCAGGACTTAGTGAGGAAATGTTGGCTTAATGTGAAGCACCACAGGCACTGCTGCCATCAGAACACCTCTTTACCTCAGCAACACTATGTGAGAGAAGAGCAGAAGGCGATGTGCCCTGTGTCCTCCGTGTGGTGTTTTGGAGGCATCAAAGAGGGTTCAGCATCACAAGACTTTGCACTGTAAATTGCATCCACGCAGCTACCTAAACCACAGGTTTGGGTTGGGTTTAAAAAGCCAACTCTGTTAAGAACAACAAAGGGCAAAATACTGGGAAGCCTGACGCACTTGTATGAAACTGTCCAGTTCTTCAGGGGAGAGCAGGCCTCAGCATCCCTCTGGCTTGGGGGCCAAAGGATGATGGCTGTCCAACAGGAAAACCAGGCACTGCAAAGCCTGGGAGCAGTGCCCTCAGATCCCACCCCAAGGCTCTCTGCATCAGTTACCAGGTTTCAGAGCAGCTCACTGTTGCAGGTACCCTCCCCAGGAGGCTCTGCCAGCACAGCGTGGTGCATACCCAGCCCTCCAGGAGTGTGCATGGGGAACAAAACACAGTAAAGGAAAGAGCAGATCTGTAACTGAACCCCTCCAACAGGTGTGTTATACATAGGTGGAGCACACCTGGGTGCCTTGCATTGCTCTCACCTGGCTGTGCCCTGAGCAGCCATCTCAGAACAAAGCAGAAGGTGCTTCAGCAGCTTTCTATGCTGTACTTTAACAACTGCATTTATAGGAAGCTGGAACTATCAACAAACAAAAACTATTTTCCTCTTTCCTTTTCAAGTGCAAATACCAATCTTCATTGAAAGAAAAACCTGCAGCTTTTGACTGAAATTTTTGATTTTTTTTTAACAGTGTCGATATTTTTCAGCCAAAAGTATTTCTTCTTTTTTTTTCCCCCTGAAAATTCAATTTCCACAAAAAAAAGAACATTATGACAGAATCTGTAAATGACTGCTATCGATACACTTTATGGAAAACAAAAATTGTAACGTGAAAAATGCCACTTCCTGCACATTTTAAAAACCACTGTATAAGCTTGTTGGAGCTACCAAGGGAACAACAGGTGAAGGCCTGCACATTTTTCACTCAGACTTGTATTTGCTTACAGAGCACACACACCTTTAATGTGGCCAGAATGTCATACTGTTATTAGCAAGACTGTAATTTCACTAATCATTGCAGAAGAAGTGGAAAACATTGGAGAAAATAATTTAGTATTTGTTCAATTCCCATGCTCAACAGTTATGGCAGAGGCACAGTGCTTTTGTTGTGGAAGGACCTGATTTCTTTACGTTGTAGAACTCATAAAAACCACAGGACTGGGGAATGACTGTATTGATCCTGGATAAGATTCACTTCTGTGCAGAGATCCAGCACAAGCCTGTATATCACATAAATTTTGTCTGAGCCCCATACTAGGGAATAAAGTGGCACCCAAGTCATGCATTATTGTTAGAATAATCCTTTTTTCTTAAATATTGCTACTAGTGAGTGTGCTTCCTTAAGAGATTAACAAAGTAATACTCATTCTGCAAACAGGGAGACAGAGACAATGAAGGAGATGTGATTTGCCCAAGGTCACCCAGCAGGGAAGCAGAAAAGCTGGGATGCATCCAGATGCCAGAGCAGAGATCTATCATCTGTCCATTGCCCTTATATGCAGTACAAACACACAGTCGATGACAGCTTCTGCCCCACAAAATATCTTATCTGAAATCCTTCTTGTACAAGCTGCTCCCACAGTGGGAAATTTCATCCCAGCCGATGATAGAATGTATTCATTAAATCATGCCTTTTATTTTAATTTCAATGAAACCTGATTTAATTAAGTGCTGTATACGTTCTACATAGATGACTGGCGCTCTTTACTATTTGCCTACGGTTACGTATTTTACATGCTCTTTTTTCTTTTGGCTGCAGTTTTTGCTCACCCTTACTTGCTCCTGTGAGAACTGAGGACAAGCCTAATTCCACTCCTGCTCTGCAGAGAGCACTGCTACTGAATGTGTCCGGGGTCTGCTCCCATCACTTAATGAAACTGGGTGTCAGATTACTGTCATAATGCAAAGTCTGGTAACACATCTTTCCTGATGGTTTAATACTTCCAGAACAAAGAAATTAAGCAAAACTGAATTGGAAATCTCAGAGGCAGATTTCAGCAGACGGAAATGCATACTCAATTCATTAACTTAGTAGGAAAAAAAGGCAAGTGCTGCATTTCATGTGTGTTACAAATCCTTAAGTACCAAGAAAGAATTTCTTAACAGATTTCTGAGGAAAAAGCTACACCGAGTTGCAGTACGTGCTGCACTTTTTGTCTCAGCAAAAGCTGCCTGCAAAATAACATAAGTAGTGGATATGTTTTAGGGAACTACAAGTACGCTTAAAGATCAATCCACTCCTGAACATGTACTGATGCTCAGAACAGTAATAGAAAAGCAATCCTGCTAAGGCTTCTTGCAGCAAGGATAAAAATCCTTTATCACCAGTTACCTCTCTTGTTTTCTGTGGAAATGAGTACAGCACTGCACTGGGGACCAAGCCGCACAGCACAGTGAGTTGATCTTTGCCATGTTGTGACAGCCAGCTTCACTCACTGCAGCAGCAGCAAACTCCTGCTCCACTGTTTTTTTATGCAGCTTCTCAGCTGTTACTGAAGAGGAGAACTTGCAACCTAGCTTTGGAATATTGCTATGGCTCTCAGCACAGTTACGAGTGCTGAAGTTGCTAGGAATCTGGATTCTGCTCCATGCATACACTTCTCAGCATCGCATAACGTCTGTTCTCGGAGTATCTTTCTGTCACTGAAGAAAAGTGCTATAATACTTTCTATGACAGGTGCTATGTAAATTTTCATTCGATTGTAAATATATATAGAAACGTTCTGGTTTAGGGCTCAGGCAGTAATTAGAGTGCTCAGCACAGCTGTGGGCTGTTCTCTGTGTATTTGGAGGCCCAGACCTGAGTCTTGTAAAGAATGCTGAGAGCAAACTTCTTAGTGACTCCCTAGGTCTTAAAATTGCTTTTTTAGAGTCCAAGTGCTTTCCTCGACTCAGTTCAGTTGCCTCAGTACCCTTCTTGTGCCCCTTATTATGGACCTTGTCCAGGGGTCAAGCAAAGCCAGTTCTTTGGTCTTCCTGACTAGCAGTGATTAAGCTTCAAGGTGAAAGCTGTACTTGCTTTGTCTCCTGGAGTTTTAGGTCCCCTTTTTCAGCAGTTAGTAATACAACAAAACACAGACTCATACCAAGACGAATTTGAATGGATTCATTTCACTCCAGCTCTGAATAATAGGATATATTTTAAAAACAAAGCAACAGATCTCTGTTGTTTATTTTTAAGTGAAGATAACCTCACCTGTAGACTTGGATGGTTATTTTTTTTATCTGGCCACTTGGGTGCCCATTTAACACATTATTCCCCACTTAAGGGCATAACCATGATAATTAATAGACATGTTGTAATATGTGCACATCCACTGTGTACATACAATGCAATATGCAGTCGATTTTTATCATTCTCAACCGTCAAAGCACAAAATGTTTGAAAATACACATCTACTGCTGGATTTGGTTTCACAAACTATCTGTTCAAAAGCTGAACACTCATAAAGATACTCACCCAGGGAAAGGTGCAATTAGCTTGGTGCTGTGAACAGCTAACGCAAGCAAATCCAGACCCAGTGTTGCTCTGCGTGTGTACAGAATCCCACTGGATCCCACTGTACTGTGCTCAAGACAAATGTAACCACAAAGCTTAGAAAGGATTTGGGGATTCAAGTTGACCTAACAGCAGGTAACAGTGAGAAATCCACTTCTCTCAGTTGGATGAAGTGACAGAAATACAAGGTATACCAAATTGAACCAATCTGTTATGAAAAGTAAAAGAGACTTGAAGCTGATGTTTTATTTCCAATACCTACACTGGCAAAGCATTTCAAAAGCTGAATTTACTGATCACGAAGCCTCAAAACAATACTGGTGAAGTTCCTAAATTTTTTTTGATAGTAGAAAGAAAGATATATCCCATTTACAGTCTTGGCTTGTGTATTGTAAGCATATAGCCACTAACAGCAAGAAAGTGGGTTTTTGCTACTACATGGCTTTTTCTTACATGTTAGATCACCATTTTGAGATGCAGAGTGAATGCTGTGCCTGTTAAAGTCATGCAATCTTTAATCAAGCAGAAATCCCTGCAGCTTTGCCCACAGAAGAGTTACAGACTCAGTTAGAGGTCTTCTGGTGCAGATTTGACCCCTGCTTCATCCCAGCTGCAATAAAAATCTTGAGTCCTTTTGGCTCATTACTTCCACAAACTGCCAGAGGGCATGCGAGTGCAGCATTATGGGGTTGCTTTCTTCTTCAACCAAGAGTTAAGGCTTCATCCAATGACTATACTATCCAACATAGAGCAAGAGAAATAATCTAAACCCTTTTCAGGCAAGGAATCCTTTTGCCACAATGAATTGCTCCCTGTCACCTCTGCCCCCATGTGAAACACCAACTTGCTAGTCCTTGCTCAGCTGGTGTCATCATATTTAAAAACAAAAACAAAAAAGTAGGGCTCCTTAATGTTGTAAATAGATTATTAAGACTTTTTATTCTAAACTTTAAAATATGTATTCAATTCTTAATTTGCTTACATGTCTTTTAATCATATCAACATTGGTGTTGTGTCTTTGTAATGGTAATTGGAAGCACTGATACAAAATCAAGACAAATTAGAAAACATTCAGCAGCACAGTGACTGGAGTTGTTTTTCACAGCATTTATCATCTCAGTGCTTGTTTTTCAGAATTAAATACCCAACACAGTTCTCTTTTTAACGCACCGTACTAGGTGAAAATATTAAACATGTTCCCTGGCAGATGATGTCTACTTATCAGAGACAACCACAATAAAAGCCACATCCCGCTAAGTCCTCTGCCCACAGTTCACTAAATTACATTATTCAGCATCAGAAGGGAAGGAACAGACATCTGGGAGAATCTCTGCCAAAAGAATCTCAAAAAACCTTGTCACCACCTAGATGTGAACAGACAGAAGACCAAAGCAAAGCAGAGCAGACCGTGCTGGGGCGGCAGACAGCATGGTGGTGGTGTCCCTCCAACCCGGCGGAGCAGCAGGCAGGGCCCAGTGAGCGAGGAGGGGAGGATGTAAACACTTCTGGTTTGAACATGGATAAAGTGAGCTATCCAGACAGACAGACGAGCTGAATTTGTTTCCTGAAATGAGATTATGTGTAGGCTGACACTTACATAAATAAGATTATTTGTAGGTGGAATAGGGAAGGAGACCAAGACTGGTTTTAAGGAGGAGACAGCCATCGCTGTCAAGCACAGGCAATGAGGAGGGTGAGGGCATTCTGGGGGGTTTCACCAAGGAAGAAGCACTAAGCCAGACCGAAACTGGGGTGGAGAGACAGTGCATGCAGTTCTGCACCGTGACCAGAAGGCAGCTCTCACATTTGCGTTTGTGAAGAAGTCCAGATGTTACCAGAAATCAGAAACCTTTTCTGGAAAGAAGAAGAGGAGAAACCCAGCAAAAGCAGTAGCAGACAATGAATGGCATCGGTGACTTTTGATTCAGGAAATGCATCAAAGGGAAAGTGTGTAAATAAGACAATAATCTGTAGCCATCTCTCAATCTGTACATATTTTCACCACCACAGGTAACTAAGGAAACACAACCATGGGTACTGTCAACACAAATCCAAACGCACACAGGCGAGTACATGCACATACAAAGACAAATATAATCAATATAAAAGATTACACTGCACATATATATGCATTTAAAATTAGTAGACAAATGAAATGCAAAATATATGTTCACCGTATTAATATATGGCAAATGTATATGGTTTAGTCCGAACTCAAATGTTCAGATGTACATACAGACAGTCAGATATGAGATATCTTCTGGGTGAAATAAAAAACTTCCTAAAGACAGTGCAAGCATTCCTGCTATGTCAGTGGCTGTTGGATCAGATCCTCTGGGAAATTCAGCAAAGGAGTTCAAAGCACATCTCCTCCTTTTGATCAGAATTAATAGCTTCCTTTGCATTAAGGAAACTTCAGCAGCACTTAGGTCGAGTTAAACACGGGCACCTCTGAGTGGGATCTGCTTGCATACAAAGGCCATGGTTTAGGCTGAATTTAAAATCCCCGTGAAACCAACAATATCCTTCCAGGTTTTCAGAAAAAGAGGAAATAAATGTTTAAAATTGTATCAGGGAACATTCACTACAAGCTAATCTAAATGCAGCATCATCCCCCTCAGCATTTGGCTTCCACCCTGCAGTAACGACTGCTGAAATGTGCTCCAAGGAGGAGCCAAAGGCCTCTTCCCAGACAGGGCTTCATCTTTCCAGCAGCCTGTGGAACCACTGTGTGCCACAGCCAACTCAAAGCAACTAAAACCAGCCTCCACTGACATACGTATTAACGTTTTGGTAATGGCAAATGCCACACATTGCTGAGGCTTTTGATTCAAGGTACAATTCATGCTTTATTTATCACAATTTAATAGGCAATAATAGTGGGATAATGAATGGGGAAAAACATTTTTTGTTGTTGTTGTTCTAACTCCTCAGTGTGAGAGAGCAACATGTGTCTAATTTCTGGTATATCCTTGAACAGCCTGAAATGACAGATTGCCCATAATCTGTTATAAAATCTCAGTGCCAGAACATGACAATAGACAGCACCATGGTGTGTCTTGGTTATCTCAAAGGGAATCATTTAATGCTAACCAATAGTGAGAACGTGACCCAGTTCGGAGGGGCCTGGAGAGAGATACATTGCTGGTGGCTTCAGCCATGTGTGGCTTCATGCAGGCACAGTTAAAAGGCAGATTAATAGGCAGTCAGGTGTGAGGAAAAAAGCCAAGGAGCCCTACTGTGGAACACACGGCATTTATCCTATTTTGTAAAGCACTTTACGAATTAACCTAGCCTGGTCCTTTTTAAATAGCAAGCTTCCAAAGATTCATACCAGTGTTTCTTCAACCTGATCTGTATTCCAAAACAGTACTGCTCACATAAATCTCAGTGTTGTTTTTTACTAGAGAGTGAAAGGGAAAAAAGGAAAGCAGCCGCTAAATCAATAAGCTGCATTGCACAGTGCAGCATATGAAAGTAATAGTGCTGTGCTTCTCATTTGTGCTGCCACCAACTAATTGCTGTAACTTGCCCTTCATTATCCTCTGTAATACGGTTACAGTAATAGAGAATGACAAATAAGAGCAGTTACCTTTCTACTGACCAGTACTGACTAGCAGGACCAGTTCTCATCCAAACGAATCTATCTGGATGAATAAGACTTACCAGACTGTACATTGATTTAAAACATTTAATACGAGCAGTGATGGAGAGCTGCTTTTGGAAATATTTTTACAGGCAAGCTTTTGGGATCCAGCACAAAAAAGGCTTTATGCTGCTTTTGTACCTACCATGGCCTCCCTCAGCTCTCCCTGCATTTAAGTCATCAGTGCTGGCATACAGAAAACCTGATGCCTGTGAAATACTTAACACACCTTGTGTCTTCCCTGAATCAGGTCCTCCATGCATTCACACACTGGAGAGGTGGTCTGATTCTTTTTATGTTATATTAGGTACCCTAACTAATAAAACTGCCTACACTGATTATCAAGGAGAAACAGGAAAAGAATATTATGGGTAGGAGAAAAGACTAATGGCTCTGGTAAAAAAGGATAAAAGTATCTGATTGTTAATGTGTGTCCTATTTAAAAAAAAATCTTTTGTTACAGGAAAAAAGGGAAACTGTAGAAAAAGAAACATCCAATACCCACATATGGCCACTTGGTCTCTGCTGATGTCGAGAAGCAGAAGAGAACCCTCTGAGTCCTCATCCGGTGCTTCTAAATTCTCTGAAAGAGATCAGTTTCCCTCACTGGATGTAAAGGACGTGCATAATATCAGAAGGAAGGAGAGCATGGAGAAGCCATACTCACAAAGTCTCTAATTATGCTAATGATCCTGAAAAGTGTCCATGTTCCTATGCTATGGCATATGGACTTTATGAAACACTGCAATGAAAACTTAAGAGAACTGCACTTATAAATGACACTTTCAGAATCATGTGGTGGTCCCACACACACAGACGTGCCAGAAGCCAGCATTCATCCCAGGCATACACCACACTCACAAACATCACTAATGTGTCTGCAGCAAGAGACATGAGGCACATACGTGCATTATTATAGACATCCATAGGTGAAGAAGCATATAAAAAGCATAACAAAGAACCATTTGTTTTCTAAACCCTTCCATAGATTCATAGATTCATTAGGTTGGAAAGGACCTACAAGATCACCTTCCAAACCAAATGTGAGCTGTGTAATATGGACCAGCACAACAGTGGTTCTGAGCTAATGGCAGTGAGGTGGTTTCCATCCCTGCCCCACACTGCTCCCTCCTTTAAACTTCCATGTGGTTTTTTTTTTTTCTAATTCCTGTAGATTTTGTTTCTTCCTTTGCTTTTTTAGGGATGTAGGATGCTCCTTTTGTTTTGTCCTGGTTACAAACCAAGAACCTTGCCTGGAAAACCACTACAGAATGGTTAATTTGCAGAAACTCTCTCATACCTAAGGACCACAACAATATGTAAACAAAGGTAAATCTGGCAACGACCACAAATCAATGTCTCATTTATATGATTTCAAAAGCTCCGCCAGTTAGGGATGTTTTGAATTGTTTTATGATTATCATAACCTATCTGATAGCTAAATCAATCAAATAATTATTGCTGTACTTCATCAAATATACATCTCCACACAGACAGTACTTCTCTTGCACGCTACTAAGGAAAAACATTCACTACATACAAGATTAGTTAGTCTTAATACTCTAGAAATACAGTCAAATGATGCCTTGGAGGCAACGGATAAATATTTTGCACATATTTGAAGAGTTCCTGTTTTTCTTAGAAAGGAAACGACATGAATGATACTGCACACAGTTATGCAGTCAATGGCATGTACTGACTGCAGTGCATTACTCAACGTTGCCTCAACTCCGGGCATTTACGTTACTTCCAGACAGGCATGCAGCACTTTTCGTTTTGTTTACAACTATCTTGCATCATGCTGAACTTGTTTCTACGTTTCATTGAGCTTGTCTTTCAGAAGCTTTTCTTCGTTTCTTGATGTTGTTTGTAACTGTCTAAATATTCAGCACATTAGCATTGGAGACCAGCTTTACTGCAAGCAGTACCAAAAGCAACAACTTGCCTTAGCTTTGCACTGACAATATCAGATCAGATTGCTTTAAAATATCACTTACAACTGTAATATTAGCTCAGTAGAATGATTTAAATTTGCCTGCTTTTGTCTCAGAAATTGTCCCAATGCTGAATTACTTTCGTAGTACATTAACAATAATTCCAGTAATTGTCAGGAGCAACGATATGTATTTTCTTCCTCTAAATGAAGGGGTAACGTCACAGCTCTGGAGCTCCAAGGACAAAGGCAGTTTATTAAATTCATCACTCCTGGCATTCAGTGAAGTGATGTGGAAGACTTTTACCTATATATCAATTACAAGTTTATTGTACTAATAGCTTGTAGGATTAGAGCATCTGCAAGCTGCAGTTTTACGCAGAGCTCACGATCAAGGCTTCCCTTGCAGTGATTCCCATTACTGCATAATAAAGATGAATGCAACCCAGTGTTGCTCAGAAAGACCGTTAACTAAATGAAGAAAGCAGTTCAGTGAATGTGGAATCTGTACAGGAGCCAAATCGAACTCCCTCTTCTAACTCAGAGATGCAACATTTGGGCAGCTGCCCAAGGAAGGAAAAAGAAGAAAAACCTTCATTTTCCTGTATGCCATGGTTATAACATCTAACTAAATTCTTGATTTCTTTGTGTGCACTGTTCAGACATCTCTGCCCAAGTACTCTTGTTTATAGGTATGTAACTGATATGTAGGACCTGTTAAATTCATTGTGATAACTTCACAGTCAGGGATATAACACATTCCTACTCAATTCCAGTCTGATGCAGTCCAAAGTGAAAAGAAGATAAAAAGAATTCAGAAGAAGAGAATTCATTGGGGTGTCATAATCCTCAGCATGCGTGCAGTTGAGAGGCACAGATTCAAATGACCTGGACAGATCTACCCAAAGCTTTTCAGAAACTTAAATGAATTCCTGAAGTAATCAATCCATCAACACATGGGACTGCATCTCCAGCTCTCCCACTCTTCACTTCTGCTTGAAAAAGATGACTTGCATAATAAGTAGAAACTGCATTTGCAATGAACTATTTTTGAGCCTTTAGGATGAATGCTGTTCAACTTGGCTACCTGGTGGATATATTCAATAATGTATCAAAAACGTATATGCTGTGTCTGATTCTAAGAAGGGAAACATGGACTGCTACCCTCTAAACATGAGTTTGTTACACAACCATCAAAAACACAGAGGGTAAATGTACCCTCTGCATTGCAAAATCAAAGCAGAAAATCTGGCGTTCATGGTGTGTTCCAAATTTGACCTGTCTCTCCAGGGAAGGTTGCCAAAGGATGCTGGCATGGGATCGATAAAATGTCAAATTTGAGAGGAAGCTACATTTGGTAACCAAAAGTGAAATTTGGGTTCATGCAGTCTCCTGGATGCACCACATGAGTGCTGCCTGGGCTATGCTTGAGATGCATTTGTCCCCAGGGCTCTGCCAGCTCAAAAGCCCTCTTTGTCCACAAGCCATGGACAAATGTTCCAGCCTGACCTCAGACATGCCTCGTCTCCACAGGTGGGTAGGTCTCCTCTAACTGACTCTCTTGAGGAGCAAATAAAGAAATGTACATGAAGATGACAGGCCATTATATATAAATCCATTTGAGATTCAAATACTTTGACTGAGCACCTTCTGTATGTTCAGAAACGGAGGTCTGAGATGTAAATATTGCTCAACACAAGAAAAAAAACAAACTGAACAAGTTTTCTATAACAAAGCTTAATAAAGTGTGGCATGGATAAATATTCCAATGTTTAATGCCAATCAATTTATTACAGAGAACTCTTCTATCAGTAGGGATAACACCACTCACTGGATTGGAATGAGGACGTGTAATTACTTGTAGATTTGTCTGTATGTTTGCCTGACAGGAGATAAAGCATTATATGTAAATTCATACAAGCTACGTGTGTTGTACGCAGCAAATCAGAAAAGAAAATCAGAAAGAAAGCTGCCAAGCAGTTCTTCAGAATCCTATTACACTGGAGAAAAAGTTCACATATCTTAATTTTCCAGTATAATAATTCCGTACTTTAATCAGTTGATAATACTTTCCACTTATAACAGGGCTAAACTTGCACCTTTCTGAAATACTTTTTTTAAATCATAGGTCTTCCATTCATGATCTTTAGTCGGTGACAAGGCTCATACTAATGCCAAAAATATACTCGAATGTAATGCCACATTATTTATTGCTACGCTGTGTAATGTAATCCAAGTGCAAAACAAACAGGAAGTCAAGAAGTTGAAGTGTGTCCTTCGTTACACTAATTCTCTCAAGAATTATGGTTATCTCATTGCAGCTCTCACAGACAAATCTTTTATGCATCTCAACTGGCAGTGCGGTTAAGAAAGATGTGGGTGCTCCATTCCTGTAGCTGAGATCACACCCTGCCTGCAAGTGCCTCACCAGATGGTCAGCATATTGCATTTTCCCCTTGGTAACATCCTTTTTTCTCTCTGCATCTGGAACACACGTAGGAAAATACTTATGTTGTTTCCTATAGTGCTGAGGGTAGGGATGTATCCTCAGCTACGGTGCGGTGCAGCTAACTGTCTGTGCAGCATTGTGTCTGAAGCTGAGACATGTATCTGAATTTCAGATCCTGATGTCACCCTCTTGCAGTCTGTTGATTCACCAGTCAGGTAACTACTGTCACTTTGATCAAGAATTTCTGGGAAACAATTGCTTTTTTGATCTCAGGTGCTTGAAGTGTTGATTATTCTGTTCCAATGCTGCTTTGAAATGGGCTTTTAACATTCATGACTTCCACCATAAGATGTTCCTATTAGCTGATCAAAAGGATATCATGACCCTGCTTAGAGCTTCTGGAGCTGTTCCTGCCTATTGTCCCTTAATTAGAGTCACAGTCGCCCTGAAGTCCCAAGCAGAGTCTGCTTTCCAGAGAGGCTTGTGTCTGAACAGAAACCCTGAGTCATTCATAGCTTATTGACGGCTCTACAGCAAGTCCTGTGAAGTACCAACGCTCCACACGAGGTCACAAGTGTGAGCTGATGAGATTGCATTCACTTTATTGTTTTCGTGTTGTAAGGAGCAAAGAATGTAATGGCTTTTAGAAAATCCTGTTTGCATTAACTGACAATATGTTCTGGATGGAATGACTTTGTGATTGTAAAATCTTTGCGACAGCTTGAGAGCTTCAGAACAGCATCATTTTGATATGCACCAAGGATGTGATTCCTATAAAAACTTTTCAAAAATATTATAAACGTCCTTGTAGTAATTTAGGAGATATTTTCTAAGCGTTTCCCATTTTTTTAGAAAAAAATATCCTGGGATCACCTGATGTTCTGAAAAGTACACTATGAGGACAGTGTGGTGAGTGGTGACTTCAGATGTACTGCCGGCTTTTAAGCAGACCACACCAGTTAGGCAGAAGACCCTCCCAACTCAGAGAAACAGAAATCTTGACATGCAGATGACTGTGCCACTGCTTCACCTCCATGACAAAAATAAGTTGCAGAAGAAAATCTTCTAAAGTTCTTAAAACTTCAATGTTATCTTCAGAAGTGACGCAAAGATTAGAAGCTGTAGTGCCACTGACTTCCAGTATGTAAAATGTCTGTGCTGCAACTCACTGGGTACTGGTATGCTGGAGCAGCAGGGGTAGCAGTAGCTCTGCGTGTGAGGCATCAGCAAACTCAGCACTGTCTGCCAGAGCGCGCAGGGAGCAACCTGCAGAAAGCTGCATCCTGTTCCATCTGTACCACCAACCACAGCTTAGCTAAGCAGGCCTCATCTGCTTTGTTTATGTTGGTTTGTACGGTGATCACATGTAGAGAAAGAGATTCGTAATACAATTTAAGACTTTTAAGAATTTCACCCCCAGATATCTTTCATCCGTGTCTCAAGATGAGGTCAGATTCCCCTTCCATTCCAACAAATTGGTAATACTTTCTTTTCTCACCAGACCAATGTTATATTGTCTATAAGCCATTAGCTTCATGGCATTACTCCAGAGTAATACTGAAGTGTGATCAGAATATAAACCAGAGGGAACTGCCTGTGAGCACTGTTCTCATCTGTACCATTCTACCATTCCTTCCTTCCCCTTTTTTTCCTCTCTATCTCATCTAGTTATCCCTCTCAGGTGTCTTCCAAATCCCTTTACGGGGTTTAGTATTTAACAAAGAAGCAATGAACACACAGAATTCTCCTTTCATTACTAGAGGATCTTAATAGCATTTTGCTTTACTCATAAATACGACTTTATCACAGCATCAAACTTGTTCCTGGGGAGGAGTAGAGTGTGTATATTTTATTTATAAGTAAAAGAGAAACATTTGCAATGAACGTAACTCTTGTTTTAAGGATGTTAACACCAGCACCTCTGTGTAACTAGCACACACATCTATTTTGAGAATGGGAAGGAATGCAACTCCATACCATAAAATAAAAATTCAAATATAAAAACAGTGACGGCCTGCTCACTGACTCACCTCCCCAGTGCTGCTCCGAACCTTGCAGTTTGGAAGTGGTGCCATACCTGAGCTCATCCCACAATACTACCTCCCCCCACCAGGCAGCCTACAGACATCCCTGCCTTCATCTCTTCAAAACTACACCTCCCCCTGAGTTGGGAGAAGTGGCCTTTGACCAGCAACAGCATTTCCATGTGCACTATGAATTAGAAATGAGAACTTCCTGCATTGTGGAAGGAGAAACTCCTGATTCTCTATGGCCGGAACAACACACTAGCTCAGAGACCAGTAAACTCCTGGCTAAAAGCCCTTACGTTCGTTATATTTTGCATATTCAAAGTACAACAATATCTGGAGAGCTTGATTTGCTTTGAGGTATTTAATACCCCTCTGATCTTCATTCAGATGGACCCTTAGCATACCTAAAATAAAATATACGTTTGCATTTGCCAGAATATGGAAAATTGTCTCAGAAACATAAATTTGAGCTCTGCAAAACTTAGGTAAAATATTTTTTTTTCCTGTACATCTATCTAAGTGAGCCAATTTGGTGGTACAAGGTGAAGGGTTTATGTGCATGCACTGAGCATGACCTATTTAATTCATACCTGGCTTTTCTGCACCACTCATGCATTCATCTCAGAACCACTCCACAGAAAACCTTCAGAACATCTGCTTTATCTTGTAGGGCAGCTAAAGCCTATTAAGGAACAGCACTATGGGTGCCATATTCCACTACTGTACTTTAAGTGAATTGCTACTGAAGTCAATGGGATCATGCACAAAACATCAGTGGTGGATGTGTCCCCAAGCAATTACTTTTTGTCAACCATAGGTTACATTTTTGGTGATGGACATGAGTTCTCACTACTGTTGACAATTTTTACATATGTAATTAAATCCCTGAGCTCCCTATTAAAACTTAATGCCACAGTCTAGAGGTTGCATTTCTGCTGGAAAAAATTCAACCTTTTTGATATGTGTTCTTATCACTTTTTAATAAAATGGGAACTAATCTTGACATCTGAATCAACACACATTTCATCCAAGAACAGGACAGAAGTGACAGGTTTTGATGGAATGTACTGTTTTTCGATACAGTACGTGGAGAGCCTGCATGCCAAGACAGTGTCATTGTATAAAAGCAAAGCAAAACCTGCCTGATGCCAACAAAGTAAGCAGAACTCCTGAAGGCTAAATGAACTTGTAAGGTACAGTGACACAATTCTCTGCTACTGCTGATGGGTAAGGTTGTGAATGAAACCAGAAAGCCTACTGTCTGTGTCACTGGGATGTGCTGCTCCCAACAAGCAGTGCTCTGCTTGGAGACGCTCAGGAATTGCACGCACAACTGAAAGGCTTCTCCAAAGCTGATCACAATGACAGCACTTATTCCAGGCAGACATTTACCCATATGCTTGGACTTAAACATGCTTAAAACTATTTCTATTCAGCAGACCATACAATTAACTTTAATCACGCGTTTCCAAGCTTTCTTGAACTAGGTTTAAGCAAGTAGACACAGTGAGAGTGGAAAACGGGCATAAAAGCAACCATGGAGCTGGAGCCAGCCAAAACTAACAGAGTCGGGTCTTCAGGGCCTGGAGGAAGGGAATGGCAGCCTGGTGCAGACTGTCCCCACTAACAACACAGACTCAGTTTTTCACAAATGGCACAACGGTAATGAAATGTTACAATCTGTTAGTTTAATGTTCTGACTTAATATGACCAGCTGCTTTTCAGGCGGCAGTTCCATACTATAAACAGCATCGCAGGGTCAGGTCCGAAGGAGTAATAAACATGTTTTAAAGAGGATTCAGAACGTCAGCCTTGCTGGTTGGTGTGAATCACTCCCTAGCCTCTGCCTGTCCCTCATCCCGCCTCCATGCGTCTGCTTGATCATGAACAGTTCATCTCCGACTTCACAGAAGTACGTGTCAGCTGAAATGGCTTTAAACACTAATTGAGGGCTTATGTGCTTCCCCAGCGCATCCGAGGAAGACCCTCTTTAATGCATGCTTGGATTAATCTTTGGCAGCATTCCTCCTGGGGAGTCAAGGTGACAAAGGGCCGAGCCAGGGCCTGGCCGAGTGCTGCTGAACACATTGAGTGAGTTGCTTTGTCCCTGTCCTAGGGATGGAGAGGGGCCAAGCCCCCAGGAGCACCAGTATGGAAAGGAAAGCTGCTGCGGGATGAGAGAGGCTCTGCTCTCCACGTTCTCCCACAGGGAACAAAGAAGAAAGGCATAAAATTTTTCACCCCGTTGAGGGAGTCTTTACTGTTGCAAAGATGAAATAGCTGGATAGGAGCTGGAGTCATTCAGCAATTAACTGACATTTTAAAAAACAATTCTTTTGCAACATTCAGGCAATTCTTTTTATTATCTAGTTAATGGTAGCGCTTACTGAAGCTAATTTTATGTGTAATAAAACTTCTTTACTATCCTCTCTTCTAAGAGAAGGGGTGCAGAGGACAATTAGAGTAAGAAACACTGTGTTTCTTACTCTTCTTCATCCATTCAAGTGTATATGACACATCACAGGTACCTAAACCATTCTGCTTTCTTTTATTCTCATTCTTCCTTTTCTGGCTGAACCTCGCCGTGCTCTTTCATGTCAGAGGTCCCTTATCAAATTCTGCTCATTTTTTCCCCCAATCACAAATCAATGGTGAGGACAACACAGGGTTAGATCCTTGCTAAAAATAGCACTGGCGTTGCTGCTTGCTGATTCACGCTCTGCCAAGTCCCTCTCAGGCAGGGACTCCTGGGCAGCAGGACTGGGAGCTTGCTGACCCCACGCACTGCAGGTGAACTGATTGCCCAAACTGCCCTCCTCCAGCCTCTGGGTCCTGCTGGCTTCTGTCAAGGAGTGGCTGGTTTTTAAGATGCAAAGAAAACGAAGGGAGAAGAGGGAGCACTGTGACAGCTAAAGGTGACAAGATGACATGGCTTTAAACTTTTTCAATCAACTGAGTATTTCAGCTAGGCCAATTCAATTCAAGTGGGTCTGGTTTTCAATCAGTCATTGTTATTAGCTTGGCAATTGTTACATTCGGAGAGAAATAAGTGGACAGATTGATATTTTATATGGCATAGATTTAAAAGCATAAAATTGAGATTTTATAAATCACAGATTTGCAGAGTACACAGATTATTTTCTAAAATAAATACCAAAGAGAACAACAAACCTGAGCTGGCACTGTAAAATAATCTTTAAAGAAAGTACAATGAGCTCCTCAATGGAAAAATTTCAGCCTGTATCAGAGCACTGTGTATTTCAGGTGTTCCACACATTCTGCTAGTCTTACCTCCTAGTAAACAACTCTGCGCTCTACAGGAGGAGAGCTACAGGTGGAGGGCTACAGGTTTTTGGTTCAAAAAGTTATCCACTGAGGATCTGTTTGTATCGCTTCTCTGTAAGCTCAAGAAAAGTAGTTGGACAGAGTGGAAAAGGCACTTAATAAAACACAAACACTTCTATCACTACAAAAGATTATCTGTACGGTGATGGTGAAGTATACTTTGTTCTCTCCTTTTCGTATTTGTTCTAGCAGGACAAGCCAAACTCAGCTGTCACTTGCAATGCTGCAAACAAAACAAGCAGGTGCAAATTGAGAAAACTCCACGTGGGGTTGAAAGCGCTAATTTACACCACTTAGGGATCTGAGCCACTGCCTAATTCTACCAGTGTTGCTCAGCCACAACCCAAAGCAGGATGCATTTTCTGTTTAAATTGAAGCAATTTTATGAATATGTTTAACAATGAGAGCCCCAGGGACAGCTTGGTAAACCAAGTAAGAAAGAGAAGAAAGAATTTATAGATCTGTTTTCCAGACATTACAGTGTATTCTCAATACACTGATCATGCCTTTATGCATACTATATCCTCACAGTGACAGGAGAATACACACCTACATTACTACCAAAGTCAAAGGCACCGAATGGAGCAGTCATTTAAAAAATCCTGAGACTTGGGCCCAATTGTTTCCCATTCTTTGTAATTACTTCAGCTTTCAACATCAGGTTTTCCTGTGAGTAATTCACTAAGCAAATCAATTTCCACTTTTCCTAGGAGAGATTCTGTCTAAGTTTAACTTCAGGAAAAAAAAAAAGAACGTGATGGGATATTTCAGATGACTGCTGTTCACCTCAAAACAATGTATTCATTATTTCAGCTGCATGTACAGTCTATATTCACGTCCATCCAGTTTTGCACGGATATATATATGCACTCTACTACATATATGTGGTGGTGATATCCTTGAAAACTACAGGATGGAACTGAAGAGTCCCAGCCTTTCATATGATACGCAGTACTTCCACCTATTCATGCAAAGGCTTAAGATAGCGAATCACAAAGCCATGGGGCAGAACAGAAGCATGAAGGCAAACAGCTGGGGCAGCCAGAGGACTGCAGTTCATTCCAAGCTCACCCTGCTGAAGTCTTTCACATCATGTCATAGGACTGGATGTTCCCTCAGGCTAATTCCGTGCGCCCTTATAGCATTTGCTGTGCTATAATCACATGCATATGCATATGTAAACTTGGCCTAGGATGTGCTAAACACTCTTCTAAATATGGATGAACTTCTGAGCTGGAGCTTTATCACAGTCATATTCCCACCTTTGTGAAATGTAAGAAGCAGTGGGAGGTGGTTTTTGCTTTGCAGTATCATAAAAATACAATGTTAGAACTGGCTTTGTGCCTATTGTACAGGAAATGATCTGCGAGCTTTGCATTTAAAGAGAAGTGGCTGACCTGCTGTGAAAAGTGAATAATGTCCCACATTTTATGCCCTGGTCTGCCTATCAGAGGCCTGCTCTGCAATCTAAGTATTGTTTTTCTATTTCTTCCGTATCTTCTGATGAAAGGTGCTAATGTGACAAACATCGTTACTAACGGAAATTCACTGCATAACTGGAATATCTAAGAGCCTGATGTTATCCGAGACGCACTGAGAACTGCATTAGATCCACTTTACAAAGAAACTCACCATTTATCTAGCAGAAAAGATAACATAAAAAAGTAGATCTTTAACTTGGAAATTTTAATCAAAGTGGTTGACTGTAGCAGCTATACCAAATCTAAATGTGTGACTCAGTGAAGATGTTCTTCCAACCGCTGAGGAAATTTTTAGGCTGAAAAACATCCTTACAATTACACACACCTTCTAGGAGTCCAAACCAGAAAGGAAACTTCCTTAGGAATGAGAATTTAAAGTATATGCTTTCCATCAAATGATGATTTTTTTTCTTTCCTTACTTAGTCCTCTTTGCTCTGGACATTCGGAATGCTTCTTGTGAGTGTGTTTACTCCTTACTCATTACCCTTTTGGTTTCATGACTCACATTGGGGTCATTAAGTGTTTTTTCTGTATATGATTTCAGTTTTGCTTCCAACTGGAACAACAGTAGAAGGTTGGAGGTCTTGCACACTTGCACACGTTTGCATACAATTTTACACACTGGCTTATAGATTCAGACCTTAGAACCTTAGGCCATGTTAAGTATCTACAGGCACATGTTTAATTCTACAGCTCAGCTTTATGACACGTGTAGCAACATAAGCAGCAACACAAGCAAACCAGTGTTGAACCTCACCAGTTTTGTCATAACCCAGTGCTTTCTGGTTACAGCAACCCTGCATTGTTGATATAAAAAGAGATACAGAAAAAAAGAAAAAAAAAAAGAAAAAACAACTCTATAAAGAATGAGCTTCACTATTGCAAATGTGGCACATATGGCACTACCTGCTAGCGCTATTGGCCAACTATTACACTCTTCATGACAAGTAACAGAAGGGTCAATTCTACCCTTCCACCAGACACAGGGTCCCCACAACACAAGACACTTTGAGGTTTCACTGTTTCCAGCACTGGACTGTATCCTTCATCTGCCTTTCTGCTTCTTCCTGACTGGTTCATTTTCTCTATTCTTTCCTCAGTGTAATCAAACATTTGCTTGCATGCACCAAAAATAAATTATTGAGCCGCTTTTCTAAAATGCCAGGGCTAAGGAGCATGAACTCTGTTGTGCAGTGTATCTTTTTAACTCACACTGCTGCTCTGATGATTAGTTAGCTAATGCTATGAAGTGCTTGGAACATGAAGGCGTATAGTTATACAAATGCAAGTATCCAATGATTATTATTACATAATGTCAAGCAGAGGGGCAGCTAATAGAACCAATGTTCCATTACGTGCTCCCAAACATGGAGCATGACTCACCAGATAAAAAACAGAATTTCTATTTAATAACTTCACTAAATCTAGTCAAAATTTATCTATGCTGGGAAACTGTAGAGGACAGTTTCACAACTGGATCACTCTTTAATACTGTCTTCTAAATGTTGACTTTAAAAACGTCATTTTTCTCTGAACAAGACATAGCTGATCCAAATGCTTCAACATTTATGACTGGTAGTAAAATCCTAACTGTTAAAACGCTGAAGATTTCTATGCTATGCTAATGGAGAGAAGGTGAGCTGGTAAGAGGCATCTGCTCCTTGATAATAATTATCACAGTAATTAAGTTTTGCCATAGCTGTTAAAATAAGAATCCAGTTTTGACATTTATAAGAGTGGCATTATGAAAAGCTGAACTCAGAGTTATCTCTTTATCACACAACTAAAACAATTACAGATGTTCTATTGATGTATGCTGTGGTCCTCTTCTCAACACAATAATTATCTTTTAATGAGCTCGCATTAATGTAAATTGGATTCATCAGGAAATAAATTTCACAATGAATATGAGGCACTCTACAGGTAACCTTTCATGAAAGCAATGCAAATACTAATCTTGATCATTTGTGGACTAGATATATCCTTTCAGGCTTGAGAAAAGCAAAGAGTCTAGGTGGATCATGTTGTTCCTTCACATTCTAGGCAGCTCAAAGTTTTCATGGAAAATAACAGAATTTGTAAAGATTTGCCTTTGGTAATTAGTTTGCTAATAATGCTCACTTCATTTGGTTCTCAATTCCATCATACGCCTACTCATCTCATAGAGTCACTTGTGGTGTGATACAAAAACTCCTGTTCTTGAGATACTCTTAGCACATTGTTCAGGGCATAGCTGTGCCTTGCACTGCTCTGTTCCATACCAGTTCTGCCATGTTCTTAATGCTGAGTTCTCTAAAAACTAAGCTTCACTGTATAATAAATATCCTGCCTCATATCCACATAAAAATGGAAAAGAAAGAACAAAATAAAACGTATTACTGATATACGAAAATGTAATGTAATGTGTACATTACCACGAGTAATTCCGGTGCTTGAAGTCATTTGAGAATCTTGAGCAAGCCTGGGTGAATAAACATTCATAAATCCAGCTGCAGTTACCTGCCTAATGATACTTTTCAATTACTCAGTTTTCTGTTTCAATTCAGAAGAGTTAAAAGATCGGCAATTCGAAATACAGTTCCAAAGCATTCAAAACTCAGTTTTGAAAGATGTCCTGTTGCTCTCAGAAAGAGGGATACAGCTAACTGGTTGATACAAAAAGCACTTATAAACAAATAAAGGAAGGAAATAACTGTTGCTTTTTCCATTCTCCTTGAGCAGTACAACTTGTAATAGCAGTAGGATATTTAAATTGGCAAAATAGATATTGGTCAAGAATCCTATGGCTGACTGGTCTACAATTCGACACCAAGACTGAATGCACCATTTATGAGTTAAAACAGTTGTTTCACTGTTAAAACAATGAGCCGCAGAACGAGGAATGCCCTCTGACAGTATCTTCGTATTCTGTCTTCTGGTTCCACAGTTGCCCAACGTTGACAACCAAGTAACAACACACCAGCTGTGGAGGAGGCTGCATAGCTTTTGTAAAGTCTGCAGCCTAGAACCATAATGATCAGTTAAACACAAATTCAGACAAGAAGGTGCATCCAACGTGAGTCACCGGGACAGAACACGATTCTACCCAATTTTCTAAAATTCTTCCCTATTCTGTATACTAAACAAACAAACAAAAAAAATGCACCTGAATGAAAATGCCCACTTAAAGAGAATGCTGAGTTTGTAACTGAATATGGAAGGGAAAAACTCCCTAGGGAGGTCGGGTAAGCCTTTGCTCGGATTGTGAAGTGATGAATGTCCTGATCATTCTCACAGTCACTATTAAAGCAAAGGAAAATAAGACGTTGGGCAGCTTGCCAGAGGAAAATCATCCTATCATTATTTGTGTTCTTTTACAGTGTTGTGCTGAACATGATACACAAAGAGCTAAAATCAGCCTCTGCCACAGAGAGGGGTCTGAGGAGCTGAGGCTGAGATGCAGAGGCATGAAGGTGACCTACCCTAATGTACATGAGTTGGTTCCCAAGCTCTAGATGTCAATAGCATTTAGCCAGAGTTCTGTGTGGGTACATGCAGCTTATCTTGAAAGCCCTGCACATCAACTAAGAAATTTAAGGAGAGTGCATGTATATGCACGCTACGTCCATACCAACAGACTACAAAATACTTCAGGTCTTCTTGGAGGACTGACATGACTACAGTGGTATACAGCCTCATTTTGGCCATCTGCAAAGAACGACTTTCTCCCGCGTTACAATATTTAAATATTCATTTAATCATGGGGACTACATCAATTATTTTTCCCCATTTAAAATGGCCCACTGAAATTTGTCAGGATACATATAAACAGAAATGCGTGCAAATTGTGTACATACATATACATTCTCACAGATATAGCAGAAGTCTCCATTAAAAAAACATTCATTTCCTTGCTGCGGCATTTGTCTGCAGATTCTAAATGTCAGTATTATCCCCAGTGAGAAGAGAAAGGAGGTTGAAAGGTTGGTAGTTTTAGAAAGCTAATTGCCATCCGTAAATTGGAGTTATGAACACACATTCTTTTTGCAGCAGCAAGGCACTGAGCACTGCAATTTTAGGTCTGGCTGCACGACTCAGAACTTACAGAGGCATGCTTTGTATTACTATGATCATTACAGGAAATGAATTTCTGTTAATGAGAAGATACATCAGTAGATTAAAGGAATATTCTTAACAGTTTATTAATAATAGACCTTTTGAACGAAAACGAAGAAAAGGCTCTGTGTAAAACCGTTACAGATCATTCCGTTTTCATCAAGGAATTGACCAATAATAAATGAGTGCCCTGTACTGAATGACAAGTTTTAAGAGAAATGTTTAAAGACGTCACAAAGTAAGTCTGTCTGAAGTTGCAGTGATCACCAATTTGACTCCATACGGCATTTCTGTTGCCCATCAAGAACAGATTTATGTTGGTCAGAAATTCCCTCCCCCCATCTCCAACACTAGCCAAAATGGAATGCTGAATGTTTTTGGCACTAAGACAGTGTAGTGGATGGAGCATTTTAAAGGTTCTGTGTTAGATTATCACTGATCATCAGCTGTGTCTCTGTGGACAAAACTAAGGCACAGAAATACAGTAGTTTGCATCCAAAACGTATACGCCATTCCCTCTAAAAGTAGTTATCTATCAAGACAGTTTCTCAGGGATGTTTATTTGGAAGCAATCTTGGATCTTCAATAATTTTTAATAAGTTGTTCCAGTTTTTTAAATGTGGCTTTCTGAGAGACTGCCAAAAACACGTGGTCTTTTCCATCAGCAGGTTACCTGTGGACAGTTCCCTGTGAATGAAGGGAGAAGGGATGTCTTGACAGATGCAGACACCAACACCTAATCCTATCTCTAACACATACTGTGAACCTCATGAGGTCTATGTAATATTTAAATGCATCTAAACTGTGCAGTTCTAGAGCCATCAGCTCCACATCTCTGCTCCGCGTGCGTGTTCACCATGCTAAGTGCTCTGCAATTTTACATCCTGCAGGGTAAGTGCTTCTTGGTAAGCAATTCCAAAAAGTTCGACCTGGTGTTTGCAGAGCCATTGGGCATTCAGACAGGAACCTTAGCTGAAAAGATGCCAAACTATAAACACTATTAATACAAGATCTCTGGTGTAAAGAATTTCTGCTTTCTTCTTGAAATAAGATCCTCCTCCCATGCTCACTGTGAACTCCTACTAACCCACTGACCACTTTCAACAGCCTTTGGCAGACTGGTAGAGCATCCAGAAATACTACTGTTTTCAGGCTTTAAGAATATAGATAATGAGACAGAAAAGTATGATTTTATTGCTGTCCTGAGGAAAAGGATCTTCCTTTTAAGCATCAAAGGATTCATATGGGGCTAATCAGTTCAAGGGAACGTTTCTAAATTTGTCTCCTGATTATACAATTCCTAGTACAACCAAGTGCTGGTTCCTGACAGGGGCTGCAAAATGCTACTCTAAATATTAATGTCAGCATCCCCTCATTGTCTACCAATAAGGAACAGCAGAGGTGTGGTATCATCTAATAAAGCAGCCTTTCTATAATCATAGAGGGATCAATGCTACAAGTGCAGCCCAGACACCAAATCTGTCGTTTGCCTCTGTGGAGATTAGAGGTGTGACAAGTGTGATTTGGAGAAACACACCATGATGTTACAATTTCATGCTCAGTTTGCCATGCTTACCACCAGGCATCAGGAAAAAAAGCCCTCAACTGGTAAACGGAGTAAATTTGCTATGGAAATCACTGAGAGAAGATAAATATAGAGTCCTACAATGTCATTTTTACAGTCAATTTTCTTTCTGTAACTGAAGTTTATATCAAAAGAAGGGAAATTACATAAATATTTCATCTGGACTATAATAGTACTAAATTAGGTGCTCTAGAGATGATTTATGTAACATAGATAGGCTGTCAGTGGCAAATATAAGAATTACAGTAACACTGAAACAGAATCCTCCCAAATTCATATACAGTAGTGAGAGCTTGTGCAATGTTTAAGTAAACATTTTCTACAGATATCTAAAGCAGTTTCAGTCAAGTAGTGTACTGATGCATAAAGGGTAATCCTTCCCCCCTCATTTACTTCATTTTCAGTGAACTGGGGTGCTTTTACATTAAATCTCACATGAAGTTCACTTAGTGCCATCACTTAGGTGATGTTAAGCATTATGGAGGAGACGGACTGTGCGTGGTCCTTCCCCAGGTCCCACCTGGTGATGGGGTGGAGGGAGGATTCTGCCAGTCAGGAGTTGGAGTCAACTGCTCCAACCACCAGACCCTCACAAAACAAGGCACTGTGTTTGATGCCTTAGGATTCATGCCTTGTCCACCACGCACACAGCAGAGAAAAGATGAGCCATGCAGTTCATCTGTCACCAAAAAAAGCCATGTTTGCTTCCCTCTTGGTATTCTATATTAGGAGCAGATGGAAAAGGTGGACTTTTCTCATTGACTCTTCCAAATTATACCTCTATTTACACAATGGGAATGAAAAACTCTTCAAAGATACATACTACAAATGTTTTGTTTGGTGAAGCCACCAGCAGATGCAAATCTTTCAAAGCCAGTGCCTCCAGTCCCTACAAACGGACATTTGCAGAGCAGCCTATGAAGGCACAGTGACCAAAGTCCACCTCCAAGGGACCCTACCGGGAGTTAAACACTTGCTATGCATTGTGAATCAGGGCTCTAGAGCTGCCCATCCATCCAAAGCCCCAGAGCCGTCTGGAAGTGGCCTTTCCCGGGGATGCGGTGCCCCATGGGGCCACGCTAACAGGTGCTGTCCTGGGTACTCTTTCTTATGACTGTGATCTTCCCTAGAGAAAAAGAAATCAGCTGCTAAGCTGTGTATTATCTCTTCAGCGGACAGGACTGCAGTGTGCTTAATCAATCATTATTCAGCAGGAAAAGTGTTCTGTTACCTGCAGCAAACACGCAAATAGAAGCAGAAAAAGCCCTTCCTGGTGCCCGTGACTCAGTATGGCTATTTCGAGTTCTTAAGTAATGTCTAAAACATCTTTCCCCTATTAGCTGATATAGCAGTAGTGGCAGATGCACAATAAATAATACATTATACAACAGTACTTCAAAGGCCTGAATAGTGCAAGAGCAGTATCTTTCTTAGATTCAGTTTATTTAATGCTTGCCATAAAAAGGGTGTGAGCTACTTATTTATTTATTTTTCAGCTGGGTGCCTTGACTGTACATTGTTCCCTTTTTCATCCTATTGCATGGTGACCTGGCTGCTCCAGTGGGTGCAAAGGCCATTTGAGAAATAAAATGGATAGAAATACAGTTATTAATCAGCACAGCTTACTGAAAATGAGCATACTGCACAGGGCCAAGCCCCAAGGAAAGGAAAAAAGTCATGACATTTCCAGGAATGCCGCTGGGAGCTTTGTGGCAAACCCTTGAATAATGAGATAAGAAGGAAAAATGAATGTGGCTCGAGTGGCCTGAGGGGTTAAAAAAATGCAGCGCCTTGTCTGTGTGGAAAACTTCCAGAGTTACTTAACTGTGTGACTTAACTGCGCAGTCATGACTTAACAGAGCTCTCACTAAACTCCATTGTTTCCAGTTGGGTTTTGTCTTCTACTCAGAAGTAGAGCAACACTCCAGGATCAAGCCAGAGGCAAGAAGGCAGAACCACAGAGCCTCACAAATTTGCTGCAGGGAGGAGATGTTGGCTAAAAGTGAACTGAGAAAGCCACCAGGGCCATCAAGTCACTGTCCGCTGTAATCAGTGAGAGGGAGGCAAAGAATGACACTTCCCTGAGCAGTGGATCTGCTCAGGGATCCCTTAGCAGGAGCTGCTCTTTGTGCTACAAACGAGCCCATGAAGCAGAGTCATCCAGAGAGAGGAGATTCAACTCATAAGCAAAGAACGTGAGCTGTGACCATGTGATGCATGACTCCAATTTTAGAACCACAGCATGCCCTGAGTGAGGCGTGCAATTGCTATTGCCATCAGGTGCACATCAGCGCAGTAATTGTTTCTTCAACATCAGTCCCAAAGTGCAATGTGCAACTGATGTTGGAATGCGGCCCTTGCAGTGCCTGCTGTGAGAGAACATTTCTAAACAACCGGCTGCAATTATACATGAATAACAATTTCAAATTAACAGCCAACTGACTTTACAAATCTCACCTCTACGAGACCATCACGTACTCAAAAGCTCTCAGAGGTTTATATATATACACATGCATACAAAAATTGATCTCGGTGCTTTAAAAAGATAATCAGTCCACAACTTCAATGCACAGTAAATTATTTTTACTGTATCAACCACATATTGCAATGCAGATTAAAATAAGAATGTTGTAGCATAGCTTACACCACAAGTTATAATAGATTTCTAAGTACTATATGGATATATTTGTCTTTTATTTCCTCGTAAGTGATGCCATTATGGCTACCATAATTCATATTTACTCAACTTGTAGGCTGCTGGCAATAGCTCAAGAATAGATTCTGAGAATTTATATCATACATGCATCATGAGAAGGCAACAAAAGAGCACAGGTAAGATTTATTTACGTTTAGAGGCACCATTCATCACATTCATTTTCATGCTAACCCTGTTTGCCCAAGCGGAAAAGTCACTCACCTACCTTGCACAGAAGCTGAGGACTTGCCACTCCCATCAAGCCTAAACAGAAACTGCTCTGTGTCTGTCTGTGTAACTTTGGACTTGGTTTTCATAAATAAATTCCCCCAGGAACATCACTGTTCTCCCAGCATATTCACTCACAAAGCTGAGGAGCTGATTCCTCATTCAAAACGCACATGTGACAAAAGATCCTTCAGCTTTATATACTGGAAATTCATCTAACAGCACCTAGAGAAACCAAAGCTGATTCTGTAAGGAGATCAGCGAAGACACCACTGAAGTCCTTGGAATTGCATCAGTGAACCTGGACACCAGAACCAAAACAGCAATACTTCCAGCGACCTTTCACAAGAATAACATCACAATACATTCGTGTTCTACTTGAGAAAGAGTCTGAATCGTTATTCTTTCTGGAGGGGATGTGCTGTCAGGGGCAAGGCCAGTTCTCACACTTGGCAGATGCAAAAATGAGCTCTCACAACAAGCTAGTGAGTACTGCAGGTAAAATGTACGGACGGTGAGCGCAGGCCCCACCAGCAGAGGTCTGCAGAACTACAGTCAGCTGTACAAGGTACAGACAGGGTGCAAAATCTGAGCCCTGCTTCTCATTTCATGTGCCACCTTTGTTTGTTAAGTGACAAAGCAGAAAATATTCATTACCTTTGTGTTCCAGAGTGTTTGCTTTAAGACGACTTTCCTTCCACCTATTATAAATGTTCATAAATCCAGAGTGAAATATTCAATAAAAAAGGGAAAATTTGCAGTTACAGACAGAGCTCAAATAAAGTTCACGGCTTCTAAGTAATGCAGCTTTCAATTACCATACCCTTTTTAAACTGTGAAAGATGTAATGTTAATCAAACATGCAATTTGCAAGTGTTTTTCTTTAGTAAATGTCATGTACAAGTAGATATTTAGGATGTAATGCACAAAGTAATTGCAGATAACTTTCCACGGTAATATTTATTTACATTAGAGCAGACATGAATATTCCTGAAAAAGAAAATGAATATTCTGCAGAAAATCCTAACCCACTGAAGTCAATTCCAAAGCTCCCATTTTCTTTCAGGACTAGGATTTCACTCTTCATCTAAGTCAGTTTATTAACAATTAATATCTCTGTCTTGTTGTTTTATACGGCTAATTGTAGAATTCAGCTCTACAGAATAATGTATTTCTACTTGCAGTAGAAGAGTGTTCTTCACTTACAACAGCTAGAAACGAACTGTTTTATCTAACATGCAGACATCAACAAGAGAGTATTTTAAATTGCAATGCTGACTGACAGCAACGCCTACCAAGAGAACTGAGGAACTATCAAAAAGATGAGGAGCTGGATGCACCAACTGCAAAAACAATCTTTACATTCATGGGAAGAAGTTTCATAGTGGGACATCCTGCACTGTGAACTGTAGACTTCCAAACTGCCTACAGAGGTCAACTCCAGGGCTGAGTTAACAGCTGAAAAGTAACTGTGAACTTCTAAATAGGGGCTTTCATCAGAACAATTATTCTTTCAGAATTTTTTTGCCAATGGCACATTTAAAACTTCTGCAACATCCTCTTAGGAAGACTGAAGAGTCAGTTGCGCTTTCTGCAGTTATAGACACATACTCCCCAGCATCATCACCTTTGACCTTCACATCTATTTTCCTAGAAGGCACCTGCAGTTCATTAGCTGCACAGCATTCATACACCAGAACATCCAAGATGGACAACGGAATCCTGGAAGTGGGTGCTGTGTCTCCTCTGAGTGCCAGTCCCACACTGAGCACCATGACTCCTCTTCTGGCATACAGTGCCCAGTGTGGAATGATGGCAATGCCATGTCTGACCTCAGACTTCAAGTTGTATTATTCATCAAGCAGGAGGCAGCTCAGATACCATGCACATTGTGTGGCTGAAGTCCTAGTGCATCTTACATGCTTCATGTTGATATTTTCAGCTAAATAAACACAAGATCCTTTTTTTTCTCACCGCAAGCTACCGAATTCACGGCAAAGCAAGATTTACAGTGAGCCTTCATAGAAGATTTTCATTCTCTTTCTTTCAAATCACACTCTATGATGTTTATATTATTGAGAGTATGAAAAGAGGCCTCTAGATACATCTGCTACTTTCCACCCTTTAAAATGTAGCCACTATGCTTGCTTTTCTTTAAATACACAATGCTGTCACCAGTGAACGAGTGCCTATAATGGAAGGCCGAGGAATGAAGTGAATGCCATGTCCTTGGCTGAACCCCTCCCAGCAAAACTCACGTCAGTATTGTGATTCAAGTGTATAGAGCAATTGTTACATTCTGCTAGGTGTAATTAATACACCAAAATATGTCACACTCCTCAATTAAAATGCCATGTACCTTGAAATAACTTCAAGTAAGTAAACTTCATAGAAGTCATTAAACCCTACACATGTGGAGTTTCTGCAAGAACCTGGCCAACATATTCTGGACTCTGACAAGTGCCCTTTTCACCTTGGCAAGATTTATTAACAAACCCTCACCATCGGGCTGAATTTCATATGCTTTTGTTTTAGAACACTGCTGGCAGATTTTCTGGTTTCTCTTACTTTGAGCATACTAATGTCTTCAAATTCTGCTCAACCCTCAGTTTTGGTTATTTCTATTACTCATCCACACTCCAACCCCACATTCATCATTCCAACAGAAAACTGGAAAAACGATCTGTCTAGTTTTGGTGACACTGGTGTCTTACTCCATTTCTACCAAAGCGTGACTCTCCCATCTTTCTCTTCTCTCCTTCTATACAGCTGAAGAACCTTTTGCTATTTGTTTTAATAGCCTCAGCCAGACATAACTCAGCTTGACTTTTGGAAAATCTCACTTTATCCCTAACACATCCTGACTTTTAAGACAGTTTTGTCCGTTGCGGTTCCTTTTTGTATTCATTACAGATCTCTTCTCATTTCTACTAGTTTTTGCTTTGATAACTAATACTAATACAAACTTGGCTCTCAACTTTCTAGCTACAAATTTCTGCCATTGCTGATTTCTGACGATTCTTGTAGAACCTGGGCTTTGGGGCATCTATCACATTGCATTTCCTCAGGGTTCCAGGCCAAAGTAATTTCCAGATGCATTCCCTCCGCTTTGAAGGTTTGTTTTATAGGTACGTGATCTTTTGCTTTTTACCTCCCTTGGGGTTAAATGAACCAAGTGGTTATTATTTAGTTTGAAGTTATTTGCTATAAATTGGCCATTTATTCTATCTTCATTATCTACCAATGCTACACCTGAAATGGTATTTTCCTGGTTCAGTACCCTGTTGGTAGGAGTATTTACTGATTCAGTAACGTGCTATCCAAAATATATCAGAGAAATTAAAGCTTGGAAATGCCACAAGACCTAGAAATATTTCTCTCTGTAGTAACATTTGACAAGCCCGAACATACAGCCAACTCAAGTGCTAAACCTGCAGAGCAGACTCCTTGCACAATACCACTAGAAACTTTCAGCAGCCTTTTCCACAGTCATTTTGACCTAACCAGATGTTGATGGATCTTTATTATCTTTTATTTCTCTTAAGTCGGTCATAACCCTACAGAATAATGCTACCTTGTCAGCTTAACTGTCTTTGTACACAAACTGCAGTAGAGTGGCTCTGTGTGTTTTATAATCATATAATTACTGCATTTTGCACAAGAGCTTATGCTGTCACAGACAGTGCTTCTTTCCACTCAGCACGTGATGAAACCTTTAAAATCATCAAGTAAGTGAGAACTGAAGTAGTCTTGCCTTCCTGAGAGTGACTGAGACCTCAAACTTCATCTCTGTGAAGAATCTCACCCAGAGCAAACCCATCAGGTCCTTGGGTGCAGCTGAACCACCTCAACTTTTCAGCTTCGGAAATTTAACTTCAGTTTTCCCACTGCAGCTCCATGCATACGGGGAGGGGCCCTCTGATTTACCCCCCCCATAGAGGCACATGCCCACGCCTTGCCCTGCAGAGGAGCAGCTGGCTGCAGATCTCACCTTGCACTGACTGAGCATAGCCCATCCCAAAAGAGTCTCAACTTTGATCCCCCAAGGACAAGATCCACAAGTTTATTTTGATCAAATCGTATCATATTTTTATGACTTCATAGCACAAGAGCTTACAAACAGAGCAGGAAGGAATACCCAGTTTTTGTGAGTGTAAGTAAAGCATTCCCACTATGACTACAGGAGAGCTGCATGCACGTGAAATACAAGATCAATCTACTAGAGAGTTCTGACATACAAGAGCTTTATGTTTACACTTTGGCTGATGCTTAGCATGCTGCAGTGCAGCAAACAGAAAAGTGTAGTTGAGCTGTCATGTAAGATAATTGATTTTGACAAGACTACAAGTTAATTCATCACTATTTTGCGACTTATTTGGAAATTCTTTGCATCAGTGTCCCAGAGGACAGCATGTAATCGCTTGTAAGCTGAAATTAGGTCCAGAGTTAAATATCATTAAATCTCAGGTACAGCCAGAGCTCAGCATGCGACTACTAATGCGCTACCTTCCCTATTACATCAAGGACACAACTGTAGCAAAGGTTATGAAGATTATTGCTCAAGTTGCAAATTGCTCATAACTAGAGAATTAAGTTGAGACACATTTCCAGGCAGCCTACAAATGGGTGTAAGAGAAATTCCACTGAATAGATACCTTCAAATCATTAAGGTCCTCATGTACTCACATTTTCTTGTACTTCTCTTGCACATACTCATGAAAAAGAAAAATAAAAACCCCCATCCTCTATGTCAAATAAAATAAGGAAGGTTATTAAATCCAATCTTTGTACTAATATAACCAAATTAAACCACGATTCATGTTAGCCACTCTAACCTTTTATTATAACAGGGTATGAAGGACTGGTAGATATTTTAATAGTGCATTGCAAAGAACATATTGTTTGACAGTTTTATTTGAGGCTGTTAAACATTAATTGCTGAACAAAAGGACGCATAAAAAATTATGTTGTACACAAATAATTCAAATCCCTGCAACTAAGAAGAATATTTGCATATTCACCTTCTCTCAAGTCACAGCTAATGAGGGCATTTTGGCTAGGTTTTGGGTATTTAGCTACTCATTTCTACCACAATGGCTGCACAGTGGCAGTTAGCATTTGATTTACACACTGAAGTGAAGGTAACAGGCATAGTCCAAACATCACAGACAGCTTTGAAATGGCCATGTAAGTAGTGGCCCTCAGCAATTCTAGGAATTTCAGCCTGAGACCACTGTCTATGTAGGGTCTTTTGGAATAGCATTAAGGTAATACATCAATAGATGCTGCTGCTCTGATACAGGCTGCATCTCGGGGCTCCCCACCAACATAAAGAAACACAGGTTGCTCTCTTTCTTGGTGAGATGAAAGCCTTCCCTCAGCTGAAGACAAGGTCAGAGCTGCTTGAGAAATGTTGTGAGTTATGTGTTCTGAAATGGCAGTGGGGAGCAGGCCCTCCACACCAGCAAGCTTTACTCAAAGCAGGCTGCAGAAGCTACAAGCTCTTCTTGAACGTACTGCTCACAGGACACACGAAGAGACTTGTCCTTGTATATTTTGATCTCTGACATGCAACGCAAACTGCTTTACCACTAGCTATATTGAAGCCTTTCATCAAAATCCATCTTGTTTTATGCCAGTACACTACAGTAAGAAGATCTAATGTCACTAATTAGTTTTTAATGATCACAAGCAAATAAAAGACTCTGTTAGGAAGGTGCCATGTGCCAGGAGACTCAGTGCAGTACATGGTCAGTCAGCAACTTAATCATCCTCACCTGTTCTCAAAACCTGCCAGCACTGGAGATTGGTTTGACTTTAATTTCTAAAGAAATGGAGACTCTGTTCATTTTAATTAGGCTTTTGGAGCAGGGGCACTTGTTTTGAAAAGCTATTGGAAAGGAGGCTCAGATGGTGACTGTTATGCTTCCAAACAACAATCACAGATTTTGCAGATACAGACCTCTGGCCATTAATAGAACTAAAGTGAATACAACTTCTCTCGTGTTTCACAGGCTCTTACTCACTACATTTTAGTAAATGCCTTATGAGTCATAACGCGTCTCTCTCTCTTCCCTCTTCTCCTTCCCCCCCTCTGCTGAAGTTCAAACATAGAAATACATTACTCAAGTCTCCTGGGGTGTCAACTTGGCATCCATTGCAAACACTGAATTCTCATAAGACAAATGACATTAAATAAGTGCTTCTGATTGCCCATCTCTGTTTTCCTTCATATGATGTGCAGATCCACAATCATATGAAAGGGACACCACAGTGTGACACTGGTGGCACACTTGGCAGTTTCTGCTTCAACAGTGACTCAGCTAAGAAAGTAAAGCACACCGAATAGTTGGTATGTGTGTGCACATCCTGAAAAAGCAGGATGTCATTTTGAAATGCACTGAATTAATCCTTCTGTGTTACAAAGCACAGTTGTATACTCTGGGCTAGGCAGCACCAGAGCACTCTAGAGAACACGAGGCTCTAAAACTCTGAATTGCTCTGCTTGAGAAACATTTAGTTGCTCTTCTGCAACATCTTATTGTCAGTAAAACAGTAGGCAGCTCCTTGAAACCCACTCCACCTCCTGCCCAGTGGATAATGCAATCAGGAAGGCAGCTCCCCGTGCAGAGTTGGGAGCTCAGGAGGCCTTTCAGCCTCTGGCTTCTCGTGTGGAAGACTTGAGGCATGAGCAAGGGTATCTCATTCTTTTCTCCACCCAAGAGTCAGGTGGTGTTAAGGGCAATAACTTAGGGAAGTAAAGAAAAATAATGGATAAAATCAGAAAATGAGAGAAAAATGGGATGGAAGAGAGAAGATAAAGAGACAGAAAGAACCAGGGAGATGAAAGACAGCTGGAGACTGGGTCTGGCACAGAGGATCATCGCCCGGTCTCAGCCTGCTGTGGTAGGGGTGTGTCCAGAGCAGGATAATTTAGAAAATAGTGATATACACCATGCCTGACTCTAAAAAACAGTTTCCTTTTGAACGAGTTACTCAGGAAAAATTGTATCCTTTCTCCAGTATGCATTTATTTGAGAGATTAAAAAGTTTTAGAAACATGACATTGTTCATTGTGACTTACTTTCTTTAATGAGATAGAGGGCTGCACTCAACTACTAAAACAAAGGGACCGATTCATGTTTAATGCGTCCAGAGAATCATTGTGCTGAAAGACTGACATAAAAGGGGGGATGAGTCAGGAGAAACCAGAAAGCCTCATTTAATGTGCCATTCTATACTTACATTAGCTATCGGATGTCGCTTTGTTAACAACGGGGGGCTGAGTAGAAAGTATTCTGGGAAGAGATTCTGGGACTGGAAAAGTCTGGTAGCACCATCACTCAGGTGCTACACAAGTAGCTCTGCACATAACAAGAAACAATCCAAATATGCTGAAGTTCAGTTTTTGGCACTGAGTGTGTGATGCCAGCAGGAGCTCTGCAAGCAGACAAAGGACATGGAGGAGCTCTTTACCTCCTGGATTTGAAACAGAATCCCATTAACATGTTAGGGCAATCCTTGACACCATTTTAGCAAGCAGTTATGCACTGATGTTTAAATCTCTAGACAAAAGTGAAGCAACTACGTCAAACAAATCTGTTTTATTTCCCTTAGAAAGAAAAATAGATAACCCCAGTGTAATCTTCTCTGTACAACTCATTTCTTTCTGGAGTTCAATAGCTTTTACACATTTACAGAGTTGTAGTAGCCTTGCAATGCTGACCCAGTGTCCAGGTTTTTGTTCTTTAAATCTTATCAGAATAGTCAATATCTGCAATTCATTTTAGAAGAACAGTGCTCTGCATTAGAAAGTTAATGTACTGATTAATTTACCTAATTACAGTAAAACAAACAATCCTGCAACTGAGGACAGTCTGTTCACTTACTTAAAAAGTAATTACACACAGCCCCGGAACAAAGTCAGCTGCTAGATATCTGAGGACTGGGTCATGATAAAATTTTAAACATTTCTTCTGGTCATATTTCTGTTTTTCAAGTCTGTCTCTTCTGAAAAACCAGAGACTGGTTTGACATTTAATTTCCATTTCTGTATTGAACCCAGGAAAATACACAGCTCTAGAGGAAGATACTGAGAGTGAAGTAAACATGAGCTAATCAGTCATAGAGTTGCTGGATGGAAATGAAAATGCTTTCTACGTGCAGAATACAGAGCAAGTAAAGTTCAGTCTCTGCAGAGAGCTCACACCACATCAATTAACAACTGAAATCTCACTCAGGAGCTGGACCTGGGTCCTATTTTGAGATCTTCAGTGAAAAGTAAGTGCTAAAGGGCCCCCATAACTCTCCTCACAAAGTCCAGGCTTCACTGGAGGTGTTCAGTGTACAAACTTACATTAACAAAGTACTTTTTTCACAAAGGTGCCGTCTCACAAATGGAGTACTCAGAACTCATCCCTACCAAGACCCCTTTTAATGGAAGTGTGAAAAGAAATCCTCAATGAAGAAAAATAGAATTTTTAACCTAATTTACTGTAATCCTGCATTGACTTTTCTGAATGTTATGAAACTCCCAATCTCCTATCAAGCTGCATGACTCATATACCTGTGCTGACCACTGCTTATTTTATTTAAGAAAGAATTCAGGCTCAGGATAGAAATGTGGAAATTCTGTGTTGAGCAGCAAATGCAGGAAGCATCTTGATCAGGATTTGTACCCAGCTCTAACAGAGCTTTATAATTTATATTTAACATTTTATACTGCTGCTCCTATTATTGGATGTGTGAAAGAGTTGCAGAAAAGATAGAATTTGGACTTCTATCTTTATCAAAGCATTGAGTGGCAAGATTTATCTGCAAACTATGAGTGAAGCCATCCTGTAGTTTAATTTGAAGAACTGTCTGGTGAAATGACAACTGGAAGGAGTGTCTACTCAAGAAACAGTCCCGTTGAGTTCGAAATAATTCATTTTTATGACTTCTTAAAGAAACAGGAATGAACAGTAAAACATCAGAAATGTCTTTTCTAATCTTCAACTTGAGAAAAACATTTGAAGGTAAGAAACATTTTGGTTTGTTCAAAATCCTCATTTCCCCTCAGAGTTCTGTTTACTCTGGAATTAAAATGGCATAAGATTGATATGAATAGAAGCACTCAGGATAACAAATTGCTGATAGTACTGCCTGAACATTAGGCTGGTTTGTGTACCAAACAAGAATCAGAATCACAGAGCTATAGGGGTTGGAAAGGACCTCCAGAGATCATCGAGTGCAACCCCCTGCCAAAGCAGGCTCCCTAGCCCAGGTTGCACAGGTAGGTGTCCATTTGTATCACTGCTAAGTAACATAAAAAAGCAATTAGAGAGTTTTCTTCTGACAAATTCGGAAGGGATGAAAAACTATTCCAAGCACCAATACTTCCAAAGGCATTACTTCCATACAAAGGCTGAGTTTCTGTTGTCACCTGTAGGCACACAAGTCCAGAATAATTCTAGTTGTGTAGTTCTGCATTCACTAAATAGTGAGCTGAATGTGATCCAGTGCTCTCCCAAGAAGCAACACGTCCTTTACAGCAACAGAGCAAATGAAGCAAAAGGAATGAAAAGTGGAAAAAAACCCACCAACTATTGATCATACAGATACAAAACAAAGTTGGGACAAATACTCTGTTGATTGATATAATGTTGATTATTTCCTTTCCATTATCCACAACGTGTTTTTCCTCACAACACAGAAGTGGTTTAATATAATCTATCACTCATATAATGGATGAAGCATGAAAGATGCCTTCAAGCAAGTTAGCAGCTTGGCTAATTTGTCATAGTCGTACACAAAGAAAAAATGCACCTCCTAATACATTCAAGCATACTGCATCCTGGAAGAGCAACCCAACATCTGGACATCTATAATACAGTCTGCAACAACATGACTGTATGTCAAAGTAATTAATTAACATCATTTCCTTCTGCCACTTAGAAAACATACATTCACTAAAGAACACACAAAATATACAATCTTATTAATTTAATTGAGAATGTCTATTTCTCCTTTAGCAGTTTTCATGAAGAAACCTTAACATACCACACAAAGGAGGTCAGGCTCACGATTTTATAAAATAGTGAAAGAAATGCAAATAGAGAAAGGGGTGCAAATGAACTGACTCAGAAATGAAGTTGGGAACAGAACCTCCTTTCTAGAAAATGAGTAAGAAATTTCTGTATTGAACTCAATAGTACCCCAAATCCATCCCCTCAAGAGAATTTCCATGGCATTTCAGGATTTCAGAATGAGTAACCACATAACTCTTTGGATAGACTCACCATTAATAAAGTTCAACTCCCATATACAGAGGATTCCCATTGGACTTTGGGGTACTTTGACCTGCAGCTTACATATTCCGTGTTTTCTGTCATAACTAGCAGTTCAATAAGACCTCTGCTCTAATTCAGAGATCACTAAAGTTATGGGAATAAAATAATTCATGGGATCATAGAATTGTAGAACAGTTGAGGAGGAAAAGACCCCTGGAGATCATCCAGTCCAAACCCTCTGCTCAAAGCAGGGTAAGCTGGAGCAGCTTGCCAAACTGTCTCCAGCTGAATTTTGAGCATCTCCAAGGATGGACTCTGTAATCTCTCCAAGCAACCTGCTCCAGCATTTGATCACCCTTACAGTAGAAGGGGGTTTATTTAAAGCTTAAATGGAACTCCTTGTATTTCAGTGATCTCAGTAAGTTGTGAATCTAGGCACTCTGAAGAGGACTGGGACCCAGCTGCTGAGGACAAAAAGGTAATAAGACTGTTTTACTGATCTGACAGAATGGTGGTCCCTAAGAAACCCAGAACTGGGCTGCTGCAGTCAGATGCTATGAATAGCCTAAATAGCAGGAACTTTTTCCCAATACAGTTCTCAGTCAGTTGTGACTAAAGCAGTTCTTCACCTGAGGATGAAAACAGTCTCACCAGGCTCTGTCTTGAGACTCATAATTGAAATGTATCATAAACCCACCAGTTTTGGAAGGAAGAGATACCACCTTCCATCAGTATCCCTGAGGTAGTCTGGGAACCATCTTTCAGTGGCTGGAATCTGTCCTAGAGGACAGACGTAAGATCTGTAGAAACGCTGTCCCAACTAAACTAGAAATCTATATGATTGTGGAGCACCAGTTGGCTAGGGCAGATGATGAAGCAAAATCATGTCTCCATAACTGCAAACCAAGCAATCCCTCTGTAAAAATGGACCCTCCATGTAAATCCTGATGTTTTTCTGCAAAACTGCCGCCTTTGGCAGCCTGGATTTCTAGGACTTGGTTTTTATTTAGGAAATTATCCCTGCAGTCTAAGTAAGATACAGTACCAGATTTTGGTTCTTGAATAAAAAAATCCACTGCAATCAATCTTCATGATTTACTAAAACCATTGCATAGTTAGAACACTGCAGCTTGGTACAAAGGGTTCATGAAGGTGAGGTTTAAGCAGACAGTAGGGAAAATAAGAAACCCTGTTCCTACTACAGATGCCCACTGCTTCATGTTTTAGCTGATTCTGTTAAAACTTGCATTTTGCAGGGTAATTTCAACCAATCTATCCTGCATTTGACATACATATTTTTAAGCATTCTGGACAGAGTTATATCCCTAGCCATCCCTGGCTTTTACATAAATAGGCTTTTTACGGTCGGGAGGAAAGCTTCTGAAAATGATGAACTGCAGAGTGTTGACTGACCACCCTCTAGGATCAAAGAAGAGTGTTTTATCTCTGCTCTTTTTGGATGATGTCCACAAAGATCTTTCTGATATAAAATAGTCCGAGTAATAATACACTCATCATTCCTGTCTGACATTTACTGTTGTTTCGAATAGGGCCTAAATCCATCTTGCATAACACACATCAAAGGTAGGAAAGTGGCCAAAACTTATTTTTACAAAATAGTGTGGATAGGAACCTGCCTCATATGTTTTCCTTTTTTTTTTTTTTTATTGCCTTTCTTCAGTCCCTTTAAGAATGTCTCTGTGTAGCAGTTGGTCTCATTTTATTTTACTCCACAACCCAGAAACTCCACACGCATTGCTATTACATGATTTTACTTTTAGCTCACTGTTCGTATTTCTAGAGTCCTTGTCATTACAAAGACAGTGACACCCAAATCCATGACACTTGGGTCTCTTCCCAGCTTTCCTGACAAATGGCATTCACTATGATTTCTTGAATGAGATTCAGGTCTTTCAAACTCTCATTTTCAATCCAAAACTTTCAGATATTGTGCTGTGTTAACACCAGCAAGTTTAATAAACAAAATCCTGCAGTTTTCCTGTTTTTCGGAGCTGTAAAGAAATGACTGGAGGATGTGCTTATTATAGAGTACACATTCAAGATGTTTGAATGGTATAAAGAAGGGTGAAGACTGGAGATGTAGAATTCTTTCTTGAGTGTAGCAGTACAAGTGAACTTTTGACAGTAGAAATTTTCCTTAATGTGCAAAATTTCTGATATTTCACCTAACATTTTTGTCAGTAAAAAAATTAAAACTGGTGGTTAAAAACTGCACTTTTCTTGCTTGCACTACTTTCCCAGGCCAAGAAAAGGCAGTTTTGGCAGTTGAATGCTCCATAAGTTCCAGCATCCCAGTGTAATATATCTTGTTTAAACATTAAACACTGTTTATTGAAGCTATAGTGCCGATGACTACCACAGAATAGATGTTTACATCTCTGCATAAACACTTTAATGGCTTTCTCTGCCTGCACCAAAAAGACAAATGCCACTTTAGACAGAACACTTCATCTCTAAATCTTTCTTCTGCCTGATCATTACTGCTAGTTCACAAGCATCACATTCTTTCTCACTTCACTAATTTTTTTTGCGTGATAAAAAGACATTCCTTCAACACCTCAGTTTTCCTGTTTGAAGCAGTACCTGGCACATCAAGGTTTGCCTCCCCTTGATCTTTGCCATTTCTTTTGTTCTCTCAAATTCACAGCAATTTTCACCATCACTGGCCTGGCTGTAGCATCTCTTCCACCACCACTCTATTCTCCCCTCCTTCCCCTTTACTCTTTAATTTCAACAAAATCTGTACTTTCTTGGTAGAATGACGCTCACAAGTCTGAAATGGTTGGTGCTTCACACACAACACAGTGTTCATTTTGCACAACTTCTGCATTTCACCATTCATTTTCTCAGTTCCAGTTATCCACCCAGTGAGCACCCTTCCTGACTCCAGCTGCTTCTGCATGTTGTCTCAACATTTACTAGGTTTCCCTCTACTCCCCCCAACATTCTCTCTCTGTCATGCCTCAGTCTTTATCTTGTGCTGTGTCTATTCCATGCTCCCATGTGTATCATGTCCCCTTTGCTCTTCCTGGGTTTGGCGTCAGTTCATAACAGTGCGTTTGTAAGTGGTGGTTGTGCTACAGCAACCTCCTCGGAGTGGCAGGTATGGTGCTAGCACACCATCTGCTCATTTTTCCCTTTGGCCACAACACATTTCCTTATTCTGTATGCTTTTCTGCACAGATAACTAAGGGTTCTCTGCATTCCTTGCCAAAGATACATTAGCAGTGAGAGTAAAATGCTCACCTGCGAGCAGTGGTGTGCAGCCCTGCTCCCAGTCCTGCATTTACAGTCAGATAGGCTGCAGTTCAGCCCTCTGCTATTTCATTATTTCTCTCCACATCACTGAGGCAGACAAGCTGCTACAACAAACATTCACTTCACTGAGGACACAAGGTATCTTCTCCTATGGCAAACTCTTTTTCAGGGTTTTATAAGGATTCCAGATAAGTACCAGGCTATCTATTTGAGGGACTTCTCACAAGTGTAATTTAGCAGAACAAGATTACTCAGAGAAATGTGTTATGGAAACATTTCATTTCAGAAGTATGTTATCATACCATACAATAACACAAATGATGGACGAGAGAAAGAAGGAAACTCCCTTCTGACTTCAGTGCTTAATCACTGCCTTTAAGATGGTACTGTAGCTAGGAAGAACAGCACTTTGGAGACATCCCAAGAACTCAAATAGGTGAAGGGGCAGTAGGGTCTTTCCCACTTGTATCACACATCCCTGGAGATAGCTACTCAACCCAGCAGAAGTCAGAGCTGGCCTCAGGCTCCTCCTGCTGTGACACCTGAATCAGCTCACGGGGATTTTCTGATACCGTAGGGCCAGCAGTGAACAGAGCCGTGTGAGCAGAGCTGCGCCTTCTCCAAGCAGCCTTTGAAATACCTCACTCTAGCAAGCACTGAAATAATTGGCTTAGAACCATTACACTTGTTTTTCTGTTTGTTAGCAAGCAAAGACTCTGGGAATACTTTTGGATGGGTGTCCAAGCCTGAAACTTTTGCCTGCCCTTTGGCAGAAGAATTTGCTCTTTTCTCCAAATGACAGCTCTTTAGTGTCCAGGCCATGAAATCGTAGCAATGGTACTTTTAAATTGATCTAAAGTCTGTTCATTTGTGTAGTGCACATTTAAAGCCACATTATTGCAAGATGCTTCAGCAATGAAATTTAACATTAGTAATTCAGTTCATTAAAAAAGATATTTTAGTAGATTCCCTCTTTTATAGCTATTACCCTGCCCACAGTGAGGAAAACCTCAGTCAAATTAATAAAACTAACAACTCATAACGCATACACCGCTTTTCTATAAAATCTCCTCCGTTCTCAACAATTAGGCGGCCAAAAAAAGGTGTATGTCAGCCAAATTCCCCCTTGTATAACCTCAAGAAGACCTGCACCAGTCTGCATTTAGCCCATTCAGCACTAGCAACCATGGTTTCCTTTACTGAAAATTCCCCTTGAAGTGTAAAAGCTGCAGCCAACCACCAGGTCATTCAGAAAAGCAAACTACATTCTGAGGTTTACTTCCAAATGGAGATGTGATTGGGGGTTGGACTAGATGATCTCTAGATGTCCTTTCCAACCCCTTCAATTCTGTGATGTGCTCAAAGTCCTGTGGGGCTCTGATTTGGGAGTACTGCCCTGTACTCCCAATTAGAGACACCTCATCAACACAATTGCCTTGGTCACAAACAAAACTTCAACACTGAACCCTGCTTGCTCCCAGCATTCCTACACACACATCCCTTTCCCTTCTCTGAAATCTGAGCATCTGTGTGTACCCCCTTCCAAAGTCATCAGTCCCTAATGATGAGCAGCAGTAAGTAAGGTTTGATACCAAAAACTTTGCACAAAGCCTCCCTTGTCGTTGGATTCCAGCATGAATTCAGAGTTGGATTCAGAGAGCCAGTAGACTGACTTTCTAGAAGTATGAGGCATAATCCAATTGTCTAACTGTTCAGTTACACAGAATGCAGAATTTCCATACTGATCACATACAGTTCACCAGAAGCAAGAACCATGTAAATGTGAGCTGGTATGCCCAGACAGCCATTAGCTCTGGCCTCCAACCTCATGTTTTTCCACTGTATGCCTTAAATCGATGTTTATGTACATCAATATTACAATTATAGACCTAGGTACAAATGGGAAGCCTGGTTTTAACAGATCATCTGAGTTCCATACGAATATTCACTCCAGCATGTTACTCATCATGGCTCATCTCTTTAACCAAAGCAGACAACCACAGAAAGAACCGGATGATTTAACAGAGAAGATGATTGAGGTAATATTGCAATAATTACATATAATTGTGCAGAATTATTCTAACATTTTATGCTAGATTCATATTTTACAGCTGGAGGCTTGTTACAAAGCATACCTGTATTATTTTCATATCACTTCTCTGCCCTCTCGTACTCACCTTTGCAGTAGGTCAAAACATCACCTCTGCCTAGAGCTGACAAGTGTGTTCAGGTCAGTGTCCTTCCCTGCCTGACATCCAGCATTGAGTTTGGGGCTCACTTTCTTTTTCTTTCAGTGAAGTAATTTAGTTTTAACTCATTGAAAGAAGTAACTGTCATTGATAAGTCTGGATGATACTCAGTAGCTCTCTTGGTCCCTAAATGAGACCCTCATCAACCTGATTTCCCCCCTCATCTCTTATGTTCCCATTCAGATAATGACTTAAGCATTTATCTAACGTAAAAAAACATCAGTTGTTCATCAATGACTTTTAAAGTACTACTCACACACATGAAGTACATTGCTAGATCACACCTGAAGAGCAACACTATGAGCAAGACAGAACTCCAGGGTCTGAAACAGACTGAGGACAGCTCAATCAAACCTTCAAAATCATTCAAAACAGGCAATCTCAAAGGAGAGCTGGAACTGATGGGAGAAAATGATCTGTCACTACATGAGCCTCAAACAAGAGCAGCTGATTCAAGGAGGTCCTTTCCCACCCTGTGACAGTGAAGATGAAGATGACGGTAAAAAGTAAAAGGACACAGGGTGCTGAATTTCTATTTTCCACTCCCTTTGGTACAACTCTTAGGGCAAGTGACGACTGATCCATTCACCATCAATGAATCACACAGCAGAGGTGCAAAAAGCAGTTTCTCTGCAAAGTAAATCTTCAATCTACTTTTCCTGTTTCCAGGATCAACTGTTGGCTTTTGTTCGGTCCAGTTACTCTGGGAAAAGCCAAGGCAAATATAACTCACATCTTTCTTTAAGCTCACAGCACCTCAAAAGCAGTTAACTCGTGTTTGTCTGTAGCACACACAAACTCCTATACAGGAAATATGGACAACTGTCCTTCAAGGACAGGCCCTGAATCGAAGTAGTGCTCCACTCAAGGATTGGAACTGCTGAGGATCTATGCCTCTACACCTCTTCCCAGGGCACCTTCCCAGTCAGTCCTCCTGTCCTCAAAAGCCAAGGGCAAAAATTTAGCTAATGATTCCAGCAGGTACATCCCTGATCTTAAACTGAATTTCATTTAACATTTTGTACACAAGTCGTACATGTCACAGCCATTCCTTTCAAGTTTGTCTTCTTCAGAAATAGTTCAAAGCTTTCTTAGAATGTGGAAGCCAAAAGCAAATCTGCAGAACACCACGGACCCATTTAAAATACTCATATTTTTTCTCCCGTTTTTTTACTGTTTCTTTCATAGCTTGTCAAGCAACACCCCCCTGTCAGATTTAGCACAGTATCTGCAGTTCCCATTCATCACAAGTTTCCAAACCTAAGCACTCCAGCTGCTCTAGGGCTATACCCTTAAATGTGATCTTGCTGTTAGGTTATACTTGCCTGTTGCTATGACCTTGGCTATTTTTGACAAAAGGATAAAGATGAAATAGGCTCTCACTCTTGAGGACCATTTCTACAGAACATCCTTTCCAAAGAAAGTTATGTTACACATATGTGGACAGTAGTGAGCCACCCACGCCAGACTGCAATAGCACAGCTCCTCTCCCCAGGTGACACAGCACTGGCATTATTATGCCAATGTCCATTTAATAACACTTTGGACAAATTTTGTATTTTCTGCTGAAGGTAGTAGCAAAGCAAACACGTTGAAAAACACTTTTGTTTGTCATTACAATATCTCTGTTTGTTTACTTTGAAACTTCCCAAACTGGCACAAACAATTTTGGAAGGTTCTTGCTTATAATTCAGGGTGCTTGCTCTGAACTTTCCTTTTTCTACCTGCCGTCCACTGTTTTGTGAATCCCCTTCTTACCAGGAAGATATTTGTGATCTTCCTCACAATGAAAAATGCTTGTTAGAGTAAAAATAGCTCTTCAGTAATGTTGTCTGATGAGCTTTGGCATTCTGGAAGAGAGACAACCTTATTCTCTACAGGCCTGAAGGACTTCAATGAGAATTTTCTCTTAGATTTCACTGTGATATTTTTAATTGTTTCTTCAAAATTGACTCAGCAACATCTTCAAATACCTGCTTCGTTTAAAGTAGATGAAAAGTTCTACTCATGTGTCAACTTAAGGACATGCTTAAGTGCTTTCCTGGATTGGGGCCTAAATACTTACAAATACAGATGGTTACTATCAAGACCCAGAAAAGTCCAGGTAACCACCAACAGTCAATTATATTCCTACCAGAACTTCACGCCAGTGTATCATACTGTTTGTAGTTAATTGCTTTGAAATAATTGGACAGGTGAGCAGGTAGGTTCACACAGAGCATTTGCTATTTTCCTTTGTATTAAAAAAAAAAACAACAGAACACTGCAGATTGCGTGGACATAATGGGCACGATTTTAAGCAAATCAAAACCAAGTTAAAAGAGAAGGAAAAAGGTATGTGTTTTTTAATTTTTAACATCATTAAAACCTTGAAAAACTTGTTATTCAAGAGCTTCTTTAGTTAATACCTCATTACTTCTCTTTTTATTGTTATGGTAATCAAGCCTTAATATATTGCAGCTTTACAGCATGAAATCAAGGCTAGGCCTGCGGGCATCAACAGATGTACAACAGCATGCAGTAAAACACAGGTATAGAGGCATGCAGAGCTGAATATGGCACTTTTATTTTATTTATTTATTTTTTATAATTGTTTAGCAATTCATCTGAACTTATTTTAACCTTGACAACAGATGAACTCTAACACATCCCATGATCAGTCACTGGAAGCTGCACAAAACAGCGAGATTTCTGATTGCTGTCTTACAGGCTGAGTTTTATGAAAGCATGAAATGAAGTCTGAAAAGGATTTTAAATTGTTTGGATGACTACAGGCTGTTGCTGTAACTATTCAAACCACTTAACTGTATATATTCTAGTCCAGGGAGAACAACACTAAGAAACTGAATTTAACATCAAAGCCATGTATCTCTGTAGGAAACCTATGCCCAGTGTCAGTATCCATATGCTTTCCTCATACAGTCAGTCTTTGCAGAACGCCAAAAAAAGAAAAAAACCCAAGCATTTGGACCTGACTTTTGGCTTTGAAGTGATACTTCACTTTTTGACTCACCAAGTCAAATGAGGTTATATACAACTTTCAGAAGGTTACAGTAGTCTGCTTTGCAGTGTTGAGAGACCTCATCAAGATGGGTGGGCGTCCCGAGATCTTTCCCACAACAATGATGCCCAGTGTCAGCTGGGCTCCCTCTCTTAACGTTATTTTCAGGAAACAATTACTTCTCCTCTGTGATTTTTTAAATTTAAAGAGAGTGTTTTGGCAAGCAATTGCTTTCCCAGTAAAACAGTTTCTAATTGCCAACAGTAAAAGCAATATGCTTATAACTTTATGAAATCACTCATACTGAAGTACACATAGCAAAGCTCAGGGGCCACACACAGGACGAGTGGTAGGATACAACCAACAGCTTCAGTTTATCTGGAGCACAGCTTTACAGGATCAGGCATTCAGAAACACCTAACAAATCACATTTATTTGTCACTCCAGACATGTATCCTTCATACAGCTATTCAATATTAATGAAATAATAAGGAGAAAGTAGACACAGGTAATAGATTAGTCCAGTAAAAGTGAATGTTGTTTCCCAAATTTCTGATGGATAACAGTAAGTCTCAGTGTGTGAACCATCACTGTACCTGAAGATCCTGGCCAGCATCAGCTAGGCAAAGGCTCTCAGATTCTCTCACGAAAATACTCAGAATAATGATTGTAAGTTATTCAGATAACTGTTCTATACCTTTTAATTCAAACAAAGTTTCCAAACAGTAAGGAGGCCAGTCATACGAACTTTTAGTATCAGGCATAAAAGTGAGTAACTCTCCTGGCTGCAGTAAAAGCTAGCTTCAATGAGGCCATTCACACTTATAAGCATTTCACTTGACAGTGGTAAGTGCTTGTCAGATCAGACCTTAGGACAAGAACGCATGTTGCCCAGCATGTAACAAATGGAATGAAAGACAATGGGCACTATAGTCCAGTGAACACACTAATTATATTAATAAAATGAAAACTTAAATTTCGAAGCTAATCCTGGGCTATCATTTATAAAAGTTAACAGGGCATATTTAATTTAGGAATTGGCTACTGCTTCTCTTTCCACTGCTGAAACCTCATAAATGAAATATACTGGATTGCTGCCCAGTGCGGAAATAAAAGTTATGAATAATGTTTCTATCTCAATCTTTGTCAGTGCTTTAATATTCCTAATTACTTTAAAAAGCTAAATATTCAATATAGGAAAAACCTTCTTTTTCTTTTTATCTTCACTTGCAAGATTAGAGTAATTTGATATGAGTCACTGGCTAGTTTTAGTTCACAAGGCCCATGTGTGCTTTGGAATGCTTGTTACTCTTCGTGTGTATGAATGTGTGTGTAGACGAACATGTGATGCATGCCCACATTATCACAAAGTTTTATTATTTTGTCATTCTTGAAATTCTCAGAGTGCATATACAGTATATAAAAACCCACTGGCTGCTAGGTTGATCTAATCTATCGCCAAAAATAACCAAAGGACAAAATGATTATCTGAGATACTAAATCATTTTATGGTTAAAAGAGCTATTTTTCTTGAGATAGCCGTATTTTTTTAGACAGATACTTAGTAAGTTGAGATTTCCAAGTTTTTCCCCTGTCTGTATGTCAGGTCATCCCAAAAAGTTACATGGCTTTTCTTTGTTTCCCTTCCTCTCCCATTTGCCTTTCCTGATGTAAGAGTGGAGAAAGCAGCAAAGCTGCAGACAACCAGAGAAAAGTCTGTCCCATTGACTTTAGCCTCTGTAGGTGTTACTCCAGTCAAATTGAACTCCTGTTCCCTTTTGATGCTGAACCTTTACCCATTACCTTTTTGCCTGGTAACGATGTCTCTTTTTTAAGATCCCAATCAATGCGTGAGAAAGGGAGGAACTAACAGCAAAATAAAATGTTTGTTCAGTAAGTGACTTTCAAGATCTCTGCATATGCAGCTTTACTTACTTGCCTAATACAGAAATAGAATTCAATTAACAAGTTTATTTCCATTACGTTAATAATCAATTAGACCTATTTTACATACCTCACTGATGTTTATGCTGGAAAGAATGTGTGCTGTCACACTCTACTATGTCACACAGACTTCAACTTACCTTTACCAGTTAAGAAACTTTGACGTATACATCTTCTTCAGCTAAAGGAACTGAAAGCCTCAAGTGTTTATTAATTTCCTAGAAAAAGTGTAGAACTCCCACCTCTACTACTTTCCCACTTTCAGCAGTACAGATAACTCAGGATTTCAAGTCAGAAGCAAGAATCTGAGCTGCACAGAGCAGCTCCCGCTGGCTTCAACTGGCTTCAATTGGACAAGTATTCTGTCCAGAAAGTACTCCAAGTACTACACAAAATACTTAATGAAGAATGTGAAGTAGTAAAGATTGAAGAGAAAAAAATTGATAATAGAGCTATAATATCTACATTGGTATTCCAATAACAGGACAGAAAGCATTAAGAGCATCCTTCACTGCATTTAACATTTCTTCGTGAGAACAAGCAAAAAATCGAAAGTCAGTACTGTAGGAAAGGGTAATATCACAAATTAATCACAGCAAAATAACCGACTGACAAACCTCAATTTCCATTTAAAGCACCAATTTCTAAGGCCACCGCTTTGTTTCACACATTTTTTTTAATGGCAGTATATATCTTTATTACATTTGTGTAATCTTTACTCACCACTAGAGCAATCAGTACCTCCCCATCCTGGTTCGCAATGACAAGTGTCAGGAGAAACACATCTTCCATGCACACACTCCTCTGTGCAGAGTGCTGTTAAGAAGAAATAAAACACAGTTTTGTAAATATATTAAGCTCTTGGTAAGCATATACTAAACTATGCCTTAGAGAGCAATATTTTGTTTAAAAATATTAAACAAAGAAAACAAACAAAAAAATAATTACTTGTAAGATTTAATTAATACTAAGTGACCAAAATAAAATATAGGTCTCTAGACAGCAATAAACTCATTTGTCTGTTCAGCTCTTTGCAATGAAAAACTCTAACACCAGAAATTACTTTGGTTAGCAGTTTTGCTTCATAATAAAATTTTTAACAAACTGACACTTATGATTATTATAATTACCGAATACTAGCTTCTTTTATTGCATTCAAGTTATTTCTGTTCCTGAAATAAAATGGAACTCCAAAGACCCAAAACAGACTTCTACAAAATAGCTCAGAGAAAAGAAAGATTTTTACTACACGAAGCACGTAGTGTAGGCTTGTCTTCTCAAGGTCATCAAGTTTTCCATAACTGAAGTATTCTCCACCTTATTTGTCCACTTTTGGGTTACTGAAAGATCAGTATCCTCAAACCATGAAAACCTGGCTGGTGCCTCACTTGACAGTTAACCTAGAGACATACATGGTTTTAGGACATTTTTTCTCCTGGAGACCAAATCCAATAACGTGTTCACAATATATTAAAGTCCAACTTTAAATGATGTGTGATCTTTCAATAATCCTGTTGGACAGATCTCCCTGTTCTTTATCCATCCAATCTCATGTGACCAGCGATGAGGATACTGCCTGGTTACAACTGCAAGATCTTTCTAGCTTAGTCATTTCTTTTCTAGGTTCACTACATGTCAGAACTGAAATTTATTCTTATTTCATATCTTGTGTTTAGACAGTATTGCAGAGAGTATGAAATATTGATAGCTAATTCTCTAGCCACTAATTGTCCTAATCATTTGTGCATTTATTTTACTTGAGTTAGAGTTTCTGAAGACAGTGAGGCATCCTAGTCTACAGATGTAAGATGAAATTCAAGACAGCATATTAGAAGAGCGGGATTTTTTCCATGAAGAAATACACACATTCATGCAGTCACTGAAAAATGACTGTTAACCCGTGACAAGGAGCAGTGCACACAATAACAGCCACAAATGTATACGTTGCTATTAAAAGCATATTGTACAGAAAGGAACATGACATGCTGGGATATGGCTACTTAGAAAACTGCTCCACATAGCTTCATCTAAGAATACATGCACTGATGTAACTCTTAACACATTAGTTTAGTAGAATTAAGGAAATCAAAACAGATTTTTTTCTGTTCTCTGTATAGGCACTTACATTAATAAATCACTCTTCCATGTAAAACATGCCATAGGTCAGGCTCTCACGTCAAGGAACAATTCAAAAGCAAGAAAGCTGATGGCAAACTATTACTTTTCCAAATGATAAAACACCCACAGATCACTGGTATAAATTTAATTGATTAAGCTACACAAACAAATCACATCTTAACTCTATTAAAATGATTATTAAATAATAATTGATAATTGAGATAATAAACTTCACTTAATTACTTGTCTATAGACAGAAGTGCTGACTTCTTTAATAATGCTCTTATCTCTTGGGAAGAGTGTTACTTGTAAGCGAGACTCAAGATGCTGTTCCTCTTTCTAAAGCAGTCCATGGTGCGTGAAATACACAATTTTTTACATCTTTCTTTTAGGCATTTTGAAGTCCATTGTAGTCAAAGATGACAATGTTTGAAGAGCAATTAGAGAGTTAAGAAAAGTAAAGACAATCCTTGGAACTGTGGGTGATCTCGTCTCTGGTTTGTAACTTGCTAAGCAAGCAACCATGAACTTATTAGAACACAGTCATACAAAGCCGTGAAATTACACAGGACTAATCCTGTAAATGGGGTCACAGAAATCCCCCTTTTTTAAAAAAGTGAAACTTTCATATGTCAGTTTATTTGAAGAGACAAACAATCAGACTCATGCACTGCCTGCCTCAAATCAGGCCTACAGAAGTCCATATAAAGGTCATATTTGGGCATCGCTCTGTATTTTACCATGGCAAATAAAATCTGAAATTTCCCTTCTAAAAGGGAAGCCTTGTCTTGCTCTAATCTTTAGAGTTTAAATTAATTTTTTATTCTATTAACATTCAACATAATAGGATACAATGGTCCCCAAGGCATTCTCCATAATATACTTTGTACAGTGGTTTGCAAATGATCTTACTAGTTAATGGAACTATAAAAATTACTTGCACATAAAGGTCAAGAAAAATATAGATAAGTATATATACTTTTTGGTACTGCCCTGTTCAACATACAGCTAAAAGCCCCTGGAGTAAAGAAAACTTATACTAATGCAAGGAATATAATTCCTCCCAGTATGAAAGCCCAAGCAGCTCATCTTTTGGAATTCCAGACTTTTTATGTCTGCATTTTCCCTTGACCAATTCTCTTGAACATCCCAGCACCTCATTGATCAATTTATTATTAGCATTCTTGGCATGAGTTTAAGATCAGTTTGTAGTTTGATTCAGCCTGGTAATAAAATGACCTACATCAAAGCCCTGCCAAAATGCCATCTTTGCAGCAATGCGTTTAGCATGAGTTATTTGACCATATTCAAGGTCACACAGCAACTGCTCCTTATCATGGAAAAAAGTCAACAAAAGGCTTCTGTAACAATTCACTTGATGCTTATCACCTACTTTATAATTATAAACAGTTTTTTGGTTTTTTTTTTTTAACATATAAGGTCAATACTCAGAGAAATAGACCTAAAGATTAAATTCCTTTCAAATCTAAAATAACTATATGGATTTCACTAACACTAGCACTTATTTTTTAACTGTTTTCCTGAATTTGGAATCAGTACATTAAACGTTTATGTCTCCCATCTATGAAAGTATGCCGTAGGCAGGATGCTGTTATTGAGTAGTACACTGCTAAGTGGGGCAGCCTCTTCTTGCCCAGAGAAAGCTTTCCTTGCAGAGCTACTTGAAGTGGCACCACAGTGAGTTTCTCCCAGACAAAAGCAGCCACAACCCAGGGATCCAGAGCTAGTCTGTCTTCCTTGGAGCTGCATTCCTTTGTGTGGACCCAACCTATGACGGAAGGGTTTAAATCTCTTGTTTAACCCAGTGTTACACACCCTGTTATACCCTGCTCATCACTACTTTACTAGCATGTTGATCTTGTGTATTCAAGTAACACGGCTAACACCTGCTACTATTGCCTTAGGCTCTTGTCAGGAGTGCAAGTACATTTAGAGAAGAGTTTCATTCCAGTGGAAGACGTATTGAGTATTTTAGCTTGGGAAAGTTTTTTTTAGCTTGTCCAAAAATATATCTTCTTTACTTTTTGCACAAAAGGATGAGTTAAGAAAATGGATCTTGTGCCTGCGGTGGATGTGCTACACTTGCAGGGGTCGTTAGAACTACTGACCCAACAAAGTTCCATCTCTTTCCCACTTACAGGACTTCATTGTGACAGGCAACCAAAATATCTTCAAAATAAAGTCTAAAGGAATGCACGGTAGAAAGCAGAAAACAGGCTTCATGAACCGCACTCATAGCGCGTGTTGCCAAAGAAACCTGCTGGAGCATTCTGCACAAGCTTGAGTTTCCTAAGCTGTGCAGGCTTTCTGCCCAGGGATTGTAGTCTAGTCAGGAGGTGACAGGAAGCAGAAATAACTGCTGCTACATTACAGTAATGGAAAACATTGCTAAATGAAGATACAGATGCTACAATGTGAGAGCAAAGCCAGAGAGAGAGAATCTCAAGACCTGTCCCAGAAACAGAATGAACTGCTCTGCTGAGATCGCTCAGGTGGCCAAAGGACTCTGTGCCATGACTGCAAGTTTTTTAAAGCATTTTCCTTTTCTCTGCCCTACTTCAGGCAGCCTCTGCCAGATTTTCTTCACTACAAACTGATCTCACCCAATCTCTGACCACTTTTCTTTGTTTGCCATGAACCGAAGGAAGGCCTGCATCTTTTACTGTGTTGTTGGTATTTAACATCAGATCATCCAACCAGTTTGACAGTCGTTGGACTCCACAAAGCAGACATTTAATGGTAGAAGTGATGTTTTCCTTCACAATTTAGTACATGTCCCTGGAACAATTTGGGCCATTGTAGCGCATTCTTCTAGTCACCAGTGTCACTTTTAGGGGAAAGAAGAATTTTGTCAGCTGAAATAGCAGTTATCTCATGGCCAGTGGTTTCAGATAATACAGAGAGGTCAAAGAAGATGAAAAAGGATGTCTGCCCTTTATCCATTACGAATCTATTCACTCAGGGCCATTCTGGTGCTTCCATTTTAATGTACTGGCCCAAATCCAGGTTGTGCGGAGTCTAAGATATTAGCTTCATTAGATAAGCTTGTAGTCAGCTCTTGGCTAGATTCTCCTAGGATGTGCTTAGAAAAGTGAGATTTGATAGCAGAAGAAGGATGACTACAGCTAATGCATCTAGGTAGGTTTCCCTTATTTTTAGATTACTGCTTATTTATGGAACGGAAGATCCTCTCTTTAAATCACCGACTTTCTATCAGGAATCATGCTGATTAGATTGCTTCCTGGATAATTTTTTCAACAAAGTTGGATACCTGTTCTCTATATCGCAGAGATGTTTATTTCTGTGGTTATCACTCAGGATTCATTTATTAATTTATCACCTTGGATAGTAATTTAATGCAGGGATTAGCAACTCCAATAGAAGAAGATATGAAAAGATGTCAAAGACTGCTTAGCTTTGAGGAATTCATTGTTTCAGTGTATGGTAACCCTTATTTTTCATCTCCTCCTTGGTATCTAATGACAGTGCCAATAAAAAAAAAAACAAAAACAGACAGAAACAAGGAGATCAATGTAAGCGAAGGAAAGGTGAAACTGATGTAGATGATACAACAGCAATGGGTCATAAGATCAACTCCTTTTCCAGTAGCTGTAATGCTATTACATTTTTTGGCAGATTTGGAGTTAGAGGCCACATATTTATGCAATCCAAACAGAATCTATGTTCTTTCTTGTTCAGGAGATGGGGAGGCTCTGACCATTGCCTCAGTGAGATATCGATCTGTTCAAGAGAGCAGCTATGTTGTGTTATCCTCAGTCTTGACACTCTGCCAAAGCTTATGGAGTACCCTACGCCAGAGATGACTTGTGAATGGCTGAAGGAAAAGAATTGAGGACATACATTTTGAGGATTTTGTCTTCTTCCAGGAGCAGAAACTGAGATATGTCACTGTCATCGTTGACAAAATATCAGTAAATCCCTACATGAATCTGCTGGGAGGTGAAGATTTGTTAATAAGCATCAAATTCACATCAGTTTCAGCGTATTTTCTAAGCTGCGGCTCTAACAAGAAGGTTAAAACAGGGATTCTGATACTCTTGTCACAGATGAGTGTTTCACGTACCTGACACAAGCAAGTTTATAGATCCTGACATAATTTCAACCAGACTGCGTATTTCAGATTCCCTGGTACCCCACAGAAAGACTACTCACATTGTACTGATTACTGTGGGATCTGGGACTGATGAGAATCAAGTTAGTCCGTGTTGCAACATCTGCCTGCAGCAGGCCTTTCTCTAGGGAGTGGTTAGGGAAGTATACTGCGCTGGGGGAATGTCAGGGTACAAAAAAGACTGCCTCTACTTCCAAATGCCCTGAGAAAACTGAGATTGGTGAAGCACTTTTAGAAGTGCAGTCTAGTTGGGTCCAAAAAACAGTGGAGGTGGAGCAGAGCATCCCTGAGAAAGGAATGACATAACATCAGTGACCATAAAATAGTGCCAGTGACAGTAATAGAGAAAGTTAGAGTCCTGCAAAGGGAGAGGTCAGCGGGAGCCACACATTTAACAGACTCTGCGTTATTTGGATGCCCCATAGGTTTCACTTGCACTGGTAGAGAAAGGGAATGGGAGATGGTACTTACCATTTAACAATGTCTGAATGAGAACTGAAAAATAGCTTCCTAATAGCAGCAAATGTCAGAAGAGCAGAACTGGGGTCAGTAAGCTGAACTACTTCGTTTCTTTGTCTGTGCGAACAACAGAAGAGCTCTGCAATACTTCCAAGCACGAAAAGGGTGTTGGGGGAAGGCACTGCAGGACGCTGAGCTTTGAAGTGCACCAGCCCCGCAAAAGGGACAGCTTGCAAGGCTGGGTAAAAGCAATACTAATCCGTAGGTCTGCAGACGAAATAAGTGAAGTTCTGGCAAGAGGAATGTGGGCAAAGATGCTAAGAAGTTAGGTTTTAGAGCCTAGCCCTATTCTGCAATGAAGACAAAACATATTTCTCACGCCTCATTTCAACAGATACATGACTAGTGTCTAATACAAAGGCAAGACCTCACTCCAGAGTTGGAGATGACAGTCCACACAGAGATGTCTGCTGCTCCTGCTTTGAGCTTCATGGGGATCAGGACATACAAGCAACTGGGCTGGAACGGTGGGGTGAAGAGAGAAATTCTACCTTCAAATTAACTCTTGATCACTTTAAGGTAAGTCATACACCCAAACTACCTACCATGCCTAGGGTCTACCATGTCTTCCTCACCACCATAACAGAAAGTGAATCTCAGCACGTGAAGAACTCCGAGGAGATCAATCAACTATTGATAATTGTTGATCATTTCAGGACTGAGACTGATTTCGTGCATTTTCTGCCACAGCCTCAACTAGAAACAATCACTGCTTTCCACCATGTTGAGGGGAAAGACTTATGCTGAGATCAATTCTTCTAATCAATGTTTTAATACAATATTATTCTGTGGGATAATTTTCAGCATTTAAGTTCTTCTAGTAAATGATTTCCCATTGCCTCACTGCAGGGTTCAAAACAATCATTACCACTAGTTCAAACTGTTAATGAGGTTAAGAGAGATCCTGAATCAGCAGAGCAGAATCTATGACCCAGGAAAGGCTTTTCCTTCTTGTGTCCTCTATCTACTCATTCCATTTTTTAGGTAAATTGACTAAGTCTTTCCAGCAATATGTAGAAAACACATTTTCACTAGATAATTTTCTACAGGAACTTGATTAATCCAACCAGCAAACTTTATGCAAATTTGTGCTTTATATCACTCAAATTGTGCTTTTTATTGTACCCTTAGTAACATAACAGCACTACTGTCTTTCTCTAGGTAAAAAAGAAATATTAATGTCCACTCCTAGGCATGGCCTTTCATTTTCTCTCTGTATGACCTGGTAGACCTCACTTCACCAAAACAGAATGTGATAAAGTATTTGACAGAGGAGGCCCCAGTTCTGTTCCTGACCTTAGCGAAATTTTTTCTTTCTTTTTCTATAGTCTGAGGAAATGAAATTCTTGATGGGGTGGGGAAAAGAGGAAAACTTGTACCTAAGTAAAATCTTTGGTTCTTTCAGCTTTTGTGCTAATACATGGAAAAACAGCCAAACATACTCCAAGAGTGTAACCCAATCCATTAAAATCCAGGCCTGAAGAGCCTACTACATTAACCAAGCCATCTTGCCTTGTTCTCTGGAAATCACCTCAAAATTACAGCACTTGTATACTTTGCTACAGGTTAAAAGCTAAGGACATTTAGTGAATTTCTTTGTGTATATATTCCACTGTATTCCAGTTCCAGTTTATTTTTGAAGACGGTAGCATTGCTACATGTCCACAGTTCTCTGATTACTGACTTGCTCTGAAACGTGGGCCTTATGCCAAGAAAATTTCATTTGCTGTCAGTAAATGACACAGCTCAACTGCTGATCGATTTTCATAGGATGAGAATATGTGCTGTGTGTAAGACTGAGGATGGGTGCATCAAAAATGTTTTTCTTAATGGATCAAAAATAGATCAAGATGTCTGGACTGCATGATACTTTGGGCAACCTTTGTTGAGCAGTACAACATCGAGTAAAACAAAATCACACCAATTCCCGTACATGAATTTTAGTCTATAGCACATTGAATAAACCATTGATTTTTCCACACAAATTCTTTCTTCATTCTTACTCTGAATTTCATCAAGCCAATCCAACAAAAATCCTTTTCTTTGTTTCTCACAAAAACAGGATGAATATGGACAAATTTCTAAAGGCAAACCTGTCATTGAGACCAGGCAATTTTATGGCATGGGCCCTAGAGGGCCAATGTATTTCAGTTTTCATTTCATATCAAGCTACACTCTGAAAATGAAGGTCACCCTGATGAATTCAAGAACAGAAGCATAGTCTGTTTGAAGATCATGTTAATATATGAGCAACGCTAACATTACTGGGGATGGAATATTTAAATGCATACACTTTTCACTTTTCTCACTTTTCAAAAGGAACTATAGCAATACGTTTCATTGCAACTTATTGAAAGAACTGCAAAAAAGACCCCAGGAATCAAATCATTGTATAACTATTGGGACTGATTCTTATCTCAAGCCACTAGTTCAAACCTCCTGTTTCCAGGTTGCAGGAAGTCAGCTGATTTTAGTCCAACTTCTAAGCAATGTCTAATTGTCTAGAGAAATTTTATACTAAAGGGACACGGTAAAATACACTCTCATGTTCCTGTGATTCATACTGTCATCTGAGAACAGAAGATAGGCATAGAGAATAAAAACTTTTACCTACACTGTCAGAAGCTCTTTCAAGCTGCCCACTCTTCACCCTTCTAAGGTAAATACTGCATAGAATTTTTATTGCATTTATGTTTATACAAAACTACTTCACGAGATTTTGGGAAAGACAATCATTATGAAAAATTCCAATAAAGTTTTTAAAAGGAATTCTATTTAAACCATACATTTTCAGAAGAGTGACACTTATGAATGAAAGTGGAAGGATATTAAATTCAGAGGTACAAATCCATAACTTTTACTTCAGTAGAGCCTTCATAAGCACAACATTGCTGTAATCAAAAGTGTACTTATGTTACTTGTTATACTGAATTTCTGGTTTCATTTCTTTAGAAGTATGCTTACAATGTGCTTCATACACACGTTCTTAAGCAGAAAAAGTCCCCTTATTTGATTCAATTTGCATACTTAAGTTGTAAGCTTTTTCAAGGAAGACTATCTTTTGCACACATTTCTAAGCATTACAGCAATACAAGTAAATCATAGTACTCAGAAAAGAAAAATCTTGATAGAAAGAAGGAAGGCTTTGGGATTAAATAGCTTGAAAATGTCTCTTGACTTACTGCACCAGAGAGCACGTTTTGCAGAAGCAAATACTCGTGTTACAAATACTGAAGATAAATTATTTAAAAACGCTTCACGATCATATCCACAACAGTCCAGAGTTTCACAAAAAATTCCCTGAGGAGCCTTAAACACATTTATTGAAGTGAAAAGCATGTGCAACAATACACAAATATAAAGTGTGATGCTATAATCCTGTAACAGAGAGAAAAATAGATGTCTACATAAACAGTCAAAGAGTATCTGGTTCCAGAGGAAGTAGCTGTGGCTGGATCTTGTTGAGAAGAGCTCTCTCTCTCTGAATAGCCTTTTTGATGTTTGATTAATACTCTTAGCCTGTACTGGATTATGAAGTGTCAGCAGATGCTTTCCAAAATACTACCCAACATAATCATCTTGTTTTGGTGAGATCTATCGAACCAGAACCAAACACTGACTTGCTAACTGACTGTACTGCAAACTGAAAACCACCATCTATATGCACTTTGGGCATCCTGAGTTTGCCAGCAGCTCTTCCACGTCTACACACTTATTCATTTCCCTATACAGAATTTATGCTCTTTTTCTTCATTATTTACTCACTTCACTAAAATTCCTCATGCAGATCTTTCAGGAAGTTGCTTTGCTGTACGAAGTTAAAGAAAGAATTAGCACACCGATGTGCATCCATACAAAAGCACAACTCTGTCTGCAGATAAGTTATTAATTCAACAGTGACAGCTGACATTTCTTGCCGTTGAGATGTTAACAGTAGTCAGAAATGGTGCTAAAAAGAGAGAATAGCTACAGATAGATTCCAAAAGTTCACATGAGAGAGATGTACATGTTATGTTAGGAAGATGCTGAAAGCAGAACACACAGGCCTAACGTGCAGTTCTTAGTCCAAACTCTACCAAGTGCTTCCTGGCAGCCTCATTCCTGTAGCACAGGAGATGGGGAATAGATGAACTATAAGTAACTGCACCCAGCTAGCCAAACACTTCCTCCTGCCTGCACAGGCTGACATATTTAGGGCATCCCTAGCTGCTATAAATGGCTGAGAGAACAGAGGGTGGCAGGAGCAAAGCCACAAACCCTCTGCCAGCCCAGACAACTGCCAGCACCGGCTCATCCTCTCCAAGGTTCTGAAATGAAAAGTATTTGAAAAGAGTGGTTCACAGCAGCTTTGAAAGTAGATTCCTGTCACTATTAAAATCAAGAGGTAGAAAGACCAAAAAAACCCACAGGGCAATTTCATGAGGATCATATTGATGAGTGTTTCATTAATTACAGTACGTCTGTACTATGCTATTATTCTACTGGATGCAATTCAGACATTCTTGTAGTGATACAGATACATCCCCATACAGAGTTTCAGTCCTATAAGATGCCTGTATAAGATTTCCCTCAGAAATGGGGAAAATGAGTGACTGGTAACTGGACCTGACCTACGTTATGGTGGCCGTTTCTTCAGTCAACAGGGAACTTGCCCCAGAGCACTCCCTGCACTTGACTAGCAGCTTCCCAGCTTTCTAGAACTGTTGTGTTACAGACCCTGGGACAGGTCAGGAAAGGGAGGATTGCAGACAGAGGAAACCACAGGACTGCTATCACTGGTTTTGTAAGTATGGACACAGAAGTGCTTTCTGAAGGCCATCTTGATTTAGGTAACATTATTTCCTCTCTTACCTTACTAAGCTTTCAAACTTCTTCAGAGCATAAGGGAAATAAATCTAGTAAATAGGAGAAGAATGTAGAGGAATGGTTAAGAAAACAACTAGCTTCAAACACGGGTTTCATTTCACACACCCGTGATATTTCTGACTCCATCTGTTTCAGTAAGTTAGCTCACCTCACCATTTATCTGGACTCCTAATGAGCTTCTAACTCTTTTAGAAGGAAAAATCTTCCAGAGTTCTGCGCCTTTGTAACATGCAAAACAGCAAATGCCCTGTAGGTATATGTGCTGAATAACAGCTCACTCATGTTTGGGATGGGTAGGATCTAGTTTTCGCAAGAGATAGGACAACCACCACCAAAGCTATCCCGTGGATTCAAACCAGTGCCATCCACTCCATTCCAGATGAGTGCAAATTAACATTAACAACTTTGAAGTGCATTAAAGCAGGAGAAAGAGGAAGGGATTTTGAAAGGGTATAGGGACACTGAAGTAACTGAGGATGACCACTTCCACACAGTGGATCTGTGCTGAATTGACAGCAGCTGGAGCCCAACCTGCCTTTGCTAAAAGTGGGCAAATGGAAGTACAAAACTTTATGCTGCATAGTTTTTTCTTTGAATTCAACAATGAATTCATAACTGTGATTCTTAAGTCTTCCTTTCCGATCCTGTTGGAGCTTCCAGGCATCTAAGCCATTAGCATGAATAGTACTGAGTACTCCGGATCCAGTGCCTCCTTCTGTATATTCCCTGCATCCTTTTATACCACTCAAACTGAGATTGCCCATGGCAGCCAGAAAAGCTTTTCTACTGCTACTCTAGCAACAGTCTGGATCTTTTTCTAAGTATAATGCCTGCATAATTTTTCCTCTCGTATTTATTAAGCCCCTTGAGACATTATATAGCTTCAGCATACTTTCCTTTATGCTGTTCTCATTTCCCTGCATGAACATTTTGTTTCTCCTGCTTCTACTGCATTTCTTCCAGAAGTCCTGCCCTTATTTCATTACCAAGCTCCACCAGCATCTTTGAAAATCCATCAGCATCCAGAAGCTGACTGCAAATACAAAATGATGGATGCGAGATGAGAATTGATTTTTTCACCTTCCCATCAAATAGGTCTTCCCGTTTTCCTTAGGCTGAACAGTAACCCACTGTCCGTACACCACAAGATGAACAGATCTACTAATACAGTGAGTCTCCCTCTTCCTCTTCACATACACCAGTCTCCCAGGATGTTCAGAATGAATAAGCAACGGCCTCTAATGTTTGCAAAGATATGTTCTGTAAGAACGGTATACTGAGCCATGGTATATAGCCCCGAGGTCTGCAGTATGGCAGCACATGCTGAGTGCAGACAGCTCTGCTGCACGCTCCTTCTGTTGCTTTCTAATCAACCCACCTGCTTCAACAGAAAACAGGGATTCCTCCCAGCCACCACACGGTGCTAGGACTGCTGATCCTGTTGATACTGCCACCATGACCTGATGCTGAATCTCTTATTTCCTGTGCAAATTTCTGCTCAGACAGGAACACAAGGTGCAAATTATTTTCCCCATATTCCTCTCTGGAAAAGGACATATGGAGTCATCTCAAATGCATATAAATAAGGAGTTCCAAAGTGTCTCCTACTGTCATTTCAATTTTATAATTAATAACATTACACAGAATGGCCTTCCACACCATTTTCCCGCACTCATACATCTCGAATCAGAAGAGAAATAGAGAACATCCCCTGATACAAAGTATCTATGTACTGCTATATCATTTGCCCTTAATTTATGTTGCATTATTGATGTACAGAACGCTGTACTTGAATAATGTAACAGTAAGGCTTTTACAGAAAGCACCAGCTTTAATGTGTGTCTATAAAGATAAGAAAAATATATTTCCTAAGTCCAGCAGATTTCAAATAATAAATTTTCAAGTTAGAGGACTGCTGGCCAAAAGGAATTTAAAAGTGAAAGTGAGAGGATAAGAGTGGGGGGGAGGCACATTTCTTCCAAAATGTTAGTGAGCTACTGCCTCATAAAGTGACAATAACCAACAAATCTGACTTACACACAAACACTATGAATATTCAGGAAGCTCAAGATGCTGATTCAACGTTTTCTACGAGTGTACAACTTTTGCGCTGATCACATAAGCTATTATTTTTCTTTTCATCCTAAGTACACTTGACTGCAGTGTCGGTGTGTTGTTGCAGCTTATGCATTAAATTGCAAGTATTGTAATTCATCCAGATGGCAGGAAGCTTTGGAATTGTTACTTCTGTGGTACAGATGTTTAGCAGCGTGGCCATATGGCTTCCAACAAGGCAGCCTTTTCAGAGATTACAAAAACTACACCAGACACGCAACCTTGTAAATATGATTTGAATCCTGAGTGAACGCGAATGTTCGCATTGCTGTGATAGAAAGCATACACTGTACACTGCAGACAAATTATGAAACGTTATTTGAAAGGAATCGGGTCCCGTATTTGCATAATTTCATTCATCAGATATTAAAACAACACTCTTCATTTGTTCCTGACAATTAGGAAACGTGTCAGGACAAAGTAGCTGGAACGATGGCCCAATAACCACGCACAAACATAACAACGCCCCAAACCTCTGGCCTGGGTGAGCTACAACAGGAGGTGAGAAACTGAGATTCAACCAGTGAGACCAAGAATTTCTCTTCACAAAGACTTGCCAAAGTCAAAGAGCCCTTAATGACCATTGTGGCAGTTGCAGTGTGGAAACCTGAATGTTGAGAAACAATCTGAGATCAATAACACCTTGGTCAAGAAAGGAAAGAACCATGAAACGGTCAATTTATAACTCTACTGAATACTGTCAGCTTTGAATGACAGGTAAATGGCAGCAAATAAGATTGTTAAATCACTAATCTTGTCTTTATTAAATCCTGTCACATCACACAGATTTATGTACTAGAAGGAAAGTGTAAGGCCTGGGAATGAAAAAGAAAACTAAAATGAAAATGCATCAATCTGTTTAAAAAAAAAATGGTAAATTCTCAACTTTCAACTTCATAGTTGCTTTTTTCTTTCCTGTCCAAAAATCAGAGATAAGTGGATGCTGCTTGAGCTCCTGCCTTTCTTTTTTCCAGATTCTCAGGTCTCTGACCCTTTGTTACCTAGCATAAACTTCTCCTTTATATAATCTGCCGTGCAAGAATAAGATTAAACTGGATAGACTGAAAAAAGCACTGGGCTCTCAGACAAAAAGGTATCCATTTAGTACAGAGGGGATCTTTCCACCTGACATATTCTTAAAGGGAAGTAGTCGGTTATGATCTACTCAAAGAGCAAAATCATGAAGGAGCCACGTGATATTCCTGCAGTGCTTTTTTGTGGTTTTTGTTTTCACTCTTTGAGCAGGAAAGTATTCAGAGACGTTTTATCACAGATTCTAATTGAGACAGTATAATTTTAAAATATCTGTACAAAAACCTTGAAGGGTAGTTGAACTCTGTGGCAGCTTTAAAAACGATTTTATGCATTTGCTCTGCCAAAAGCTTACCTTAGCAAACAAAGTATAGTAAATCACAGTTACTCTGATTTACTGCACAGTGCATGCTGTTTGTTTTCAGGGGCAGTTCAGTGAAAAGCTGTGTCACGTACAAGCACATTCAAAGATATGGAATTGTTCTGCAAAACTACCAGAATGGTAGCAAGCATTCCTAAGATATCAATGGAAAAAATGCAGATGTTTATTAGCAGCATTTCTCAGGTGATATTTTTTGAATACCATTACAATACAAAAATATTCCAGGACTTTTGTAGGCACAGAGTTGACAATTTCATCCTACAAAACTTTTTAGCCTAAGTAGTAACGAACAGGCTACAGTTTATCAGTCAAAAATTAAAATGATTTCATCTTGTGCCCAAAGTCCACATTTTAGGAAGCAGTAGCACGTGAAGATACAAAAAAAGGGATAGACATCAAGGAAAGAATGGTAAAGCAAGAACTAAGGAGGATGGAATTTGTTAATCATAGAATCCCAGAACGGACATCAAGCTCCCCAAGGCCCCAACCAACATGGTCTTGAACTCCTCCAGGGATGAAGAGTCCACAACTTCTCTGGGCAGCCTGTACCAGTGCCTCACTACTCTTGGAGTGAATAATTTCTTCTTTATATCTGATCTAAATTATATTAGATCCAACCCATTAAGAAAGTCCCAACAGGAGGACAAAGAAAAAAAAAATATCACTGACATTCCTTTAAAAAATAGTAAATGAGAAGGGAAAAGAACAAAACTGTAGCTGAAAGCCTGCTTTAAAATCCAAGAAAGAGTCATTAATAGAGATTTAAACCCAGCCTTCAATAGTCTAAACATGTCATTGTTAATTACAAAGCTATTTAACTTCTGCAAGGAATAAGGGCTGATATTAATGAAAGAAGAACCAATTAGCCTTTAATCTACACACTGTTTTTTAATCAAAACTTTCTTTTGATCATCAGACTCACTGCGGGATGTATTCTCTCTTCCTCATGTTGTAGTGGCTTCCACAATTGCTAATGGAATAGATTTTAAAGGGCTGACTGTGCAAGGAGAACTTTCTCTGCAGGGCTGAAGGTTTTCCTTTACTTTATGTCAGCCCTTACTGGAAGTACACTCATCTCCAACCCATGCTGCTCCATGGCTGCACAGCCAACTGGGAAGATTCCGATAATGTCTCCTGACCTCTCTGCACAGCTGCCATCAAAAAAGCAAGTACTGATCATGTCCAGAGGAATGCAGGACAAGGGTACCAGATTTCCTTATCAGGAAAGAGTAGTAAACATAGCAGTTTAAAGAAAGAAAAGGGAACAGGAAATTTAGGAAAGAGGCAGAAAGCAGAGAGGAGCCACAAGGAATGAAAATGAAATTCTTCGCTGACTGCAAAGAATGATGAATGGGAGAATTTGCTTGTTGGAACAGGAACACATCATGGAAAAAAAAAACAGAACAAAACTAATGGGACAAGCATGTGACGTGCTTGAAACAAAGGGATGTGATGGGAAAAAGCTGAACACTACCATGCCTTCAGACTCATGGCTGCAGGGTCAGATAGTCTTGATGTTTGTTTGTTTTTTTGTAATGTGGCTCCTTGTGATACTACAACAACAAGACCAAGCACCTACTACCAGTCATGATGGAGAACTTCCTTCATTTCCCTCTCAGGTGCACAGGCTGATCAGATCTTCCAGGAAGGAGAATAAATAGAAAAGGTCCCTGACATGAACTCTGTCTATATAAACATGAAGATAATGAAATTTAAGAATCTGACTCTTGTGCATGTGAATAACAGAGAGAGTGTAGGTGTTATCTGCAGTCAAACACAAAATTCCTCGTCTGATCAGAAAACTGCTGTTTGTTCTGCATTAGCAAACTTTTGGTGTACAGTATTTGCCAGGCAAGAGCAGTAAGAGAATTTTCTGAGTATTATTCCCGAGGAAAAAAACATTTAAAAATGATTTTTAATATCCTGTGAGCCTTCTCAGAAGGTCTGTAGATTTTTACTGTTGTTGCAGACAGTATGGCAATTAAAAAAAAAATAAATCAATAGATTGCAGAGAGAAAAGTAAAAATAAATATGTTCTGTGCCAGGCAGGATTCTGAGACACAAGGTTCAAGCTGGTAATAACAGTATGTGCAATAGCTGCTGAAATGATACAGACACTTGGGAAATTTAAAGGTAAGTGCATATTTAGCGGAGGGGGAATTTTAGCAAAGACTTCGGGCTCCTTTAAATGTTTTATAGGAGTTGAGTCACAGTACTCTGCACTTTGAAAGACCAAATTATTCCTCTATCTGTAAAGTAACAGTAATTCCAAGGCCTTATGAATTACCAAGAACTGATAATTTTGCACAGCCCAAAGCCCCTTCTCATTAACGGATTACCATAATGGTAATTCAAAACCACATTAGGGCCTGTTCACGTTTTTGAGGTGCTTAAATACTCCCATATGAGTACAATATAGGTATCTGCCACAGTTTCCATGGAAATAAATAGGAGGCATTACTTTTGCAGCAATCCGCTTAAACCTGTCTACAAAGCTTGTATTCTGATATTTATCAAAAACTTGTATTTGTCTTGTGTCATAATCCCATTCTAACATGATGGAGACACGAGATCTCCTCCAAATACACCGTCTCCAAGCTCTTAGAAAGCTGTAACACTGGAAACAAGAGGCATTCATCGTCACTCTCATATTGACCTGACAGACTCCGAGGTTTTTATTTACTTGTGCAAGGTAACCAGAACAATGCTCTTCTGATCTTTGTGAACCTTTGTACAGAGTAAAATTATTCTCAGGAACCATAGGAAGTACCATGAGCTTTAACTGCTCTTACCTGAAGTAAGAACTGCCAAAGTTAAGAGGTGCTATCTTTATGCCTCTTGAACTATGCAACAGTTCATTCCTGAGGGCGTTCTCAGTTCCGCTAACCTGTTAACACTCCGCATACTTAGGTAAATCACTCCCCAAAGTAAAGTATGAATCAAGAAAGCACTCAGGAACTTAAGATTAACTTTATCCCCAATGATTTCACCAAAAACTTTACTAAGGTGCTTGAAAAGCACGCAGTGGAAATATCCTCTACCTGCAGTGAAATCAGCGAGACCTGAACGTCCTGAGCAGCTGTGAAAATCAACCCCCAGTATAACTACTGCAAAACATCTTTCATTGGTCTACACTGCCTCCAAAACACTACTTCTAACTGACACAGCTGAATCGAATCTAAGTACATACGTATGCAGTAGTCTCCGCTTTCATAATATCCGGGGCAGCACTGAGATCTTCGCCGGTACATCGTTCTCAGTCCTCTTCGATACGCCGTTTTATAACTTATTCTAAATTGCAAGACAGAAAGCCATTTGACAATATGGAAAATCGATGCCCGCTGTTGGAATTATATTTGTGTTAAATTATACTAAGGATAGCATTCAATAATTATTTTAAAATGCATGAGAGCTTTCAATATTAAAAGCCACAATAAAAAGAAGGATCAATACTTGTTTTGAAACTTGAAATATAGGTCGTATTATAAACACAGTGCTCACAACAGTCAATCACTGCGATCTTAAAACATTGTGCCAGTACCAAGTTAAGGGCAAGGAGTTTCTTCAACAATAAACAATTCATTTCTGCATATGAGCAAGGTCAGCTATCATCACAAAATCATAGAACTGCTCAGGTTGGAATAATCAGAATTTCCTATGGAGACCACAGCATCAGCATGCTGCACGGGAAATAACCACGAGGAAAACTGCTCCTGATGATACAAAATATGCATTTAAGCCCAAAATGATTTTTTCTACTTTCTAACCCTTCCAAGGCATTTGTGCCCTGAAAAAAAGACATTGTAAACCCAATTCAGTATTTGAAGCATGTTTTCCCTACCAGAATCTGCAGTGCACAGATACTGAAAGGTGTGAAGCTTTCTGTAGCTTTTCTGGAGTTATTCACAGCATTAGCAATGAAGCCTGAGAACAACACGTACTATCGTGCTAGCTTGTCTCTGAACATACTTCTTGCCAGGTGAATTTCAGTCATATAACACACCTTCAAAACCCAGAGGTGACATCATCACACCAAAATCACATCAAGCACTGTAAATGAGTCTGCCCAATTCTTCAAGATTCAGGAGTTGTGTTTATTTTCTACCGTATACATGCAATGATCACTTGGAAAGGACAGCTGCAGTTTGGTTATATAACAGCTTTTTCCAGTCATACGGGGCGCTGAATGGCTCCCCAAAAAAACACTGACCTCCCTCGAATCTCATGCAGAAATCTCTCTTCATCAAACAGCGTTGTGGAATGCCAAAAAGCCTGGTTATTGCACCAAAATATAACTTTCAGTACACATCTGTTATAGAATACCATAAAAACTTGAGAAAATAAGAAGCCATGTGAAAAGATGAAAAGCCAGAATTAAAATATCTGGGGATCAGCTCTTACCTGTGTCTTGTGCACTTGAACCAGTTCAGTATGTCAGTACATCTTGTATAATAGATCTGATCAAAAGGATGAGCATAGGATTCCTGTACTGTCACAGCATAGCTAGAAGCAAAGAAAGGAAGTGAAAGACTGTTCACTGCAACATGAAAAGCTTCAGTTCCCTGAATATGCTACTCATCTAATTCCAGTATGAGAAATAATTAAATCAATGGTCTCAGAAATTTCAGGCCTTATCCAAAACTGGAAAAGAGTTTCCTTAAACCACAGCTCTTACTTAAAGTTCTGTAAGTTCTTCTAACTTGGGCTCTATAACTGAACTAGGCATAGAGATTTCAGTCTGAGGAATAAACCACTCCCTTCTGGAAAAGAAACAAATGTAATTCAAGTTCATGTTTGTTTTAAAAGATGAAAAGGGCAGCTGGTTAACTAGATAGTACACATTTTAAAAGAGAAAAGCATCGTGCTTTTAAAATGTCTCAGTTGCACCAGGTACTATATTCATTACTACGATTACATTTAACATTTCCAGGACTGGCACATGACTTGGGAAAGCAAATCTAATCAAATTGTTCTTCTCGGTCATTTCAGAATATTGTATTGCTCTGCAGTAAGTGCGTACACTGCCTGAGAGACTCATAATCTCAGGTTCCTACCTGAATACAAGCTCTGCTTTATCAGATCTTTAGAGAATCACACTAAAATCATTCTAGGCAGGGTCAAGACCCAAGAATCAGACCTTCCAAGTCATTCACTGTATTGATTGTCTTAATCATCCAAGCGATCTCCCTCCCATCAATGGGACTGATGTGATTAAGCCCTGTGAGACTGCACCCTAAAGGGAATGCCAGAATATTTGCTTGGAGGGTCTGACTGGCTTGAAATCACTGCCTGGGCTATTACTGCCCTGCTTGTCATGCCCTTTCTAGACGAGCCAAAATTCAACTAGATGTTGCTTTTGCCCTTTGTCACAATTTGTTGGTTTTGACACCAGAGCTTTTTACGAATACTAATGCCAAAATGTAAAATATTTACATTGTTTGTTATTAATGTAAAACAGTAACAACCAAAAATCTTGATCATTATTTTATGATCCTTTCTTTGTTATCCCACTATTGCACTAACAATCTTTTCCCTTTGATTTATTAACATCTAAGTTACAAAGTCATCTTGGTCAGTACAACCAATCAATTTTGGTATTTAATTTTTGTTTCTCCTTGATTGGGTCTCCAGGTTGCTGACTTTCTTCAGACAAAATCAATATTTTATTCCTGTGCTCTGAATGCACTTCTCCTCACAATACAGACTGCAAAATCCTATTCCTTAACATCTACAGTCTTTGCTTTGCAGCTCCATTAACTACAAACAGTTAATTCTCTAGTTAATGTTTCTAAAAACAAAACATAGAGCCGTTAAAGTATGCTTCCATTTTTGCCCATTAAGGGGTTTATTTTGCCAAAGCGTACAGTAATTCACATCCAGGTAGAACTAAACCACAGAACAGAATAGAAAATAAAGCAAACTGAACTTAAGAGCACAGCAACTTCAGCCTCTTCAAACAGACCCAGCATGAACGCAAACCCTATCAAAGCCAGTGGGTTTCTAAGTACTTGTAAGAACTATCTTACACAGATCCACTTTTAGGACAAGGACACTATAACAATAGAGAGAACAGAATTACCAGAGCCTTTAATTCTTGGTGCTTTCATGAACGTACTCTTTGATACTGGCATGAATTTGGCAGATAAAGTCACAAAGTTCAGGACGTACTGTATAAGCCTGCATGTTGCAACAGGAAGGGCTTAAAACTTTGTCAAAACCTGCAACAGTTTTGCTCAGCAGCAATCAGAAAAGAAGCGAGACAGAAGAAGGTCATCATTTCACTAGGTCTCTTCTAGGTACATGGAAAATAATGCCAGTGCAGTCCTGTAGCTGAAGCTATGGAGGGGCAAAGTACAGCCAAGCAGTTAGGTAATACAAGGATATACCCTAGCTATGGAACCAGTCCCTTTAGGATAGTGGAAATCCGCAGAGGAACTCAGAATTGCTGTTTCTGTCACACAGACCCATGTTCTTACGTGAGGCAGAGAAGTATTTAGCTCTTATTTTGACTTAAGTGTACGCATCTGAAACGTATAATCAAACAAAACACTGGCATGTTTTAGATTACCTTTCCCAGTGACTACAAACATTTGGATCGTCTGGGTTTAGGGACAGAGCAGTTTTGAGCAGAAAAGACAGAAAAAGCCCTTTTAGAATCCACCAGAAAAGCAACTGAGCCATCATTGTTGTACCTAAATAAAGAAAAGAAAGTATGGTCATTAGAGAGAAAACTGAGAAAACATCTTTCTAGGCTGTTTCATCCTTGCTTTTGTGCAAATCCAAATACTATGTAATTTGAGGATGAAGCTACCCAAGATACTGATAGCACCGATGGCTCTTCCAAATAACATCTCTGATACTGCTACTTTTTATGGCTGTCTATCTGTGCTGACAAAATAAATATCTGAGGTATTAAAACAATCTATTCTCCCATCAACCTACGGGCAAATGGAAGAAAACCCGAATGCTCCTTTGATTTATTTAAATGTGGTTTTACATGAGTTAATGCAGTGAGCTAGATCTGAGAGCTATGCGTATTACATGACTGAAGGAAAACTCAATTCACTTTTCAACTTTTAGATGGAAGAATATTTAGAATGGCAGAGGTCGATGTACTGGGTCACATTATACAAAACATTAAACACGAAATAAAAACACTTGTGTTGAAGCTGAGCATAAAATTCATTAGGTGTGGTCTCTTCATCATGTTTCAGTACATCTACTAAATGTAGACAAGTAAACCTTCTTATTCTCATCTGGGCCTTTGAACTCAAAGTAGTGGTGCATGCCTAGAGGTCCCCAGCGACATCAGTCAAAATCAAAATAAATAGGAAATAAGAAGTTGCTTTTAGCTGTAACTGCATGTAGCAGATTAACTGATGTTAATCTCTTAAATCAGTAAAAAAAATACTTTTGAATATCCATTTCAGGCATTTACATCATCATATAACCACCATTCAAATCAAAAGTCCCATAAATTAGTCTTATTCCTGGCAACAAAATTGACCTAAAAATAGATTGAATCTTCATATGATCGTGTAAAAAACACATGGCTCATTGCTTCGTGGTCCAGAACAGCCAAAGGGATGTCAAGGGGTTTGCTCTGCGTGGCACTGATATACAGCCCGGCATAAAGAAGTCATCACAAAGCAGAATGAACAGCAGAGGAACAGCCAGGAAGCCTTATATGAAATCACCTTCTGATTCAAAGCCTTCTTAGCTAGTTCAAGGACACCCACTGCCTCTAGTGAATCTGAAGTCAAGTTCCCAATGGGAGTAATAGCTCATCTTTTAAATTATTTCTAGAGCTCTGTTAAACCCAAATATAGTCTTAAGCCATGTAAGTCATATTAATGTTAATTAATGTGATTTAATGTTAAAGTTCCTCATGAATTAAATTCAAGCCTGTGAGTGACCATTCTCTACCTGCAAGCTGTTTCAAAGCTTCACAACATCAATGCAAAAGCTTACTCTGGAAATTAAGAAGGCTGACAAGGACATGATATATATCCTTCTGTCCACCAAAGAGACGTTCACTACACTTGTCCTAGGCACTAACTCTCCATGGAGAAGTGTCTTGAGCAGCTTACCTGCAGGTGCTCACAGGACAAAAGTCTAACAGATCCTATGTTCAAAAACTGAGAGTTTAGAACTTGTTTGAAAGTATGATTGAAGTTTCTTTTAAAGCAACATGCACCAATATATGTGAACTATCAAGTATTAGGCTCAAGAAAATGATCGTGCTTCAACAAAAACGTTTTAAAAAGTCACCTTTGAACATACTACATTAGCTACCACCTGAATAACACCAAATTACGGAGGACAAGCTCTACTGAGCATTGTATTTATAGGTTGCAATTTACCCCCTTTGTTCATTCTTTACACTTTTGACACATGGCAACACTGAGCAAATAAGACTAATAGAAAGAATGCCTCCAATTAGCAGTAGTGGCCAAAGGAAGAGCCAGGCTAAACTGCTGCGGTCCTTAAGAGAAGTTCTTTCTCAATCAAAAGTGAGTTTTGTGCTCATTTTGTTAACTGCTTAAGAACAACAAGGGCCTCAGTTTATCCGCAGCCTAAAGGCAGAAGGACAACCTGCCTTCTCCCAAAAAAGAGAGATCTTTTCCTCATTTAACTAAAGCAGCATTTGAATTTTAAAACTGTCAGAGATTTGAATTTGTTCTTAAGTAAATAATGTATCGGTTCAGTTTTCAAATCAAACATCCTAATAGTTATTACTAACACTCAGGAGTGAGTATGTGTTTAGAATGTATTTGAAAGGCGTTCAAAATTGTTCTCCAAACTTTTAATGATAATGCTATTTTATGATCTGTTTATAGACAAACTGCTTTATGCAATGAATTTCCTAACCCTGTAAGTCAGATCATATATCAGAAGCATCCAGCTCTCCAAATACAGCAGAACCTCATTTATCTCAAGTGTCTGTTTTATCTAACTCAAATGAAATATTTCACTTTGATCACTTTTAATAGAGAAGACCTTATACCAAAACGGAATGGTTGCTATTACAAGTTTGCGAATAAAACTCTAAAAATAGGAAGACACATTTTAAAAACTAACATCAAAAAAGAATCCAGTAATGACATGTAATCTGATTTTGTTTCAGCTTTTATTGCTCGGTGTAATATACACTACATTCCTGCGCTGCATTTAAAGTTTGGAACGTAATCCCCAAGGAGACAGCATCAGCATTCCAGAGGGACAATGCCTGTAGCTTCATTAAAGTTACAGCCAAATTACATGAGCATTTCCAGACTCTGCCACTGTCACTCTCTTGAGGACAGGCAGCCTCCTGGGCTGAACAAGAAATTCAATGACACATAGGTCCTCCATGCAGTCCTTAAAAGGACTTCAACTTCTTGTCTCTGTAGGTCTGCTTATTATTTCCAGGGGTGAAAGAAGTCACTTAGGTACAATTTGGCAACACAAGATGTCTTTATATCCAAAATATAATCTGGTGATTTTTCAAGAGTGTCTCAGTCTCTGTTAATTATAACTGATTAGATTAGGTATCTGTTACTCATTAAATCATTTTCACATGCCTAGCTTCTTTTTAAATGAATTTCAGTACTTCAGATACAATATTGATACAAGTCACTGGTTCCACCACAAAAGACAGGAAACTCATTTTCCCTTTTAACCCACTACTAGCTATAGAGCAAAACAGCAGGTTGCAAGCTTGTGGTTTAGTTATCTCTATGTTTGTTTCACAAAGACCTGTGCTGGAGTTTGCAAAGAGCCTAGAAGATGGGGATGTTCATTTAATTTGTATTAAGTGCATGAGAATTCGGGCAAAAACAGGTTGTTATGCTTTCACTGCTTATGCAACACAAGCAGAGGATGATGGTACCTCACAGGGTTGTGACCTAAATGCAAAGAAAGTAATATCAGAAGGAATGTTCTCTGGGTGAAACAAACATCCTTTAAACCTCTATCTAGGTCCTGGCTTTGGTAATGTTCTTGTGAAAGGGGACTAGTTTAAGTAGCCAAGTTAAAACAACAACAACAATAAATAAAAAGAATACAGATTAAATTTCTCCTTTGCTTTCCTGGCTGAGATGAGAAAATTTACCTAAAAACAACAATTAGAGTATTTCCTGTTCAGGGGCAATAGTAATGAAACATTTCTTTTTGACATTTCTGTTATAATGTATTTCATAACATGACTTGGACTTGAAATTCAAACAGAATTTCCATTCTTCTTGTGGAGAACATTCTTTACATGTCTAAATGTTTATACAGTCAGTTAACACAATAACATAATGCACTTAACAAAGAGCCATGTTAAGAAGTCTTACCTCAAAGAGCTAACAATTCCTAATGGATCCTATTTTTTCAGACTGCTAGTGCATGGAGACACACATCACACTAATAGCACAGCAGAAGAAAGCTCTTCAGAGGTTGCTTGGCACTCTGAGGAATCAATAAGAATAAAAAAGAAAAGAGGGTCAAAGAAGGTATGTTTGGAGGACTGAAAACAAATTACGACAAAATGAGATAAAGCATTGTAAATATTTTCATATCATACAATAACTGTGCCACATCACAGCGAGGGCCACTACCCTGCTTCCAGCCAATAGCAAGTGTTCAGGAAAGAGCAAAGAAGATGGAAAACAGATAGAAACAGCTCCCCTCTGCACTCTTCTAGCCTCCTGCAATTTGCAGCTTTGTCGGCCTCCTCAGCCACAAGTGGTATCGTTATGTTTAATAACCTCTGACGGATTCTCATCCAGTCATTTGTCTAATCGTTTCAACTTGCTAAAATGAAAATTTCAATACACTTATATTAAATGTTAGTGTCAACAACATGCTGTGAAATCCCTGATCTTAGCCATGCTCTGTACGAAATGTGTCCTTGCTTTTCTGCCTGCCACCTCAATTTCATTTGACAGCTTCTTCTCTGTTAAAAATGATTGACTTGCAGACTTCACTTCCAATCATTTCCAATCATAAAACAACATCTTATTTACATACAGTCTTTTTCTTTTCCATATACCAACAGAGAAGTTCCACTCCTTTCAGAAGTTTTGATGATAAACCTTTCAAAGCCTTCTGGAAATCTGTCTGGGTTTTCCTGATGTACATTTGTTTACTTCAAAGAGCTGTAACAGTTTAAGAAGCCATTATAAAGACATGTTGACTCTTCATATTTATCAAGAGCTTCCCTAATTCTGTTCTCAATCATAACTTCTACCGAATAGGAAAACCTAGGTGTATCAAAATTAAAATGTATGCTAGCATTTTTATGTGAGCTATTAAAGAAAATGCAAGAGAATAGTTTAGGCAGACGACAAGAAGTTGGATTTCACTGAAGAAGCATTAACGTGACTGAGAGTTTGCTGATTACACTATTTTTGTCTCTAACTAGTAGCAAGCTTCCAACAAGCTGCCCTCTGCGGCATTCCTCCTTCTCATCCCATCTGAAATTTTCATGATAGTTTAGGCAAGGGATCATTTAAACACACACTTCATTTGGCTCTACATCAAATTTTGTTAGAAACAAGCTGTTATGAAAGCTAAATGGGGCCATGAGTTTCAAAACTGATCAGGAATTTTTGGATGTCTCCACTTATGATTAATAACTTAAGATATCATGTAAGGGATGAATAATATGAAGCGTTCAGCATGTATGCTAGGAAACAGGCTGTTATAACATTCTAGTCAAGAACTAAGCCACTCAAACCCACTAATCACCTCTAAAAATCATTACCACGACCAACAGAAATATTGCCAATGACAGGCTGATGTCTTGTTTTGTTTTTAATTACTATTTGAAGCTGTTTTAGGAAGATAAACGCTTCCAGGAAGGATCAGGTACTCAACGTGAAAACCCCAGCAACGTGGTTCTTCTCATCATCCAAGCACAGAGGCATTGAAGTGGTTGAACTGGCAGAAACAGCAGCCTACACACTGCAATTGCTGTGTTCCCTTTAATGACAACGTATGTGATTTATGCAGGAAGGCAGCAGATAAGGATCTGTCTGGGTTAACAGGTGACATCTGAGTTAGCAGGCCTATGTGAGCCTCTAGGAGTCACTGTATCAGGAACAAAGTATTATCTTTGACACGCAGTGCAAAACAATGGCCCTATAATTTGTGCTACAAAAAACACACTGCCAGTCGCACACTTGGCTTCCCCGTGTTTTCCTTACGCACCGTCCCCTTAAAGGTCCGAGTGCACCTCTGCTTGTAATTTCAAGAAGGCAGTTCAATAGCTGGAAATACCTGGGGTAGATACAATACCATTCACATCCCTGATGCCATTTTCAGACACAAGACTCCTATCACCTGGAAGTGACACTGACACGGGGAGAAACAGAGCTGAGCAGGACAGCACAGCTGCTGTTGTTTTCACAGCCTCCTGTGCCTAGCAATGGTACAAGCTAGACACAGACCAGATGTGAAAAGCCAGGATCTTCCACTGAAGATCACACAATGCATACAGGCTTGTCACATCTCTGTCCTTTTAGGCATAAAGGCAGTGACAATAAATGTAAGTTATTAACATTTCAGCACATCCTACCCTCTCTATGAAGGTTAACCATGCTCCTCTGCTGCTGAACAAAAATTCACAGCAGACTTTAAACTGAACACAGGCATGAAAACAAATTAAACAACTAATGGTATATTCTTTAATTACTAAGAATAAGAGCAAATTTGGAGGTTTCAGCTCTTTATAGTAAAATTATGAAGGGAAAGTTAGAAGGACTATAATCTGAGTCCTGTCTCCTCAGCCCACCATGCTACACTGTGCAGTGAAGAAAGAGCTGCTCAGTACCAATAAGGGAACCACTTCAATTTCCAAAAGCAGGCTCTAATTTTAGAGCCTTTCTTTTAAGGATTGGTTAAACACACCAGGCTCCTTAATTGATAGAGTGCCCTGATGACTCTCCGGTCTATTCTTTGAATCACAGCATCTCAGTTTTCCAAAACCGGGTAGGGGGTTGATTTTAACAGTAACTGAGTATAAAGGTTTCTGAAGATGCTTTAAATTTCTGAACTTTGAGTTGTATCAGCATGAGTTTTAACTGCTACAGTAAACATTACTACAGTTACATCTTACAAAGTCTGAAGGTCTGCTTCAGTGCAAAGCTCTCATAAGCTGACCTCCACCAGAGTCACTGGGAGCTTGGCTAGAGGGCAAAGCAGGAATAAATAATGAAGTAAGCTCTTCTTGATCTACCAGACTTAATTTTTGGAAGCTCAGGATTGTTCCTTCAGTGCTCTCAGAGGAAAAGCGAGTCAAAGTACCAAAGCTGTGCCACTAGGGAAGCAACCCAGGCAATTAGTTTTAGCTATGGCGGATGAAATACATTTATAAAGAAGAGGTTGGTGTATGCATTTAGGATATGGAAGATCAAGTTCAAATCACACTGCTAAAGACTGCAGGCGTGACTCTGGGTGAGCAAAGTTGGCTGGACTGGTGTGGCTCACATTTCACCCGAACTCTGCATTCAGCATCCAGTGCTTTCAGCATGCAGTAGGCTCTGAGCCTTCAGAGGCACTTAAGCTCTGAACTAAATACTCCAAAACCTGAGATGAAATGTAGGGCATCCGACGTCTCAAAGAAAACAGAAGAGAACTGAAAACCTTCCAGGCGCTAGAAGAAAAAGCATGCTACAAACTGGAAAATACTGAAGTGATGAGGTGCGTACCTACACAGTTGACATTATCTGTCCGCTGAATGACATCAACATCTACACACAAATTCAGACACTCTATTCGGTCAGTACTTACATAAATTCAATGTACATGCACACTTGTGCAAAGCCCAAGCACCAAAAGCTATTACTCATTAAAACATGAGATTTCTTTCTCTTACATAACTGATAATCAATAGTCCAGCAGAAATACAATGAAAATATTATATTAACAACACCTAAAAACACTGCTGGATTAGCGTGCACATCCAGATAATTGCTGGCTCCTTTTCAGAAAGGTCAGCTAGGAAAAAAATTGTCTGAGATTTTCTGCCCATAATTTTGTACTTGTACTCAACAAGCAGTGTAAAATTGGAAGCTGGCCCTTTGAACATTTGTCCCTTTTAGTCGTTGCCAGACTCAAGACCACTGAAATGTCAGCATCCCTTCTAGAGCCCGAGCCCTGTCCAAGCGCTGCCAGTCAGACAGGACTGGGAGATGGCTGATATTCTACCAGCACTTCCTGCCAAAAGGAAACCAGCAGGCTTCAAAGGCAAATTTCAGGTATCCTGCAGTATTTCAACAGGAAAATTCCTCCTGCAAGCTAAGAAATGCTGGGGCAGTCATCTCTGGGCCTCCTCAGTTAAAACATGGTAAACAATGAATGGTAGGCAGAAAAATAACACTTCACACATTTGTCTTCTTAACCCTCCCACCCTGATCTCCATGTGTGGCTGTTTCCTAAGGACAGAGCCAGGAAAGCCACTCCGTGCTGCAGTGTCCCCCACACAGATCCTCATCTTTTTGCACAGTGGAATTTAAAGCTGCTGAAATGATGTGGGGTGTTGCATTCTCCAGTGATTAAACAGTGTGTTTATATTCACTATGACATGCATATTTCGGGTATTCCTTAACACACATCATTTCTGAAGAGAAAGAGGAAAGTAAGCTGACACATCTAACAGCTGCTCTCCTGAGAACTCAGGTTGGCTCGCTTACATTTAGCCACCCACCTCATCCCTGTTCAGCATGCCAAATACCACAACATATGCTTCCTTAGGCAACTAGAGCAACAAAGGCCTCGTGCCCTGAGAACGCTCAGGATAAATGAAGCAATCTGTTATATGCATGCCCAGATGAGGAATAATAATTTAATAGTATTTCTCTAAAAAAAAAAAAAAAAAAAAAAAAAAACATTTCTTCCAACAGAATTTTCTTATAACATTTAAAGAATGCATGTGGAGCTCATATGAGTAACAAAAAAATGAAACATAAGGATGTTCAACATATATGCAATGAAATAAATTAAGTATGATTCTGGGAAAGTGCTGTGAAAGTCAAAATAAAAAGTGGTTTGAAAATGTAGGATATCCTTTGTGGTTATATTTTAGAGAATTATTTCTATTTGTCAAGAGCAATCGGTCCCTTCCTTTTGTCTTCATTTATCTCAGAGGAAAATAAAATGAAACAAACAGCAAAAAAGTCCCAAGTACAGCGAACAGCTGAGCCAGGGATGCATTAAGTAACACTGATTGATGGCTGGTGATCTACAGCAGTACTATCACATCCCAGTGCTACATCTCGTATTTCATTTAAAGGCACATCTCTTCTTTTCCAGAAACAGTGCAGTATTTATGAGAGAAGGTTGATTTGCAAGCCTTGCAGCTGCACTGAGAATCCAGACACAGTTTTTCCAATCTGGCTTTAAAGTTGGCGAATACCTTGAACTCTGACAGTAACAATCCAAATAAAGTGAAACCGAACACTGGAATAAAATGAACACTGAAACTAAACATGTATTTTCAAGAAATGCTGCAGGCAGGGCAAAGCTTTTATCTTCAGTTTCTTCATAAGACAGTTAGAAAGTAATGCTTGTCTCCTCTTCATTTATACCTTTACTAACCCCACTGGTCCAACAGTATATATCTTCATCTGTTCTCCTCTGGGTTTTCCCAGTACTTTATTCTCTGTGGCATTTTCTGTTACAACAGCACTCAGATGTTCTCTTCCTTCACACAATTTTCCTCTGAGCCTCTTGAAATCTTAATCTAAAGTTTTTAACTTCATAGCTATTAAAAATATTGACTGGCCCACAGAGAATATAACTTTTTTCTATCAAAATCCACTAAATATAAGATGAACGTTAAATCAATTTTCAGATTTATAATGGCTTAAAAATTAGAGTGGCTACTTAAAACTTGCCAGTTTTTCTTGAAATAGGAGAGGTTTTCTCAGAAGCTGCAATAGTCTTTTGTATGTCTCTGTGCCTCTTACAGGGCACATCTGGAACACTATCGGTGCTGAAGGAACGGTATTTGATTCAATCATGCTGAAGCTTGAAGCTGGGAGTCCGTGTAATTCCCCTGATTTGCAGAGCATGCACATATCTGTTCATCTGAGAACAGTTTGATGATTTAGGTGCTTAGAAATAGCTACAAGCATTTAGGTCTAGGCATCCAACAGGCTGAACAGATCCGCCCTCCTGCATGGCATAATGCTGATGTAGTGTGGTCATGGTTTGTGAACAAGGGCCTTGTAATTACTGCTGGTCACCACTACAAGGAGGCATGCTGCAGTTACTGCTTCATAACCACCCTGCAGCTGGACACACGTTAGCAAGGCACCTTCTCCAAGTGCCTAAAGCTCATCTCCCAGTATGCCTGGAAAGTAAGCCCAAGATGCATATCAAAATGTGAGTTCAGGTTTATGGCCTAGCAACCCTGACTCCACGCCAGGCATACACCAAGCCCCTTCCCATGCCATCTAACTAAGGTCTCAGATCAGGCACTTCAAATGCCTTTGCAGTCTGGACTTAGACATGCTGCTGTTGACTACCCACGAAGGACTGCAGACATTCGACATGGGCGCTGTCAAGTCTTCACTGAGCCACACACAGCAGCTCCCAACTGCACCTCTGCCAAGACAAGTCTCACAAGTCGAGACAGGCAACAGCAGCATCTGCAAACGCTCTCTTTCCAATATCCAAACCTTTATCTTCTTGGTCTGTTTAGCCCAAAGCTCCACAGCAGATGCAGACATTCCCCCAGATATCCCTACCTTTCCAGGAACCACCACAGAATTTTTAAGAGATGTTCAAATACTCTGACTGTTAGAGTAATTACTGGAGAGATAAATGAGAACGTGACCTCAGTCTTATTTAATTTTACATCACTATGCAAAGCTCTTGACTCTGCTGCCTCTATGACCCACTTTATCTATTGTTTATTTCTTTTTTTTCCAGGAAATGGTTCATTTAGGATAAGAGCACCTGGCTTACAGTAACAAGGGCACTGTGCAAAATATCTGTCATAAAACTGAAAGAGGAACATTCGTTAATCCACCAGGCAGAGCACGAAGAACTGAGGGGCTGCAGAGGACTATCTTAGGCAAAGCAAATACAACTACAAAAGTCTCTACTGGTGTAAATGGCTAAAATCCACCGAGTTAACTGTGCCAAGAAGTACCTGGAGAGAATTTGGATCTACCAGCACAGTCATCAGATGCAGATGGTACTGCGGTTACTCAGGTTAGAGATAGTATTTTCCTTCTGGCAGAAAAAAATAGCTAAAAAAATCACTGTGGACCAAAACAGATCTGAATAACTGCTGCATGGAACCAGCCCTGCTGCCTCTTTCACCTCTGTCTGCATAAATTTGGCACTTTCTTAACTACTTTGAGAAAAAAAAGGTTGAAGAAAATTATAAAAGAGTGAAAATTCATGGGCTTATTTTAGGGCGTCACTTCTATCATTTTACAGCCATACTAATTAGGTTTTGTTTGTTTTTTTTTCTATGAGTTAAGGCAAGTACAGTTTTCTCTCTGTACTCTTGCCTCATCAACATCATACATGTACCATCTGCTACGTTCTCTTACTGAGCCCCTTCTATGGCTTGCTCTCAGAGGCACAGCACTCATTTGGTTAAGGAGAACACTTTCCTGTGAATGCTATATTAACCCCTCTGTAAATGCACAACAATAGGACCTTAAGAATTGCTTATACAGTGTAATGCAGGCTTAAGGTGAACAAGTGTGAACAAGTATCACTTACATGAATCCTACAAAAACCCAACAGAAGTTCTCCACTCGTAAAAGCAGGCACGCAACCAAATAGCAGGGGGAGCCTGAAGTGAGTTCCCCATCTTCCACTCCTTTCTTTATTATTATTATTTACATAGAAATGTTTAAGCTTTGGTGGAAACAATATTGGTGGTTGAAACTTCTTGGCACTCGTTAGAATTTTATTCAGCTGCCCATTCTAACCACCTTTTCCTCCTGTCTTTTGTCACAAACATTGTTTCCTTTCCATGGTATTGCTGACATGGCATTGTTCCTTCCTTCAAATATGGAGTAGTTAAACCATAGCTTAACTTTTCCTAAGCCAAAGCTTCACGCAATTTAATATTGCTATATCTGTGACATACGAAGTGTGTATTAAACTCCCTGGGACATAATAATCACTGTTCAATTAAACAACAGCCAGCCACAAGATGAATAAAGCACCAAAATATCTCAATAAATAATTAATTGTTGGTTTACACTCTGGATTGTTCAAATAAATCATGAGTTGCTCCTTTCATTGATTCTTTGGGACTGTGTTGATAATACACCTTGCAATATCCTTTCAATTTTCTGCCACATGCATAAACAGAGTGGAAAATAGACTGTCTTCTATTCCACACCAAAATGTAATGTACAGAGCTTGAATTTCCGTAAAACACTTCTCTTTTCTGGCTTGTTCTTGCTGTCTGCGTCTGAAACCCTCTTGGAGAGTGGGTTGCAAGACAAAAAATTGTGTCTGTCTAGACTTAAGGCCTTCTGTTCTCTACCTTGGAATTTATTTACCTTGTTCTATCTTACAGCATTCTTCCTTCAATACGCATTTCAAAAAGAGCCTCTTTGAAGTGATATGAAAGGAAAAATCCAGTCTTGCAACCCAAGCATAAGAGCAAGAATCAAGAGATCAGCTCTCGGACATTAGAGGGACAAAGGAAAGGAGCAGAACAGAATAAGGCAGCACTTACCTTTCAACCTGTCCTTGGCTGCTTCACTGCCACCCCTCCCTGGTAAACCTATCATTACTAACAGCCATTCAGAACAGATTATACACATGCAAAACATAATGGTTAACTGAATTTTAGTTCTTTTCAGTGACTTGAGTTGTCTGGTCTACCGAAGAAAAAGACCCTCACATGCCCAGCTAGACAACAGACACCAGCGAGACATGGGCACGCAATAGGTTCTGCTTGGTTGTTTGTTTGCCTCAACTTGGATCCCACCCACCAGGCCAATTATTCATTTTTCAGACTGTTTCTTTCGATTTGCAAGCCAACAAGTCAAACGTCAGGTGGGAGTAGGAATGAGTAGGAGGGAATCAGAGCAGTAAGGATTCTTATAATTATAAGAAAGTTGGTTTGAGAATTGGAAGCTGACTTTAAAAAATGATAGTAAACAATTCTCTTTTTTTTTTTTTTTTTCCCCAGACACTTAAAAAACAAACTGGCAGAGTATTACATCTGTCTGTAATCCTCATCAGAAGGATCAGATTTGAGGAAAAATTTTTTCTCTGAAAGAGTTGTCCGGCACTGGAATGGCCTGCCAAGGGAGGTGGCTGAGGCACCGTCCCTAGCGCTGTTCAAGAAACGTTTAGATGAGGTGCTAAGGGATTTGATTTAGTAACTTGGTGGGTAGGGATGGTGGTGGGAGGATGGTTGGATTACTGGATCTTGTAGGTCCTTTCCAGCCTAATGAATCTATGAATACTCTCTTCATTGCATTCCAAATGAAACAAGGAACAAAAAGGCCAGCTGGAAATACAGAGATCACTTCAGCTCTAAAGGATGTTCATACTTTACATTCACACAAAATATTTACTGGTAAGATATCACCTTATTAGCATGAATTAAGAATGAACTGAAATTTCATGCAACTGGAAGGGCTAATTCTATACACAGACACATGCTCTAGAAACTTCTCATGTTCTGAAGAAGTTAAGACTAACATTTCAAAGTTATATTACTGATCTAAATTCCTTTTCACTTTTTCATGGCAGCACTATACTCTCATCTGAGGCCATTCCTGTTTTTCAAACCAGCACTTGGCCTAACCACGCACACCTGGTGACTGAAAAAGAAAAAAAAGAAGTTGCCCTCAAAAGAAATTAGAACTTGGAGAGTCTGACTGTGATTAACTTCTAAGAAAGTTATAACAACCCATTAAAAAAAAAAAAAGTTATTGGGAGCTATGGGAAACTGTGTACTAGGCTGGCCTACTAATTATAATCAACTATGCCATATTATTTCCACTGTTCCGATGTATCCACCTACAGATACAAAATCTTTTCAGAAGAATTAAAATCAGGAGTAAAAAAAATCCCCAATCTCTTTCCTCTTTCATGTGGAGTCACACACAGAATGCACTTTTTCAGATTTCAAAGTCCATTAAAGTATCACCTTTGGAAACAGATGCAAAGTCAGGCCCAGAAGTGATCTTTGCAAGCAGGACGCTCAGAAGTGCCAAGGACTTTTCATGTTCAAAGTGCCCCCAGCAGGTGCTGCTGGGCCCAGTTTGTATCACACATAGTTACGATTTTTCAGACCATAAAATCAATAATATAATTAGTAAATGGCGTGTTATTTCACAGAATCTTGCTACAACTTTTCTGTCTTTGATCAAGCATGGCTGACTGCTAATGACATTTAACGTTAATTAAGGAAAAGGCATGATAAAAAGTTCTTTGGAGAATTATCTGATTATGTACTGTAGGGCAGATGATTCTGGAGAATGGAATCCAGAGGCAATATTGCAGAGGATGGTATATTTCCATAAGGCTTTATACAGATGGTACACAGACTACTAGTAAGTAAAGGATGGCTCACCTTTTATGATGGTTGAGGCTCACCAGTGACTCCACGCAGGAGGGATCTCCAACAAGAGAACCTTCCCCTGTGGTGGTCAGCCCTCAAATGGGGTCTGGGAGAGGTGCAGCCAGACTCCACTCCTTCCAGTCACACAGGTACATTGCCTTCAGCTGTGCTCCTGCAGCTGACTCAGTGCTCACCTCAGGTGATCAATCAGTGCTTCAACAGTTCCCATACATGTACCATAAAAACTGAAATATGCACTATCTGTAATATGTTTATGTCGCTGACTATTGTTTAGGAAACTCTAAGAAGACATCAGGATTACAAGTCAGCTTTGGCAATACTTCATCCTGCGTTGCAGAAGTACCTCCTCAGCTGGTACGAGCACAGCACTTGACCCATATTTCTAAGGAGTTCTGCCCCATTTCTAATGAGTACCAAAGCACAGGTAAATTCTCCCTCAGCTGTGGGACACACCAACAGAACATTTTAGGAAATTCACTTTTCTTTTGACAGTGAATGATGGACAGCAAACCATCCTGACTGAAGCTACTGACGAAGTAAATAGTGGAACCTGCAGAGATTAAGCAGGGATTTCAAAAGAGTTACTGCAGTCCTTAGAGAAAAACAGTTACAGAAGACAAAACTATTTTATAATCTCACAGGAATGAGAGTTTTTGCCACCAATCACTTTGACTGTCTGAACCCCAAGTATTGAGGAACATTTATATTTAAAAATATTACAATTTGATGTAAGACGTCCAAGTAATTTTTCATGATTGTCAGGCACATGGAGAAGCGTGAAGGGTAATCTTTCACTATTGTGAGATACTGTGGAACTCACGGAGAACACTGTTTGATATGTCTTTTCCTAAAGTAGAAAGGAAAGGAAGAATAAACACATTAGTATTAACAGCATAGGCCAGCTACTATAGTTAATGTCATGTCAGTTAGCTCTCATTTCCCAGTACGTTTTGGATTTGATAGTAATGCTCTTGCTTAATATTAGCTATGTATAGTAAATGAACTCCCTAAGTCCTGTGAGACTATTCTAATGCCTGAAGTTACAGAGAGAAAGAGAATAAATGTTTCCAGAATCTGAGTACACATCTCAACTGCAACAACTTTGTCATTTCTGACAGATGTGTAAAAAATAAACACGCCTCATATTGTTTTACTTTCCTCTCTAAGAAGTACACAGAACAGCATAATAATATTCTGAAATTATATATTTTCTTAGAGCAGCTCCATTAGTTCCACCTCGAACAAGCCCTGCTCTCCAGTGGCATACCCTTGTCAGCTCAAGCAGGGAACACCCACCTCAATCCCTAGCTGAACTAAGAGACACACGAAGGAAAAATCTTGCTGCATCTCTCACAGTTTCATTTAGTTTGAAACATGAAGGGCAAAAAGTGCTGAGGGCAGGATGCTGGCAAAATAGGTGCCACTTGTACTTGCCCCAGATGTGATGGAGCTGGCATGCTGTTCAATGCAAAGTGATTAATGATTGCTTGCAATCAGCCCTAGAAATCAATTGGCATTGAGTGACATAATGATTCTATGACATCACATAGCCTCCCATCTGATGCTTGTTCTTGGACACATTTCTCCTCATGTTGCCATTTTTGGCACTGTGAGTGGGCTCATAAAGATGATGGGGTTTATGATGTTCATGAATAAACAACTTTGCACATGAGAGAGGTTTCTATTTTTTTCTGCCAATTTTTTTTGTCAGTTCCCTCATGACCCCTTCCATCACGACTCTGGCATGCCAAAGTCAACTACAGGAGCACGGTACAGGAAAAGTCACTCAATAAGACTGGTTCTTTATTTCAACTAATAATTATGATAATTACAGAAAAAAACATATAAATGAGGACGAGGAATAAGGAGAAAGGGAGTTCTACTGCTGCCCTGGAAAATCATACATTTACCACACATGTTTTGAGCCACATAAATATCTGTCTCTTAATTTCAGCTGTTCCAATGTTGCACGAGCAGGCCACTATTTTGTCCCTATTTTTGGTACTAGCAACAACAAGTTTTTCCAGAGAGACTGTTGTACAATAATCAATATTTTTAAACGACCCACAGTGCCCATTTTCAAAAATAAATAAATAAATAAAAAGGAGTGGCCACAGGAATCAAGGGATAAAGGGCAGATTCTTTAATCTCCTTTTGCATGTGATAGGTTTATCCTTGCCTTAATTACCATAGTGGCCTTCTCTTCGTTTGTCCAAGTTCAATTTCATTTCATTTTGCATAAAGGTGACAGCAGCAATATAGAACATTGCACAGTGGTACAGGCATCTTTGTATTCCTGCTAAAATAACTTACTGAAGAAGTCCCAGAACAGTACTGCACTTCGTATTGGCAGCTCACAGACATCAACAACCAGTATGTAAAACCAGATCCCTCTTTCCTCTGCCAAGTCCGAATAATGAACCTGAACCTTGTAACAAATATTCACGCTGTTAGTCTCTGAGTGTATGTCTTTGCATTTGTTTTGACATTTCATGCTGCTGCTCCAGTCCACATGATCATCTGGTTTTTCTGGTATTACAATCCCACTCATCTCGGTACCGAGAAGCTCATTAGACTCTAGATTGAATTGAGAGGAAGTGCTGTAACAAAGAAAGAACAGCCAAGAACTTTGGTGCCTCATAGCTTTCCTAGATGTAAATTGCATAACAAGTGAGCTGAGCCTCACTGCAGTTTTTGGGAGTCCAATACAGTCATCCAGTGTACAGTCCAAATCTGAAACATGGACTCCATATTCAAGTTACCAGATTATTCTTAATCACAGTAAGAAGCCTTTTATCACCAAATCTTTATAACTAGAAAACAGAAATGGAATCTCTGGGTTCTACATTCGTAATTCATAATAATTACAGGCAAAAGAGTGTGTGTTTCTTCACAAGTAATCAGATGCTCACTGAGTGAGTAGTGAAAGCAAGACTGATAAATCTGCTCCCTATTATTATCTGCTTCTAATTTAGTAAAATCTTATTATTTGCAGTTTGCTTCAGTATAAGGTGTATTAGTAAAAACAAGAGAAAATAACTTGTGCACAAGAACCAGGTTGTGTAAAATTTCACAGTCCTTTGGTTCCATTTGTAATGTGCTGTTTCAGTATGTGTACACACAGCACAGAGTACCAGTGACCACAGCACAGGCATCACCCTATAGGCTAGCATGTGCTAGAAAACAGGGCACCAACTGACTCTTTTGAAGTAAGCAATAGCTTAAGTCTTACTACAAGACAGAACAACATCAAAACTGTCAGAGCAATTTTCCACATCAGTAGTTTAACACCTGAACTATTGCTTATTTTTGCAACTGAGCTATTACCAGTTTCTATCTGTTCTACTCTGAATCAACATCAGTTCTGAGATATGTCATAAACAATGTTTGTCTTAAAGAGCCAAACATATCATCGAGGCGAAGACTTAATGAGGAAACAGCAGTTTCTTCAAAAGAAACAAAAAAAGGAAAAAAGCTGGTTCATTTTCTGTAAACATACGGGTTGTAAATAACTATAGGCTTCATAGCTTAACACTGGACTGCTTCTGACAATGTCATAAAGATGGATTTATTAATTTTAATTGATTGCTATCATAATTTCCAGCTTTGCATACGAATGGAACCTTTAAAGACTTCTACCAGCCATCTCAGGAAGGTGGCAGTGATGTCAACTTTCTCATCTTCCACTATCCATGGGAACAACTGGCTCAGCATCCCTACTTGTTAGGCATTTCGAAAGGCTTTCCATAGTTCAGTATCAGTGCACAAGGTTTAATCTCAACATTAAATACAGACAGCTCATTTAATATACTAATTTTCCAGACTGAAAACAGTTTAAGTATTTCCGTGGTTTGAGAAAGATCAAATCAAATCTGAGGAGTAAAAGAAACATTTCTAATGCCTTCTATTCTATTAAGCCACGTGGGAAAAGATTTCGGATGTAGAAATTATTATTGGCCTTTTCCAACCTCAGCGTTTCTATGTTTCTATGACTGTGAATCTAAGAAGGCTCTTCCAGAATCTAAGCAAACTGCTGTTTTAGGGAAGAAAAAGTTGGACTACAAAATTCTGGAAAATACCCTTTAAACACTTCCTAATTCCTAGTCACACTTTTCTACTTCAAGTCTTACTTCAAGCTATTTTGGTTCCTAACTGCATTTTCATGAAACTGTCCTTACAGAACTGTCTTTAACACCACCAGCTCTTCAGGGCCCAGTAACAGGCAGACAAGAAGGGAGAAAAGTAGGCAGCGAGCAGCTGATATCTCCCTACAAAGCTGTGGTATGCAGCGGAGACAGCTCTCCACGTCCCATAAGGAGCACACACAAAAGAATGAAATCCCAGCTCCAGCAAAAATACTTGAATACTTGCAACCACAAATGTACTTTTATTAAGGCAAAAAAAGCATCAACTGCCAATCCAACTTCTAATAAAGAATACTCTTCCAGAGAGCCAAAGCTTTCTCATTCCTGATTTGGAAAACACGCCGTACCCCTGCAGCAAGTGGGTTCTGACAAAGAACCCTAAGGATAATGCGCGTCTTGATTTGTTTGCAAAATATTACACAAAGTACAGCTATAACAGTGGCAACATTACTCTTTTCTTTTTTCTTACTAATAAGGAATCCTGTAGAGTACTGAAGATAGCAAGCCCACACGTATGAACTGTTTCGCTTTCAGATGTGGGTGGTAAGCCAAAAAGTTATTAGGCAGTAGGCCAGCAGGAGGAAACGGGGAAAGATAATGAATGAGAGTGGAGGTAATTGTAGCACTTATTTGGATTAGATGCAGATCACCAATGAACTGTTTTGCCACTTGTTTTCTCCTAAGGGAAATCTGACTTTCCCAGCTTTAATTTAATCATGGGAAAAATATGTCAAGTATTGATTATAACTAGAAACTAAAGTCTTCTACAAGCATGTACACATTAACACTACCACTCAGACATGACCTGGAAGAAAACCTCTGTTTGCCTTTCTTCAGCCTGATTCCCACTTCTTCCACCAGACGGTCTTTAAACAGAACAACATGTTCATTCTTGTAAACATCAGATTTAGTGATGAAAATGTCCACAAGGGAATTTGTTAAAACCATTAAATTTATGTTGCATGTGACACTGAGCATAACTAAAAGCCACGTCTTCCAACGATGAAAGCAGAATACAATAACGTCTCTGAGGAAGTACTGTATATCAACACTGATTTCAATTTATTGCAGTCTGAAATAATATTCCAGTCAAGACTAAAAGTAGAATGTGGCAGATGCACTTATGAAAATCCTGAAATGGTGCTGTTTATCTACGGCCTTTGAGAAATAAAAGGAAAGAAACAAGTGTTACATCTAGAATATATGAGATTGTGAAGTATGAAAATTAAATTAATGGATGGAAAAATTCTAAAAATGTCCTTCTGGCACTTTCTCCTTTCCTGCTTCGCTGAGGCCACACTCTGCCCTTTATTCTATTCCAGATCATATCAATATCACATTTTGAAACTCATCACAATTACAGAAAGGCAAGGCATAGTTTCAATTCTCTGGGACAGTTCTTTCTCAGTATTTTAAAAAATTTCCATTCTCTACTGGAATAAATTACTACTTTTTAGAGGAGAAATAATAGCAAATGTTTTGCTACATTCCTGTTTTATAATATTATATGCTGTATGGTAGCCCCAGTACTAAGGGGAGAAGATCAAAACCCTCATCTAAATCAAGAAAATAAACTTGAAATGGAATCAGTTCCCTTCCAAATATTGTCAGTTCAGAAGGATCAGTCACTTTCTCCTTCTGACCCTTTCCAAAAACTGTAGGCATGCTCTGGAGACAGATTCACTTATTGGCATCTACTGATTAAGAAAACATTATCAATCGCTCCTATTCATTTCTCATTATTATCAGCCATCTTTCATCTCTCTGATCACATCTGCACTCCAACTTCTGCTGTTTTCAGTGTGACACCTCCACTCACAGTGCAGAATTCAACCCATGTAAGTTGCGTGCTAGCTGTCTAACAAGATGGCTAATTCATTTTCTTTTGTTTTCTTTCCATGTGCTTCTCAGTGGTATGTCCTTCCAAGGTACAAACCTCATATAAATTAGGGCTCTTTCTTGCAAAATCATTATTTCTACAACCACCATCTTTAAATACGGAGACATTGCCATTTTCATGATGCTGTTGCATTCTGCGGATCACATCTTCTGTGGATTGTTTCTTTTGTTGTTCTTTCTTTCTTTCTTCTCTCCATGTATATTTTTTCACTTTATCTGTACCCCTATGCATCTGCATATCATGAAAGACTCCTGTACCAAATTTAAAGGGAAAACAATCACAATTGCAGGATTGTGTCCAATGGAATAGAATGCAAACACGTGAGATCTCCTTGTTTCGCTGCAGGCATTTGATATCCTACCAGTCCTAGTTAGAGTCAGCCCATTTTTGCGCATCTATTTGAATGGGAAAAAAACAGGGATTAACAGCCTTACGCCAAAATCTGAGGTTGTGAACTGTGATCTCCATATTCACTAGCAGATGCTTTCCAAGCCTTAGCAACAGCTAAAAGACAGAAGAGAGCTTCAGCTAATACTGAAAATATAAACTCAAATATAAACAGCCTGAAGAGTTTATGAACTCACAGACTGCAACTGCAGGCTCTCTCCCTACTGATTTCAGTTCCTGCAGGACCCACAATCTGCAGACTCCCATTCTGACCATGCTGCAGTCAGCAGACAGTACTAGCACTGCCTGGAAGCATATCCCAGTTTGAGCTTACTGTCAAAGAGAATTGGGCTAGAATATCTCCAACTACTACTACAGATTTCCTCAGTTTCTTTATTAAGACTGAAATTCAGAGATTGCACCTAGATCGGTGGTCTGCATTGGCACAAACTTGTTTATGCAGTTTATAAATCTAAGAAGTCCTTGGATCCTTTTGTCTTCTGCACAAGAAACACTGCTGCCACCAACCTGCCCAATTTGCTGCTACATTTCCTCCCCGAGCAGGACTCTGCTGTGTGGAATTTACCTTTCTGGGCATGGAAGGCCCAGCAACACCGGCTCTTCCCAAAGCAGTTCTGTGCTTCTCACTGTGACACTCTATCCTTTCTTTGAATCAAAATGTAATCTACATAGTCCTAGGAGCCTCTTTATTACCCAGGGTTGTTCTATTTTCTTATCAAGCGCACCGGTTATCAAAAACAGACCCAAAATGCTGCCCCAAGGAGACAGAATGACAAACAGCCAGAGCTGTAGATTCCAATTTTCTACAGGCATACACTTGCTGGAGCCTCCTGGAATAACAAATATTTTTTTTTCCTTGACCGCCACTCCAGTCACTTACACAAGGAAAAACTACAGAAAGTTCCTGAATATTCTGTTCATGTTTTCGGTGTAAGTTACTAAGTAATGACTTTGTTAGAGCGTTTAATGCTACTGCTTCACTGCTCCTCTAGCACCTGTCCAGCTAATGCCTGACAGCAGAAGATAAATACATTTATAATACACAGCAAAGTGAATAACAAAGAGTTTATATAGTTGTCTCTGACATAGCTGACAAGTCATAGCTGGCAGCTTTAATCAGCTCCCAGCTGAGCCTGGGAAATTGGAGAGAACAGAGCACTGACCTTTCTGATGAATTTCTGAAGGGAAGGTTAAAGTTTTGTTTACTTTTTTAATGGGAAGAGGTATCAAGTTCAAAGACCTTTGGGTAAAAGCAGGATTCCTGCGCAAGAGGACTGCACACCGCATTTAACAAAGTAATTACTGGTTTATCTAAATCTGATTCTTCAAATAAAGAGATATGATGTAAAGTTACAGAGATGAAAATGCATGTAAGATGTAACACAACAGATCACTGCCAGATGCTGAAAATGTACCAGATATGATTTTCGTGTCTCCAGTGTGAGAAATGCAAAAATGTTCAAGTTAATTTTTATAGGTCCGTGTTTCTTAATACTGTTTTTTTTTTTCTTATTGCAACAGATACTCAACATGTATTTGTTTTGTATTAGAACAGTTTGGCTTTCATGTTTGTTTGTTCAACCGGTTCCAGAAAAACAAATGCAACTAATGACTAATAGTGATGACTAATGATAGGAACAGATACTTCAGTGTAAACAATGTATAAAATATCATTTGTTTCAGAAACTACTGAACATCTTCTACCCTCTTAAAACGATTCCCCTTAGAATCACATCTGAGGATAGAGAGACCCAGAAGCACTTTTTCATATGCTTCACCATATGAACTCTGTGCCCTGCAGCCACTGCCCAAACCGCTGCCACAGGGAACTCTGGTTTTCTAAAAAGCCAAAGCAGTTTTCTGGTGAATGGCACTGCATCACAGAAATATTCTGCTCATACTGTTGGGTCAAATGCCTGCTCCACGTGAACGGCTGATGCAGACCTTGCAAGGATCTAGGAAGACTGGTGGCTTTTAAACCAAGACCAAGGCAAGTTTTGCAGTAAACAAACTGCAAACCTTCTGCTTTTTATAACCTGATTTACCAAACACTTTCTCTCCACTAACTTCTAAAAACGGAACCCATGGCTTTAAATCACCACCGCACATATACTCACACAGCTCCAAAGTTGTTTACTGAACTAGTTGCTATACAAGTCACGGTACAAATTTTCAAACAGCACTGCATGAACTTTAGTATTGATTTTTGCCAGAAGACCACAGGATACACCTGAACGCCCATTGAAAAAGCCTGCAGAAGTAAAGTAGTTCCACGTTCTACTTTGTTCTTTACATATCTGCTATTCAACTTGTACTTGATTCCAGTGGCAGATATTTAAATTTGATTGCTGGTCTGGGCTGTCCTATTTCCACTCATTGTTCATACAGTGTTGTAGAACCATTAGATACACCTACACATGAGTAATGCACATACCTAAATGTAGCACGATATAACCGGTTCCTTCCAGTTTGCATCAGTGCCATCGTTCAATTGGGCCATTTGTTTATGGGGAAGATGACAAATAAACTCATTGACATGGGAATGTTTCCTCAAAATGGAAAGGTACTCACAACTGCAACTGCATCTTTTCTGCTCAGTGACCTATTCAGTTGAGAAATGTTTCAAAGACATGCATTAGTGTGAGACAACAAATTGTTCATGCTTCCCTTGGAGATAAGACTGCGCTGTAAACTTACACTGAGGGGACAAGAGGACAATGAGGAAACAGCACACACTAACTGAAGTAGAATTCCTGCTGCTCTCAGAGAAAAGACACGGTTTCCTCGGCAGAAAATGGCAAGAGTGAAATATGTCCTTACTGCAGGCACGAGACAACCCACAGATAACTCAAAGTTTTTATAAACTGTGATGGATGATAGTTCTGTAGGTGCTTCCATCCACTCCTGCACACCAGCACACGAATCAGCTCAAGAAATTAAAGGTGAATATAAAAGTTGCATTAGCCAAAATATAGATATTTGTACTACTGCTAAATTACAGTGATGTCATTTCAGATCGGTATCCTCATTTAGCTGAAGTTACGTTCGTGAAAATATAAAATCATTATTACTAATTTTACTGTGGGATATCAATCAAAATCATTTCCAGCACTTAAAGCATAATAAAAATCAAAAGGTTGATTTTGCACCAATAAATGGCATAGCTGCTATAGAAGCAATATTTCTGAATTTTCTTTGAAAAATCAATTTGTTTTTTAAATAAATGTTGCTGAAAATCCATTCAAATGCAAAGAACAATGTGATCTTAATTGGACTTGAAAAGCATTAGATCCACTCCTAACTCAGAACATCACATGATATCCTCCTTGCTTTTCTAAGAATGTGAGGAGATTTCTTGGATTGTTTTAAAGCTTTGGCATAATAACATGGATTTGATGAATCCAAGGGACTAGACTGAGCAATGCACTTGAAAAACCTCTGCTGCTGTACTTGCAGAACAGGCTCATGGTCTAATACATTATTTTCACCAAATTCAGACTGGAATAACCTCACAGACTGGAAGAAAGCTTTTTTTTTTTTTCAGTGAAATCAGAATCAGCCTCCTGAATCTGAATGTATGATGTATAGGTCACCTCATTTTTCGCATAGAGAGTGTATTATATATATCACTCTAGTGGCAGACTCAGGGAACAAAAGCAGTAAAATATTTCCTTGGGGTAACATATAGCTCCCAGGAGTCATAAAGCCTGAAGCAAAAGGTTATTTTACCCAAGACATACATTGTGTATTTTATTATTCTTGGGGGGAACGCAGCAGTGTTGTTCTAATATGCTGATATTCCAGTACCCAGGACTTCATGCCACCTGCCCTGGCAGACCTTGGAGGCAAAACGTCCTTAATGACACCAATAGGAAGAAAGGGAAGTGAAACAGAAAAGTCAGGATGCCAGTGCACAACCATTTCATGTCTAGTGAAGCACGGTAAGGAATGATGGATATAGATAATTACCTGCAATCTGTATCTGAGGCAATCTTTCAGACAAAACACTGCATAATGTTTCATACAGTCCAAGGTGAGATTCCAGGTGGTAGTAATTAATAGTAGGCAAAGCAGTCAGCAGCCTTGCCCTCTGGGGAATGGAACAGACAAGTGCTGGTCAGCATTTCAGGGATATGTGTGTCACCATTAAAGGTGGATGACCTGTCTGTCAGTACGGCCTTCAGCCTTCCTCCAGGCACCAACCTAAGGCCTCTTTCTGCTTCAAGAGCACGAGCAGCCAGGAAGGAGGAGGATCACACACAAACTGAGAAGAGACTTAGAGAAAATATTAAGAAAATATCAGTGTGGAATATTACTGGGAATATCTTGACAAGAAAGTCTAAAATGTGGATGGCAATTGTCTATAAAAACACAGCACAGTTATTAAGACTAAACACTAGAAAACTCAGCAGAGAAGAGGCACATATTATCCGTAAAAATTCCAATCAGATGATTCATAGATTCATAGATACATTAGGTTGGAAAGGACCTACAAGATCATCTAGTCCAACCATCCTCCTACCACCATCCCTACCCACCATAATGATCTCCTATTACCTAAAATGTATATTTAGAAGTGCAATAGGAATCCCAGCCAAGCTGATTATCCGCAGCACAGGGACTGTATAGGTATGCACGAACGTAGGCTGACATCTACTAGTTTTCCCATTCAAAACATCAGTTGGAATACTGATGCATTCTCTCGTAATGTCTACGCATAACAGATTCTGACATTTGCATCTGCTTCCATTCTTTGGATCCTGTGCACAGGAAACGACAGTAAATGTTACAGAAGGAAAGCCCGAGGACTGCAGCTGAGCAGCTATGCAAACCTGACTCATTAGAGCTGGGGGACCCAATCAGGAGCACACGATTTATGGCACCGCTGACAGAGCGCATTCTAATATTCCCGTTGATTCCAAACTTCAGGAGGCTGAGAGCAAAACACTGAGAAGCACAGTTCAGTGCTCATGCACATATACACATCATGTACTATAGCTTAACTGATCTCAAGGGGTGTCATAGCGCTTTTGTCTCACCAAAAGGAAAGAGGAAGAATCCAAGTGCTGTAACAACTTTTTCTCACCTGGGGAATTTTTACACTAAAATCTTTCAGGCCAGAGGAAAAAATAAAGGCTCAGATACTTCAACCTTGAAAGTGCCCCATCAACGTACTTCCAACCTCTCCTTGTATTGAATAACTTGCATACAGACCTAACAGAACTGGATTTTGATGCTTCTGAACAGGTACACAGATTTTCCTCCCCGCTTTCCCCCCCACTCTCCCTTTTTTCAATAAAAGTAATGGAAGCACTACATTTTTTGCTTTCTTTGGTTTTCAATTGACATTTTCTCACTGCAGCCTGGAGAGCTTAATGGTACAGCAAACACAGACACTAAATCAGGTTAGCAGTAAGAAACAAGAACTTGAGACAGGAAATCCAACAGGTCCTTAGAAACTGAATGGAAGAAGAATTTGATACAACGCTTAAAGAAAGGGAGCTGGCTTAGGGCATAATCCAGCTGTGTAGGCTTATCCAAAATAACTTGTGTTTGTATCTTCTCTTGTCTTACACTGTAACATCCCTCTTTTTTGTGTACTGGATGCAACAACAGACAGCCATAATCATTATTTACATGATGCAGTGCACAGCACTCAAGGAGGGATGGAGAACTCTTGCACTGTGCAGCAGGAACAAATGCACTCACAGAGAGAATTCCCGTGTCAGATCAACATGCCTTCCTTGAAATGACTAATTCTATTTACACCTACATAACAGAGATAAAAGTCTGCACTTTTATTTTTAAATAAAATTAATTTTAATTTTAAAATTAAAAAAGGAAAGGAGGATGCTTCCTCAGCTTGTTGCATCTGCTTTCAATAGCCATGAGCAACTGAGGGCAGCTCAATGCTACAGAAACAAGAACACCGATCTCTCTCTGTTCTTGTGAATATGAAGCACTGCAAGCAAGGACATCTTCAGCTCTCAGTGAGAACACTTTTTTTTGTTGAAATATCATTCCTCACTGTTTGGAATGAAACCCATTATTACCAATTAACCTGCTGTGAACCCATATCACTGGCTGAATTGAGCATAATTATTCATCCATAGTAATAGCTAAAGTAAATTCTGGCAATCTCGGCTAACATTGACTTCTCCTTTGGGAGAACTTTCAAAGATGCCATGTCCTTGGTTATGTTTTTAAAACCGTTCTTTTTGTGCTAAGCTGTAAGTGAAAATGTATCACTATGACTCATTTCTTCTAGTTTGGTAATGCTGCTTTCTTTTTTCTTGCACAAACATCTATTACTAACTCTATTATCAACTGAAAAATTACCCCTGCATGTTCAGGAACCTGATTTTTCCTAAAGAAAGTTTTAGCACTGGTAGCCCATGTAGGTAGTCTAAAAATAAATTTTTAAATTAGCTGATACTTTTCATAGCTTTTTAACCACACAGACTGATGAACCACAGCCCTGTGAGCAAATGCAGGCATAAATCTTGGTTTGAATTTATTTCAGGTTGTCAAATGTAATTTACTAAGAGAACTTCTGCCAAAAAAGAATCCAGAGGCAAACCTAAGCTGTCATCTTAAACTAAGTGTGGTTTCTTTTTGTTAATCTTTCTACATAAAAGGTTGTAAAGTAGTGCATTAAAGATGCAGCAGTCCTCTTTCCTAATAAAAAGACAGAAGTGGAAAAGCAGAATAAAGACAGAATGTTTCTGTAGGTGAAGGAACATGTGCTCTGACGATTAAGTAAATCTCCTCTCTCTGAAAACTACACTTTTCTGTTTATTCTTAGGCCACATACAACGTGGGAAATGAACAACCTGAACGCTGAAGATGAAGAATAGTAAAGTGTCCTCATTAGCTTAATGTTAGGTGTATTTTTTTCTGCAAAAGAGAGTTACTCAGAAGGACAAGTAATACCTACTGCAATGGCACAAACGGCTGCTGAATATATCACATCCTCTCCAGACTGAACTGGAACCGTGAAACTAATTTCTTTAATGACAGACTTGATTTTGGCTCTTAGTCAATAACTGTTTTACTTCCATAGTCAAGAAACTGAAGCATTACACCACATCAAAAACTTTTGCTTCTTTGTATTGGTACCCTTCTTCTCACCACAGTAAGTCTGCTTTTATCTTCGGGTCCAGAGACTTTTTTGCTTTCCTGTGCATCACTATCTTCTCCACATCAGCTATGCTCCAGTCATCCACCTCATCTACTGGCACCTCTTCATGTTTTCACTAGAACTTTGCTGTGTATAAAACTGCCAGAACCAATGCACAAAGCTAATACGTTTCAGATGCTTCAGAAAGTATTCTAATACACCTGTTCACAATTTGAAGACCAAGGCAAAATGCAATAGCAAGGAAAAGCTCCTGACATAAACTTGGCGCGGGAAGTACCATAGCCATTACACACTAACAGGCCCACCGGTATTTGCAGTGTGAGAAACAAGCAGTGTGTGCATGGAAACACAAATGTTGCAGACACAGCTTGATTTGTCGATGTATGGCAGAGCTAAAGCATTCCCAAGAGGTTGTGTCCACTATCAGGGGATTTTTAGAACGTCACCACCACGACTTCCACCAACTGATCCACTAATGCGGCCAAAGCCTAGACATTCCTGTGAAGTAAGCCGGTGCTTGGGAACAGATTGTTCACACAAACATACCTCAAAACTTTAGGTGAGGTAAATATCACCTCTGCAATATCAACAGATGTATTAATAGATACAAACGGAAAAGCCATAGATCAGTTTGACAGTCCTCTGGATAATACGTTACCATGCCCCACTGCATTCAGATGATGCAAACTTAAAGAGAAATAATTACATACTAAAGTAAGTGACTGTTATTTAATGTAATTTTCCTCTAATAACACCACTTTCACACAGATGGGGAAATATGACGTTTTCTTAGCCCAGCAATTAAACATATTGCTTCTCACTAAATAACTGGAAGAAAACAAGGCTTACTGGTTCAACATGGACCATATTTCCCTTTAGACCTATATCCTGCAACTTAGTGCTTTTAATTTTTTTTCTGTGTAAGTGAGACCTCCATTTAAGCACAACCCCCAAAACACTACAGCTTCCCCCCAAAGACTCCCTGCTCCTTAACCCAGAGGGCCCAATTTCAAATGTAGAATTTAGAGACTGTGTGCCAAAAGGGAGCATGGATAGCCTGCAGCAATGCTGTAATTTGCCATGCAAATTGGGTATGTGCATCTTGTACACGACTAGTTAAAACCTAATTAATCTGCAAGCACGTGCACCTCACTTGTGCATACCACTGAGATGGATCTGTACACAGTTGGGCTGGATGCTCCCTTATCCCTTTGTAGAGCCTTTCTCTGTGCTCAGTTCTCAGGTCTGGAACTGGTCTCAGGATTCCTGAGGGCTGAAGACACTTCTGACAGGCCTGTGAAAGGTAATCAGGAAACACCAAGTTGCCCATCATTTGGCTTATATTCCTTACGCCCATACCTAAACTTAAAGAAGTCCATAAGTAACAAACCAAGCTGATGTTATGCAATTTCTAAAGGCTCCTACCTAAAAAACCCAACTTTTCTGCTGAAATTCATGCAATATGCATTGTAAGGTTCTCAGGTCTCTTTTTTTTTTTGGTATTTAGTATGGCTGCAATGGCTCCTTTGCTGCTTAGGCATCTCTGTTCTCTGTGTAGGAGCCAGGCTTTCTGTTATAAATACAGGATCTATTTACATCCTTTCTGCGGGCGCAATTTTCACTAATATCACCAGTGTGAGTGGAAAGCAAGGGCAATATTCTTCTCCCTCCAGCAGCCCAAAGGCTGGAGCTAAACAAGATAGAGACATAGGCACTGTGGTTTCAGTCAGATTTATAAGCACCTCTCCTATACTCTTGGCACTTTGCATAGATTAAAAGACAATATTCTATACAACCAATTAAGATCTTATCATATTAATTGAACTGCCATTATAACATTACCACAAGCCATCTAAGTAATCACTATATGATAACTCTTTATAACCCAGTTCATTGACCTACCAGATGCCTGCAGAAAAGGCAGGTTTGGCACTGTGCCTTGAGAGCTCAGCCTGTGACAAATAATTCCTAAAACAAGAGACTTTTTTCACCTACATTAGGTGCCTCCTATTTATCTGCATCCATGTTATATTACGAGGAAACAGATTTTTTGTTTTTAGTACATTTTGTTTAAGTAATATCTAGAAACTGAAATGTATCTCAAGAAATCAGAAAGAGAAAAAAGGTAAAAATAGAGGTGCTACACTGGGTGTGAATGTAATTATCCACCATCTGAGATGAAGAGGAAGACCTCCTCAAAGCCCAAGATCCAGGCTCACATTTAGGAAAGGAAAAAGCCAAGTACGAGCCACTGATCTGAATCAGAGCTTTGATGTCTGATCCATCCCACCCAAACCAAGCGCTGCAGTCACTGGGATGGTCTTCAATATTCTTTTCTCATGTTAAACAAAAACAAAAACAAAAACAAAAAGGAGGGTTTCAAACAAGCCCCAGCTGATGGCTTGAAGATTGCTAGAAATTATTTACAGCTGTCTTGCAAGGTACCGAGTTCCTGGGAAAATCAATGGAACTGAGACAGTCTGAACACTAAGCAACTCTCAAGACTCAATCTGTAAATTTTCTGTCAGAATTCACTGCAGCAAATACATCAGTAAAATATATCAGTGCCTTCCCTCAGTTTTGCCTCAACCTCACGTACCAAATGCACGGGTTTTTTTATTTATCTTTTAGCATGCTGAACCAAGGATATTACTATTTGTAACAAACAACATGAATGTCCAACTAAAAGATGTCAGGACGTCTGCCTGGGACCGTAACACAAACACATTCTGAATGCCACTGAGTGATAAGAAAAATGACCACTGCGTTTGTCTTGTTTGTCAGCGCCTCACTTTTACAATATTCATAAAATAGCCATTAGCTGAATTCTTATTTATGCAGTACAGAATCTTAGGGGCTAGTCAAAAGCTGTTTAATTTACAATCTTAAGTCTGGTCCATTGATTTCAGGTCAAGTTCTCTTGCTGAATAAGCCGCTCTTTTACAGAAGTGACACACAGGAGACTTCACCAATAACAGATGGATAACACTGCGATCTACAAAGTCATTGTAAATATGCTACACTGTGATGTAAGTATCTGTTTTTTCCTAATATAACAAAGATCAAACTCCTCAGATCATCTGCTCCTTCCTACCTACTCCAAACTGTAACAGCTTCCCTGGCCTCTCTCTCTCCATTTTTCCTGCTACTGCCCGTTTCCCTTTTCCTAGATCTGGCATCACTGCTCTCTGCCTTGCACAATCAGCCTGTTCAACTCATTAGCCTCACAGACAACCAGTCACATTCTGTTTTCCTGGAACATGCTAATTTCTCCATCTTCTGTCATGTCACCTACTCGTACATCAGTCTTGCAGTGTGCAGGGACTCCGTGTTCATCTCCATAGGAAAGCTCCTGGCAGAGCAGTGGAAAACTCAGCAGTTCACTACTAAGCACAGTGTTGACACAAAGTATTAGCAAAAAACTAATAAAACATATTTTCCAAAGACTGTATAAATTCCAGAGGACTGAACTAAAGACTGGATATTTCCTTATCCTAATAAGATCTTTTCCTTTTTCTAAATAACTTGTGGTTAAACTCCACCTACAGCTAAAAATGTGCCAGCTGTCCTGCCTACCAAGAGATGTGTGCATCTCTGTGCTTCCTGAATACAGACTTGTGAAAGAACTTCTAGTAATAAACTTAAAAATACATATTTTTGGTGTGGTATGTTTACACTGCAAGTCCAGTTGTGCTGAGCAGAACACAAGCACCTCAGCATTCAGCTTGCTGTACGTCAGTACAGAAGGAAACACTGAGAAATCCTTGATACTGAAAGGGAAGCGCAGATTTCACAAGGCTGACTACGTTTTTCTTGAAAAAGGAAACATTTTTTTCTTAGAACATCACTCTCTAAGAGGCAATGTAGTACCTGTAAATCCTATAATATGTGTTACAGATAATGGTTAAATTCCAGTAAAGTTTGAATTTCGTTTTGTGCAGATTCTCCTTCTACATACTGCATGCTGTCAGCAAGCACTCGCTGTTCAATATGCATAGCAATTCTTCTTCTGTGTCATTTGCTCAATAATTTGTTCCTTTCTACTAAAAACACTTAGATGTGAAGTCCTAATCTTGTTCTGGGTAGTGGAGGAAGGGAGGTGGGAAGCCAAGTAAATGTATTCTCTACTGAAGGAACCAGGCAATAAGAGAGTCCACAGAGAGAGCAACCTTAAAAGGTCCTAGCAGCCCACAGCAGGAGCCAACAGGAGCACACTTGCAAGGGAATGAGCCACACTGAGAGCTGGTAGTCCCTGCCATCGATCACGCTTCTCTTCAGCTCCTCAACATCTCAATGCGTTACCTATCTTCGGAGAGGCAGGAACTGATGCAGGAGATTTTCTTACTTACTCATAGCTACAAAGACATTATAAATGCTGTCCGACTGCAAACATGAGATGTGATTCAATCAGCTCCTAAATGCATACCAAAGTATGAGCTCTTTACTAGAACAGCGAATCAGTTTTGTCAGGCGTGCAGCATGACAGCGCAATCCAACCAAGAGCAGAAATTCTATGCAAGTTCTGAAGGTTGGGGCCAATTCTGTGATACAGTGCATTTACTGCTTTGCTTTCACAGCTGATATTCTGGCTTATTTTCCTTAAAATAAAAGTTACAGCGCTGCAGACTTGAAGGGGAATTTTATTTCAAAAGCCAAGATGCCACCCAATAGAACGTGGATTTTTCAGTTTGAATTATCTCTCCTTCAGGAGGAAAAGATTTGACATAAAAATACCATCCAAGTCTTCCATCTGAACACAGCAGATATTAGTAAACACTGTTGCATCAGTAAGCTAATACTTGTGAAGATAACACATAAAATGTTTCAAAGCTTTACCTCAAGACTGTAGGAAGCACGAGATAACTGCAGCACAGAAAAAGCAGCCTACTGAGCTTGAGACTTTTCCTACTAAGAAAAGCCGCAATGGAATTTTCCCCTTCCCCTTCTTAATTTTTTTTACTCTCATAAATCAAAAGTCTTACATTAAAAAATTTGGCAAGTAATCAGTCAGAGCAGACTAATTGCTTTTGCTATTTAAAAAGAACCTAATTTTAAATGGCTAAAGTGTTGTGGTTTAAAGTAGCTATTGTACATGTGCATTAATTAATTTCCTAAGGATTTTTATTACATCTCCATGACACAGTCTAATTATCTGATAATGCTTTTTTCCACATATATAAGAATGACATTGCTACAGCGTGTACTTTGATAGTACTCAAAGAGCCTGCAAAGAGTGAAACTAAGGGCTCCAAATCTGTCTGCACTGCTAAACAATATCCTGGGAAGCCCAACTGCAATATCTTTTCGTTCCAAAGAGATGCAACCGCCCATCTATCAAACATCATTGTCCAATTGCATTTTTCACGTTCTTAGAAAGGCAGAAAAAAGTGACTCTAAATAGGCAATAGAAGTTTCCTCTCTACTGCTATTCTACAATGAAACAAAATAACGGTTGGAGACAGGGCTGGGAGGGCCCACAGTACGGTTCCAGTGGGTCTCTCCTTCCTTTGACACACTAACACGAGTCTGTTCTCCACGCCACAACAGAGATAGCCCCAGTGTTGAACAAACAGAAAAGCACACAGACACACACCACCCCCAGTTTGATTTTGTTAACATGGAAGGGGAAGTCAGCATCTTATCAATATGAAACACATATAAATGTCAGATTAAAAATAAGGAATAGATAAGAGCCCAGAAATCTGTTCATTGAATAAGTCACTTCAGCTGGCAGGTGAAAGAGCTCGGATCTCAATTACAGCAAAGGCAACAGGGAAAACAGCAAAATGAGGGATAAATATAGACCTCGGGAAAAAAGAGCTTCTGTATGTTTTTCCTAATTTCCACTCTGTTTAGGAAAAACTCTAGTGAATTCAAATCTTGGCAGTGACTTAGACTAACTTCAAATTAATTTAGACTAAATATACGAGATATACTTAAGCTTCCCTGCTTAAGTAACAGTAATGGCTATAGTAATAAGCATGCATCTAGGTTTCAGTGGACAGTAGCTATCAATTAATAGCATCCAGTCCCATCTCAAACTGCATTTGGTTTGCCTCCTGTTAAGTCATCAGCATCCTGTGTATACGGTGAGTGGAACAACACTGGATGTCTGATCTGCTTGCTTTAGAGCAGACAGCAAGCCACAAATAAACAAACCACTGCTGAACTAAGCATCACAGAGATTGCTTCACTGAGTGCGTGGAGGTTCAAATCAAACACAATACTGTACAGCATATGGAGTATAACCTGAGGGAGGGAAAGCAGGAGAGACAGTAACCTAATTTGAGAAGACTAATCTGTGTTTGATGCATGCAAGTAACTCCCATTAGTGTGAAATCAAGTAACAAAAGTGGCCAGCTGCTGCCCACTACATCCCACTCCTGTGCAGTAGCACAGCCTTCTGCTGCTACTTCTGCTACGTTTCACTAGTCGAGCTCATGCCAAAGTCTGGCTTCAGGGTGCACTTGGCATCGTTACTAGGTGAGAAATACACACCTACTGTTTAGGGGCTTCTTGGTACTATTTTTCAGCTTAGAGAAGCTCTGAATCCAGCAGAAAAGTCAACAAATCTTGTGCCAAGCCCAGCATTAAAAGGCTGTTTCTCCCAGCCTTCAGCCCTGTGCCTGCCTTCTCCCAGCAACCCGTGCAGGGACACGTCTGACACGGCCTTGCCCTGTGGCTGGGAGCACGCAGCAGGGAGGCTGCAGTCACGCCCTGCACGGGTCTGGATGGTGTCCATAACCTCTTGAGGAAGCTGTGTCCATGTCAATACACACATTCAAACCCACTTCTCTAATTCAATAATATTGGTTAAACAATACTTACAAAGTTAAAATACAAATCTTTCAGACACTGAGCACCCTTAGAGAAATTGTTATTCACTGCAGAGATAAAGAACTTCAGAACCTCACCAGAGTGGGATGTAAAATACAGAAAAAGAAAGAAAAAGGTTTATGAACTGACCATCATCTGCATCTATCATCTTTCTCTTTCCTTGTACTATGTGTGCTTGGCGTGGGCTTGTACCCTTTCTGGCAGGGAAAAGGCTATAGACTGAAAATGTGAGAGCAATAAAACATCGCAGCACTTTAGGGGAAACTGCAAGCAATTTCCATTCTATTGATCTTCTCTGGACATCAATGACACACTGAGTTTATTTGAAAACGAAATTCTAGAGCATGTTGCATGAAGACACTCTATTTAAGCTTGTTTGACTGACTAAGTTACAATTCCATTTATTATTGCACTCTAAAATGCAGCAAGAAAATACACATTCAGCACTAAATAAGCATTTAAATTGCAATACTTTGTAAATGAAGCACGGGATCAAAAACTTCCTCAGAAAAACTTTCTGCATCCTTTTTCAGAGGTTTTCAACATTAAAAACTCATTACAAACTATTAATAGAACTGCAGTATTACAAAATCAACTCATGTGGTATCTTCAAATGGTATATAACACTTGTTTTTATAAATTCCCCCAAAGAAACAAATAGCAAAATGGATATTAAGAAAAAAATCACTGCGTGGAAATAGATTTTTAATACTGTCTATAATGTGAAACTACTGACAACAGCAGAATTCTGGTTTAAATTGCTTCTTTTCACAGCGCACGTTGCTGCTTAAGTCATTTTCGCTGTAAACAAAGGTGCCAAGGAACTTTCACATGAGTTATTTTGAACGGAGACAATACTTATCCAGTTCCTTCATTTGCTTATAAATAAGGCAACATTGGCAGACATATTGGGTGCATCAGCAGTACTTGACAGAACTTCCAGGATTCCCTTGAGTGGAGAAATGTCATTATAGGACAGGAGAAAATCATTATCTGATCCATAAATGATTATCCAGTGGTGGGATTTTGTCACCCTGTTCATCACTGTTAGCAAAATCTGTTTTAAATTATTCCTGGAGAAAGCCACCCTGACCTTCAAAGGATGAAGCAGGAGCCCGAATCCATGTTTCTTCTGCATACACACCTTCGTTACGTACCATCCAAGTGTCAAGACTGTACTTTGCATCAAGGATTACAACACAGGTTCCTCACTCATATAAAACTTGTTATCCAAAACACTGTGTCAACTGCCAGTAAGCATGGACTCGTTAACTACTATTGTAACACTTTGTTCCTACCCTGCTGTAAAGAGATGGGATATCTGACAGTCTAGTTTTCAATCATACAGTCATACATTTTTCCTTAAGAGAACTTCCCTCCGCTGAAACCTGCCCAAAATATTTGATTTTTCAGACTCACTCTGAACATTGAAATTAATTCCTTCAATTTTTGGTGAGCTTCTCAGTTACTCTTCTGGCCACTATAGGGAGAGACGTTTCAAAACCTGGGCATGGTCGCCTCCTTTCTTCCCCTTGCACAAATGCATGTGCATCCCAGTTATTCTCTTCTGCTACTATCATCGTGCTCTTCAGACAACTCATCTGTCATCGGGCATACAGGTGGGTGATGAATCCAAGATAGACCTACAGACCTTGATTAGAAAGCAACTTGAATTTGAATTTTCCACATCCCAATCTGCCCAAGTATGGCAGAGTTTAGGTAAGAATATATTAAAGATGATGTATGAACTAAGGCTGAAATCTTTCAATAAGTACTGTTCAAGATGAGTGATCTATTTAAATGGATTACTCTACAGAAGAGAAGGCTGAATGCTGTTTTATCATAAATCTGTATTTCTGTGGCAGAGACACCGTAATTTAATAATAATGTTGTTTAGCTTCTGTGAGGTGCAACCTTGCCTCTTTTCAACTCTATGTGGACAGATGTCTTTTATACCTCAAGTAATCTGCCATGTAATTCAGAAAAGTATTGTACTGTATAGAAAATAAACAAAACAGACTAAGCAACAAACTGTGAAGGATGTGCATTTTACTAAGAAGAGAATAAAAATAAATGGCCAGGAGGTGCTTGACATGACAAGTAACAGATGCTTCCTTCAAACAAGTGGTGTGATTTTTATATTAACATTATTTGAACACTAACTTGGTTGGCAAAACAAAGCCTTACTGATTAGGAACTGTCTAATAGAAAGGTTCATTCAACCATTTTTATCACTGATGAAGAACCAGCATACGTTTGAAACTAACTGTCCAATAACATCCAAATGTCTAATGCCACATAATAACTGAAGTTATAGGGCATTAACTTGTCCAACCATCAGCATGGTGGAGAAAGGCTCCTCAGCATTTCCACAGTACAAATGCCACATTCTGGAAGAACAAATTCAAGCTGAAGTCTGAAGAGGCAGAATTACACTTAGAACTGAGGGCTTCTGCAAATTCTTCAACCACCTATCACGTAACCTCTATCTGCTTGACTACAAAAGTAAACCTACCTTAAACCATTGGCTAAACTTGAACTTCAAGTTAACACATAAACATTATTAAACCATTCTGTTCTGCACAATGCGAACAGTATCCTAGAGTTAAGGAAAGTAACGCAGTCAACAACCTTAATTACAACTTGAAAAATCTCTCCATGGCCTGAAATAAGAAGAAAACATTGGTCAGCTGATGAAAGCTGCACTGAGATCCTTGTCCTTAAACAGTTTATCCAAACTGACCCACAACAAGTAACAGATTCCACTATATTCTGGAAAGTACATGAAGACCACACAGGGAAGACTGAGAGTCATTCTCAACGAGTTTCACACACAACATAAAAAATAGTTTAATCTCCCAGTATAATACATGTCCCAGTTGCAACCCAGGGAAGGAGAATAATACTGTGGTATTATTAACTCTTTATTAAGAGGTATTCAGCAAAAGGAAGGATGGTATTTTTCTCTATTGATAAAGTCTTTCATCCCTTCAGTGCTTCAAAGCATTCACCCAACCTTTAAAGGAGGGGAAGTGACAACTCCAGCAACATAAATCTTGGGGCTGAAATGAACTTGGCGTTAAGTATGTATTCTAACTTCCTCTAGTAGGATAAAATAAATGATTTAAAAGCCCTGGGACTAACAAGAAGAACATGATTTTTTTTTTTTTAATAAATTTTACTTCCCACTAAAACACCACAGTCTGAAATGAATCCTCCCCTACTTCCTCCATTGTCTCATCTGAGGTCTCTATCAAGGCATCAGCATGCTTGAATGGCCAACACAGCATGAGCTCCACTGACAGTTTATTAGTGGAATTAGGGCTCTGCTTGTACACTACTCAATAATCCAGAGCATGGGAAGCACGTGTCCTTGTTCAGGAAATGAATTCCTTTGACTGCATTGTCTGTCTGCTTTATCCACCTTTACTAATCAGCAAAATGAGCTACCACATTTTAAACCTGAACAATTCAAAACCTAGCTATCAGAACTCACTAATCTTTTAGCTGAAAATATTAAATAGATCAAGAAAAACCACTGAGTGGACTTCCATATGGAATTTGTAAAAAAAATCTTATCATAATGTCAGATTTCAGTATTTTCAGTTTATTACTCTTTTATTCTTTTTTTTCCACTCAGTTTCCTTAATGGCTTCTTTCACTTCTTTTAGGGAACACTCCAGCCAGCAACTCAGTCAACACAGGACCCACAGTACTTGCTTAAACTCAACATAGTAGGTTAAAACAACAACCCCCAGCCCAAACCTAGCATTTCACAGCTTTTCAGTCTGCCTACTTGTGTCAGCAGAATTCCCTGCCAACTAACTTACAACCTGTAACTTTCTTAGCAAGTTTGGCCAACTGCCATGAGACACAGTCACACGGACATAGGAACTAACAGTAAAAAGCAGAGAAGACTGCAGGATTAATGATTGAAAAGACATTAGCCTAATAATGCCCATTTCAAAATTTAATCAAAGCATGACTTGCTTTTTAATGAAGTGTTGGTCCCCTCCACAACAAAATCTCATGTTTCCAACACTTACAAGTAGGGAGGAAAAAAGAAAAAGACAACACAACATCTTCTTTAATGGAGAAGGGTGTGGGTTTCTATTAAAATAGAGAGAAATGTCACATTGATAGGACACTTAGCAGTGAGGTTTTTGTTAGGACTAATGCAGATACCATTTTTGCTTGCAATTATTTCTTGTTTTCCAAGACCTGTTCCAACAGATCAGAAAACTTTTTCACGCCATAGACACGCACAAAGTGCTCATATTACTTGTGAGCATATGACATCTTACTTGGGATGCAGCTATTGTTCAAGAGGCTTGAAATACCCTGGGGTGGTGAGTTATTATTATGAAAGTGAACTATGTGACTACCTGTACATGACTGCCGATCCTCTTCAGACACAGAGTGCATGTGCACATCTTTCTGCTGGCCTAAGACATACCAGACAAAAAAAATAAGGAAACTGTTCTCCACATGGTCACTGCTGAAAAGATTTCACATTCCCTCCATGTACGGGAAAAGGTCAAAGAATCACAGAGGAAATAAGGCCCACTGATTGATTCATTTTGCAGGACAAGATGCAGACAGCAGCTGCAGTAAATCTGCATTTCAGCCACTGCAGAGATGTGCTTCAGGTAATCCTTCATGCAGTCAGAGCCCAATGTTAGGTCACAAATTCGCAGTCTCTGTTCCATGAGTTCTGAGCAGCAGCTTACATGCTAATTCTTTTACGAGCTTAAAACCAAAGTACATACAGAACAAAGTTTGCTCCAGACTCTAAGCCTGGCAATTTAGTTTGTCATGCTGTGCTCCTAGACACGCACACACACACACACACACACAACATTGGAGCCAAAACTTCTTTCTGGTAGTATTAGGAGAGTTTCAAGAAGCAACAAAGATAATTTTTTCTTAAGGAGGAAGAAGTTTGTATCTTTTACACCTGGACAATACTCTCTGCTGTTACATCCACTACGGAGAATGGTGTCCTCAGAACCCAAAATCGACTGAAGAAAGCTCCTCCCATGCAGAAGTAAATAACAGAGATTCTTTCTGCCGCTCAGAAAAATCTATTTCAAGATGCTGGTATTTAAAGAAAACAAAAGCTGTATGGGATTCACTGTTTTGACTGCTGAGTAGTAGACACAAACATCATAATTACATAAAAATTGATTGGTTTAAAAATATCTACTTTATTACAATACTTACAGAACAGATTCAGACAAGATCTAACGCAGCAAGAATTAAGTGCCATCAATTAAAGCCTGGAGGATGGACACACCCATACGCAAACATTACTGCCTCTGTTATTCAGTGTGGAGTAAGTTTGTGAAGGAGTCTTCCCTTCAGGCACTGATGTGGTTTCACATGCCATGTGTGCCCTCGCAGAAAGGATAGCCAACAGCATCCTGGTCTGTTTTAGGGCAAATACCACCAGGTGGTGGAAGGGCTGATCCTTCCCTTCTGCTCAGCAGTGGTGAGGCCACACGTGGAGTGTTCTGATCAGTTCTGGGCTCCCTTGTACAGGAAAGATAAGGAGTTATTGAAGTGAATCCAGCTAAGGGTCACAAAGTTGATCAGGGATTTGAAGCATCCAACAAACAGGTGGAGGCTGAGAGAGTAGGAGCTGCTGAGCCTGGGAGAGAAGACTGAGGATTTCATCAACACATATAAACACCTGGTGAAGGGGAGATGTAAGGAAGGCTGAGGCAGACTGCTCTCTGACTAGTGACAGGACAAGTGGCTACAGACTAACTGAAATATGAGAAATTTCATTTAAAACTAAGATAAAACATTTTTAATGTAAGGGTGATTGAAAGCTTGAGCATACTGTCCAGAGAGACTGTGGTGTCTCTGTCCTTGGATGTATTCAACACATCATCAGGCAAGGTTCTGAGAAACCTGCTGTGAATGACCCCAGTTTGCACGTGGGATCTGGAAAAGGTGATTTCATGAGGGCCCTTCCAACTTCAACTGTTACACAATACTGTAACATTTATCAGAAATGGCTTATTTACATCCAGTTAAGCATACTGTGGGCAGAAAGACAGATGAGATGACCTGATGTCCTTTCCGTCCTACTGGCTACAGCATTATCTGTATACAAAGCACCATCCACAAAGAATATCGTGACTGTTTTCCCCATCCTTTCCTTTTTGCCTAGATAAGAACCTAAGATATGTTCTAGCTATTATACAGTTAAAGGAAACAATTCTAGCTACTACCCTGGACATACAGTTAAGGTTACCCTAAAATTGACCAGTTTCTAATCTCTTAATAGATGTCCTTGAGTTGTATCACTTCATTATCCTTTGTTAGCAAGGCTGATTTACGGAATGACAAGTGTAGAGCATTTTCCAGGCTTATGTCACTTTCCTTATTTCCAGTCCTGTGCAAAGTTCTCTCCAATCCCATGGGCATGAATTAGAAGCAGGTAGCAATTACAGCAGATCATGGCCTTCACTTAAAGACTGCTGATATTTATATTTTTCAAATCACTCCAGAATGGAAATTTAAGTACAATTTGCTGGCTGAGGATACTTGAAGTGAGAAATAACTTACAGATAGATGTTTAACATTTAGAAAGTGCTAAGCACTTGAAAATTACAGCAATTTTTCAGTGCAAGCCATATTAAAGAGTAAGTTGTCAAGCAAAAGACCCTGAGAATCCTTAGAACTCTCGTGACTTGGGCCAGATAGAAAGAGGAGATTCCCAAAAGCAAAGCTCTCCTCCTTTTCCGGCCAGAGGGACGTCACAGCTCATACTTGCAAGGAAGAAAACTCATGCTCAAAAACTGAATCTGTACTCACCTTCCCCATGGGAGCCATGACTCTCATGGCAATGTGAGATGGCAAAAAGAAGGAAGACCCATTGCACCATTTGGTTGAACCGCTGACAGGAAGGCAGCCTGACAGGTTACGTTCACTCCAAAACAGAAAAGTCTTTAAGATGAAGGTATGATCAAGAGTTGAAAACAAATAAAGTGAAGTAAAGCTTTCAGTTAACAAGCATTTCAAGACTGCTATCAAACAAGGCAACTGAAAAATCAGAAATTAGAGAACAATGCATTCAGAGGTTATAATGTGAAATATAAAGGAAAAAATCAGATGTCTAAAACCAGCCTTGAAGTAGGATGGCCAGTCCAATCAGAACCCTGGAACAGAGAGATAGAGCTGATGTTTTCCACGTAGACACAACATAATCTCAGTTCTGTTTCAAAGATCTAGATATTAAAATCAATCAGACTGGTAGAGTGAAAAGTCAGTGTGCAAGAACAGAAATTGGTTAAACACTTACTTCCAAATCTGTATTTCCTTTGATCTTAATATTACATGGAAATATTCTACAATTACTTTTCTCTTGTTACTTTTTTTTTTTTTTTTTAATAAGGAAGAGGGGCAAAGATGAGAGAAGTCTAAAATCCCAGCTCATACCCTTTTCTTCTTTCTTACTCTGCCTGATGGGAAAATCTGGCTGGGGATTTTACCACTTATCCAGATTGTGGGAATGACAGCTCTTCTCCTAAGAGGTGGGAGTTTAGACACATGCATTAGCTAGAGAGATAGAAAGACAGCAAATAATTGAAGCATGTTGATTTCTTAATGTTCAGATTACTTTGCCAAATAATTTAAGCCGGAATAATAAATTGTATTTTTCACATTAGAATGTACATTCTCCAGCTGTGACTTGATGGCATTAAGTTAGGTTCTTCATAAACAAATAATTTTAGATTGAGTCATCTGGCCACCCACCTTCAATGGCTGCTATGCTAAGGTTTTGTTAACAGAGGACAACTATGCCATTCTACTCAAATATCTTGGCTGGAAAATATCAGGCAAGTGCTTTAACTACAGAAACCAGAAAAACTATATATATAAATTGTGAGAGTATTTGGTAATTTTTCAGACTCTTAAAATAATGTTTGGTAATCACTGCTCAGTTTGGAAAGCTTAACTGCACAATCCAGTGCGAGGATATGAGGGTTTTGTTTGTTTGTTTTTTAAGACTCAGTCAGTTTACATTTTGTCAACTGAACACAAGCTTTATTCCTTGTTTTGTTTAAAAGCAGGAAGGCATAATACCACAAAGACCAAAAGGCCTCTGTTGGTATATAAAAACCGCTGTGCTATTGGGTAAAAGCTTGGTCTGAACAGGAGTCCATTAATAGCTATCTGTACTAGAAAGACATTCATGTATTTTTGTTTGTTTCTGTTCTCCAGTTCCTACCCTACTAAAGAGAGCCAAAGGCTAAATAGCACTGCTTCTAGTAAAGATTAAATAGCAAGCAATTCAACTTCTGGCACTACGCTTTCAAATACGAAAGGGGTTATGTCATGCAAAAAGAAAAGGGTTTTCTTTGGAATTGTGCATTCCTCTTCTTTTATGGCATGATGATGAAAGGGAAGGGTTGCATTTTATAGCCCTTCAACATTATTAAAACTTAGCTATAATTACATTAATTCAAAGATACCCACTGCATCACCAAAGCTATGCAGATACTTCAAATGAAAGAGAAAAAATAAGCATTAATTGTTCACGTTTTCAAGCATATCTCATCCTTACATAAAAACACAAGCGCACTGATCTGCTCCATTATTTTCTGCTATTGGAAAAGAAGTCACCTTCACTCACTGGTTGTTTACTACACTGAGTTATCCAATGAATAGTAAGAAGAATCTGAGGCACAGCAGCATAAGGAATCAGCAAATGAAATGCAATGGGCAGGTTTTTTATTGTATTGTGGTAATCATATTGTGGTAATTTTAATAAGTCTAATGAAGTTAATTGTGCTGCTCTAGACTGATCCCCCACTAAGCAGAGCTGAAGAACTGTGGCAATAATTAAGCAATCTAAAAAGATACATGAGATTTTTGCAGATATGGTGATCCACAACATAATTCTTTCATTAGTAGTTTCTAGTCTAGGTACTTAATCAGCATTATGATAAAACTAAGCAAGCCAGGCACAGAGCAACAATCTGAACTGACACTGCAGACTGAACAGTTAACATCTTTGACAGCTACGTGACTGCTTGCAATTTTAATAGCTACAATCTAGTAATTAAAATTCTCTGATTAATCACTACTAATTAACTTTATTGATCCTTGACACTAGGATTTCCACATTAAAGCACAAGCACCATGCTTTGTATAATACAATATTCAGAGGAAACAGAATAAGAGAAGTTTTGTCAGGAAAAAAAAATATATCATTTAGGCCAGGATGTTAAGCGACATCTGCTCTTAGTTTTATTATTATTATTATTATTATTTTTTTAAAGAAGTCCATACTTACAAAGGAAAAAAAAGAAAACAGCAACTACAACACGAGTGTGACAAAAATAAAGTTTAACCAAAGCGCTGTGAAGTTGCTGTTCCAATACAGTACTCTTTCACTCCACATACACAGCCTGAAATCCCCACATAACCTGCCCTCATTATTGCTGACTATTACTATTGGAAATCACACTGAGCACGGCTCAGCGCAGCACTGTGTGAGACACAATAACAAGCAGCAACAACAATGCAGCGGTCATCGCTCTGACTGCCGTAGTGCTAGAAGTACAGCAACAAAGGTAGGTGTGTTGGCTGCTATTACCATGGAACTACTCGTGCACAGTTGGCTGCCAGCCTAAGTGGTGCCATGCAACAGCTCGTTGGAAGGACTACGGTAGAGGTAAATAGGGCCTTTAAGCAAGGATTTAAGAACTGTTGAGATTCTGGATCTGTCAAATCTTCATGGGATACTGAGAGGGAAAGAAAGGTTGTGTGCAGTTTCTCTGACACCAGAAATTTAAATGTTAAAATGCTTCTGAGAAGATAATATAAGAATAACAATACTAATTGAGGCACAAAGATTAATTCTTAAAGTTAATATAACCAGTCAAAAAAGTGCAAACAACCAAAAGGAATTAAAGTTGTACTGCTCTATTAAACTAGCTCCTATAGTCAGATCAATATAGCACTGCCAGCACATTCCTATGACAGGAAAGAATGATAAGAACACATGCTTCCATTGCAGCCCAATGATCTCAGTAAAACAGAAGATACCACAGCACCACAAAGAGCTAAAGGAAAAAACTGAACAAAAAATACTGACATCATGCTTACTTTTAAATCAGTATTTTAATAAAGCAGTTAACTGATGTTAACTGATACTAGTAGCCCCACTCACCACTTGATGCTGCACGCACTTGAGCAAATCAGATTCCCCTACAACCCTCAGGTTCCCCTCCTCAAAGAACACGAACAGGTTTCCAATTTATAAGTGATTACTTTTCTTCTTATGAAGAGCTTCTATCCGGCAAACTTTTTTTTTTTTTTTTTTTTATGTGTACACGCCAGTTACGGATGGTTTGAAGGTGACACCACAAAGCACATGAAAGGAGAAAGTAGTTTCTCCAGAACTGCAGCTTAAAACACTGACTGAAAAAGTAGCAAACTCAGGGTGCACTTGTGTCTCTGAGCCTCTTCATAACCTCCCAGGAAGACTCCGCTTACCTTTCTAAACAGAGAGCGTTTAAAGAAGATGTACTGCACAGAGAGTAACTCAGTGATGGTGTGGCAGCCTGAGATGTCCAGTAAGAATTACATGAAAGCAAATATACAAAGATTTTCAAGATCAAAAGCTGATCATTTGTGAAGTAAATGCCTGCTACCGTCTCTCAACTTCCTGCCGTGTGCCTTTGGATGACAGAATCAACAAGGCTTCCTTTGTATTTTAAGTTCTGCTTGATTGTACATTAATGCACTGGATAGTACTGAATCATCTGTTCTTGTCTGCAAGCAGTGCTGAGGATTTATAGTTATACAGCAAGAAGATAAAATTGATGTGTACAGGCAAAGTTAAAAAGAAGGAAGACAAGGTCATCCCCAGACAGCAGTCCTGAAAAAGAAAAGCAGTAATATTTTAAAGGGAAACAATTATGGGTAAGATATTAATAACCATCTAACAGAGTTTCCATTATATTTGGATAATGAAAACCAACATCAGCCATGGAACAGGGCTGATAGCATGTAGTTCTTGGACACCGAAGAAATAAACAACCAAATTACACACCAAATACTGAGCCATCTCAGTCATAACTTGCCTCCTTCCTCAGCAGACCCCAGTATTTACTACTGGAAAGGCCTGGAGTGCTCAGACCCCGTGGCCAGGCACGTGGAGCAATGTAGTGGATTTCTCCAGGCTCCTTTCAGTGGACACGACACAAAATGTGGAACACATTTAAATAAGAGAAATAGAGAGATTCTGCAGAAAGATGTTCTGTATCACACGGCGCTTACACAAACCAAGGGTAGGGCTTTTTTGAATGTCGTGTGTGAAACAAAAGATAAATCTATTCTGTCTAGCAGTGTGGTGATGCAGCTGCCACCATTCTGTGACAAAATCTGCAAAGAATTCAGATACTGTGATTTTTAAGCTATGCCTTCTACAAACATTTCTTCTCCATGGTCTTGGGACTTCTATATGCATTTCAGATGGCTCAACTTACAAAGATCTATCTAAAATTACATACTGTATGTATCACAGTTCAGTTCAGGAGTCCACTTACATTACAACATGCTTCTCATAAAAATTAATTTTCCTAATGGGTCTAATTAGAAATAAACACATTTAAGTGCTTTGCTGTAGATCCACAAATTATGAAGAATTACCAAAAATCCATCCCAGGAGAGCCCCCATGCTTAGCACTGATGCTCCTGTTTCAGTGACTCAGACTGCAGAACCCAGACTGATCTTGGAGCGACTTCAGAACATTACACTCCAAAGGCTGAGAATATCTGCTGAAGAACACAGAAAAAATCCCCCGCTTAGGTTCTCAGTGACTTTTCTTCTCTGAGCTGCTACCTCAGCTTAAGTTTTCCCACAATGTAAATGATGATCCACTGAACCCATTTCCTCTACCCTTGCTTCACTGAAAAAAACCTCATGGGACATGAAGTCTTAACCCAGTCTCAGAGATCCATATAGCAGGCTTCATTTCCTCCTGATCCCACATCCACGTTGCTTTGGCTATCCTTTTGTTCTCATCAAAGGCATTTCTAGGTGGTGTCCAGCGTGAAAAGAAATAGAACAATGATATATCTTTGACAGACTGGAAACCAGCAGAGGGTAGCAAGAGAGGTGGCTAAACAGGAGCTCTTGCCAGCTCTACAGAACGTGATACACTTGCCCAAGGAAAAAAAGATGCTTAGAAACAACACAGTGCAATCTCTGTTGTGCAGTGAACTGAATAAAGATCCGATATTGAATGACATTCCATCAAGAGCAGGAGAAGTAAAGGACTGACTCAGCCAGGTCATGTCTACCTGGCCTTCTTAGTACATACCAAACATATTACAATGATTACTGTCAGAAGAGGCACCTTTAATTCAAAACAATATAAGGCTATCGGCTGAAAATAACAGGATAGGGTTGCTCTGACCTAAGTCCATACAACACTAGGTGTTACATTCTTCATATACCTTTACCTGTAAAGGTTACAAAGCACTTGAGGGCTCTCTTCAAAAACACTTATTGCGCGTGCTGTTCACGCACAGTGATAAAGACACTAACATAGAATGCTATAAATATTAACCTAATGCAATTAGCAACTTCAAAGTAGCAGCTTTCAGTAACATAGAGCAAAATCAACAGTTTCAAGATCACAGCACAGTTCTGTGATATACGTTTGAGTAATATTCACACTTTGATCTATTTAACAAGGTCATCATGGACAAATTTACATTTGTAACAATATTCTGCTGCTTAAGAAAAGCATGCCTTAAAGGTCATCAGTTCCTAACTACAAAGGGGACAAATGTTAAAAAATGTAAATGTGTCTAAAACCCAGCGTGTTCCTGCTGCACCCAGCAGCACGCTCCTGGTTTTGCACCAGGTTTGACAGGGCTCACAATCCAAGATTCATTTCATGTGTATTTGCTATTAATTTATTTGTGTATGCAAACCGCAAACTGAAATACTTATTTTTACCATTCGCAAAAAAAAGACAAAAAAATCCCCAGCTAGAAACAAAATCTTAAAAACATCAACAGCAATCACCAAAACCTTTGCTGAAACTTTGCCTCCTTCACTTTGTTTTGATAGTCTTTTAACCCCCTCTCAAAGGAAGTAACTTCACAAACATCATCCACAGTTTGCAACAAGAACTGGAAACCTGATCAGAGAACACAGAATGGTTTGGGTTGGAAGGGACCTTGAAGTTCACCTGCCTCCCACCCCGTGCTACAGACAGGGACACCTTCCTCTAGACCAGGCTGCTCAGAGTCCTGCCCAGCCTGGCTTTGAACGCTTCCAGGGAGGGGACAGTCACAACCTCCGGGCAATCTGTTCTAGTGTCTCACTGCCCTCACAGTAGAGAATTTCTTCCTGATATCTTGTCTAGAATCTACCCTCTTCCAGCTCAGGAGACCCCACCTGGAATACTGCATCCAGTTCTGGAGCCCCCAGACAAAGAAGGACATGGAGTTGTTGGAGTAAGTCCAGAGGAGGGTCACAGAGATGATCGGAGGGCTGGAGCCCCTCCTCTACAAGGGCAGGCTGAGAGCTGGGGCTGCTCAGCCTGGAGAAGAGAAGGATCTGAGGAGACCTTACAGTGGCCTTCCAACACCTGAAGGAAAGGTGGGGAGGGACATTTTATAAGGGCATGTAGCAACATCTAACTCCAACTTGTCCTCACCAAGCAGACAATAACAGGCGATCATATCTACCACAACTTGGGTTTGTAATTCACTGCAAATTAAATCAACCATAGCACCTCAAATTGGTGCTGCCATTGTTTTCCTCTGGCAGCTGAGTTTTACCAAGGCAAATGGTTATGAAACATTCCTAGTAAACAAAGAAATTTCAATTATTGTAACAAACAACGACGTTCAATATATCAAAAAGCAGTTAGTTTGCATCAGTAGTGTTAAAAGTTTCACTGCAAAAACATGAGAATTTTTAAATACAGATGAGCACAGAACTGAGTGGACCAACTCTGAAAAAATCCACTAGATATCGGTAGCATATTAGAAAAAATCTTCCTTATAAGAAGTGAAACTCTATTCACTATTTCTATTTGTTCATCTCAAAAGTCGAATGATATTAAGAACGCTTAGATAGTGCCTAACAATAGATACACAGTTTCATGCTTCATCAGATAAATTTACCTTACACTGATGCTACACAGCAGAGGAAGAGCATGGAAAAACAATGAGAGAGGTACAGAGTCAGAAATTTCATGCCACGTTTAAATCTATTCAGATTCCAGTTGGAACAAAAGAGTTTTGGCCCAGCGCTGATGTACTGAATTGGTGGAGGCTCAGAGCAAAGAAGCGTGCAGTTTAAGATACGAAACATTAAAAACAAGGTGCAGATGCATTTGTATAAGCTGAATTGTATCTATGCGTTTCTTTGGTATTCAAAAGACGCTAGAAAAAATAAAAAATATCACAAAGCTGTTATCTCCAAAGAACTACCAGTTACATGCCTCGGACCTGGTACACGCCACTTTCAGCTTATAAAAAAAAGCTCTTACTAAGTGAATACTTAATCACATGTTTTCTCATCAGATCACTAACTACAACTCGGCCCGCATGCACCAGGGAGAGCCTGACCAGAGTCAAACTTATAAGAACAGATAAATGCTGAGGCACAGTAAGACAGATCTGTTTTTATTACATAACTTGTCAGTGAATGATTTATTACAGAATTTTACACTAGTAATATTATATACAAATTATATGTACACAACTATAATAGCTGACTCCTTATGATGATCATATAAAATATTTTAACTTTAATTTGTGAAATTAAAAGGATTCTAAAATAAAATATACATCTACAATAACCATTTTTATTTTTATTTTTTAATATTCAAGCACGGGCTTTGAGAGTTCCAAGTGGTATATTTCCTTTTTGATGTACAGATGTATTAAAAGGAATTATGCATATAAACTCGGCCACAGTAAGAAGAGACCTTCTGTCTTATGCTGGATGCATATGATTATCCAGATAACATTTCTAATAAAATGGAAGTGTTGGGGGAAAAAAATAAATCCAAAGAAGAGCAAGATTTTTCAGTAATGAAATGTTTCCACCTGAAATCTTACACCAAAAGCAATTTGAATGCTCAATAAACTATGGCTCCAGCTAGTTCATAAATAGAGCAGATGTATTAATGCCTGCCTTTGTTTCTTTTACCCTAGCACTGCCTTACAGGCATTTCACTCGCTCAAATGAAAGAGCAAGGGTACTCACACTGGGGGGGACTCTAATTCATCTGATCACTTAAGCTGCTGCACAGTAAAAGGAGACATTCATATGTTACAAAACAAATTAAAATATTGGTCCCACAACACTAATGAAATGCTATTGAGGGTATTCAAACAGAAAAAAAAAAAAAAATGGGAAGAAAGATATCCAAGCTTAGTGAGGAACAGAGAAGGAACAGCATGAAAAGACTGAAAGAAGAGAGCAACGTACATGAATTACATGTACTACTACACAGTTACAAGTCCTGCTGTCAGATATGCAGAGCAGGTCTTGCTAAAGCTGGAGATATATTATTAGAAAATGACTAGGAAGTAAGTTTCTGACTTTTCAGAATGGTGAAACACATTTATCATGTCTTAATTTCACTGAAGCCTTCGTTGCCTTTTGCCCTGAGTGCTCTCCTTCCAGCATGTCAGAGTAAGCCAGCGAAGCAGCAAAATCACCAGAGCAGGCTGGGACAGCATCTCCTCTGCAAAGGACCCTGTGATGCCTCAGAATGCACGTGTATGGGACATGAGCTGCCATAGCCCTGCCAGGAGTACGCGGAGGCAGAAGCAGTGCAGGAATACATACAACTTCTTGGAAAAACTTCCACAGGCTGGGAACTTATATAAAAAGGAGACTACAGTACAAGCTGAAAAACAGAAACAATCAGAACACTTTCCAAGCTTCTGTGTGGAAGGTGAATTGAGAGAGGTTTCCTCTGAGCTTCAGATGTAAATTAGTATATGTTCTGATATGACATCACAGTACATTATTTTAGCAGTGGCACAAAACACTGCCATTGTATGAGGCAGAAAATTTCCTCCAGGTGCACTGCATTTGAAGGAGGCTATTTCTGGCTGTTTCTAAGTTAGAAATGATTCAGTTGAACAAAGATTTTGCATTTAACTTGAAGCTGATTGGAAAACGTTATTGAGTTATCTCCAAACCAGACTGAGAATACAGCAGCAAAATCAAATAATGGGATGAGTTTCATGCTCTCTTAAAGTAGCAGTTTAAATTTGTTAATGTTAATGGTATTTCTGTTGAATTACATCAGCTTTCAAGCTGTAAAAGAACATACTAATATTAACTAAAATATTATCAGTGTATTATCAGTAGTCTGCTTTTCAATGCCTGCAAGACCAGAAAGGAACACTGTTGTTTTGGACAGTCCAGTATAAAGCACGCAGACTGATGCAACCTCAAGAAGCAACCATCTGAAATAATCAGAAGACCTGGAATCCTATGAGATTCCTTGATGCTCCTGGATGTAGAAATAAAACAGTCCCCACAAACAATTACTTTCATCACCAAATGTTCTGAAATCTGTGACCATTCATCTTAAACACTGATCTCAGTAATCTAAATCACAGACTTTCCATTTTCTGACCTGACCATTCCTCTGATTAATGCTGTGCTAAAAGATCCCTGTAAAGCACCTTGTATCTGCCCACTGATACCTGGAGTGGATTGAGGGCAGCAGACACCTTGGTACACCATCAGCTGCCAGTTATCTTTGGAATCCAAACACCAGCTTCTGCACTGGCAGCCCATAAGTGTCCATACAGCGTGCCCCAAGACTGTCTGAGTTGGTCGGTGCCATAAGCCACAGAGAATGAGTGGGAATCAGAAAACCTCTGCACCTGGAATTTTAATTTCTGGAAATATACTGAAGTTCCAGTCAGCTATGAGCTTGTTGAGCAAAGTCCTTGTATCTCTACTTCCCATTACACAGGTTTCCTCTGCCGTGTAATCCACGTGGAATCAAGTAGGCTACTGCAGGGATCTGACACATATAGATGTGTGTACCCCAACCCTCACACAATGCTAGTCTTGCCAAAAACAGAATGCCTCTGGCAAAGCAATTCTTTTAAAAGAACGTTTGGAAGGAATAACAAATAATAATTAATTACCTCAAATAAATAACTTTGGCCTGAGTACAAACCAGTTTGATTACACAAAACCACCTTCCCAGTTTATGGGTAACCCAATTCCTAAAGTTCTTTGCTGTCCTTCGTTGTGTGTCACTCACCTTTTAGCTGATTCATATATACACGCACACAGAGAAAAGTGAGCTAAAGAACATTCAGCTTTCCATCATTTTGCTGCAGGCCATAGCAGAGCAACTTGGGAATCAATTGCCTTAAGCAAGAGGAGACAGAAATGCCATTTCTCTTTGCTTAAACTTCACAATATGAAAGGTTATAGGAGCGAAATGACTAAAAGGAAAAAGCCTAATTCCTAACCTCTAAGCATCTGGTGATAGTTGCAAGTATCTGAAAAGCACATGAGCAAAAGAGGAAATGGGGATTGGGTTTTGCACAACTAATATCAAAACTGAGAAGGTTCTGCTGTCTACATCGATAGGGACAGTGTTATAAACATCACTTGATCATGAAGTACCACATCATTCATTTGCAGTTTGGCCTTCACCAGCTTTCCTGGGATCTTGCTGATCTCGAGCCTCCAAAGCACTGAGATGCTCCAATCTGATCATCCGAACATCACATGCCACTGACTTCCACCAAGTAACCCAATCTAAAGATCCCCCAAGATATCACTGTACAGCCCCACAGACAGACGTTCCCTTTCCCATCTACCAAACCTCTGATAATACATTAACTTTCATGCAACTATCTGCTAGCCAATGAAGCACCACAGAAGAGAACACCTCACAGCTCCTGACCTGTTTATATCCAGTAAATCCAGTAAAACAAAAGAGTTTACTCAAACTTACATAGCACAGAATCTGGCCCAACCAATTTCTTTCTTATTGTGCATGTTTGTTACAACCAGCCATAACAAATCAGCACAGTGTGGTGTAAACTAGCTGCTCTTAATCAAAAATGTACTAATACCCATTTGACATACACATACATTCTTAGGTTCCTTCCTGCTCCATATGCACAGTTTAATTAGATGAGTAATAAATGTGTCAAATTCATCAATGGTATGAAACCTTTGACTGTAGTGAATCCTTGATTCGTATTGTTCGCAGATGGCTTATTATGGCTAACAGTGCTTACTTATTTATCCTAAATAATAATAATCTTCTTTCATTTACATTGATTTGTTCAATTTTCCAGAGAGGAAACACAATTAACCACAAATAAGAGGGGAAAATTCAAAGTTGACTGATGAGATGCTGTTTTAAGACACTCAGTGCAATTACTCTGAAAGCATTCTCTCTTTGTGACAACAGCACTTCCAAAATAAAGCCAGAATTGCAACAGAAGGAATTTGAAAAACAAAACCAAAAGTCTCAGAAAGGATTCCCACATATCTTATCCTCTTCCATTGGGCAGTTATAAGTTCTATGCATAGCCAGCAGGAATTATTTCTTAGAATAGTTTCCTACAGTAATGGAAAATATTAATAAACAATTACTAAGTACATTTTCTTAAAAGTTTTTTTTTTTCCCCTCAAATGAAGTGGAAAAACTAAGGTCTTGGATACTGAAATGATTGTAAAAGTCATGCTAGTAAAAAGGGAATTCATAGCAGTAGTTGTAGCTTAAGCTGTAGTTTGCTGGTCTGCAGGATGCCTTGCAATAGCAAGGCGAGCTTTCTGCATGACCAGCCACTGGAGCAGCCTTTCTGCCCACGCATTAACTGCAGAAAGAGACCAGAAAAAGCAAAGGAGAATACAGAGAAATGCTGCTGTACATTTGTAACCACGTGCCACAGCTGAAGACCAAATATAGGCCTAGAAAAAGTTCGACCTAACCAACAAAGCCATTGTTACGTTGTCTCATTTTTGTATAATGTTCCTTAGTGGGAGATAGTCTCTGTGAATTACTTCTTCCTTATCTCCCCTGGTATCAAATTATACACTAATATGTTTGAAAATCTGCGCTTAGGTCCTAAAGCATTAATCCAAAATGCACTAACCGAACTATTCTTTTCAATTGAATTGGTTTGGAATTAGGCCCAATAAACTGCTCTGCTCTCAAAGTCATAATAGAGAAGAGAATTGACTAGTACCAAAGTTTATTACACAGCCAATGGACACAAATGCACTCAATATAATCAAGTTGCTACTTCTCATATTTTAATTATAGGAGAAGCATTGTAAAAGTCAGAATTCCATTAAAAACACGCAGTTTCACAGGACCTAATAATAAAATTTTTATCAATAGGAATATTCAGAATTAACTTTCTGTGTACAAATTAGATTTTAAATAGCAGGTTCATTCCTCTGGTGATCTAATTTAGGTTTTGGTATAAAACAAATGTTTCAAACACATAAAAAACTTCACATGGTAAATTTTTACCCCTAACGTTTTCCAGCTGGTTTCTAATAACTATTCCTAATTGTACTTGTTCAAAAGTGGATTTATGAATCTCAATTATACTAGTTTTACTTATCCTACAGCAATTTTCAGCACCAACCAAATCCATTTCAAGACAGAAGAAAGTTTTATGTGGGTGACAGAATAATTATGAAAATAAAGAAGAAAATGCCTTTTATACAACTTAATTTTTGTAATTTCACTTCAATAATCCAAAACAGAAAATACAGCAGGTAATAACCATTCTGGGAACTTTGCTCATTCCACAAGTTACAAGGTACTCTTATTACCAGGATATTCAGCTTTGCTTGCACAACATTAAGATTTACATCATCCTCAGTGAATCTATTTTAATTTCCTTTCCAAACTTAATTCCCTGATTCAGCAAAGTACTGAGAAACAAGCTTAATTCTAAGCACACACTGAAAATCCAAGTCAGTGTAAGTTTCCCTGCATTCATGCAGGGCAGCTTCAGAAGAGTTGCTGTGTGCACACTTACCTTTAATGTCACTACACCCTCAGCACGCACCACATCAGCCGTTCACCTAACTATTTTGTTAACAAATGTCCCCTGTTGTGGAAGATATGTTATAATACAGCCTTGCAATACAGTGAGTTCCCTCCATGACTCATACATGGTCCAAAGACCAGATCTCACTGGATCTCACTATTAATAAACATACAAAACTTGCTGTCACGTTACTGAGAAGTGTATTCTTAAATAGACCCCTCCCATCACTTCATTTTCAGGATCCACAGGAAGGTTTTGCAGTTAGGACACAGATACTGAACAGTATCAGCCACATCTCCACACAAATCTCATCCGTAATCCATACAAAATTACTGGAAGAATTAATAACCACAACTGTGGGTCTGCTATGCCACATTTATGTCAATTAAAAGTTTAATAGAAGAAACAAAGTTACAGATGAAAAACGATTTTAGACTGAAAGACATACATCCCCATATACACAACAAACTTCTACAAACACTTTTTTTTCCTCCATTACAGTCTCCTACAGCTTTCCCAGATGGTCAGGTAGTGGCTGCTCCAGGGGGTCATCATATGCTCTACAGCCAGCACGTCATGCCTCTAACATTCAGATCTGACAAATGCCTCTGAAACCAGAGCTGGGACCAAAACACCTTTATGCATCAAGGCACGATAAAAAAAATCCTTCTCTGGCAAATTCTGGAAGTCAAAGTCATTATATCTAATATAATCACTACAAGCATTCTCCTTGTACACTCACTTCTAGCCAGAATGCTGAACCAGGCTGACTTATTTCTACAAGTTCCTGTTCACTGCTAGGCAGCTTACAGACAAAACTGCTATTTTTACAGCATTACACTACAACATTGTCTTCTTGTTCTAGCCAAACATTTTGCTTGACAAACTGGCTTTGGATATATGTTAAGTAATGCACAATAAATTCTTATCCAAAAGGAAAAAAAAAAAGTTTAATTGCATGCAAACCTCTGCTCTGGATCCAAACTAGTTAACATACACCTGCTGTCCACTCAACATTTTCCTTAAAAGCTGCTGTGGGAAAAAAAAAATAATATATATATATATATATATAAATAAAACTTCTCCCCAGAATTATTATGATTGAAAGTAGCAACTTGAAAACAGTAATGTTTTTATGGGTTCCTGTGAAGAGGATTCTCCAGTGCTCAGTAGGGTGAACCCAACCTTCTGAAGAATACTGATCCCATTATTCAGTTTTGGTAATTAAAATGTTTTCTAAATGATTGTTTCTCAGCAGGAGGAGATTGATTAATTTTAATGCATTATTGTATTTTAGCATGGAACAACTGTTCCTTTTTTTCCCCTCCTCTTGTTCCTACTATGTGCAGATGAATTATTTCGACTTGAAGATTTGTCTACTGTATTTGACATGATGTTTTAGGGATTGAGTAGAAAAGCCCAAAGAGTGCCTCATCCTTTGCAAGTTCAATTTCTTTCTATTTAGATATTGATTAGCTGGGCGTATATCTTAAAGAAGTAGGTTGGCTCAGGGAACATAGAGCTAAAAAATGCAATTTTAACAGAATTTACATATTTAGAAATGTATTTAGGGTTCCTTTTTTTTTTTTTTAATTTTCCTTTTTAATGAGGCCAGACAATATGATTTAAAAATCTTAGGGAGTCTAACACTACGAGCACCATTTGCAAATGTAGTGCCTCTTCAGAAACACAGGCCCTAATTTAGACCTGACTTCTGAGTCCCTTAAATCACACCCATTGACTTAGCTGACTTTGAGTTATTTAGCTATTAGCTGCTCACACAAGTACTACAAAAACTGAAGCCGCAGACATCTGGATAGCCAACTTCAAACACTAGTTATCAAAAGTAAACCTCGTCCATCTTTTTGAAGAAAAGGTTGCACATACCTTACAATTCTATCACAGCAATCTTTTAAATAATGAAAAGTATCTCGTGGCTTGTGTTCATCTCTTGCAGTGATTTTAATCTGTGCAGAATCAATGCTGGTACAGACGACCTAACATTAAATAGTTTCTCCCGAAGATGTTTCTACTGCTTCAAACATATACGTTTTCTTCCCCCACCTTTTTTTTTTTTCTTCCAAAGACTTCTACTTGATTACAGTTTAGAAGGAAAGTCTAAGGTGATTTCAGCAAACAATAACAGTTTACGTACGTATCCAGTTCTGTTTTCAAGCAGACTTCAGATAGCTGAGAAAACTGATAACCAGACCTTCTCGAAGGAAACTATTACCGTCCAATTGCACAAAATATAGCAACAAACTGGAACAGAACTAATTGGCTTTGGACTTACTAGCAACTGACAGCAGTCACCTCCACAAAATTAAAAGAGAAACACACAGAGTAGAATGATCTATATCGATTACAGGGCTAAACCATCTCAGGTGCACACAGTACTAAGAAGGACTTGGCACAGGATCTTGGAGCACTCTACAAACATACTAAGATTAAAGAAACATCAGGAGTACTAGTATTTTCAGAAAATACAACCCACTGATGTTAGAGTGAATCTCTGACAAAGCCAAGACCAGGCTTCACCTTTCCCGAGTCTGTAACACATCTTTCTCAAGCACTAGACTTAACCAATAAACATCAGTGATCGTTACATTTAATACTTAATATCAAATCCACAAAAGCATGAAGGTCCCAAGCAGAATGAAGGCTTGTACATTGTGCAAAGACATCCAAAGAAACTGTCCTAAAAACCTCACTGTCCTACATAACTCCAATGAAAGTCTCATCTTCAAAAGAACAGCAAGACTTCAGTGCAGCTGAATATCCCAACTGCTAACTCTTTCCAACAATGTGGACTTAGCAGCTGTTTAGATTTTAAACTCAATTCTGATAGAAGTAGCAAACAATAAAAGGTGATGTCCCTCATACAGAGAAGCTACAAATGTGTGTTACAATTCACTGCTGAGCACAGAGGTGCTGCATTGTATTTCTGGCAAATTTTGTACAGGTTTAAGTTTTGTGTACAATTAAAAATCATAACATTATTGTATGAACACAATAGTATGAAGACCACCTCATCCTATTTCCAAGTACTCTAGTATCTGATGCTGTTGAATAATTACTTTCAGCTATATGTGTAGAATTCTTTATCCATGATGAAATCCTACATCACGAATAACAATTATAGAGTTAAAATAAAATCTGCTAAAAGAATATCTTTTGTTGTTGTTGTTATGATAGCATTGGTCCTTGGAAGTAATGAAACAGCTTCTGGTAAGTTCTCTGTGATAGCAGGGAAAATGTTGACACAGGACTGGTGATGAGGTCTCTGTTTACAGAACCTGTGCATCCCAGGCCAGCCCTTCCCACGTGTTCAGTCATCAGTTCAGACCCTGACATTACAGATGGGTAACACTCAACACATTTACTTAGTTCATACAGAGATACCCAAGAACTTAGCTAGCAAGAAAGTCTGAGTAGCAGCTGGGGTTCTAGTAAGAAATGTGTAAGTGCAAGCACTGCTTCCTCTGCGAGCTGATCAGCGTAAACTGGGACCAGACCTGGTTGTAAGATCTTTCTCACTGCTCCTTCAGAATTTACCTAAGGTGACATAACATTATAAGACCGCGTTCTTCACACTGTTAACCAGAACAACTCACAAGCAGATGCACCAACTCTCACATGCAAAGTCAGCTTATAATGTAAAACGTAGCCTCTTCACTGACATTTTTTTGCATACTAACTTACATAGTTTCTTCCCCAAAACGTGCAAGAATTAAAAGGCTTCTATTACTTTCTATTTTTCCCACACAATGTAATATACAAGTGGTATTCAAGCACCCCAGAATATGCAAAGGAGACCTTTTTAAATGTAAAAATTAACCTTTTAGTATAAAGAGTCAATGCTCCTAAATGGGTTCACTGAAGTAAATCCGGTGCTAACAAATCTATAACACTGTCTCCTGGCAATAACAAAACCAAAATAAAACAGAAGCAATAACAAGAACTTCTGCAGTGTCATCTAGTGAATTCAATGAACATCAAAGAATATTGGGCCAGAGTGTTCACTTTTCAGTGACACTGCTAAGTACTTAACTCATTGCAGTTAGCTTTGGAAGATTACATCCTTAAGCACTCACACATTTCAGAAAGCTGAGGTTCACCTGCATACCCAAACACTGTCCTTTCAGAAGATTTACACCCTCCTTTTGTACTGCTTCCTTCTCCAGAAGGAAGTCAAATTCCTTCCTGTCTTCCTAACTCTAATTTCACCTTTGAGTACCAGATTCTCAAGAAAATCAGCAGGAAAGTTGTTCCAAAGGCACTGCAGGGCCACACACCGCAGATAAGAGATGAACCAGCTTGGTGGCAACTGTTCAGAGTAGAGGGAGAGCACACACCTAGAAGAGTTCCTTAAGCCTACAAGAATGGCCACACTGAGGCTACGTCTTGTAAGTAGAAAAGTAGCACTGAGTCACCAGTTCCTCCCCTTTCCGGAGGCTGCTTCAAACACAGTTCAGCAGGACAGAACACTCAGGTCCTAACAACATCGGTTAAATATAGGGTGCTCTATATATAATTTACACTATGGCAGCACTTTTCCAAGCTCAGAATGCATATTTACCTTCTCCTTAAGTATATTCTGCACATTAGTAGGCTGTGTATGAAAGTCAGAGTCTATTTCACCCTAGACTACCTGCGCAAATACATCTTTTACAACAGTCAACAGAACAACAAGTCTATATTCTGCTTCCAGTGCACATTATTTTAATCAGAGCCAAGAATAAACCAAACAAGATGCAGAATATGTTCAGAAAGCAACAGCCTGAAGAAAATAGACCAACGTTCACTGGAAGAAGCTGCACAGAGAGGTGGCGGAGTCTCCTTCTCTGGAGACATTCAAACCCCTCCTGGACAACTACCTGTGCAACCTGGTCTAAGGAGCTGCTTTAGCAGGGGACTGGACCTGATCTCTAGAGATCTCTTCCAACCCCTACAATTCTGTGATTCTTTCCTTCCTATATTCCACAGTCCACACAGTTGTAGCTGCAAAAATCCTTCAGAATCACTTTTCTGAATTTCTGGAAGATTAGAATGGAGCAAAAGAACTGGGACTGTAGGTCTTCTGGTTTTTGAACACATTCATACAGAAGAATGTAAACTTAGTCCTCTGCTACACAGAGGGCACATACTGTCCTCTTCTGAATATTATGTCAAGCTGTTCTTCCAGTGGTGTAGGGCAAATAACCCCCAAGAATGGCACTCAAGGAAACTAGTGCAGAAGATGGTATATTTTTCATAGATTCATTAGGTTGGAAAGGACCTACAGGATCATCTAGTCCAACCATTGGTAGGCTTATGTAGATGGTACACAGACAACTAGTAGGAAGAGAGTGGCTCACCTTTTATGATGGTTGAGGTTCAACAGTAACTCCACGGGAGAGGGATCTCCAACGAGAGAACCTTCCCCTGTGGTGGTCAGCCCTTAAATGGGGTCTGGGGGAGGTGCAGCCAGACTCCACTCCTTCCAGTCACACAGGTACATTGCCTTCAGCTGTGCTCCTGCAGCTGACTCAGTGCTCACCTCAGGTGATCAGTGGTTCAGGCCGTGATTCAACAGTTCCCATACAAGTGGAGAGCTTTATCCTTAAACAAGGCCTAAAAAAATGCTAGGGAGGATAAAAGAAAAAAAAAAAAGAATAAGAAAATGAAAAAAAGATCATCAGAGAAATGAAAGAGCAGGGGAAAAAAAAAAACAGCTGATAAAAAAAAAAAAAGAAAGAGGAGGATGCCTGGATTATCTAGAAACCATCGGCTTTAAATGCTGGACATTAATCAGTGCAGAAGCATCCTGCTAACCATTTCTACTTTCCTCTCTGTCATGCATAAGAATTGTGCACACCGTGCACAGAACTGATTCCTCACTTTCCCATTCTAATTTAACTCAGATTTTTCTGAGGGAGCCTTTTGTTGTTATATTTTGTTTAGCTGTCTCACTCCCCCCTCGTTTGTTTTCCTAATTATGGTTCTTTTTCTTGCTCTTTTCTATATATAAAAGTGACTTTCTGTATCATTTCTACCCACACAACTCTGCCTGCCAAGCTATTTTCTACTGCCTTTCTTGCTTAACATTGTTTGCCCCTTATTCAGAGTTCCTGCGTATTTTTTATTTTACAGATCAGAGCAAATGGAAAAGCTCTGTTTCCAGGCTCCACTCAGTTCGTCCACCAACAATCTCGTGGAACGTATTTGACAAACAAATTTCTTGTACAAGTTGATCATCCAAAATGATAAAAGTGGGAAAGAAAGAGAAAAAAATTAAACAAATAACTGTGGATTGGAATGGACATAATACATGCCTCAACTTTTAAAAGCACCCACTGCAGTCATCACGTTTCTCAACGGATACTTTGCTGTCTTGTGACCACAGACAGCAGATGGGATTTTGCCATCTGACAGACCCCAGTTTGCACAGTTCTTGCCCTAGAGAGATTGTAACCCGGTGTGAGGCAACAAGTGGCTGAATCCTCTCCTGCAACAGATATTATCATGAAAACGGGTCTCCTTTCATCAACAGTTCACAAATCTTTCTGTACATTTTACTGCAATCATTACAAATAAGTGTTTAGTAAATATGATTTAGCACTGTTGTAATTTCTGTGACTTATTCCCAGTAGCCTTCACAGCAGAAACTGCATCTAATCAATCCTCAATTGCTATGCAAATGTATCCTATAGGCTACTGATGTCTTTCCTTTCAAACACTTAATACATAATTAATGACAGCTATAATGGCTCCAAAGACTCTAAAAGAAAGGAACTTCTTTCTATAATTTATACTTGCCACCACTAAAAAACACTGACTTGTTGGAGCATTTATTCAAGATTTTTGCAGTCTTTTGGAAAAGTGATTATTAATTCTAATCAGTGTCTGCAATGACTGTACTTTTCTTCACAAAACAAAACTCAGCCTAAGTGTAACAGTTATTTCATGTCCCAGCTACCTGGAAATGCCCAGGATTACATCCAAAAGTCCTCATTCTGGGAAAGCTCGTAGAAACTTGAAGTTTCTAGGAAAGCCATCACTCTACACTGTATGTGAGATACGTGGGTACATGCAAAGTTTTGTCCTAAAACTGTCAAAACTGTGACACCTAGACTAAAGCTTGGACTTAGGAATAACAATTTTCAAAACTGCCCATTCATTCATTCCCAACAACTCTTTCAGCCTTCCTGCCTTTCCCTACAGACAAAATGAAACCAAGGCTTCATGATGAAAGTGCTCAGTCAGTGCTATTGGATTTGACTAATTGCAAAGCTTGGTATCTGGCCTAGTCTGGGCTGCTAACCCACTTTGAAGGAAGAGTGGCCCAGACAGCATATCCTGAAGGCAATTCATCCTGGAGATATCTACCACCTGCAAAAATAAGTCTCCAAACGTCTAACAAACACTTTGCAAAGAAATGCTGGTGTAAAGCTCATCTTTCTTCAGAGCTTTACTGCATGATTACTCACATGACCTTTTGTAGAACGTAATGCATAATAACTGCGAGAAGTAAATTTTCTGATACTTGAATTGAATCTATAAAATAACTGATTGGACCTGTTGAGTTGATAAAATGCCTACCTGAAATATGCAGAAAAAAGAAAATTAGAAGAGGAAAAGAGATGAAGAACATTGCTGCACTGGACATTTTTACTAAGTTTGAGAAATGGTAGGTGTTGTAACTTTAATGGTTTTGATTTGCCTTATCCATTTCAACACACACAAGTTAATACAATTTCAAATTAATCAGCCAGAAATCCTTTAAATTGATATTTACAGCTTTTACATTTAAATGAAGGCAAACAAAAGTATAATTTATGCTATAATAATGCCATATACAGTATCTTTCTTTTAATTCGTTAATAGAATTAAGCTAGCTGTGGCAAGTAGATAAAAACCCTTTGAACAGTGAAACATTGCCACAGTTTGTCTTGTCAAGGCTTCTGCTTCCAAGAATATTTATGATTTTACTGTTCCTTGAGAACTATAAATGACACAGCATGTCAATGAGACAGCTTCAATCTTAGTTCTGGATGTAAATATCCATGCTGGAGTATAATTCAATCTCCATCCCCAGATAACCCCAACAAACAAAGTGTTTAATACTGAACTTCCCAAGGAACAAATCCTTTACCTTGTACTAACCCCCATGAGTTTGCCAACATCGCAAGGAATGAAAATGAATGCAGTGTTCCATTGTGAATTAAAAAAGCACAAATCAGCCCCCAGTGTACAAAGTGCAATGGCAGTTTTTTGGAATGTCTGCCTGTCAAGCAGGCACTAGCCGAGGCTGCACACCTCATCTGACAAACAGAGTGCCAGTGAAGTCACAAACCAGTGTCCTATACTGCTACCAAAAGTGTGTTGGCTGCTAAGTGACTTTACAGCCTTTTTTCCTTTTTTTTCCTCCTAAGCTTATTTTAGAAAGGTTGTATATCAATCTGGAAAGTGCTGTGAACATGATGTTATCATAATGGTACCATATGCCAGTTGACTACTTACAAATCATCCATGCTTCTCTCGCTTGGTAGATGCTAAAAGCATGATAAAGGACTTGAATCTCTGCACGCTTACACTGACTTTGTACTTCCATACATTACACTTGTTTAAAAAATAAGAATTACCAAAGACTGTTCTCAAAGGCCCTTCCAATGCACGCCTCTGTCATGACTGCTTTTGCTATTTCAATAATTGTCTCAGACATCAGTAGTAAAGATTCAAACTATGAAAAAGTAGAAAATGCTCCAGCTACCTTAACTGTCAGTACTACCTGCAGACAAGTTGCATTCTCTAAGCATTGGAGCCTTTGATTTGCTTTTTTGTTCTGACGACTTAAAGAGGCAAGTATGAATTCCAGTATTTCACCCCAGTTTCTCTAGTTTGTTGGCAAATTTCACATGTGACTAACTTAGAAGCAGTCTTATTCTGGAAGCTCTCTGGCTAATTTTTAACTCTTAAAATTACTTTTCAGAATGATTATTACTGCTTATAAAATGTGTGGAGTTCAAAACCCTAGTAAATGAAGTAAATGCAGCCACAGCACAGAACTATTTTTACTTAGGCTCTGCCTGGAAGAGGAGTAAGACACAGTAGCTGTCTCAGCAGCGAATCTGATTTCAGCCTCTTGCCCATTCATTCATTCATTATCCTCCACAGTCAGGCTGTTACTAGGAGAAATTCTCAGTGCCAGTTTTTACTGCAGAGGAACAAGTTAGGTTTACCAGCACTGATCTTGTTTGCAATCTGGTTCAAGTTGGATGCACTCTTCTTCCCTACTGTGTTTCAGCGAGCTGGCTAAGTGGTGACCTTCATCCTGCAACTCTCCCTCTCTCAGAAAGGAGCTTTCATACACATTTCAGCACTTTCCCTTTAGAGCAGCAGCCAGACTGGAGAAACTGCCTGAAGGGCTTAGCACTACCATTCATATACATGTGTTTGTAAACACACATATCTTAGAGAATTCTGGCTTAGTCTCTGAACATCCTGACTAAATTCCTCAGATTCTCAGAGCCTGCTGTTCCACAGTTATTGACTCTCATCTTCACAAGGGCGTGGAATATCATCTCTTCATGAATCTGGTAAACAATCATTAATTCCTAAAATAAGGATCAAGTTTCATATACTCTTCAACAAAATTTCTCCTCTCAATACGTGTGCCCCAATTGTACGCCACTCACAGGAATCACATAGAAGTGTCATGTCAGGATTCATCTGGCAGTCCTTAGAACTGGTTCTATTTGGGATTTGCCTCCTTTGAGAGTAGCTCTTTTAATTTTCTACGAGCTCTTTCATCTCTCTCACCTTAATACACAGAACTTCCTCGCCAAGTTTTCAATCGGTTTTGTGCAAAGAAAATTACCAATTGCTACTGCAGTACAGACAACTGGCACAGCACAGAGCAACGTGGAATAGGGTTTATTTTTATTTTTCCCATTAAAATCTAAACAACCCTTTCTAGGAGTAACCCATTTATTCACAATGATAACTGTATCTATTTTCTCAGTTAAAAGTTTTCCATGTGTGTGCTTTAGTAATATCTGAGAACACCAGGGAAGGATTCAGCTGCCTAAAGATGGATGCCAACTGCTGTTTAAGATACCTTAGGAAAACCAAGATAGCTGCACAGTGCACCAGATACAACGGATGCCTTATAGGACAGCTGAGCACCAATGAAACAGCAACTACAGACCAGATAGGTTGTGCTAGAAAAGGCAAGATGACAAAAGCCTGAATCCTCCTGGGAACTATGACGTGGACATCACCATCAGCGGAGGAACTCCCAGTGACTTTGGCTTTGCATTGCAGCTAGTCTCTGACTTCTGCACCATTTGCATGGATACACAAGAGAAGGAGGGGATAGTTTGTGGGAGCCCACCACACACTCTCTATGCACCTAAAAGTATACAAAAGCCAACAGCAAGCATACATGTTGTAGCTCTTACAGTGAAAAAACTAGTGTGCTGTAATTCCATAGCCCCCAAGCCTCCATACGTGTTTGTGTTTTTGTTTAAAAAAAAAAAAAAAAAAACAACCTTATGGCTTTTACATGAAGTACCTGGGAAAGGTATAAAGTCTCTATTTAAATTCTTGCCCCAGAGATTTGCACAGCAGTGTCACCAAAAGTAGTAATTATATAGAAGCTTTTTAGTATGCAGTGGTGTGCAGCGCTTTTCTTTTTAAGCTCCACAGCCATAGTAGCATCATAAATACAATATTCAAATAGTAGCTCAAACCACATGGCTTTGAAAAAAGTATACACTTTGTCAGAGCACAGAATTAGAAATGACTTCACAGCCAAGGATAAAGGTGTTTTCAGGAATTGTGACCACGCTACAGGGAATAGTTTAGATGGGCTTTACTTGAAGGTAGGTTCCCAGCTCCAACATAATTAACTGTTTCCAGAGGTTTATAGTTTTGCTGCATGCATTTGCGTAAATATTAAGCCTGCCTAACATTTACAGCACAAGGGATGATTCCAAGTAAAAATGGCTGAATGCCCCATTCATAGTGAATACACTCAGACGTGCAACTTACTAGAAGAGAGCTCTGTCTCCTATTCGATACTCTGACTATTAACATATTTAATTGTAAAAACGAGACATCATAATAGCCTTTTTTTCAGCAATTAAGCAACAGGGACGACACGACATATCCTGACATTTTGTATTTCACCTCAGCCATCTTTTTGTGTGCTTTTAGGCTCCTCTAAACTAACACTATGACATTTTATCAAGCATATGACCGGTTGGTCAGAAAGACAACACTGGCCACTGTCAGCACTTCTTGTGTTGAAACACTTTCACCATATACCATAGAACTTCCACAGTTTCAAAACAAATTTCCTAAACTAAGTTCAACAGTTTGAACATTGAAGAATGCTCCAAAGGTTGTTGCTGACACATAAGAGCTCACACACTTGCACTTAGATTGATTTTGCAAACACTTGTTATCCTTAAGCACAGGTGCCTATGAGTATTTACTGTCCTCATTCAAAACCAATTCAGGTGCCTTGCATTAATTTAAATAGACTCCACACCAAGTCCAGTGAACATAAACTCACTCTTGAGCTTTTGTAAGACCAGATCCCCAGCCTGTAAATCTTCATAAAATCAAACCCTGCGACAAAACCGATTAGATTATTTATTTGCTTTTAGTTAGTCCTACTATTGGCAAAGCAAGAATCCATCCATCAGATTTTACTCTGAGAAGGAAAACGTGGAACTTAATAACAAAGTGGACATGGAAAGAAGGTCCAAACAGAGAGGGGCAGAAGAGTTTCAGATTCACTCAGGGAACTCTAACGTAACAGGGACGATTTGGACTTCACTTAGATGTACCAGAAGAAACCTCCACAGAATTAATCAGCTCAGTGATATGAAATTCTAAAACAAGATCTGTTCACATGACTGAGATTTCTATTACTAAAATACAGGACTGAGTGTGACAGGAGGGATCTCTCCTGTTGGACATGAAGGTAGAAGGTAGACAGGCTGCTACATTCCAGTTAACTCATAATTAATGTAACATATTTGTGTTCTAAACAAGGAAATCATGAAGACATAGACTATAGGCTTCCTTTTAGTTAACTCAGGACTTCCCTCCTGCTAGGGGATGAACCACAGCCTTCACAGTATTTAGTGGTCACAGGGTTTTACTTAAATCTTCAACCCCTGAGATACCACGAGGGACTGGCTGCCCGGCTTCCACGTTATACTGACCCTGTGCCCACCTCCCAGGGCCACGCAGATGCCCAGTGCCTTTAGATGAATATTAATAAACACAAGAACTCTCTGCTGTCACCTGAGGATCTCAGCTAAGCACTGAAGGACGCTGATGTCCTCACACTCCCCAATTTCTCCTTCTATGTTTGCAACCATCTGGCAGAGTGGCAAAAGTCCCTCCCATGCAAAAGAAGGGAATGTTTGGCAGCGCAGAGCAGCACCAGAGAGAGCACGATTACACCAGCTCCCAACCTCAAGAAACCGAAGCTGTCACTTACACTCTACATCCTACAACTTCTCCCTCTTGCCTTTTTCGTACTCCAAAGACTCCCGTCATCGTGAGCCCTGTTAAGTACATGCACGGGGAGCAACACGACCGCAAACAGCGAGGCGTCATCCCGAGCCCTGCCGGCAGCGCAGAACAGCAACCCGAGGACGGGGACACGCGGGGACAAGTGTGTCTCCGGCAACCAGAAGAAAGTTGGTACTTACACGACACCCCAGTAAATCAAGCTGCGTGTGTATGAGCGGTGGGGGGGAGCTTCCGAGAGAAGCGCTGGCAGGGGAGAGTCCTGATAAATCCATAAGGTCTTCCCCATGCACGTATCTCTTAGATCAGCACTTCCAAAACCATCAGGAACCCAGGGAAGGCTCGGGGAAAGGGAAAGAAGCCGATGACTGGAGAGAGATCGCCCCCTACCCTGCCCCTAACTTGTCCGGGGTGCCCGGGAAGCTCCAGGAGGAGCAGAAGAAGGGACTTCTTCCCTTGCAAAGGAGAGAGGGTGCAAAGGGAGCTTCCTGCCCCACAGCAGCATCGCCGGGAACGAACTGGGCGTGGGGGCCGCAGATACGGGCAGAGGGCTCCGGCACCGCTCTCCCCGCAGCGCCCTGCACCTGTCCCGCCCCGCACCTACCTCGGCGGGACCCGGGGCTGGATCACCGCCGTCGGGGCCGGATCCGCGGGGCTGCGGCGGCGGCGGCGACTGCGCGGCGTTGCGAGAGGCGGCGGCGGGAGGCGGCGAGCGGCAGCCCGGACTGCGACGGCCGAGCCGGGGCCGCTCGCACGGGAGTACCGCGCTGCTGCCGCTGCCCGAGACGGGGAGAGCGATGCTGCCGCGGGGGACTCCGAGCGCCTCTTTGGCTCTGTTAGGAAAGTTACCGCGGCCACACGACCCACCTTAAACCCGCCTCCCCGCAGGACCTGGGGGAGGGAAAAGGAGGAGGAAAGAGGGAGGAGATAGGGGTGGGGGCTCGCAGCAGATCAGTCCCCAGCGCAGCACCAAGTCACAACGGCATCTCTCGGGCTGTCGCTGCGGGGCTCGGCGCATCAGTGCAGCTCCGCTCCCCTTGGATTCCCGCATTTACACGCGGCACACGGGGCCAGCTTCAGAGCGCAGAAACTTTCCCCTTTCCAGTACAGCTGATAATAATTTTTGGCTTGCTCGTTTGCTCGTGGCTGGTTTGCAATCTGCTTATTTATTTAATGTTTGGAGGTGGTTGTTTAGTGCCGAAATCTTGGGTTTCGTGTATGATTTATTTATTTTTTTTACTGTTCGATTCAATTAAAATGCCGTAGATAGACTCAAAGGACAAAGAATCAGACCCACGTCCTAGCATCCCAAGGTTGCAACCCCAGCGGCACAGGTGAGATCGAGGAAGCCAGCCTCAACAGCTGAGGCAGAAACAATCAGCAGAGGGCAGAGGAGAAAAAGAAAAAAAACAGAAAGAAAGCAGGGTCCTGCCTGTCGCAGCTCAAAAATAGGATCTCGAGAGCAGCCTTCTATCAGACACCACGGATGTGCTCAGTGGGAGACCACGCAAACTTCTGGGACCATTTCGAGGTGCCTCAGTTTGTAACTGCACGCGTGCATGCAGTTGTAGGGGTGCACAGCTGTAGGCAAACACACGCGGTTCTCTGACTGCCTAAGGAACCCTTCAGCTGATGCTAAGAGACAGAGAAAAGCATGATGGAAAATGTACTTCTTCTCTAGCATCCTCTACGGTGCAGAGTATCTGCCCTTATACTGTCCAATCAGCCACACTGCTGCTGCTTTGTAGGGTGGCTCAGTGCAACTGGATGCCCAGAGACATCAGGCAGGGAATGAACCACACCCCGTGGTTGTAATTTCCTTCCAGAAGTTACAAACGTATGATAAAAATCTTTAGATGAAAATGTTTATGAGAGGTGATTTTAACTTAGGTCATAGCCAACAACAGTATGATCACACGGTCTTTTTAAGATGAAATGCTACTTGTGTTATGCAGCTTTACTGATTATTTTCTAATTAGAATAACATTTGCTAAGATAAGGCTCTTTTAACATCTCAGTATGTAAGACACATAAGAACAAGTCCTTGTAGCCACATGATGACTCCCACATCACACCATATTTTATGTGAGACCATATTTTATGGTGAGACTGCCAAAATCCTTCGTCCTGTGCTGTGCATTTCACAGTAACGTGCCAGTGTGTGACCACGGGAAGATGGCAGAGTTTCGGAATGGATAGTTTGGGTCTGTGCTGGTGTCCTCTTTCCATGAGGGGCCCACAGCAAACTCTCAGTCTCCTCAAAATCTCTTTTGTGCCTCCAGGTTCCCAGCCTTCCCCTTGAGTCAACCTGCAGTGCTCTGAACATCTTGCACCAGTCATCTAAACTAGGAGGAGGGAACAGTGCAGAATATGTGCTGGCAGTAACTGCTGGTTTACCCACTTCTTTTTTGCAAACCCAGCTTCACACTTTCTTGCTAGCTCCAGAAGGCTATTTTTCTTCATTAGCTATGGTTAGGGCAACCTGACCAGGATCTGCAGCACTAGGAGCGCACGAGATGAATTTATTCCCATTTTTCCCTTCCTGTTTTTAATCATTTTTTACAAACATACTAATAATGAATATCAATAATAAATTAGCAATCGTGTTTATTTATTAAATTATTTTCAATATTTAATAAAATGAAATAGATCAAATTTGAACTAGACTTATTGAATAAAGGTAATTGGTTTTATTGTTTGTATAGGAATATTGAAAACACCACTTGCTCTGTTCTGATGGCATTGTTTATGACTCAGCACTGTCACCAGATTCCAGCTGGGGAATTATTCAGCCTCCCTGATCTTTCCTTTTAAAAAAAGAAATGCTGTCTGAAACGCGTGAAGACACAACCAGTCTACTTAAAATAAATCAGACCAGCTAGCTGCTATAATTTTTTTTGTACTTTTTGTGTGTGTGCGTATGTGTGTGTGTGTGTCTTTCAGAGCTCTCTTTCAAACTTCCCAGAGAAGCCCAATGTCAAAGGATGACGGCCCTGAACATCAAAAACCAAGACAATACATTGTTGCATGAATGTTTACAGATGTTCAACACAAAGTATTCATTCCTGCTGCTCCTTTTCATGTGAATTCCCACACGGCTCGATTGTTTCATTTGGAAACAAAAGTACAGCGTTGGTATTCTCTGAAATACAGTTCTCCATTTGATGGGAAGTAGACCTTAGAAATGTCAGTGCGTTTGGCAATGGATGCGTTTCACACCTGAGGTTGACTAATAATAAATGAGTACTGTAGTGGTCTGCAACTGTCCTCTAAACACACAGACAGTAAACATAAACAGCACTACATCGCATCGCAGGGATTCTAGTTCAGTCATTTTGTTTTAAAAAGGCACAGCTTACAAATAAGATTTGTTTGCCTTTTTCTTCTTGTTAACTCAGTGACTCTAGCTTAGAATTATAACCATAAAGGCAAGCTGAATCTTCAACCATAGCTAGATTCATTTATAAATATCTGAAAGGGTTGCTGAAATTCTGAAGGACAAAGCCATGACACCCAGTTATGGGTGCACAACCTCAGTTTGGTGAAATTATACCTTCGGTTATTCTCATGAAAGTGAGGGAAAAAAAAAAAAAGGAAAAAAAGGAAAAAAAAAAAAAACAACCACCAAGAGTGCACTGCAGGAGAGACTGCAACAGAAAACTGATTAATAATTCTGCTGATAAAGTGTGAACCAGAAAAGAATTCATTTTTCTCTCCCAGAGCTCAGTTGGGGTGACAGGACTTTCAAGAAGTGCAGCTCTTGTCACAAAGGTAAGCAGGTATGTCCTTCAGTACAGACAGACCGTGGAAGTTTGCAAACAATGAACTCTCTGGGAGTTTGGCCACTGGGGAGGCAGAATTTTACCCTGGGAGATCTGCTGAGTAAGAAATTGCCACTTGTAAATGATTTCTCCTCCAAGCCAAATCACCTTTCAGGAACTCTTTTACAGCCTTCACTTGCTAGCTCTGCGTGTCCAATTCAAAATCAGTTCCTACCCACTTCACATTTCCAAAGAGGGAAATTGGGCCTCAGAAAATAACACCACACAGAATCAGGTGATGGTTCATAAAAAGCCAGCTTTCAACACTCTAAAATGATCACACATTTAATATTAAAGCTCAAGAAATTAAATATGCATAATTTGTGTCTGAAAGTTACAATTTACTACTGAAAATAATGCTTGAAAAAGAAAAACAAAGATTTTCAGACCTAACGTGAATCTTAAATTGTTTTTTATAAAGCCATTCAGGGTTTTAGTTTATGAATCACCCTGTTCCCTGCAATAATACGCTGTCCGTGCAATCAGTGATGATAAATGGTGCGTAATTGTAAACTTGATATTGGTTTTCAATATTGAATTCATCATTCTGTCCTCTTAACACATATTAAATACCTTAAAGAATTTATATATTTGTTTGATTTATCTGTGATTTTTTTCCAATATGTAAAATTTATTAGTTTGCTGGTTTTTGAGAATCTAAAGGTAGACAACATCATTAATAATACTGAATAATACTGTTGGCCTTATTTATGCATGACTCCCTTCTACCAAAACAAAGTGTCCAAATCAGATACAAACATTCTACTTGTAGGCAGTATAGAAATGCAGCCTTAACTGGAACCAATTCTGCACATGTTCTGTTTGGCTTCCTTGATCTATCCAAATAATAATTGCAATAATTTATTCTCATTTAGAAAGGTAATTCTGCATTTCTACAGCTTACATTTCACTTAATTCAGTGACGAAATGGTTGACTAAGCTATTAAATTTGGAGAAATACAGGACTTCAGTCTAAATAGTAAAACAAAAACCTAGATGTCCCTCACAGGTTCAGTTCTTCCAGAGGCCAAAGCAGTTCACCTTTGTAATCCCATGGGCCCATCCCCTTAAATAAGAAAGTGCATTTAAATTGTCCAATACTCTTAAAAAAAAAAAAATAAATATTGAAAAAAAAAACACAGAAAATGTGAATCCTGTTTAACAATAGCAAAAGTACGCAGGTTAGTTCCAGCAATTATTCATTTAATTCAAATACATATTTAGCACATAGGGCCTGATTCAATCACGTCAAATGTTTTTTTTTCCATGAACAAAGACAACTTTTGAATTTGTTTCCCAAGTAAATTGTAAAGGGCGAGGAAAATGAGCTAAGAACTGGCTGCTGATTAGGGAGTTGGTGTAAATATTATCCTGTAAGATGTCAGACTTTGCTCTTAATCTCTCTCTGGTGCGTATGACCATCATTTTTAACCACTGCTACTTCTCCTAAGACATCTGCACTGGACCAGGGCAGGAAATTATTCCTTGTTTAATGCACTGTAAATCTAAAAAATAATTATAAAATATCTGTTAAAGCTGAAGAAAATAATCATGCAATTATGCAAATTTGAAGAAAAAGCATTCATTCAACTGAACTGTAGGTGATTACTTTAGGGAGAAGTTTGATCTACTAAGAAAAATAGCAAATCTAAGTCACAGTTATTATTCCTTTTGTTATAAAAGAAAGTGGATAAAAGACAAGTCTTTCACAACATTTCCAAGTGGAATTCCCTGCTGCAGGATTGCTGTGACAAACACCTTTGTTGTATGAAAAGATCAACAGTTCTGATGAACCAGAATAGCTTTAAGAGCTGAAATGGCCATGATCCCCAAACTTCCCAGCGTAAACGATGCACTATCTGGAGCACAGAAAAAATTTCAGGATGTAATGCTACGGGAAACATATCAGGATCCCCAAGTACAGGCTGGCAACACAAATAACATTCTGCCTTCATTTGAAGTTTGGTATTTCTTATTGAAGAATATCCAAATACATTGATAATCACTATAGAATACCTAACTTAGTAATACTAAAGAAAGTTAAGCAAATGCACTGAGAAGCAGAGATCCCTCAATGAAAGAATTACAAAAGGCAGCGTATATCATGAATAATTAATAGCAATCCCATATAGATCAGCAGCAACCATTGTCTTTCTAGTGAAAACTCCTATGCAGACAGGATTTCTTTTCTATCAAGAAAACAAATATTGCAACTCAAGCAAAAATCCTGCTGCTTTTCACCACATCTTCACCTTCAGAGTTAAGGGACAACTCATCTGGCAGGATCCCGCACGTGTGGGTGAGGTAGAATAAAGGGTACAGGAGGAATCTCATCTGCATGCTACCAAGCAGTCACCAAACATTTAGTGAGCATTATTAGCAGTATTTATGATCGGGTTAGAAGCTATTACCAATCCCTTCAGTTTGTCCGATCATTTGAAGTGCCATTATGTAAAGGACTATGCAACTGCTTTCCCTTAAACTGGGGCTGGACCAAAATGGAAACCTTCTGGCACTGATGTGAAGAATTAATAGCGCAAGAGGTGCTCAGTGAAGAGAAAGTGATATGAAGCACCAGCCTTTCTCCAAAGGCTGGAACAGCCACAAGCAAGCATGGAGGAAAAAAAGCAAAAAGCAAAAAGAGCAGCAATTGAAAAAGAATACTGATTCAATTTGTCCACCCACATTAACACAGTGAGCTCCCCAAAATTCTGCTACTTCACACAGAAAACCCAAGAGACGCTCTCGCTCACAAAATTCCCGTCTGAAGAGGGCTGACTAGAATTTCAAGTGCTAGCAAGAGTAAAACAGGAAAAAAGGTAAACTAAGGGCTGAAACAGATAGAAATTCATGCAATAGGCATTCTGAAACAAATACGTTATATTCATTTATACCTTATTCAAATGTACTTCTAAGTATGCTGGGGGAAATTTGTTTTAGAGCTCGCCAGCTTCCTTCAAACAGCTGTCTCCAAATAGCCACAGTACTAAAGTCAGAACTCAGAACTGTATGAAATGCACTTTTATGCCAACTGGCATTTTCTGGAACGTGCAGAGGAAGGCACATTACTCCACTATATTTCTTTCGAAAGAAATGTTAAGTTCACTGGTCTCATATTCAGCAAGAAATGGGTTTTATTACAGAATGAAGAAACAAGTTGAAAGAAGAATTATTTTCACGATAGAATTCTACATAGATTTTTACCTTATGTTTTAGGAAATAGTTGAATGTGAACACTGAATATAAACATTCTCTTAACTGTACCCCTCCATTTCTATGTGTATATTTATTTTTCATCACTATCAATTATTTGCAGAAAGATAACACTCAGAGTTTATAATTAAGACAAGAGCTTCGTATGATTATTCTATATTAAAAGTAATATGCAATCTAAAAAAAAATCTTGAAAAATAATAATAATAATGCAAGCAACAACGAAACCAAAACTGAAGCAGTGTGACTGCCTGCAACTGCCACGGTCAGCAGGGATCCCGGGAGTCCTGATTCCCAGTCCACAACCCTGCCACCTGGAACTGAACATCGCAGTGCTGTGCTCCACTATCTTCATCTTTAGAGGCCCTTTGCAAAGGATGTATCTGATTTTTTATCTGCTCTGGCATTTTTTGTTAGTATTTTTATACATTACTGCAGAGATTTAAAGCCCACAGAGCTAGACTGCTCTGCATAGGATCTGATCATGTTAAGTGAGAAAAACCATCTTTAGACAGACTGTAATGACTGCCAGAGTGGAGAGACCAGAGATTATTTTATGTTTGCCTATCCCCAAATACAGAAATAGCATTCTATGTGCTGATCACCATGGATCTCTGTACAGACCCTAGGTCTGTATGGCATAAGCTGCAGGTATGAAAAATACAATGGACATCTTCAGAATTCAGAGTTTCAGGGAAATGCATCCACTGTTATCATAACTGTCAAAAGAAAACAAGCAAATCCCAACAGAAATTCATACAAGATTTATCCCAGGTTTTGTTGTTGTTGTTGTTTTAAATCTACAAAACTTGGCTGCAAAAATTACTTTTCTTTTTTCATCCAGCCTAAAATGCATTGATAGAATTAAAAAGTCAGGATCTGCCAGAATTTTATTCACAAAACAAGAGCATGCCACAATGCATTTATTTCTCTGTTTTGCCACTTTACAAGGGAAAAATACGTTACTAACCTATTTTTGATAAGATATGGCTAAGTAACAAAATAAAAACTAGGAAATTAATAACCACATGGCATTTCAATCCCATCAACTCTAATTGAAATAAATCCATTCTAATTAAAACCTGGAAATCCTAAGGATGCCAAACAGATAGCCACAACAGTCACATTATATGCCAATGGAAAATACAAAAAAGCTCTGAAAGCAATGAAAATGAAGCAGCACTAAAATAACTCCTATATTTAATAATAAAAAAATAAAAACAAAAAATTAAACATCCTCCCAGTAGACCCTAATTCTCAAAAAATGTACATTTTGTCCTTTAAAATTGTAAAAGCATTTAAAAAGATAAAGATCTGAAGGAAGTGTATAACTTTAAAGCTGAAAGAGGTTTACCACAATTATCAAATGAGAAATAGTACAGTGATGCAAAGCATGTTCTGATCAGCATGATGAATAACACACATCAATTAAAATTAGAATAACAGAAATAATGTAATTGCAGGAGAGACTCTGTTTCAAAGTTAGAATATCTTAAATCTTCTCTCAGTCTTCAGGACTTGATCAAAAGTCCATGAACATGAACAGAAACCTTTGCACTGATTCCCTTGAGCCTTGCATGCGCCCTTTATGTGGAAACAGAAAGTTACTGTCAACTAACAATTCTGCTGCACATCTTAACTCAGGAAGCTCCCCGTCTGTCATGTTCTACGTAATCTTGCTGTTACTACTGGCATCAGCCTTTGAATATGTAACTTTGGGTGTAAAACCCACCTGGTTCTGGTAAGCTTTTCATGCTATACTTGAATCAATAGTGCTCCTCTACTGGTGCACGGTCAGGTAAGGAAAGGGATCAGAGGTCACATACCTAAAGTACATACCTATCTTATTGGTGCATATCTAGAGTAGCTAATACTGATACTTCGGGGTTTAAGGAAGAATTCATCTTAATCCAGCTCTAAATTAGCTCGTTAAAAAAGGGCCTCTTTTGTCTAGTGGTGGTTTTTATCCACAACCAGCAGAGATTAAACAAATGTATTTGCTTGGCAGGCAGTGGTTGTTATCCTGCCAATTAACTCAACAGGAAGCAAACAACTTGCTGACCTTCCTGGGCAAGCAGACTCTCTGAGACGAGCAAATGAGACCATAGTAAGGGCCGTAGTTCAGACAGTTGTTACTAACGTATCGTCACAAACTTACACCACTGCTGCCCTGGAATAAAGTCAACAGTGCAGAATCACAGAAGCATAGGGCTGAAGAGAAACAAAGATATCACTATGCTGCAATCAATGAAATCATAGCAAAAGTTGTCCTCTTCTTATTATGCTTTCAATAGTCACTGACACTAAGGAGATCCAGTGGTCTGTAGGAAAACCCCAAAGGATGACAATGGTCTGCCAGTCACTGATTTAATTACTGCAACAAGTTACATCTAAACCACTCTTAGCAGACTTGTAGCTTGTGCTTCCAAACTTGCAGCGGGTGAGACCTCACAGTCTCTTTATGCAGAATTCAGCACAATGTTATCATTTAAGAATATTTAATATTAGTTGTAGTTTCATTTTCAAAACCCCAAATTGTGCCTGTTTTTCCTTTCAATTAAACTGAAATTCAGAAACCAAGGAAAATGGAACATCACATACTGAAATGTTCGGACAGCATCATAATTTGAAAAAAAAAAAGAAAGTAAAATTTGTAATTCTACTCTATCTGTCCCTACTGTGATGTTCACTGGTACCAGGTTAGCAAAATAACTACTCCACGTTTCCGTGTGAAACAATAGTTACAGTTAGCCTGTGCTTTTAGATGGCATGCTCTGGAAGTAGTGACTGGAGCAGCAAGAGGACTTTGGTGAATAATGAGAAAGGCAGTTTTAGTAAGATTCCTCAGCTATGAGCATACATATTCCTCAGTCGAAACTTTCATCTGAGTCTCCCCTGCATGTCTTCACATTGGATCAAATAAACAGAAGCTGAAAAGTAGACTGAGATAAAAACGTGATGGGAAATAGAAAGATGCTTTAATAGATAAAAAGCTACAGTCGCTTTCAGAAAGGATTTTTCCACTTTGTACTCCTATTGTCTGAAATCAGACCTGAACAGAAGAACCTAGCTTGATAAAATATAGGAGAAAAAAAATCATAAAAGAAAATAATGAAAATGCTGTTACAGACTTTTGCGAGTATAAATAGTTTCAGAAATGAAACTGTCAAGCCCAGCATCGGAAATGCTGTAGAAATAAAGTCATTTTAATGGTCAGCCTGCCGCACTCACATAAACATTCTCCAGTTCCTTTCACAGCCTTGCATCTTGTAGTTGGTTGGGTTTTTTTTGTTTGTTTTTAAATCTGACATATGGGGAGACTTTGGTAGGAGTTTCAAGGGGACAGAATCTAACAGAGGAGCAGAAATAGATCAAGAGAAGATAAGGAACAGAAATCACCAAGGGGAGATATTAAATTCCAAAAAGGAACTGAAGAGACAGAAGGACAGGGAAAAAAGAGAGAGAGAGAGAGAGAGTGAGATAAGCTGAAAAATAGCATGCTGAACTCAATTTTAAGCAAAAGATACTAGATCAAAATAATCCAGCACTGTCCATCCATCTTCTTACGTGCTTCTAAAGGTGTAGGCTGTTGTACCTGAAGAGCATTCATGTCACCTGAATCAATCAGAATAATCACAGAACTGGAACCATTTTGCCACAGAATTGGATTTCCTTCTTTGCCTTTCATTTACTTCACCAGTGGAATTTTCTCTTACCTGTAGCTGCACTTGCGAGTCCAGCAGGTGGGGACATCCCTTCACAGCCGTGCTCTGCACCTTCTCAGCAGCTCACATTACACACACGTGGAATCAGGACTAGAAAAAGAAAAAAAAAAAAAAAATGGGACACAATGCCACTTGCCTAAGATCTTCATAAAGCAGAATGAAGTCCACTATTTACAGCCAAAGGTGATGAAGCAAGAGGATGAATTTTTGGCTCGATTCCCAGCTGAGCTACACAGTTGGCATACGTCCCCTGGAAAACCATTCGACCTTCTCTGACACAGTTCAAGTCGTTATAAATCTGGCTCAGAAGCAGGACTTTTCTGAAAAACACTAGCCTTTGGCCTCAAGTTGCATGACTAAATGCATCTCAAGAACCTTGAGCTGAATGATGCAGTAAATTATTTTTCAGTTATCTACCTCTAGAAAATATGCAGTTGCTCACACAACATTCCAACATGAAATAATGGAACGATGACACAGCTTAAACTCATCCTACAGAAGATTGCAAAGAAGGAGGTGCCGCTTAGCAGGCAGGAGCTCAGTGTAAGTAGAAAATAATCAGCACATTCAGACAATAGACATGCTCTCACAGTTGATGATCCAGACTCTTCCCACCACTATCTAAGCATTACGTACAATGGCAGTTATGAGAGGGACAATTGCAGTGTTTGAGGCCACGAGGAAGGACATGGGAAGAAACCTCACAGCTTTCAGCCAAGGATGATTACCTGAGGTTCTACAGCTCCTTTACACCACAATGAAACTCAGAATCACAACACAAATGTCTTTTTAATGGATTTGAAAAAGCCACACGGCGAACACTCTCACATAGCACCAATCCAACAGAACCATTTGAGCAATTTCAAGAATGAATTTTGCATAATAACTGCAATATGAAGTCATAACAGAACTATCTAACATTTGTGATGAAAGCCTTAAGGACAATGACAAAGGCATCTCTAATAAGACATTCATAAGCAGTGCATACCCAGTAGAGTTGGGCAAACACTGCAGTCCATTTCCCCTGGATATTCATTTGAATTTTTAAATGGATTTCTTTTGACTGTTCACATCCCTTTTGTGCTCACTTTCCATGAATAGCAAATGAGCTTTAATAAGGTAATAATCATGAAAAACACATTTTAAGCTTGAACATTTGCCAAATGAAAACCTCAAGTGGTAAGCAAGACGTTTGCCACTTTATGAATCTTACACTAAATTCAAGATAATTGTTGCTGGTCAGTTTTCATGCTCTTGCAGTTAGGAAACAGCATCATATTAGCACAGAACAAGGCATCATAATTTGAAGTATTACTATTTGCAACAAGGTGTACCTGAATTATTTTCCGGCTAAGAATTAGATCATGACAAAAATTATGACAAACCTATGGATTTGGAAATTTTACTTCTATCTTTCTTTGATAAGAATATATATTTTTAAAGTTTAAATTGTTACTTGCCCAGGCCTGCTAGGCAATGTGCCTTTCCAACACACAGAGTAGTTATGGTTATTAAAAAAGAGAAAGAAAAAAAAAAAACCACCTAGATTTTACTCACCAAAAGCATAATAAGTACCTTAGATGCACAACTGAACACCAAAAATGCACTGTGATGTATTTTCCTTTAGTTTGGACTCACGCCTCTGAACTCTCAAGGAAAAGCTTTTGTATCTCATTTGTACAGCAGACTTCCCCACAGCTCAAACGAAAGCCTGATTAATTTCTCAGGATAGCAATCTATGAAGAAACTAATCACCCAGAAAATTCCTTAATTTTGAAAGCAGGGGCAAAAAAACAGTCACCCTTACAACTCTGTTTTCTGTTTGGTACGGCATTGTAAATAAACTTTAGAGCATCACATAACATTATATTCTGCAGCACTGACCCCGAACTTGAGCTAGATACTGGAGGGAAAATTCCAGTTTGATAGTGGGTGCAAAAAGGTGATGTGCTGGGTCTTTCCATCCCTAACTGAGATCATCCTTTGACCGTACACAGAGTTACTGCAGAGGCTGTGACCCAACATTTCAAAGTAAGGGTTCCAGCCAACTCAAATGCATTTTGATGCCAAGATTGATCTGGTGAACTCCTCTGATCTAACTTGTTTCAGCAACTTGTATTACAACAAATATAAACATATTTTACAGAAACAGAAAGACTAAAATCCACCAAATGTTGATCATCATCTACAAATACATGAAAGCTCCTTCATCAGCGACAGTTGAACGTTCAAACAGTGCTAATACAAAGGCTGTTTTCCTTTAATAATTGAAATCTCACATCAGCAAATACCTGGAACAAACAAACCGAAGGTACAGAAAGCAAGTGAAATGAAACAACATACAGCTTCGCAATTCAGTGAGGTAATGAATTTTTGAACTGCATCCGAAGAATAAAAGGGTGGTGGGAGCAAAATCAAACACATTTTTACTGAAGTATGTCAGAACAGAATCAGTTTCCAGTTTATTTTGGAGAAGAAATCTGCCTAGTTACGTTACAAGCAACCCAAAGCAGTTTGTTCACAGCAGCAGAAAGGTTGATTTTAGCCACTTTGACGTGGGAGTTTCATTTCAATCACAAATCAGTTTAACAGTGTCTCCCAGTGGTGATAACCGGTACTGAACACTTACACCTAAGGTGGATCATAACAGAAATGCAAGGAGAAAATCTGAATTCGAACAACTGATGCACGAGGAAAGCAAGTCACAAGAGGGAAGGAGGAGAAAGAGAGAGGAAGAAAATTAGTATGTTCTTATGTTCTTTGTGATGATATGTAGAATAATTGTAGAGGATAAATGGAATAATCCAGGTAATTATAGGCTTGTCAGTCAAAGAGAAATCCCAGGAAACATAAAATGAAGTCCAATTTATATGAGTTTCAACAAAAATAATTAAAGGAGGGTGATATAATTAATGCTAGTTGGCACGGGATTACAGAAAATAGATCTTGTTTAACCGCCTTGATATCTTTCTTCAATGAGACTACAGAATTTGGGGCTAAAAGCAATATTGCCACTATAATAAGAATTGTGCCAAGAATTTAACACTTTCTGAAAACCAGCCACTTGTTTGCACTGCTTTTATTGAAAGCTGCAAAGCAGCACGGAATATATGAAGTCCAGCAAGAACGTTTAACTAACAGATTTGATAATTAAATATAATTTTCAGATTTCCTACTAGAGTAATGGTGGAGATTTCTTTTGCATATTTTTCTGACTCACATGGCGCAGCAGGCAGAGGGCAGAGCTCCTTCCATGAACGGAGTCCCAGCAAACAATGTACTTATGTACAGACAAAGTTTGGAGCAGCAACAGATGTAAAGCATGCTTACATAGCAGGAGCCCTGACTAGGAAATTCCCACTCTTAAAAAAATATTTTAAGGTAACGATAGACAAGTAGCAACCAGTTCCCCCAGGACAGCACTAACACCAAGTGAAATGAGCTAATTCTGCACAGGAGAACAAGTAGAAAGATTGTTACATGGTATTTCATACAGGCCATGGTGCAATATCCAATCCTAGTCAAACTGAATACGACAGGGATTTTGAACAACGACAATAAATAGCAACAGAAATAAAACAATAAAAGATTAAAGAGCTGTAAAACATGAAAACCAATAAGTTTGACTTCCTTTGCTTATCAAAGCAAAAGCGAAAGAGGTCATCAGGTGACAGCGTGCCTGCACTAGAGGAAGAGAAACACGGCAGGAGAAAGCTCTCTGGTTTTACAAACATCTCAAGAAGAAAATAAGTAAATTCAGACTACAAGCAAAGTCTTTTTTTTTTTTTTTTCCAAAAAAGATAAAAAGGCAGTAAGTACAGGCATCCTGCACACAACTGGGTGAGGACTGTACTATGCATTTTACAAGAGTAAGGACCAGCACATTAACCCTGGTCCTTTCTAGACTTGGGTACTATTTTTACATTATTTGGCTTTCCTGAACTAGCAATGTAGGAGAAGGAATCTCTAAGAGAAAAACAGTCACTTATTCAGCTTCATGCAAGTTAGAAGCAGATATTGAATTCCCCTTTGCTTCAAAGTTGCTTTAAGAATAGGAGAATCATCTTCAAAGATACGCCATAAGGCACTCAGATCTTCCGTCCTCTGCCTGTGATGGTGCTCTTGGAGAAGAGCAAGGGAAGTAGTGCCATACTGCAACAGGTTTGAGAAAGCTGAGGAACAAATCCTTTTGAAAGAAGAAAACCCAGCAATTGCTTTGTCAGGGCAGAATATCAAAAGGTTTATCTATGTGACACCACCTGACAAACACCAGCAGCTGAAATGGCATCACATTAAACTGCCAGCAATACACCACACCTGCACTCCAATGCTTGCTCCTGCCTAGTGCATGTTCCACCTCCACATATAGACGAGTAATAACCCACGTAACATACTGTTTTACTTCTGTGTTCATTTTACTTCTGCGTTCAAAATTAGTTTCTGAGGTCATACTGCTGTCAGCTATTTGTCAGATGAGTCAATCCTGGGAAACCTGAGCCAAAATCCGGTATTTTCTGATCTGAAACACTGCTCTGCTGAAAACAAGCAGCTTCTAACAAAAGGTACTACACTGACATTCTACACTGCATCTCCTGACATGTTTTCTCTCTCAGATTGAGAGAGACCCCCTCAGAGGTTCACCTTCCCCACGCAGGGAAGAACAAACATGTAATTGAACTTTAAAGAGACTTCTCTCACTCAAACACAAAAGCTTTCCCAGGATTTACGGGTGCTAGCCAAAGGAGCACTGTATGAAGTAAGGCATACAGTGAAAGAAATATTTATACCATACAGAAAGAAATATTTATACCAGTTTCTTTCGATCAGTTCTGCCATGTCATATTCCTCAAACATTTAAAGGAAAATTGTATGAAGAGATCTATGTTTGAAGACACACCGTTGCACTGTGTTCCACCTTCGTTCTTTACCATTTGTTGAGATCCTCTGCTTCAGATATTTAAATCACATCAGCAATATCTATAGCAAAACAATTAAGGGCGCTCCCGTTATACCGCCAGTTTTGCTTCTCCCTGTGCAAACTTTCCGTCATGTATTACATCAATTACTAAATGAGCACTCTGTGTGTGCTCTGATCTCACTGGGACTAACCCAGATGTCAGATGGAGCACAAACAGCTCTCCACCTTTGGTGGGTCAACCTTTGACAGACGCTGACCCCTAAGAAGTTGCTCACCAAGACAGGAGGGATCTCAGCAACGAACACAGAGCTCCTCAGCAGTATCAGCAGCGCATGAACTTACCCCAAAGGTCTTACATTTTTCTCTGTGAAACAGAGAACAAATCAGAGCAGCGATCTCAGCCACTTTCGATTAATTAACCTTCCTTTCGTTGCACTCACAGAACGGCACAAAGTGGGCGCGCTGATCTGGACTCTTCTCAGTGTCACAGCAGGGAGCAGCCGCTGCATTTCAAACTGAATTCTATATATTTACTCCCAAATGTTCTTTCCCCCCCCCCTCCCTGTCTCTGCTGGTTATTCTACGTCTGTTCCTACTCAACCAGAGCTCCATCATTTCGGTCTCCATTTCCCCTTTCCTCTCGCATCTCGCTTACATAATACATGTAAAATCAGCCAGACTACCAACCGAGTCCACACTTCAGTCGTCTCTCACCAAGTTTTAACACCTCCTCCTCCTCATATGCTGAGAACTTGGCTTCTACAAGCCACTTTCTTACAGATGGTCCTTACATTTACTGGCACCAATGGGTTTCTCAGAAATATCAGTCACTGGAAATACACATTTTACAAAACACGTGAAAAAGAAGCAAGGAGAACAAACAGGACCACGCTGCCTTGGCTTTTTCCCACTCTTTTTTTTTTTTTTTTTTCCCGGTAAGGACAACTACAGGAAAGTTCGCAGCACGTGTGCTGCTCAGGCAAGGTTATGACGCAGACACATCTACCACAGCATTCGTAACTTTGCACTGCGAAAACCCTTACCCGCCTCACGCTGGCAGCCCTACGCTCTCATTTGTGACCACAGAAACACGGACGGGCCGGGGCGGGGCTGGGATGTCCCCGCCTCTCCCTCACAGCTTTCCCGCCCCTCACAGCTTTCCCGCCCCTCACAGCTTTCCCGCCCAGCCCTGCTCCGTACGGCTGCGCGGCGCTGCGCGCAGGCGCGCTGGCATTGCCGGCCGGGCCGTGTGGTGCGGCGCCGCTCGTTGCCGCCGTCCGAATGCTCCGCACGGAGAAAGTGCTGCAGCTGCGGAGCCAGCACGGCCGCTCGGTGCGCGTGGTGCGGGAGCATTACCTCCGGCGGGACGTGCCGTGCCGCAGCGCGCTGTGCCGGGCCGCTTGTTCGCGCGGTGAGCGGGGCTGAGGGCCGGGCTGGTCGCTGAGGGGCGGTGTGCGCCGCGCTGGGGCCGAGGTCGGGTGCGATCCTTCGGCTGAGGTGATCCTGGCGGGAGGGGCGGGCTGAGGGGAAGCGGCGGGAGCGGGTGGGGGAGGGGCGCGGGGCCCGGAGGGTTGAAGCGGTGACGATGGGACGTTGAGGGCGGCACTGAGGGGTGGCATTCAGGGGTACGTTTAAAAGAGCGTGGCCAGCAGGTCGGGGGAGGTGATCCTCCCCCTCTACTCAGCCCCGGTGAGGCTTCATATGGAGTACTGTGTCCAGTTCTGGGCTCCCCAGTATAAAAAAGACAGGGATCTCTTTTTCCGAGTCCAGCGGAGGGCTACGGAGGTGGTGAAGGGCCTGGAGGATCTCCCCTATGAAGAAGGGCTGAGTGAACTGGGTCTCTTTAGCCTTGAGAAAAGAAGACGCTGCTAGCTAGGATGTTGGGGTGTTCATCACTGCTCCCTCGTGGATCTGAGTGCTGTGGAGACGTGCGCTGCGTTTGGCTATGAATTCCCGAAGGATGTGTTACAGACACATACTGAAGTCTCACTCCTCTCCCCGTGAACAACTTCTCTTCTTGTCTTGAATGTGAATTCTGCTGTGGATGAGTGTCAGAATATGTCCCTTTGTAGTTACCCCAGGTGACTCAGGGATAAGGTGCACATTTGTTTTCATTCCTGACAGCATGCCGTGCTCGGCAAACTTTCCTCTGCTCCTGAGACTGCCTGCATAAATCACACCTAGAGATACTTCTGATGGCACTCTGTGCCTGCTTGGAAGTTATTCCACTCTAAATATGTGGGTTTGGTGAAGATAGCTTGTTGTGAGCAGATTATATAACATATAATATTGGTATATAAAAAGATATATATCTTGACATTTTACTTTTAAGGCTCTTCTGAATTAATAAACGTGAGCTTTCTTGCATGCAGTCTGCCATCATCCATACTCTGCCTTCACTGTGAAGTGCAGCCTTGTTGCTGTGTGCAGGACTGTGCCTGCTGGGTTCACACTATTGCTGCTAACAGCTGATGGAGTGTCCTGTGCCAGTTTCAAAGAAATACAAGAAAATAACCTGACACGTCAGCAGCTGTGCAGTTTTGTTGCATACAGTTTTCCTGCCCTACAGTAGTTACACAAGTTGGGTTAGCAGATAAGTCAGCAAACATAGCAGAGTTAATGCCTACCCATCAAAACTTTAGTAATTAATTAGAGGTGACATTTTAAGATCTAATCAGTGGTGGGTTGGTGGTGATGTTTTGATAGCATACTCACAAGGGATGGAGTTTCTTTAGAGAAAACTGTTGATAATAGTTCTGATTTGAACCTTTTCTCTTTGAGAACATCTTCTTTTATCTGTATTCTTTTATGTGGAGATGTAGGAAAAGAGCCTGCTGTAAATGGATAGTGTTAAACAGAGATCTGAGGAAGCAGTACACCTTTCGGATGATTACATGAAAAGATTTTCTGTGGTCTCTCTTTTCATGTAGAAGCAGAGAGGAAAAAAAAAGGAATGTCATGGGCAGTCTTCAAGTGGCATCCTTTTCACAAAGAAGCTGAGTGTTTTTCGCTCCTTTGGATAGAATTCACTCTATATTTTGGCATTAGTGGAGAACAAAATGGCACTGTCATAGAGACTGTGACACAGAATTGTACCACAGTAGTCACTGTAGCTTTGTTGATAGAAAAATACATGTGAGTGCCTTTGAAAATAGACAACTCTAATTTCCTGGCACTTAAAGATACTGTTGAGAAAGCAGTATTGCGTCTGAAAGTTTAAGCCTTTACACTCTGCATTATATTTCAGATGGCAAACTGTTATCGGACGATGTCACTCATTATGTTGTCCCAGACTGGAAGGTCGTCCAAGACTACCTTGAGATTCTTGAGTTTCCAGAGCTGAAAGGTATTATTTTCATGCAGACAGCATGCCAGTCTGTGCAGCATCAAAAAGGTCGCAGGTACTTATCCTATCACAACTTGTTTTTTTTTAACTGTGGATTGGAGAAGCATATTGACTTCGTACAGTATATGTTTAAGCAGTTGTCCAAAATGAGAAAAATGCTGTGCTTAAATTGCTTTTAGGTCTTTGAAGTGTATTAGTATAATTTTACAGAAAGGGAAGAAATGTGGTCCCTGGTGATCCATCAGCAGTGACCACTGTTTTCGTTGAGTTTGTCAGCTGTATTTTCAGGTGGGAAGAAATTAGCTTTATCAGGAGAAAGCACAGGGTGGAATCTATCTTTTTTGTTTTCCAGACAGTACAACAAGTTGCGAAATCTAGTAAAGGACACTCGCCATGATTGTACGGTGTTTGCTAATGAGTTCCACCAGAATTCTTACCAGCCAAGAGAGAAGGGAGAATCCCTGGAGAAATGGCAGACCAGGTTTGCTTTGACTTATGTAGCACTGCCCTGGATAACATCGTGATGTTGTATTTAGAGAGTTCATTTTCTTTTGCTCAGCTTAGGTCACGATAATTATGGAAGTCTAGGTTGTCCTTCTGTGATTAAGAAAGTATTAAAATAGACAGAAATGTAATAATGCCAAGAACAAACACAGCCATTTTAGAGTTTGCTTTAGCACAATGAATAGATGAAGCCTAGTTCAGATCCTGTTAGATGTAATGTCTCACAGCCTGTGTGGCCCACACAACTAGACTTCTGGCACTTCTAACTCAGTTTTTACACTGTCACTCAGAGGAGTAATAGGTTATGTTGCAGCTGGGGCACATGCAGATGTGCTGAGAAAAAATCACTTTCTTTTCCTGTGTCTTCCCAGTGCTCATATATGATACATAATTTCTTCAGATATGAAGATTACGTGGCTTGGTCCATGTATCTAAAATTATGTGTGTGAAACTCAAGTCTCATTTATATGAAGTCTGCAGATGTCTTGCAAGTGGTAAATGAGATATTCCAGGAAGCTTATTTCAAACTTTGTTTTTTTTTTGAAGGAGTATTTACAGTGCAGCAGTTTGGTATTATCATCATTGCTTGGGTCAGATGCCGGTTGTCATGGTAACAGAAGATGAAGATGCCATCAGGCAGTATGGAAATGAGACAGAAGGAGTGTTTGTGATTTCCTTCAAGGTAACATGTGTTTGTGAAAGAAAGCAAAGATGTCTTGTCATGGGAACGTCATCAAAAATAGTGACTGAGCAAAATGGAGAAATGAGAGGAAAAACAGCAGCCCTTTCTATTGTACTTAATTTTTCCTAAGAATTTGGCACTGATGGAGAATCATTGGTTATCTCAACCAGCTGTCAGAATCTGTAGTGCAAACAGTCCATAAACAGATGGAACCTGAATGTCCATCAGCGTTGTTCAGACAGTGTACCTTAGCCAATATTGGCAAATTTAGGATACAGCGATGTTTGAGAAGGTACTTTATTCCTCATGTAGTTACTGCTTGTATTCAGCAGGACACAGGAATGGTAGGTTTACGTTTAGCTATGATAGGATGTTGAGTAAAACCAACAAGGTTTACCTCAGAGTTGTGTAGAAATTATCATACCTGTGTTTTATTTCTGTGAGGCAATGGAAATCAGTTCAATTGTAGCTTGGAGAATCATACAGAAAGTGTAAAAATAATCGCGGGTTGCCTGTTAGATGCTTCTGCTGTGGTGCTCTACCAGCAGCGTGTAGCTTGAGTGGGGTGTACTGCTAGCAGGAGTTGGTCAATCTCATCTAGGATGCTCTCCTGACAGTCACATCTACTATAGTTTTATTTTCCAAATAATCAGGATGAATCTGAAACAATCAGTGATGTTTAGAGCAGACATAGTTACCACTTGGAAATGCAATTTGAGTGTAGCACATGAGACAGCTCTTGTCCATTGTAAGCGTTCCAAATGAAGCATTGTTAAAAGAGCACTGACCTCTAAATCCTTTAATATTTGTTCATATATGTGCTTATAGAATTACTTGGATAACTTTTGGCCTGATTTAAAGGCTGCCCATGAGCTCTTTGACTCAATACTTCAAGCTCAGCGTGAACGGGAGATTGAAAGTCAAGAAAACAATGGAAAAGAATATCCTGAGCACTTACCCATGGAAGTATTGGAGGCTGGGATCAAATCTGGGAGGTATATACAGGTAAACTGCTACTTAGGGATCATACACAGAGCAGTGTGGTCTGTACATGGATGTAGTGGGAAGAGGGAAATAAAGTTACTTTGGGAAGGCAAGAGAAAGAGGATGGAAGGGATTGAGATTCTCAAAATATTTCCTGTACTTCATCTGGTGAACAGATGAAGAAAAAGGAAAATTTGTTACTGGGGATCTCCCTCTAGGTTGACACTTGATATTCTTCTAAGTTGAGAAACTAGGTATGATATGAAGCACCTGTATCTACTTCTGAAATATAAGTAGTGCTGTATAAGGGCAGCATTTCTTAATGAATTTCCTCACAGCCTGTATCATGGACAGTAGAATTAATAAACAGTTTTATGGCTGCTCAGGGCTTCTGTTTGGATTGTTAGTGGCTAAGTGTCCTTCTCTTAAAAAGTGATTTAAAGAATTAGAGGTCACAATTCGTTCTTTGCTTGACAATTTTGCCAGCAAGGCGAAAACAGAATATGAAAAAGTTGAAAAAGAGTTTTCTTTCTTTCTTAATATTGAATCTTCAGTGATAGAGCAGGCAGTAGAAGTAATCTTAGGCTGCCTGTGCTTTGAGTAAAAGGTCCTTCACCAGCTTAAAAATAAACTTTTTAAAGAACTTGTGCTTCTTCTGTAGAAGTGAGTGCTTAAAGGTCTGCGCCGCGTGTTCTCTCTCTGTAGAGAAAACAGTTATGTCCAAAATGACCTAAATGTCAATAAAAAGTACAGGTTTATTTAAAAATAATTCTAAAACCACATTTTTGTTTTACTTCAAGTTGTCTACTTAGAGATGTGACTCGTTCTCTTTATTGCTTTATTACTTTCAGGGTACACTGAATGTCAATAAGCACCGAGCACAACTGGAGGCTTTTGTTCGACTTCAGGGATTTGGCAGCAAAGAAACAGGTGAAAAGACAAAGAAAGCATTCATGACTTCTGGACACTGCACTCCTCACATGATCCATGTAGCCGTATACATAGAGCTGTTCAGTTAGTGAACAAGATGAAAGCTAAAAACATGTAATACTTGTGTTTTCTTTTCATGGGCTGGAAAGGATGGAAATTAACCCAGAGACTGAGCCTTCTGAGAAAACAGTATGCTGCATATCCTCCGTTCTTAGTACTTTGTGTCATGTTTTGGACTCTGTCCTGCTCGCAGATTTCTCTAGATGCTGTTATTTCAGCAAAATGCTGTTAAGGTAGGTGGAGGAATTAGTAGTTCTATTTGTTTTTTATTTTCAATACAGAACTTCGAAGTGACATCCTTATTTACGGAGCCAAAGCTCGAAATCGTGCAATCCATGGTGACGTGGTAGCTGTGGAGTTACTCCCTTCGCATGAATGGAAAGGAAGGACTGTTGCCCTTTGTGAGAATGAGGCTGAGGAGAAAGCACCTGCAGACACCACTGGTGATCCCATGCCCACAGGTAAAGTAGATGGAATGATATCATGTTTTATTAAGATTACCTCACTTCCTTGGTCTGATCTGTGTTGTGCTCTTCATTACTTTCGCTTGGATTTCTTTCATTGTCAGTTTGTCATACCATACTGCATTCCAAGTGCTCATCCCAAATAAAACATTCTAACGTAGCCCTGAAATAAAGCCACTGGGTTTTTTACTGAATGTGAAATTCCATTCTTCAACTTTATTTTCAGAAATTGTTTGTTTATTCTAGATAAATTCCTAAAGCATTGAATTTTATATTTGAGTTTAAACATTTAATTTGATAAAGTTACAGTTGACTGAAAACAGGAATACTACAATGCTGAGATGTTTGCAAAAGCTGACAGTAGATGGTAATGTTAGTCTGAACTCCAGCTTTACTGTAGAAGACATTTGGGGCCTGATTTCTTGAATGAGGAGACTGATGTAGTTGAGAAAGCTGCCAGCTGTGATGATCTTGGCCTAGAGGATTAGATCTCTAATACTTTGCTACCCAAACATATACTGTCGTTCCTCACAGCTCTACAGGAGACTATTCTGATATGGACCAATTTACAGTGTGCTCTCGTGTCCTCTGCTCTCACTGCTGACTATACAGAAAGATAACAACATCCTCTTGATCCCTTGATTTTAAATAAGAATTAATGATATTTTGATAAATAAGTGGACAAGTATCCAGCTCCCATTACAGTCTCACATTCTGTACCATGGTAACTTATTTGAAAATGTTCCTTATTAAAAGGTAAAGTTGTTGGAATCATTCAGAAGAACTGGAGGGATTATGTGGTCACTTTCCCCTCTAGAGAAGAGAGCCAGACCCAGGGCAGAAATGCTCAGAAGGTCCTTGTAACACCTTGGGACTACAGAATTCCCAAAATCCGGATCAGTACCCAACAAGCAGAAGCGCTACAGGTAATTTGAAAGGAGTATTTCTCTATTTCGTATCTGTACAAAATTGGGTGGGTGTCATATGCTCTGATGATGTTTTCCAAGGCAGAAAGACAGGTGAAGAGCTATTAGCAAAGTTAAGCTTGTAAAAGCAGGTCAAGCTGAACATAAAGAAGTGTGTTCAGTTCCTGACAGAACTGTGTCACCTTCAGGTAAGGAAGTGTACTTTCATCCTGAATTTTTGCCACAGTCCAGGTACTCTGGGTTGTTGGGTTTTGTGTTTTGTTTTCTGATAAGTCATGCTGATATCCCATCTGCCTTTATCGGATCACTGACTCTGGGGAAAGTGCAGAGAAGGGCTTTCCAGGAAATTGCAATGACTGACCTGCTGGAGAAAGAAGAGACACATATTTGCTCTTTGTTCATTCCTAGCTGCTTTACTTTGTAATGCTAAGTACTTCTAAATATATCTTGAGATGGATCTCTATTTATTGACCCCAAATTAATCGCAGTCAGTAAAGAAATGCAGTTCTAAGTATCTACGTGCTTCTCATTGTGGGTTTGTTTTTGCTTTGTTAAAATGTTGAGAGTTGTCAGTTTCTTCAGATTACGTTGCCTCTGAAAAGTGTTTGTTGATCGCTTGTCAGGAGCAGATGGCTGTTCTAACAGAAGAACTGTGTTGTTGCAGGAGTACAGAGTTGTTGTGCGCATTGATTCTTGGGAATCAACTTCTGTATATCCAAATGGACACTTTGTGAGAGTTATAGGAAGAATTGGAGATCTTGAAGGGGAAATTGCAGCTATTCTGGTGGAGAACAGCATTTCTGTTGCCCCCTTCTCAGAAATTCAGGTTAGTCTTTGTGATGCAGTGCATTGTTTTGTGTTCAACTCCGGGCTCCTGTTCCTCAAAGAGGGGGATCCTCTGGAGCTGAGCCAATTTTTCAAAAATCTGTTGGCAATTAAATGAAAACTATTTCTAGAGCGTTTTTCTGGATGGCATTGGTTCTAGAGATACTATAAATTCTCAAGTCAGGAGTGGTTTTAAGGTAACCTGTTCATTAACTGGAGAGAATTATAAATCTTTAATTCTAATTTGATGTAGACTTTAAGGATATTATTGTCTTTGAATGTGGTTATACTACAGATCCTAAAGGCCGAGTCTCATTGAAATCATTGTCTTAAATCCCTTTGTTTTCAACCAGAGCAGGAGCCAGATGTTACAGAAATGTTTTGATTGTGCCTACAATAAAAATAAAAGGATGTAAGAAACAGAATATGGTGTCTGTTTGCCAGAGCTACACTCTCACTACAACAGTATCAGTTGTAGCATTCTTCCACATTTTGTTTCCCAGTCTGACTTGGAAAATGTAAGGAAAGAGGGATTTGTCAGGGATTAAAAAGCTTACCAACACAGAACTGTTAACAGATTAGAAAAGGGAAAGCAAATTAAATCTTATTTGTTGGCTTCTTTTTTTAGGAAAGATGTAATAATGTCCATCAATAATATTTTGAACAGATGAAAGAAATGCCTGTGAGTTCTTCCAAGAATCCATGGAAGGTGAATCCAGAGGAGGAAAAAAAACGTCTCGACTTGAGAGATACGCACTTGATATTCAGCATTGACCCAAAAGGGTGTGAAGATGTGGATGATGCACTGTCCGTTAGAACTCTGCCTGATGGGAATCTGGAGCTAGGTGTCCACATTGCAGATGTAACCTACTTCGTGGCAGCAAATTCTTACACTGATGTTGAGGCAAGAGCAAGGTAATGTGCTTTCTGAAAAAAAATGCATGGAGCTTGGAACTTTGTGATGCCACCCTACGGAAACATTGAGAAGTTATATTAATTCTTTTGAAGAAAGAAGTTCCTACTTTCAATATTTTATCGTGTTTTAATGTGACATATTTTTTTCTGTTATCGATACTGTTTGGAGCTCAAACTTCTGAATCACTTTATGAAATGTGGTGTTCTTTGTAGGTGAAAAGAAATGTAAACTTAATATCTAAGAGAGATGTTTGCTCTCACCATTGAGGGAGCACATTTTGTACAGCACTAGCTCTTTTGTTAACAGAAGTTGGAGATACAGAGCAAAGCAAACTTAGACTTGTACTGGGGAGGTATTTAATTTGACTTCAGTACTGTACCTGTCTGATGCGTACGAGTAACCCTAAGAGTAACAAACCGTGCTATGTGTTTTGTGTTGCTGATACTGTGAGTCGGTGTGAGAACAGTAAATGTTTTATTCTTCAGGGCAACAACGTACTATCTAGCGGATCGCCGTTACGACATGCTGCCCTCCGTCCTGAGTGCGGACACATGCTCTCTTCTTAGTGGAGTTGATAGGTAAGATTTTGCAACATATCTGAGGAAAGAAACTTCTGCAGGTAACTTAGTTATCACTACCAGGTTCTGTTTCATAACTATATGCTCTGAATTATTTGTTACTATTTGTAATTCAAGTAGTAGGGAGTCGAAAGAATAAACGATTGCAGAGTAATGGTGCTTTAAAAATGATGTGGAAAGAAAATCAGCACAGAAAGAAGTCTGTAAACAGTCGGATGTGCTCAAAATGTTTAGTCAGCCAGAACTATTTAAAGAGTGGTGGGTTCTGTTTTTAAGGTATGCCATAAGTGTCCTGTGGGAACTAGAAGGAGAGTCATATAGAATACTGAGAGTCTGCTACAACAGAAGCATCATTCGATCTGCGTACAAGCTGGTCTACGAAGTAGCACAGGGATTATTAGATGGGGACACGAGTGTTGCTGATGATATCGTGGAGCTGAAGGACTTGGATGAAAGAACAAGAGAGAAGAAACTGTCTGAATTGGTTTGGGCAATATCAAAACTCACCGATATAGCACGACACATGAGAGCGGAGCGGGACAGCTGCGGTGCTCTGGAACTGGAAGGGGTAGAAATCCGAGTGCAATTGGATGATAAAAAAAACATTCACGATCTCATCCCCAAGCAGCCACTGGAAGTACACGAGACTGTAGCGGAATGTATGATTCTTGCAAACCACTGGGTGGCAAAAAAGATTTCAGAAAGCTTTCCTCATCAAGCTTTGCTGCGTCAGCATCCTCCACCACGACAGGAATTTTTTACTGACCTTCAGGAATGTGCCAGCGCCAAGGGATTCTCCATAGACACACGGTATCTTTTACTGCTTGTCTTAAGCACTTTGATCAGTTAGCAGTTAACTGTTGGCTATCTTATTATTACAAACCATTACTGTTCTGAATATCAATGTTAGTAGAAACTACACCATCATCTTTTATTTTTTTTACTATAACGTTTCTGTAAAATGACACTCTCAGAGGTGAGAGTGGACAGAAAATGGCAGTAGCTGCATCATTTTTAGACACATCTAAGGAGGACAGGGTCGGTGACTGCAGTGGTTAAGGTCTGTAGTAGTGTTTGCACTCTATTTTCTGTAGTAGTCGTGTAAAAGTCTTGGTTTAAATCAAGCTAATTCTGTGCAATATTATTTTAAGATAGCTAATAATTTGTAGTGTCTCTGTACATCAGGTTACTAGGAGAAGGCTGTAGGCCTCATAACACAGAGATATCATTTCTGGCCCTCAGTGCTTGCAGTGCATCAGCAGAGTTTGGATGCCACCTTTCTGTTGTTTGTGCTCTCCTGTCACACCTGTAACCAGCTCAGCATCTGTTTTGTACCAGACAAAAATGAGTTTTCTCTAGTTTTTGGTTCTCCAAGTTGCAGGAGTTTAACTACAGGCTATCATTCTCATCAGGGTAACATACAATTATTCAGAATTAATGTTTGTTTGTTTTTTTTTGACAGGTCTAACAAAGCACTGGCTGAGTCCCTGGATAAGGCAGATGATCCATCAGATCCAATTGTAAACAAACTGTTGCGATCTATGGCCACTCAGGCAATGTCTAATGCATTGTACTTCTCAACTGGCTCTTGTTCTGAGGATGAGTTTCATCATTATGGTATCGTGTCGCTTCATTTTTTATGGAATTCCATTCTTCCTGAACTGCCGGGGGAGGCAACTGATGGCTCTGATTGCTTATCACTGCTTCCTTTTTTATTTGTAGGACTTGCTTTAGATAAGTACACTCATTTTACTTCTCCTATTAGAAGATACGCTGATATGGTTGTTCACAGACTCCTGATGGCAGCAACTCTGAAGGAAACTAAGGATGTGAAGGATAAATTGTTCAGTAACAAGGACCTTGAGGAATTGTGCAGACACATTAATAACAGGAACAGGGTAAGGCAGTCTCCACGTTGTCTGTTTGCATGCTACCCAGGGGAAGAGGACACACCTCTCTACTGTGACTTTTGGGTACTATGACACTGCAGCGCTTCTTTCAGTTATACTGGGGAATAAGAAATGGAAAAAGTACATGAAGACCAAAGTCATAAAGGCTTCTTTGAATATTCATCTGTCCTTTTGTCTTCTCTTTTTGTGGGGGTGCCTGCAGGCAGCCCAGCATGCTCAGAAACAGTCCACTGAACTCTTCCAGTGCATGTACTTCAAAGATAAAACCCCAGAAACAGATGAGCGCTGCATAGCAGATGGGGTTATCTACTCGATTCGAACAAACGGTGTGCTGCTTTTTGTGCCAAGGTAAGTTGATTAGAGCTCGGGCTGAGACTAAAAATAAGACAGCTGCTACTGCAGTGCTGTGAGGACACCTCTGGTCCTTGAGAAAGGAAGCGTTGACTGATGGCTGCATTGTAGATTTACAGAAAAAACAGTTTATGATTTTCTGTGCTTTGACTCTGAAAAGGCACTGCTGTGGAGGAATGGTAAGGCTGTCCCACATGGTGTATTTGATTCAGAACATTAAAAGGCTATTTTTGTGCCCAAGTGGTTGCTGAGGCAGAATAACGACTGGAGAAGATGTAGCTTAGTTTTCAAGTAAAGAAACCATGCATTTGTCAGCACTCCTTTCGTTCACTGCAGACTGTGGTGTTTGCAGGCTGAGAACCTCCTGTGAGCATTGGTGCCACACTGCCCTTCTTCCATTACCTGGATGTTCCAGGCTCCCTCCAACACACACAATAACGTGTTACTGATTTTTAGTTCTTCTCTGCTGCTTTTGAAGAACCTCAGTTGCTGTCTCATCGTATACTGTGAGGTCGTGTTTCTGACAGCAGCGTTTGTGTGCACTGAAGCAGGATTATCAGCCTGCAGTGTTTGCCCTTTCACTTTGCTTTATATAATCCTGGCGAGGCCTCCTTTGGTTTTCAAATTAACCAGCTAACAGAAGGTTTTTGAAGAGTTCCCCCCCCTCATGGCTGCTCGTCTGCTTTCTTTGTAGATACGGAATCAAAGGCGCCGCGTACATGAAAAACAAAGAAGGATTAGTCCTCTCTTGTCAGGGTGAGAGCTGCGAGTGGAAGCCTGGATCGCTCCACCGGTTCCAGAATGAAATTACTTCCATGCCAACCACTGGAGAATCAGTTACACTAAGCCTGTTTGATCACGTTACAGTGAGTATTTAATTCAAAGGAAGTAAGAGGAAATAACATGGTCAGAAATAAAGTAACTTTTAAATTGTTTTTAAGGTGAAAATACTTGTGCAGACTTCCCGCTGCCACGCTGACACAATCAGGCTTGAAATAATCAAGAACACGCCGTACCAGGCTGCAGCCACAGAAGTTTCCAAGAAGAATTTTGGTGTGGTAAAATCTGAGTTAGTCAGAGAAGTCAGTCAGTCTGCAGCAGCACTGAGCGCCCAAGAAAAGGCGAGAGGAGCAGAAACTGAGGAGCAGTACCTGGAGTATCAGGAGTACTGCCAGACAAAGGGAGCGAGCTTATACCAGCTCCTGGAGGAGATCAGGGACTTGGCTCTTTTGGACCTTTCAGCTGATGCATGCAGTTGTTGATGCTCTGCTTAGAGTTACTTTGTACAATTTTTTTATTTAAAAAAGTGTATTTAAAAAGAGAAGCTGTTTTAATGAGACAAATTGTCTATTTTAAATAAGAACACTTTGTATCTGATTGTGAGCACGTGCAACAAAGATTTTATACACGATAAACCTTATTTTCCAGAGGAAAGCTCGTGTCGTGAATCCTTTCAGTTGTCCTTCAAAAAAGAAAAAGCCTGCTTACCCTTGTTCTCCATACATTACATTCTTAAACCTTAAGTATTACTTTACCATCATCCTACTTACAACAACTGGGGGTTCTCCTTCACTGTAGCGAGTTCTAACTCGTATCTACATGAGTTCAGTCACACTAATCCAGAGCCTCACTTAAGTGCCTCATGTAACAGCTGCTGCCTTGTTCCCTCTGCTCTGTGTGCTGTGTTTGGCCTCAGTCTGTCTTAATTTCCAGATCTTCAGTTTCTCTTGAGCAAGTTCATGCTGCTGGGTAAGGCATTCCTAGGCCCTGAGCACAGCTGCCATCCTTGAGCCTAGATTCATTGTACAGAGCAGAAGAGGGTACTGAACTGCTGCAGCTATTGCATAAAAGGGAAAAAAAAAAAAAACAGTATTGTAAGAGGATGAAGCACAGCTTCAAGCCAGGAAACAGGATCAGATTGAGACTATTAATTTAGTCAAAGCCAAAATGTGACCTAATTGTCAGTGTAAACTGGCAAACTGGGAAGTTGAGTTTAAGCAGCCTCATACAAGAATTTCTGTTTGACTTCTGAAATTTAATAGCTTCCATTTTATAAGAAAAAGATACAGGTACTTGATAAGCAAGTTAAAAAACTATCCAGTATGCCTGTTCAAGTGTAGCACTGTTCTCTATTATATGTCCTCCATTAAAGGTGTGCACGCAGACTCAACCAGTCAACGTTCCAGTAAAGTTCAGTCTGACGTAACTGGAAGCTGTCAGAGCAGGCCAGAAACTCATTTCCTCAACAATGACAGTAAAGGGACAAAAAAAAAAAAAAAGTCTCATATGCAGATGAAGAACAGCGTTCTGCTTTCCAGTGTGGGGAGCAATTCATCTGCAGCTCCAAGGAAAGGTTTGACCAACTCCACAGATGGAGCAGTTAAGGCTCTCCTGGAGCTCCTGGAGTCGGACTGGAGAAAGCCAGAAACACTCCAACACAAACTGCAGTGCCTGAAGCACTGGGGTCCTATTAAGAGTCACTCAGAGCACAAGGAGTGCTCGCTGCCTGCCACTGGCACGCTGCAATCTTCTCTGTCCTCAGTTTCTGTGACAGCAACGTCTGCAGCAACCTGAGTGTCTTCTAAAGCGTCAGTCAGATCCTGAGCCACTGGGATGTTGAAGTCCTCTTCTGGGTAACTAGGGGAGAGCTCTAATGGAGGAAAAACAAAATGCCTTCAGCGAGAACGTACCGCTGCTGTGTGCCCGACACAAGTTTCTGTTGCCAGAATCGCAACCTTCAGGAAAGCCAACTCCAGAAGTGACCAGCCAGTTCGTCTCGTTTCACCAGAGACAAGCTATCACAGCTCAGCACGATGCTGGGGAGAGCAGCTCTGACTTAGCTTTACAGGGATCGACTACAGGAACGTAGTCTGAATTCAGGAGTTACAGTTTTCTACTTCCTATAAAAGCAATACCAAGTACCTTCCCCTCGGCACCACCTCAGCTGTCAGAGCCTCTCAGGCGACTGAGCTCACAGTAACACTGGAACTGCTTACCATCCTGCTGGGACTGGCTGCTGCTCTGCATCTTCGCCTGCCTACGTTCCAAGGCCAGCTGTCTGTTCCTCCTGATTCGCTGCTGTTGCTCTTCAGTGAGAGTTGTACCCGGAAGAGAATCAAGTTCTACGTTCCCAGAGAAGGAATGCACATCTTCTGTGGCCGCATCCAGCCCATTGCTTCCACCTCCACCACCTGGATGAAGAGGAATTGAGGGAGGGGCTGAGGAGGAGCAGGAACTGCTCCATATTAGCAGAAGGTCTATCAGAAAAGCTTTTTACGTAATTTCTGATTATATTTTGCATTTTAAAGTTGTATTTCTGAGAGCCAAAGATCATTCTGCAATTTTGCTTTAACTCAGTCTTCTATCTAGGCACATATACTTGATATTCCAGGTATAAACCAAATCAGAAGAAGCCAAATGCAGAGTCCACAATCACAAGCAGTGCCTGAAGGTTGAAAAGAGTAAAGTCATGCAATTCGTACTGAAAGGCCACACACTTCTCTTCCCACTGCTTCAGGAAGCAGAAGGACTAGCAACAGGAACCAGACTGAACACAGACATCAGCCACTTTTAAATTCACTGTGCACTGTCACAGAGGTTTACTCATTTGCTAGAATTAATGTCAGCCTAATTCCACTAGGCAAACTTCACCCAGCAACCAGAGAAGCATGACACTCTTGAAAGAGCTCATTACGTTTGTGCCTCTCTGCAGCACTCTGTCTATCAACAGAAGCTGCTGACAAAAGGTTGGGGTATTTAATACAGCACTCCAAGTTTTTCTTCCTGAGCTGTGGGATATAGGCACGCTCGCTCTCAGCTGTGACTCAGCAGCTGTACAGTCAGTAACATGGCTCAAGAACACACAGCACAGCACTGCAGTACAGATGTATGGAACCATCGCACAGAAAATCTGATAACTCTGCAGACACTGTCGGCAGGAACCATTCACTTCACTGTCCGTGGCCGCTTATGGCTGCATTCCATTTCCAGCAAATGCAGCCAACAGCAAAGACAGCCACAGGGCGTTACCCACAGGCAGGGCAAGGTTTTGTCCTTACGTAACTTGTTCATGAGTCATGAACAATGAAGTTAGAACTATAAAAAGGTGTAGATAATTGTTTCAAGAGAGACCCACAGGGAAAGCGTAAACACCAGCAATGGACATTAGGAAAGACTACAAAAATTCTTACTTCTGCTAAAAGTTCCTTTCACCCTATTCGGTGAACTCTGCTCCTCTCCCTCTCATTTTTATTGGAATAAAGAGCTCGTTTGTTTCTGAAATACTGGAAAGAAGGAAAACCCAACAGCAGGCATACAGCAAGACCAGTACACACACAGCAGCACCTGCAGCCATTACTGAGGCCCTTTGTAGAGGACTCAGCACCCCAACTCCACTGTAACTGGACTGTAAACAGTATAATAAACTCTTCATTCCCACAATCTCAAGATCCAAGAGCTCCTCAGACTGCATCCTCATGAAAGTGAAATACAAATCGTGAGCATGCTCAATTGCTAACTGCAGGAATGGTGGCTCTCAGCATTTTCTTGGGAAGAATGTTGCTAACACCATCGGGAACAGCCACTTTCCGTTTCCTTCCTCTGTGCCACGCAGATATTATCTACACAAAGCATTTTATTCTGAGTTTGGTTTTACAGCCTACGTAACCCTGGTTTTAAAGGAGGACCACTCAGCAATAGCTTGTACAACAGGAAAACATATCACGGTCATTAACTTCTGGTTAGTAAAGAGAGGAAGTTTTAAGAACTGAACTAAGAGCACAGCAAGCATACCTTCATTAGCTGGGAAGTCTTCATGCAGAATAGGAAGATCAAGTCTAATTCGTTTTAGGCAAGTCTGCAAATGAGGAAAAATTAAACTAGTGGTGTTTCACCTACGGGAAAAAAATCTCTTACACTGATATGTTTTTAACAGTATTCCCAATTTCTCTTTATGCTGTATTACTCTGAAATCATATTCCTTTTGATCCTTAACAGTCTGTCGTTAGCCACACAGAGCAACATCCTTCATAAGCCACCTATTCCAAGTTCAGACGTACGCAGTTCCTGCACTTCCATGCAGACTGCTTCTGTAGAGGTGTCCTGTCAGAGGAGGGCCTACCAAGTATTAAAATAATTTCTAAATGCACACTTACATACCTGAAATAGCTTTTTAAATGAGAGGATGAAATACATTTACTTGCATACATTATACTCCGTAGCAGTATGTACATCTTACACCTTTTGCTGCGTACTTGTTCTTCTAAGCCATTACTGCACGAAGGCAAACCAACAGCAACAACACATACCTGAACTTCCTTTTTGTTTCCCAAGGACTCCACTCTGTCAATAAACTCATCGAACTGCAATTTTGGAAATAATCTATGAGCCCAGTGCTCCATGTGTCGCAGAAGCGTCTTCAGATCCTCTGCCTTGAACATAACAGAAGATATCCAGCTGTTAGAAGCTGATTAAGTCAGCAGACTGCAGAGGGAAACGCGATAGTAATTTTCTGAAAACACTGAGCACCTGCAGTCTGAAAATCTCTTGAAGGAATCTAAGTAATATGAACGCTTGAGTAATCTTCCATCCCATAATCAGCACGTAAGTGCAGTTTAAAGCTATGAGAAAAGGAGCAATAAGAGCTCAGGAAAAGCATTCGCATGCACTGTAAAACACGTGACGGGTTTCGGAGATGTCCTTAAGCAACACATGTGCAGCCCCAGAACAGAAGTGCACGGGAGCACAGCTGGTATTTATTTTAATGTACATTTTCCGGCGTGTTCTGCATTCCAGATTTGTTAAGAAGCCTAATAAAGCCTATTCCAATTCCCAAAACCTCTTTTTGTGGGTAAAACAGGAAGAGGAGCAGACACGGTATTCTATTTTGAAGGAGAAGTAAAAAGGTGTAAGATCAAAATATTCATTTCATAAAGCAGCCACGTGGATTACTATTTAAGCTCACAACTACAAACCACAGCAGGATATGTCCAAACACTGTCAGAAAGCTGCTGTCCAACCAGAGTTTGATACCAGTCCTCCCCATATCAGACAGGCAGCAATCTGTTGATTTAAGCTGATCTTCCAGGAAACGCCCCAAAAGCTCTCTGTGTCCTACCTCGTGCCCTTTACCCTTGAACTTCACATTGTCAAACATGTGTCTTAAGGCGGGAAGTCCTCTTTCTGAAACTAACCTGCAAACGTCCAATGGTACAGTTACTTAAAATCCAGCCTTCTCCCAGCAAACACAAAGAAACAAACACACATTCCCTCGCATCACCCAAAGCTACAGAATTCTATTCAGGACAGACACAGAATCAGAAAACGCAGGAAGCGAGACTGCTGTAGGACCTGAGAGTTTCGACAATGCACAGCACATACGTCCCCAGCCCAAGCAGCTTTTCGATTCTGATTACACGGAAAGAAAATGGAACAGTCACTGCTGGTACCTATGCTGGCCATGGAAAACTTGTTAGATATGTGACCCAAGCATCTGCCTGGGGCATCAAGGAAAACTCAACCAAGTTAAGACTAATTACAGCATCATAAAGACAGGCAAGGAAAAAAAGGTTGAGATTGAAGCGCCTGGTGCATGCTCTATCCCTAAAGCCCTTGCTCTTTGACTTGGCTATGACCAAGTAGAGATCACAGTGACCTTAACTAGCACGTCACAGCCACGTACCAAGTCCAAGAGGAAAAGAAACACGAAGTTCAAAAATACCTGTGAGCATCTAGCTTAGGAATTGATCTTTTAACTGCTTTCCGTGCAGCTGCAGAAGAATCCTTTCCTTCCGACTGCTGGTTTCCATCCGGATCTAACAAAGAAAACATCGTACTGTAAGTATGCAGCACAAATGGCACCAGCTAGAATGACACTGCATGACACAGGCTCCTGTTCTGTCAAAAGGACAACTGTCACAAGCATTTCACTGCTCCAAACAAATGTTTGTCTGCATACTTCATCTAACTTCTCCCATGAGACTGACAGTCTTAAACTTTGCAGCCCTAAGCAGCAGACATTCAGGAGCTGGAATGCTCCTTTTCTTACATCAAGGAATTACACACTTCCTACCGGCCTGTTCTGCACACAGGACTGCACCAAGAACTTATCAACTGCCATCAATACAACGTAAGTGGGGCTTTTTTCACAGAACCTATGATGTATGGACACGCAGGATCAAGAACAACTTAACTGCTTTTTTAACCTATACAGCATAAGGTTACTTTTACATCATAAGCACAGCGCAGCAAAGTAGAACTCCAACAATACTGATCTCACAGCATTTCATTCTACACCGAAAAAATCTCCAGGGTTCTCACCTCCATTAGCTCGAGCCCATTCATCATCTCTTCCTGGAGATGCAGGAGGTGGGAGAGGTGGAAACGTTTCATCTTCTGTATTCTCATAATCGGGGAGATCAAACAGGTTGTTCTCCAGAGGGTCTATCATGGCCATGGATTAATGCTTTTTCCTTCTCCTGCAGGAAATGAGGAATGACTGAGGGAACCGGGACGGGTCAGTTTTGGGGGGGAGGAGGCTCAGGGGAGACCTCATCGCTCCCTACAGCTCCTACTAAGAGGACGCAGTGAGGTGGGAGTCAGATCCTGCTCAGCAACAGGATGAGAGGTGATGGTCTGGAGTTGCACCAGGGAAGGGTCAGGCTGGGAAATGTTTCTTTTACAAAAGAGTGGTGAGGCATCAGCACCGACGGCCCCTGGAGGCATCCCAGAACAGCAGCCAGCGCGCGCGGTGGGAGCGGGATGGGGTCTGGGGATCTTACAAGCCTTTTTCCAACCTTAATGATTCTACGGAATACCAGAAACGTTTAAAAAGACGACTCAAAAGAACAAAAAAAAAAAAATCCTGTCACGGAAACAGACATCGGCTACACGAGACCCAGCCCCAGCAGAGGAAGGTCTGCCGACCAGAACGCAACGTTATATAAACTAAGCAGGGAGGATGGCACAACCCAGTACTGCTGGGCCCAGTGCCCGACGGGCTGCTCACGCTCGGTTACCTGGGGGCGGTGTGGAAGAACGCACACACGCACAGCAGCATTTCAGACCCAACGCTTTTCAGGTCAGCTGCTGAGACCAGAATCTGCTGAGCGGACGGACCCCGGCTCACAGCTCAGCCCTGCCCGCCGGGGCCGGACCCCCACAGCCGCACCCTGCGGCCACCGCAGCGGCCCCCGCCCCTCACGCGTCCGCCCCGGGCGGTTCTCCCCTTCCTACCGGGTTGTTTATTCACCAGTTCCCCGCCGCTCTCTGAGGGCCACGGGCTCCGCGCGCAACCGGCGGCCCCGGTCCCACAGGGCGGGCAAGGCGGAGCGCTCAACTCTCGCGAGATCTCACGCAGCAGAGCTGAGGAGAGCCGCCGGCCGGCTGGGGTCAGAGCGCGTGCGCGGCCACTCGGCCGCGCCGCGTTTGGCGCCAAGCGATCCGGAAGCGGCGGGTCGCGGCTGCGCGGGGACGGCTGAGGAGCGGCGGCCGTACGTGCGCGGTCCGCATCACGTGGCGTGCGGCGCGCGAACGCTGAGGGGCGGCAGTCGGGGACGTCGCCAACGGCGGTCCGGAGAAAATACGTGTGCGCGTATATACCTCTGCGGTACAAAGAGCGCTCTGTGGATTAAAGCAGAGGTTGGTTTCAGAATCTCAGCAGCGTTACGTAACCTCCGGCACCGAACGGATGAACCGACGCTTTGGAGGAGCGCTGGATGGGTGAGCGGGATCCGGTCCTGCGCTTCCCAGTGGGCAGCGATGGTTGCTTCCCCAGGAAACGACAACCAGCCACGCAGCTGATGCAGTAATACGTCAGAGAAGATGGGGCGACTCGCTTGGATCCTAGCAAACAGTTCTGGTTTCTGGTTCAGGTGAACCTGAGATACCGTTTGTTGCCGCGTACAGCAGTGGTACCGCGTTAAGACTGCGGGAGGCTTGCTCCTCGTTCTGTATTTATGCCTCACCTGCAAAACGAGCGATTGGCTGTTCCTGCCCCCGCGGGATTTCCCTGTGTGCGCAGTGAAAGCCTTCCCCGCCCAATGCATCCTCAGAATGGGCGTGTTGGTGCCGGTGGAGGTTTCACTGTTAGCTTAATTAAGGTATTTGTGGCTTATAGCTTGTCGATCTCATATGCATTGTAAATGATTCAGTCATCTTCAACGTTACGTTTTTCCTTTTTACACAAGAAACAGGACCCAAGGCAGGGGCTGGTAGGCCGGTCTGGAAAAGTGGTAATGAAGAGAAGCTTTTTTTTTTTTTGACATATGAGGGCACATTATTTCCAGTGGTGGCGGAATCAATAAATCAGAGTCACCCTGTCGTTTCCGTGGTACCTTAAGCTCTTGTTTCTGTCACCGTGTTCCTCCCTTTAAGCTCACAGCACCATCACAGCTGTCCCCCACTTCTCTTTCCTTCCTTTGGGAAGAAAAACGAGCAGCCGTTCCCCGTTAGCTGAGGTTAACGCTGTCGTTACGTTACGAGCGCAGCAGTTCTCCGCCCACGACTGAGAAACGCGGGACGTGTTTCATTCCGCGCCGTTTCACGCCGTGCTTTTCCCACGCGGCACGCGACGTCGCGGGGAAACTTCTCAGCGTCACACCCCAAACTTCCACAAAGTCTGGGATCGTGCTTGGCGGAGCCAGGTGCCCACACCCCCCCCCCCCCCCGGCCCGCCCCGCGCTGCCGGGCGCAGCGGTGACCCCACAGAGGAGCGGCGCTTAAAGCCCCGCAGCGCAACGCGGCCGCGGCTGAGGGCAGAGCGCGCGGAGGGCGCTGTCCCGCGTCGGCTTCGCGTCCCACAGTGCGCACGCGCACGCTGGCCGCGGCTGCGCGCCGGTCGGGTCGGGCGGTGTGCGCAGGCGCAGTTCCGGGGAAGGGCGCATTTTGAGCCCGGGCAGTTTTTGTCCGCCGGGAACAGCCCGGGGCGGGTTCGGTGCCGCTCCGCCGGCGCTGCGCGGTCGGTGGCTGCGCCGGAGCGGCGGATCGTGGCCTCGGCTCCTTCTCGGGGAGGCGGCCGCGCGCCGCTCCGGCGCTGAGGGGCGGCCCCCAAGTTTGCTTCGCCTCGGGAAGTCCGTCGGATCCGGCCGAAGTGGGGCCGCGGCTGCTCCGTCCGTCACGCCGTGCGCCGGCCGGGGGGGGAACATGCCCAAGAAGAAGCCGGGGCCGATCCAGCTCAACCCCGCTCCGGATGGCTCCGCCGTCAACGGGACCAGCTCCGCGGAGTGAGTGCAGCCCGGGGCCGGGGGTGCTCGCTGACGGGTCGGGCGCGGCCGCTCCTCCCGGGACTCGAACCCGCGGCGTTCAGGGGCTGCGGCGCCGCTCCGTCCCCTGCGGCTCTCCCGGCGCTGTGGCTGCGGCCGGGCCGGGGCTGCTCCGCGGGCGGTGCGTGAGCTGAGCGGGCTGGGGGGGGGGAAGGGGGGGGAACTCTGCGCTAATGGGGTCTGCTGTGTTCTGAGGTTATGTAATTGCACAGCCAGGGCCGAATTATAACGCTTCTAAGCGCGTCTTTCGTAGGTGTGTGCGGGAGAGGTGACATCGCGAGTCCTAGATCTGTAGGAAAAGCGTGGGTTTCGTTTTCTTTCCTTGGCTGTAAGCTAAACCTGCGCTGATTTGAGTAGTTTTGGTGTTGTGTTTTTTTTTTTTTTTTTTTCAGCTCGTAACGCTGGGTATGTTAGGGAGCGTGTTGGGAGAAAATGCCTTTGAGCTTTCTTGGACGTAATGTTGGTAAGCGTACGGTGCTGAGAAAAGATGCGGGTCTGAGCGCACCGCGAGTGCGCTTTGTGCGGGGGAATGGGGACAGAGCGCGGGATGGTTCCGCTTGTACAGGGCAGATGGGGCTGGGTCGCCGTGGGGGTTGGTTTTGCAGTCGGTGTCAGCACAGCGAGGCATTTGTTACAAAAGGAGTTCCCGTGCAGTCGGTAGATCTGTGTTCGCCACTTGGTTCTTAGGGCAGAGGTGATGTAGCTGGTAACAGAGGTGCGAGCTGTGCGTGCGTGTGGGAGCACGGATTCCTTCCCCTGTATGGTTAGTTCCTTGGATACCCGGGCTGCGCGCTGATGTGCTTATGTTCTGCTGTCAGGGAACACAGTGCAGAATTGCAGTGAGATGTGCGTGTCTCAGGCTGGAAGTATTCCGCTTGTGCTGCTGTTCTGGCCACGTTTTCAGGCGTACTCAGATCTCAAACACCTGAGCATCGCTGCGTGCACTCGGTGCCTCACAGCTCCAGCTGTGGCACTTCTAGCAAAGTCTTCTGACAGTGAGCTGGAGGATGAGCTCTTCAAAAACTCTCCTGTGGCAGATTCACAACCGTATCCAAGAAACACGTCTGAATTATGATGCAGGTTGACTCTTCTGGATCAATGGGCAAAAGATCTTATTTTCATATTTGACTGTGTAGCACCTTTAGATGACTGTTTTCAAGCCAGTTGTGGATAAGGTGATTTCATTTTCAGGGATCCCTTTTGCATGGTGGTCTTTGATGCAGTAATTCTGATATACCTGTGGCTGTCTTATTTTGCTACCAAAAGTTAATCAGCACACATACTGTATTTACTGCTGTGGTTCTTGAATATTAAATATGATAACATTTATTGTATGAATAAGTTTCCAGTGATATCAGAAAGTAAAAATTACAGGGACTCATGGGAGTACTGGGTAGTGTTTGCTCTGCTGGGCTGTCTTGCTGCACTTCGTTTTGTGTGTTAATTTGTTTGGTGTATGCCTCTGCTAAGCTTCTGCTCTTTGTTATATATTAGACCTATACCTGGCTTAAGCCAAGTTTAGAGTTGTTTTTAAGAATACTTGATACAGCTTAGTGAAAAAGCAGCTCTAGAAACCTGCTGTCACATACACAGCCAGAATTAGTTTATTTATGGCAGTGTGCCCTCGTCCTGCAGGTGTTACATCCTCACTTATGAAAGACTTCAAATTACTAAGAATAATTGCTTCAGAATTTGGGAATGGCTTTGGAGTGAAGCTGAAAAGGTTTGGGTTTTTGACTTTTTTTTTTTTTTCTTCTTAAGATGATTGATTTTCTGCTCAGTAATTTTTCCTCTTGCTCAGCAGTTGAAGTAAACAGTAGAGGTGTTTGAGTTCCGCACGCTTTGTAAAGCTTTGTTCCTGACTTAATGGAATTTTGGCCCTGAATCTCCAGTCACTCATCTGCTTCCAGGATACACAAACCTGTCCCTTTGATGCAAGCGATCTTCGCTGCTTCTCTGTTCTTCTCCAACCTCTCAAGAAAGGGGAGGGAAAAAAAGCTCAAATTATTTAGTGAAGTAAAATGAAGACCGAGTGAGAGGTGAGATGGTTGCTCTCTGTAAATGAGTGAAGGAAGTGTTTTGGGCCCGAAGACAATGTTGGTACAAAACAAACTAGATATAGATTGGCCATCTGTAATCCTATGTTAAACAAAAGAAGCTTGCTGGCTGTCAGTCTGAAGGTTCTGCAGCGTGTTCTGAAGAGATTACGGGGATCACATACCCTTCCTGCTTTAAAATACTGAAACAATATTTCTGGGAGTGGATGCATGTGATACTTCTGCTTCCTGGCAAAAACAAATTGGAAAAGGCAGAAATAAGAGGAGAGGTGACGGTGACTCAGGGTGCCCTGCTTCCCCTGCCTCTCTTGTCCATGTCCTCACCCTTATTTGGCATGGGGATTTCATTGACTGGCGTGAGCAAAAGCTCGCAGTGTGAGGTGTAGTGCTTGAAGTGTGTGCTGGGACTTGATTTTTGCTCATGTGAATGCGTTTTAAGCCCTGGCAAAGTATTATAAAGGAGAACTGAAGGGGTAAATACGTATGTACTGAATGTTTTCTTCAATTCCACAATGCTTTCCTCTGACAGAAGGTTTTGTTATTTGTGGCTTATGTAGTTATTACTGTAAGAGAGATCTCACTATGAGATCTTTCTGCACTGGGAGCTTTGCTTCTGCTTTCAATGCTTCCTGCTGAGGAGTGGTGATGCAGAGCTGGACCTGTGCTGCCATCCCTGGTGCTGTGTTGCCTGGGATCACGAGGATGAAGCCAGGTGGCACTGGCCAGCTGCAGGCTTCTACATTTATTTTCTGGTACTTTCGGAGCTGTGCTGGCGTGTGTGTGTGTGTGTGTGGAGGTTTTTATGGAGAAACGGGATAAAGATGAAAGGAAATCAAGTGTAATGAGAGGGATGCTTCTCTTCTGGCTGGCCAGAAAGAGAAGATATATGGAGAAATACTCCATATATTTTTGTCCCTGAACAGGAACATCCAACCAACCACAAAATGTGCTGAAGCCTTATAATTTTTGGGTGCATTTGTCTGTCTTGGAAGTGATTAATGTTGCGGTTAAGTACGTGCAGTAGTGTTTGTCACTGCTTAAAATCTTTAATTTCAGAAGAGGTGCTTTGTGATTGCTTTGCTTGTCCGTCGCTTACATTTGGATCTGTCTGCCTATTGCCATAGCTACTCTGAAGCCTTGCTTTTTCACTTTGCTGAGTAAATAAAGATGACTACTGTCTCTGCTAATATAATTGGAACTTTCCAGAACTGCCTGGAACTTGGATTTAATAGACAAAATGATTTTTTTTTTTTAATTTAGCATCACTGCCTTTCTGTTGTATAAGCAGTTGTATTGAGAAGGTAGTTGCAACTGAAATACCGTTATTTTTCTTTCCCCCAGTCCAACATGCAGCTCATGCTTCCTCCTGCCAACTGACTTCTCCCCAGTCCAGGCTGAGCTTTGATTCCTGCTCTGGTGGAATAGCGTGACGTGGTGAATTATGTGAGGTAGAATAGCAGAGTAAGGTATTCCTGTCGAGCTGGATTAAAAACAGTATAAAAGGGCACTTCTCTTTTCGCTACAAAGAATGTGGAAGGAAAGGTAGGACGTGGAGTTGACGTCCTCCTTTATCACTGAATGGAGGCAGGTCTTTGAGAACGCAAGCAAACGCTGCCTGCAGATTTGTACCACCTTGGGAACTGTGTTTTCTCACAGGATGTGACTTTCTCTCAAGTCCAGAGATGCTCTGAGCTGTTCCTAACCTCGTTGTTGCTGGTGGTGTGTATGTGTTGAGAGCTGCTGGAAGCAAACTTGTTAGAAATTGGTGACCAGCAAAATCCCATTGTAAGGGAACCCTTAAATTCTTAATGTATGTGAGCTTCTTCTTGTTGCTTGCTAGTTGTTTTCTTTCAGTTCATGAAGGAAGGCTCTGATGTAGCTGGTGTGACCTAGGAGTGCAGCTGCCTGTATGTGATAGCCAAAGAATAATATGGGAGTTACCTGAAAGCGGTTCAGTTTGTATTGAAGTTCTCAAAAGTTATTTTGCACCTTGCAGCTTTCATGTTTGTCAGTATCCCTCTGAAGGGAACTTCAGTTGGGTTTTGTATGAGTTGGTTGGGATGGGAGGTTGGTTTTTTATTTCTTTGGTCCTCAGGCTTGCATTGAAACTTGGAGGGACAAGAGGTGAGCAGCAGTCAGAGGCTGCTGGGAGCAGGCCTTGCTCTGAGAGTTTCTCCTGCACCAAGTAAAACTTTTTGCTCAATTTTCCTTTTGCTTCATCTAAACTCATCCCCAAGAAGATCTTTTTCCAGTTTGTTCATTGTAATGCTTGCTGGGTTGCTTCTGCTAGTTGACCTTTCATTCTGTGTAGGTGATTGTTATTATTTTAAAACCACCGAGTCTCTGCTGAGAGCAGCTCCTGTGTGGAATTGCTTTGACTTCAGGGCATTTTCACTTGTGCATTGTGCTGGGAGGCTGGCTCTGAATGAGCTGGCAGAATTGCAGTTATGTTGAATGCGTACACAGAATTACTGCAGACTTGTAAGCACTTAAGGGGGGGAAAAATCTTTTTTCCTGCCCCCTGCTAATGAAGAATTAGCCAAGCTTACAGATGCGTGTGGTTTGAGAACGCATTTTAGGCCTGCAGTCAAAAATGCCAGACGCTTCTAAGAAAACTGAGTGTTTTGTTGTTCACTAAATCCTCAAAATTTAGGTTAAAACATAATGACTTTTCTAATCTGCTTCAGTCTGACATTGTCCTTCACTGAACTAGAAATAACGTTTTAGTAATTAAGAAGCTAATAGAGCACATGACATCTCATAATCAGAGAGAAAGCTTGGGTGTCTTACCTCTTTACATTATTTTTGGATGCACATGCTGAGAAAATACTGAAGCAAGCAGACACAGCTAATACATGAGTAGTAACTCAAGTGGCACATTGTCCTGTTCTGCTCTTAATTGCGAACTAAAAGCTGTCTGTCAGGTGTGGATGGAGGAGAGATGTGTAGCAGTTAGTACTGATGTACGGGTGTGGAGTCTGGTGCACTTTGACTTGGGCATTACAACCCAATGGGAACTTGCTGTCACTCCGCATAACCCAGTCATTGTTCAGAAAGCCCCAATCAGTTTAGGAGCACTAAATAAACTGTGAAATGAAAAGTAGTGTCGGTATTCTGCTGAGATCTGAGGTAGGGGATGTGCCAGCTGCTCAGTTTGAATCCTGACTTCTTTTTTCTGCCCACACCAGTTCTGCAGATAGAATTACAAAGCTGGGATTTCACAATGGGACACGTGCAAGATCCTGCTGCTCCAGAGCCTCTGTCCTCCTCCTCTGCCTGTGTGTTCCTGGTGCTTTCCTTGTCCCATCTCTTCCAGCGAACTGTGTTGAACTGAGTGAGAGTTTTCCCACTGAACCATCTCAGACTTGGCAGGGCTGTCCTCTTTTCCTCACATTAGCACTGATGATTCCACACTGTGCAGTTTAATCAAGGATATAACCCAGCTGAAGATAGGCGATATTCTGCAGTTAAGTTTTAAGTGCGTGTGCTCTGAGTGGCTCAGGCACGAGTGGCTGTGGCACAGGGCAGAGCCATCTCCTGTGGCCTGAGCTCTGGTTGTTACAGAGCTGCATGGCAGTGCACAGAGGGGCTCTGAAATCCAGCAATTACAACAACTTCTCAGCAGCGTTGGCAGCAGCATTTTGAAGCTTGCTGAATTTTGGGGGAGGCCATTCTTTCTCCCAAAGTGTTTTCTTCAGAAGGAAGCAGTGGAACTTTTGTTCTGAAGACTTGCTGATGCATTGTTAGAAATGAGCAATCGGGTGGTTTCTGGTTGATATGTGTTCGGTTTTATTTCCTCGGGCGGTCTCATGTTTAGGAATGAGCGTGGAAGCCTGCCTGCCAGTCAGCACTGCAGGGATTGAGCAACCGGGGAAGACAGACTCACTGCTGGCAATCCCTTTGCAAACATCTGGTGAGAAGCCATTGTTAACCTGACTCATGTCCGAGCAAGAGGAGAGTGAATTGCAGCAGGACTTTGTCTGCTGACAGCTGGGGATGTGGGTTCCTGCTGGCACGCAGCAGGAGGAGGTGCTCGGGGCATCTGTTGCTCTGTGTTACATGCAAAGGCACGAGCAGACTGTTCCAGCACTGCTACCTGCGTGTGACCCCTTGCACAGATGAACACCTTCCTAAATATCTCCCCGGAGGCTTTTAAAGCAAGGCTTCCTGGCAGCTTGTCCCTGTTTCTTTTGCTCTTTGTTGTTTTTATGACTCTTTGCTCTTCTAGAACTTTTTCCATTGTGGTGGGAAGATGAGTCAATGGCTTTAATGCAGAAAGATAGTGCACAGGGTGCACATTCTAGGAGGAAAAAAACCACTGCTTTTTTTTGTATAGAGAGATTCTGCCTTTATATAGGGGTGTGTGTGTGTGTGGATATTCCTGTATGTGCTGTTGCAGTCTGTACATATAGAGTCCGAACGATTATATCTTTTAGTCAGTGGCCAATATTGGTGATGCTGCATGTTATGCAGTCTCTTTCAGATTAGGGCAGAGATCTATATGTTCTGTTCAGTTTTCTCCCAGTCCCAGCTACAGCTTTTCTTTGTGTTTTAGTTGCATGTTCAGGCACTTCTCTTTCCCCATCCCTGATGGATTATTGCAGCTTTTGTCTTTTTGGCTCCTTGCTCTGCTCTGGCCCTGAGGCTCGGAGTGGTGATCTTGGCATTGCGGGCATTGTAAGCAGATACTGTAACTTCATCTCTCTGTTACTGTAGCGTCTCTCTAAAGCCGTGTCCTTACCCATCAGGGAGTTGTGAGGATACTGTAGCTGTTGTAATTGCCCTACCCAGCCCTTGTTTTTATTAAATTCCACTTGAGTGTTTGGAGACCTTGTTTAAAACGGTTGAAAATCAGGACTCGTTAATGCACACGTGTAGGCTGGTGATTAGGATACTGTGAGATGTGTTTATCCTCTGTGCTGTGTTTTGAATCCCCACAGTGTCCATGAGGAAGCCCGGGTTGCCCTGTGGCTGCAGATAGCAGCGATGGGTGCGTGGCAGGAAGATGCAGGACTTGGTGATGAGATGATAATTTTATTTTTTTAATCGAAATTGCAGAGTTAATCTGCTGCACGTTTCAGCTGCAGCTCTATTGCAGGTCCAGAGGAAGCTGTTGACTGAGTTAATGCTGGTTGTGAAGATTAGCCGCAGCAGCATCAAATATGGGGAAGGGGGCTGGAGCCCTGCTGGCTGCCTGGGCCCGAGGTCTGTAACCCAGGTGTTGCCTGCAGCAGCTGCCGAGGGGCAAGGGATGGGAAGCTGATGTCTGTCCCTTTGTGCCGCTATTCACTCTGTGACTTTGTCTCCTGGGTGAGCTCAGCCTTCGGATCAGAAGTTATCTGACACTTCAGCTCAATTGGAAAAAACAGGCTGACGAGTTCTGTGGCGTGCTGAGCAAAAGAGGGAGGTGTCACGTTTGCTTTAAAACACACACCTGTTGGCCTTAGAAAAATGAGATTAAAATATTTGAAGTCGAATTAGTCTGGCAGGAAGCTTTTCAGACAGGAAAATTTTGGTTAGTTTCACATACCTTTTACTAAGAAGTAGATGAGATTTGGAATGATCTGCTTGTTCTCAAAATGTGCCTTACCATCTCTGCATCTTGAGAACAGAACTGTATGCTAAGGTGTTGATTTTAATGCTCGTAAAGAGTACTTGTACTGAGCAATCATATGTCCCACCTAAAGGAAATTATTACTTATAAAGAACCTCTCACATGCAATATTGAAAATGTGCGGGAGTTGGAAGGCAGTGCATTTTTTCCCATGCGAGGTCAGATCTTTGTGGTGCTTTATGTGCTTGTTTTCTGAGGCTGCCCTGGGGTCAGCCCTGAAGCAGAGGCACTGTCCTGTGAGCTGTGGACTTCTCAGGTGGTTTTCCGTCTTATTCTCTGAACTGTTCTTTGTAAAAGGCAAAGGTAAATCAGAAAGTTAAAAAAAATAATAATAAAAACCCTTATTGCCCAGGTTTGGCACTGTCGTGCAGAGCAGGAGTCTGTCTTCTCAAAACTGCAGAATGCCTTCACGTTCTTCCTATTTTGTTTCAGCTCCCGGGTTGAGGCTGTTCATGGAAATAATGTAGTGAACTGCCTACTTTCTCCTTTAGATTGACAGCTGAGTAGGCTTGGGGAAAGTGTTAGTGTTCCAGAAAACAGCCCCTAAGCTCGCGTCCTCATCTGACAGCAGAGCTGCGAGTGAATGTACTTCTTTATGCTTTCTCTCTTGCTAATTGTTCAGCTTGCAGAACCGATGGTGATAGCTCTGAGCAGCTTTGTGACAAATTAGTGGTAAAGATGTGAAGATGGCATCAGATTTCTACTTCCTCTTCCAGTTCTTTTCTGAAGTAGACTTTGGGCTTGAATTTAGTGTTAATGTAGACTTTAGTGTTAATTTAGGCTTTGCTGAGGTGAGTTTAAAGAAAATCTCAAGGATTTGGAGTATTAGTGTCAACTAAGAGCAGGGAGCTCTCTTTTCTTGTTGCAGTGTTACATAGTAGAAGACTATGGCAGTATTTCTCTTCCCCTTCTCAGTCCAGGGAGCAGCTGTGCTCTGAGATGTTTAATGCGTCTCCTTCAGAAGTGCTTTCTTCAGTGCTGCCCCTGAAAGTGAGAACTGAAGGCTCTTGTTGCCTTCTGCCCATCGTGGTGCACAGAGGGAGCACACTTTGCACAGTCTGCTGCTCCTCTTCACCCAACGTGAGTGTGGAAATGAGAGCAAGGGAAGAGCTGCTCAGCAGTGTCCCCTAATTCACTGTTTGCACTGACAGTGCCCGCCTGCAGGCAGAGGTGGAACTTCTCCCTGGATGTCACAGGATGGTTGTTGCTTGACTCAAAAGAGTGGCTTCTTTGTGTCTAGTGGGAGAGTGCTCTGTGGTTAAGTTCTGTTCGGCGTTGTCATACTTCAGAGGTTACAGAAGCGCTGCCTGACCATGAATGTCCTCAGAGAGTGGAAAGGAAGAAGCAGTGTTGCCTTAATGGGAGGGATGTGATCTGATGGAGTGCAGGCAGAGGTGATTCCTCCTCCAGAACACCTGTGACTTGGTGCTGCCTTCAGAGAACAACAACCCCGAACTTCTATTGAACGTGAAGCTGAAGTTCTGGTGGTTTTTGATTTATTTTCTTATTCCAGAGGAGTCTTGTAATAATTGCTCCTGAGGTTCGGTGGTTAAGACAGGGCTTTAAAGGTGTTGTTGGCAGCTGGCCGTACAGCATCTTCATCAGTTTCTCCCTGCTGATGAAGGAGGCGTTTACTGAACGCATCCTGTGGAATTGCACTGTGTCTTTAACGAAGGGGGAGAGCAGCGCTGACCTCCCTGCAGCTCCATTCAGATGGGCGCGTTACAAAAGCTGGATTCTTTCCCTGGAGCACTGTGTTAGTGCGTGTTTGGCTTTGGGACCGCTAGCAATAGATTGAATGGTAACCTGTTGCTTGGAGAAGCACTTGGAACGGGGGAGAGCTGAGGTGGTTTTGATGATTTCCTGCTTTGATGGAGCCCTGGCAAAGGCATAGCTTTTTGACAGTGAAAAAACAACTCCAAGACTGCAGAAGGTAATGGTGATGAATTTTAATGGGAATCTGTCTTTTTGAGTAAGTTCTGTGTAAGATTAAGTACCTCCTAACGCTGCTCTGGAGGCGGCTGTTGGCGTGCAGTGTTCTGCTGTCGGAACTTCCACGGCATCTTCGCGGGGTCCTGCTGTAACATTGAACTGTGTATTCCACCTCCTGTATTTGTTGTTTTGGTTTACTTTGTGAAGCTTGCAATACAGTGAGGTACCTGTTACCTACACATCTGTTTCTGTGTGCTCTTTGCACTTGGGCTTTGTTCTGTCTTCGTGCTGTGACAGATAACAATCCCAGTTACTGGCTGGGAGCAGGATTGCTGCAGTTGAAGTGTGCAGCTTCCCAAATCTCATTTCCTTTCGATACTGGAACTATTTTAATGCTACAAATACTCTTGTATAATCAATTTCAAATGCCTCAAGCAAGTGACCAGAATGGTTGAGGGTCAAAAAATGAATACCAGGGGGCTGGACAGGATGTAACTATAAAAGTAACTGGAGATGTTACGGTTGGTTACAGTCTGGGCAGTAATTTGGTCAATGTCTTTCTTGGGTGAACTTCTTTGGTAAGAAGCTTTCAGATTCGCTTACTTTACAGTTAAAGAATGAGTTCTGAAAAATGCAGGTGAGACCTGAGAACGTAACTGCTGTTCCTGTACATCACTGCAGGTGATGGAGGCCCTGCCATTAGAGTTGGAGCGTGCTGGTGGTTCAGGTCCTGGTTTGCTCTGCAATACTGACTGGAGTTTTCCTTTCTGGAGAAGTGGTTCTGGCCTTAGATGGAGCAGAGATCTGTTTTGCCTTCATATTTATTTGCTATTGAAGTCCTCATAAGTGGAGAGACCTGATGTGTTTGTTTGGATGAGAACACCAGCTGTAACTTAAACAGTCAGGGAAGCAAATGCCTCTCTCTAGGATTGAAGTTTGAGATTGAAACAAAGAACATGTTTAAAAAAAAAAATAAAATCTAATGCATATCTATATAAAACTTAGCACACGTGAGCTGAATGTTGTCTTAGCAAGTTGTTGTTTTCCATGAAAGCATCGGCCTGACTGTGTGCTTGTTCCCTCACACTGGCACGTTGTCTGCTCCAGGCCACGTGCACAGGCATCGCAATGCTGTCTCCAGGAGCAGAAAGGCTCTTCTGCTTCAGAGCAAAAACTCAATAGCTGTTTTCTCCAAAGCAGAGCGAGGAAAGCTCTGTTCCATTCTGTTCCTGTGGCTCTAGTTCCTCTATTGTTCCAAGCCAGCAGCACTACCTTAAGCAATCTTTACAAAGACAGTGAGATCAGCATTCCTTCTCAGAATTCACGCATGAATGTGGGGACTGCTTCTTGCTGGGCAGATTGGAAGAGGTTTTTTCTAAGGAAACTGAAGTTCCCTGGTGAAATCAGTCAGAGACTGGGAGTTGTTGGTCTCAGTGGGTGACCTGAAAATAAACCATACGGTGATATATTTGCTTTATTGTGCATGTTAGAGACATTTTTGAACCCTAATTACTTAATGGATCATCATTCAAGGCAAACTGACTTACGGACTTGTGATACTCTTACCAGCTGTGCTTATCTGCAGAGGGAAGCTCCTTGTGGATGCTCTAGGATGCTTGCTGTGTGGTTGCCTTCCAGTTTGATGCTGCTGGTATAAAGCACCGGATGAGGCCAAAAATAAGGTGGCATTTCCTTTTTGTAGGACAGCCCAGAAATGGACCCCATGCACCAGAACTTACTTTTATTTCTGTGGTGAAAAGGGAGAGCATGGGATAAATACAGTAGAAAAGTTCATTGCTTTACTGTGTAAGACTGGTCTGGTCTTGAGCAGCATTTCCCCAGGACAAATATTTCTGTGGGACTTGCTCTTTATTTTCTTTTTAGCATGCAAGTAGATGCTACCTTTTTATCTTTGTTTGCTAATCTTATGCCTGGACTGACTAAACATGAAAACGAGCGACTGAACACAGCTCACATTTCCATTGGAGCTCTCATTCCGTATTCTCCTTAGCTTATCTCTTCTGAGTTTATCACTTCCTGTGTTAGCTTTGATTGCGTCCTGTCTAACATGCTTAGACTGATAAACCAAGTAAGAGCATGGTGTTGCTGAAACTTTGAGTGATCATTTAGCAGGAAAGAGCTGTGAATGCTTGGGGGTTTTCTTACTTGCCTTGCCTGAACCTTGGATGCACTCAGATCAAGATTTTGTCCTGTCTGGAGGTGCAGGCTTCCTAATTAAGAAGTAGAGGTTTTCACCCCTCTGTTGCCCCATTGAGTCTGAGTGTTGTTTGTCATTGTGTCCCCACAGCTGGCTGGCATTGTCCTGGCTGCTCAGGGAGCGTGCCTCTGCCGTGTGTTTTATGCTGTGTGTTTTATGAAGTGATCCACAGAAATAGCTCTCTTGGTTACTGGTGAATCTGAATTGGTTTTGTTTTTTAATGGGAGTGGTACAGACTGTAGAAGTAGATTCTCTTCCAGTCTTTCGTCCTGCATTCTCTGGGAACATTGCCTTAAATTTGGCTAAACAAATCAGGTTGTTTGCTGTTAATGTTGATTCGTGTGGAAACTGTTTCAGTTGGAAGCAGGAAATTTTAAATGAGCATTTGAGTTTTCAAATAACTGGGGTGGAGTGTTTTCACAGGATCTGACCCAAAAAATTATTGATATTTAAATGAGCAGCTTCTACGTGAACTATTACTTATTCAATGTATGAAAAGTCAGTGGATTAAACACTTGAACTCTTTGGGAAATGACAGCATAATCCTCGAAAATGCGGAACCAAAAACAGCTTGGGGATTGTGCAGTGATTCATGAGATCTCTGATCAGGATTGCTGCTGAGTCATTAAACCCACTCCTGTAGACACCAAAACTTAACACACGTGAATTCGGACAGAACCTCAGCGATGCAGGAAGCCAGGTATTGCCTGCTTGTGTTTGTCACTGCTTCGCCTTGAATCAAATGCTGCTTACTTAAAACAGAGATCCAATAATATGCATCTCATGGGGATGACTGTACAACTCTGTTCCTTCTACATAATGCATGTATAGGTGCAAAAATACAGTGTATTCCATCTGTGAACTCAGTGATCCGTTGCCCTTCCTCTTCCAGTGCTGCTGAGTAAGCTCGACCTGCTTGGAAATCAGCTTGTCCTTTTTATTGTGCAGAACCAACTTGGAAGCGCTTCAGAAGAAGCTGGAAGAGCTAGAGTTGGATGAACAGCAACGGAAGCGCCTGGAAGCTTTCCTCACCCAGAAACAAAAAGTTGGGGAGCTGAAGGATGACGACTTTGAGAAGATCAGTGAGCTGGGAGCAGGAAATGGGGGGGTGGTGTTCAAAGTATCTCACAAACCTTCTGGCCTCATCATGGCGAGAAAGGTGAGTACCTCAACGCCAGGAAATTAAGAACAGTCTTTATTAAGCAGGCTCTCTGGAGTACAGTTCAGAGAAATAAGTGATGCTGACGCAAAAGGCTGCTTAATGCCAACTTACTGGGAAGTAGCAGAAGTTAGTCTTGGTTATCCTGTGCTTTCTCAGAATTAGAGTTTCATGTTAGTGATGAGAGATGAAGTATTGATTTCCCCTCTTTCATCTTCTCCCTTCCCTCTGTTGTAACAAACGTGATCTTTTCGGCTGTGCTTATGTCTTTCAGAGAAAATGCAGTAGCCTCTCTAATAAGTAGGAGCCTTCAAAGTTACCAAAGCTGCATGTTAGGGCAAGTGGCAATATCTCGTACTCTGGGTCAAAAGTTTAGAGGAATGGAAAAAAATAAATGCTCTGTAATAGCTTCCTTTACAGCTGCAGACCAGGAAAGGGCCTCAAGAGGATCCTGGAAGAAATGAAAGCTCCAAAAACTGAGGGTGAAGGAATGCAGTGAAATACAGTGATGTCTCCTGTTTTGTGGTCTCATTTTGAGTGGAGGTGGATTCTGTGCAAAAAGGCACTCGACCTTCTGGCGATAGAGCGTGTCAACGATTCAGCTTTATGCTGCAAAACCAGTAACAGTTGTGACCTAGCTTACAAGAGAACTGAGAATTTGTTCCTTAAATAGCTTGGTATTTCAAATCTCATATATAAGAGGAGCTTTCACTTTCTCTCAAAATCCTTGGGAACCAGATACAGTTATGGAAATGCAGCTGTGACACTATAGGATTATTTCTGTTCTGGTACCTCATGTCATTCTGTGAGCAATGTTCCTTGCACACGGACATGCATCAGTGTCCTGCAGTGGGTCAGGCAGCTGCAGGCTACCCTGGTTCATGGGGAACAGTTTGCCCTTCCAGCAAGATAAAACATGGGATGTGATCAAATGGCAGATGCTGTTATTACACTATGCTGAAAGTTTCCATTTTTTGATTGGGAAATGAAAGAAATTGCTGTATGCCTTTGAAGAAGAGTGCACTGTTATCTGCAGTAAAATAAAGGAAGATGTACACATGCTGACTAATAATAACCGTGCTTAGTATAGTGACAGTTTGGAGAGAAGTGTTGAAAAATGCCTGCTTTAAGGGAGTGAGAATTAAGACATATGGAAATCACTGAGACTTTCTTGACCTAAATAGATTAGCTTGATTTTTATTTTTTTTTAACCTACTCTAAGTTTAACATGAGGTTTTTACCCCAAATCATCCATGTTTGATGCAATTGAGATGGTTGAACTACAGTTTTCTTTCCTGAATTGACTTCTTGTTCCATAATCAGGATTTGACATTTTGATTACTTATTTTTACTGTCCATTCACACTGGGGGAACTACACATTCTGTTCTGATTTGTGTAATAGACATTGATTCAAAGTTTCTTTTGGTAGAATTTTGAGTTGAGGGTAAAAAATAGTGCAGACTTACCTGGGATGTTGGTGTTAGTCCTGCAGCTTGTGGGAGGAAACATCTATCCCCTTAAAAATTTCTGTATGAAAATAGCATCCGGTAGATGAACTTGCCTTACCCTCAGGTCTTGTGTGTAACGTTCTGCAGCCCTGCCAGATGTTGTTACTGATTTGTCAGATGCTTTTTTCAGTGTGACAATGTTATTTACAAGGTCAGTAGTTTCAATGCTTTCCTATAGTAGCTGTTACTCCTTAGATCGTTTAACCAAACAGGATTTTTTTGGCTGTTTTTTAATGAGAAATTCCTAAAAGGTTTGGAGGTTGTCTTGCTCAGAAATGGCATGGAAGCAGAATACTTGAGTAACATGAAGAACATCTGTTGGTTTATACAATGCAGTGTATTTTAGGGGTAGCTTCTTCATTTTTTTGCTCTAAATCTAGTGTTTCTCACGAACAGTAATGTTTCAACTTCCTCATGCTGTGTTGTAGTGTTTTGCTTTTCCCTTTGCACTATGGAAGTAAGAATTACTTTACATTGAAGTCATAGGATAGCAGTGATGGGAAGGGGCCTTGGGGGGCTGTGCATCTGTGCTTTGGAAGCCTTGAGGCATAGAGCCTGCACACCCTCTGAACAAACTCTTCCTTCTGGAAGGTTCCTTGCCACTAAGAAAATAATAAGAGTGGATTATTTTGCAGTTGATTCATCTAGAGATCAAGCCAGCTATTCGAAACCAGATCATCCGTGAGCTGCAAGTTCTACACGAGTGCAATTCACCATACATAGTGGGCTTTTATGGAGCTTTTTACAGTGATGGGGAGATCAGCATTTGCATGGAACACATGGTAAGTGCATGCTAATCAGCTGCAGCTTGAAGTTATGGACAGGTTGTACCTTCAAAATGTGATTGTCAGCAGTTAACAAAGCAGACTGTCCTGTGTGAATAAAGAATCTGAAACCATTTCAGGTTCCCAATTTCTTCTCCTATATCCGTGGTACTTCTATATGAAGTTTTTCAAAGGTTAAAAATATTGACCTGATCCTGCTCCTCAGATGCTTGTTCTGGATTACGTTTGATTTTGTGCAGTATTGAGAGCACAGGGACTGGATGACACTGGTTGGAGTGACACCTGTGGGGCCCTTAGCAGCTCTGGTGATGAGAAAGTGATTTCCTGTGGCTCAGATGAATCCATAGTTTGTCTCTTCCAAATTTTACAGAAAGTGCAGAGAAAGATTAGTGTGCAAGAAGTGACCGAGCCTACAAGAAATAACTTATATGATGTTTTAAAGAGCAAAAAAATTTTAGTGACTTTGATTTTAATTGAAAAGTACTCATTATTTTTAAGCACTGTTTGCCTTTCTGTAACTATATGGAGCCAAGCACAGAGTCAGATTTCTGTCATTAGAGGTTAAGGAATGTTTTCCTTACTTATTTGAGGAATACTTTTTTTTTTTTTCAACAGTGTGCAATACAGTAAGTGTGAAGATTTCTTTCCCTGGCAAAACTGTTTCTTTGGAGAGAAACCTCACTTTCTCTGGGAAGTACATGTGATTGTTTTAATGCTGCTCTGGTCTTCTCTTACTGAAATTTTTAGAAGAAATTGATGGTTGCTTAGGAACAAGTGATCACGATCTTTTCTTTTTTTTTTTTTTTTTTGAGCATGTTCTGACTGAATAGAGTGTGCATACTCCTAAAATACAAGTGACTGTTGGGAATTATAAAGAACTTAGCTCCTCAGAATTAGAAACAGTGAAGAAAAACAAGAAAAAATGTCAATATAACTGGGCATTGCTTACGTAGATGATTTAAATGCCACAAATGTTCACACCTGCAGTTGCTAAAGGATGGATGGCAGTGATATGCGATTGCATGCGTACATAAAAGGCCTAAAGAATCTCAAATTGTTTACTAAGGAAGAAGATAACAAGAGCAATTGGGATTTAAAAGATCCTAAACAGGGAATGATATCTCTGACGGTGGATCTCTCTTCAGTATGAGAGGAGGCAGTATAAAATCCAGTGTTTCAGTGCAGAATTAAATGGACTAGATCCAGGATTTTATGGAAAGAACAATTGATTAAGGAGATATGAAACAGAAGGTGGATTACTTGTAGTCTTAATTAAGTGATTAAGTTGTTGACGTAATGCAGATCGCTAGGTGGAAAGTGCTTTCCTTTTGGGAAAGAGATTAGATCAATCTCCTCTCATTCAATTAGCATCAGTCAAAATTTGTGCTCAGGAGGAAAAGGACTGGGAACTGAAGACTTGAGGGTTTGGTATTTTGAGTGCATAAGTTCAAAACGAGCACTTAGCCTTGCTTAGCAGCAGGTATTAAACGTGCTAAAAGATTGGAGTCTGTTCCTGAAAGATGCTGAAGTTTGCAGCCAGCACTTCCAGGCAGCTAAGTTGTATTGTGCCTCTTCCAACGTTAGAGATATTCCTCAGGGAGTAAGAAAGGGTTCTTTTTCTTCTGTAAGAGAGGTTTGCTAATGCAACAGTGTTTTGACGGAGATAACTGTGAAGAAATGCAGTCTGCCTATGTAGTACTTCATCCCTTTGCATTTCTGTATATTTGTACATTTATGTATATATTTATATGCATCTGCTGCGTTTTTAGTCAATTGAAGGGCTTTCTTCTTGTTACCTTTCCTTTCTCATGAGAACTTTGTGTCAGTCTTCAAATACTAAAGCTTTGTTGTAGCTTTTTTCTTCTCATCACCATTTAGAGATGCAAATGCTGAAGGGTGGGTGAAGGCAAAAGGAAGCTGCTGGGTCACGTTGGATTTCTGTCTCCGTTACTGGGAGATACGATCTGGGTTTTTGGTTTCTTCCTTTTAAATTTGAGAAATAACATTTTAGTTTCTCTGTATGGTCTTTATTTGAGGGAATCGAAAACTTATGCACAAGGCTTTTGTTGCATCAGATACTCAAAACACTAAACCAGTTCTCCCTCCTCGAAGCCCTCAGCAACAGTGCAGTGCGTTTTACTTTGCCTGGAGTGTCTGTGTATGCATTTATTTTGTTTGACCTCTTAAGATTAGTAAGACTTTCATGCTGGATCATGTTTTTATGGTTTCTCATCAATATTCCATGTCATTAACTCTTCAACTCCCAGTGCACTGAGTGATGTTATGATGTGAAATACCATGATGAAAAAAACATAAAACCTTGACACATTTATTTGTATTTTGGTGCTTTGAGAGCTGTGCCAAATCATCTTTCTTCCCTTGGAAGCTGACAATCGCTCCAGATGCACAGAGCCAATAAGAGTTGATTTGTTCTCTCTCTGGGCGCAAGGGGAACAGATTGAATTATGATCACTATGCCATTAACACCTATATATTTGAGAAGCAGCTCTGTATTTTGCAGCATTTTCACCCTGGTGATCAGTAACAAGACTCTCTGTACTGCAGAGCTTCTTATTCCATCTTTGGAGGGGATGAGTTTTGTGTGTTGGTGCATCAAACTCCATGTTGCAGGCACATATAGGACTCATGATGCTTTGTCAACAGCTGTTTGTGGGCAGCACTTCTAACCAGGCATCAGATCTTGGAGTTACTTGTGTCAGAGGTGACTGTGTGAAGTGTTTGAGTGTTTGTCATTTTCTGGCAAGGAACAAGCATGAAATGGAGCAATTCCCACTGAGGAATGATTTTATTTTTTTTTTCCAGTTATGCATCATATCAGTGTTACAATGTGAAAAGTAACACTTCTCACTAAGCTTTAACACTCAGAATGTAGTCCTTGTTTAAAATGTTTCAGAGCAATTGGGATACAGCTTGACTATTGAAATGTTTGTTACCAGGATGGTGGCTCCTTGGATCAGGTGCTGAAAAAGGCTGGAAGAATTCCAGAGCAGATCCTGGGCAAAGTCAGCATTGCGGTAAGCGTGCTCGCTGTGGGTGGGTGCATGAGCATCTCAGCACAGAAATGCAGGGAGCAGCCACTCCAGGACTGAAAGATGTGACAGAGGAGTGTTCCTGGGTACTGAAGTGTTGTTTGAGGATCCTGTTGGTTCTGTTCTTAGTACAAGCTGGATGGACAGCTTTGTTTAAAATGTTCACTGCAATGTTAACGTAACAGAAGCCCCAAAATGTAGTTAGTATTCAGTTAGAATTCTTGTGGAAGAATAATATGCAGTTAGCTTTTGTTTCATAAATTGAAAGTTTTCATTGTATTTGTTTTCAGGTAATAAAAGGACTCACGTATCTGAGAGAAAAGCATAAAATAATGCACAGAGGTAAGATAAAATTTTATGTTGCAAGTCTCCATCTTTATTCAAGTTAAATACTTTTTCCATGATAAATTCCTTGTGGTTCAGTAGGATTTTGATCAGAGGTTGTTTTTTGTTTATTTTTTAGCAGTGTAAAGCAAACTTAACATTTCTTACTATGGCTGTCATCTGTCTTCAGCTTCTGCTGTCCTAATGCACTCTGTCTGAGTTTGTGCCTGTAATATAAGCATACATACACAGGACTTGTCTCTGGAAGAAACTGCTTGCTGCCAGGGCTGCTTGTGTAGCTGGGAATCAAATTTGAGACAGGGATCCTCACTTTGCAAGCAAGATAGGAATATACTGAAGGAAGAACCTGAGCTGTTCAACCATATTTTATGTACTGACTTTTGTTGGTATTTCTGCCAGCTGTCTGGCATACCATTATAATCATTTGCCTTGCTGGATAATAGCTCTTATACTTACAGACTTTTAAAAACTATTTTTTCTGTAGTTACATAAAATTAATATGTAACAAAAGGCTTACTTTACTGTACAATAAATGCCCTACCTCATTTTCAGGTTATAATTGCCCTTTTTAAAACCTAGCTCTTCCGTTAATCTGTGGCACGTTTCATGAAAGAAAAATGACACTTGATATGGTAAGGTAATAAATCCCCTTATTCCTGACACGTGTGAGCTGAAGGCTGGAGATAGAGAGTTGATATTTCTGGTTTGAATGGCACCACTCATACAGTGACTGTGCAGTATGCATTCAGCATGCCAGCTGTTCAGTGCATCTTGGACCATATGAGACCAATCTTGAGACTGTAAAAATATCTTCATCAGACACTCATGTGTCTGAGTATGTTTGCTAATTACTCCTTTTGGTCTGGCCAAGTCTGATTTGCGCAGTCTGTTGTACAGTTACCTTCTACATGAAGTACATTGTTTATTTTACATCACTTAATTTTTTTTAAAGCAATCAAATATAGCTCTCTGCTGGAGGAAGGAGACTGGAGACTCCTAGAGACTTCTGATGGTAGTTGCAAAGCCACTTGTCACTTACGAGTTCTTATATCTCCATTTTATGTTCATAGGCTTTTTTATGACTTGATTCTTGAAGGCCTCTTGAAATCACGTGGCCCTGGGTTGAAGGGGTTATCATGCAAAGCCAAACTGAGGCGAGGTCTGCAGCATAGGAGTAGCAGTATGTTGACCTGGGAAGACCCTTCTAGTGCAGGTGAAGCTGTTTCTGATAGTTATGTTTTTACAGACTGCTGCTTCCTTGAATCCCAGCTGAAATAAATAATACTATAAAAGCACAGTTCTTTTGGTGTAACTGAGTCAGTGGTATTTTGGAGACACAGCTGTAATCATTGGAGACTTGTTCTACTTTCTGTACCTTCTGTAGTGTGCCCTCTGTGATTACCAGTCCTGCACTGTCATGGTGTGACCAGCACTTGATGTGTATGGATTGTTCCAGGGATGGGAGTGGTTTAACAAGGATTTTGGCTTTGTGTTTTTCTGAGAGGAGGAGACTTATAAAAAGATTACTTCACTAAATGCTAGTGTGTAAAAGAACGAAAAAACCCTGCTTAAATTTGAAGAGAGCGTGGTCTGCAGTAACTCATTTCCAGGGAGAATTCAGTCCATCGATGCACTTGACAGTTTGTAATGACCTGGTGAGTGAGTGTACCAGGAGCAGAGGTGGGTGATGGTGTAAAATGTCTCTTAGTGGTAAGAAGTAAATTTAAGGTTTGGGGTGGAGGGGTGGCTGTTCTAAACCGAAACAGCTGTGATGTAGCCAGCAGATAAGTGATTCTCTGTGCCTGGTTTTGGTGGTGTGAAAGACTGGAAAATAAGGCTTGGGGAAGTCTTGCTGCATCCTGCTTGTTTTCTGATTCCTCGCCCTCACCCATAAAGGTATGCTTTACAAGTCAGATGTTCATTGTGGTATTTTTGTTGTTGTTGTAGAAATCTGGCTGGGGAAGAAAAAATCATCTGAGTGAGATGGCCAGCAACCTCAAATAATGTTTTGTATAGCTTTTGCTGTCAAAGGGGACCATTCAGTAGATTTAGTGCATGAAGGACGGTTTAAGGAGAACCTGTTTTTCTTGGGCTGTGCAACACCATTAAAGCACTGTTTCATTTCTTAAATCAAGAGAATGGGTACTTCTAAGAAGAGAGGGAAGGTCTGTTTTGGTGTGGTTGATGGTAGGAGAGGATAGTTATGGCAACTGAATTTGTGGCATTATTAGGGGGCAGTAGAACAAAGAACTGTTATGTCATCGTGGGGAAACTCACAGGAATGCCTTTCAGGGTAAGGGTTTCATGGCAAGGTGTTAACAGCTTCTCTGAAATCATCTGCAGAAAATAGCGTCCTGCATTCTGAATACGAGAGGCTGCTTTATATAAGTAATGCTGAGCTGAGAGAAAGAGATGAAATAAAATCTGCAGAACTTGTCAGAGATGCGTTTGCTTGGATTGATCAGGTAGTTGTGACAGTCATAAAGGACTGTGAAAAACAAAGGGGCTGTGGCTGCTGCTCACCTCCAGGCTCCATTTAGTGGGCTCACGTGCACAGATGTGGCCTGAACTCGCTGTGACTTCTGAGGCAAAGCATTCACATGTCATTACAGACAGCTCAGGGAAGAAGTCATTAGGGGTTATTAAGGAGGGAATGGAAAACAGTCTTTTGATAGACTGCTAGCTCATCTGGACTACTGTGCTTTGTTTGGGTTCTCTGAAAAGACAGGGTAGAAATTGCCGAACTCCCAAAAGACAAACGGTGGGATGCAAAGCAGGTGCAGAAAAGGAAGGAGCAAGGAGCATGACCATGGTCGGTGCTGTCTCACAGCAGCTCCTGTTCTGTTAAATAAAGGTAATTGTAACAGTGACTTGTATAGAACGTGCTACTTCTGTGGTTAACACCGGAAGGCCACAGATGAGAAGAAAATAAGTGTCCTGTCTCTAATTGCAGAGTGTTCTGACAAGTTTTAAATACACACAAACTTTGCTATTTTTTTTTTATCTCTAGATGTGTGGAAGTACTATAAATTACTCAAAGTGAGTTCAGTTCTTTATAAGCACAGAAAGTTTCCTCTTACACAAGTGCTCTGTGAGGTTTCTGAGCTCTGGTTGCAGTCTGCAGCTCCAGGGTAGGAGGTACAGCACAGCTGCTACATCCCTGCTCATTTTTAATTGTAATGTGTGTGATGTCCCTCCTGCATTGGAGGTCTGGGCTGTGTTCCTGTCAGTGTTCAGAGGTTAGTTGTACAGCTGAGAAACGGTTATGTGTTTCCTTTTAAATGTTTGGGTGGTTGTAAGATGCCAGTAATGTGCTCCAAGATGTTTCTGAGTGCCTGGCTACTCACCTTCCCTATAAGAAGTAGGGAATGTAATGTCCCTTCTCACTTTCATCCTGAACTAGTGTTTGCTCCTGTGAGGCTGAGCAGGGCTCAGACAGAGGAGGCACACCTCATCAAGATTGCGTGGCAGCCTATAAATGCCAGAAGTCCTCTTTTTGTATGAATTACCTCCCTCTTTGAGTGTCCCATGCCCACCTGCCTGGACTGACTTAAGGGCATCTCCAGAACTGCACAGCCCTGTGCAAGGAGTCCACAGTGATGCATGAGCTGTCCTTTCATTTTCTTTAAGAGCTATGTACTTTGTTTCTGTAGCATGACTGCTCTTCCTTTCTAGATGTTTCCCTTTTTTGCATGTTAGAGCATATGTTTTGAAGGATACCTTGGCATTCCTGTTTCATTTGGCGTTACAGATCTTTTTGGTTTCCAGAGAAACTGCTGAAGTGCTCAGGCACTCTGGAGTTAAAATAGCACTGCAGGCTACATTTGGAGCACTGGAAAGACAGCAGCATTCTTAACATCACATTCTGGTCACACTGGGGGCCTTGAGAGAAATGTAAATGCTTGAGGAAGGGCAGGTTTTGTGCACAATGCCAGCGAGTAGTCATGACGTGCTGTGCTATTGTGAGGGAGCTGCAGTGTATAATTATAAGCTGGCAGAACACTACAGGTAAAAGTTAAGTCTTCAAAAGACCAGATGGCATCTGGAATGTGAGTTTCTTTTATAAGGAGAACATCATCTGGTTCATTGACAGTGGAATGCTAATGTTTTGTGGGTTTTTTTTTTTTTTTTTTGCCCTTTAATTAAGAACATGAAATATTCATGAGCTGTGCAGGCAATGGGGGATTTGTCTGTACTGAACTGAAGTAGTAGAGGTGCATGGATGTGTTGCCCAAAAATGCACCTGGTGTCTAGATCTTGTCCAGACTCTGCAGTGCTTCTGGTTTATTTTGCAAACACTGCTTTCTGCTTTGCTTATGCTCAGAACATCAGGTGAAGACTCCTCTGTAGCTGAGCATCTCCTGTCTGTGCTGCCTGTTTCCCTGCACCAGCAACCATCTGCTTGTGTGTTTGGTTTCTAGCTTCTCTTTTTTGTTCTCCTTGATAGGTTTTTAAACTAATAGGACAACTTCCTAGACTGAATTCTTTGTTTTCATTGTGAAGTGTGCGCGTGTGGAGGTCACTACAAATAGTCAGATCTTGTATAACGAAGGCAGAGTTTGCAGGAGGTGCAGCTGTCTGTCTGGAGCTGCTCCCTGCTCTGTGCCAGCAGTATAGAATGTTCTGAACCATTTCTTCAAAAGTAATTTCGTTGTGATGATTAACTTGTAGCATTAGATGTTATCTACTGATAATGCATTGATTTTTAGGGGAAAAAAACCAATACTTTTTACACCTGTTAAAGAAATCCCAAACTGTTCTCAGTACCTTTGCATTCACAGAAGCTGTTTTTAATTGCTTAGTTACCATTGACCCTCATTAAGGTTCCATTTAGGTGTTGAATTTAAAGCCATGAGAGAGTTCCGTCACAGGTGAACCATCTCTAAGTGTTTTAAGTGCAACTCTTCAATAATAGGATTTTTTTTTTCTGAATAGGTTTGCTATAGGATAGCTTAACTTTCTGTGCACACAGTTTATGTTGGAGGTGGCTGCCCAAGTTCATTGACCTCTGTGAAATTAACGTGTAGGGTTTCTTGACTATTTGTGGTCAGAGGAACACCAGGGAGGAGTGGTTAAGTTGGTGTGTCAGCATACCTCAGATGTTTGTCATTGCAGGGAGGCTGCGGATGCACAAACTTAATATCTGAAAGCTGGGAAAGTGGGTGAAATCCAATTCTAAAACTAACAGCCTTTATGCGCTTGTGTTTTAAGCAGTTTATTTTCACTATATTTAAGAGCAGCCCATGAGTTTGGCTTGGGCAGGGAACCTGCTCTCTTTTCTGGGAATGCTTGAAGAAGGGACAGGAATTAAAAGCAGAGTGAAGGGAGATGCGTGGTAATTCTCACCTCTCGCTGACTTTCATTGGCAAATTTCACGTTTTGTCTGTTATAAATGTAAAATCATCCGTTTTTGGGTTGTTTTTTTTTTTCCCCAGATGTTAAACCGTCCAACATTTTGGTGAACTCTAGAGGTGAGATCAAGCTTTGTGATTTTGGTGTCAGTGGACAGCTGATAGATTCCATGGCAAACTCATTTGTCGGCACGCGCTCCTACATGTCTGTGAGTACAGATCCTGTAGCTTTCGACTTCCTGTGCATTGTGGTGGGGTCACCACAGCTGATCAAACACAGCACCAGCTGGTGCAGCTATTTCTACTGCTTTCATAGTTGGTTTCACTTTGTGCATTCCAGGAATATTGCAGTATGATATCCCGCTGGAGGTGGGGGGGAGAACTGTGGCAAGAGAAGCACTTCACGAGGAATATTTTCATAACACTGTGGAAGAGATGCAATTGCATCTACATTTCAGGATCCCATTGGTCCATGCTTTTGTGGTTACTGTCTCTGAAAAGCAGTATTTATGTCATCTTATTTAATTCCTGTGCTTTCCACTCCAGCTTTTTACTGCAGTCACTTAGGGAGGCATACTGCTGCCTCATTAGTGTGTCTGCTGTGTCTGCTCCTGAGAACTCAGTGTGGCTCTGGTAGCAAGGAAAAGCATGGGAGTGGCTAATGTGGGCAAGGCCGTGGCTGCTGCTTTGTGACTTCTTGTGGTGTGCTCTTTCTTCCTGTTCACAAAGGAGTACCTTGAAACTTGCTCTTCAGGGGGACTCTGCAGAGTGAAGGTCATTGCTAATGGAAATAACAGATCTCTTATTCTAATGCACTTACCTGTTCAGCATGCAACCAATTACCTCATAAAATCAGAGCGTTCAGAGTTCCCACTGTAGAATTGAAACTGTGTGGGCTTAAACTCAAAGGACAAGAAGCACAATAATGCTGCTTCTGCTCAGCATGGGACCTGCATTTCTACATCAAAGCCAGTCTTCTCTTTTTTGCCATTTAATATGGGTAACATGCTTGAAATAACTGTGGCTTATGTTCCCACACACACTTGGGAGCTGTTGCTAACAGCATTAAACAGAAATCTCTTTGAGGCCTTTGGCATGCTACTGGCTTTCCCTTTCTCTCCTGTTAGGAAGAGCAGGAGCAGAGTGCTGCCTGCCTTCAGCTTTTTTCAATTTCTTGTTTCTAAGGGACGGATTCAGCTTTGCTTTCTGTCACTGTGTGTCTCAGTCCAAAGCATGACTGTGATTTTTATTTCTGTATTGTCTGAAGTACCTTCTCCTGCAGTATCTCCCTTGGCATATTCCTTAAAATGACAGCTGGAGTGTTATTTGCTAAAGAATATCATATTCTCTTACATGAAGGTGTGTGCAGTGCCTAACTTGAATACATCTTCCAGATTTTTAAATATATAGTGCTGGGTTTTTTTCTACACTTGCAGGAAATTAACACTTATATATTTTCCTTTTGGGACATCTTTAACCACAGCTCAGGAATCACACAGTTTATCCAAATGGTTTCAAACTAGCTGATGTTTCTGTCAAGTTTTACTGTCGCCTCAATGGATTACAAGGTTCAACAGTTTATTTAGAAGCTATTTGGATATGGATCTAGAACTGAAGTACAGCCCTTGCATAAATACATTTATTCTGTAGGGACCTATGTGAGTGGTATGAGCTGACAGGAATGACAAACCAGAGTTAGAGCTTGAGCACCAGGTCACTTTTGGACCCATACATAAAAGTACCTCCCCTTTCTTTCCCAAAGCATAAAACCCATTAACAACTGCTCAGAGAAGCCAGGTGAATGTTGCCCCTACCAATTTTGTTTCCTTGTTCTTTAATTTTCCCATCGCTATTAATAGTTGCAGCATTTAGATATGATGTTAAAGATGTAATGCAGCAACACAGCAGCATTGCTTGTAAGAGTCTCGTTCATTTGCAGCCTCATACAAAGTTTGTAGGAATTCTGGAACTGTGGATGAGATTTCTGAGATGGAAAGTTACGTTGCTCATTGAAATGTGTCCTGCTGAAGTTTGGGGGTTTCCTCACTCGCTTTGTTCGTGCTGTTATAACCTGCAACTTTAGTTTTCTTTGTTACAGTGCTTTACTGTGTCTCCATTCTCTTTCTTTTTTTTCTGGTAGCCGGAGAGACTGCAGGGAACTCATTACTCAGTGCAGTCAGATATATGGAGTATGGGGCTGTCTCTGGTGGAGATGGCCATTGGCAGATACCCAATTCCCCCTCCTGACTCTAAGGAGCTCGAGTTGATGTTTGGCTGCCCTGTGGAGGGTGATTCTCCAGTCACAGAGACCTCACCCAGGCAAAGAACACCTGGTCGACCATTGAGCTGTAAGTTCCAACATGAGAGGCAAGTGAAATGATTAAAAGTGAAAGAAGCTGTTGTAACCCATGCCAAGCAGACTGTCATCTGTACCACAGAGTCATCTCTGATGCACAGAATGAATGTTGAGGTGTAAAAACAGTTAGATTCTTTCCTGATATGCTTTGCTGTAAGCTTGAAGTTTTTCCTTGTTTAGTGGTGATCTGTATAATGTGACTTTATACTGAAAATAATTAAAAATCGGACAGGGTTGTATAGGGCTCGGTCTCACTATTAGGAGTATTGGAGCTTGAAAATCAAGGACCAGATGTCCTCATGCTAATAACCATTCTGTTTCTGAATGCCATGGAGATGCGTTCTGTCGGTATGGTTCATCTCTGAAGATGCAGCATTATCCAAGTACACTGGGAAATTTCTCAGTGAAGTTAGTGATCAGATTTGGTAATAATGATCAGTCCTGGAATCAAAGTATTACTCTGTTGCTGTTCCACTTTAAGCCTGTAAATTTACTGGGTCCCCAGCAACATTACTGTGCGGGAATCAAACATATGTTAGCTTCTGAAAACAGCCCTGCCACTGGAAGAAAGTGACCCTGTGTTTTCCCACTCACCTTATTTCTTCTCAGCCTATGGACCAGACAGCAGACCCCCGATGGCGATCTTTGAACTTCTGGATTACATCGTCAATGAGGTAATCAGCTCTCTGCACTTGTACTAATTCAATTAAACTTTTGAAGTACTCCACAATCTGATGGATCTGTATCAAAGTCTGCATGCAGGGAACTGAATGCAGGCCATATAATCTGAAGTGCCAGTGCTGCCAGGACCTGTTGTCCTGGTATTAGGGCAACTGCCATGGAAAACAAGACAATAATATGGAGGTTTATGTAGTACTTATTAATTCTTTATCAGAACTCGTTTTGAGTTGAGAATATTCAGATCAAAATGGAACTAATACTGTGCTGGGCATCTTCCTTTCCCCAAACTGGAGCTTTTTTAGTAAGGAGAGTAAGCTGAGCTAATTGCTGTTGGCTGCTCTGAGCCTTCTTTAACAACTGCTCAGGGCTACATTAACCCTGTTGAGGTGTATGTATTTTGTTTGTTTAATAAGCAGAGGTTAAAAACAGAAGGGACACACACACGAGTCCACTCTGGTCTGATTTATTACTGAAACCTGTAAAATCCAGTAGCTGTGAGGGTGACACCCAGTGAGCATCTTTACTTCTATAAGTCATGACAGCACATCTTTTGTTGATGTGCCTGGAAACTGATGTCTCTGAGTCTGCCTGATATTGCTTCTGAGCTCAGCTCTGGAAAGAAGGCATAGGTAGAGTTAGGGCAGCTTTACTTAGATGTTGGACTTAACTGGTGGTCTCTAGGTAGGTTGTACAGCATCATTTATTCTGCTTTAACTGATGGACTTCTGTTAATTTGCTTTCAGCCACCTCCAAAGCTGCCCAATGGTGTGTTTGGTTCTGAATTTCAAGACTTTGTTAACAAATGGTAAGTATCTTCTCTGCTAATGTGCCTGAAGCTCATTTTATAGACACTAGCTTGATGCATTCAAAGAGAACCCAAAGCTGGATGTTCCACTCCTTAAGATACGATCTCTGCTTCCGTGGCAGCTCTAAATTATTACTTTCTCAGCACTGAAAACACTGCAGTGCTTACAAGGACTGCTCACGCGAAACTCCTCTATAAGAGGATCAGTTCTTCTGTGAGTAACACACAGAGCGTTCTGCAGTGGGCATTCCATGTGATGCAGAAGCCTTGCATGCTCTGGGGGCTTTTTTCTTTCCTAATGGTTCACTGAGCCATGGTCTCACCAGTCATCTTCTCACCTCCTTACTTTTCCAATCTCACGTCAGTGATACCTGCACTGGACTCTATGTTCAGTTTTAAGGGAGGTAGTTCATTCAAGCTGGGGAAAAACTGAAGTTAGTTAGATGCTGTTAGCTCTTTCTGCCAGAAGGAATGGTGACACAGAGGAGCAACTGCTTGGTACTGAGCTGGAAAAGACTTGGGCGGAAGGGACTTGAAAGATAGAAGTGTGTGATACTGCTGAATTCAAATGCAGATTTGGTCTCTAGAGCTTGGTTCTGTACTTTCACTTCTGCCCCCACTGAACGATATTGTATGACTCAGGATTTCATACCTAAAACTGTACCTGTGAAATCTACAGGAGGCAATTGCTTACATTACCTCATGCTTTTATTAGAGTGGTGTCTTCCCAGGACAAAAGCAGTATACTAACACGATCTGAGTTGATCTTTATTTTGAGTGTAACTTGTGTAATACTTTGTTTTTGTAGTTTAATTAAAAATCCTGCTGAGAGAGCTGATTTGAAGCAGCTGATGGTAAGTGAAAGTTCTTAACTTGAAACGGAGCACTTATTCCATGTAGGTTGGGTTCCCCAGCTGAGCTGAGCACGGGGTCAGAGCACACAGCCTAGGATTCTCTTGTGCCTCCTGGCACAGCTTGGTTCTGGGGGGAGGAAGCACTTCTCTGATCTGGAGGTGTAGAGGCCTCAGGCTGTTACACACCCCTGAAATGGGGGCTGTCAGGGAGCCCCATCCTGGTTTTGCAGTCTGCCATTTGACTGAGTAAAATGGCTAATAAACCAAAGGAAAAGCTAACTGCAGAGTGTGTAAGAGGACAACCGAACCAAATTCCACTTAACCATATGGACTAATTGAATGAAATGTGACTCACTTTCACTGGATCTTCTCATGGCCTCCAGTTGAACGTGAGGGATGAAGTTCTACTGCAGAGAATGCTTTCCGTGCTGTGATACTGCAGCGTAGTAAGTGAGGTTGCAAAATACAATCAAACTCTTCCTGTTACAAAAAGCCCTTGTGTGTGGAAGCAGACATTTCAGAGCACGTTATCTCAAGTGGCTGAGTCACATTCTTATTGTATGCTGTGGTGTAAGTGCTCTTCGGTGAGCACTGTGTAGGCAGTATTCCTCTGGAATGCTTTGCAGTATGGACACTTTGTATGCTGATTATTTCAGTAATCCTGCAGAAGAGCTCCATGGGTCTCCTTAAGCTTGCTATAGAATTTGGTAAGCCACATGAATACGGGAAGTAAATCAGACTTACTGCAGCTCATCCAGAATGACTCTTTACCTCACTGTGTTGCCTTGCTGAGTGTTTGAGTAACTTTTATTTTCCTCTGCGAAGATCCATGCTTTCATTAAGAGATCTGAAGCAGAAGAGGTGGATTTTGCAGGATGGCTTTGCTCGACCATAGGCCTTAACCAACCGAGTACACCCACGCATGCTGCTGGAGTCTGAACGTGGAACAGCAAATCCCGTACTGTACATCTGTTAACAGTGCTACTTTGGTCCTATTTCCTAAGCTTGTACCTGTTCAAACTTGTATTTTACCTCTTAAGGAAGAATGTCTTCAGAGCATGTGCCAAACTGTTTTAAATTTTGTCATCAACTAATTGGTATCGCATTGGGTTTCGTTTGTTTGCTGACCAAAATGTTAAGATGTTTAAGTTACAGTGCTTGCAGATTTAAGTGATTATGGATATTCTTTCTTAACAAAATCATCACTGGGGGAATTTCCCCCTGGATTGTTTGAACTTTCTCAAGGCTCTCTGTAAACCGTTGGTACTTCAGTCATGCTTACCTAATGTCCCCTGCAGAACAAGGGTTAGGGATGCTCCAAAACTGTATCTGTCGAGCATGCTTCTGCTGCTGCCAAACTGTATCCTGAAAGTTAGGCCTCGTGGTTCCAGTTCTGCTCTTGTTCAGAGATCACTCTTTCCAGGTAAAGAAGGCGGGAGCCCTGCATTCCTTGGAGTGCGCAGGGCAATATTCTACTTGTAGACTTGTTCATATTTCTGTATTTATTTTGAAGACATATCATCATACTTGGGTTTAGTGATGTGTGTCTTTCCAATTGATTTTTAAAGGTTAGCTCTTGGAGGTGTCCTACAGAATCACAACAAGGATCCGGGCAGTTTGCTTTCTTTTAACCTAAAGGTTCATGACAGCTGTGTTTGGTGTCTAAAGTGTATGAAGATCCTCTATTGTTTTATTCTCTCAGATGTTTAGCAATGGATTCTCTTAATAAATATATTATCAAGTAACCTGAAGCTTTTCTTTTAAACTCAAAAGGAATACTTCACCAGGACTTTCCTCTCAATCAGCGCCATATTACGTGCACTTCACTGTGTATTTTTTTTTTTTTTTTTTTTGTAACTGTGCTGTGTACTTGGTTCAGGAAAGTCGCTTGTCTTCACAAGATCATGCTTCTGCCAGCTGCTCAGCAAGCTAATCCTGGTGCTGTACAACAGAGCAGCAGAGCTTGGTGCATCTGTGTCCAAGCACAGTCTTGTTCTCTTCCCAGCTGTGCTGCAGAAGCACCAGGCAAAGCTTAGCTCCTTGAAAGGGCACTTCAGAAAAGGAAATGGCTGAAGTTCCTTTCCCACTGGAATGCAAATCATGCTAGACATGAACAGCTCTCACTTCAGCCACTCAGCTGCTGCTCAGGGACAGCTCCCAGGATAACTTGTCCAGACCTGCGTGTGGTAGCAGCGGGGCAGAGTCTAGGTTAAAAAGCTGGCATGGTTTTATATGTGAAACAGACACACTAACACAATGAAGAACTACAGCAGCACTCTTTACTACTTGTTAGAGGAAATACGCAGTACATAAAGAGAAACTTTCTAGACAGGAAAGCTGACTTGACTTCTTTGTGTCACATACAACAGTAATTTGAACACTGCAAGTACAGTTACATGCAGTCAAACAGCAGCAACAGAACTTCACTGCACCATGGAGGACTTCGTTTCAAAGGGCCTGGTTCCAAAAAGGCAGCAGGGAGAAGGAAGGTGCAGTATAACCATGGAAACTATTCGGCCAAGCAGCAAGATAAAGGCAAACTCCAGATAATGGTTGATTTTATTTTCTCTGAGCTGTTAATGCCAGAGACAGCAGTAGCACCTTTAGCTGGCTGTGCCATCTACAACCTGGATTGCTGTGGCTGTTTTCTTAGTAAGACAGTTTGATCAAGTGGCTGAGGGTATTATTTGTACTTCTCTGCTTCTCAGCAGCTTAACGGAGTTTGATTTTGCATGCTTCAAAACAAGTCTTGAAGAACTGAGGAAATAATCTGCTGCTCCATTTGGTGTCCACATTGTGCAAGGAGGAAGAATGTGCTGTCTGTAGCAGCAGTACTTGTCAGTATCAAACACACCGTGGGAAGGAGCTCTGGCATCACTTTTTAATTCCTCATAGATAACTTGGAAGCAGAAGGCAGACTTCCACTGAACTCACTGTGAGAGAAAAATAAAACTAATTTAAAAATATCCCTCTGCTATTACAACTGATGTGGACTAACTGTTACCAGACAGCTTGCAGAGGAATAAAAGGTCAATTAGCAGTAGAGCTGAGAGGGTGAGTAAGAAAAACTTGGCTCTACGGTCAGAATGACAGTACTTAAGAACAGCACCTGTAGGGACAAGGGAGCTGCCCCGCTACTGCACTCAGAATTAGGGAAACAGTGCGACGTCTCCCACTGAGAGAACAGCTACAGCTTCGGTGGGTCACACCGACAGGACACACACGTTATCTGTGTATCTGAGAGCAGGGAGCCTGGAGACAGTGCCGGACGCATCCCTCCTCACTGCCCCCTTAAAGCTCCCAGCTTAAGCAGATGAGGTTGTGATATAATCATTGGTTCAGCAACCAGCCCCCGGGGCCTGGTGTTATTTTTCAGAGGCAGGAAATAAGAATGGACAAATTATTGCTTTTACTGCGTGAAATCGGTCTGACTTAATTAATTCAACTCTTACGGTGTATAAAGGTGTAATGAGCTACGCGCTGGGACCGCAGAATGCATTATGCTACGTACTGGTGCGGCAGGTTTTCATTCCTTTAACATCTAATTCAAAATCTGCCCGGCCTGTGACACGGGCATCCTCAGGGGGAACGTGTGCCGGGCACGGCGCAGGGCAACGCGGACACCTGCCGGCAAGAGCCGAGAAATTCCTGAGTCTGCATTCAAAACCAGCTTGGGTTCTCTCTTCTCTCAAGAATCCTCCTCCTCCTCCTCCTCCTCCTCTTCCGCCTCCTCTTCGTAACCCGGAACGCTGAGCTGTAATTCGGTTTGATTGATGGCGGCCTCGTTGTCCATCTGCCCGAGAATCTGTCAGGGTGGAAGAGAGCCGCAGTAGCCGCGCGGTGCGGAGCGGAGCCCGTCGCAGCGACGAGCGGCAGCTCTCGGAAGCGCTTCCAGCACATCGGCCGCAGCTCCACGCGGCACCCGATCCCCGCTGCCGTTAAGAGCGTCGGACGCGACGCTTCGCGACAGCGGCGCAGCGCACGGCGGCCGCGTCCCCTCGCCGTGGCCGGGCCGGCCTCACCTGCTCGGGGTCCTCCGCGCGCGGGGCGGCGGCCGCGTCCTCCTCGCGGGAGCGGATCATGGACTGCAGCGCCAACTCCTCCACCTGCGGGGGGACAGAACGCGAACGCCGCCGCGGTCACTCCGCGCGGAAAGAACCGCTTCCGGAGCTCGGCCGCGCGGGAGCGCAGCGCGGCCCCGGCGCTCCCGGAGGACGGCCCGGCCCGGCCCGGCCCTGCCCGCTGCCCGGCCCGACCTTGAGCCGGGTGAGCTGCTCGTGCAGCGCCGCCTTCACCCGCAGCAGCGTCTCCTCCTCCTTGCGCAGCTCCTGCAGCCGGCTCAGCATCGCCGCCCGCCGCCCCGCGCCCACGTGACCCCGCGGGAGGCGCGCCGCGCGACGTCACCGCTCCGCCATCTGCGGCGCGCGGGGCGGGGCCGCGCCGCGCGAGGAAAGCGCGGCCCCGCGTGGCGGGAAAACCGCCCTCGTCCCGCGCGGACTGCGGGCGGACCGGCAGAAACAGGGCGGCCACAAATCGCACACGCTGCTCTGAGAGCCCCCGCAGCCCCTCCGCTCACACACTGCGCTCTGTCAGCCCCGCAGGGCGCGCGCGCACACACACACACACACACACACACACACGCACAGGGAAGTGAAGCTTTACGGGTCTCAGCCCAACCGATAACGTGCACAGCTAAGAACTCAGAACCTTTACGTAAAGCTTCCTCCCCCCCCATAAAACACAACACACACGGTCAGCAGCCTGCGATGCTGCTGCCCTCCGCCCAGCCCCGCACACACACACCTCTCACCCCGTGTGTGCTCAGTGCCCTCGAAGCCCCCTCAGCCGTTCCCCCTTAACCCCAAACCGCACTCCTCACCCCCCACACCCCACACAACAAGGGAAGCTCCGCACTTCCACCACAATTTATTTGCTGCAGATGCACAGTACACATCTCCCTGCTCAGGGGTGCAGGTGCTCACGCCTCGGCCTTGCCCTTCGCCGGCGCCTTCGCTGCGGATTTTGCTGGGCCCTTCGCTGCAGCTTTTCCCGGTGCTTTGGCCGGGCCCTTCCCCGCAGCCTTCCCCGGGGTCTTGCCTGGGGTCTTGCCTGCAGGCTTGGCTTTCGTCTGCTCCTTAGCCGACTGCTTGGCCCTGGCAGACACATTGGCCTTGGCTTTGGCTTTCCTCTCCTCCTTGAGTTTGTGCTACAAGAGAACAAAACAACGGTCAGCACCCGTAACACAGTGCCCCTGCCCCCCGCGCGCAAGCGGCTCCGTGCTCACGTTCTGAGCGTGGCGCAGGATGGTGTTGCGCCGCATCGTTTTGGCGTAGGGGTTCAGTTTGATCATGATCCTCAGATTCTTCAGCGGGTTCTTCTTCAGGACTCTGCGGTGGATCTTCTTCCTGGAAAGGAAACATGTATAGTGAGTGACTCCCCCAGCTCAAGGTCTGCAAAACCGTCCCGAAATCTGACTGGAGCAAACCACGATTCCCAGTATTCACAGCCAGGACACAAAAGACATCCCAGTGTTATTCCCATCTCACGTGCAGCGTGGCACTTGGCAGTAATTAACAGAGCGCGCTTGGTAGTGACAAGTTAAAAATGATTACTTTGGAGCACGCAGCGCCTTCTGGATCTCCTGGCTCCTCAGGATCCTTCCAAGGTCAGTATTGGTCATCTTGTGCATCGGCAGGCTGGGAAGCAAGCGTTCAGAGACTGGAGTCAGAAAACGACGCGTACAGCTAACTGGGTGCAGACGCACCTCCCAAGCACCGAGCAGTACTCCCTGCCCTCCAACCCGCACAGCCCTCAGCGGCAGGCCGTGCTTACTTGTAGTCGCTCTTCAGGGTGGCGGGTTTGCGCCAGGTGCCGTATAGATCATCCAGTTTGCGGAAGGCGCTCTCAGTCCAAATGCAGAAGCGCCCAACGTGGCCACCAGGAGCGAGGCGCAGCAGGTTCAGCTTGTTCACGTCCAGAAGAGTAATTCCTACAGGAACACACACCCCTCTTCAATTCTAGCGAAAGGCACACGATGCAGGACTGAGAAACAGACCGCGAGGGACACAGAACCTGCTACCACACTGTTTGCTTCCGTACTACGAAGTCTCATATACCTATGCATAACAAGGCATTTAATAAGTTAAAAATATCAACCTTCCCCAGCAACAAACTTATCCCCTTCATTCTTACAGTCTGAAAGGCGGTTGGGGATGGTAACAGCCATATAATCCGTCACAAACATCCCTCAATTCCACCAAACCGCATTCTTGGAAGCGGTTAACAGCTCCTTCAACCCGAAGTCAGAACTTCCACTAAATCATGTGTTTCAGAAACACGGACCGATGAAGTGGAATCTCATCATTCCAGGCTGTGCTCCAAGGGAAAAACAAAACGGTCCAAGTTAAAGTCACCTGGGATATTCCGGAAAGCTCTGATGATCCCGTTGTCCTCGTTGTAGATGATGCAAGGCCCCCTGCGCTGGATGCGACGGCGATTCCTCATCTTCCCCTTCCCAGCCCTCATGCGCTGAGAGGCATAAACCTACACAGAAACAGAAGGAAACTTGTGAATACCCAAAGAAGTCCAAATTACAGTAAAAGGACAAAGAGATCCGAGTCAGAACTTCACAGTCGTCACTGATGATCTGAAACACGGACCAGTGAGAAGTTCATCATTCTTAAGATTCAGAAGAGACAGAGTGAGCTGGCAGCAGCATAATGCAGCACTGAAACCAAGAGAACCAAGGACAGAGTACAGCAACACAGGAAGAAAGGACTTACACTGCTCCAACTTTTGTTTCCTACAACTGTTACCAAAAGGATTTTTCATGGCATCAGAAAAAGACAGAAGGATGTGCAACTCTCAATTTAAGGATAGCAGAACCTAACGAGGAGTGTCCTCAGGAACACACCTGCAGCAACTCACCTTTTTGATGTCATTCCAAGCTTTAAGCTTCTTGAGAAGGAGAACAGCTTCCTTTGTTTTCTTGTAACTCTCGACTTTGTCCTCAACAACCAGAGGAAGCTCTGGAATCTCCTCAATGCGGTGCCCTAATGGGGTTTTAAATGACACCAAGTTACACAGTGACCTCGGTTATACGCACGCGTTTGGAGGTACTGCCTCGTGCATTCACAAATGATAACGAACTTCATCTCCAGTTTCTGATTTTGTGTTTATTACGCAAGTGTCCTAAAAACAGCAGAGAAGTTTCAGCGCAGTCTTACTGCTCTGCTTCAGATGAAGCAAGCAACTGAAGCATTATTGTGGCTTCTACCAACAGCAGTCAAACCAAACTGCCACGTGATTCAGCCTCGTGTGCCACGAACTGTCGGGATAAGGTTCGTGTCAGCAGTGCACACAGAGGTAGCTCACAGCGAAACCCCAATTACCACCCACAGCTGAGCACGAAAATACTCAGCCTACTGAGGAACGGGACCATGTCCCTCATCTAAAAGGGAATTTGTTATCCACAAGAAACATTCCAAGTAATCTGAGTAACTGCTGCTGCCCAGGCAACACAAACACTCCAGAAGCAGAGTCCCCACCTTTGGACATGACCAGTGCTGGAAGAGCTGAGGCTGCCAAGGCGGAGCAGATGGCGTAACGCTTCTGAGTTACATTCACTCTGCGGTGCCAGCGGCGCCAAGTCTTGGTTGGGGCAAACATGCGACCTCCACGACACATCTAAGGACCTACAGTTAAGGACAACCTTCTGCAACTATGTTCCCTGGTGTGCCTCTTCAACACTTGCTCAGCAGTAACTGCTCGTCAACCACCTGTACCAGTACACTGACAGCAGGCAACTGTCACTGAGCACAGAGTAAGACGCAAATTACGACATCATGGCAAGACAGCTCGAGCGCGAGGCTCAGGGCATCCTCCACTTTTGCAGAGGAAAAGAAAGGAAGAAGAAATCATTCTGTTCGCTAAAGCACATCTGAATTTGCACAGAAAAGGTTCAAATCGTTCACAGTGATCTGGATCACGGAGTTTGAGGACAGCCGTTACCTCAAGAAGTAGGATTCCATTTCATATGAAGATAATTAATTTGCCCTGGATTAACTGAGATTTACACCTGCTGAGAGCAGCAGCTATGAAGGATACATTTCCAAAGGCACCTTGGCCAGAGCGGTGAGTTCCACCGCCTCGTACTCGAGGAATACGAGCGACAGCTCTCCCAGTACCCCAGGACTCGGCGCTGGTCTGATGTCCTGCAACAGAAAAGAGTTCAATGCAGAAAGAGACAACACTGCCGCCCCAAAACCACAGATACGCTGAACTTGGGACCACGCATCAGAACTTCCACTGTTATCATACGGTTCAGAAACACGGACCATTTGAAGTGGAATCTCATCATTCCAGCAAAACAGACCCTGATCAGGTAATGCAGCTGCGCTAACACTCTCCTCGCATTCTCTCCAAAGTCTATCTCAACGGTGCTCCTTGAGTTTCTTTCCCTTTCAGCCGAGCTGTGTTAAAACCAACAGCTGCCACAGCACTTGCACCATCCCGGGGACAGCCCGTACCTGCGAGCTCGCTGACAGCGTAGGGCTGCCGGTTGTTCTTGCGCAGGTTGGTGTGCACGAAGTTCACGACGTCGGGGCGAATGGGCGCCTTGAACACGGCCGGCAAGGTGACATTCTTGCCGGACGCTTCCCCCTTCTCAGAGTACACAGATATCAACGGTCGAGCGCAAGCCTGAAAAAGAAGAGGAGAAGCTCTCAAGAACAAGTAAATTCAACTGCCAGCATTCAAATCCCTCCACTATTGCTCAGAATGAAAGGTGTCTTCAGCTCAACAGTGCCAGCACAATGGCAGCAGGCAACTGCCGCTGGACACTGCTAAGACGCAAATTACATCATCACAGCAATAACCACCACTGACAACAGAGCTCCTGTGCACGTTCCTTACTCTGAACGCTGCAGCTGAGTAGAGATCTGAGAGACACAGGGATGTCAGCCTAGAACTGCAGCACGGGGCTTTCTCACCAACTTTTCGACAACTACACCTACAAAACCCACCTGCATCCATCAGTTCTTCAAAGCTTTTAAGATCACAGAATTGTAGGGGTTGGAAGGGACCTCTAGAGATCACTGAGTCCAACCCCTCTGCCAAAGCAGCTCCCTAGCTCAGGTTGCACAGCTCGGTGGCCAGGTGGGTCCTGACTGTCTCCAGAGAAGGAGACTCCACCACCTCTGTGTGCAGCTCCAGTGCTCCGTCACTGCACTCGGAATAAGTTTCCACGCACATTTATGCAGAACTTCCTGTGCTTCAGTTTGTGGCCATTTCCCCTTGTCCTATCACTGCACACTGCTGAGAAGAGTCCAGCCTCGTCCCTTTGTCTCCCACTACTTAGATGCTTATAGATGTGGATCAGATCCCCTTCTGAGTCTTCTTTTTTCAAGGCTGAACAGACCCAGGTCCCTCAGTGTCCCAGAAGGGAGGTATTCCACGCCCTTTACCATCTTTGTAGCCCTCCACTGGACTCTTCCCAGGAGATCCCTGTCTGTTTCCTACCTGGGAGCCCAGCACTGGGCAAAACACTCCAAGGGAGAGTAAAGGGGGAAGGGATTTGGGCTATGGAAGCCAACTGGACTGCCAGAACTAACCGCTGAAATACTTGTGATGACCACAGCCAAGTCAAATCTCTATCAGAGCACACCCTCTAAGCGTGGGCCCAACGAACTGCCCCGGCTGCCTCGGGATTGGGGAGGGATAAGGCCATGCTGCAGCTGCCCCAACACGGCCTGCTGCCCACAGCGGCCTGCACAGCGTCACCGCACAGCCTCTGAAGCCCCAGGACAAGCGCACACCGCACATCATCAGGGCAAGGCACTGGATCACGACGTGAAGCGCATCAGACAGAAACCTTTTCCACATTACTTCAAGATAAGAAAGATACGTTAAAAACCACTCAGAACCCCGCAGCTCCCCTCAAAGAAATCACTCCATCTCATCGCGGCTCCCGTCGCTCGGCTTCGCGGGCGTACGCGACAAAACCGAGAGATCGGATCCGCCGCGGTCCACGAGGCCGTGCCCCCCCCTCCCCCACCCACTCGCGGCCCTGCTCCGCGGCTCCACGCGGCCCCAAGATGGCGGCCGCCCCCCCCCCCGCCTGGCGCTGCACGCGGCGCCGCTCCGCCCGCCGTGCCCCGTCTCCCCCCGATCCCCGCTCCCCCCGCCGCGCTCCGTCCCGTGCCCGCACCGCCCGGAGCCCCCCCGATCCCCGCCAGGCCGCGCCTCACCATGACGGCAGCGCGGACCCCGCGTGCTCCCGCCCGCCTCCGCCGCTGCCCAACCGGAAAAGGAAAGCCGCGCTCCTCCTCCGCCGCTACCAGCGCCGCCGTGTCCTTCCGCGCCCCGCCCCCTCCTCCCTCACGCCCCTCCTCGGCGCTGCCCCCCGCCCGCGCCGCCTTGCCCGGCTCCGCCTTCCCCTCCTCCTTCCCTCGCCCCTCTCCCCCCGCCCCGTGGCGCTGCCGCCGCCCCCCGCTCCGATGGACTCTATTTTAGGCGGAGGGATCCGGCACCGTCCCGGCAGCGGCTGAGGCGCGCAGCGATGGGCGCGAAGTGGCGGCGCGAGGCGACGGCGGCGCTGTACCTCACGCTGCTGCGGTGCGGGGGAGGAGGGGCGCGGGGCCGCGGGGCCGCGTGCGCAGCGGTGCTTTGGGGTTACGCGGGCAAACGGAGCGCTCGGCGGGGGGAAAAAAATGCGGCGCCGGAAAGCAACCGCTGCGCCTTAACGCTCGTTGTCCTTGCAGAGTGTACGAAGAGGGGAAGAAAAGCGTCCCTGAGCGCCCGTCTTTCTTTGAGGTAAAGCTGTGGGCGGGAACGACGCGTGGGCGGGAAAACGCCCCTCAGGAAACGCCCCTCAGGGGCAGCGCGGGGTCGTTCGCGCTCAGCGCGTTACGCGTTCAGCGCCCGAAGGACGCCTCGGAGCAGCCGAGCTGCGTGTACGTGCCGTGTGTTATCCCTGGGCCTGCTTTTTCCCTCCAGAACGATGTCGAGATCCGTTTCGTCGACGCTCGCTGCAGGAATCCCGTTGATGGGTTTTGGAGCGGGAGCGGCGCGCTGTACGTTCTGCAGCAAGCAGTAAGCGTGCCCGTCGGTTTCAGACTAACAAACGTCACCCGAAGCGTTTGTTTCCTTCCCGTCCCGTGTTCTCACGTGCCGCCCGTGTCTCCTGCAGTGCCGCACTGAGGGCAGTGACCCGACGGGAGAACCGGGAGATGATGTCCCGCACAGCTCCCAGCTCACGGCCTCGGAGAGCACGGGCCCGGCCGCGCTTCCCGTGCACAGAGCAAAGTGAGCGCTCCAACCTCTGTGTCCCCGCTCGTTTCAATGCAGTGCATCTCTTCTGCCCCCGGCACTGCTCTTCAACACCTGCTCTGCTTTTGGTCCTTCCCAGTTAAATTGCTTACAGCTTTCGCGATGTCCTGAGCTATTGAAGTGATTCCAGCCAGGCGTGGCTGAAGTCCCGGTGCTGGAAAAGCACTTGGGAGCTGTCCCATTGGGTCAGTGGGAATGCCCGAGTGTGGGTGTGCAAAGAAGGCGTAGTAGGACTGAAATGGCCGCCTGCTGAGGGCTTCAGTTTGAAGAAGTCTGAACAGGATTTAATCTTTTGACTTAAGACACGTTAGTGAATTGTGGAGGCTTGTTTACTTAACTGACTTATCCTTTAATTTTAAAGTTTAATAATAGGCTTAGGATTTTTAGTGTATGCCATAGTATCATATGAAATATATTCCCAATTATGATGCGTTTCTCTTCCTTCATACACTCCCTGTAGGAGGGTGATTACAATCCGGCATCCTGTCTGTGAAATGGTGCAGTCTGGCCATGAGGCAGAGCAGACAGGGGTTGTTACTGTAGTCTTATTCAAGGTGTTACATAACAGATGGAGTTTGCTGTACTTGTTGATATCTGATTCTTCCCCGTTCACATCCCCAGGCAGCTTATTTCATTGTATACGATGGCACAAAATCCAAACGTGACCCATTTGAAGATCAGCGAAGTGGTTGTGCTTCCCCCCCTCTGGATCCGCTGTGATGGCTCTGACCCTGAGCATACTTACTGGCTTGGAGCTGAGCCTCTCAAGGCTGGAAACAAAATCACAGGGATCAGTTTTTACGTGGTTACGTGTGATGGTAAGGTTATAATGTTACATATGAAATTCACTGGGGAGGGCTTAATAGTGAGGAAAAAGTAACACGGGGATGCTACCTTTGTGCAATGTTGGATTGTGCTGCTTCTATTCCTTGCTTCTCTTTGAAAAGAGAAAGATGTTTGTGTGCAGCGTGGAAGTAATGTTTAAATATCCTAATGCAGCAGTGTCTGTGCAGGCCAACCTTCAGTTAGCACTTAATAAACATTTAAATGTGGTCCTACTGAAAGTAAAAGCTTACGTGCAACAAACAGGACTCCTCTCGGGTAGAGGACAACGTGAAGCTGAATGCAGTATTGGGTAATTAGTTCTACATGCGAACTATTACTTGAGTTTTTATTTATTCTTCCTTTTTTCTTTTCCCAGGTCCCACAGCTGATAAAACCTGTCTTGCAAACCTGGAGGAACTCAAAATGGAACATAAAGTCAAACACCATTCGTCTGTGGTAGGTCTTTTTCATCTGGCATTGCCTCCAATTTACTTTCTATCTGTGATGCTGATTCAGGGAAGCTTTGTAGATATTATTTAGAAAATCAGCACGACGCTTCGGTGTTTTGAGGTCGCGTTTGGGCTTTCTGTTTTGTAATGTATTTCCCTCCTCAGTCAATACCTTTTGTGAAGTGCTTCCAAAAATATTTTGCACGGGTACAAAACAGTGCTGTGTTTTTTGTTTTTTTTTTTAACGACTTTTTAAATCTCTCTGTTCTAGGTGACAACAAGAGGATTTGCTCAGTATGAACTTATTCGAGCTGCTGCGATGGATGACACAACCGTAGGATCTGAAAGCAATATATACATCGATGTGACGTGGCACTCTGTGGATAAAATTCTGCAGGCACCACCGCTTTGTTCAGCTGCCACGCTGGTCAGTCAGGGAGCTCTTTGCTCTGCTCGTGTCATAAATAGCATAGGGGGTAGAAAATACATTTGCCATTTGTGTTGGATATCTTTATAGGAAATATTCCACATCAGCAGTATAGTGTACCCATAAGCAGAACAGTTAATTGCACTAATCTGTATTTCCTTAGTGAAAATCTTAGAATACCTGAATTCTGAAGTTTGAATCTGACATAATATTCTGGAATTTTCAGAATATTATGTTGGAGTCAGGGGACCCCAGGAGTCCTGTGTATCCGCTGTATAGAGAGCTGCAGTTCCTGCTTGTAAGTAAAAATGAGAGATTTTAGTTTCAGATGTACATGGAATGGTGATCTGTGTGTGTGTGTGTGTGTGTGTGTGTGTGTGTGTGTGTTAATAATTTGCTCTGCTTAAAACTCATATGTTTTCTCAAGGATAAGTGTTTAGATCAGAATCAACTCTGAATCTGATTTCAAGATTTTTAAATGTTCGGAGGACAAATCAGGAATGCCAAAGCCAGGAAATGAGAGAGGCTTCCAAATTCCTGGCTTTACCGAGCTGTGTGGTTCCTGGAGGAAGTTATGTACATTTTGAAGAATGACGTATGCAGAACCTCAGATGGTAACTGTTTGGTGGTGTTCTGGTTTTGATGCTGCTTTTAGGCTTTGGCTGAAGGCTTGAAGACTGGCGTGACAGAGTGGCCCGAGCCCTTGGAGGCTCCATCGGCTTTTGAACTGGTCCAGGAGTTTCTGATGGGTAATTGTTGCTTGTTACCTGGGAGGAGAGGGATGTCACCTTTCAGGAAGCAAAAGAAATTCAACAGAAGACATCTAAAGCATTTAGTTAGAGTACTTTTAGTAGAGCACTTCTACTTTAGTAGAGTACTTTTAGTAGAGCATTAGAGTTAGAGATTTCTATGCTGTACTAACTCACATAAAGCAGTGGAATAGAGTAATTAGGTCCAATATCTTTTACAAAAGGAAGTAAAGGTAGTAATTGTTTCTTATAAAATAAGGTAATTACGTTAGAAAGCAGCTGAGTGAGTTCTATGTGCATCTTTCCAGTTACTTGATGTGCTCAGGAACGTTCAAAAGTGCAAAGTGTCCCAGGGGCTGTGGTGGCCAACAGTTCTTTGACATCTTGAAGCATCCCCAGCTACTGGTGGCTTCTGAAAGTGGATAACCAACCAGACCCAGGGGTGGTTGAACTGTTTTTTTTTTTTTTTTTTCCATGATGATGTGTATTTTCTCCTCTCCTAGATCTGAAGAAGAAACTGGATGGGTGTTGTGTATCAGGAAATAAGAATGAAACAGAGGTATGTGCAGTTTCCTGCCTGCTCCTTTGCCATCCCATTCCTCTGACAGTTATTTCTGTTTTTGTGTTGTTACTTACGCAGACATGTAAATAAATAGATGTAATGATGTAAAGAAAGATCTCTTGCTTTCTGCTTTTTAATATTAAAAATAACAGAAAAAGACTTGAAAGGCAAAATTAGAAGTTCTGTGTCTGTTCTGTGATGAAAAGTCTATGCAATAAAACCTCCCTGCTCTGGGAGTTTTACCAGTGTCCATTATTCATAATTTTGATATAGCTCTGCAGTCAGTTGGCAATCTGGAGATGCTGGGACTGTTTTGATGTGTTTTTTTTTTTCCCCTTCCTTTCTGATTTTAGTTAAAGGTCTTTGAATCTTAAGCATCCTTTTTCTTTTAAACTCTTTCAGAGGATCAAAAGCGACACTGCTGCAGTGGACAGCTCAATAAAGTCAGTCTTCAGTGAACGAGGAGACCTGGATTTTGCTGAACAATTATGGTGCAAAATGAGAAGTAAGTGTAGTGTTTTGGTGGTGGTGGCTTTCAGTTGCTTCATCCTTTAATTCTTCTCTGCACCTACAACACTGTATTGCTTTCATGATGAAATGAAAGTAAACTTCTGAGTTCTATGTACTGTTCAGCTCTTCAGGAAATTGTTACCAACATCCTTTTTGTAAAGGAGCAATTTTAGGTGTGCAAAACCATGCACTCTCTTACAACATACAAAGGCACTGCAGCATCCAGCAAGAGATGCTGTGCTTCTCATGGATTATAAAAGCACTAGATGGGCAGGAGCACGCACCTGTTCTGTAGCTAAAAACTTGTGATCTATTAAAGTGCCTTTCTAGATCTGATACAGCTACACACGGACTGTATCATTCTTATTGTAGGACATTAAATTCTTCAGTAAAATACACTTCTGTTAGTTTTTTTAGATTATGAATCAGCTTCTTCAGATTGCTATCAAGCATACGTGATGCTTGGCCTTTAGGTCATATACAGTTCTGTGATCTCTTCTGATTGTTGTTTCTTTTAAGTGACTGTTTCTAAAGTTACCATGTGACAAAGTTGGCTCCTATGAGAGATGGTGCTGCTTTTTGCCTTAGAGTTGGAAGAGACCTTTGAAGGTCGTGTAGCCCAACTCCCCTGCAGTGAACAGGGAGTTTTTAGCCCTCTTTTTTTTCTTAGTAAGTGAGCAGTTCAGTTTTTGCAAGTATGTGTTGGGCTGTTGTTGCTCACTGAGCAGCTGAAGGGAAAGCCTGGACAAATAAATAAAATACTGCATCATTTTTCTGAAGGTGTCTGTTCCTATCAGGAGTTGATAGAGTGTTTCACGCTGGTCATAAGATTCCTGGAACACGGTGAAATACAGCCATGGGTATGTGTTTGCCTCTCACAGTGATGTTATCCTTTTCAGTTGCTTGAAGCAAAATCTAGTTCTTTAGTTGCCCCTTATTTCCATGTTGTTTTGTTGGTTTTTTTTTTTTCCTTGCTACACTTTGCATGTTGTTTCCATGGTGCTGTATTTCTAAATAATATCTGTGATGTTTTCCTGTGGGTAACTGTACAAAACTTGTTTCCCTTTTAGATTCATCAAGGGAGTAGCAGTTTGCTCAGTAAACTGATTCAGCAGTCGTACCATGGCAAGGTAGAGGCCGTGTCCCTCAGTGGCGTCACTCCAATTCAGATGCTTTTGGAGATTGGTTTGGATAAGATGAAGAAGGATTATGTCAGCTTTTTCATAGGTGAGCCAGGAATCTGCTGCCAACATTAGAGATTGAAGGGAGATAGTGGCAGGTTTCGGTCGCTTCGATCTCGCTTCTGCTGCCACCTGCTGCGGAGCTGTTCCCAACCTCATCTGTATTTGTGCTCTTGTGCTGTGTACGTCCTTGCAAAATTAAAAAATGAATTTGTTTCCAAATGAATGTACTTAGCTGAACTGTGCGTTTCTTTTCTAATTAAAAAAAAAAAATCTCACGTTGAACTTAAATCTGAATTTATTCTACAGTAACGGGGCTGTTCTGTTTTCTTATCTGTCTGTAGGTGATAAAATAAGACCTTCTTGCTCTTTCTGCCTTTTCTTCTATGGTCTGCATGGGTTAAAGGAAATCAGGCAATGGTGTTTTTATGTAATAGCTGTTTATATACTATGGACTGCATAAAGAATTTTTTTATATTGTATTTATTTTTAGTACATATTGCATAATCCAAACAGAAACTGGGCTGGAATGATTTTTATAATGTAGATTTCTTTTCTTGAAAGCATTGTGGCTTTGTTGTTATACTAAAAACTTTTATTTTTTTTCTGAATCTGGAAGGGTTGTCATGTTTATTGCAGTAGTTATCCACTTCCTTCCCCTTCATCTCTCCCTTTCTTAATGTATTTTTTGCTTTATCACACTTGGTCTTTTCATATTTGCTACATGTAAACCTGGGTGTCCCAAGGAGGGTGATGGTCCCATTGTATGGATGGTTTTTTTCACGGTGCTTCCATGGTTTGCAGCCTCAGCAGTGTGTAAGATACTTCTACCCTCCCACTTCAGGGATTTTGTTCCTTGTTTGAATTAGTAATCGTGTTGATAATAACATCTTCAATCTTAGTGACTGCACTTTCTCATTTATTTTTGCTGTAGAAGTTGCTGGTAGGTTACCTGGCTGTTCCTTATACTTCACCTGACAATATGTGTAATTGTTTTTTCTCCTGTTCTCTTCACAGGTCAGGAACTTACAACGTTAATCTATTTGGTGAGATTCTTTATTTTTAACTCTTAGAGTACAGCCCACTCAGCTGGTGGGGGGTTACCTTTCCCATAAGTTGAGTAACTGAACCCCAAATAACGAGGATGGGACAGCATAGGGTAGAAATATCATTATGTTGTTTCCTTATTCATATACTATTTCCTATTTGTCTGGTATTTAGTAATTGTCAGGCAGTGGAGTTCTGTCTTCATTCTGACTCTGCTGGGCCATTCTTCATATTTTTGCTTCTCCAGAGAACAAGGAAAATGATTCTGTGATGCTGTGAAATGATTTTAGTGAGCAGAGGGCAGGCTGTGTGTCTGCCCAGTTAAGAGCAGAAGCTGATTGCTTTTCCAGGATTACTTCGTTTCCACATCAGTAGATCTACAGGAGCAAGTTCATCGTGTTCAAAAGCTTCATCACATGCTGGAAATAATGGTCAGCTGTACAGTCCTACTTCAGTTTAAACATGAGAACCTCTTCCCTTTGACACAGTAATTATTTCATTTTTACTTTTTACTTTATGAATAGATTTTGCATAAGGTTTATGCAGTGTTGCACCAGCATTTTTTTTTTTTCCAAGGAATGTAACTTCTTGATTCATATTCTAGAACTTGCCTGAAGTATTACAAAGAAAACCCTTTAAATGAGAAGCATGTGTTTCAGCTGCCAATCAGACCAGCCCTGGTCAAGAAGTTCTATCAAAAGTAAGATAACATTCCCTGTTTGTGGTGCTAAATTCAGGTTGTGAATTCAGATCTGAGGACCTGGCTGAATTTGGGTACTTTGATTATTCCAACAGTGATCAGCCAGAAATGTGGAAGGTGGACATAACTAGTGGGCATGGCCAAAAGGAGGTTAAAACAACGTGGCAAGTTAGTGCTAGTCCTCCTGTTGAACATATGACATCAAACAATATAGGTAAGGGCTGTTTATAGTGAAATGAGATAACGAATGTGCACATTTAAAAACAAATTCAGTTTTTGTGCTGGGTTTACTGGGTATTCTCTTACTGGGTTTACTGGGTATTTTCTTATATATATGTTGAGCAAAACTGAAGCAAAGTGCTCTTTTACTAAAAGCATGAGGTGGTATTTGTAGAACATAAAAGATTTTCAAGTCTGACCTTCTGCCTTAATTTTGCCGGATTATGATTTTAGTGTTAAAATGGCAGAAGATTTCTAAATATGACTAGATTGTTTAGTACCTCCCCCGCTATCTTAGAGCTTTTAAGATCTTTGCCCATGTACCTGAGAATGGGTTTGAAGAGAAGCTTACCTGTTGCTGAATGCTGGCATCTAGTCTGGGAAGCAAACAGGAATACCTCACTTCATAAAGTCAACTGCAGAAGAAGTGAAAATGCATGAAGATGGGGAGGGATTACAAATATAGACTGGTATGGAAGTATCTGTGAAGGGGAGGTTTGTCACAGGGCAGTGCTTTGTAAAGCTTCCCACTCTTAGTGACAGAGGCACTTCATGATGAAAACTAAGACATAACTTTGACGAACTGGTTTCAAAATTCCTACTCTGCTTGCTCCTAAAAACCCTGGCTAATCATATCTTTTGTCTATGCAGGTCTCTTCTGTGATTCTACAGTTAATGGAAGCAATGAAGAAAGAATGTATTTTGTTGCAGTGGCTAAGTGCAGCCAGGTGCATTTCACATAGACGTTACTGTGCAGGCAGGTGCTTGAAAGGTACAGTAAAGGGACTGCAGCATTATCTGTGTATCAGCAGTGTGTTAAAAGCTTCTGGTGTTTGAAGAACGATTCGTGTTACTGAGTTCTTTGCTTTAGCATGCTCATATAGTGTCACATGCAGCCATAACTGTCTGCACCTATCTAGTTTGTTTATACACGTGCAAATATGAATGTAAAGAATAATTATTTTGGTAATGTAGCAGATATTTTTGTACATCCATTTCCAAACATTCAATAAAGTTCTGCACTTTGGGGTTTAAAATTTTATTTTTACTCACTGAGGATGCACACAGACACTGTTCAAAGTATTCTAAGCCATCCACACAAGCGATGTTGTCACGGGTCAATGCATGTTACACAAGAAGCACATTTTTAATCAGATTTACAGTTTTGCAATGCTCAGTGCTGAAGAAAATAGCCTTAGTTCATGCACAGCTCATTGTAGAGTGTTCTGTCAATCCTTTTCATGTGGGTACATGCTTTTTGGAACTCCTTTGCTCCATTTTTCTGACACATACCTTTAAAAATACAGTAGAAGAAATGTACATTTAAACAACAGTTCACTTGGTTTTGACTGTATAGAGGCAATTGCCCCATCCATCCTCTTGTTCTGTAGGTGGTACACTGTCCATTTGTATACAGATATTTTAATTTCCCCACGTCTCTGGCTTTCCTGGTGTTCTCAGTGGCTGTGTCCCACCTGGAAGGTTCCTCTGAACTGCCAGAGGTTTACTGGGGTGTTCAGAGCATGCCTGCTTTCCTGGAATGATTGCACAGAACTAATCCAGGAGAAGAACTAATTCAGGAGAAGCTTCTAGTTGAAGACAGCATTTAGTTGACTTACAGCCAAAACAGAACAATCCTTTTGTATTCCCAGTCAGTGCTGCAGGAAAAGATCTAGCTTCACCACACTAATCTTTAGCAGTGAGATCTTTCCTGCTGTAGGCAGCTTTCTGAGTCATCTGTACATTTGTGCATCGTGGGACTTGCTCTTGAACAAGGCATTTGTAGACATTTTTCTCTTGGTGTAGTTTTCTATAGGTATTTGGTGGGGAGATTTGAATAGGACAAGAGAGTTTAATAGTCCTCCTCATGGATAGTCCTCTGTAGCTGTGTCAGTGGGTCAGTCAGGATTCTGTGCCTCTTTTCCCTTGCATAGCCACCTGGGAAATGTTTTCATACCTAGAAAGAGAGCTGTATGGAAGAAAGAGGTTATGCTTTTTATTCTTCTGGATGTCTTTCCATTTATATTCAGGGTAACGTTGGTACCTTCTCAGTGTGCTTCAACTACCCTCCCTAAGAGAAGTTCAACGGATGGAAATAATCTATGTTTGCAGGGTATTTTTAAATGTGTTTTTATTTATACTTACAAATGGGATACAGAGCGATCTCTTCTGTGCTGCAGAGTTGCAAGCACTCATTAGCTTGTGAGAGCTGGGCTTCTAATAGAAAACAGCTTTTAAAGCTCATGTGGGCAGTGGAAAAATGATGAAATGAGCAAGTTCATTGCTAGGGCTAGCCAACCTGAAAACCTATGGTTTCAGGTGTTGCTGCTCAGCCAGCTTTGAGGAGTGAGTTCTCTCATTTGTATGCATGATTTCCAAACCAACAAGCAGCAGCAGCAAAGGTACCAGCTCCGGTAAGAGGGGCTGAAGTAGGACAGAGCTGCTGCAAGGGGTGTGGGGGCTCTAAGTGGCTTTAATATGGGACGTGTGAGCCTTTTACCCACCCACCTTAAGGAACGGGGTGTGTGGAGGAAGCAGCTCTCGGGATTTGGGTGTTGGCTTTCTGCGCGCGGCTGATTCATCGCTCCCAACCTGCTTTTCGAGGCCTTTGAAGCTGCACAGGCTGAGGCAATTCCTGTTTCTTTACTCACGTGGTTTTACGCGTTTTAAGCGGTATTGGTGCCCTCTCGTGGTGAAGTTCACGAAAGAGATTTAACTTCGAAAGCATTTTTGGTAGCTTAGAATATATAATACCGTTGTGGATGTTACGCTGCCTCTCCTGCAGAAGGTGGGCAGGGCAGTGTGTACATGTCACTGCAGCGTTGTGTGATGCTGGAGTTCCTGGGCTTATTAACACTGTGCATTATTCATTTATTGTATCACATTTGCACATAGAACTGTCTCCTGGCACGGTTTTGAGATCTGACAGAGACAGATCGCCCCTCTTAACAGGTGAGGAGCCCAGGGAGGCTGGGCAGAAATCAGACAGGGAGCATCCGTCAGAGCTAGGAGAGCCATCAGAGCAAGGGTTGAGCCCGGTCTGCTGGCTCTGCACAGCACAGTGCAGGCAAGGCAGCTTGCTCCTTTCGGGGCGTGCTCATGTGGCACTTGGCAAATTGTCACTGCCTTCGGTGGTCAGAAAAGCAAGCCCTTAATGCGTGTGAAACTACGATTCTTTCAAACTATGTTTAGTAATGGCTGCTAGAAACATAGCGCTGTTCTGCTTTGTGGGCTGGGCTTACATGGGTTTCTTAGCATGATCTTAATCTGCGTTGCTTTCTCCCAGTTCCCTGAATTAAAGCCCAACTTAAAAAAAAAAAAAAAAAAAGTCATGAGATATTGACATTGCTACAGCTTGGTCATTTTTTCCTTGTTTCATCTTGGAAAACTTTTATTAACAGCAGTTTTAAAATGTGCCAGAAACACATCAAGGCTATAAAAACTTTTATTTTGTTTTATTGGTGAGTAAAAAGAATGTTAAAAAAAAAAAATGTACGCAGTGGAGTCTGTCCAGAATTGCCCTCTGACTGCAGTAAATAACCTGGAAAGCAGGTTATGCAATTGGCTCACTGCAGGGCGTTGTGGAGCCAGCGGAAAGTCGTGGCTGACGCTCAGTTCAGGCTTATCTGCAGTTCAGTGCAGCCTGGAGCAGGGCCTCACCTACAGTGGTGCAGATATTTATGTATTATCTGACTGCAGATGCTGTGCGATCTGATCACAGCAACCTTTGCGAAACCCCCTCTATCTGAAACCAATAGATCCTCATTCTCTCAGTCGATTTTCTATCTGTGCTAGTCTTCATATTGCAAAACCTCTCAACACCCAGAGTCAGAGTCACCCAAGGCAGTGGGTACCACTAAACTGCTGTGTTTGATTCTGCTTTTAGCCCTAAGGACTCGTGCGTCCTGACGATCAAGTAGAAGCTGTTCATAATTCCCTGACAGCTGTTCAGACAACCGCACCAAATCATCCTCACACAGCTGGAACCGTAACTCTCAATCCTGATCTTTCATCCTCGCAATTGCACTCCCTCTCCAACCTTGAAAAGGCCTTTTCTGTCTCTGAGAGAAAAATGCTTTTTATTACAGAGCAACCAGAAAAACATGTCATTTTTCCAGTGTGTGGTCTATTGCAGCTACTCTGGAATACTGGAGATTTTTCAAAATCAAAACAAAACTCACAATTGTTCTTGGAACAGGAATACTTGTATAACTGTACTCGTATTTTTTCTGTGTTACAAAATGACTTTCGTTACATTATATTAGCTGGTTTTGGAAAGTTTTTGTCCATCACTCAACTGTACTTGTGGCCTGGGCTTGCTTTTCAGAGAAAAATAGAAAATTGGAAGTAATTTAGGTGAGGATGTCCTGCTTTACAATCGATCTTGTATCTCTGATTTGAAGCAGTTGGACGAACATCGTTAGTAGAGATGCTCAGGACTATTTCTTAGGACCAAGAGCATTAAAAAGACAGAAGGGAGTATTTGGAGATGTGGGAGATGCATTTTATTGTCTGTATGAGATGATCAAGAGCATGATGGACAGGCTTTTTCGCTAAATGCCTGGTTTTGAACATGTATATGTACACACAGACACATACACATGCACACCAGGCTTGTCCGTTAACTTCGGAATAAAGATTGCCAACTGTTCCATAAGTGGAGCAATTTTTATTGCTATGTGAAAGCTTTTAGCCAGATTGATGCGCTCATATTTGCTTTGCCCTTTACCCAGTAAAGCTTTCTGGACCTCACCATGCCATGTGCTTTCTCTCCAGCTTCTCATACTTTCTGCTGACCTGGTCTGCTGGCAAGCCTGCATTCCCCCTGGGTGCCAGGAGGTTCATCACTGCTCCCCATCCATCTGGGATGCGCTCTGCTCGTAGTGCTGGCTGGCACCGTCAGCAGCTGGAGAGAGGTACCTTTATGATTTCTTTTTTTTTTTCTGAAGATCTTGTGTTTGAAATGCGATCCCTGAAATGAGATCAAGATAGGTAACTTTTCAACTTACACCATATTTATTTAGCAGATCCTATGCTGGTGTGAAAACTAACACTATTGTATTTTATGCCCATTGGTGACTCTGCATAGCTGCTATCATTAATTGGTAATTGCTGGAAAACCTAACATATATGAGAACGTACCATCTCAGTTTTGTAAAGAAGCATTGTAAGGGTTGGACAAGATGGTGCAATTCTGCACAATCTATTGCAGTTGTACAAAACCCTCAAATTTTAAAGGACCTCTTCCATTTAAAACCATTTCCCCTCATCCTGTTGCTACACATCCTTATAACAAGACCCTCCCCAGCCCTTCTGAGAGCCCCCTTCAGGCACTGGAAGGCCTCTACAGGGTCCCCTTGGAGCCCCCTCTTTCCTGAAGAGCCCCAGTTCTCAGCTTTTCATAAGCCCCAAAACATTACATTCTTAATAGTATTCCTTGATGAATGTAGATGGGTCCATGAACTTCTCCCCTTTGTGGAATGCTGTTCTCCTCTGTGGGAAGAACTCATCTGATTTTGCATATTTGATTTTGTATATTAGAGGTGCGCCTTGGATTTTGAATGCCCAAACTCAATGGATGGTTGAAAATCCCAGCCTTGGTACATAATAAGTGGCAGATGTTGCAGATATTCCTGGGTGCAATGAAGGTTAGTGAATTTGCTTCTAAAACTCAATTTTAATTTATCTTTTCCTGTTGACAGCTTCATACTAAGAGTTGGCCTCTTTTTGATGTGAACACTGAGATGCTGCTGCAGGCCACTACCGATTGGAATTTACTTGTTTTACTTTAATTGCATGCTTTACCATCATCTGTTTGCAATCACAAAGAGGAAGCTTCTGAAGCTTGGGAATCAGAGAAAATGAAGTGTCTTGACAACTACAAAACACTGAGAGTGCTTCTGGAGTTTTTCCCATCACTGATTATGAACAAAAAGTCACAGCTAAACTTTTTTTTCAAGTCCGTCTTTACACTTTGCATATAATGTAAACAGAGAAAACAAGTAGGAATAGTGATAATTAATGAAGGTCTTCAAGCAGTGAATAACTGATAATTAGTAAGAGTTCATGAATTGTTTGTAAGAAGTTAAATTAGTCCATCATTCAATTAGTTGAGCTAGCTCATGAGCAAAACCATGCAATTGTTCTCTATGGATATTCAGCTTAGCTCATGAAACATTCAGGTTCTGTGCTTCTGGCTGTCCAGCTACCAGTTTCATGGCCCAGCTTTTACTTTCAGTGATACTCTAGAGATGACGACGTTAGTCCTTTTCACGTGCAGCAGGCAGACAGAAATTGCAAGGAAGTGGCACCTTAACAGCTAAAGACGGACTAGTTCTGCTTCTGTTCAGGTCCGGAGGGAAAAGCTGCCAGCCCTGCCGAGCCTCTAGCTGAGCTCCACCGAGAGGCAGCATTGCGCAGCAGGGACGGGGCTGGGGGGGCAGTGCCAGGCACCCATCCCTCGCACCCCGCAGACCACTGCCTCTCTCTGAAACGGAGTAATAAGAGATGGCAGTGGAGCTTTTATGTATGCTTAAAGTGGAATATCTGCCCCAGGGCTTTGCTGTATCTCACCCTCCCTTGTTTTGGCGACTGATCCAAAGCTAAGTCACTGGGAAGTCTTTAGCAATGACAGCGTCTCTTGGATCAGGTTCTGAAAGCCTGTGTCACATTGTCGTGTAAAGAGTTAAACGTTAGGGAGCTTTTAATTTCATTTTTTCCTTATTTTAGGCAGTGAAAGGGGGGTAATAATGGAAATAATTAATTGAAACATTGTTCTGAATCAGAAAATGTACTCATTGAAGTTAAAAAAAAAAAAAAAAAAGCTGAGATTAATAAAGCTCAGAAAAGCATAAGGAGATGTAATTAGAAACTTTACAAGATTCCGGCTTTAAACTTGACCAGATGTTAGCAGCAAGATGATTATACTCTGTAATATGTGCACTATATAACAGCCATGGCAAATGTGACATCACCCAAGGCATACAGATTGCAGCAACCTTGACTTCTGTTTCCCAGTGTACAAGCAAGTGTCCGTGCATTCCTTTGGGTGAGCAAATCATTGGGTTCAGCTGAGAGCACTAGGTGGCTCAGGGGTAGAAATGATTTCCAGGCTCTCTGTCAGGCTGAGAAAACAGGTGCTTCTCCACAGAGCTAAATGCTGGTATCAGACCTATCATTTTCTGTGGTAGTGTGTTAATTTCTGCAAAAAATGGAACCTCAGCAAGCTGTCAGTTCAGTGCTCAGTCTGTGCCCACTGTCAGAGAGAAAGCATAAATCATTGCTTTGTGCTACTATACTCAGTTCTCCTCAAACTTCCCATCCATAAAATAAAGCTGAAAATACAGTCTTCCTTCCTGAGAGACCTAGCTGCAAAATGCCTTGTGATCCTCCTGCTAGAACAACAAAATAGCTGTATCAATATCTTTCAGACTGTAGTAACTTAAATCTCCTGGCCATGTTTGTACAACACTTAGTGTTAGCGAGGTCTGTGTCTGCAGTGGGAGCGCCCTGAGGCTGTTACAGCATTGGGGATGTACAACTATCACTGCTGAAGAGCAGCTGTGGGCGGGAGGATGCACTGACAATTGAGACTGTAGCACAACTTCTGCCTTTATGAATCAGAGGCCTTGCATTAAATTGGGGGGGTGGGGTGTTATGGGTAGGTGACTTAGGTAATGAATTAAGCACGTTCTCGTAAAAGCAGCATCAGGGCACTAATAGTTCTGGTTAGGGATTATTGTTTAAAAAAAAAAAAATAACAAAAACTTTTTCGACTTTAAAGTAGTTTTTCACTAAGGGAAACTGTAACTAACAAGTCTGTCTTGGTAGAACGCAGGTTGTAGGAGGGCCAGTTTTTCAGGTAGCTGCATCCTAAGGTAATAATGGTGGTGTTTTGAAAGTTGCTGCTAAGCAATACCTGAAGCCATGTTTGTTAGCTTTCTTTTTGCTGTATCAAATCAAGAAAGAATGTTATTTGCAGTCAGTGCTGAAATACTTGAATTTGAAATAATCCAAGCTAACTTAACACTTAAAAAAAAAATAAAGCTACATTCTTTACAACGAATCTTCTGGTTATGCCAAAAATACAAATTCCAGAATATATTTGTAATAATAATAATGCTAAAGCCTCCAGGCATGCCAAATTTCCAGTCTTGTGGATATAAACTGTCTGCTTTGTGCATTTTATTTCAGCCATCAGATCCTCTTCTCTGAAGAAAGTATCACTGAGGAACAGCTTGAGATAAGCAGTGTGAACCAAAGAGAGATCCCGATGGCTGTCAGATCAGTAAGTTGGTGCTTTTTCTTAAATATCTGAAACATCTGCTCATTTCTTTAAGAGTATAATGATATAGGGAATCATAAATCGATTTGTCTGAAAGAGACATTGTGCAAGAGGGATTGCAGGCTTGCATAAACTTGAAATTTGTTTTCATACTGGTGGAACTTGAAGCAACCTTTATTTTCTGTGGGGACAGCCTCTAAAGAAGAGTTACTTCCTTTGTAGCTTAGATCCAAATCAAAAGGTTGGATGTAAATTGTCTTGTCTGCAAGAACAATGGTTATATAGTCTCTGAATTATTTAAGTTTGTTTAAAACTTTGCTGATGGGTGATTAACAAAAAAAAAAAAAAGACCAAAGCATCAGCACTGTTGTGTTCAAACAGTCCTACAGACAAAGTTGTTCCAGTATTTTTGGTAGCAGTATATACATAACCCCATGCATGTACAATTGCAATCCTAAATAAGAGGGCATATACATAAAGGTAGGGATTGATTTTATTTTTCTTTCAATTACAAATTTAAAAGGGAATCTTCCAAATTCATGTAGACTACGAATGATTTTATTCTATCCCTACCGTGCTGCGTTGCTTAGCCCCAGACTAGGCCTTGCTTGTCATTTGACCACAGCTCTTAGAAGGAAGTGCTGTAAACCACAGAAAATGAGGTTTGAAAATGCTGTGGATGACCCTGAAAGGAAACACATGGGTTTCTCAAACACCAAACTCATGGCAGTGGAAGTTTTGGAGCTCTCTCTCAGAAAATGGGGTTTTGTTACCATCGGTTTGTTAAAAACAAGAATATATTGTGCACTGTATTGCATTCAGATGATCTCATGCTAATCAAAACAATCTTGTGGGTCCTCTGATTCTGATTAAGCACTTATGCTGAAGGGACGCATGCTACCATCTTGCCTCATTGGCAGGGGTTTTGTCATGAGACATTTGGTACATTTTTGTAGCAAGTACTTCTCGATAAGTGTTCTATTAAAACCCACAAGGATATGAATAATGTTGTATTCAGTGAAGAGTTAAAACTGCACGCTATAAATAAAACCAAGGCCACACATTGACTCCAAAAGGTAAAAAAAAAAAAAAAGAAATACTGAATAGCTCTGTTCATCCTGCCCACCGAAGGGGTGAGGCCATGGGGAAAAGTATATTTTAATTGTATCACACAGGAGAAGTGAATTAGGGTTGCACAAGGCAACCTTAATTCTGGAGTTTCCAGCCTGCGAATACTTGACTTTTCAACCTTAACATAGGTGGGTGGGGAAGTTATTATTGTTTTTGTTTTATTTCTCATTCTACGGCTAATTTGCATTTGAAAGTACTCGGTGTTTTAAAATTTATTCTGCTGGTACGTTCCATCTACTTAGTCTCAACTTCTAGTTCTTAAACTGAGCTAGGACTGAGAATTTATCCCTTAAAAGGATCATTTCTCTCATTGTGAAGTGAAGGTATTCACTGCCATCTTCATTTCATTCTGGTCATAAAACTCCAGCCATCAGACAAAGATCAGCAAGTCTCTAAAAATGAATAGGCGCCCCAAGGAAAACTGAATAGCCTCCAAAGCAATTGTACTGAGGTGACATCAGCGCTCAGCTATTTTCTTCTTGGCTATTCCAACAACTTTCAGTCAATAACGGGCAGCAGAGCCAGTACATGCTGACTCTCTTTATTGCTCCCCCACTGGGAGTATGTCTCTTTGTAAGAGATCTGCTGGAAGTGGTAGATCCAAAAAAGCAAACAACTTTGTCCCCACCTTGCCTTCAAAGTCCGTGCGACGCTGTGTTGTCCTTCAGCCAGGGCTTGCTTAGAGATGCCATTCTGAAATGCAGCCTTGTAATCCAGCAAGCTGCTGCTTGTTGTCAAAATCTGACTGCTAGTTATCAGCTTGGATGTCATCTTTGATGGATCTAGAAGCTTAAGATACCTTTTAAGGGTTGTATGGCCAACCTGAGGATCACTCCTGACTTTGCTACTGATGCGTTTGGTGAAGCTGCAGAAGTTATCATTATCTGCTGTGTTCAGTATGGGTTACCATGATCTCCACTTTAAAGTGCTCTAAGATTTAGAGATGAAAAATAACATGTAGTGTTTAAGTATTTTAGCATTAAGTATTACTCATAACTCTAAACTCATTCATTCCTTTGGCACCACCTAAAGGAATTCTGGCACTATAATCTCTGCTTTACAAACAGGGAGTGGATGCACTGGGCAGGGTAAGAGCTTGCTTAATGCATTCTTAATGTCGAAGAGTGGGATAGGAATCGAGGAACACAGTGGTGATGTTGAGCTGGGATGTGTTAGCTGTGCTTTTGCTCCCCACAGTTGTGCCTTCTGGGGAGAAAGTAATTTTCCCCAGCCTCCCCCCATCTTCTTACTAATGTCTTTCCACGTAGAAATAATATTTGGAATCTGCCATGGTGCCTTCTGAAGTGGTTTCCTGCTTGCTGTCCTCCTAAGAGAACTTTAACCTTTTCTGAATGATCACGTTCTGCTACATAAAATCTCAAACCCATAAAAAAACAAGTCCTCTTGTATTTATATACACGCAGCAAAATGTACCATTAAGGAGAAAACATTGCTTCACTGTGACTATCGGAATTTATTGGCTATTAGAAGTCTTACAGTATGTGGCTCGCAGTTTAGAACTCTGATTTCAAGCTTAATGTTGTCAGGAAATATAAAAATACATTTATTTATGTCATCTACTAAAAATCTCAACCTATGTTACTGAGAGTCTAACCAAATCTATGTTTATGTTGGAGATGAATGATCGGTTTGTAGCTGCCTGTGTTTGCAGCCAGGCTGAATGGAATGATTCTGCAGCAGAACTGTGTTTTTTTATTCTTTATTTTCCTTCTCTCTTTCTCCATTTTCTTTTTTTTTTTTTTTTTTTTTTTTGCATTTAATTTACTGCATGTACCAGATACTTCCTTCCTCCCACAGCCCACTGCCCAATTTTCAAGGGCATTACTGCTGTCTGACTCCTATCAAGCTGTGTATGTGGAATGATATGATTCATTGAATTTCAAGATCATCAAAATTCAGGCAAATATTTCTTTCTTATTGATACCTGTTCACTGTTGTAAGCTTGGATTTGATCTGCTCTTTCACATATTCACATCAGCAGCTACTTTGGCTGATGTTTGCATACGCTTTGCTTGTCACTAATACTTAAGAAAATAGCTTTGAGTATAATTTGTGCTGAGGCATTTGACAACCCCAAGTTCACACAGGACGTGAAATCCAGTTCTATCCCTCCAGCTGGTAAAGGAGAAGCGACCAGAATAGCTTCCAGAGGAGAAAGATGATCAAGGGTAAGACATCTTCCTGGAAGACACGAGCTTTTTGGTGTATGACGTGCAGTTGTCCTGAGCTGCCTCAAAACGTCAGTGAGATGATGCACCATAAGGTGCTTTCCACTTTGAAATCTGATCTCAGTCTTTAATCAGATGTAATATCTAATATTAGATAAAATATTTGTACGAGGTTTTTTCCTATAACTCCATCTTGTAAAAAAAACCCACTAAATAAGTGCCCTTCAGTCTTCTTCAGTCTGTAAGTACCTAACGTTTTCCAGTGAAGCTGGTTGTGTCTCTGTAGCAAACAGCATGCTGCTGACACTAAGCCTTTTCTGCCTCTTGTTACACTGGCCCAAAATCCTGGTTCTGCAACCCCCAGGCCGGACAGAGCTGTCCCGCTCCGTGAGGACCACGTGCTTTCCTGTAACAGGCACAAAGAACTCTTGTATCACTTTTCCAGTCCAGGGTCCCCCTGCAAACAATTTGCTGGAGGACATTTCTCTGTTGATCTGAAGTGACATACTTGAGTAAGCTGTATCAGGCAGCCTGCTGCAGCTTCCCTTCTGCTACCTTCTTTCATTGAGTTTTATTTTCATTTTTGGTGCACTTGGACTCTTCCTGGGATGAAATAATACACACAGTGATCTCAGCTGACCTTTCATGTACCATAAGAAACAGGTCTGACTCCCCTGAGCCATGTGTGCAGGGGTTTTTGATGTAATTTCCTGGAACAGGTACAGCTGAGACACTCATTGCTGCGACCAGCTCTGCATCGGGCAAACCTTTTTGGCACCAATACACTTAACTTTTTTGTTCAGTAAATTTCCCATCCTGTGTAGGTGGACAATGAATACTAATATGATGCAAATTATTTCCTTTTTAAATGTGAAGGCTTCCTGATTAAAAACATACTGTCCAGGAACTCTGGGTTGGTTCTATTCCCATTGAACAGAAAGCCCTTGTTGCCTTTGACTTTAGTGACTGCAGGATCAAACTCTTAGTTTCAAATAGGCTGCAATTAATACTTTTTTCTGTATGAAACTGTATGTGAATTACCAATTTAGTATAGGAAGTGTAAAGAATACAGACAAAAGAACAGCAACAAAAAAGAAACCAGGAGGATCTGGGGAGAAAGCACGGAGAATGGAAAAAATGGTGTTAAATGTCTTACTTGAGAGAGTCCAGGAGTATGCTGGAAAATCAGACACTGAGGTCAGTGGAAGGTATCATGGGACTTGCTTTGATATATTCTGGAGTAGCACTGATGAAAAGCTGAAATATTGTGCCTAGGAGAATGCTGGAACTTCCATTACTTCTTGGTTTGATATACTCTAAAATGCAGTGGACTATGCAGCTACTTTCCTCGTCACTGGGGAAGCTGCACCTTGGGATTGTTCCTCCACTGAGGAAAAAATGCTTTAAGTGTCTTTCTTTGGATTTTTTGTGTGTTCTGCATTGCTCTTCCCTTCATATGCAGAGACTCTTAAAACAACACCGGTCTGTGTTACACAGCAAAAAGTAATAGCAGCGTTCAGAGTTGGGTAGTCACTTTGTCATTTGTTATTTTTAATTGAGATTAGCGTGAGGTTAGATAAAAAAGCATCATACCACTCATATGTTTCAGATATCAGAGCACTCGTTACTGAAATCTGGGTAAACTGTTCTCCTCATTTGTATTTAGTAAAAGGTGTTCCAAAATTATGGGAGAGCACTGGTCATTCTAATAAATATATTTACAAAAATATCTTGATTAGAAAATATTTATTAAGTGCCATTATCCAGCAGTCATGTTAGACTAGCAGGGCCGTAAATGTGTGCACAGCTCCTGGCAGTGCAATCCTGGTGGCAGATTTGGAGGTGGCTTAAAGGAACTGCTTTGTTTGCTGCAGGAGCCACCTCTGGGGTGGAACTTGCAGTTGTTTTAACAGTTTACATCAGGGTTGGGAGTCCATTCATGTATGTTCTCAGTTCCTCAGGCCATCCTCTGAATGCATATTGTGTTAAAAAAAAGAAAAACACACAAAAAAACTCACAACCTCAGAGCAACCAACAAACCAAACGAGAAAGCAAACAAGCCAGCAGTGCTGTAGTACAAGGCTGTGATAGAAGCAGACAGTGTGTTATTCTGAATGTGCTGTCTCTGGAGTATCTGCTTTATGAAAGTTCCCTGAGTTCTCTAATGGCTCCTGTGTAGGTTAACTGTAAAGCAGTTGAGGTCTCCTGGGCTCCTTTGCCTTGTCCTGCCACAGAAATCTCATCTGAGAAGCACTGGTTTGGGAAAGGAGCCATAAAAGAAAAAAAGAACAGGCTCCTTTTGTAGCTAATAACTTCCTTTAATTGGTAATTAAGCTCCCTGCTACTTATAAATGTCAATAAAGGTCAAAATATTTAGAAGCAGAATCATTTTAGTGGCTTCCCATTTCTCATTGCATAAGCTGCCTGCTCAGACCACACACGCGCGCATTTGAAGATGGTTAAGGTTTCAGAGCCCTCGTCTTCCCACCAACTTCTTATATAAAACAGCCCAGAAGGGGACAGAGCAGCTTTAGTCAATAGGAGGGAGGATGTGAATCGAGTCTACTGGGTGAGCATTCCTCACATTTTGGAATACCACCGCAGGCGCTGGGGCTGAATCAGATGAGGAGTGGCCAGATGGTGCTCTCATTTACTCTTTTAATTCAGGGAAAGGGGGTTGCAGCTGATCCATGTGCAAAACGATTTCAGGCAAAGCTGCCTGGTAACAGATTAAATGCCAATTGCGGCTTGAAAATGAGAATTGGTATAAATCCCAGAGGTTCAATCAAGCAGAGGAAAATAGAGGGATCTTGGTTTTGCTTTGCCCTGAGTTAACACATATGAATGCTTATTTTCACTGCATGATTTTGCTGATTTTGTGAGTAGATTCATCCCCCAGAAGTTAATCAGTTTACAAGGGGGCAAGAGAGGGGACATATGGCTTTGAAAAGTGCTGAGAATGCACACCAGAAAGATCTTTGATCTTTTTATGATGTTTTGTTTTTTAAAGTGTTTCAGGGCTTGGTAGTTTGGAAATTAGGGGCAATAGAGCCTAGACTTCTACGTTACACTTCTAGGATATCACCTTGCTTTCGTGCTTTCCTGAAATATTTTCAAGCTCCTCAGTGTCTGATTTAACATTTCCATGAACATGCCATGTAGGTAACAATGTATTTCTGTATGTGCAATTACATACATGTGTGTAAGAAAACAAGCTTTGTGCTGACATCAAGGCACACCCAGTTCCTGCCTCTCACTGCACTGCATCTAGTGTCATGTATCAGTGCATCCCCAGCTCTGCACGTGCCCACGTTGCTCTGCGGTTGCCAAGTTTGGTGTCTCATTCATGGCAGGTATCTCAGTACAGCCCCTTTCCCTCTCCTGCAATGCTGTGTGCCTAACATGTATTGCATGTGATAGTTCTGCCCCAGAGGGAAAGGAGCAGCATGAGTAGCCTGGTGACAGAGTGGTTGTTCTGTTCTTTAGGAAGATACCAGCTGATCTCTGATCCTTAGAAGAAAACAGGAAATCTAAAGTCTTCCCTTTTTCAGTCCTTCATGAACGAGGACTCCGTAAGGGTTTTCCCCATTGAATCTCTCTGGGTGCTGGGGGCAGTGCAGAGCTGCTGTGTTGAATCTGCAGGCAGAGACCAACCGACCACTTTGCTCATCAGGTAGAGTTCGCAGAGAGCAGATCCTCTGCTATTTCCTCCCTTGCAGAAGAATTGATGGTATCAACTAGGGTACAGACTGCATGCACTCATCTCAGTTCACTTCTGGGAGCATCAGATTGGATAGCAGGGGGAATGCCCGAACATTGTCTGAGTGCTGGAGCATTCATCCAGCCGGGGAAGTTCCCATTTGATCCACCCGCCACAGCCAGGCACAGCTATAATTAGAAGCAAAGATTCCATGCAGTCTTTTGTGTAAATAATAGTGCCTGCCAGGTCCAATCTTTCTCACATTACATATTTTCTGGGGATATATCTATTTACTAGCTGCAGTGTGATGCGTGTTATTGGTTATCTAATAAAGCATTGCTGGCTTTACATATAAATGTGCTTCTGCCATAAAACCAACGGAACAGGGAAGCACGAGGCAGTCATGCTGTACGTGTCTTGCTTGCGTGTTTGCTCTCTGTCACACATTTTCTGCAAAGATTTTAAGGAAATAATTGTGGAGAGCTATATTACGTATCCAACTGCTAGCTTTCAAAAAGCATCTGCATCCCAAGAACTCATGGTGCAACGTAGAGAGTCCTCCAAAGCCATTTTTTCCCAAGAAGTCTGATTACAGCTGGTCCTGCAGATGATTGCGTTGGCACAAAGGCACCGAAGTGGGTGAGCAGTGCTTCCATCACTGCAAAATGCCTTCAGTGTTGGTGGTGAAGGCTGCAGAGCTCTCAGCTGGCTGCCCTTCAGTTTGCATTGCTTCCTCCATTATAAGTTTGGCTAGGGTTGGTACTGTGTGTGTGTGTGCATCTTAACAGTCAGATATATACAAATGAAGATAAACACCGAAGTAATTTAAACTTTCATTTTCATCTTACAATTTCTGTAACGCAATTAGGGATTGTACTGATGATGCTGATAAACTCCTCCCCAGGAAGATGCAGCTCTGCACCAAGCAGTCAGTGAGTGCCAGGCTACCAGACGCTACCGGGCAGTCTGTCTGTCTGCGCCTCTCCGTCTGCCCCCATCCATCCCAGTGTCCCACATCATTTCAGCTAATAGGATTTGCAGATGCTTGGAGAAGAAGAAATAGAGGAATGGAAAGGGCGAGTTATTTCTTACATCATGATCCTGTGTTTATCTTCAGTGAGACTGGAGGAAGAAGCAAAAAGAGGGAAAGAAAGAGAAAGCAGGGGAGATTAAAACAGAGCAAAGGAAAAGATATCAGGGAGAGGGGAAAGAAAAAGTTCCAGAGTTTAATCTCAGTATGATTACTGTTACTCAAAAATTCTGTATATTTCCCTGTGAGTGAGAATATGTATGTACAAAACTTCCACCTCTACCGCATTTATTTCTTCTTTGACTGCGACTTCCCAGGTGGAAATGTTCCATTGGCACAGAGCGTGCAGCCCGTGTCCCTGGCTGGTCAGACAGATCTGATCTGCTTCAGATGCTCTGCACATGCCCTCCTGCACTGGTACGTGTGTGTCAGTGGGGTGTTGTGCACTGTGGCTGCAGGAACCGTGGTGCTGGCTGTATGCAGGCCCCTGGCACAGCTACAGCTTCCATGTGCCATCCTGACAAAACCTGTGCTCACGAAGGAGGAGGTGACCGTGTTTTGCTGGACGTGTGTAAGCCACACACCTCCAAACACAAGTTGAGATTGCTGCCTAGAAACGTGCAGAATGCAGCAGGTGTCGTAGCGTCCATAAATGTGCATTCAAAGAGTTCTTGTTTCTGCCCCGTGCATCTGCTCAGTGCCTGTGAATCTTCGACTCATACCAGGGCAACAAAAAGAAGTTAGAAGGCATGAAGGAGGGGGTTTTCTGTGTTAAGGACTTAGAGGCACACCGCTGAGGGCTGGGATGCTGCAGGCTGCCTGCCTGGGAGCCCCCGCAGGTCCCGGAGCCATCTCCCGGCCGTGCCGTAAGGCTCTGTTCAGCCCTGGCTGTGGCGGGCCCTGTGGAAACACTTGTGATCACTCATTAGGAATTCTTTCCACAGTTTCTTTCTCTTCTAATTCACATAAATAGTAAATCACTGCTGTCAATTATGTAACCCCGCGCATCGGCAGCGTGCTCAGCTCTCACATAACACTGAGCAGGGACAGCTACAGTCAACCAAGAAATGGTGCTGCACATTTTCCTATACAGTTTCCCAGCACCGAGTGTATGATTTAGATTCCTTCGCCTCTGAAGTACTCCTCTGAGTGCCCTTTAGTACTGCATTATATTACTCACGATGCATAGCCGATTCCATTGCTTCCATTTACTTTAGCAATGATAAATGTCAGAAACGGTATGAGATGTTTATAAATTTCAAGTGCTTTGCAAGCAACTGTTACCCAGAGAAATTTGCAAACTGTTTTTTACTGATGAAGTTTAAGGTCATGGAAAAAATCACTTCCAGAAGCTTGGTTAATGAGTTTCAAAATCAGGTAAAATGCATGAATTCTTTATGAATAAGAAAGATATTGCTGTCAGGATTTTCTCTTCTGCAGTAAGCAATTACGCACAGTTAGTATTTAAAAACAATTTCAAGAATTTAGCAAGACGAGAAACCCTGAAGCCAAGAAACTTCCAACTCAGCTTTTTTCAGCGCAGCGTTCTCACGGTGAAACGTAAAGTCCCCCAGAGCTTCCTGCTCAGCAGCAGGAACTAGCATTGCTGCTCTGAGGGACTTTGAGCATCCTGGCACAGGTGATGTGTGTTTATCAAAATGAACAATTTAGGCAGTTGGGCTGAAGCCATGCTTTGGACAGGCTGCTGTTAACACATGGCTGCGTCACCCCTTCCTTGTTTTCCTAGCGTGGCAGTGCGGAGCAAGCTGGAGGCTGTGTGTTGTGGTCTGGCAGAACTTCCTTCACCAGGAGTGATTTGGGCAGTCCGCTTGCTCCCACTCCCTCTGGTTGTTCGTTGGCTGTGGATGAGCTGCACTGTAGGATGGAAAGAGGTCTGCTGGCCTGCTGCAAGTGGTAAACAACAGTAGGGAAGCGGGAGGACAAAGGAAAGTGGGCAAGTAAAGAAAGCTGTGCAGAATGATCCTGCTCTCTCCATTTCCCACAAGCAGTGAAGTAAAGTGTTCAGTGAGAGCAATATGAGACGTTGGCTTTACTACACAGGAATATCCATCCCCCTTTGGGGATGAAACATGCTCTGCTCAAAAGTGTGCACTCTTGTTTCCTTGTTGCTGAGAAAGGCTAACTCCTGTCCTGCCACCCTCCCAGAGCACACAGTGTGTGAAATCAGTGCTGAGGCAGCAGTCCTTGCTCAGGGGGTTCAACATCAGCACTTGTGAACCAGGCACCTGTGTTCAGCTTTCACAGTTGCTTTTCTTTGCCTTTGAAAAAACTGATGGTGTGTGGTTAATACCTCACCACTTGTCCTGAAGTGCCAGGCTAACAATTCTAGCCCCTGTGGAAGCAAAGGGCAGCCATTGCATGGTGCTTTCTGAAGCCACATCCCTGCAGAGGTGACTTCAGCTGGCTGTTCTCCTCCCGAGGTGGGCTCCTCCTGGCCTGAACAGCAGCGGTAGCACAGCAAAGTACAGTGCTGCAAGCAGTTCTCCTGGCATGGCCTCTCCTGCTCTGATGAACCACCTGCTTTAAGGTAACAGAACCACTGTAAAGGAAACCCTGAGGCCTAGAAACACGCAGCATGTATGTGTGATGGCACCACAGGTGGCTGCATCCATGCAAAAACAGCTTCAGCCCTGGGTTCTGCTGCAAGCATGCTATTTTTTTGAGGCTTTTCCATTTTACTTGCATCCGCTTGGTGGTGGTGGGAAGAGATGGGAGCTCCAGCAGTGAGACAGGCAAGCAGAACGATGCGTGGAGGCTCACTAACAGCAAGATGCATTTGGACCGATCACAAGCTGGTAGGTGTCCATGCAAAGGCTGCAAGCGCCTCAGAAGTGAATCCACAACGAGATGACAGGCTGCAATTGTCCCAGCCCTCAAAGCTGTGTCTGTGAAAGCATGTGAATGATAGGCAGTGTAAAGGTCTTTGAAAATGTGCAGCAAAAAAATAAAGCATAGCTGCTCCTATCAGATCCATATGGCAGCTGGGAGAGCTACACAAAAATATTCAGCCAAACTTTCAGTTCCTCACAAATTATGCTTAGATTACATACATTGTCCCTATTGTGCACTGTAGGGGATGGTTTCTTTCATGTGCCAGCATCTTATGGCTTTCATTTGTTCACAGACCTCCCACTAAGTGACTGCTGATTGAAAACTTTTTTACTTTCTTGCCAGGTTTAGGAAAAAGGGCTTGGTGTGCTTAGTGCCTTTGATCTGTCTAGGATGAACATTTTCATTGAAAGAGGTGGATGAGTCATTCTATATTTGTCATGGAGCTATCTTGGAATACCTCCGGGTTTGCTTTTTCAAGCTCTTTATATTTTTCTGCATGCGGCTATAAATATTTTGCTCTGCGAGAAGCATGAAGCTCTTTTTTGGAAATGAAAGAGCCCTATTCCAAATAGGAAAAACACACTTAGCTAAGGTTTGTGCAGCGCGTATTTAGTGGTGGAAGGTGCTGTGTTGGCCCTGCCTTGCTTTTCAATACAATATCCTGCAGTGTGAAATGAATGGCCATATTTAGAGGTATCTGGAAGTGATGACTGATGTTTGGAGAAGTTACAAGGCTTTTCCTTTTCCACATGAACTCTCCAACCTGGCATTTCCACAGCAGTGAAATGCTTCTGGGGCTGAGATCATCTGATTATTATTTCCTGTGTCATGTGCTGAATTTATTATTTTGTTGAGTATTACAAATGTATTCATCAGTTGCCTGAGTTTTGGACTCTTCAGCAAAGCTCACTGGCATAATAGGGATATTTGGACTGGCTAAATTAACTGGTTTTTTTCTTGGGGATTATTTAGTTGTGACTAGTGAATGAAAGCCCCAAAGAGGGACAAGGAGGAGGAGGAGTGGGAGGAAGACTCATTGAAAATGTTTCTCTGATACTCTGCCAACATATAGAGTCAGTTCAGGAAAAAAATGAAATTTGTATTTTTGCTCTGAAAGCTGCTAAAAGCCAGGAATCCAGACACTCCATTTGCTTCAGTGTCCAATGTTTTTTCTCTCTTCTTTGGAAAAAATGAACACGTTTGTGCTAAACGAGGATTACTTCTGGTCACAGCAGCACTGCAGTGTTGTTACCGGGAATTGCAGCGGGCCAATAACGGGTTCACTGCCACAGAAATATTTTCATACATAGATTTATCTTTTATACCTCTAAAAACCAAAGCAGATCAGATACTAAAATCTAGTGGAAGCTGCTCACATGGGCATCTTTGTCTCTGCTGACACTAAAATGTATGTGCACTTTCTGCATGATCACTAACTAAGAAATCAGAATACAAGTGATAGGGAGAGGCTTCACCGAGGTAACGTCACTTTAAGCTGGATATAAAAGTCTGCAGGACTGATTCAGATGCCACGCGGGTCCCTCGAGCTGCCCTGTATGGTGCTCAGAGCAAGGCCTGTTCTGATCAGGGCTCTTCTTTTGCTTTTTTGTTGCTGTTGTTTTTAAAGTAAAAACTAAAAATGCCTTTGGCACCTGGACCCTCAGGATTCCACTTTGTAATACTAACCGTATTTCTTCCTCACTTGTCTGGGAATATTGCATCCTATTCAGGTCTTCATTAAGGGAGATTTTGTCCTTTGGCTTTTCCTACACATGATTACACAGTAGCCATCTGTTTCCAACATCTGTGTTTATGAAAACCTCTCCAACAGGTCAGTGCAGAAAGGAACCATCCACATTTCCTCCAAGTCGTGCTCAAGATGCTGTTTTCCTTTGTGACGAATTGGTTAAAGATGATGCAGCTGAGATGTTTGCTGTTAGCTACATCTCTAAAATCACTATTTGTGGAAATGGAGGTGGGATGGGCAGGCAGCGCCTCTCCAGGACGCTGAGTGCACCTCTCACCTCACCAGGTCAGCTTCTGCTCACTCCGATGGTGCTGCCTTGAACTCCCGTGGTGCTGCTGCACTATGGTCTGTTGTGCATTTCTTACAGGCTGAATTCCCAGCTGGGTTTGGATTGCACATCAGAGGAATTGCGCGGTCGCTACAGAAGACCTGCAGCAACGGCCTGATGTCCTTCAGGCATTATCTACCACTTTTCCTGATTGCTTTCCTTTTATTTATTGTTTATTCCTGTTGGGATTGGGGTGGGCAGGTGTGAAGCCCTGGGGTGTCAGAGGTGCTTTCCTTCTGCTCTCTGTGCCTGCACAGAAAGTATCTTGAGCAGATGCAAGGATGTGGCTCTCAGTGCTGAGGAATTAGAACTGGTTTTGGAGATGATAATTACTTGACCACAAAATTGCTCAAAGACTTATGATTCGGGAGCTGGTCACCACGCAGTCCTGCTTAGGTCAGCTGGTGTCAGAGCCCAGGCTGTGATTCTTAGGGGCTGAAAGCTCTGCAGCCCTAGTCCTTCTAGCTAGTGCTCACCAAGAAAGGAAAAGAACTACAGACCCAAACATGTCCATGTGAGTTTCCATACATCTGTTACCTGGTATCAGAATGCCACAGCTCTGCCCCTGTGTAGTCTTAAAAGGTATTAGCGTTTGTATTCAGAAAAATAGCAACAGCCACGGAGATGTGGCAATTAACTTCCAGTGAGCACTGCCAAGATTATACTTTGTGAGAGCAACATGCAGTCAAGCACTGTAACTGTAGGTGTGGTAGCACCTCCTGCTTGGTCAGCCACTACAAGCCAATACAGCTTCTGATCTGGAATTCAAACACCGGAAGTGCAGAGGGGCTGAGGGCTTTTCAGTGGGATCAGCAGAGTGGACTCTGATGTGTGACTGGGTGAAAGAATGTTCTTGGGGTCAGGACATTGAGCTGCACCTCAGGAGATCCACATTCACTTTCTGATTTGCTGGTAAATCTTCTTTCTGGCAGTCATTTCCCCATCCATGAGACTGCATTTTGTTACCAGGGACAGAGGTTTCATAAAGACGAGGAAGTCTTTCGCTCTTCCCCATGCAGACTATTGAGGGCAGTATATCTTAATCTTCAGCTTTCTGAAGCTCCCATTTTCCTGAAATGAGTAGTCTTGAATTTGAAGTTTCCTGGGTATTGACAAAACCACTGCGCTCAATTTTTCCCCTGAAGCAGAAAGAAATCAGCAGTAAAAAAGGCTCAGGCTCTGTTTTGAAGGGTAGCTTAGAGATGTTATCTATCAGCTCTGTATCAAGCTGTATTGCTGGGATTCTCATAACATTGTTTTTCCTTTCTTCTCATTTGTGTTTTACATACAAGTCCTGGTATTTCGGTTTAGCCCACTAAATGAGGCTGCTTTGAATGCCTTAATTTTCCCTGCGTGCTGTAAACCAGGCTGTTCCCCAGCATCAATTATCCTGCAGGGAACTGCGTATGTAAAACCACACCAAAATGTTTGAAGCCCATAGAAATGCATTTTCCTTTCTTATAAAAGACTGCATTCTTCTGTGAGTGTTGTGTTGGGGTCACCTTGTTTTTCACAGTCACTGGTGACTAAGTGGGGCAGAGGGACTCTCCTTGGTATCGTATTCTGCCTCGTGGTAGTCATGCTGGCAGCAGTCAGAGCTTTAGTGGTTGCCACTGAGAAGAGTTGCCTAGAGCTTGCATGGAGCTTCTTGTTTGTGTTCCTGACATGGAAACCCAATCCGGAGCTAGAGCTATGACAAATTAAGTGTGCAGCCCCCTCTTCCAATAAGCACTGCACTAACAGATTCTGGAGAGAATATTTCTCCAAGAGCACACTTCCAGCACTCTAAAGAAAGCCTGCCTCACGTTTCTGAGCAGGTTCAGCTGGCTTGGCGGAGAGGTCACCAGCTTTTGCTGGCAGCAGCTAAGACAGCTGAGGGAGACACAGATCTCCTCAGGGTCCTTACAGCCCTGAGCTGTAAGGTTGGATGTGGGACGGGCTCAGCCCATCAGCCTGCCCTGCTCACCGCCGGCCGCGCAGCTGGAGTGCTCCAGGTGATGACATCTGTCAGTCAGCACTTTGAAGGACACGCTTTCCCGTGCTTGCCAAAGCTCCCTCTGAACGAAGCACCCGTGGCAGAGCGTGGCAGCATCAGACTCAGGGCTGCTCACACACCAGGGGGAGTTCAGTTCTCTCTTTGATGCACCCGTGTAATTACATCAGTTTCTCTCTCCTATTCTTTGCCTCTTAGTAAGCTGCTGATAGGAAGCTTTGTAAGCAGGAAGCAGGGAAAATGCCATCAGGAGGAAGTTCAGTCCACACATACTCTGATGTTTGCATTTTTCCCCTCAAAGTGTTTGCTACTGGGAGTCACTGGAGACAGGATGCAGTTTTGTGTGGACTGCTGATCTGATGCAGGCTGACTGTTCTGGTTTTAAATACCGTAGTGCTGGGTTTGGGCCAGATCTCCTAGGGACTATAGAAGATAACAAATCATAATGTCTTCCCCAAGGACCAAACAATTTAAGCACAAGACAAGGAAGCAAGGAGAACAGAGACAGACTGGGGATTATTAAGAACAAGTTTAGAATGTCCAGCTATTAATGAGAAAAGGTTTTCATTTTTCATCCAGCTCTGGGGAGGACATCTGAAGAGCTTGGATTTCAGTTTCGTGGCCTGGGAAGCCATGCTGGCAGAGTTATTGTTTATCTCTCCTGAGAAACAGCATGTTTCAAGTTGATTCTCTATCAAATGAAGGTTTAAAAAAAATATTTTGTTTGCTGCTTTCTCAGCTGTGCACAGCGTTTGTCTTCGTTCTTTGCTGGTATATTACTATAATAGTTTCATGTAAGTGCCGAGCCTTTACTGCTGACAGCTGCTGAGAAATGATGCTGTCATGAATCATGCTTGCAAACGCAGTTCTGTGATGTGACCAGTTCTCAGCCCCCATAATTAACAGCCAATTACTTCCTCTCAGAGAAGCCAAAACTCAAACAGATGAAAGAAATAGTGTTGTGGCAGCAGTGGGAGCAGATGTGTTGTATTGGTTCCTGTGTTCTTTGCAAACACACACAATGCTGTGGACCAAAGCGAGCGCTCATTTACAGCAGTGTGCAGCTTAGAAGAGTGGAAGTTCCTAATACCACGCCTGGGTTTGGCCATCTGTGCTCAAAGTGCACGAGGAATGTGAAAGGGAAGGAGGGGGAAGGGGAAGGCTCACTTCAGTTTCAACACGATATGGTTACAATCATAGCAGGTCACTGCTTCAGAGCTTTTTGGCTATTCCCTCAAGGTAGCAGTCAGTATTTATTAATGGGTGTGTGCACATGCATAAGCACACATATGAGAAAGCTGTGTACTACAGATGCCAAAAAGCCAAACCAGAATGTTTACAGTCTGTGACTGCAGCCCTGCCTGCTCTTTTGTTTAACCAGGAGATCCAAAGTGGAGCCTTTTTCATCTGGAGTTTGGGTGGCAGGAACCAATGTGGTTTAGAAGACAGAGCTGGGGAGTGGGAGCCAGGAGCTCCTGATCAGGCCATGCAGTCATTTGCTCATTAGTATATTTTCTCCCCTTGATAGATTTTTTTTTTTTTAATACAGAATTTCACTTTTGCTGGTTCACTCATATACTGTCAGGAGTCACTTCCTGGGAAGAGATCCCAGTCCGTAAGATGTTCTCACATTTTTTGTTTCCTGTTTCTTTTGTCTTTTGGTATTTGCAGTACTTGATGGGGCAAATGAGCTGCATGATGGTGATCCTGATCCCGCCTTCTGAGTGGCACTTCGTGAGTGGGAAGGGTTACATCTGGCTTTGTTTCAGAAGGACTTTTTGGGTGTTTTAGGATCAGTCTGCCTCACTGTTCCTGGTGCTGTCAACTTAAATCAACTTATTAATATCATGAGATGCACACAGAAATAACGAGCATCTAAAAATAACAGGACTCTCTTTATTAGGTGATGGTGCCGGCCTCTTTTCCAAAAATATACCATAGGAGTTGAAGTATGAGAAATAAATAAATCCCCAAACCATAAGAAGGAAAGTAGAGGTTTGATTCTACGAACTGAGGCTTTAAAAACATGCACATCTTGTGAAACTGCATTATATGGTAAAGGTTGTTGGCAGAGATGCAGAACCGTGAGTGCCTGAGACTTCTGCTCCTCTCTGAAATCCTGACTGGGATGGAAAGCTGCTGGCGCAGGTCACAAAGGGTGGTGGATGCTGCTGGGTACATCTGTGTGTGCCATGAAATAAGTGTTCTTACGCTTCTGCGATGTTTTTGAGCTCTGGATCTTTTCAAATCTGCTACTGACTGTCTGGCTTTGGAGCAAGCTCCTTTCCTGCCTCCACTTATTCTATAAAATGTGTTCAGAGAGGCTGCAGGAGTTAGTATTTCAGCAAATCTCCAAGCATTGGAAAATGTAAAATATTTGCAGATGTAGTGCCACATGTAACTGCATAGCGATTTTTTTCTTACTGCATTTCTGAATAGTAACTCTCTAGGCTGCCTGCTTCTCAGCTGTGAGACATCTAAAAGTCTGTTTTGGGGAATGAGTCGTTCAGGCTGTGTGCCCCAGTCCCGGTTTTACCACCTCCCTCCTTGTTTTTGTTGTTGCTTTCAGATCAATAGCATTGCAAAAGGAGAGCCTGCTCCAGTCCTTAGCTAGCAAGCATCCTGCGTGTGGCCTGTTCTGCAGTTCATGCTCTGGGATCAGCAGCAGTTCAAAGTGGACCGAGGAACAAGACCTCTTGCTTTTCAGTCTTTGTAACTTTGTACTGATGTTTTCCTTTGCAGTTGCTAAATGTCCACCTGCATCTGAAAGCACTGCCCACCTGCTCACCCTGTCGGCCTGACCAAAACTGAATTCAGTCCCCACTACTTTCCAAAGGCGCATTCGTTCCCTCCTCCCTTTTCTACCGCCCCTCCTCCACAGCATTCTGAAAGTTTTACGGAGTTTCACATGGCCTCTCACCCTTTGTAGTTGCACAATACTAATGAAATAACTCACAGATCATCAAAATTATCAAAGTGTGTTTATGGAGCATATGGCATTCAAACTCAGTCTTCGTGGTTAGTGGAAACCTCCCCCCCCCCCCCCCCCCCCCCCGTCTGATGCAAAAATAGTGTTTTTCTAAGAGAGAAATGCCCTGGATGAATGTGAGAGCTTGAGGAAAAGCTGAAAAATTCACTTCCCCCAGTTAATGTTCCTGCAAGGAGATAAATGCTGTAATGTCCTTTGAAGAAAGCTGCCATCAGGTATGTGCTCTTGGGACACCCTTAAATGCCATCCCAAAGCATGTCCTCTCTGCTGATATTTCCCTACTGTGCTTCCTTCCTGTTTATCTTCATCTTTCCTTCCCCTGGCAATCCAGAAGAACTTATTAGCACCTACCTGCATGTGCCATTCACTAATCTGTGATGCTGGCGACAGCGCCTGGAGCCTGGCACTGCATCTCTCTGCTCTGCTTTGTCATGAAGTCATGAAGACTTTGGCCATTTTGTGCCATGCTCAGAATGCCTGTCCCAGGGGACAAGGTGGTTTATCAGCCCTTGGTGTTAGTGTAAATATCCCACCCTGTAATGCTGCCTACATACCTTCTTATCTCACAGGAGGACTAGCCTGGAAGGGCGTTCTGGTCTTGAAGATGGCTTTGGCTCTGTGCTGATCCTTGGCTTGCACAAACTGCTTTGTCAGTCTTCAGTGAGAACCAGCTCTCTGCAGCCTTTTTCTGGGAATCTTGTACCTGTACAGGTCCCAGCGATATTCCTAAGGCCTCCTCTCACAGCATGTCCATAAAGCACAACTGCTGCTCGAGACCTGTGTCCCTGCTCTCTTAGAAATTATTGTAATCAGTCCATTTTAGGACACGCTGTCCAATGACATCGTGGTCACTGTAAAAAAAACTAACAGGAAATTCTGAACGTGAGTCATGCCCTTGTCTTGGTGTTTTTCAAGGATTTTTGGAATTGGTTAAAAAAAAGCAAAAGCACAAATCCTTGATGATGACTGACACCACAGTGTATGGAACTGTTGGATCACGGCCTGAACCACTGATTGATCACCTGAGGTGAGCACTGAGTCAGCTGCAGGAGCACAGCTGAAGGCAATGTACCTGTGTGACTGGAAGGAGTGGAGTCTGGCTGCACCTCTCCCAGACCCCATTTGAGGGCTGACCACCACAGGGGAAGGTTCTCTCGTTGGAGATCCCTCTCCTGTGGAGTTATCATTGAACCTCAACCATCTGCAAAAGGTGAGCCTCTCTTTATTCCCTGGTTGTCTGTTTACCATCCAGATAAGCCTAGCAAAATATACCATCTTCCTCGCTGTTTCCTCTAAATGCTGTTATTTTGGGCTATTCACCCTACACACAGAAAGTCCATGTTTTGAGAAAAATATATGTATTTAAAGAAAGCTTCTAAGCTCTACATATTTATGCCACATAAAATCTAATTAACCCCACAACAAACCCAAAAACTCAGAAGGGAGACTGAGAGGCGAGGAGTCAAGTGGCCCTGCTGTTTTTCCTTTCCCAGAGAGGGCTTAGTTTTGTTGTCTGCTGTAGCAGAGTTCTGTGTTGCAGGACACCACAGAAATCCCACATGTTCCGAGTATCTGAGCTGTAGGAACCGTGTACGCGGATTAATCCCATGCTCTCATCTGGCGCTTACAGACTCCTGATGAAGGCATTAACAGCAGCTGCCAGCTAGCTGCGCTCCATGGGCAGCAGCAATCTGCTGCAGGGCAGCATGGCAAACCAGAAGCACAGTGAGGGGAACTGGGACTCTGCAAGGACTGCAGCATTCAAGGAAATCCCCATCAGATGAGTTCACAAGGCTCTCAGCTTTAAACTGAGCATCGAAATGTGGAACCTGCATGGTAACTGGTCAACAGCTGCTAATTTGTGATCATGTCTTAATGACCCAGGACAGGGAACTGTTCTGAGTCATGCAAGAAAAACATTTGGCCTTTGACAAAAGAAAAAAAAAACCTGTATCAAGATCACATTTGCAATTTTTTAGTAGATTTCATCCTTTCCATGTCCTCTCCGTGACTGTCATCACGAAACCACAGAAAGTGTGTGCTGGGATGGAGCTACAGCTTCTGGCCCTTGCTCTTGGGACAGTCCTGCCCATTCCTGATGGGGATGGGACCTCTGCACGGTCATCCTCAACTTGGGTCTGATGATGTATTTCAGATGGAAATGATGCTGGATTCAGGCTGGTACTGAACAGCGTGGGTGTACTGCAGTTAACAAGACCTGCAGGAGCTAGGTCAGCCTCTACAGCACTGCAGTGCTGTACTCAGAGTAACAAAAACTTTAAAGGAAAAATAACCTTGGATGTCTTGCATCCTAGCCTCATTTGTAAGTTTTTCTTCACAACTTTGAAAAGCAGAATCTTTTTTTTTTGAGGTTCTCGTGAAACTGAAGGCAATATGATACATAAGAAGGCTTGCAGCATGTGAGTGCAGGCAACGGTGTACAAAAGTGTGCTGCGTGTTAGAAGTCCCATGCTGGACATATGGCAAGGTAATTCCCCTTCAGCCTCAAATGCTGAGCCAGGAATCCTTGGAAGCATGAGCTGAATGCACGGCGTGGCCAGAGATGAGGGAAGGGTTAACTCCTGCTTGCACTCCCTCCCTTTGCCTGGGTGCCTGAAGCAGACTGAGATGAAGAAAGGAAATAGGTAGTGATTGCAGAGGCAAAACTGTGCAGTGTTACAGGCACTTGTGTTATTGGGCTGATGTGGGGGCATGTGTGAGAGCAAACCGCAGGCTGCGGGGGGGGGAGGAGCCCTGTGCGGGGCTGGGACATGCTTGTGTGGCTGAGCTGGGGTGCTCCGCCACATCCGCACTGTGGGACTGCTACCACGTTGTGAGCGGAAGCAAAAGGAGTGGGGACAACTGGTGGATTCACTGCACGAAATCACACTTTCAGCCCAAATTACAGTGACGTAGGTACGCCTAGAGGCGGCTTACGTACAGATGTTACCCCTGAGGAAAGGACATAGTTTCATCTCCAGAGGAGGGACAGGCTGGGTGTTAGGAAACATTCCTTCTCCGAAGGAGGCGCGGGGCTGCCTGGGGAGTGGGGGGTCACTGTCCCTTGGGGTGTTCCAGAACCGGGGCAACGTGGTATAGGGCACATGGTCACTGGGCACGGTGGGGTCGGGAGGGGCTGGGGATCGCAGAGCACTTTTCCAGCCTGAATGGTTCCGTGATCCTATGAAGCAGGGCAGCAGCCCGGGGAGCAGGACTCCACGCGCTCCCGCGGAGCTGGCTGTGCCGGCGGCCGCGGTGCCAGCAGATGGTGCTCAAGAACACGGAATGTTCTCCGAGCTCTGAGGGCTGCTGAGCTTTTGAGACGGCCCCGTGGTGCAGCCGAGGAGGGGAGGTGCACGACGTGGCCGCGCTTGTAGCATTCACCGTGAATTTGCATGAGGATTTAGGAACGGCCATGTGGGTCAGCAGAGATCCGAGGCAGGTGGGCAGCAGTCTACTAATGGTGCTTAGGCAGGAGAATGTGAGATACAGACGCGTAGGGATCATTCATTTTTCTCCTGATTGCCACCATAAGTGGCCACACACGCGCAGAGCAGCAGGGAGCGAATGCAGCAGGGCTTTGTTTTGTGCTACCGACGCATTTCTACCAAAACACGCAGACTGCAATTGCTTTTGTGTTGTTCCCGTGGCTTCACGTGTGGTGCAAGTCACTACGGTGTGGGATGAGGGAGCCCGTTCAAGGTAACAGTGGGAAAACATGTTGGATTAGGTCTTACTGCTTCACGAACTGGCGTGTTTTTTCTTTAAACCCTTACCACAGAGTTGAAAAAGGAACCCTGTGCCCAAGTCAAGTGAATTAATGTTTTGTAAAGGGAGGGTGTAATCATTTATTAGCATTGTGCTGGACAAAGTTCTTTGTCTTTGCAGATTTGGCCAGATGCCCGGATTCAGGCAGCCTCTGACTTTTGCTTTAGTCTCTGAGATAAACACTCAATGAAACCAGGCTGGAGTTGCACCAGCTGACATGGATCCAGGGAGCAAACCCTGTCAGGAGGAACAGCCTGGAGCTCTGCCAGGCCAGTAGGAGTGGCAACACTTTTTATAGATGTTTGGGTATTTATGGGATGAGGGGAAGAAGGGCTCTGTTTGCGACACGAATCCAGGTTCTGCTCTTTTACTTAACTGGAGTTGATTTGCTCATCTCTAGGAGCAGATCTTATTAAAAGAAAGGTCACTTTCTCTCATCTGTCTTTTTTTTTTTTTCCTGTGGAGTATTGAATTTACTATTGCCTACATTTCAAAACATCCCTGGCTGGCTTTGAGCATTTGGTTCCGTATTCTGTTTCCTGTGGACATGTACTCCATGACCGACTTAAGCTTTGTTTGAAAAACGTCTCTGACTTCAAGGGCGAACCCTTTCCAGCACGAACGCAGTTAATTTAGTATGAATGTCACTTTGAGCGTTTTCCCAACGTAATCTCCTTAAAGGTTAATCATAAAGTGAAAGAATGTGCTCTGGATTCTGACACAATGCCTGACAAATATTTTCAGCAAGCTACTGTTAAAGAAACCCAGGTGTGGTCTTACTCTTAATGTCTCTGAAATAGTGTTGTATCTTTGGAGAAACAAAGATAAATTGAGAGCTTAACCCATTGGCTTCTTGGCATTTAAAAAAAAAAAATATTTAACTTCCACTTGTTCTGTTTTTGGTCATCCATAATTCCCTGGGGGAGATCGTGTTTCAGAGAGATGAAACGCTCTTGATGTCTTTGTGAAAAATGCAAACAATGTGTTACCTTTAATGATGCCTCAGGCTTTCTGTTGTGTTGGATTCAGCACGATGCTCGGAAGCCCAGCATTGACAGAGTAAGCTTTGAAATGGTTTGGGCTTGAAAATGAATAATTTCAGGAGTTGAAATGTTATTGAGATACGTTAATAATTTCTAGGATTAATCCTGATGGTTTTGTTTGGACAAATCTACGGTTCAATGCTTTTGTTCAAAAGTAAGCTGAATAAAAGGGAGTGGTTCTGAACTTGTTTTTGTTTTGTTGTAGTGCATGTCTGTCTGCCTCTAGAGACTGGTGACATCTTGTTTTCTTCTTTTTGACAGTGTCCCCCTATTTTGCCTAATATAACTTGCCATTTCCTTCTCCAAACTTAGAACTTAATAGATCTTGTTTTGTTTGTTTCCTGAGATAGGATTGTATGGAGGGAAATGGGATGTTTTAAGGAAACATAGGAAATCTGTCCAGCTCCAGTCCTGGTTGTGAACACAGCTTCTACCAAATTATGTAATGCTAGTGTGTACTTCAGGAATCTCTGTTTCAATCTCGGAGTTATGCCATTTCAGGAGATGCTGTTCTCGTGTGGAGAACCGGACAGCATAAGAGGTCTGTGTAGTTCTGATGTTGCTGCTTGCACAAGTCGTTGAAGAGATGAAAGAGCTCGTGGTTGTCAGTGCAAGGTGTAAGTAGGTCGTTCAGACAGCAGCTAGTTTATTTGTGCAAACACTTTTTGGCTTATCTTTTTAATGATTACTTCAGGATTTCTCACTCCAGGTATGCTCCTAGCCTTTCCCTGACCCCTCTGGGTCAGAAGGGACAGAAGGCAACCAGGAGATCTCCCTTCCTCTCCCAGCACCATGCCTCCTGAATGCTGGATGTGCTGTGTGTGTGGCTGTGAGGGTGAAGATCTGATGGGAGGTTAAGTGATAAATCTTTGTTTTGCTCTTTTTTTTTTCCCTCCAAAGAAGATAGTGGTTGTCTTTATTAAGCAGATTTCTAGTTAGAAGGGCTCAGCATTTTGAAGTTTGGTCTGTCTGCTGCTGTTGTGAAAGAAAGCATGTTAAACGAGGCTGTGTGCAGGAGGATAGGGTCTTTGGTCAGCCTCTGTTCTATTAGAAGGCCTTCAGAAAATTCGGCTTCATCTTATGCTTTCCACGTCCCTGTCAGGTGATCCTGGCATCCTCATGTCACAGGTATGGAAGCAAGCCATGAAAAGATGGCAAATTGCACTGTGCCTCATAGAAAATCCTTAGCAGGGCAAGAGTTTCATTGTGCTGCTGAAGTCTCGGCCTCCAGCCCTCCCAGCTGCAGTGGGAGATCTCTGGCCAGCCAAACATGCACACAAAACCCGCACAGGAGTGCAGTTCTGAATGCAGTTGCTTTTAGTCCGTTGCCTTTCACTGAGCAATTCTTCCGTGAGACACGCAGTGTGGGCCTGACGTGCAGAACTGGTTAAAGTATCTGAAAATACAGAACAGAACTTTCCAGTTTCTTCAAATACCATTTCCATTTTCTGGTATTTAAAATCTGGTCAAACTAGAATTGAGCCTTTGGAAGTCTGACAGGAAAAAAAATCCCCCTACTGATAGATATTCATTCAAGTCATGCTGTAAACTGGCCATTATGATATTTCATTTGTCAGCATGTACTACAATCACTTGTTCGGGATCCCTTGGGCAGAATGCCTTTCAAATCAATATTAATTATGTACCACTAGACAGTAGCTAATCTGAAAGAAAGAGCAGGTTTCATTTAGCGGATGACTGATGGTTGCTGGCCTCCCCGTGAGTGTGGGTTTTGGTTTTTGTTCTGGTTTCTGTGTTTTCTTTTGAGGCATCTCCAGTCACAGCGTTGGAGGGCTGACCGTGTTTTGCATTGTGTTCCTTTGTTTTGCATAAATCTGACATCAAATTCAAAACTATCGGCATCCGCGTGGTTAAGGCTCCGTAAGATCCATCAGCGCTGACCTGCAGCTCCAGCACCCGGTGCCTTAGAGAGCTCACCCTGCCTAACATTTTTATTCTTTCTGGCAACTGTCCAGCACACAACAGAGGGACATGACAGAGGCAGCTTTGATACGTGTGTTTGTTGCGTTGTCATCACGCCAGCAGCAGCCGTTCATCTGAAATCTGTCAGAAATACTCCTTGTAATCGTCTGAGCTTCTGAAGAGTGCTCTGCAATACCCAGGGAGTGCAAACTGAAAGGTGCCTGTTCTGCTGCTGATGTATCAGGGCAATTGGTGAAAACCACGGACTCACAGAATGGCTTCAGTTGGAAGGGACCGTAACGATCACCTGGGAGGGTGTCAGATATGCCTTGGTTGTAAAATGACTGAGATTGATAGGAGAATGAAAGCACTGCTTTGATTCCAAAGTGAGTTGTTCCAGGACTTGCAAAGAACAGAGTGTTACTCGGTCTGGGGTGAGTGCCACTGGTGCGTGTGTTGCTGGATCTCCTGCCTCCCCCAATGGCTGGAAGGGATGAGTGTCTTGGCTCTCCTTTCTGTGATTGCAATATCTATTAATCGGCATTCTTGGGTCTTCCTTCAACGCTGTAACTCACCTGAGCCCCTTCGCTAGAAGAAAACCCTGTCAGCTCTCTGTGTAAACTGAGACTTTGCTGCTGTGAATAGCGTTGGAATTTTATTTATTAAGTGAAGACTCTAGGATTTCTAGCTTTTGCTTTGGAGTGGCAGCCACGAAACACTACCTCCCCTGCCTGTCCCCAGAGAAAGGAAGCCTGTAGCACAGCAGGCAGCGCGGGGCCAGGGGTCAATCTCATGACAGAGGTGGCCCGACCACAGCTGCATCTCAGAGGCATGTTTGGAAGGAAGGAGTATCTGCACAGGGCTTAGCACGCACTGAGGGATCACAGGGAGCATGCAGCCCTTGTTGCTGTCTCCTTGCCACCGCTGTACCCGTGTCTTTGTTGTATTTCTGCGTGTGTTACATTTGAGTCTTAAAAAAAAAAAAAACAAACTTAGAAAACAGTAATGCTTGCGACTGCAACCTGCTCACGTTTTAGAGCATTGCACTCAGGTCCTTTTCCCGTGCTTGTTTTGCTGTGTCGGTGGGAACAAGTCTCACTGCGGGAGTGGCAGTTTTAGCACTGTATATATTTCTCTGAAAATTGGGGGAAGAGAAAACAATGCAGCAATCAGTGTGTGCACCGTCACAGAGCGCTTCTCTCGTAGTTCTCAGCGCGTTGTGAAATACCCCGGGGAGGCTGCGGGAGGGAGGCTTTAAAGTCTCCCTGTTAGCCGAGGGAATCTCACAATCTGGGGAAGTCTGAAATTTAAAGGAAAAAAAATCATCTGTTTCTTGTAAGTAGGCATATCAAAACATGGCTCTAAGTTACTCATTCGTGTATGTTAAAAAAAAAAAGTGCTTTTAAATTAATCTTTGTTATCATGTTGTAGTCTGCTCTGTCATATCTTACGGACCTCTGCTGAAAAACGCACACAATTAGGAGCACAATTGACTTCCTTTTTTGAAAGGGCTGCTGTAAAAATAAAGAAGTTATGTTTTTCCAGTCATACAAGCACAGAAATAAATACAATTCAAAAATAAAAGCAATAAACAAACATTCACAGTTTGGGCTTTTTTTTTTTTTTCTTTTTTGGATTAGAAGAAGTTTACAACAAACTAGGCAGTACTCCAGGAAATGATTCCTAACGTTTTAAATATATTGTTTTAATTTTAGGTGATCCTTCAGTTTATTAAGAAGGCGGGGAACGAGGAAACGTTGCAGGTTACCTGTTTATAAACTGCCCACTGTTATTCCAGAAATAACTGAACTGCACAATTCACACGAGCCCTATCAGAAAGGAGATCGTCTAAATCAAAGCTTAAACCTGAAATTCTTGTTTACCGTTTTAACTTAACTCCATTTACTGCGTTTCTATTCAGATGGTGTAAATAAGAAATTAAAGAGAAATTGTTGTGGGCCGGATGCGAGCCGGGATGCATCGCCCTTTTCCAGTACAGTGCTTCGTGTCCCAGCTTTGACCCTCGCTGGCGCCAATGGCTGCCTGCACTTGTGCACACCATCACTGGACATCTCTCAGCGTTTCATGGCTGGTTCTTCCCAGCAGCTGAGCACCTCATGGTGTCTGAAGGTGAGCCACACAGGCAGCTGATGGTCCAGGGTGGTGATGGAACCCATGGCTTTGAGGAGTCGGCCTTTTGCTGAGTTGTGGATTTGGTTGCTTGGGGTGCCCGCACGGCCTGTCTTCCTGAGCTGGATGCGTTTCCTTGTGTTCTGCCTGCTCATATCCACCTCTTCTCTGTTCTGAGGGCAAGCTTTGAGGCCAAAGGGTCATTTTGTACAGGATATTTACAACGTCTTGTTTTTGACCAGAGGTGCTATGTCTCATAGTAACAAATGCCTACCCTCCCAGATGTAAATAGGTTTGAGGCCTTGCGAGAAACCAAATAGTGGGATACTTTAGTCACTGCATCAGTTACAGAGTACAAATGGAGCATGGGTTTCTGCACACCTGGTGGTTTAATTTGTGCACGTGTACATGGACTGTACGTCTGCAGACTTTGCAGGACATTTGCATTTTTTACGTGTTAAAACTCTGGGTTTTTCTTTGAATTCTTCCATTAGAAAAGCATCCTACATTCCTCTGACATCTGCAGGCACATGTATAAACCTGGATGTTTTGGAAATGTTTGATTTTTTTAACATCTTTCAGAGCAGTCATGGGAGGAGACATGTTTGTCGTGGCAGCCTATGATATGGTACAACTGCAGTTTGTCTAGCTACATTTTCAAGAGAGTAGATGTCTCTGCAGAAGCACAAATGTCTCCAGGTCAGACATTGCGCTGCTTGGCACTTGGTCCACACCTGCAAACCCTCCAAGCTGGAGGCACCAAGGGAACGTAACTCACGATGTCATCATTTTCTTCCTCTCTGGAAACATTTTTTATCTCTTTTAATGCCCAGTTCTTCACTGTGGCCTTTGTCTCAGCACTGGAGCTGCTCTTTAATTTTTGAATGCTAGATGGTCACCTGGTTAATGGATGCTCTCAGCACAGTCGTTGCCTTAGTTTGATAAGAAGCTGTCAGTGAAAACAAGCAGCGTGGAGCCAGTGTCTCAGGACGAGCCACCCAGAAGTGGGTGCTGCTGTGGGACAGTGGTGGGACCTGTGGTCTGGCTCAGCCTTGTGTTGTGTTTGTAGAGCTGGTGTGGGTGAGCAGGGGTTCAAAGAACAAAACAAACTTGTCCAGGTTGTAAGGGACTCCCTTTCTCCAGAAACTGGGAGCTGTTGGAAAGAGCAAATTTACAGGTGTCAGTGTGAATGTTTTGAAGCCACTGATTCTGTCTTCTTCGCCATAGTGGAGTGGTCACACACACACACAAGAAGTCTGATATTCAATTGTGGGGTTTTGTTTGTTTGTTTGTTTGTTTTCTTTCTATAAGAAAGTCTTTCTCATAACCTTGTTGTAACTAATTAAAAAACAAATGCTGTGTCTTAGAAAGAAGGACTGCTCTTTCTGTCACCATGCGAAAATGAAGAATCATAGTTACCACATTCTGGTGTACCTTTGGGAGAAATATGATTTAGAGGCAGAGCACGGTAGTTCAGAATGTGTCTGATGCTAGGAAAATCATGTAAATTCCAAAGGAAAGACTCCAGGAATGACTCCTGAGAGAGAATATGAGCAGAATAGTTATGCAGCTACTACAAAAGTGAATAGAAATGAACCAAGCAGTGACTGAGGCCTGTAGGAAGATGGATAATATTTTCCTAAAGTAATGCTTTGCACTGTTACGGTGCTTCCTGCCTCTCCCAGTGCTGACTGTAATTTGATAGATTGAGGATCTACGTTTAAATGCTTCAGAAATCCCACTGACTTCACTGGAATTCCTTCAGGTGTTTCTGCAACATATGCTTGAATTTTCAGCCTTTGATTGTTCAGTGGTTTAATTGCTAATTTAATTTTCTTTCAGAAAGAATTATATATTTTTAATTATTATTTTAATTGTAGCAAAAGATTTTAACCAAATGGATAAAATGTCACTTCAGTCCCAAGGCAAATCTTCACATGTCTTGTAAGAACGTATTTTAGGTGAAGAATGAAAAATACTTTTGTGAGCAGTGGTCTGCTGGGACAAATGGGCTTCAGCTTCTTGGAACAGGCTGCTGCTTCACCTTCAGGTTTATTATCTTGTTGTGGCATGATCTGTTGCCTGTTTGACAGATCTTAATTGTAAGGTCTTCTCTGTACAAAGCAGCATCCTACCAGTAAGACTTGTGTGCCAGTTTCTTAAACGCTTCATTTAACACAGCTAAGAACCCAAGCTCTGAAAGAAGCATGCAGATGATGTCTAATATCAAATGAGAACTTAGTGAAGTAACTCTTCCCAGACACTGTTTGTTGGGGTTTCTTTTTCGTAGACATATGCTGCTGAAAGCCTTTAACTTATTCCAGAAAATGCAAATTAAATGAAATTCTTTATCAGCCACTGAATGCTTCTGGAGTTTTGGTTTTGCAAATTAGTTTCTAACAGTTCCAAACCGCCTCCTCGTAGTGAGCCTACAGGATTGAGATAAGTGATGCAGCCTGCTGTGAGAGGGGAATCAACTTGTTCATTTCCACTCCACCTTCAGGTAGCTTTTCCTTTATGGGTCACCACTGTCCAAGCATGTGAGTTAAAAATAGTTGCTGCAGAGCCTGTTCCAGCCAAGAAAGCCTTCTGCTGTGAGTATATAGTATCTGACTGGCATGGGAACCTGAAGGACATTGATGTATGGTTTTCCTAAAGGCTGCCCAGCGGAGCTGAAAAGCTTGGTTCAGGGCCCTTTGGCAGCTGTTTAGGTGGGAGCGTGATTTACCCCCTTGCAGAGATACTAAGGCTGTAACCTGTATCTACAAACTCAAGTCAAGGATTTATGAACCTTGGAATATTTTACCCATGCCTCTAAACTGCCAAGTGTAACTATTCTGGGCTGTAACCCAAAACATAGTTTACTGAAATTCCACTGCTTTAATGATGACTTTTTTTTTTCCTATAGAAAACAATATGGAACATTCTGCCATCCAAACAAAATTGCTTTCTGCATCTGGAATTGGTTGATGTTTCCTTTTGCTGCTCGTATACATCTGATTCAATGAAATGGTTAGCAAATGCCATTGTACCTTCAGTCTTGGTTACTGTTGGTTGGTAGAACTTTTGCATTACAAAATAGGATGGTGAATTCCAGCAGTCACTATGTGGAAGAGTGTCCTGTCCTTTCTCTTAAGAAGATTTGAAGAAGAAGGTCACTTGAGGTGAAATATGTCTTGAGAAGAAAGATGAAACCATTCAGGTGACATTGCTCAGGATAGTACGCATCTTGTGTGTGCAGGCAGTGAGCTTCCTTCAGCTCCCAGCCAGTAGGGATGCCAGAATCATAATGGGAAAGGCACTCCGGTCTGCATTTATTAGAAGAGCGATCTCTTACAAAACAGCTGGTGCTGCTGTGGATACTGGGACAGCAGAGAGGGGAGTAAGATGCTGCTGCCTCTTGCTTGCCTGTGCCTTCCCTGTTCCTCTGTATGTAAATGTCCTTTGTCTCAAGGATGAGACAGCTCTTGTTCTGCATGAGAATTAGTGTTTGAGCTACAGAGGTGAGCTGCTGCTTGTTCGTTGTTTCCAGGGTTAAACATATGGTACCGTGTATCACAAGTTCTTTCATCCCCAAATGATCTATGGCAACTGGGGAGGGTTAAAAGGAGGCATGGCTGTCAGGGACAAAGGCACCAAAGCCTTCAACACGTCAGGAGATGTGTTGTGAAAAGCTCTCACGAGGCAGTGGCAGGCTTTCAGGTAACCACAAAATGAGCTCTGAAGCCAGGCTTTAGACGAGGGCAGAGGTAATCCACGATCGTGGCCCTGGTGGAGTACACAGCCAATCTGATTTACTCTGGTTCCTGCTACGGTGGGCAGAGCAAGTGGATGTTTTCCAGATGTTTGGAGAGATGTACTTCTGAAACCACACTGTAGGAAAACAAACTACCACATGAAAGGACACGAGTGCCAGGAAAGTGAAGGAGAATGGCATGCATTAACAGCGTTTAATCCTTTCCTTTTTCTGTTCTTGTACTCTGAGAAATAGAAGCTTGTGTTGATCAAGAAAGCTCCTCTATTCTGAGCATTCAGTGACTCCTAAGTTGCTATGCCTTCATGTGTCATATTCTGGAGAACTTCCACGTGATGAATTTAAGAAGATTGTACACAGCGTTGTTAATACATTCTCTCCACTGTTGGGGGTGCCACAGAAACACAGCTGAATTGGGAATGTCTGCATTTTGTTTTTTTGTTGGCCATGTTGGCCTCATCCCCAAAGCATGCCCGTAAGAGGTCTCCCATGATGGGGACAGTACTGAAGCGATGCAGGAAGTGAAAGACCACCCCAGGCCCAATAGTCTGATGGCTGAATCACTGAGCAGCTGTTGGTGTGTTTAAACAGGAGGGGGGAGAAAGGATCAAAAGTGATTTGATGCAGTTCTGTGGGAAGAGCCTTTTTCATTGCTTGCATCGATTTTTGGCAGGTCTAAGCTTGATTCAGCTCTAAAGGACTCCAAAGTCCACATGGCTATGGTGGGAATCCTGATCTTTGGGTTGGATTGTATGTGGATCCTGTGTGAGATGCATCGCTCTGAATGCGTTAAACCAGTGCGGTCATCAGCTGAAAATGAGCAGCTCTGTGAGAGCCAGAACAAGGCTGGCTGCTTCGTGCCTTTGGCCTTTGCAATTTGGTGGGCTTGGGGGTTTCTGTGAATTTGTCTTTCAGCATTTTACAATGAAGGTGCCTTTCAATCAGGGCTTTTCTGAAAGTAATTTGGCAAAGTTTAGCTACGTGCTTCTTGCCTGAGAGCTCAGGTTCTAAATGTGCATGCTTAGCTCAGTCTGTCATCAGCAACCACTTTAACCTGGGATGAGGACGCGGGCTCTGAAATCCCCCCAGGTTATATTTGTTGAAGCAAGATGGTGAAAGGTGAGGGAGGCAGATTACAATGCATGGAATGAGACCCGGAGGAATACGTGCGCCTTAAACTTCCACTGTGTTTTTACGAAACCTGGAGAGTCAGCCTCATAATTACCTGCTCAGCAAGGTGAGCTGATCTGCTGGCCTTTATGTCCAGTGAGTGGAAGTTCAGCCTGAGCTACTTGCCCAGGAGCAATCTTTTGAAGGAATCACAACAGGTTGTGTAAAAGCAATTGCGGAAAATGCAGCCTATTTTGGTAGGGCAGCGAATGTTATAGGTCTGCTCCACCAGTAAACTGCTCCTGAGTTGGCTTCCCTTTCACTGGGTGAGGTTTATCACACCTTCTCTCTCTCAGCTGCCATGCCTTGCTGGATGGCCACATCCCACTGTGTTGGGGCATCTGTAGTCCCACCCCAGCTCAGCTCAGAGGAAACTGCTGATCTTGGGGCACCTCTTACCCTCCATTGCTGTGTCTGGCAACGAGGACAGCATCTGCTGTACGACTCTGCTTGCAAGCCTGGCTGGTAATGTCTGGAACATGGGCAAAGAACTTGATGATCACAAGAACGTGTTCACCAGCATCACTCAGTAAGTGACGAGTCCCATGGGTGTAGCTGTCCGTGCAATCCTACTTTGCTCTCTAAGAAAATTCCTCCATCATCTTTGTAGTGCAACGTTTGCAGCACAAATGAGGTCCGTTTGGAAGGGAAGGGTGCCTGACGACCAGGAAGCATAGTTCAGTGAAGGAGCTGAGAAAGTCCAGGCCCTGCTATCACGGGTCACTACGTCCTCTTGTCTCCTCTGTGAATTTATAAACATCCATTTTAGAGCACAGTAACATTTTTGCGCGGTTTGCGTTTCTCCCTTCCTGCTGGAGGTCCGTGCCAGAATCTTTCTGCACCCTTTTCTAATTTCTGGGAGAGATTTATTAATGGTTGGCTTATATCCACTGCTTGTTGTGCAAATGTTTCTCTTCAGATTAAATGTCCCTTCTTCCTGCTGTTTGCCCTTCACGTTTATTTTTGGAGAGCCTCGTGCATCCCCTCTCAACCTCACTCTGTAGCATCTTAAGGTGCATCACTGAAGTACGTGTGGAGAGCTCTGAGCTCCTGGTTGCAGGTGGTGCAGAGCAGTGCTGTGTCCAAGCAGCTGCCCGTGGTGCTCTGTAGCTTGGGTTCAGCACCGTGCACCCAGAGAACTGCAGGTGTTTTCCCGTCCACCTCAGACACAGCCAGCAGGAGTGAATGGGAGATGAAAATGTTGAGGCTGTGTCCTAAATCTCCTCCCACCACACGGCCTGTCTGATGTGGCCGTCTTATGTCAGAGCTATGAGGCAAGTGGTCCCCTACCTGCTGCCCTCCTCCCCAGGCTGCAGGCTGCTGGGTGACGTGGAGCGATCGAACACCATCATATTGAGATTGTTTGTATAACTCAGACTTTAACAAACCAGCGACTACTTGGTGTGATGTAAAATATGGAAGTTATTCAAGTGAAGTAACGTATCTTCCCATTCTAAAACTTAATAACCATATGGGAAGTTTGCAGGGATAGCTCATACGTATCGACATTGTGTTTGCCAGTAAGACTGTGTCAGGAGTTGGTGGGGTAGTGCAGCAGTCACCCTATCCTGTTTCACGTGGAAGGCTCTTCCCTGTGTTCTTTACAAGCACTGACGCTGAGAACAGTCTGCTCACAGCAACGATTACATGTTAATACAGGTTAATAGAGGTTCATGTGGCTGGGTCTTGAAGTGCTTAGCTCTCCTCTTGGTGCTGTCTGACAGCTTTATCACCGTGCAGGCGGGGGGAAGCCTGCTCGATATGCTAAGCACTATCAAAAGATTTTTCTTTACGATCTTAAGATGGTTTATCTGTAATTCCTGGCTGCACAGCCTTAGAAAACTATAATGTTACAGACAGTGATTTTTTTTTTTTTTTTTTTTTTTTTACAATTGGTTTATTTTTAAATAAAGGCGTTCTCAGGCAGGGCAGGGTTATGTTAAATGGTTTTCTCCCCTGAGCTCTTTTGGAGCAGACTTAGCACAGTTGCTCTGTTTTGTCAATCTGTGGCATTTTCATCGTATCATTCAGTTGGAAGAACTGAAGTATTTCATTGTGAAACCTCCAAACCAAACCTGCAGGTTGCAGTGGCAATTTGTGTGCCTTTGGATCATTTTGAAAGCAAAATGAAATGCTTCAGAGCAGTCCAAAACAAAATCAGTGTGACATAGGCCATTTTTTTTCCCTCTAGTTTTATTTTGCCATTATTCGGAGATAATTACGTTGTCTGGAGCTGGGGCATTAGCTGTAACAGTGTCATGTATGATGCAAGCTCTTCAGAGGTGAGGTATATCTGCCCTTGCTGCTGTAGAGGGGAAACTTGTTCCCATTCTGCTCCCGTAGCTCTATCCGCATCACAGTATGAGTATTTTGTATGGTACCAATTATCTGCAGCACCATTCTGCTCTTGAGCTGCATCATGAATCTCGGCACCACGTTGTTTTGCTTTTACAGCTCGACTCAGATTTCATCCCTAGAAGAAGAACAAAGAGGGTATGTTCTATTACAACCACAAAAACATCCGAGTGGAACAGGAAAGCCATTAACTGAGGACTGAGGCTGTATGAAGAAGCTACGGCTACAATTGTATTCCTGGGTGACCAAGTTTCTAACGAACCCTGGAAATTTTTGGAGATGGCTGCGGGCAGCTTGGCTCTGTGTTGTCTGGAGAAGGTGGCTGCAAAGTTGTGTGTTCCCACCTCCTAAAAACTTGGGGATTGTTTCAGGCCCCCAGGCTGAGTACCTGGCAACGGGGCATTTGAAATCAAGAGGCCTCTGTAAAATTGTAGGGTTTGGTTTTACGAGGTGGCCACGCTGATCTAAGCAAGAGCTTCTCCTGAAGGGCATGGGATAAACACGTAGCGCTGAAAAACGGGTGCTACATTTTTATACTAAACCACTTTCAAGAAGTATTTAGATTACTGTACTGTCAATGGGGAAAAAGTGGTTTTCTGCTTCACACAGAGTGCTTGAGGAGTCCAGCTCATAGGCAGAGGAGGAGGAATGAGTGAGCCAGGAACGCTTAGAAACTTGTTCTGAACTTCTGCTCACACAGAGTTGTGAGGCAGTGGGAGCTCTGTGTTGCAGGAAGGGGGCACTGGGAGGAAAGGAGGGGAGAACAGGCTGTTCTGCTTGCTCTTTGTCTCTCCAGACCAGAGGAGTGCAACATGACCCAAAGCGTGTGAGCTGGGCAGCTTCTACATCTTCTGCAAATTACAGAACTGAAAGTATCGAATCCTTTGTGTATTCCTTCTTTCAGATCTGCTGAACTGAGGAGCTCTTTACAGAAGGAGTGCGTCTTCTCCTTCCAAGTGCGGGGTCTGTGTGGGTCTCAGCTCTATTCCAAATTCATCATGGCCTTGGAATACATCAAAATCTTTTAAAAATAAGCCTCTGGACCTCTTGTTTTTCTCCTCTCCCAACAGCACAGGCATCAGTTCTTGGCGAGATCCGTGCTGTAGCCAAGTAAATAGGGTCTTTCTGCAGCATGAGCAAGCCACGCTTTTGAGATACAGCATTCCCAGAAATGGTAGCAGTGTTTGCAGAACTAAAAACCTCTAGTTATTTTCTTTATATTTATACTCCCATGTTAACAAATGCCTTGTTTGATTACTTTTAAATGTTGTGTTTCGGGAATGAAAATAGAATGCTGGCTTTTGACTCTGGCTTCTAATTCAGTTTGCCTTATTATTTGAACTTATGAGCAAGCTGCCTTTATTTATTTATTTATTTTACAAAGGATGGTTTGTTTTAAAACCATTGTAAAGTCGAGTGTTTAAATACTGACCATTTTAAGCTCCAGTTCTCCTCAGTAACTGATAGAACCTTTCAGTCTTTTTCTATGACTTCTTAAAAGAGCTCTGTTGATGGAGCAGTTTTGTGTCAGAATCTGGGTAGCTGTTAGAGTGCTGTAGAATGGTTCGGTTTCCACTCCTGGTGGAAATATCTTGCATTTGGGGATTTCTCTGGCATGCAGTGTTGCTTTTTAGCCAGACTGGCTTTTCTGATGATGAAAAGCAAAATAAAGCTATAGACCATATAGTTACCACAACGTAATGCAGAAGCAGGATTTAGGATTTGGGTCTCTTTTGCTTAATATCTGCTTCGTCTCACTGATACAAAGGACGGCGTGGTCAGGAGGAGTAGATGCCAAACAGTTGTATGAAATGCTTTGAAAAGTGCCTTGGATTTGGGTGTGTGTCTGACTTCTTGGGAAAATTTGTGGCTGTCATTTCCTTTAGATACAGTTGGTTCTGTCCACACTTCCCACCCAAGGAGCTGTAATGTGTCTGGTTAACCTGAACGGATCCCACTCTGGCACCTGAATTCACTCATTTTCTCTTGCACAGAAAATTGCTCAGAGCTCTTCTGGAGCTGTCTGGAACGTATCGTGAGGGCAGGCTCCAGCAGCTTGTACATTCACCTTTTGTGAACTGTACTAAGGAGTAAACTGAGATTTCTCAATAAAATGGGGTCTAGGTGTTAGTGTATCCTACATTTTAATTTGCCTATAAGTACGTCCGAGGTGGAGCTCTTCCAAAATGAGATTTGCGTGATCAGTTGTGAGAGAAGTAGATGTTTTTGTGAGTATTTTTATAGCTGTTCAGAAAACTCAAAACAAGAACAGAATTACAAGTATACGTCAGAGGGGATAAAACCTCATTTCTCTGTGTGCTGGAAAGAATTGTTCTAAGTTTTTAATTGGTAACTAAAATGTTTATCACATCTTTACTGATAATTAATATCTAAATGTGTCAGTGCACATTGCAGAGCTGCCGCTTCTTAGATCCGAAGCGCTTTCTGTTTTCTGTCCAGTTGGCTTCCTGCAAAGTGCTGCATTATTCTAGCTTTTGTGGGTCATTGTTAACCATGGCAGGAAGGGTCATTGTTAAAAATGTTTTCAGAACTTTGATAACCAGTTTATCAACTGATTCACATGTTTAATCAGTTAATAGGTTTTCCTTTTCAGTGCATGGGAATTTCTTTGTTTATCTTAACTCAGAAACTGTTTCTACAGTGGAAAGAACTGTAGTTGACTGATAATCTTTTCAAATATGCGGAGTTTGCTCTTGTGATGCAAGTTGCATGGCCAGACCCTGTGCTCTGGAGCAGTCCACCAGAATAGAGTGCAAGTTCTGCATGTGAGCAAAGCCCTGAATTGTCCAATGTGCTGGCAGTACTGAGCATGGAGCTGCAGGGGGCTGGTAGTTTGTGATAAGGCTTTTAAAGGCACTTTGGTGTTTAGAAAAAGGTGGGGGGCAGCTTTTGAGAATTTTGCTGGATTGTTATGTGCCAGACATCTGTGGTTCCTTCAGTACCTGCTCAAAAATCGCTCAACGGGACAGTTTCTCACCAAAAATGCTGCTCATCTGAAGATGCATGTTCAGTGTGAAACATCTCCAAGAACTGAGATCCCTGGCTCTGTGACCTGTCCCAGGGCTGCACTGCCCTTCTGAAAAGGATTTCCCTAATACCTGATCTGAACTTGCCAAGATGCATTTTATGATATTGCCCTTGTCCTGGCAGCCATCTCAAGTAGGCAGTCGGGCAGTGTTGTCACTAAACGTCCCATGCAAGCGGGGGAACTGGCTGTGGGCTGTTAGACAGCCTACTGCTGGATTCCCATCTCTTCCTCATGGCAGAGCTACCCAGGGCCCCGCTCCTCCCGACGAAGCCCAGCGTGCCCTTTGCCTTATTTGCTGAGAGCACACTGTTGGCTTGCAGTCAGCTTGCAGACAGTTTTGTGGTTTTTTTTCTGCTATTCCCATTGTATTAAGGCCCGTCAGCTCCTGTGTTTATAAACAAACTTTAGGCCAAGTAGAACTATAAACTTTATTTTGCTTTTTGGAAATAAATTCGGTGATGGTATTTGCTTTCTATGTAAAGAGCAACTTGGCATGAAATAATATACAATAATAAAGTTGCAAAATTTATGTTTACATAACATTTATCTCCCTTGAAATTGCAGATACTTAGAGAGCCCTGCTAGTTTCACTTGGGCTCATAACAGAACCATGCTCATTCAGTCACAGCAGCTTCTGGGAATTGGCATCGTATTTGCACACGTGAGAAAGAGTTAGCAGCTTGTTTTATGTGGTCTGGTTTCTCTCTAGATACGTCCATTCCAGTCTGTGTGGCTGTGTACCATGGAAATGTGTGTCTGGAGCCTGGAGTGTCGGGATTGTATTCACGCCGTGCAGTGCTGCGGTACCATCCAGTGCTTTGTCAGATGATGTGATGGAGAATGGATGGGGTGGAGATGAGGGTTTACTATTTCTTTTGGCCACCAAAAAGCAGGAGGTGATAGGAGGGAAGCAATGGGGTCTTGTGGGTATGAGTGAGAAGAAGGCAGAAGATTGGGATAAGCCATCTGTAAAACTGCATTGAGCCAGCTGCTGTTTGATGCCACATTGATTCAGAGTTTTGTTTGATAAAGTGATGCTTCCTGAGAGTGGTGCAGGCAGGAGCCTTTAAGGCATTGCTCTATGTCTGCTCCTGAAAACTGGCTTGAATGTGTTTCTTCATTTCTCCCTCCTGAGATTACATGCAGCCACAAAACCTGTCAGGTGTTTCCTTCACCTCCAGAAGATGCCCCTGTCCTCTCAGCCTGGTTCTCTGCGATAACAGAGGTGGAAAACAGCTCTCATATCTGCCTACGATGAAAAGCAATGGCTATTGGACTATTTTCCAGTTTAACAAATCATTCATTAAAACCCAAAGATTTTACAAATGTTGTTGTGCAGTAGTGAAGATAAATGTGTGGTGTTTGAAGGCTTTTTGCTGTCACTGTTGTCAGCCTTCTGTTCCATCCTACTAAAAATTCCTCTCTGCTGGGAGTCAGAAGCAAATAAGATCTTCTTGTTGAATCTTTCTGAAAGTTACAACCAATTCATTAGGTACAGTGCAAGTGTGGAGCACAGGCAATTATTAGGATTTCAGCAGCCAATATTGCAGCCCATGAAACATCAGACTGATTTCCTCCTTGTTCAAAATGTTGCAGCGTGTTTCGCCCCGGCTGAATGTGCTCTTGAGCTTTTGTGTCAAAGTGAATCATGATCTAATGCTCAGCGGATTGCATCTAAATGTTTCGGTATTTCCCTTCTAATTCTGGCTCTTCCTACTGTGACAGTATTATTTGTCTAGTCAGTTATGTGCAGGTGTGAATGAGGAGATGTGATTCCTACATGTATGCAGGCGCACGTGGGAGCATCGCCTGAGGACACTGCGCTGGGTTGTGCTCAGCAGCGCTTGTGTTTCAAAGAACAGAGTTGGTAATTAGGCAAAGAGCATAATAAGATCCATGTCTGCAAGGCCAGCGTGGCTCAGGAGGCTTTTATTTGTGTGAATTTCTGTGCAGACGTGAAATCCTCTGCTCCTTAATTGGTCGCTGCCCGCACACTGCGCGCGTTGGGGTGAACGGCCGCGGGCCTGGGCCGTTCCCCTGGGGAGGCACGGAGCTGTGGGGCAGTGAGAGTGCTCTGTGTTGGAGCTCACAGGCCCAACGAGACCCCCTCTGCAGCCAGCCATCACTAGCACTCCCGATAAAACCTGACATCCTTTCCATCCCCTCGTCCCCTCCCTGGAACTCTAATTAATTTAAATGGTTTTACCGAGGGACCGTGGCATTGCTGAAAAGGCAGAGGGCTTTGCTTGGCTAATCAGCTTAAATACCCGTCCGCTTCCTGCCCTCGCTGCTCCGAACTTCCCATTTGGGAGACATAAATACTGCTTTTATTTTTAAATCTTTTTTTTTTTTCCTTTCTCTTCAATTTCCTCCAGTTTTCCTAATGTGCCTCACATGAGATTCCATTTCAAAGGGCAGGATGGTGAAGCCTGTGAACTGGATGCAGACGGGAACTTTTTGTTTCAGTGCTGATTGCCTGTATTGGAGGAAGGGATAATGAGAGGCTGGGAGTGGAAACGTACATCTCTGGCAGTTAGAAGCTGGTGATAATTAGGAAGAAACCCACAGTTTCATTTATATTTATGCTTCTTAAACACCACTGGTCAAATAAGCATTTTGCAACTCCTGCTGTAACAGCACAGCAGTTATTTCTGAGGTTAAAACAAGGGAGCAGTTTGCTGAATACATTTTTATAAGTGTATTCATCTGAAGGCACGCCAGGGTCTCTGTCAGCTGTAAGATAAGCTTTGAAATGCTACTGCTACAACCCCATTTATGGACAGACACTATTACAGAAGCCTCTGTGAATGAAGCAGGAATATATAGCACAGCTTCTGCCACTACTGAATTCTTTTCTGTCGTTACTCAAGAGAATTGCCATCAAGCGGAAGAGTGCTTCGCAAGGTCAGAGCTTTAGGAGGTGAAAGGCCTGAACGTTTTTGATTTGGGGAGTGAGAGTAATCTGCGGAAACACTCCTTCAGATTATGCACAAACATGTTTTTTTCATAGATTAATGGACAGTTTATTTGTCTATCATATCCCCCTCCTCTAAATCCTGACAAAATTCTGTTTTCTAGGAAGAGAACTCAGGATCAGAGATGCATCTTGCTTTTAGCAGCAGGTTTTTATTTTTTACTATTATTTTTTTATTTTTTATGGCCAGTATCTGTCTGATTCAACCTTCTCACTTTTCCTTAAGGAGTAGCAACACTCGGCCAAGAAGACCAACTGCCTTTCAGCTACAGTCACTTGCCATAGCTGTTGTGGTATGCCCTGGAACATGATATCCTCCATAGACGGCGGCCAGCAGTGAAAACATGGCTGGACCTTCAGAGATACAGCCCAGTGCCAGTGAGTTTATCATCCTCTTCCCAGCTGACAATTTCTCAGCATTTCCCTCCCAGCCATTTTAGGAATTTGTCTAAAACTGTCATGTGTTCTTATACTCACAGCTGTAAGCGACACTATGCAGGATACAGAAAATTGTTCTTGGGCACTGTGCAGGTCTTTATAGGCAGGTAGCTGTCACATGATAGGAGAAGTTCAGCCTTGCTTTAGAGCCAGAGTCAGGAACTATGTGACTGCCTTGGGATTTGCATGCCTACGTGTGGAGTGAGTTTGTGTGTTTGGCAATCTGTGCTCAGCATCCAACAGAAATCTCCTAACACACGTTCAGAAGCTACTCAGATGGTAAGGAGAGGCTGCTGCGTAGGAGGACCAAGCTTTGTAGCTCACCATTATAAAAGGCCAACCTTTGTTTCAAATGGAAGGGGCTGGGTGAGGTTGCTGTTAATCCTATTAGTAGATTGAAAACAGGATCGAGCTCCAAATGCAGGGATTTCCTAGGTGCTTTGAAATCGCAGCGTCTGAACTCAGCTCAGCTCCTGTGAAGACATCAAAATAAACTGACACACATTTGCAATAATACTGCATGCAGCACTTCCAAAGCTCAGCTTAGATCGTTAAATGGCAATCAAATTTTGTTAAACATCAATATGTGGTGGTAATTATTAAAGCATCATTTTCTCTGAGGAAAAGATATTACATTCTTTACCTCATGTCAGCAGTAAAAACCAGTATTCCTTTCCCTCCATCCCACCTGGGAGTGGATAATACCTTTCCCTGACTGAGTCTAGCAGGAAAGTCACTCTGTTTATGGGTGTTTGGTAGTTGAACAATTACTTCTTTATATTTTATTCACGCCAGTTTACGCATTTGGAAAAGAAATGCTAGCAAGAAATGTCATCCTACTGTGCTGCTATTTCTCCAGTGCTGTTTTTCTAGTGTTGTTTAATGATGAATCATGAATGTTAACTTCATATATATGTAATGCTTTCTATATATACATATATATTTATATAAAAATCTGGGTGGTGGCAGGGAGAGAGTTATTCTGTCTGCCTCATCTTTTGTTTTGATCTAGTTGCTATAGAAATACTAAGATCAATTTTGACAGCATAAAATACTACAAATTACATTGTCGGATTACCTCATTACAGAGGGCTGGCACTTTGGATTGCAACATTACCGAAACGAAAAGCGTGAACACTTCAGGAATTTCTGCTCTATGGAAAAATGTTATTTTTGGATTCTTCAGGAAGGCGTGCATATAAAACCCCCGATTCCCTGGTGAGTGACTGGTCCTGAGACCAACAGAGCTTCGGTCTTAATTTTTGGTTGTGGTCGGTGATGTCATAGTTGGACGTACATTTACATTAAGCTGCAACTGGCATCTTTGTGACACAAGCCTTCATGTTTTTCTGTTAAACGCTTAAGGCAACTGATTTCTTACAGCAAGACTGGTGGAATTAGGCTTTTTATCCCTTTTTTGTGTGTCGTCTGCTCCCTGTGCGTCCTCGCATCAGTATTGCTTAACATTATTTCGGTAATTTGCCCTGCCTGATTGAACATAGCTTACAATCTAAAAGCTGGCAAATGTGAGAAACAACTGCCCGTTCATTCATTAGCACTGAAGGGCACGCTTTCAGTGCGAGCAGATTTGGGATGTAATCCTGCTTCCAGTGGGAGGTGTCAGTATCTTGTCTGTGCTGCGTGGAGATTCCCATGAAATCTCAAGTTTCTGTGGTTTTCCTTTTCACGCTGATGGAACTTGCACATGTTTGTGTGCGGATAAGGACTTGTTTTGCAGTTTGAATCAGGAAAGTGCCTCGTCCTCTTAACTGCTGGTAGAGCTGTATTGCTGTGTTAGTAAAACACACCAGGTTTTATTTAGGAAAACATTTATCCATCAGTATTGTTTGTATACAGGGTGGCAATCTGTGTGATTTGGCAAATGGCTTAACATTCTGTTTTTCTTCTAGTCAAGAATATTACTCTTGCTATATCTAATCTAGAGTTGTAAATTGCACTAGAGGTACAAATCCAAAACAAACATTTTGAAGAATTTGAATGGAGTAGAGCCCCAATTTCCATTTCAGCACTCTCTCTGTTGTCCGATTTGTTAAACTCAAGTGGTCCCATGTGCGAGTAGCATGACTGCCAGAAGTGCTCTGCAGCCATCTGCTTTTTTGGTAAGTCTTTGATTATTTCTTTGTCTATATTTCTGTCCGAAATTAGAACTGGCAACTCGATTGGTTGGTTAATATTGCCTTTTTTATAATTTAACATTTCCAACTTATGGCTAGGAAATAGCAGCAAGGTAATAAAAAGCACAAGGAATAAACTTTCCTACTGAAGTCCTGGTCAAGCTTTTGTACTATATTGTTTCAGCAATTGAACAGAGAAAGTTTTACTTCTGTGGGTAATATCGAGCTGGAAGGAGCGGTCGTAGCAGGCTGCACTAGTTTGATGAGCTGTCCAGAAAATGCAGAGAACTGCCAGGCTCTGATAGAGGCACTTACAATAGGGGTGAACTTGGTAGTCAACATTGCATTTAGATCAGAACCAAACCACACCATAGGGGAGGAAGGTTAAAATCAGGGGGACCTCTTCTGAAGATAGAGGTCTCGTACGATAGCTAGAAGCTTGTTGCCCACGTGGGTCTGCTATGGAGGTTGCATGTTCCATGGCTGTAGGGTTTCAGAGCCTGGGAGAAGCTCTGACTGATATCCTGCAGCCGGGTGCTGCATGCTGCCAGGTTGTCTCAATGGAGGCTTCACGAGAGGTCCAGGGTTTCTTCACCGAGGTCTTCATTTCAGAAGATGGGTCGACTCATGGGATCTGGATTGAGGACTGGGAGTCAGGGCTAGGGCAGGCACTGCGGTCGCTGTCTGTCCTTCCAGGTGGAGTCCAGATTGGGTGCCAACACACATGGCCTGTAACGCTGACTTTGTGGGACAGCACATGATATAGAATAAATTATTGCTTTGTTTACCCGTCTTTTTTCAGTGGCTTTTTTTTTTTTTTTCCTTTCTTTTTAAATTACATGCATTAGAACTTCAGTCTAATCAGCAGTGTCTTGTGGAAGTACAACAGCTCTGCAGGGTGATGATGGAAAGTCATGTGCCACGTGTAGAGGCCTGGTATTTCCAGTAGCCAGTCTGGCCTGCACTGCTGGTCGGCATGAGAAGGAGAGTGGCTTTCCTTAGTGCAGGATCACATTGTAAGTCGTGCCACGTTCTGAGCGTGCTGTTGGTCCCCTACCACAACCTCTCAGTCCATTGCCCATCCTCATCATTTCTCTTACTGTGGCTAAGGGAAAATTATATCTTTCCAATCATAAAGGGCTGTGAAAAATGAATTCCTTTTGCTCTTTGAGAATTCCCCAGATTCTGCTGGGAGACAGTGGAATTCATGACAGTGTTATGCAGAAAACCAGAAGTTCCCAAGGCTGTGGTGCTGTGGGTGACACTGCCGAGGTGGGCTGCTGTGCCTCTGTTGATTTGCGGGCTGCTGAGGGCTAGCAGTGCTCAGAGCTGTCAGACGGAGAAAAGGCAGGCACCGCTTCCAAATATACAAATGCTCGGAACATAAAAAATATTTTTGTTTTAAATTTTAATAAAGCAGAGGGAGGGAGAGGAAAGGGAAATAATATAGCAAGCGGGGATGTGGTGGGAGCCAGCCAGGCTGGGGCTCGCTAATGTCTGAACTGGGCTGTTGAAAAATGTTTTAAATCTGCCGGAAGGTCCCGAAAGCGCAGCTCTGCCCGGTTTGAGTCAGTGGTGACAGGATTGGGCCCTCTGTTACTTTTTTATTTGGTGTTATAAATTACTTTCCCACATTTCCAAAGACATTAACGAATCTTCTCAAGGCATGCTGTGAAAATCATTGCATGTGTTGCTTAAACTACTTATCCATATGTAGGTTTGTACACTATAGGAGCTTTTCCTTTTTGTTTTGGTCTTCCAAAACACTGGCAAACTACAAATCTTTCCTCCTCTCCCCGCTTTGATTTTTTCCAGGTAAAATGATGGCAGATGTACTCAGCTCAGTTTCATATAACATATTGCTTACTGGAAGAACAAATTTAGCTCCCTGCCCTTTTACTGTAAACTTGGTTTTGTTTTTTATGTATTTGTAATTTCCTTTCAACCATTTATAAACAGGTTAGAAATACCTTTTCAGGCCGTCTGACTCTATTAATAATCAGAGTTCTTTATGTGGCTTCTTTAGGATCTGTGGAGTAGGAACAAACTGTATGGTAAACAAACATCTCCAAACTCTGCCTGCTGCAAAAATATTCACTGCATTGTTTTGGTGTTCCTTGGAGTATTCTGCCTTAGAGTGGTATAGTCAGGGATTTAGCTGCTAATTGTGTTTTCCAGGAAGAGCATTTCATTTTATTCCTTTAGGGTACAAAAAGGAATAATTTTTGCAACAACATTCGTATTCCATTAAAAAAAATTAAAACTGTCATTGGAAAACTGTGAGAATTGAGTTTCTGATGACAGAGCCAGAAGGCTGCTGGCTGCTTTCCCTGCTTGCCTCAGTGCTGTGGCTGAGCCAAGGCAGTGATTCACTCTCACTAGACTGGGTGACCTCCAGAGGTCCCTTTACACCTCAGTTATTCTGTGGCACCATGAAACTGGAGGGTTCCCTTCCTTTCCTCCCTGTGCGTGGTTGCACAGCCCTCTGCTTCCCTCGTGCTGTTCTGGTGAGCAGGTTCAAGGCACTGCACCTGCACAAAACAAAGGTGGGAGAGGGAAATGGAGCGTGTGTTTCCTTGCAGTAAGGAGGTGGAGTGTGCTGAGCAAAGGACTGGTGGTACTGCGCCAGCTGAACAGAAGGGGCAGGCTGTGCGATGGGGAGTGGTGGTGGAGAAGACCTTTGGGTTGCTAACCAGCGAGCTGTGTAACTCAGCACAGCTCCAGACAGGTTATAGCAGGGACGATTCACATCACTTAGTGTTCAGTGCAAGGATGTATGCAAACAGTCTTTTTGCAGCTTGCGTGCTCCTTGATTTCGTTTATCAGTTTTAGCCTGATGTGAATGTGCCCACATGTTATCTCCCTATCATGACAACAGAACATGGCTTCACCCGGCACAAGGAGGCAGGCAGCTGTGCAGGGCTCTGCAGTGAAGGATTAAGAATTCTGTGACAGCTCGTTTCCATCCTGAGGAACGCTGCAATTTGCTGCTCCCTCAGTCTGCAGCTTGTCCCCTCCCTCTCTTCATCACCGGTGCTCGTATTACCCTGGGAGCTGATTAGCTCCTTCCCCCTTGCTAGTGTTCAACCAATTTAGTGAGCTGAATCAGTTCACTGCAGGGTCAGACGAGTGCTGGGGCCCTCAGTGCTGCAGGATGGGACTAGGGCAGGGGCACTCCCGGTTGTGGTTTGAGTGTTCTGCTGCCATCCCTTGTGAGACTGTGGTGTACATCACTGTGTTATCTCTGTAAAAAGTTACCCCATCTCCTTGGGTTACTAGTTTTAAAGTGGGTTTGTTTCATGGCTCTTGTTTTTACAGCACGGATGATAAATCACAGTGATTCCCAGCAGAGGGCTGGGAGTTCTGAAAGCAGTGTGGTTTAGGGCTACATGAGCTGTGCTGCCTCTTTGCTGGAGATAATACTGCTTGTTTTGAGACTTTAGGAGTACAAGAGAGGACTTTTCTAAAGCATTGTCTGCCTGCTTGGCCATCCTCTTGAGGGTAAAAATGAAAAATCACACGTGGCATCAACAAGATGGGAATTTGATCAGTGTTAGTCGTGACTGAAAAGAGCCCTGGAGTGTCCTCCAGTCTTTCCAGGGATGCACTGTCTCCTACACCTGTTGGGGCAGTAACCTGGGGAGCTGCATGGGTGGTGAGAAAGGGCAAGAGGAGAAATGAAGAGAAACATGGATTTTCAGTGTGCAGTGGCAGACTCTAGCAGGATTTCTGCATACAGGCTACAGACCTTTAGCCCAAGTTGTGAACTATTTCCTGAGCAGTTGCTCAGGAATACTGTCATTAATTCCAGCTGGGTCTCTCATGAGGACAGCCACTCACCAGTCAAACTTCAGAGTTCACTATGTGCCCCTTATTATAAATATCATCTATTTTCAGTGTTGTGTTCAATGTGGTATCTTACTGGCACTTTGCAAAAGCCTGACTTTTATGTAAGGAAGGGATAGAGGGAGTTGCTTTTTTCACTGGCATAGAAGATTTAGGCAAGTAGTTGTGAATCGAGGAATCCCCAGCATCATTGGTGAACTGCAGCACTGTTGCTTGGCTTTGGAATTCTAGCTCGTCTGCTAGGAGCTGAGGTGGCTTTTGGGCAGACAGTCAGCTGCTCCCTTCTGTACACCTCATGTTCTCTACGTGCTGATGTAAACCACTGCTAAATCTGCAGTTATCTCATATATACGAGTAGGAAAAAGCACTTTGGGCTCTGGTTGAACTGGGGCTGTAGAAGAAAACAGCAGGAAATCACTAATAAATTTATTTCTGTGAACACTAACAAACTTTGTCACTCAGTCCACAAGATAAATACGTTGGGTTAAAGGTTTGAAATGTGCAGTTAATTGGCTGAGAGCGGGGGAAGATGGTGGCATTTGAAACCTTAACATTTTTATTATCTGCTTGCTGTGCACCCCAAAGCAGTGGATAACTTAAACATATGACATGTGCTATAGTGTGGGTTGGTGTCACCAACACATTGAGCTCCACGAAGTGCAGGGGCCAGAAGAGTGGTGATGAACTTGCTTTCAGTGCTTTGTCCTCTCCAAACATAAATTTGGGCACCTGCTTTTCTTCTCATTGGTGACAACCTCTTTGTGAACTGTCTGGGGCCTTATGCTTTCACCTGTTAAAATAAATGACATTTATTAAAAAAAACAATAACACCAAAACCACATTGTTTTAGGGCATAAATCTACCACTTCAATTGCATGAGCCCGTCAGTGAATTTCTGACACCAAGTTATGTTATTTAATGAGTGCTATTAGGTAGTTCTGTCACTTAATAGGATTGAGGGTTGGAAATGCCATGTAATATCACTTCACTGGAGAAAAAATCAACAAACAGCCCTCACTAAAAACCTCACGTCGCCTTTGATGTCGGTGGGACCTGCTGTCTCTTCAGAGGGAGCCCGCTGCGCTGTTTGCACAGGGCTCCAGCTGCCATTTTCGGAGGAGAGGCTGCAGTTATTCTTGGCAATTTGACATGAGGGGCACCCAACAAAACAATTCTCCCACCACCTGACCGAGAGTGAAGAAGCACTGAATAGCTCTGGCAAAAGTTATGTCCATCAAACAGCCTCTAGTTCAGGGGAAAAATAAATGTGGGCTACACGTTGTCACGTGTTTTCACTTATACTGGGGTATTGCCTGGAATCCCTGCTTCTGTTCAGGGCTGTCCTGTGTGCTGTGGTTCAGATTTTGTGCTGAAGAGTCTCTGATGGTTGTGCCATCCTCTGGGTCCCCAGGTGACATTCTGCTTGTCCTCTGTGATGAGTGAACTCCCAGGTCAATCTGAGTAAGGGTGGCTGTAATGGTATATTCAAACCAGTTGTACTGACTTGTTTCTGCTAAATCTACTAGAGGGGGAAAAAAAGACATAAAAACCACTGGGTAAGTGGTGGAAAATGTATAATCAAATAACAGTTAAATACAACAAACCTTTACAAACTTTGCAATTGCCAGCTTGCTAGGTCGCTTGTGTGTGAGGATACTGTAAGTGCCTAGCATGCGTATCTAAAGAAAAGGTAAATTCCAGATATGAAATCCACCTCCCCCAAAGTCCCTGACAGAACTCTCTCTCACTTCAGAGCAGTCAGGACTTCATCACAAATCCTGCTGAGCCCATTTCAGGCTGGATAAGCTGTATCCAGCAGGACAGAATAAGTCATGTGCAATGTACTCCATTTTTATAAAGGGATCTGGAAGCTTGGTAGTAGGTGTTCTTCAATCCTAAGACATATTTCGAGGTTAAGATACACGCAGTGTTTTCCTGTAACAAATCAGATTTGTCATTATTTGAATAAGTGCTGATAAAGTCCTGGGAAGAAGTTAAATCCTACACATAACTTCATGAAATAATAGTGATGAAAATGCTTTAAAAGTGAATTAGACTGCAATATCCTCAATTCTTCAGTTGTGACAAATGATTTCCGAAGCCTGTGTCAGATCTTGGTAATAAAACTGGATCTAGGGATTGAGGGTCCTTCCAAGATTGGACTTGTTGCATTTCATCTTGGTTGAGTCAGATTTGCAGAACTTCAGGTGTTTTTTTTTATTGAAATCCTTGTCTGGCTGTTAATTAGTGTGCAACTCTCAGTGCTTCCAAGTGGGATTTGTGACTTGAAAAGAAAGTGGGTTATGCAAAAAATGGCTTTGGCTTTGTCAAGGTAGTGAAAAGTGTGTGCTCCGTTGCAGCTGAAGACATTCAAGCTGCATAACGAATGTCCTTTGGGTCAAAATGATATATGCACTTAGAAAAGGAAAGGGAAGTCCCAGGGTTTGAGTCCTTGGTGAAAGGAAGGTTTATTAAGTGCAGATCTTTTAATGGACCTTGACAGTGGGATCAGAACAGGATGTTCCCCCCCCCCCCCCCCCCAAGCTTTGTGAAGCCCTGCTGGGATAGGTCATTTTGGGACTAAATCAAGTATGATGTGAGCCAACTTAACTCTATTTGGAAAGCTGTACAGGTCTCTGGTTTGAAAAAGGCCACATCATCCTGCCCCAGCCCAGGCTGCCCAGGGCCCATCCATAGCATCCATCTACAGCTCCGTGCAGCAGTGCCAGTGCCTTATTACCTCTGAGTGAAGAATTTTCTCCTGCAGCTTTAGGATATGTTTCTCGGGTGCAGTGCCGCTAGGGGAGCTTCACTAGCAGTGCAGTAGATGTAGGCTGTGGTGGTGTGCTGACAAGGAAGTCGCAAAAGCATGTGAGGAAGTTGTGTCCCTTCATGCTGGAGTTAGTGTCCACCCTCAGCAAAGGTGAAATCTAATACTGCTTGCTTTTTGCTCCGGTGTTTTCCTTCTTCATGGCAATGACCCGGATCAGAAAACATGTTCAGCTAAGAACCAGACAGGCTAAAATGGAAAAAAAAAAAAAAAGAAAGAAAAAAGAAAAAAATCACAAACTTGGAGAAAGGCCGGGCTGAAGGTGTTCTGCAGCTCAAAGCTTGTGGAAGTCAGCACAGAGCAGTCACAGTTTGCCCATGAAGACCTAGGAGGGAGCAAGGTGAACGAATGGAACGTGGGGACTTCCAGAGCCACCTTTTCTCCCCAAAGAAGTCAACTCTGTGCACCAGTGACTTTGTGGGAGCTGCTCTGCTTCAGTGCATTAGCATTATTTTCCATGGGCATAGGCTGGGAAAGACAGGTTTCTTCACTTTCTACTCTGTCTGCATGAGAACAGCCTTCAGGAGGAACGCTGAGACACCGCAGACTTCACATGTAACAGCTTTGGTGTGGGAACTGCGATCACCCGCTCCGTGAGGCTTTGGCTGCCTTCCCAGCTCGCGGGTGTTAAGGTTCTCGGGATGTCCTTGCACAGGAGTTGGAGGCGATTTATAGCTCGTGTGTTGGGAAACAGCGTCCGCGCAAATCATTTTTCTTAGATAAGTGGGAAATCTGGAGTCTTCTGGGACTTCTGGGTAGAAAGGCTCTGGCTTTTATTTTCTTTAGAGGAAACAACACCGTGCTCCCACTCCTCGTATCCAAAGTAGGAAGCATTTATGTTTTGAAAGACTTTTATCTCTGACAAACTGAATAAGAGAAACAAAAGAATAAGGCTGAGCTGCTGCCTCCTCCTCCCAGACACCCCGACCGGGCCTATTAATGGCTGATTTTTGCTTTTAAAAGATACACAACCTATCTTTTTAGCTGGCCCTGGCTTCCCAAACTGTGGCCATGCTTCTAGCGGCTGATGTGCAGCACTGGCAGGGAGAGACCTGTGTGGAGGAGAATGTCTGTATGGCTGCGGCCATCAGCGCGAGGCTCCTGGGCCAGCTCCAGCCAGCCTGCGTGATACTTCCTCTGGAGCTTCAGTCGGATTAGATATTCATCTTCTCTTCCTGTTCCAAACCGTTGTTTAGTGTTGATGTGTCCTCTCGTGCGGTTGCCAAGTTCCACGCGGTGGTGGTGTAGCCAGTCCTACATCTATGCTGAGATTTTTAAACTCTGGGGAAAGTTTAACCCTTTCCCTCCATTGAAGTTAGTGGGACGTATGCACCTAAATCTCTCAGCTGCTTTGCAACAAGCAGCGCTGCAACAACCTAAAGCCCAGGCTCAGCAGCAGTGGTTCTGAAGCTGTTTCCCAGGCTGGGGACACTAACCAGCACACGGTTTCCCTTCTGCTAGGGGAGCTCTCCATGCCTGGGGTGCCTGCAGCTTGCTTTGCTGCAGAGCGACTTCAGCCTGCCCACAGCTCCTCGGTGGTCCTTGCACGTGGAGCTCTGCCTTCCAGACTGCACTGTGCCCTTCAGTATTTCGTTGTTGTTGGCTGGCCTCTACACCAGGGTAGCTGTTACAGCTCTTTTCTTGCCCCGCTTTGAACAGGAGTGCAGCAAAATGACTATCTCACCAGTGAACTATTGAAAGGTGCTGCAGGGAAATCTTAATGCCGTGGTATTTGAACTGTTTTATTCAGGGATGCTTGAGGGTCCCTTCTGACTCTGGATATTCTATGATTTGTGGTCAGGTGAGCAGAACAAATGTGAATGGCCATCGCGGCTGTGAGCAGACCGAGGTCTGTCCAGCCCAGTAGTCTGTGTTCATAAGGAATTAAAGACCCCTGTGGACTTGCTGCTTTAGCTATGCTGTTGTTTTGTTGTCTTTTTTGTTTGTTTGTTTGTTCTCTCAAATCCTTGGTAATACAATATCTGCTAACAAATATGTGCATGCAGAAGTTCCTCTTTCGTGGTACGTGTGCCGTAGAACAGGGCACAGCAGCCACATAATGAGGATCCTAATCCATTTCTGAAATCTGTAACAGGTCTGGTGCCTTGATGACTTAGAAACACTTCTAAAACTTATTGTCTGGGAGTACAAGGATGAATAACTGTATTAAGCTTTGAAATGTATTTCCTTGAGAACAATGCATTCTGTTCCTTTAAGCTGAGGCCTTTGATTCCTTGAAAGGGCTCTGCTGAGTGCTAAGGAGGGAAGGTAGGAGTCAGGCTGGAATTAAAGCTTTGACCTTGGTAAAGGACCTGGATCTACAAAAGCTTGTTGCAATCAAAATGCCCAAGCAGTCCCACAAAGCCCCTCCTCCAGATCTGCAACCCTGTGCATAGAAGAGATGTCAGCTTTTGCTGTAGTTGTTCTGGCATTTTAATTCCAGGTGGGACTGCAGACCCCTGTTGCTGTTGGTTGGGAAGCAGTAATATGGATAAGTTCTGTAGGAAAAATATAAAAGTCAGGAAAAAAAAATATCTGTGAGTGTACCTCTGGTGTCAGTGTGTAAAGTCCTAGTGTAGATAATGCTGCTTTTTGGCCTCATTTTTCCAGCCTCAGAAAGATTGGACTCTTCTGCTTCTGTCTGTGTGACTGTAAAGAAATAATCATGGAAAAGTGTTTCTGGGTGATGAATTTCACAAAGAAATCAGACCCAAGGTCGTCCTCGTCTCTGGCAGGTCTGTGATTTGGGGCCAGCCTTGAGGAAATTCAGTCCTCTGCACACGAGCATAAGTCAAAAAGGGAAGCGGTTCAGCAGGAGTCAGGTACTTTCTACTGCAGTAAATTAAAGTGTAAATTAAAGCAGCTTCAGGGAGCAGTCGTGGCCTTAGCACCACCTCCAAAGTCTCAGTGCTCACAGACTCCTAGAAAAAACGGGCTAGGAAAGATCTGTAAATATCCAGCTGAACCATCTGCTCAGATCTAACTTCCAAGGTAGATGGGAGCAGTGCAGGGTATTACCAACTGGGTTTGGAAAACCAAATGCCATAGAGAAGGGATTCCCTCTGTCTCAGGAGCATTGTCACTTGCAGATGAGCTGCGCCTTGCTTGGCACATCATTAATTCAGCTGCTGTCTCAAAAGCCTTCAATGACTCAGGTGAATTAAAACCCATATAATATAGAAGAGATTGGTCATTCCCTCTTTCCTCTTCTCCCTGGAGCCTGTGCTGATCACTTAAATAATAACTTTTATCCCTAACCTTCTTTTTTTGACTCTCCTCAGAGCCAGAGCAAGTGCTGTAATTTTAGCATCCTTTGGGAAATGTACCCACCCCTCAGACAGAGCTGAGAATCTGGCAGCAAATAAACTGAGTTTCAGTTCCATCCCTTTTTTCTCTATAGCCCAGGTGGCCCCTGAGTGATGTGGGGACATGCTGGTGGGTGCCTGAGCTCAGAGCCTCTTCCCCTGGCTGAGGCTCTGGTGCAGTGAGGAGGATGTGTGTACAACATAGTGCATGCTCTGTCTGCAGCCTAGCTGCTGCTTGCTGCTAAATTTACAGAGAAGAAAACTGCTGCGTGCCAAAATTACATAAATTCTGCTGGTTTCCTATAGCCTAAGCCTCACATTCACTAGGTATGGTTACCTCATGCTCACCTCTGCACCTGGGGAGTACACAAGGCCAACAAACAAGCCGAGCCAGAAAAAAGCTTCCAGGTTCCTGACATCACTTTGCTTATTCAGTGAAACGCGGTGCACGAGGTCGGGGCGGGGGCACGCGGGGCTGCCAGGGACAGCTCTTGTTTGCTGGGCTCAGCCAGGTGAGCGCTGGCTGCAGGAGGGCAGTGAGGGCAGTGTCACTCTGGAGGTGCACGAGCTGCTCCCTGCTCACATGGGGAATGCTGCTCAGGGTGGGAGGGTGAGATGTGAGCTTTTCTTCACTGGAGGGTGGCAAGGATGGTTGTGAACAATGACCAAGGCAGGAAAATCTCCTCAGATAAAGAAGTGCCTTTTTAGCCCAAACAAGGGGTTTCAAAACAAATGATTTTTGTTTGTGTTAGAATCTGTGTTTGCCCATAGATAGATGGATAGATAGATAGATTTTCCTTTCTAAATCAAAATATTTTTTCAGTGAATACAAGACCTCGTTCACCTTCCTTTGCATAAAGCTTGCCGTCCTCCTCAGCTGTCCCAAGTGCCCGCAGGTGGAAGTTACTGTGTGTTATACAGAACAGGATGATCTGTAATAAGGACCACTGTGTTTTCGTTTGTGTGCACTCCATTTTTATGTGACGTTCTGAGTTAAGTGACGCTGGAGGCAGCAGGAGGGTAGGTCAGAGGCTTGCTGTCTATAACTGCAGGTTTCACAATACAAAGGAGCCACAGCTATGAGAGGCAGCACGGATGCCTGGGCTCTGGCATGCTCTCACTTTGCCAGACACTCAAAACCCACGTGCGAGTGAGGCACTGCAGCGTCTCAACCACAGGCTGTGTCATAAAGCAAAATCCATCCACATTTCCTCAGCTCCAGCCTTTGGGAACTGCTGGCTTTCCTTTCACTCTGTCTGCCTTCCCATTTGTTGCTCCCAAGCGCTCTGCCACTCCCTCCTGCTCTATGCCCTCATCTAAGTCATTAATTAAATGACTTAAACTCAGTGGAAGCATCAAGATAGTCACAGGATGGAACGAGCAATCCCATTGCTGCCCCACTTGTCCTCCTGCTCCCTCCCCACCCACCTCTTCCACTTTGCTCCTGTTGTATCATGTCTCTGTGGAACATTACCATTTCAAGGCAGAGACTGTGCCATTGTTTTCAGAGAACCACCCAGGATAGTGAAGGGAGCTCAGTAATAACAACTATTATTAACAGTGTGGTAGAGGGTGGAATTTGGCAGCCGTATCCTTTCTGTACACAGGGCTTTATGCTGAGATACACTGCTCAGCTCCAGCGTGCGCATGCCCTTGGAAAAAATAGAGCATTTGGACTTTTCCTCAGTTCCTAACGTTCCTGAAAATACTTTTGAGTCATTATAGCTTGAAAATGCCCTTTGACGTGAGCTCCTCCTGTCCCCGTGGTGTGTTTGTACCCTGCTGGAGCTGCCAGCAGCCTCACTTCGGCTGGCTGTGGGACGAGCCGCGCTGCAGGACACGAGGTGCCCCGAGATAGCTGCTTGAACAGGCAGCTGTCCTGCTGCGAGCTGAGGGGCACCAAGCAGCTCAGCAACTGTAGCTGCAGACGTGGGTCTGTGTGTAGGTCCCACTGTTCCCCAGCCTCGACTCAACTATTTTTTTAACATAATTGACTTAATTAGCTCAATTGAATGGTGATTGTACAATAAGTGGAATCTACATGCTTCTTCTGGAGGAGTGGTGCTGTACACAGCATCTGGGGTAGCAGTGTTTCTTTAGCCCTCGCTGAACTCTTGGTTTGTATCGTGGTTTGCAAATGAAATGACGTCAGTAATACAACGGCCAATCATTTCTGTGTGTATTGGTGGACCCTCTGACAGGATCATTCCACTGACTGCCCTCCAGCTCAGTTTTTATTTCAAACATCAGTTTCACAGCTAATAATAACCATTTACTTCTTTCTGATTGTTTTGGTACCTGGTAAAGGAAGCAAAAGGGGAGAACCCTTCAGAAGCATCAAGCACATCCAGGTACATCCATGACTGCATTGCCTGTGCTCGGGTTCTTGGAGTTTTGGTCACTGTTTTTTTTTTTGTTTTAATCTTTTTTTCTGAGTTACTGAAGTTTGGAATGCAAAGTATTCTTCAATTCTTGGTACTGCTTTTTAGAGCCTAAACTGTTTGATGCTTTCTATAGCAAAGCAATATCTTGCTGTTCAGTCATCTCTCTCCATTACAAAACGAGGTCTGCAGGGCCCTCTGGAGCAAGATGAAATCTGTGCTGCTTAGGGGAGAGCTTCCTGACAGCTGCGACTAGAACTCAGGCTTTGGACCTGTTTTCTTCACCGTGTTTTAAGTCACTGTCTGACTCTTGTCATTTAATTAACATTTTAGTACTTGACGGCAAAACAAGGATGATTATTTTTTATGTTCACTCGGGAGTGTTAAGAAGCTTAATAAGGGTGTGCCTTTAAAGTAGGTCCCTTAATTCGCTGCAGAAGATTGTTGTATCACATGCACTGCATTTAAATAGCTTTATACCAAGAACACGAGAGTGCACGAGAGTGCACGAACTGCACGAGAGTGAGCGTATGCTTTGGAAAAGTCTTGTGTGCATCTCTGCTCATGATAGCATTTTACATCAACTCACTTCTTCGAGTCAGAAAGGTAAATGTGGTAATCAATATCTTTCTGGGCTTGGAAGGCCAAGCCCCACAATTAACAGTAATGTGCAGGTGACAATTAAGCTTGTTTTACATATCCCGGTTCTGGAGGCTGATAACACAGACAATCTGAGCTGCCTGGTCATAGCTGATATTTAGGGATGGGCAGCGAGGAAGCAAAGATATTTTTTAAAGAGATGATGTGGTCATGCAGGAATGCAGTCATCTGAAAAGTACCTATGATAGATGGGGAAAAAATGCTTCATTCTTCCCTAACTAGGTCTCTCCATCGCTTCCCTGTGATCAACATAACACATGTCAGAAACTGAGTTTACGTGGACCAGGACTTGGCAGGTTGTACCAGCAAGGCATTGGCTCCTGGTGATGTGAGGCGCTGGCAAGGTGCTTGGGCCAGCGAGCAACCCACACTAGGTGATAATTTATGGCTACCTGTAATCTCCTCTAAATAGAAACCATTCATATTCTCGCTAGGGAAGCGAGAAATGACCAGACAATGAGAGTTCAGCCAAACCAAACCTTCCTATAACTCTGCAAAAGGCGAACGCTCTCTGGTACTGACATTAACAATGGTATGGGCTCTTAGAAACTGTAGACTTTTCGGTTTTATTTATTTTAATACTGTTTGCTTGTGTGATTTCAGAAGCTGGCAATTTACGAGAGCAGAAGCTGAGTTTTTACTCTTGGATTTTGACTCAGTTTCTTTAAATCACAGCAAAGGCTGAGCACCAGCCCAGCACTGTGCAACATTTGTGCCCTCCCCATGAGCCCTGATCAGCCAAAGGTGGCCGTTGTTGATGCTGTCGAGCACTGCAGCCATGGAGCAGACACTCTCCTCACCCCACCCTGCCCTCCCTGCAAACTCCCATCTATGTGCTGGAAGGTAAAGGGAGGTATGGGGGTCAGCAGGGGCACGTGCCCCAGGCTGTGGCCAGTGGGAGCTGTGCTGGAGGCAGTGGGTTTGGGGAAGGTGTTGGGCTTTGGGAAAAAAGCTGGTAGCCTGAAGGGCAGCGGGGGCTGCTCTCAGTCCTCCTGGTCCTGGGACCGTGCTGCTGTGCTTGGGTGAAGGCTTCCAGGAGCAGGTCTGAGGCCTCCTGTGGGATCAGATAACATCAGGTCTTTGGAGGATGCACTTTGGAAAACAGAAAGTGAGCTCTCTGCTCACAGTCCCTCTTCTGCCTCAAAGATTTAGTGAGTCCATGGTTGGCATCCAAATGTTATGGTGAATGTAGGCATGCACTGAACTAACAGATCTGGCTTGAGAATCTCACTTTGGATCTACCTGTTCCTTGAACCTGATTTATTTCTAAGCTGAGATCAAGGATTCCACATGAAATTTCCCTAATCCTGTGGGTGCTATGCCTATTTCTAGTATGAGCTATTCTCTGCCCTGTCTGTCTGTACATGCTATTTATCTTTACACATGTGCCTAGCTTCATGTTATTGTTCCTCATCATCCTCCCAAAGAGAGCCCAACATTGCAGGGGGGCAGGGACTCTTTGTTTCTTACACACAGTAATCCAGTACAGCCTTTAGATATCACTGACACTTAAAGCATTCATTCCATTGAGTTTAACCAGTAAGAAGTGCTTCACCTGTCTCACACTTCTTGGAGTTTTATTGATTTCCCTTTTGTGGAGCAACAACCTCACCACAATTCTTCCCTCTATCTCTTTAAAAGTGTTCTTTTTCTTTTTTCTTCTTCTTCTTCTTTTTTTTTTTTTTTTTTGTTAAGCAATTCCACCTGGGAATGTGAGAACTTCACAGGCTGTAAAGCTTACATCCTGCAAGATTTCCTTATCCAGCATTAAAAAACATCTAAAGGAGTGGGAGCACTGCTGAAATATATTGTGTTATGCTTAGGAATGGACACAGGGATGAGATTTGCTCAGCAAAATAATCCTCATGGTTTTAGGAATGGCACAGTGAATTAATCTGAATCCAATGGAATTACAGAAATTACCTTCTACAGAAACAAATTCCTTAAAGCAGTAAAGTTGAAGTCATTAAAAATATCTTAAAAGCAGTTACTGTGGAAGTCCTTCTCTCCCCACAGTGACGTTTGCAAAGGAGAGACATCTGTTTCTTATGTAAATTAATACCTACACTTAAGATACAGAATAGAAATATTTATCAAAAATAGGATAGTGGTAAAGACTGAAAGGATTGGTTTATCATCCCTAGAGGAGGCAAGATGATACGTGCAAATTGTGCGAAAGAACACTGATCTTAAGCTGAGAAATATTCTATAAGAAGCATGGGATCATTTGAGTCTGTATGTGTGTATATTCATTTGTGTATCAGTACTTAGTAATTGTTTCCAATAGGTTATGGTTTGGGAAATGCTAGCCTTTGCAATACTAGTCCCATCCTCCTATTTATGTAAAATGTTTGCCATTTTACGTTGGCTTAATTCTTGTTAACTTCTGGAAAACTCTTCTAGCTACCCTTCCATGCTCTGCTGTACCCTGCCATCACTGCAGCTGTATGGTGCAGTGCTCCTGAGTGTGTGTTTGAGACAAAGATTGAATGCCAAGACAAGGAACCGCACAAAGCAAATCTGCAGAGTATCCTAGTCCACATCACAGGCTCATATCTCCACTTGATGAGCACTGAAAACCACGGTCTGATGTCATGTGTGCATTCTCAAAGGAATGAAGAAGAGCACGTGAGTGTGTATTTGTGTCACTGAAATATCACCATGTCTCTGCTGAACTGCAGGCAGCAGCATACAGAGCGTTGTGGTTCTTTATGCCTTAAAGGAAAACCTTATAACTTGTTTTCCTTCACGTTGCCATAACACTTTGTATCTTAGCAATAAATACTGGGTAGATTTAGTGTTATCGCAAGAAATTTGTGCTCCGGAGATTTACTGTTCCACTCCCACAGCACCTTTAAACCCCACATCAGTGGTAGGACAGCAATTCCTGGCCGCCGTTAGGACCAATTTACCTCATTTCCTCTGTTTCAGCAAAGTGAGATCGAAGAGGTTAGAAAAATAATAAACATAAAAACAGGAGGAAAGCTATTGCTAACCTCTGCGTGTAACCGAGTCACACTTCAGAACAAGCCCAAAGGGTTCTGCTTGGCGGAGGCGAGGGGAAATCTTTGTAGTGCTGGGCTCGCGTTGCTGCTTGTCGCTGTTGTCATGTCTCATCTGGGTGTCTTTAACATGAAATAAAATATTACCGTGCTGAGGACCAAAAAAGTGAGAAACGCACTCATCCGAACCCCTGACTTGTGCCAAAGATTTTTTCATTCCTACCTCAACTCTAATGTGAAGCGTGTTAAATGAAAATCTCCAGGAGAGTATCCAGAATAGATAGGCATGTTTAGGTCAGCATACCATTTGGCATTGCCACAGACCTTGTCTCTAATTACTAAAGAAATAGTGAGTTAGTGAGTTAAAGTCCACAGTGGCTGTGACCTAAATCATTTTCATTCTGGATAGTGGCCTGAAATAAAGAGGGCTTTTCATTAGCACGGCACAGATTTAGTGTCGTGGGACATGGAGTTTGTGCTTCAGAGGAAGTGTGGTCAATGGGCCATTAAATTTTGAAACAAGAGGCAGGCATCTTCTAATCTCAGTGCTGTTGACAATAAATATTGGGGAATAGCTTAATATAGATTCATGACAGCCATGCCAGAGCCATTCAAGTAAGCTCAGGCTTGTAATACTATGAACGTGCATGCACTGCATTCACATAATGGAGGGATCACTTGTAGGTCCCAAAGGAAGTCTTTCCTTTCAGCCCTGGAAGATGAGAAACCGACTGGGAAATCTAACCCAGTGTATGGATGGAGTAGCAATTACTTGTATTGTGGGGATTTGCTTTTCCCCTGTTGAAAATAAAATGTTAAAATTAGAAAACAGTTCCTGAATTTTGACAGTTTCCCATTCAAGAACAAGTAAACAAACTAACCTCCAAACCAAGATTTACACCTTCCAAAGCCCTTCAGGATATGTGTGCAAGGGAAGCTGAGGTGATGCAGCACCCAGCAGGGCTGGTGCTACTAGGGACAGAGGGGTGCAGTGGGGTCTGTAATTATGGCGTGCTGTAGGGTTGCCACTCGTTGGTCCGTTGTTTTCAGTGATTCAGCCTGAAACAGCCAGACTTTGCATTAATACAGAGTTTCTCTCTTACTTGTGCTAGATCAGCCATTTGTTTGAGGCCAAGGCCAGCCTCCATCTTCATGAAATGCACTGCTTTGTTCACTGGGCATTTCACCACTTCTTCAACAGAGAGGTTCTTTGGCCAAGATTTGCCTCGCTGCCCCCTGGAGTCACACCATCCTATGAGCAGGTCCTGTGAAAATAGCACGCAGTCCTGTAATTAGACTGTGTCATAATATACACACTCAAAGAGGTCAAACAGAGGTTGAGCAGGCAACCTTATTTGTGTCTTTGCTTTTCACCCTGCAGCCTTAAGAAACACTCTTTTCACAGTTTCTATATGCTCCTGTTGGGTCAGGTTCCTCCTTTTCCATGCTGCCCAAGCGTGGGCTGTGGTGCCAGCAGCGATGCAGCGTGCCCTGCTCAGCTCACTGATCTCTGCCTGACGCATGCCTGGCACAGAGGGACTGTGCACGTGTGCCACTGTGTGGGAGCTGCTGGGAAGCAGCGTGGTTTGGGAGAAAGGAGGCTGTGGAGATTTTATCTATTAAAATGCCACTGACTCTGCACTGTAGATACAGACACTTTGCTGAATACATTTGGACAGACTTATTTAAGGCCAGGGAAAAGTCTGCCCCTGCCATGAAAACGTGCCTGTCTCATCCCCAGGCAAATTTCAGCATGAAGCATGGGGCTCTGCTGCTATTGTGTCACTAAGTCAAAAAAAAACTTTTCCCTATACTCCTTTACACAGATAATTTGTGTTTAATTACTGTAAACAATTCAACCAGAAGCAGATACTTGCTTGGAAATGCTTGCAACACAAATGCTGAAAGTAACTAAGTAAGAATTAGCTGGAAATAGTAGCTTACAAATCAAGCAACTGTAGCTGTGTCTATAGCTACTCTGAACTGAAAATCACTGGAGGAATTATTACTGTTTTTTAGTGTGTGTATGTACTTTGGAACAATGTGGTTGCATGGAAATGCTGAATGGAATTGAAATGAACTCTTGGCCTTTGTTGACTGAGAGCTTTGTGACAGCACAGTATTTGCTAAGAGAACAGGTAAGGACAATAAACAGCAACAAAAGCAGGTAATGCTTGGAAGTCAATGCAAAAATTTCTCTAAAAGGAACTTAGGATGCCATACCATGGGCTGTCCATCCAACCTCCACCTTGTAGGAAGCACAGCACGCAGGATCCTCATGGGATACCCCACGTCCAGCTTTGTGCTGTTATGAAGATCTGGTGACAGTGTAAGAGCAGCAGGAGGCTTTATTTACGCATACATGTACACGGATGTAAATGGAGATAAATATGGGTATCAGAAGGAAAAAGAAAGCTGCAGCTTGATCAATTTATGATTATTTCTACTGGTTATTTAACTCTCAGAGAATGCAGAACTGCTACTCCGTTAAATTACACTGAAGTCTGGTTTTCTTCACGGCTGGTTTTGCCTGGCAGCCTTCCCTCACAGAGGTAGGCCCCATGGGAGAAATGTGCTCATTGTATGTTGGAGAAGCAGCCAGTCCCAGTGCTTGAGTATGGAGACTTTTTGTTTCTTTTATTTTAAAATCTCTAAAATGGGTGAGGTTTTTTGGTAAACCAAATGAGGAAAGAGTGCTGCATGGAGGTTGAGCTTACCTGTGACCCAGGTCTCTGTGCATAGCTCAGGTAGGAGCCTGGGGTACAGCTGTGTGGATCAGTGAGCATGAGTGCATCCCTCCAGCTGCGCTTTGCTCAGGATCCTGAACGCCACAAGTTCATCCATCCAACAGCTCAAGGCTAAATGTCACAAGTTCATCCTGCCAGCCACTGGAGCCTAGAAGTGGTGAGCTCCTCCATCCCACCACTCAAGAAGCTTCTGTCTGACTACATGGTAACAAGCAAAGGCAGCACAGAGCTTTTATCTGGACCTGATTCATGCACTGTGCTCATAAATAACCACGTCCTGGAGTGGCACCTGATGTGGAGGTGTTGATTGCTTTGGCCCGTGCCTGGCACGCTTGTGGCTGCTCTTAGATGTGTGAAGGGGTTGCTCTCTGCTGCCAGCTGAGCGCAGTGAGTCGAGGACGGTGTTTCCCAGGCACTGGATGAACATAAGTTACCATAAAAAAGAAGTTCTGTGGTGTAGGAGGAGTGATTTTATTGGGATTGGAGATACCATGGCTATCTCCACAGGAGATTGGAGGCACCAAGTAAAGCTGATGGCAGAGGGAAGAGTGCCCACAGTGCGAGCAGGGTACCCCTCTGGGAGCAGCACTGCTGTCAAGCTCCTGAGTGAGGAGTGGGCTCCAAACTGTTGAGGCATGTGCCCAGGCAGCATGACAGGAGAGCAGCTGGGGAACGGCCTGTTCCTCGTCGTGCCCTGTCCTTGTGCTCATGGTGACAACCAGCCTGGCTTCAGCAGCAGTCGTAATTTCTTTGCTGTGCATCCTAGCTGCTGTCTTCACACTGCAAAGTATGTCAAGGTTATTTTTATGCAGGCGAAGGTCTCAGTTTGTGCCACACTGTTGCAAAGAATTTTGAAAACAGAGCTGTAAGGCATTAGCTGTGCAGCTGCTTTAACAAAGTTTCCTGGACTTTGCCCATTTAACAGAATATTTTGCTCAGGAAAACACTGATACTAATGGGAATTAAAAAGCTGAAGTCAGGAGAGTTCGTCTAAGTGAGGGCTCAGTTGGCGAGAAAAGCCATAATTTGCAAGCAAAAATTTTGCTTGGCCACAGCAGCAGGGAATGATAACACGTGGGGATGTGGCACCTGGAGTCCTGTCCTTGGAGAAGGGCGCAGCAGCGGCGGCCCCAGCCAGGCCTGCAGGATGACTCTGATGCTGGAATGGCATCACACAGCACATGGAGCGTGTGAGAGCGGCCGGTTCCAGCCCTGGGCTTTGGAAGTAGATTCACCATGGAAACGTTTCCGTGCTCAGGAGAGCTGGTCACAGGATCTTGGTTTGGTTCGGATGAAAAGATGAGGTAAATGTTTTTGAGATGCATCTCCGGCCTTCCAGGCTGTCCTGGAATGCAACCCAGGGAAGGAGAAGCTCAGGGTGTATCCTCCACAGAGCTGCCCAGGGAAGAAACACTGCATGCCCTGCTGGGAGCTGCTGGGAGCTGCCTGCTGCTCCTTGTGTCATGGAACAACAAATTCACCTTCAACATCTGAATCTGAACGTCCGCCTCGAGTGTTCCAGCGTTCCTGTGGCAAATACTTTTGTGTGCACCGTATTGATATGTTAGAGGCTCTGTGCAAAGAGTTAAGTTATTGTATATTTTCGTTTTTTAATTGACTCCATATCTGCTGGCAGCAGAATAGACATCGATCTGTTTTTTTCCTTTGCTTTATTTAGGAAAATACAGCACATAGTGTTTACTCTGCCTCCATACAGCATTACTTTGTAGGGTGAAAGTGAGGGCGAGACCACAGTGAAGAATTCCCTCATTGTCAATTTTAAAGGCTTCATAATAAATGGTAGGCTTTCTTGGATGGGAATCAGAAATGTTTTCATGACAGTGTTTTGCTTAACTTTTTGTATTCAGTTGGGATTTCAGAAACTCTCAGATTTTCTGTTCTGATCATTTTACATCTCCTTCTGAGCACCAACTACTGGAGTACCACTGAACCTGATGTCCTTTAGGAAAGGATTTGAAAGATCAGGTTGGTGCACATAAATGAAAATGTATCTTCGGTGGTAAGAGGTGTCATTCTGCCCAGGGACAGCGCCCAGATCCCATCCCAGGAGATGAAGATGTGGGACTGGAACCACAGAACTCTCTGCTCCCCAGAGTTTTGACAGTGGAAGGACTACAGCATGAAGTCCCACCTCAGGAGGGAGTGAAAATGCATGGTGCCCAGGATCGGTCTATTCCACATACCCCAGCAGAGGTGCCTATTGAGGATGATTTGCATTGGGTCAGGCCAAAACCCTCAGTGAGTGGCACTCAGTCCCTCTTGAATTCCAACTCTGTGCTGGTGAAGCTGGGTTCCTCCAGGGCTCTTCCAGAAGCGTACTGCTTTCAGCAAAGGAGGAAGGTGTAGTGTTGCATGTGGGCACTAGCACGATGGTGCCATATTGATTCATTAGCTCCCGTATTCCCTTCGGCCTGAGACAACATTGGTTTCCCAATCTCCTCACAGCTCCACGTTTGGCAGTGCTCACGCAGTCCCATTAAGGGTTACTCTCGCCTTCCTCTGAAAACTGTCCAGGCCCTTTGTTTGTTTTTCCTCTTGCTGTTTTTCTTTTTTTGTAGTGCTTTGTTCTTGGAGGTCTCTGTGCCTCTTGCAGCCTTCCCTGGGAAAAGGCCTCACTGTGCGCAGGACTCCAACCGCCCCGCGCAGCACCAGCCTGGGACCTGCCCGCTGAGGGACACCCTGTGCAGGGAGGGCTTGGAGCAGAGGAGCCCCTTTGGAAGGCATTTGTATTTTCCTTGAGTGCAGCAGCACAAAGCAAGAGGGTTTGATCTCTGTGATTGATGAGCAGCTGAGGTATTGATGCCTTTTTCCGTGAAGTCAGTCCTGAGTTCATGCATCTCCTAGAATGACCACTTGTTCTAATGCATATTTCTTTCACTTCTTTTCAAATGGCAAAACTTCCTTTGAAAAAGAAACCTTGTTACCCTTAATGCTATGCAAACCACCCACAGAGCCTGGTGGTACAATCCGAGCGTCGCCGAGGCCGTGTGTTTATTTTCACCAGGATCACTAACAGTTGCGGCACTATTTTGCTTGCGCTGCTGAAAGATGTCCTGGAGATCTGTTTTATCATCCCAGCACCATAAACTGCTTTCATTCTTTCAGAACATCACGAGTGACAGGACGTGCCCTGCGCAGGGGAATTTTTATTAGGCAGAACTTCACCCGGGAGGTTTATTGTGCTCCCAGTGTTACTGAGCAAGGAATACTGTCACGCTCTTAATTCTTTGGCAGATTGAGCTCATCTCCCATTTATTGCATTTAATTATTAGCCTGGGTTGTGACTGTGAAGACCATCCTCACAGTTTCTCCCTGTGTGCCCGGCAAGTCTGAGGTTCTGCTTTGCAGCTGCGTTAGTTCCAGCTGGGTGAGTGGTGGAGGCAGATGCCGGCTTGTCACACAGCTCACCATGGTTGGGGTTTTCTTTCCTTAAGAAGTGTAGGGGAAGAGGATGACAAGTAGAGAGGCAGGGCACCATGGTTTTTAATGCTTTTGCTGTTTAGCTGTTTATGCCATTAGATAGGATTCTTTGTTCCGTGACTTTTCCTCATCCCATGAGCGATGTTTTTCTCTTCTCAGTGAATGGCTGTTTTCCTCTCCCTGGCATAGAAATAATATACTAAAACATACTTCAGTACAGGAAATCCTATATCCAGTGCAGGGAGGAAAGGCCTTAATCAGTAAAAATTCCATTGTGTTTATATCAATCCTGACCCTCGGTGTAGCTTGGACAAAGCTTTTCAGCCTGGGCCCCAGGCACTGGTTGGTGCTGCTGGTTCATAGCGGTGTCAGTGCGAGTCCACAAGACCCATATATGCCAAATTTCTGCTCTGTTAGTTTTCCTTTATGGAGACTGACTGGCCTTCCTATGGGAGGGGCTGAGATAAGGGGCAAGTATGCAGTCAGCTCCTCTTAATTGCAGGCTTTTCCCTGCTTTGCAGAATAGGTTAATCCCCCAGTATTTCCTGAGTATGAAGGGCTTTCAGAACAGAAAAGAGGAGAATTTAGGGGAATTTGTGATCTATTTCACAATCCTTATCCCTGTCTTGTAGCCCATGCTATGGGTTGGATGCATCTTAATCCTGCAGCCCTCTCCGCACGTGACGGTCTGGTCCAGAGGGAAGCAGCCTGGTGGATCCTGGTCCTCCTCCAAAGTGGCAAAATATTTCTGATTTGTTCCCAAAGCTCTATGGTGGGGCTCTTTACACTGGGAGGTGTATTTTCAACCTGCCTGACCTACTGGTGAAAGCTTAACATGGAGGAATGACTCTCTTTAAGAAGGAGCCTTGCACAAACAAACAATCCAGCGGCACCCTTCCTTCTGCTTTCAATGTGTTTTTTATCAGGCTTTGAATTAAACTACTGTCCAATTATTTGAAGGCATGACTTTCGGAAGCCATCCAAAATATAACTAATGGCAACTCCGCTCACTCTCTGGGAGTGGAAAATGAGAGTCTTGCTGGTTCATCTTAAAGAGCCATCCCCGCAGAACACACTTGGGTAGCACAAGCACACCAAGGTGCTGCAGAGCTTCTCCATGGGCCACATCTGTACCCCGAGGTGAGCCAAGGACAAGACCAAGGCACAGGAGGAGTGCTGGTCACATGCTGCCTGCCATGGGGGTTGTCTCACTGCTCACCCCTTCACAGACAGGCCCTGGGAGGCAGCCGTGCCCCTCCTGGGCTCTGCTGTGCTCGATGTGTTCCCATACATCCCATACATCTGAGGATGTTTTTTCTCGTAGGTAACAAATGGAAAGAAATCATCGCACCAGCACTTTTCTGAATGCTTAATTGAAGCTGTGCATCTATGGCAGGAAACGAGAGCCAGTGTTTGGACCTCTGAAATGTTTATACGTTTAATAGATAGCTTCTTCTTACCTCATCTCGTGTTTGTATATCAGATACTGTGTCAGTACGTTCCCAATGCGGTGCAGTTCTTAGTTGTGTGATAGATATTTAAAATAACAAACTGTTTTTTTTTTTTTTAATAGTCAGGGGTATCTGCTGTAATTCTTGGACCGGGAAGTGGGCTGGTCGGAATCTTTGAGATGCTGATGGCAGTAGTTCAGGTACTAGTATTATTATTATTTTTTGCCAAATAACCAAATTAACATTGAGTAGTTTGGCTTGATGTTGAAAAATTCACTTTTGGAAGTGAATTAGGTATGGGTGTTTTTTTTCCCAAGTCCTGGCACTACTTGCAAGGGCCTCAGTGCTGGAAGAAATAGATTTGGATGATCTTCAAAGAATGCTGCTGTGGTTCTGCCGTTTTTAACTTTTTACCTTGCTGTTCTTTCTCCCCACCTCTTCCCTGGGGAACCGAAGGTAAATGATTGATACTCCATCTCTCCTGCTCACTTTCTTTTTTTAAATCTTTTTTTGGCTAGACTTCTCCAATGTAGAAATATTTACCAAAAGGAAAATCGCAAGGGTGGGGGATTGGGGAGAAAAAGGGAATTGGGAAATAAAACATAAACAGTCGGCAGTCCAGGATGGTGACTTTGTTGGGGAAAGAGGCGGAATTGTTTGTAGAACCTAATGAGATTTAGGATTAGATTTCCTGTATCAGTGGGCAGCCGCTGGGGAAAAGTAAATTCACTGCACTTAATGTACTCGGCAAGAGAGGCATTCATCTTGTGTTGTTTGCATATGGCTATACCTAAGGGGTCCCAACCTTGGCAGGTGCCTGCCCCCAAAGAAATTCCAGTCTGAAATACAAAGAAAAAGGACTGGTGAAAGCAACTGAAGTGGGAGAAATGCTGCCCGAGAGGCAGTGGGACACGGAGCGACCGTGTGAGTGCTCAGCACATGACTTCCTCAAGGAAGGCAGAGGATCTGGTGGCCGGGCTCTGGAGACAGCACGATGTACAACACAGCTAAACGTCTCTGCTGGAAAACCCGCATAGTTGGGGTGAAATTTCTGTTTTGTGCTATCTTTTCCATCAGTCCAAGGGCCAAATATTTAGTCTGGCTTACAGTTGTATGGGTCCAGTTTAATGTGCCAAAAGGCTCAATGAAGAGGGAAATTTTTCAGTGCCTGGAAGACGACGCTGCAGGTACACTGTTAACTTGCATTTTTTGGTACTTGACATTGGTCAGCCCAGACCAAGTATCCAGGTTCCCTCAGCTTTTTTGAAAGAACCAGAGCTTTCAGGTCCAGGTGGCAGGAAATCTCACCTAGTTCAGTTTTACTTGAACTTGTCTTGTACCACATCCTGATTCCAGGTAGATTCAGTGCCCAATAAATATTTTTTTTCCCAACCAAACATCTTCAATGTTTATGTTTTGGGTGAGAATTTTTGGTACTGTTTCCCATTGCTGTGGTTTTTATCAATTGTCAGGTTCAGGTAATCTTTCACAAAGTAATTGTAAGCTATTAGCTGGGTCTGCCACAGGAGGACGTGCATCCCCACGCCGTGGCATGGCACTGTTAATCCTGCAGAGGCTCTGGAGGCTTGTGACTGCTGCTCTGGCCTTGTCTCCCTCTGAAGTCCAGCGAGGATGCTTCTGCGTGATGCCACCAATGGGACCCGGCCTTGAAATTTTAATTCTTCAAAATTAGGTGGACGTTTTTTCCATCCAGGCTGTTGCGTTTCAAGGCTCGCTTGAGGCAGCCTGAGCACCGCTGTGCAAACCAGGTAGTTCTGAATTCCAGGTCTCTCGCTGGCTCCTTGAATGACTGTAGCCCATCACCTGAGTCATTCTGGCTTGTTTCTTTATACTTATACAAATACATGTATTTTTCCCCTTCCTCCTTCTGAGCCACATATCACACTCCTGCTTCTTGGCGTCAGGGAAGGTTCTGTTTTTCACATCAGCATATGAAAAAATTCTTGCCAGATCAACTCTGGCAGCTGTCAGCAGCCGAAGGTGTAGGAAATTCTTCCTTTCAGGAGACCTGGCTAGATGAAATGTTGCCTCCGACATTAAGGTGGATATTCAGAAGATTCTGTATAAGGGGTGGAACTTGTAAGACTGTACTCATTCTGCATTGGCAGCTGAGGATATGACCTCTTGCTCAGCGCAGAGACCAGGGAGTGCATCTAAGGCACAGCCTCTGGGCTAAGGGAGCAGTACCCATGCTTAACACTGGCTGAGGACGTGCACGTATTTTGGTGCTCAGCTAAGCTGTACCAGGCCATTGTCATTCCATTATACTAGAAATGTCCTCCATGTCTTGTTTGGTTTTTTTTTTTAACTAACCTCTGTTTCCCTTTGTGATACTGATCCCTTTTCAAACTATCCTCTCCCCCACCAAAATAAAATTCTCTCTCAGACTTAATAACATTTTTTAATACATACGCATGAAACATGTTTCCTTCCCCAACCATTTGTGTGGTTTTTCAGATCATTAAGGGAGTTTCCTCATTCTGTGATGTCAAGAGTCACCCAGATCAAAGTCTTTACTGATATTACAATTAAGCACTCTGTGCCATTAAATTCACTTTCCACACTGTAATTTTTATAATAGGTTGGGAAGGAGCTTCATGGTTTGATTTCATTCCAGTCGTGGCGCCAGATTCTGATTCCTTATTAGCTCTTACACCATGGTTTGTGAAATAGTAGAGTTAACAAGGAGTCTGCATTAATACTGGGCTGGCACCTGTCCAGCTGAACCGCGTTCAGTGGACATGAACACATATGGGATGACAGTGAAATGATATGTTATGGCCAGAAGTAACAGCGCTGAGATAAGAGCGAGGTAATCCTTCCTGCTTCCCCCAAAATACATTCCTGGGTGAACTGAGCTGATGCATACCACGTTCAGGCAGTTCTTTGTCTTTGCAGTTAAGGCAGAGGAACTCGAATTAGGAGAAAGGCAAAACAAAAATGGATCCTGCAGCGAAGTTAGGGAAAGGTGGAGTGATTAAGTAGCGATTTGCATGGGATACTGTCCCATTGCCTTCCTTGCAGATGTCTGGAGAGAGAGCTGAGCACTCTCAAAACATCACTGGGCAGCATCAGAAAATAGGAGAGTTGTAGGTGGTTGCTTTCCTTTGCGGAGAGGAGTGAAAGGGAAAAAACATAACCCGTGTGCACACATGTGCTTTCCCACTGCCGTTAATGGGAACTGCATGAGGGCAAGCATCTGGATTGTGTGTTCACTGATGCTGCAGAGCTGCAAGGAGTACAGCTGTGCTGACTGCTGGTACCAGCCTAGCTGGGAATTGGAGAGGGCAGAGCGTATTGCTGCGGAGCCCATCAGCTGCAGTGCTCCCCTGCAGGACTTTCTCTGCATAGCCCAGTAACGCTGGGTGGGTGTTTCTTGAAAACTGTTCAAGCAAATGTCAGAAAAGCTGATCCAAAGGAGTGTTTTCAGGCAAATATTTGGAGATACATAAGCTACACTTCTGCCTCGAGCCATAGAGACGGAGCGCTGCCGTCTGCCAGCTCTGAGGCACTCGAGTGGGAGTTGTACTGCCTAATTTGTAACAGATGACGTTTATTACCTGAGTTTCTGTGGGGAGTCAGGTTTGGGAGGGAAGGGGGGAAATATCTGACCAAGTCGGGAGTCAGTGATAAATGGATCCAAACTCACCTTAAACCTGCAGCACATGCCATCACCTAATCCAGTGCATTCTGCTGAGCTAGGACAAGGACGGTTCTGTACCAACAAGATTTACTGGCTGTGCATTCTGGGCTGTAGCTGCAAGCTTTGCACAGAGCTATGAATCCTGCATGCATTTAAAAAATAAGAAAAAACTTGTCTAATGTGTTTTTCCTGGTAGATCCCTCCAGGAGCATCCCCATCCAGATACAAGCTCAGGCTGCTACTGAGCACAGTTGTTGCAGAGCCTGAGTGATGGCTGGGACAGTGTCACTTGTGCCTGTCACTGCTTTCCCCACCCCGCTGGTCTGAATGCACCTGCACGTCTGTCTCCACAAGATCAAAATACATCTATTTCAGTATGGGAAATCTGGTCCCTGCTCTGGAGGTGTTCGAAGCTGCCTCTGCTGCAGGGAGCTTCAGGGGCTCTATGATATTGCAAATAAAATCAGGCTTTTTATCCCTTCTGAGTTCATAAACCAGCAAAGGAGACTCAGCCATTCTTTAGATGAGTTCCCTTTGGCAAACATAATTTTCCTTCCAGAGTCCGAATTTCTGCTTATCCAGAGGCCCCAACCCAAGGCGTGTTATTGCTAGTGTTGCTTTTTGATGGCAGCAAACCTCTCTCAAATGCTACTGAAAAATTTCAGCAGGTTCCCTGGAAGATAGTGTTCCTGGGGCAGTGGTTCCTTCAGAGGCAGCTTTTGCTGAAATACATCTGTGTCAGACGGCTCTGCTGCCTTATCCTTTTCCTTGGGGATCACCTGGCATGAATTAGAGGACTATCAGTTGCATGGCTCAGCAGAGCCAACGCAGCCCAGTGATGCAGGTGATGTGAGCAGGAGCATGTCCCCGTTTGCCTTGCTTAGCCTCCAGCTTAGGGATGAAGTCAGGGAGGGAGGTGCTGAGCCTCAGCAATGGGCACACGGAGCTGCAGGGAGGTTCAGGCTGTTACACCTACAGGGCCTGTCAGTGGCTGTTCTCATTGCAGGCTCGATAGCAGCACACCAACGCTTTCAAACAAAAAAGCCTTTTTTTTCCTTATCCTGTAACAGAATTCCCCTGGAAACTGTGGAACAGCCTTCTATCTTTTCTTTCCCCCTGCACATTCCTGCAAAAAGTAGGATGAAACTCGCTCTGTTTTAGGCAAAATATTTTGCAATTTTCCAATGACCTTGCCAATAAGAAAATTATTACCCGTATATCATGGGAAATGCCTGCATTCTCACAAGGCTGTAATGTTAAACTATCACCAGTAAAAGGCTGTGCTGGCTGCAAGTTTGGCAGGAACACGGAGATCTTCTGGTATGGTACATTACATGAACTATTGACTTGAGGATGCCAAAAACTTCACCCCATTTTAAATGAGCTCCATTTTTTAAAATAAATCAGCATATGAATTGGACGTGTTTATTCCAGCAAATAAGAGTATCAGCCTCTGTACTGAGTTTACATCATTGCCATTTTTATAAGAGGATTCAATCTCGAGTTAACGGTTGAATTACTTCATCATCTCACAGAACCGTTCTGTTGGATTCTGAGGTCCGGTGGAGGGACGGTGACCATTTTGCAGCGAAGTGTTAAAATTGTCTTGACTAAAAGTGTCCCTTTCCCTGGCTGGTTAATGGTGTGTGCGTGCCAGGAGCTATTCATTATGGATGAAGAATGGGTTTGTGGTTAAAGCACTGGGCTGTGTTGTGGGAGATCTGAGTTCAGTCCCAGATTCTTCTTCAGTTTCCCTGTGTGACTATGAGCAAGTCATTTAATCTTTCAGTGCCTCAATTCTCTTTCGCTAAAGTGGGAATAATCCTATTTCCCTTCTTCCACCCTTTGCTTTTACAGTATTTGTTTTCACTGTTGCCTGTTCTCTGCTTCCACAGGATGCAGAAAGCAGGCCAGTAACAGGAGCGTGAAAATGCAATAAAAGCAGGAATAATAATTGCGTTTCACTTAATTCTTCATGTGTCTATTCAAAACTGAGGAAAACAGCAAAGCTGGATGTCAGTACTGTCTGTTTACGTGCAGTGACCCAGTCGGCCCAGAAAGCAGTATGTCCAAGAAATTGAAACAAGATCTTCTGAAGTGCCATTGCAAATAAATCTGCTCAACTTCCCTTCTGTCAAGGCATCCCATGCTAGGGAAGGCCACTGGGAGCCATTAATTCTATAATGGATGTACTTGATTCTTTCAAAGGGCCGGTTTCCCAAAGATTAAAGCAATTACGAGCAAAGTGGTTTGAAAAGAAAAAAAAAAAGAGAGAAAGAAAGAAAGAAACAATCCCAAACCAAACAGCCATAACTGGAAATGGTTTAAGAAAACTTCAGCAGATGCTGTAAACTCACGGTTCTGTCACTGTGGAAGAAGACTTTGTAACTCAGCCCTCCCCCCCCCCCCCCCGCCCTCCAGCCCAGTGTGAAAGGGAAACAAAACCTTCCATGAAAATATACATAGGACAATATGCACTTGCACATATGCAGATAAACTTAAAATACAGAACAGATAGCGGGGCTAGAAGTTATGCAATGAGGATTGCTGATGGGGGAAACTTGTTACAAAGCTGATGGAGGTGATAGAATTGCCACTACATGGAAAAGAGGAGAAATCCCCTGCTAGCTCTTCTGGTATCAACAAAAAATGCGCATGATATTTTTAGAAGTTGCAGAGGCACTGAAAGGATTTATGTTCCTACACCCAAGTGTTGAGCAGCAGCTGCTCCAGCTCCAGCACGGCCGCTCGGAGGGGTTTGCTGGCGGGGCCAGTGCTCCCAGTGGCCAGCTTCCAGTCCCTGGTGGTCCCAGCCCCTGGGAGGAGCGCCGTGGGTCAGCACCTCTGCAGGGGACTCGGGGCAGAGCCGTGGCACTGATGTAGTTAGTTGGATGGCACCTCGATGCAAAGGCATGGTGACTTCTTAACTCAGATGAGTTAAATAATGTAGGTTACATGGAGTGGGCCTTCATTTAGGTAGAGATCCTAGTGGCTAACCAACTTGGTCAATAATTGCCATCTCTGACAAGGGTGAGGCTATTTTATTTCTCAGAGAGTCTGTGTAAGTGAAACCTGATTTGGATGTCAGGAACATTGCTTTCTGGGACGGAGATCTAGAGACTGGAAGCTGCAGTCTATGGTGCAGTGCTTTTTACTTTTTCTTAATCAGTGAAGGCAGTCACCACTGTAATGTCTTACCTGGGTAGGTGGTTGATTCTCTGCTGTTGGCATGTAGTGCCCAAAGTTCAAATCCTTGCATGACAGAACTCACGCAGTTACGGAGCTAGAAGTTAAGTCAGCAATTGCTTGAGGAAGTTCTCATTTTTGCATGTGTGGGGGGTCAGAACAGACCTCACAATGATTCCGTTTACCCTAAAATCTACCAGTCTGTGTGTGCTGTGTCAAGGGGCTCTGTAAGCATTTGTAAACAGCAAAGGCTATGCAAGAAGGACAACAGAAATCCCCTGTGAACTTCCCTTGTGAACACTGGTCCCAGTTCCTCCATTTGCTCGACCTCAGGAGTTCCCTTAGCCAGAGTTCCCATGCAGCTCAGGCCGGGTGCCGTGGCCAGAACACTTGAAAGATGCCATTAACCCATCTGAAATTGCAACTTCACTAACAGCACAAAAACTACGAGATGAACTTCATACTAAAGCAGGTCTAACTCTTGTCTGGAGGATGAATTTCAATCAAAATAACGTCGTTACCTCATTTCAATGAAAAAAACAATTAGCTGGGAGGAGTAGTAACAGAGTTCTCTGTGCTCGTGTGTGCTCACCCAGACGTCAGGTCAATTTGATGGTTTGGTTTGCAAAAAAGATTTCTTAATGTTCATTCTTCCAACTTTATTTACTGGAGGACGTGACTTTTGAATCCCATACCCGTGAGTGGCAGGGCCTGGGCTGCTGCCTTCCATCCCCACCATGCACACATGGCTGCTCCCCAAGAAGTGCAACTGCTCAAAATGCATTTTTTCATAAGCAGATCCAGTCCCTCGATTCTGTAGAGAGATTACTGCTGCATCTCTGCGTATGATTGTGTTCTTTGAAAGACAGCAGAAAAGCTGTAATTAGGTTTGAAAAACGTTTGAAACAAACAAAGTCTTTCATCCCATCTGAGTGCCTTCAGAGGCACAGCAGCAAAACTGCTCATGTGATGGACCTGCAAAGCGAATCCGAGTGTACATTTATAAAAGGAACTCATTACAGCAGCTCTGAGTGATTTAACAACTCTCAAATTGTATTTGTATGGTTACTTTAATCTGGCATTTGCCTGCTGTATTGCTGAGAAGGGCGGTTCTGTCCTCCCAGCCCCTGCTATCCAGCCCCGTTCTCCTCTCTTGTGCTGACATTACCATTTTATCGGTTCAGTTCTCTTTCAGCTGGATCAGTTCCCTGATCTGGAGCACAGCTCAGCCGCAGCACCGCAGTGCTGGCACGGGGCAGAGAGCAGAGCAAGTTGGAGAGGAGGACACGGTGCCAGCAGAGATTTATGCCCGATTTAATGACCCTATAATTGTTTTGCTCCAGCTTTTCCCCGCCCCTTTGTAGAAGTTGAACGTGGGATGCAAGACAGAAGTTAGAGAGCAGAAAGGTTCTCTGCAGAATTTAGTGTGGGTCCTGTATTTGAAACACCAAGTGATAAATAATGTTTAGTGCATAAAGTTCAGTGTTATACTATGGCCAGATTAAGGTTCAAACAGTCCATATCATGCAAGACTACTCTTTTTTTGTACTTTTCTACTGTTGAATGTGTAAAAGCAATAGCAGATACAAATTTTTTTATCTTCAAAAGTCTCCCCAACCCTCCTGACCCCAACTGGTGCCCACTTCAGAGGCGGCAGGCTGCTGTGCCTGACTCCTGGGGCCCCTCTGCCATCCAAGGACAGCAATACATCATTCCTTCATGCAGAAACCATCAAAAAAGGAAAGTAGTGTTAGTTGATAACTCATCAGCCTCAGCTGCCTTCTTGCTTGTATCTTACTTCAACGTGCAAAAAGCCTGTGTCTCCAAGAGCTCTGTGCTTCTATGGCTGAATTTCTTACATCAGTTGCAGCTGGTTGTGAACGTGTGCCAGCGAGTGCCCATGCTTGTGTTTTGTCACACGCAAACCTGAGCTACCTTAACAAGTGGTGCTTTTTTTCCCCCCAAAGTCAAGTACTGGGATGCTCAGAAGTGTCCCAGTTACCCCCAGCTGACCCCTGGGCACATGCCTTGTGTTCTCTGTTGTCAGTGACAGGCTGCTAGATTTTTTAGTCATTTTTTTCCCAGCCCTTTTCCTCTGAAGTTGCTGAACCTTTTGGTTGGGGAAAAAAAACAACACTACAAATAAAAGGCTTCAGCAGAAGTGCTTGAATCTGTCGGGGTTATTCTTATGGGGGAGCTCGGGTAATCCTGATGAAAAGAAGGGCTGCAACCTGTGTGAGAGCTATAGCTCCTACACAATTGTTTGTATCCAAATAAAAGCACATTCGAGAGCACTGTTTTTTCAGTAAATAGGATACATTTGATTAACCACAGAAGCAATTTGGCAGTGCTGTGATTTATGTAAGAACTTATTGAGAGTAGAACCAGATTTAAATTAAAAAGAACACATCATCACCATGTCTAATATTTTTCTGTAGCCCAGTTTTGAAAACCATTAGTAGTAATAAACTTTCCTCCCATAAAAATTCTGCCATTTTAATTTCCAATTAGAACTTGCAAAAGATATATACGTGGCAGTAAAAGTAAAGAAATTAAGTCTCCAACCGTGCTGCAGCCTGACACAGTGATGCCCCGATGCTCATAAATCAGTTTCTGTTTGTTGGGAACCTTTTAAATCCACACTGGTAAGAGGTGTAGAGGTATTTGTCTCCCGTGAAAACATTCTCCCACACCCTTTGTAATTAAAAGTAATCTTAAATTTCATCTAGTTCCATGAGAAAGAGCTTTCATACAGTAATTTGAGTTGGACTCCAGAACGAAGGAATGCAAGTTGAAAGCGTAATGAATTTACTCTATAAATCTTTTTCTCTGTTTTTCTTCTCAGTTGTATCAGGGCATTACACATATTTTTCCTTACACTGCTAGCTGGGGAATTTTTTTAAGAGAACCTCAGTGCGTGTTTTTCTGTGGAACTGTGTCTGCCGAAGTCCGTTTTATTAATCGTGTAGCACGATTGCTGCTCTTTGGGATCAGAGTTGAATGCCGTTCTTCTAATGAAACAAGACTGGGAAAGCTCCTCTTGGTTAAGTGATTTCACGAGTGTTGTTTCAGCTTATTGGCTCAGCAGCACGACAGCACAGCAGAGCTGCAGGTATGCTTCAGCAGTAGCATTTATGCAGTGGGATTTTCTGAACGCAGGCCTTGAGCTTTGCTCCTCCAGCTTCTAGCTTAAGAACAGCAACCTGCTAAGAAGGAGCTGCTGTTTATGCTTATTTTTTGGTGCCGTTGTGCTAAGAGCAGAGAAGAGTCTTCTGAAATGAGTAGGAAAATGAAAGAAGGAGCAGCAGGAATGATGGCAGGACGGGGTGCAGAAGGGGAGCAGAGGGGTGAGGACGGGGGAAGGTGGGAACGCTTGCTGAGGAGTTGGGCAATGAGGGCTGCGGAGTGACCTCACCGTTCTCCCACGCAGAACAATTTTCTGAAACTAGACAGATTTATAAGGATTATGGGAAAGTTTATTTTGCACTACCTACTGCATCTTGTTACGTGGATGTAGATATATAAGCAGCACTGAGGTTTCTTCAAGTTTTGTTTTTACAAAACCTGGTTCGGTGGTGTCCGGAAAGATGAAAAGCAGCGCTGCAGAAGTTGTGTGAACGGGGAGCTGTTGCCAGAAGGAAAGCTTAGCAGTTAAAACTTGGGGGGGGGGGGAGGGAGCTCTCCCTTTCCCTCAGCAGTGTTACAGCACACAGATGTGAGATCAGATCCTGATGTTAAGCTAAACAGAGAAGCTGGGATTGAGCTCTCCGTGACCTCAGATGCTTCTTGCTTTTCTTAGGATCAAAATATGACACATTAACTAATAATACATTAAAATCCTACAGGCTGCTGGCTAAAGCTCTTTGTTTCTTTTATGTTGACAGCTTACAGGACTAACCATGAGCTTTGCATTTTTTAATAATTAAAAAAAATACTGTAAATGTTCAGAAAGAAACATCCAATCACACGACCATAAAGGGCAGTTCTGACAGGCTGCTCTGCCTTGGCCTTCTGTGCCAGGGCTCTCATTCCATCCACTTTTTTTCTCCAATTGAGATGTGGTGGGGATCACACCATCGCTGTCTTCATTCATCTTTCAGTGTGGCAGAGTGCAGTCTGTCAGAACTGTCTTTACTATTTTAGAGGAGCTGGGGGTGGAAAAAATGCCTTGGGGTGTTTCCATGCTGGTGGATGCAGCAGTGTGGTCTCGGTAGCCAAAAAATAGAGAAATATCAGTGGCTTTCCCTACTGCTGCTTCCCAGCATCCTGCCCTTACGTAGCACCCTGACTGACAGCAACGGGGAAAACTGGAACGCACTTCTGCTTTGTAGGCAGGAACCTTAGCACAAGGTTCCTTTGGAGTTCAGACAGCCCTGACCCCAAATATAGGAAAGTAGAACTGGAATGAACACAGCCACTGAGAGATGCAGCCAAGGGAGCAGCTTCTCCCAGCAGAAGTGACTGCCACAAACACTCCTCTGCTTCCCCCAGGCATTTTGCCCTGTCGAGATAACTTCTCATCTGTTTTCCTCAGAGCAGGGTGGCAAAATGCTTTGAGTTGCTGAGGTTGGCTGCTCCGTTTGGCTCACGGCAGCCGCGTCCTCTCCTACGGTCTGTGGGGCCGTCCATAAATAACTTCAACAGTGCTGAGCCCACACTTGGAATTCAGGGTTCTTTTGAGGGGAAAAAGAGCAAATTGTGATGATTAATGCAGATGTCACGTGGAGAGCAATGGGTATAAAGGCCTCTTCATTTTTGACAGGTGCATTGTGCATTCTGGGCTCTCGGCCAAAGCACATTGTCATCAAATGTTAATAAAATCCACAAATAATATACAAAGTATTAAATTGTGCTTATTCTTAGAGTAATTTGAGACAAAAGTTATCAAACCGTGCTATATGTTAAGGTTCTTTAAAAGGAGGAAAAATCAGAATGATGGAGCAGATAAAAGATAGGGGCTGGGGGCACTCAGTGAGCCACCGCTGCAGGACAAGGAAACATTCAAACCTCTCAGTGTTTTCCTTCAGAATTGTTCAATGTAAACAATTAAATCCATGAAGGAGAGGAACACGCAGGGATGAGGACGTAAGAAATTTCCCCCCAGCTGCACAGTTAGGAAAATTGCAGCTCTGGTGCAGTGCTCTGATATCCTCCTTAGACCCACCAAGTCACGAATGTTTGTGCCTGCGCACAGGGACTATGAAAGCCACTGAAGCTTTGGACTTCTGGTATGCTTTCACAGGTATTAATTATTAGTTCAATTAAATGTCTAAAAAGAGGTGTTAAGTGCACTTAAGAAGTATGCAAAATTAAATATAATAGATAAATGCAATAATGAGTATTGAGATGCAGTACAGTTCTGTGATCAAAGCCCACTCAGGAATACTGGAATATGCTTCTTTTCCCATCATGCCAGTGGGATGGATGGGTGGATGGATGGATGGATGGATGGATGGATGGATGGATGGATGGATGGATGGATGGATGGATGGATGGATGGATGGAGAGATAGATGGATACTATAGCATAACTGTGTGTGAATCTAGATGAGTACAACACTCTCACCCTGAAGCACTGCACCAAGGCTAGCAGCTCTCTAAAGAGCAGAGTTGTAATCCTGATTTTACCATGCAGAGTCAAGAAGAGGGGCAGAGAACTGCACCAAGCTCCTGCCTCTGCTGAGCTGCTGCCCATGCCCACCCCTGCACCTTCTCTGCCTTGCCAGTGCCTGCTACCACGTGAAACACAGGACAGCTCTCTGCAAGCCTGGCCTGTGCTTCACAAAAATGTAATTGCTTTACTCTCTATCCCCTTAGCAAAGCAGAACTACAGCCACCAAATCTTTTCCTCCTCAAGAATGTGCCTTGCCAATGGCCTTTGTCAGGGCCAGGTTGTTATCAGTGTAACGCCTGATGTTTACGTTTCAGTGCCAGTAAATAAATCTCAGTCCTGCTTGACCCTTCGCTCTTCAGCCTCCCCCAAGTTGAAAAGAAAAATGCTGTTCTGGATACAATCAACCAGTTTGGTTCAAGTCCTGCTTTTCAGGATCTGAGTCTGAAACTGGTGGTCTCTGAGTCTCTTAATGCCATTAAAGCTCAGATTTCAAAGATGTGTGCCTTGGAGCTTTTGGGTTTGATTTAAAGATAAGCCACTCAAGCTATGTTGATCAAGGGAGTGTCTTTATGTGAATTTTCCTTTTCAAATAAATCCAGGCCAAGATTTATCGGATCCTTCTAAAGGCATGTGTTACTGGAAGACATTCCTGCCTGCTTCCAGCTCTTCTTTTTTCTGCCTGTAAGGAAAGATCCTGAGGAGGCCCTTTCCCACAGTATCAGAAGCTCTAAACAAGATTGCAGTCAGTCTGTAAAATGATGGCATGCCCACATGACGTGGAGGCTTTCTATGATTTGTGAAGTCCCTGCCGCCGTTCCTCACTTTCCTACTTCTTTTTTCTTCATTAAAATTTATGAGTCTTTCTCCTTCCAGCAAAGCAATGAAAATAGCTGGGAAAGTGAGCAGTGGTGGTGGCAATTAAGGGCTTCTCACCTACTGCCCATACTGGGAATCCATGGGGCTGGCGCAGCAAAATGCCACCGGCATCGCTCCTCCGCTGCAGCTCAGACCCTTCAAACCGTCTCCGTTTTGCAGGAATGATCTGTGTTAGATGTTTCAGACATCCGTGTTCAGGTTTCTCTTGGTGATATGCACCACACTGACATATCAGTTATTTTGACTCGTCTTTACAGATTCCTACAAAATCAAATTCAGGCATTGCAGAACAGGAGCAGGCTGTTATTTGAATAGAAATGGTGCGTGAATGGGAACACTGTGGAGATTGTCTTCATATGTTTGCAAAAGAAACTGCAGGTATAGGTGTTAACAGGGCACGGTGGAAGGAGCTCAGCAATGATGCTGTGCTGTTACAGACAGGGCTGAATCTATCATGCCAGTGCAGCTCTGTTTCCTTTTCTCATCTTTCACCCTACGCTGTTTTCTTCTTTTCCCTTGTTTCTGTGCTTGGTTGGTTTTATGCTGCTGTCGTGCATTCTTTCATATTGAGAACACTTCATAAATCCATGTAAGGGCAATTTCCTTCCCAGAGAAGTTCAAGTGTTTTATATATTTTCTGTATGTTTAGTAGTTACAAATTGGAAAAACAAAACAATACCCTGTATGTTCCCCCTCACTTTGCATGCTGCTGCCAGGAGCAGTCCAAGCCCACCAAGAGTTAGCTCTGCCCTTCCACAAGTCCTGCCTACTGCGATCCCTCTCAAAATGATCAGTTTGCTTAGCTGTAGCTGGTAAAACAAAGTGAACAAAACAAAGCACAACAAAACAAAACACAACAAAACAAATCTGAGTTAACATTTTAAATATGAGAAAGATGAACAAAGTCCTAAAGGCAGCTGGAGGTACAAGGAGGGAGAAGCGAGGGGCCGAGAGCAGGGGGGTGTACGTGTAAGTGAAGGCAACCCAGGAGAGTCTTTAAGAGGAACAGCGTGTTTCTGATAAGCAGTTTTACCCCCTCATTCCTGGCACTAGTACAGGTACGTGGATGAATTTGGGAATCTGTGCATTAGAACCACTGCTGCACGATGTGGACACTGCGATGCGTCCTGCTCTGCCTCCAGCAGGCTCTTTGGGATCAGATGTTTAATGCCTGCCTGCACAGCACCTGTCTCCATGTCTGACACTTGCATACAGAGGAGATAGAGTGAATGCTTTGCAGGACCGTGGTCTGTCATTGCTGATGCTTCCAGAAGGCACCTGGCGAGGAGCTCCATGGCTGCTCAAACGTGCCACTAACTCCTGCTGACCATTTACCAACGAGTGCTCCAGCGTCCCAAGAAGTCAGTGAAGGGGTGTTTGTCTTCTCCAAGCATTGCTGCTGGCCCTTAACCAGCATGATGGTACACTGCCAGCCCTAAAGGCCATATAATCACACAGCCCCATCTCATTCCCTTCAATCCACCTCCAGCTCCTGTACCTTCACCCAGACCCTGAATTAGAAACTGGATTTTACAAAGCTATCTGATTTCAGCACAGATTTCTGAGCAACGTGCCTCATGAGAAATTGTTCCGGTATGTCATTACCCTCACAGCTAGAAGATTACATCTTAATTTAAGGTCGAATATGTCTAAGTTGCAAGTTCCAGTCATTAGATCTTATTAAGCAAGGTTGAAAAGTCCCCCACTATCAGATCCCTTTTTGAAGTTCGTCTATGTAGTAATAAAATTCTCTCTTAATTTTTTGGGAGACGTTCTTTGGAGAGAGGCCTAAACATAGCGATGAGGATAACAAAACAAAGTTTAAATTGGCAGAGCAACAAAACAAAACAACACACACACACACACACACACACACACACACACACACAAAACCCAACCCCAAAGCCCATCCCTTCCCTTCCCCCCGAGAACTTTAAGGAACTGAATTGAAAATGAAAGCTGGGAAATTTCAGGTTTGTGGTTGCATCCACCCACCTCCGTCTGTGCTGCAGCTGCAGGAGATACCCGAGTTCGCCCAAGAGGTGGTTTTGAAATAAAAAAGTGCAGCATTCTTATCTCACACGTAGACTTACGGTGGGGAGAGCAGCTCTGGAGCTTTTCCCTGGTTTTGTGGGTTTCAGCTAGGTTGCTAACGTTAATTTAAAATAGATCTTTGTGGTTTAATAGCTCTCCATTTGCGGTGTGGTTATCTGAAAAACACATTTCTGTCTCTTTGGGAAGACAGAGAATGGGAAAACGAAGCTGTCCTGAACGGGATGCTGCCTCTCCCCAGGCTGCAGACCCGATGCAGCTCAGGACAGCCTGTGGTTCTGTGGTGCAGTGGGTGCAGCACTCCTGCAGGGCTCTGCGCCCCGGCCCAGGTTGGATGCAGCTCAATCACTCCCCACTGCCCACTGAAGTTTCTTCCTGCAGTTTCAACTGAATGTTATTTTTTGCTTCCGCCTTTGAAAAGAAACCTATAGTTAGCATAATTGGCACAGAGGTGGTAGGGAAAGCGATCTGTGTAGCCACCAGAAGGTGTTATTTAATGTAATTAAGTGGAGCGTGGACCTGCTGCCTCCCTCCATGGGTCCAGCTGCCAGCTCAGACCCAGCACCATGCTGCTCGTTCTGAAGCTGGTTCTGCAGGTGCTGCGGCAGTTGGAGACAGCACAGGTCTGGTCCTGCAATCTGCTGAGCAGCCTCAACTCCCGTTGAGCAGAATGACGTGCTGGGATGGATGGTTCAGCACCTCCAAGAAGCAGGGATTTGAACATGTGAGGAATTGAGGATATGGCTTTGGGATCAGCATTTGGTCTGTGTCTCTGGGGTTAAGGGCTTAAGATAGTTCTGCTCTGAACAGGCTTAGAGTTTAACTACCTTAGAGCTAAATACCTGAAGCCACACAGTGCCAGCCTTCTCCAGCTGCTGAAGGCACGGCCATGAGTGGAAGTTCTCTCAAGTAAACACGACAGCAGTTCAAGCCCAGTCCTTCCCAACGCAGGCAGTGACCCCAGGCTGTGCCATGCTGGGCTGGCAGTGTCACGTCTGTTCCCACGAGATCCCACATGGCCAGTCAGCCCATTTATTTCTCATTTTCTTCTCCCTAGTATGCCTGTGGCTGACATTTGCCCAGTTACCAGCAGTGACCAGAGTCCTGCTGTGATTTACATACATGATGTCCTTGGTGTTATATCTACAGAAGGTCTGAGTTTCCATCATTTCCTCTAAACAACTTCGGCTGTCTAAATTGATTAAAGCCCTTGACAGACCAAGGGGTGTTTCTAAATTGATTTGTCTGGAGCAAAATCCTAATGTAACCTTAGTGCTAACGCAGTGGAGTGCTCCTCCTAATGACCATGCTCACCTGAGAGTCAGAGAGAACGATATGAGCGATGGCATTAGTGCTGCGACCTGAGCAGCAGAGCGAAGGCACGCGGGCTGGCGTCAGCGTCGTTGCGAGCAGCGGAGCGATCCCGGGAGATGCCACCCACAGATCTGTGCAGGGCGCGCAGACCCGCAGGGCGAGGAGGTGCTGTTGTGATATCCATCCAAGGGCTGCTCCAGAAACAAAGCTAATAACAGTCTGCTGGGGATGGGCTTTTACTTGCGATGTCTTTGGTTCTGCCTGGCATTTCACGCAGAACCAGGAAATGGAGAGAGGTGCACCCAACATCAAACAGCTTTCGACTAGGCGTTTTTGCCTAATATCCTAAGGAAACGAGTCTTGTATGATCGCACCGCCGCTGGGGGTGTATGTGTGTGTCTAATAGCTTTTGAATTCACTGGCCAATTTCAACCAAATTTAGCAAAAGGGTGAAGATCTCAAAGCGGGATGTGTTCCTACAAGTTTGGGTAAAACAGGTGGCAGGGGAATGAATGGGAGAGCCCCTGCTAGCACCGTGCTGAGGGAGGAGGCTCTCCTTCATTTAAACATCAGAGATTCACATGGGGAAAAGGAGGCTGAGAAGATGGAGTCAGACGAGTGGAAAATGAGGCTTTGTTAGTTCTGCCTGTTGAAGATGTCTTTGCTGTAATGCCAGAACCGTGGAGCTGCTCACATGTGTTGCACCGCGCACTTCTCATGTAATGGGAGCTGTGTGCAGCTGGGCCACCAAACGTCCCTTGGGCCAGCTCCTCCACGGGAAGAGGTTGGCTGCAAGCTTCCTGGCGGTAGGATGTGCCATCACCGGTGTCAGCATCCCAACCTGAAAACCTTCTTGTTCTTGCTGTGTGCTGCTGAAGAACTGCTGCTCACCTGGAGATCTGGCATCTGGTTGGTGACATCTGCTCCCTTAAAGCTTCATAGCGTAGTGGTGAGAATTAAATAACTGTTGAGAATTCACTGCTCTATCAGCTCGTGCTATTTCTGTTATTGGTCAAAGCAGTCTCCGTCATCTTCAAGCTGCACAAGATAAATTTCACATCAGATTCCCCAAATAATCATCTGGGACAGCAAAGTTGGTCTGCAAAAGCTTTAAGTATAAGGTCAGTTTTTAGTTCTTGCTATGCTGCCTGTGGGGAGATGCAGCCCTGTAACGGTGGGATCGCATCTGGAGTTTTAGAGGGCTCAAAGGATTTCTGAATGATATTTATAGAGACTGAACTCTTTGAGCACAAATATTTGATTCTAATGATATGTCTGGCTGTACTGCTAATAAAGCTTTATGCTCAGAATTTAGCAGGGACACTTAAGCTAACACTTCTCCTGCAGGGAAAATCCAGTGGAACATTTATGGACCCTGACGAGTTTGCTTAGTCTCTCAGCTTCAGTAAATCCTGCTGGACTAAAACCGTGGGTACTTACTGCTGAGATTTACCATCTGGCAGAAGGTAGCCATGGAAAATCTTTATTACTGTCTGGGCAACTGACTGCTAGGTCCAGAGAACAATTTATTCCATAGATTACCTTTGGGTTCTTTCAAGGTTGGGTCGGTCGATTGCTTGGTTTTGTGCACCCAGATTGTTTTGCAGAGCAAAGTCTGCAAGGACAGCTGCAGCACCCCATGCTTCCGCAGAACCACAGAATCGTTAAGATTGGAAAAGACCCCTGAGACCTCTGAGTCCAACCCCAACCCATCCCCACCATGCCCACTAACTATGTCCCTCAGTGTCATGTGCCCATGGTTCTTGGATACCTCCAGGGACGGTGACTCCACCACTGCCCTGGGCAGCCCGTACCACTGCCGTTATACCTTCCATGGCAGAGAATGAGAGTGCTGGGAAGAGCTATGGTGAGCAGAGAGTGTGGCCAGACCAGCTCAGTGGTGGCACCATGCAGCTGAGCACTCAGTGGGACACCTGGGCTGGCTGGGGGAGTGTATTTGAAGTGCTGAGGAATGGAGAGGAAATCCTGCTTTTAGCCATACCTGTTCTTGGAAGTGCTCAGGTATTTCCTGGTTGGCTCTGCACACTCTTAGAATCCTTCAAACCGTCTCAGCATGAAATAAAATCACGTAATTATAGTATATAGCTGTTCCCAGTCTACTTGGGAAGAGCAGTTTCAGTCAATGGAGTAGCAGCACAATGCTTTGTTGGAAGGGCTCTGGCCACCACAGCGTAAATCCCTTGGTAATAATATCATAGTTTTGGCAAAGTGACTGGCAAACTCATTTTGCATTTACTGGCCTGACTAATCCTGAGAACTGCTTTAATGAGCTTCCGTGACATTGCTGCAATGGGAAGGTTTCAGAACCTGCCGCTTCCCCACGGGGAAAGTATTTGTTGCAGATTATGAGGTTGGCCCATTTTTGCTAAGTCCTGTCCTGGGCTGTGCTGGAGTCATGCTCCAGCTGTGGAGCTCCTTTGTAGAGTACATGGGTACGTGGGACACTCCTGTCAGTTCTGTGGCTGCTTTGTTTTTTTCTTTAATTGAGAAAGTGAATACTGAAGATGTTGATTGTGACGTAGTGGGTGGGATTCCCCCGATGTAAGCACAGTAGGTGGGTTGGATTTCTCCTCTAAGTCCCAACAGATGTAGCATTCACACTTGGTAGCATTTGGAAATGAGTAATGAATGTGAATAGGACTGAAGAACGCCATGCCGGGCATGCTGGGCACATGCAAGGAGGGGGTTTGGGTGGCTCAGAGCCTGCAGTTCTGAGCCTTCCAGCTGCACAGCAGTTTGACCTTGGTATGCAAAGCGCTTGTGTCCATAATTAATGCTAATTATCTTGCACAGTCACATTTATATCAATGGAACTGCTTGCTAGCTTAAAGTTAGGTAGATACTGAAATACTTCCCTGGGTTAAGCCGAATGGCCCCACGGTGTGCATGACCCCGCACTGGGAACTCTGCCTCCAGCAGCTCGTGCTGTCACAACAGGCACGTTCTGCAATCCCCGAGCTGGAGCAGTGACAATTCACACAGGTGGGGTGAAGCTCTTGTTCCACTCAGGTCCAAAGCCAGGATTTTACTTTGCTCTAAAACAAGATAACCCGGGAAATAGGAGTTGACAGGGTATGCATTTCTCTTTTCAAACCTGAAGTGGGCTGAGAAATAAAATAGCGAACCTCAAAGGGGAAAAAATGCAAAGTTGTCTCAGATCTACTTTCCACATTTGTAAAAAGTTTTCACATCTGTTTTCTGATGAAAGTTGTGAGCAATTATGGAGAGGACCTGTGAGCAGTTTCCGTCTATTGGTCTCTCCTTTCTGTTTTCAACAATCAAATAATTGTAATAAGGAGACTACTGGGAAAAAAAAACAGCAAAACAACACAAAAGAAAGCGTAGAAAAATAGTCACAGGAAGTGGTGATGTTGGCAGTTAAATACAATAGAAACAATGTCACTGATTTTTATTAAGTGCCTTTTCAAAGGGAAAACTCTTTTTGGGGAGCACTTGAGCTCTTTGTATTATGCCATAGTAGTCTCTCCCCACACAGAGTCATGTGAAAAAAATCCCTACCTTGGTATTAAACAGTTTATTCCCTCTCATCCAGGAAACAAGGGTGGAGTATAAAGAAAAAGAACGTCTATAAATCACGTCTTTGATGCCAGATTAATGAGATTTGGGCTATGAATCATGGAGTATGATGAGAAGGCTCTGACTTTCATTATCACAGCTGACCAGTATCTTCGTTTTATTAACAATTCTCATTCCATTAACACATTTTAAATGTAAAAAAAAAAAAAAAAAAAAAAGAAAAGAAAAAGAAAAGCGGTACATCTGAAAGTATCACACTGAGCTTTCCTGGAAGTACCTGTTCCAACAGGCATTGAAGGAACTGAAAGGCTGAGCCTGTGTGCCTCTCTGCATTAAGGGGTGATGTTAGGAGCCTGCTGGGGTCCCAGGCAGTTCTTGGAGTGGCTGAGGGAAAGGTAAAGTAAGTAAATATTTCATCTCTTTCATTTTTCATACAGGCATGCTTGGAATCCTTCCTCATCAATAGAGGTTTTGCTGGATGTTGGCAGTGTCCCTCAGGCAATGCACAAGATTAATACTACTCCCTATCTAATTACAGGTTTACTGACGGATATTACTAAGGCCCCAGCAATGTGAGTTCCTTACATTGCACTTTTCCCCCTGTCTAGAGCTTACAGAAAGAAAAGGGGGGGAAGGAAGCACAGTAAGGCATGAAGGTATGGCTTGAATTCTATTCCTGCAGTGACACATAGGAGCTGATATTTTGCTCCTGAAGCAGGACAAGCTTGGTGGTGTTTCTTTTTTAAAATGAACTGTTTGGGATTGTGTGAGAGTGCCGTGCTTTGTAGTCTGGAGGTAACATCAGCACGTAACAAATGGAGTTTTCTTTGGCAGTTTGTGCTTGGTGGCAAATGGCTTTGATCAGATAACGTCTGTTCAGAAATGCTCATAGGCAGCGTTTTACCCCGTGCTCTACCTGAAGTTTTTCTTATTCTGCTGAAGAGTCAGGTAAAGATTTCAGGAGATAAACCTGGCCATCAATACAGCCAGATATCAAAACGAGGGGTGGGCAAACACTGTAATGTAAGTCTTCATTTGTGTTCATATTTGTTGTCATGGCAGAACGCAGTGCTCAAAGCATCAGGTTTAATGCAGCTGGGAGAGCACCTGAATGCAGAGAGGGTTGGTCCACCCTGAATGGTGAAGGGAAAAATGATGCGAGGGTGTATTACGATTTGACTTTTTCATCTCACCTATGATGACAGTACCTTTCTGATGCAGTGTCTGCTACTGCTGAGTGTCTGTGCAGCACAGTGTACAGCAGCAGTAACACCGTGTCGTGGTGGTGGCTGCGCAGCGTTCCCCTTCCAGGTGCTGTTGGTTGGACATCTATGTTTGATTACTTGGATAGCAAGACTCTGTAGGTGCTTTTCGTTCTAGGAAACAGCTTTTTCTGACAACGTGACTTGAAACAGTGACTCAAAATTCCTTTCCACATTAAAAGGGTCCTAGAGGAATTTCTAATTGCTGCGGAAACACTGATCTAAGGTTCCAGGATGATTTCCATGGACATGTTTCATGGAATTAATTTTTGTTTTACATATTTTCTTACATAATTAATTACGCTTTGGCTGTTGGGCCTCTCGTTCAGTGAGCATCGAGCTGCTTTCTGTGCCTGCTGCTGCTCCTCCTCATCCTCCTTGTGCCCTGCGGGGCAGGCAGGGTCCGCAGAAGGACCCCTGCTCCCTCACTGGCTCTACAGAAGGCTGTGTCTGCAGCAGAGCTCTGCTTCACTGGACTTCTCACTTCTTTTCCTTCCCCTTTATGCGTGTTGTCTTCTAATAATACCTTCTCTATGAATTCATCGCCTACAGCACAGACATTAGATAAATAAAGCGAGCGTGGGCCCAGAGCCAACATGGATTGCATAAATATACTGAAATCTTGAGTAGTTAGGCTTTGCTTGCTGGGACGGTATAAGTAGTGCTTGTTCCTGGTGCAAGGCTTCCGGACAACTGGAGCAGGAGGGCAGTGAGGAGGGGCCGTGTGGATGGTGTGTGCTGCTTGGGTGCTCCTGCCCAACTCCCTGTTGGGTTTTCAGCAGCTGAGTGCTGCGTTTCCTTCTCCTGAGCTGTATTTGTGCTTTGCTGAGATGCATGCGAAGTACACTCAGACTTTGGCTTCCAAAGGAGCAGAGAGGGCAGTAATCTGCAGGCAGAAAACCATGCTGTCTCCTCTCCATGGGCACTCATGCTATGGCTTCTTGTAGTGTGTCAGCTGAAAGGCAGCTGGAGGATTTAAAGCAGCAGACTGAGATGAGAGAGCAAAGCAGAGAGTCACAACCTGCCACAAAACAGCCCATAGCTGTGTGGGCTGAAGATGCAGAAACCTGTTTGTCTGGCTTCAGCATTGTGTGGAAAAGGGGAGGAGAGTCAGTCCCTTCTGTCAGCAGATCCTGAGCATCACAAGTGTCCAGACATCACAGGTGTCCAACCATCGCAGGCACTGGAGCATCACAGGTACCCAAACACCGCAGATACCCAAATATCATAGGTACCCAAACATCACTGGTATCCAAACATCAACAGAACATTGCTGGTACCAAAACATTGCAGGTGCCCACACACAGGTGCCTGAATATCACAACTGTCTGAACATCACAGATTCACCCCAAAGGAGCTACTTTTTGTTGTTGATCTGCTTCCTATTGAAACATGAAGGTCAGCCTGTGAGCTCCCATAGATAAAAAGGGTCTTCATCAGCTTCTTGGAAATGTAAGAGAATTAAAAACCCAAGGGCTTGACTAAACTCCAAAGGAAGGAGATTATTCCAAAACATGTTGGTTTCTCCTATGCTCAAGGGAGTTTGAGCACATGATCCTGGGAAGGCAAACAGGAGACCCCGGGGCTGTGAGCAGAGGGACGGAAGTGATTTCTGATATGTTCACCAAGGACAAAATCAGGCAGGGGGTTGGAACTGGATGATCTAAAGATCTCTTCCAACTGAAGCCATTCTGTGACTCTGTGATTCTGCCTTTGACACCACTGTTTTCATCTGTTCCATGTCATACTGCTGCTGCCTTTGAATCTCCAAGCTCATCAAATTAAATGTTTGTTGGCCTTTAGAGCAGGGAAACACATACATCTAGGGGAGATGTGCCAGAAAGTGCCCTGTGCTGTGGGATGTTGCATGCAGCATCAGAGAGCATCCACAGTACGGTGGTGGCTCTGAGTTCCGTACATCAGCAGGCTTTGTTAGCAGCCCTAATATTAGTATGGTTTGTGAAGTAAAGCTCAGTAAAGCACTTAGCAGGAGAAGAAATGCAGATGAAAAACAGACCTTGATGAAGTGTCTCATTAACTAAAAAGGCAGTGATTTCTGGCATTAACCCACCCCACACACATATACAAGGCTGGATATAATGTCTTGGCAAATGCACAATAAACAGGCCATCAGAATGCACCTTGGAGTGGATTCAGGTTTGTGCTACTCATGCTTTATAGGGGCGTGATTCCTCTGACATCAAGCTGGGACAGCGCAGCACGGGGCTGGGGCTCTTCCTCATTCCTCCCACCTCTCTCCACATTGGGTCTTATTCTTCCCATGTGCTGAGCTGAGGGAAGCAAACAGAAATAGGATCATCTTGAACCAGTGTGAAAAAGTGTCCCTTTCCAAGCTCACGGAGGCAGGATCGGTCGTCATGCAGGCACAGAGTGTGACCACATAAATCTTTGCTTCCCGCCTAACTCCAGTGGTTTGGTAGAACAAATTCAGCCTGATTAACACTGACACATTCAGATTCCCAGTGGTGAGGATGGCTGGAGCTGACACCTAATGAAGGACACTGGGATCCTTTTTGTTTTTGCTAACAGAAGGGAAAACAGAAAAGCTACATATCATCCATCTGAAAAGGACTGTAATTACCACTCCCCAAAATTATTTCTTATTTAATGAAATGTCTCTTTAGGCTGAACAAAGGCATTTTCAGAGTGGAGAGCACTGGAGGGCGGGACGGAGAACACAGGCAAGAACACTGTTCAATTACAGGGAGAAAAATCCTCTCAATGTTATGACGCACTTTGTGGGAGATCTCATTAGAAACTTTGCCAGGCCAGAGCAATGTGTACGTTTTTATACAGAGATTCTGTATCTATTTATACTGACCCTACCCGCTGTGAACCACTATCTATAGTTCAGCAAGAAGCACGAAGGACATGCAGCTCATTCCTGCCTGCAAGTTTCGAAAGGGAGCTGTTTCCTTTTCTACCAACGAAATGCCAGATGAATTCTTGCAGTGAGGATGCTGCCAAGCTGGGAACACCCTTCTGCATCAGAAGGGAAAATGCAAGTGGATGGGTTGCTCTAGCCCTAGGGAGCAGTAGGTCCTCTGGCACTCCATTAGGATAGGGATGCTGCTAGCCCAGGGGAGCTGCCCTAGAGGCCAAGGGAACCCTTCTCTTCTCCTTCTCTCCTTTTAACATTTTCTTCTATTTTCCTTTCCTTTCCCTTTCCTTTCCCTTTCCTTCTCCCTTTCCCTTTCCTTTCCCTTTCCTTTCCCTTTCCTTTTCCCTTTCCCTTTCCTTTCCCTTTCTTTTTCTTCTATTCTTTCATCTTTTCTTTAGAACAGCATTGCTGGTGTATCTTTTCATTGCTTAGATAAAATAAATACTATGCACTGTAATGTAAAGTCAGGCCATGTAGGAAATAACAGTGGATTTAACCTCTAGCACTGCTATAAAAGCAGCCTTAGTGAAATCTGGGGTAAATAATACAGCTGTGGAAATTACCTTTCTCCAGTTTATGTTGTTGGAAAAAAAAATCTTCTGTAATTAAGTTAAGACCCTTCATCTTTGGTGTTAAGTTTCATGGGCACACTCAGGGATGGGACGTGGGACTTCTCTAAATGCTTGATGAAAAGGGCTCGAAATCAAAACCGGCAACAAAACCAAGAAAACATATTTTTGGGGTGTTCTTGTGATAAGAGACCATCAGAGCAGTTCATAACCAGCCAGCAAAGGAGAAAATCTGCAAGCTAGTAATGCCCACTGCATAAAGCAGAGACCAGACCCTGGTGGCAGCAGAGCAGTCCCAGCACCGTGTGGCTCTACCAGCTTGGTGGCACACTCTTGTCAGCCAGACAGGACAGGAGCTACCACTCCTCCCACAAAGCAGACTAAAGCCAAACCCTTTCCTTTCTCACTGCTGCCTGACATGGATGTGATAAGATGAAATCCCTGAAAGACATGATCCTTTAATTGTAGCACTGAGCTTGGTTTAATGGAGATGGTTTTAGTGGATGAGCAAAGAGCAAAGCTTGGCCAATATGATCCCATGCCAGATCTCCAAAATTTTTGCCAATACCACAACTTTTTTCCTATACCGCCTTCAGTGTTTTAGTGGCTGTTGTTTCATAGCTGCCCTTATGGTCACTGAGCCTGCTCGAAGATCAGAATCTGTTGCCTGACCCTCCGAGGTGTTCTGTGGTGTATTCTGTGGTGCACTGGGGATCAGTGCTAATACTGAAAGGCAGGCTGTGCTGAGAGAGTCACTGTGCCAAGCACTGACAGAGCCCTGTAGGGCTGTCCAGGCAGCAGCACTGGGCCTATTTCATCGAAGCTCATCAGCACAGGCAGGAAAAAACAGGCAGCCTTTGGGGTACCAGGTCCTTAATGAGGTTCAGTAGACTGCAATGAATAGGTAAAGCTGTGAATGCCGAACTGCCACTGCCCTCAGGCCAAACTGAGAAACTATCTGCTCCCAGGATTGTTGCATGCTGGCAATCACCCTAACATAATTAAGTAGTTTATTCTATCATGTTTTGATAAATTCCAACCTTCGCCCGCTAGCTTACCGCCGGTCCGTGCGCTGCCTGATGTTTGTGGTATACAGGGATTTGTTTCTGCCGTTCATTAATTCTTTCAAATTAAATGCACTTGGAAAGGGAAAATATTGATGGAAAAATAAATAGCAGCTTTCTCACAGAGGGCTGCAGAGCCCTTTAAGCCAAGTTTTTCTGGTCCTGTGAAGTCATAGGTTTTCCTGCTGGAAATTGATAAAACATACCTGTTTGCCTTTTAAACCAGTACCCTGTTGCAGCACGCTGCTGTGAAAAAGGCACAGCGTGTCCTCAGCAGGACTCAGCTGCATTTTGGATGATGTCTTTTTGACATTTGTTAGCCAAAGCAAATGCAAATGACATGCTGGAATGATTAAACTGTTCACTCTTTGCCTTAGCTGATGTTTTGTTCTGCAGAATAGGTATAACATGCACTTGGTTCTCAGTCAAAACAGTTCCTAGCGGGAATCCCCACTAGAGGTTCATCCAAACAGAGTGGGAAATCACTGTCCCATGGGCTGCAAAGTTAACCCAGACCTTGGGGTCCCAGTGATGACCAAAGGGGATATTTACTCAAGTGTAATTAACTTAATCAGCCACTGGGTATCAGTATTGTCTCACATCAATACGCAAATAAGATTACTTGTATGGAGCTGAACAACTTGACCATGGAAGAAAGAGGTGTTGCTGGGGGCTGAAGCCAGGCCTGGCTGATGGCTGTGTGAGCACCAGGGGCAGGGGCCGATGGCTTCAGCTCCCAGGTAGCTCAGACAGAGCTTGTCCAGCTGCAGACCCTGCCAAGCTGGTCTCACTGGGCCAGGTTCACCTCTCAGGAAAGGAGCTGTGAAGTTTTTCTGTCTGTAAGCAATGTAACTGGGATCAGATGGAATTTGGAGACATTAAGCCAAGCGAGGCTTCAGTAGGACTGTGAGGGACGTGCCCGTTTGTGTTGGTGCTGTGTGACACATTGACCTCGGTCCTGCTGGGGCTGTCCTGGCTGTGCTCTGTCCTCAGGGGTAGGATTCCTCACAAGCCAGGGATGGGGTCTGGTGGGATTTCTCCTGACTTTCTGTTTGGTTCTGGCTCCAGGTAACATTTGCTTCCCTTTCTGCTGCCTTACAGGCTTGCTTCCCTTGCCAACATGTTAATTTAGCTCTTCAGCTATGTTTAAAAAAAAAAAAAAAAATCCTCCACTTCTCAGGGTAATAAAAGGCCAAAAGGAATATAAAAAGTTCACCAGACTGGTCAGTTCTCTCCCCGCTGTGCTTTCCTGGGGCGTTGCAGCAAAACTCAGGCACAAAATCCAAAGCAAACAGTGTCCTCTTGGCCGCTCAGGCCCAGCCCTGCTCCCCTGCACCCGCAGCCCAGCTCCTCCTGGGGCCGTGGGAGCTTTGGGAGCTGTGCTCCCCACTCCTGCATTGTCCCCATGCACTGTTTCCCCACTGTTTGGGCACAAAGCCCCAGCACTGAGGATTTCTTCCCTTTGGTCCCTTCTGAAGGGAGATATCCATCTTCTCCTGGCTGTCTTCCTCCCATTCCCCTGTACCCCACCAACAGACCCAGCTGAGCAGCAAGGCTCTGCTTTGCTTTGGTCTGTTTTGGTACCAGCTGCAGCACTGCTGGGTGCCACAGAGGGCTATCTTTAAAACCACAAACAAGATTATAGCAGTGCACTGGATTTGTAGAAACTGTGAGGTTGGTAAAACCTGTAGGATCCCAGGATTCATTCCTCCTTAGCTCAGGTCTTACACAGGTCTTACGCTGTCATACAGGAAGCACAGCTAAGTGGAGTGGTTATTTTTATGGACAAACATTGAAGTGTTTGTCGATTTGGAGTGAAGTTACAACTACTTCCAAGCCCATCTAAGCAAAATATCAAGTGCTTACCATAGAATTTCCCCGCAGTGATTCATTTTGTTCTGTTGGGACCAGCTGGCAGCGGATGCGCATCTCCTCTCCGCATCTCACTCTTTTTTGCCATCACGCCTTTTGAGACTAGGAAAAAGCCCTGCTCTCATATTAGAAATGGAGGATTATCCCAACTGATCATCCCACAGTCAGAGAAAGCTCCCAGGAACACATCACAAAGGCTCTGAAACCGTAACCAGGGGTGGGTGAACTCGTGCAACCACCCCTGCACTCAGTGAGCTGTGACAAGGAAATGTGTGAATGCTGAAAACAGCCCAGCCCTGCTCGTTTGGGATCAGCTCTGGGCAGCATGGCTGCTATAGGACCGTGCTGCCTGGTGGCCTGCTTGGAAATATTTATATGCACAGGGCATTTTTGAGAGGGCCTTGATTCTTTGGTTGCAGTAATGTCTGTGGGTTTGTTACCTGGCTGGAGTACTGGTTGTGTCCTCAGGTGTGCGGAGTTGTGCTGTGGATAGGGATTGGAGCTCCTGAGTGGATACTCTTCTGGCCTCTTTTTTTTTCTCTTCTTTTTTTTTTTTTTTTGCTAAGTACTGCTGTATCTCTCCTTAAAATTAAAGAGGTGCCACAGGGAAAGAGAAGTCTTGTTTGGATTGTGTTCCACATTGAATTTCAGATCACTGCATGGAAACAGCAGTGATTTGCTTTATTCAAAACAGGGTGTCATTCCTCAGAGCTGGTTGTTCGTGGAGAGATGAGTACACATTGCTCTCACTTCTACATACAGCTGAGGCTGAGGGGCAGCGGCAGTACCTGACCATGGGCCCTCAGCCCACTGTTTATGGAGGAATTTAGCAGAAGGTGTTTGATTGAATCAGGAGCCAAGAGGACCAAAAGCAGCGCACCACGCAGACATCAGGGAGCGTGCCAGCTGTGCCCAGAGCTTGGGCACCGCAGACTCAACAGTCGAGCAGGGAGTGAAGAGCAGGAGGGATGCTGAAATGAGAAGGGTGAAATGTGGCTCCAACACTTGAGCAAAAAGTGTGCGGCTCTGAAGCAAAGAAGCCCCTGACGTGACATGCACAGCCACCTGCGTTCAGCAAGAACACATTTTTAGGGGTAACTAGTGTTGAGTCATTGAGCTCAACCATTTTTCACTGCAGCACACACCTTGTCTCCCTTAATGCTTATCCTGTTCTGGTAAGTTTTGCTTTATTTTTCACCAAATATCTTTTTATCCTGAACAAGAGAGACCCTGATCGTTCCAGGGTGCTTGCCACCTACTATCAGTTGTTATTTCGGGGCTAGCTCGGCAAAGCTTTAAAATGTCTGAACTGCATTAAAATGAGTTGTTGGCATTCCAGCCCAAACCTCAGGAGGCAGGAATACACCGTGAGACATGGAGGGCAGCGCTGCTGTAACAAAGCATGCATGTAATGAGGTTTGATGTGCCTGAAATTCAAAGTCTGGTCCACATTATGAAACATTTGCTGGTTTAACTAAATCATTTTCAAATTGATCTAATTAAACTCCTAGACAGCCTCAGTGTAGACATCTTCATATTGGTTTTATCCTTTTCTAACCCAGTTTAGCTAAAACACATTAGGAAAACCTGGCCAGGAAATCCTTGGAGGGGACTGCCATTTGCAAAGCTGCTGTTGAGGTCTGTCCTCATAGATGTTGCTTCCTCAGCTTCTCACAGCTCTCATTTGCTCCTCCTTAGCTCTGACATTGGGGACCATCGAGCAGCCCCAGCTCAGAGAGCACTCTCTGTTCCATGGAAGAAAAGTGGGATGACCATCCAGCACTGTATAGCGACTGGCAAACCAGGAGCACAAATGGCACGCTGTGAAACCCCTGTAGATTTTGATCTCCTGTATCAAACACAGGGCTGGAAATTGCCTCCAAAGCTGGACACTCAATATCTGAATTCCTGCACGTGGCTCTGGTGGGGCTTCCAAGCTGGGATCCTCAACAGTCAGAAATGCCACAACACATGAAGAAGCACAGATCCACGAGCAACACTGGCAAAACGTTCATACAGAAGCAGTTCTGCTGTGCTGCTCTGCAAAGGCTATTGATACTGTCCCAGTCTGTGTTGGGCACGGTGCATTCCTTGGGGTGAAGTGCTGCCCTTCATGTCCTCAAACTGCTGGTGGCCTTCAGAGGCAGCCCTCCCACTTGGCATAATGCTAGGCAGCCTTACACTGCCACTGTGTTGTGGGGCTGTACCAAGGGATGCAACTGAAAGAATCCCTTCTAGTGGGAAAGAGAGGCTCAGTGTTGTGCTCGTTCGATTTTCCTTTGCAGGAGGAGGAGCAATGATGCCAATTCTGAACTCAAGCATGGACATTGCAGAGGTTAATGTACCCCTGGAGATTGTGGCACAAAACTGTCTGTCAGACAAAACTGTTTTTTGGGGCAGGGAGGTGGAGGACATAAAAGTACATTATATTCTGTTGACCATTAATTGTGTAAATAAAACTCCACGAAGAATGTTTTGATATGCCACTCTGTTTTCTCATAAAATACAGGGACTCCTGAAGCTGTGTAGAAATTTCATAGTAAACAAAAAATCTGGCAAATTTTATCCATCCCATGGAACATGGACACATATTCACAATTCTCTGCAGAGTAACAGGATCGTGTGAGCACGATGGGCTGCGGGTCTTTCCAGAAAAGACAGGGACAGAACAGCCAATGGAAAACTGCAGCTCCTCTGCTGTGCACCCATCCTGGATAAAGGAGTATCCATCTCCTGGGTACTGGGGACCCCTCCTGCCTTTGTGAGACACCATAGGTGACGTTTTGTGAAGGCCAGAGGTTTGATCATGATGTTCTGGTCTTTAAACCCCACTGGAGGGGAAGAATTGTTGTAGTTGTTCTTGTGTATTTGGAATGGAGAATCGGTGCTTTGTTCACGGTCATGCTCTCCAGCACTGCCTGCTGCCCAGCAACTAGGAGGCTTCAATCTGTTTTTTTGGAAAACTTTTAAAGGCACATCTGAGTGATTCTGACAGCAGCTGCGTGCCTGTGGCTAATGAAAGGCTTTCACATTCTTTTCCATATTCTTCAAAATGCCAGAGGAAATGTCCCAGTGACTCAAATTATAGGTGTTGCTTGGGAGAAATGGCTGCATTGTTGTCGAACACTTGGAATTGGCAGTGGACTGGAAGAAGAAGGTGCTGGACACCCGTAGCTGCCTTAGCCAGATCCAGCAGCAGGTCAGTGGGCAGCCCCAAGCTCTGTGAGCCACGCTCTGAGCTGATTCTGTCTCTCCGATGTTCCTGTTCCCTGCTAAAACAAAAGTGAGTTTTGTTTCGGTCTCAAAGCATTCATCCCATGAAATTAAGCCGTGGACGGATTTGGAGAGGTATCTTTGCTGATATTACTGGACATTCACAAGAGGATAAAGTGTATCTGCGTCCCACAGCTGGAGATGTTCTGCAGTCCCTCTGCTATTTATTTTATTTCTTTAACATCTTGACAATAAAACTGTTGGAATCACGTTTGCCAAAGATATTTCTTTTTCTTCCAACTTATCATCTCTTCTCAACCTGTCTAAGGAAAGCATTCTTGGCATGGCAGAGGGAGCCCTTTATCCCACTGCTTTGCCTTTGAAGTTGAGTTCTGCAACACGATTGGGATGTGGCCAGGAGAGAAAAAACAAAGTATGGTGCTGCCAGTTGGCTGTGTGTTCGTTGTGCAAAGGTGGTATTGGAGGAAAACTTCCATCTCATAGAAGAAGCAGTGGGAGGACGGTATTGTTGGTTCTGTTTACATTACCTGATGCAACACGGAAGCTGCATTCGAGATTGAGGCCCAGGTGTGCTCTGTACAAACTCAGGTTGGCAGCCAGCTCCTGCACTGATGGATTTCATAAAGCAACAAGTCCACACCACGGGCAGCGTTCCGGGCTCTGCACTGCAAGGTGAGATCTGCTGTGAGCGTGTTGGCTTCCTTAGCTGCATCCCATAGCAACTCCTTGCTTCGTGTTTCATCGTAGCAAGCTGAAAGCTTCTTTTAACAGTGATAACATGCTTTGTTCATGTCATCTTGCAAAGAGCATGGGGTTTGGAACAGCTTGCTAATATGCACAAACCTACAGAAAGCCTTATCTACTCTGGTTTACTGTGGGTAAATGAACATCTGGTAAAAATAATGATTGAAGTGTGCTGAGCTCTGCTGAGTGCTGGGCTAGGGAGAAAAAGCTTTGTCCACATCCGATGTTATTAACACGCTGAAGGCTGCACCATGAACATTTGCAGCCATGGCAGTGCTGTGGGCCTTGAAAACCCGTCTGGGATAAATGCTGCACTGGATCTGCTGTGAATTCAGACTTCCAGCCCCATGTGAAAAATAAGGCCTCAGGGAGATGGATCTGGGTGACATTTTGGATGGTGCTTGTGAGCTAGTGGAGGCTGAAAATCTGCTGAAGACCGAGAAGCTTTAATAGCTTGGATGATGATTTACTGCTGTTTCATTCAATGATTTATAGCCTGTTCCTGATCACAGAGGCAGGATCCAAATGCGGGATTTAATAAAAGCACACAATTCTTGTTTCTTTCTCAGAAGCTGATAGACAGAAACGACATTCCACAGCAAAGAGCAGACTCTTCCTAGCGTCTAACCACCCCCTCACACCAAGATCAGGGACAACAAGCACTGCCAGTGCTGCCTGGACATCTCTGCCCATGTGATTTCTGTAGTGCAGCCCTTCCCTCTGCCTGCACTGCGGCCTCCCTAAATACACAGCCAGAATTCCATGCTCCCATCCCCCATCTGCCACAGGCACCCCAGAATAACATGGGCACAGCTCTCACGAGTCCCAGAGGGAAGGATCCATGGGTCTCTGCCTGTGGTGGGTGCTGAGGAGCTGCAGCCAGCCCAGGGAGGTGATGCTGCTGTCCCAAACATCACTGCTGCTACGTATTTCCCAAGTGCTCTCATCTTTCCAACTAGACTGTGATTCTTTGATTTCTCCTCCTGTCCTCGGTAATTGTTTTTTACAAGAACAAATAGCCCGAGGCGGAACTGGAAAGCAAACACGGGATAAATCCATCCTCACAGCGCTTTTTTTGTGTGCGCCTTTGTATCAGTGAGGTTCAAAGAAGGTATCTCCTTACCCTGCCTGCGCTGTTTAGCATTTTTTATTAACAAAGTCCTCTTTTAGGCTGCAGCCCATTGAGGTTCATTAATCAACAATTGCCGTGAAGTGAAAAATTCTCAAACTTCCAAAAATCTTTTTCTTGGAGTGAGTTAATACTAACAATGAAGTTTTCCTTGGCTAACCGTGCCGTGCTTTGATGTGTCTGGGTGAGAAACTAAAAGCCACAAAGGTGTTATAAACCGGGCACCGGTCACAGCCTTAGACGGGCTGGTATGTGCTCGTACCCAGTAAATATATATAGGATAGCGAGGATTAGTGTTTGTTTTATGTGAGAAAGAATTTTTGGCATCTCAGTGATTTTCTTATCAGGTTTTTTTTTTTCATGACTTGAACTTTATATATATACTTTTAAAGAACAGCGAGTTCCTCTCCACGTCCTGAAAATGGCACTGAAAATGGTCACCAAACCCCATTCCTGGAGTAGCACCGGGTTACGTACGTTATTTCTGGCAGTGGTGATAATACAGCTCTTCTTAATTCTGGGGGGGGGGGGCTGCTGTGGCAGCTCTGAGAGCCTCTGAGCTCCGTGGGCACGGTTTGGCACGCGCACTGCCGCGATGGGAGGGCACGCTGCTGCCCTGTGCCATGGGTGGGGTTTTGCAGTAGTGCTGCTTGCAGGATAACACGAAAACACAAGCAGAGAAAAATGTCGGGGATTAGGTTTTGAGTTCCGAGGGTGTGAAGTCCCCACAGTTGCGCTCCTGGGGCAAAATAAATAGGAATTCTCCCAAGGCTTTGTAGGGCAGTGGATAGGGCTGAAGCACCGACAGCTCTGCGCTGCTCCATGCTGTTCCCGGCCAGCTCCGTGCTCCAGGGGTCAGCGGGAGGCACAGCATTCCACAAAACCAAGACTGCAGAAGCCAGAGCGCTGCCCCTCCAACGCCTACAAACCACAGACTCCAGCAGTCCTCTGCCCTCCGCGCCGAGGGAAGCTGTGTCGCTCACCGACGCGGCCTCGCCGTGACTGCTGCCATTGTTCTGACGTTTGAGGCCATTGCTCGGGTCTCTGTCCACAGCGGTATTGTTGTTTTTCGAGCTACTATAAAAAGTGAGCAGCGAGGAGAGGCACCGCTCTGTCCTTCACGAATACGTGTTTGCCATTGATCACACAAACCTGGGTGCTCCTTCCTCTAGCGAGCCTGAAGTGGACGGAGCCATCCGTCCCTGTTTCTGTTTTTGTGCGCGCCTATTTTTGTTGCTCGCATTTCAAATTACTGTATTTTTCTAACAGTTAAAGACCGCGTTTTGCACGCATAGCACATTCTGTAAAACCCTCGGAAAAAAATTGGCAGTGTGAATTCTCTCTCCAGTGGGGTTGGAAGGATTTTAAAGTCTCATGAAGGGGAGGCAATGCCAGCTTTGTGCACACAAATCCTGAAACGAGCGGCAGTGACCAAACAGCTCATGTGCAAGCTTGGTGCACACACACACACTGCGGGTAGCAGCCGCTGGAGGAAAGCTTGCAAACAAGAGCTCGTTTCTTATCTCACATCAGCTCATGTGCAAACAAATGAGATATTTCTCTGCAGTCACTGAGGTCTAAAACCTGTGGGGTTACAGAAGCAAGGCCCATGGGCTTGGTGTAAGGTAGGGAGGGGACAGGGACAGGAACAGGGCTTCACCCCCAGCTCTCCTTCTCTATGCCATAGGCCCTTGGCCATCCGCAGGAATCTGCTGGGGACATAAGGTGCTTGTTCCCTTTAGTGTCATGTGCTTTGATAGGGCCAGTATGGGGAAAGCCAAGTGAAAATGGACGGGAGTGCCACTCAGAGGCATCCCACTGCACAGGGACTTCGTGTGGAGGTCCACGCAGCTGTTGGATAGAATTGATTCAGTAACATTTAAAACAAACCTAAGAGAAAATAGATGGAAATTCTTCCATAATTGGCGGGATAGCTCCAGCATTGTCCTTATTTTTATATCATTTTAATGAGGTTGTTTTTCCGCTGCGTTTCCACTCTCTTGGTTTGCTTTCCCCGAAGACAGTAAACAACTCCACACAGGAAGGTACTCCGATTTCCACTGTTAATAATTTGGGCCTTGAGTAAGTGAGAAGTGCTGTTTAAAGAGAAGGGAAAAAAAAAAAAAAAAAAAGACAGATAAATATAAAAATCAGAAGCTCTGTTTGGCTTTGCAAACAAAAGTAACCCAAAAATAAACAGGCCTGCCCAGCGAGAAGAGGCGCTGGGGAGGTGGGTGCCAGCCAAAGGGGCAGATGTAAAGAGCATTTCCTATTTGGTTGAGCAACTGCAGACTTTTGTCTCCAGTCTGCATGCATTTCCTCCAATGATTCACCATAAATGTGCATTTATAAATAAACTTCACCTTGGCCTGGCACATTGATTGCAGGCTGGTTGCTTACTTAAAAAAAAAGAAGCCATACTCCCCATTTTTGAACGATACCTGTGTGGCAATATGTTTTTATAGAACCGTTTCCAGTCTGTTTGCTTTATTTATGTTGAGGGGCTGTGACTGTGAGAGATGGGACCTGTGGGTTTCTCGTTGCATCTGAGTAACGATTCGTTAGGAACTTATTTAGGGCAGGGCGATGTTACAGCATCCATGCTGCACGTGACTGGGGCTGGGGCTCTGGGAGCTGCTCGTGGGGCTCTGGCTGAGCTGGGGGCTGCACAGTGGTGTCCTGCCCCAAGCATTGGTTTCTGTGCATTTGTTACATTTGTTCAAAACAACATTCCCAGAGCGGTATTCAAGAGAGACTCCAAGCAAGGCAGCTTGTAGCACAGCCAAGTGGCATGTTATTTCTCACTCCCTGAACTCCAGCCTTGAGCCTGGCCTTGCAGCCTGACAGCTATGGGATCTGCCCCAAAATAGCCATGTTTCTGTAGAAGTCATAGCAGCAATGCAGTGTGTGCTGGACTCACTGGTACCCAGGTCCTGTGTTGGACCAACGTTGCACATCAGTGTGGCTGAAATGTTGGGTGGCTTGGGCTGAGCTAAACCCATCTTATGGTCAACTCTTCATGAGGACAAATCTTCCCTCCTCTGACATCCCGGCATTGGAGCTGGCTGTAGGTTTGCCCAAAGACTTGTTGGTCTGAGAGGTCTTTTCCAATCTTTCGATTCTATACATGTGCCATTCCTTTATTCCAAGTGCTGCTCTGAGTGCTTGTAGATGGCACTGTATTGCAGCAGGGTGTGAGTGGCATTCCTAGATCCCCAGTGTTCTTCTGGTGTTATTACCAACGTGGGCATCACTCACACAAAACTACAACTGCTTTGCTATTCAAACCTCTCTCTGTTAGAAGGGGAGTAGAGGAGCATGCTTTTGTTTTTAGAACAAGAGCTAGTCAACGGTAAATATTGGCAGCTTTTTTCAGTGGTCTGATCCTGGAGGTGCTTAAAGCTCTCCTGAGCTCTCCCTGACTCCTGGAGCTGCAGCAAAATGCACGAAGCCGAGGGCTGCAGTCTGCAGAGCAAAAGGTGCAGCGCAGGGAAAACAAAGGCAGGGCCGTCCCGGGCTGCAGAGCACACTGCTCCCTCATGAAAGTGTTTGGCCTCCTCTCAGGAATAACATGGCCGTGCTTGTAGCTCCAAAAGAAGCCCAGAATGATATTAATACATTCATTAGAAGAAGTTCAAAGAAAATCATCTTAATTAGCTTGCCTGGCTGAAACTGAGGTTCATTAATCTAAAGTAGATTAACCTGATGGTAATGCCATTAAAGCTGGCTGGGATATTAATGAAATATGTGCAGTTGCAGAGCCCCGTGTCCTCCTGCCAGCCACGTACTGATAGAGCTGTGTCTGCTCCCTGCTTGCTGTGGTTGCCTTCACCTTTTTACCTGTCCTACAGCCGCCGCCGGAGCTCCGCAACGCGGCCACGGGGCTGCTTTGGGGACGTGCTGGAGGGACAGCATCCCACGGAGAACTCAGGGAAAGCAGCTCGCCGTGTGCAAACAGCTTGCTGGAGCAGAGCGTGCACGTGCATGTTTGCAGCAGGCACGGATCTGCCCGTGCAGGGAGCACGCAGGCGTTTTATAGGGCAAACTGCGGTGCAGAGCCTCGAAAAGGCGACCTGCTTTTTGAGTAGCTGTTGGTGCACAGTGTGCAGCAAGGATCTAAAAGCTTCCAGAAACTCAGTGAAGACCCAGAGGGCTTAAAATGGCCTTCGCCTTCTCCCCAGGCTCCAGTATTCTTAATCTCAACTCTTTTTAGTCTTTGACACATCATTAAAGTGACAGTTCAAGACCAGCTCTGAGATCAAAGCCCTGCAGAGCTTCTATCGTGTTGCAGCGCTCGCAGCAGCCCTTTCCCCATCTCCCTCCTCCTGCCCTGCCCCTGTCCCAGGCTCTGCCCCTGTTCTGGGTCACCCCAGGTCCCATGGGGCCAGACTCAGCCCGGACACCCCAATGAGGAGTTCATGGATTGAGGGATTTGCTGCCCAAACAGCACTGGGTTCGGGCACAGTGCTAATGCAAATACATACAAATGCAGGATGCAAATAGAGAGAGTTCACAAAATCAGCTCTGATCCCAAGTGCCAGGACATGGGATGGCACACAGGGTGGGAGAGCTGGATTCCTCCCTGCCCCCTCTGCTGAGCGCTTCTGAAGGGAGCCCTGCTTTACTCTGGAGGTCTCAGGTTTTGCCACGTGGGCCTTCAGCTGGCACTGAGCAAAGGAAGCCCGGGCAGCTCCAATTGCCCATTTCCACACCCCCTGCCAAAGTGTTGAGCATGTGTTACATCTTCATTTGTAGAAATATATTAGTACATATCTATATTTGTATGTGACACATCAACCCAGAAATGGAAGGAAACACACAGGAGCATGGCATGGCTCTTGGGACCTTCCTTTCCCTGCAGAGTCTGTGCCCCTGCTCTGCTGGAAGCTGTGCCTGCTGCAGCCCAGCACTGCCTCTCCCAACACTGCCGGCTGACTCAGTGTCTTTCTCTCATTGCACTGTAAATCCTGGGCTGGCGCGCGGCGTATTTACAAGGTAATACAGCGTGATGCATCATAAAGACACTTTTGAAGAATTTCTGTTATTAAAAACTGCCCATGGAAAGAATTAGGTCAGGTGTTTACAAGTCAAAGCTTTGGGGATAATTAGGTGGAAGGCAGCAGCCCCAGAGAAGAGGGCTATTTTCCAGCCCTCCAGAAGCGAGCAGCGATGCCTGCGGTGCCCACCTACCTTCTGCAGGGTCTGCTTCACTGCTGCCTGGGGACGGGGGCAGAAAGCAGAGCTCAGAAAAATCTCCCAAAAATTCAGAACGCCTGAGCAAACCTGTTGGTGTCCAGGTTTCCTATGAACAGTGTCACAGTGCTCTTAAGGGGGCTTGGTGCAAACGCAGCCCCCAGCTTTCTGCTGCAGCACACCAGTATGAATTCTGTGCTACCTTTGAGGAAAGAAAGATGTTTGCTTTTATTTATTTATTTATTAAAAAGGAAAAAAAAAAAAAGGCCACTTGTTCCTCGTGCTGGAGAGGAGGGCCAGGACAGGGCGCTGGCTGTTTGTGCACTTCAAGCAGAGCGACCTCCTTGAACCCACCGCGCACAATGATGCTTTCCATGGAAAGTCTGGCTCTATTACCTTTGGCAAGGGCTGAGGGAATATTTTTGGAAGCTTTAAAATCCTCTGTGGAACACGCTTCATTTTTGTTCGTGTACAGTATCTCTATATTTATTCAATAAGAAAGGGTTCTGTGTCGCTGCGAGCGTCTCCTGACCTGGCAGCTCCTCTCCAGCAGCGCCCGCGGTGTCAGAAGGCGGCGGCAGGGCAAGGCTGAGCCCCAGGACAGGCTGAGATCTGCCCGAGGAGACAGCCCCGGCCACATTGTGCTGGTTAAGGCTCCCTTGTTTAAAGTGGGAGGGATATAACCTGTTCACAGTGAGAGCTGGTTCCCATTTGCATGTAAGCTGTGCTGGAGGAGGGTAAAGGGGCCTTCTGCCCTAAATAGGAATCAGACCCCACATCTGCGTTTTCCAAAGCGCCCTTCCTTTCTGCCAGCGAAGCCAGGAAATGTCTCTTGAATCAGAAAAGGACAATTGTTTTAAAAAAAAATTACATATCGAGGTGCAAGAGTGGGTAAGTGAGGGATGCTTCGCCCAGTGCCGGCCCCAAGCAACGCTCAGCACTTGCTGCAGGCAATGCTCGTACCTACGGGATGTGCTGGAGGAGGGCAGCAGGCCGGGCAGCGTGGGCAGCGGGTCCCACCCAGCTGGGCTTGTGCCTTCCCGGCTGGGGCTGCTGCTCTGTCTAGACTGGGTGAGAACTTGGCCTCGTGCAGAGTCTGCAGCCTGGGCGATGGGCGAGTCGGGGCTGGGCTGCGGCTTGCAGCCCTGCGGGCAGGAGGCTGCGTCTCTCCTGCAGAGGTCTGGGACCTCGGTGAGCTGTAATTACCCCGTGCAGATGGCAGCATTGCCTGGTGGTGAGAACTGCCATCCTGCCAGTGATGTGGCCTTGGTGCCATCCTCGGGACAGCATCCCAGGGAAGGGTGGCTGGGAGGTATCCCCACTGCGGGGCATTCCCATAGCAGGGCAGTACGGCTCCTGGCATGTGTCCCTGCAGCATCCTGCTGTGAGAATCCTACCTGACTCCTGTCATTGTTTTAGAACTGTCCTACTGCCTATCCTGAGTCATCTTTGCCAGAGTTTTCCTTGTCCTCTCTATCCCAGAGGTGAAAGAGGGAGCACCCAAGCACAATGCACGCAAGCACCTACTTTGCTGCTATGCCGCTTTTGGTTGGCAGGCTAAAATCAGCAGAGTGACATCCTCTAAAAATGACCTATAATGGCAGAGATCTCCTGTGCTTCACTGAATTTCAGTCCCAAAAGGATGTGTGAGGATGAGTTAAGCCCCAGAGAATTGGGATCTCTAGGAAAAACAAACACAAACAGCCTCTTAGCTATTGCAGCTCCACTATCAAAACCCCTTTTCAGAAAATGTTTAGTTAAAGATTTTGTTTGGAACAAACATTGTTAAAGCATGACCATTGGGCTGCTTATTGGAGCCAGATGTTCATTACAAAGACATTTGGGCCCATTCAGTGATTTTGCATGCCCTGATAGGCTGGGGTGAGCAGGAGGATTTGGAAAGCAGTGACTCAGATCCTCAACTTGCCCAAAAATGCACAACCCCACTGAAAGTGCCTCACCCTGTGCCATTGCAGGGAGATATTCGGCCATGGCCAACATCATTTTTGTCTTTGTCTTTCTTATTTTTCTGTTTTTTTTTCCATTTTTTTTTTCTGGAATGGTTGACCTCTCTTGAGTTGTCCCTCTCTATTTCTCTACTAATCCTGCATACTTCTTGAATGCTCTTTTAGGAATTCTTCTCCCCAAGGGCTGACTTTCTTAACAATTACAAAACGAGTTATCTGTTGACCTAATCCTGCAAGCTGCCGGGGTGTGACCATCCCACGTTAGCGGGTGGAATTGTGCCCTCGGAAGACGTGCAGAAATCCGACCCCCATTTCCACCCTAAAGGCCACAGAGCTGAAAAAAAAACCCCAACGGCAGCTCTGCAAAGTTGATTTGGGTATTTCTCTTTAGAACTGTTTTGTTGATTTTTTCTGCCTGACTGTTGATTACTGCTCCAGCACAGGGCAGGGATGCACCAGCCCTTCTTTCTTAAGGGAGGGATTCCGATGCCCCAAACCTCACCCTGAATGTCTCTGAAATAAGAATAAAAGGGGTAAATGGAGGGGGAAATGGACTACAGCAAGGCAGACCTCACAGCCTCCCCTGCCCCAGTGCTACATCGTGTTTCAAGAAATGTGGAGATGCAGCACAGAGGGACATGGTTAGTGGGCATGGTGGGGATGTGTGGGGTTGGAACAGATGATCGTGGAGGTCTTCTCCAACCTGTCTGATTCCATGGTTCCGTGAGCGCGCATTGCGGGTAGATGGCTTGATGGATGGCCATGGTGATCTCAGAGGTCTTTTCCAATAGTAACAGTTCTGTGGTTCTGCAATTCCTTGGGAAAACCGAGATGAAGGTTAACTCCCGAAGTGATCTGAAGAGGAAATCTGCACCATCACAGAAACTTGAGTCTCTGTCACCCTGCATCAAAAGCATTTCAGCAAGCTCTGTGGCTTGAAGTCATCCTGCAGATAGCTGAAGGGCTGATGCTGGCTGCTGGCACCTCTGGTTCCTCACGTGGTACCTAGGCAGCACGGCAAACTCTGCTCAGTGGGACAACTGTCTGGGGCTTGTAAGACTTTCCACCACCCCAATTCTCAGTGACGTGACTCAGAGCTGTAAACATTGGCACCAGCTGCTCTTCTCACATGAGCATGAACCCATTGAGGGAAATTTATTTTCTAAAAATAATCTGATCAATGAAAGGGCTCTCTCAGCCCCTCTGCCCGCCTCCCTCGTAACGACTTCCTCAGCAGTACGCTGGGTTACAAGAGGGATGCCTCTCACCAGGACCCCACTGACCCACCCTCAGTCCTCATTTAAAGACACTGAAGGGGCAATATAGGGCCATATGAAAAGACATTTAGAGCTTTGGGATGACAGAGAGTACGGGAAGCACTGTCATCACATGGCGAGGTGAGCATGGCCCAGATGCATACAGAGGCTGCTAGGATAAGAGGATTTATAATTTCTGAGGGTTATTCATGAGAGCAGTGCCTGCAGGTGGCCAGCACTGCGAGCTGGTGACACAAGGCTGGGGGCTCTCAGGTGCTCCCAGCCCAGCTCCCTGCTGGGATCAATCTCTGGCTGTCCGGGAAGGGTCAGGCAGAGATGGATTCATTGGCTGACACTGTGGAATGCCAAATATTACTGTCTGCATGCTAGTAATTTTGGAAAGCCAGCAACAGTCAATCTATAATTTGCTCTTTGCTTAATAATACTCCTCACAACTCACGTTGTGTTGCAGAAGGCGTTGTTCAGATCCTGCTGTGATTAGGCCATGCAAGAAGCTGCTAGAGTCAAACTAATGCTGAGCTCTGCACCAGAGTGCGTGGCACGGTGACTCCGCTCAGCAGGACACCGGTCTCAGGTGCCCCCACCGTGGTGAAGCTGAAGGGCAGTTGCTCTGGGTTCAGTCCCAATCTCCACAACTCTTCCCATCCTGCAGTTCCCAAAAACAAGGTTGTCACATCCAGGACTGACTTTACCCCTCGAGTTCTGTGCTGGGTATTATCCCTTAGCTTTGGGCGCACTGAGTTTCAGAGCGATACATTTATGGTCCAACTGCTGTGGATAGGACGAGCTGGTAACAGTCATCTTTGTCTTTCTCCTCGCTCCTTCTAATGCCTTTTGCTCACTCTGAATCTGCCCCTCGCTGCTGCAGGATCAATACCCTTTAAAATAAATAGAAAGAGATCAGCTGGAGCCAGGATCCATGCAGCCACGCGGTGCCATGCTGGCATTGTTTTCTCCACCATTGAATGCAGTCCCACAAAGGTGGCTTGGAGTGCATTTCGTTACTGCTGCAGCTGACCGTGCTCCTTGCAGACTGTGACCTGTTAAATCTGGCTGTTAAATGGGCATTTTGAAGCAATGCAGAACAAAGCTACCTGCTGGAAGGAGAGGTGCCAGCAACACATCTGTGGCCACAGTAGAAGGAAACGTGGAATAACCTCCTGGTGCTATGGGCTGTTTGTTTCATGGGGAGGCTTGTAGGGCTTCCATCAGGTTGGCACAAATGCTTCTTCCCTGGACAGATGTCCTCACCTTTGCCTGATCACACTGCCCTCTGCTTTGCTGCCTGACACGATGGAAATGTATTATTTTAATCCACCTGCTCATTTTTGCCCACAACTGGCCTATACACTGCTGCACAAAGGGTATGCTTGCCCCATATCCTGCCCCACAGATAAGGGACTGATGCTTTGGGAAGGGGAGCAGTATCTGCAGCCAAGCAGGAAGGAAGAAAAGAAGGAATATGGAAAGAATAGGCGAGTTTCCAAGAGGGAGGCGGGAAAGGAAGGGATGTCTGCAGGGAGAAAAGGAGCAGCCACAGCGCAGTACAGATAACCCAGTGCAAGGGGGTGATGCCACGGGGTGCCCTTCACTGTCCCCAAGCCCATCTCCTGGGGACACAGGGTATGCCCTGAAATGCAGATGGCCTGGAGTGTGGGTGCAGTCCCCGCACACAAAGGGACCGTTTCCATCCGAGCGTCACCACTGCCGTGGCACTGCACTGTCCTGCTCCCAAGTCTCGACAGAGATAATTAGTTTGTTTTTAATGAGAGCTGAGATTCTTGCACAATCAAAGCAAAGGGTTTTTAAGATAAAGTAAAAAAAGTTACTAAATTAAGAAACTAGGGCTTGTGATCAGCGGAGACCTCTGCAAAGCTGACATAAACGCATGCCGGGGGGTTAAAACCAGAAGGGAAACAAAAAAGAGCTCTATTATTTTTAGCTTTCATGCTGCTGCCACTGACCATAGTGAATCGCAGTGGGAGCACTTCAGCTCGTGCTTTCTGAGCACACGGCCGCAGCTCCCAGCCCGCCCCGTACCCGACTGATGCCGCCGCAGATTTGGGCCGCGCTCTGCAGCGAGCAGCCTCAGCCCTTTCTTCTCTAAACATGTGTGCTTTGAAAGGGAAAAGGTTGCTGCCAGCATGTCTGACTCCTTCGTCCTGACAACATCCGACCATCCACGTTATCAGCCCTTACTGGGACCTATCAAGAGACACAGTTAAACAAGCTCGTGTTTATCTGCGGGAAGCTGTATTAATTGCGCAGTGGGATAAAGAACTGGCCGGCACCAGGCAAATCTCACTGGCATGGGAAAGGGACAGAAGCCTCTGCTTAACAATGGGCTGCAGCAAAAGAAAGTCGCTCAGTGCTGGAGGCTTTTTTTCTTTTTTTTTTTTTTTTTTTTTTTTGCTTGCAGACTGCAGTATTTTGTTTAATAGCTCTTACTCCCATGTTTTGTTTGCACATTTTTTAAGTAAGAAAGCTGATAGCTGTGCTGTGTGTGCTTGGGGCTCACTCGGTGCTGAGGGCTCGGGGACAGGGCTGGGTTTGGTTTCCCATGGGGATGTTGGGAATGATGCTGTGTGCCGGGCTCAGTGCTGCAGGGTCCTGCAGCTCGGGGAGATGCCACGCATCCAGGGGAGCAGGACTTGCTGTCACCCGTGTCTTGGAGCAAGGAGAAAAGGAGGGGTTTTGGTAAAAAACCCAGCAACTAATCTGAGATGTCCTGCATGGTTTGTGGGCTCCTGGTTCTGAGTGGTTGTTCATCAGCAACCAAGAAAATCAAGGTGGAAATGGCAATGTAATGCCCAACGTGAGCTTCCTGGAAACAGCCAGGAGGCATGGGAAGAAGCTGCCTAACGGAGAACTTCTGGTGGCTCTGAAACCCATTCAGTGTGGGCAGCATTTGCTTATCAGAGGGATGAAACGGAGGCAAGCTGCCCACTGGAAGGAGAGGGAAGCTCTGGTGATCCTGGACCAGGACAGGTCCAGGATTGCAACCCTCTGTAAAGAACAGGGATGTTGGTGATGGGCAGCATTGGGCTGTTGGTGATGGGCAGCGCTGGGCTGATGATGCTTTGCTCGTAGGAAAGGGAAAACTACCAAATGAATCACATCCCTTCTCTAATCCCATTTTCTCTTGGGGGTGGATTTGGACATGCTCCAAAACCACGGCCTCATTTAAATCAGGAGAAAGGTGACCATAAAGTGTGGAGAAGCAAGAAAACTGGGAAAAATGGAGAGAAATATTTGTCCTCCCATGAATGAATGTCTGTCCTGACGATGGGAAACGGCCACGTCTGGTGATGGAAAGCAGAGGTTTTGTTGAGACTCTAATCGCTGGCTTTTTGTCTGGGATGCGTGAGCCATCCCGATGGCGGGGGCTCCGAGGGGACGGCTCCCCACGTCTGCTGCCCTTCCTTGGGGATGCTGACAAACGTCTTGGGGAGATAGCGAGCAGCTTGCAGGAAGGAGCCTCTTCAAAGCTTTCCCTCCCTTATCTCCCCGCTGGAGTTGTTTTGACAGCGGCTAGTTAGAGACAGGAGCCCTTGCTGGGATGAAGTCAAGATCGCAAGAAAAAAAACAAACCCAAGAGACTGCATCAGCAGCACACGCCATAACTCTGGCTTGGAGTGGGCAGATGGAGCCTGTGCGATTGCTGCCGGGCCAGGGAGGCTCAGCCAGTCTAAATAGTGCTGGAGGTAACGCGGAAGGTCACCGCTGTAATCAGTTCTGTGCTGCAGGAGCTCAGATCCATATTTCTGCTCTGAAAGGCTTTGTGGCGATTTCTGTCGCTCAGTTGGCAGCAGCTCTGTGTCCTTCCTTTGGTTTCCCTGTGTCATGGTGCCCAAAGGGGATGGCAAAGAGGATTCCAGCAGGCAGGGGAGCAGGGTTTGGGCTTGATAGGATGCAACCAGTGGGGCCCTGCCCAGACACCCATCTGTGCGAGCACGTCCATCTATTGATGCAGTTAAAATAATAACAAAACTGCACTTCTCTTTTTAAAACTTCTGGCAATATTTTTAGACCCTCCAGCTATGTAATCACAGCTACATGACATAGAGAGATAAACTAAGTATTTAGGAACGCAGACGGATCTGGGACAGGGCCCAGCCAACCCCGTACCCTCACTCTGACAGTAGCCGGCAGGAAATGAATCAGAAATTTTTGCAAAAAAGGGCTGCAAGGATGATAAGGTCACTCAGTTCCACGTCCTGCATCCAAGAGCATCCCACTGCTGCTCCCGCCTCTGGGCAGGGCAGAGCTGTTGGCCCCACAGAGCCTTGAACCTGTGCAGGAAATCTTGCATTGTGATGTTGGATGCCTTGTGGTTCTGGTTGCCTTGTGGCGTTGCATGCTGCAGACCTTTGGAGACAGCCAGCCCTTCATCAGGAGATGTGCCATCCCCCCAGACTGTGCCTTGAAGCCACCATAGCTCTTGTGATGCTCATTGAGCTCCATCCCCAGAGGCTTCCAGTGCAAAAGGGTCAGTGGAAGTAATCCTCTTGTGCAAGAACCCTGTGTAATGGTTGAAAAAAGTGCTGTTTCCAAGATAATAGAATCATGTGAGTTGGAAGGGACCTTTAAAAGCCATTTGGTCCCACTCCCCTGTGATGAACAAGGACACCCACAGCTCCATCAGGTGCTCAGAACCCATCCAGCCTGACCTTGGGTGTCTCCAAGGATGGGGCAGCTGCCTGTCAGTACTCCTGTCAGGATCCCTGTGGCTTTTCCTTGGTCCCAAAACGTTGGCTGGTGCCAGTGAATCAGTTCTTCCTGCTGGAGTATCTCACGTGTTTGTACTACGTTCAGAAAGACCTGACAGATGCAATCACGCACAGAGCTCTCCCTCACGTCTCCTTTGGCTCAAGCCAAACTCTGCTCAAGAAATTCTCCAAATTATTTAATTTATACGTTCTTCAGTGGGAGTTACGCCCTGCTTGCAGCACCCTCACCCATAAAGCAGAGCGTGCAAATGCAAGCTTTGCACACAGAAAGGAAAACGCCATTCAATTTTTGTCTGTTTTTGAGCAGCATCCTCGATGTGTCCATAAATAAGGAATTATTATTTAAAGGGAACCTTTGCATTAGTGGTTACTATGGCAATGAATCATTCGGTCTCTGCTGGTGCCAGAGTGAGCGTGAGTGCGCAGCGTTCATCCAAACAAGACTCAGCCGCGGTGCAGTTAGTTAAAGACTCAGCAGATGTTCTAAAGTAAATTCAGTTCAGAGCTGTGCGCCCTGGCGAGGTGCCATTTTCTGATATCTATGGTGGGTATGTAAAGACTACCGAATTTCTTCATTAAAAAAAAAAAAAAAACCTTCTGTTAATTGTCTGTACCAAGCCTGTCTAATTAATTGCACGTGGATCCGCCCCAGCGTGCAGGGAGAAATCTAAGTGAATCCATTCTGCCACTATTTCCAAAAGTATAATGACTGCATGTAAAAGCTGTAATCACTGCCTGTAATGGCTTCCTAGTCGCAGGCTGTTTCATAGGCTATGAAAATATGTGCGTGGAAATAAACCAGTTGTGCATTGGACAGAATTAAAACCAAATGCTTGAACTTCTAATTAAAATTTTTCTTCAAGTTGCGGAAAGGGAAGGCTTAATTACCACCAAAACGCTCTCCTTTTCTTTCTCCCTTTCTTTTCTTTCTTTTAATTGTCTTTTTTTTCCCCTTTTTATGCTGTTCAGCATGTAGCTGTGCCCATAGCTTTTGCACAGCCCATGTCGCTGCCCCCAAACCCAGGTTGGCTCCCCACTACCTGCCCATGTGGTCCTCATTCGCTCTGAGTTTACTGCAGACACATGGAGCGCTGCCTGCACGTTCCAGATGCTAAGCAAGCTCCAGGAGAATGAAAAGGAGACAGAGAAGAGTGTGTACGTGGGGGATAAAGAGAGTTAAGGGAGATCCCATTCCCGGTGGAGCCCCAGATAGCTGCATCCTGCAGGAACGGCAGCGCTGGGTCGGGCAGTTTTGTTCTTTCTCCCTATCACTGCACGCTGTGTAATAGAGGACTTTTTTTGAACTTTAACATTTAGACTTCTTCGCAGGCTGCTCTTTAGTGTGGTTTGGGAAGGACAAAAGAAGACTTTTGTTGATTTGGCATAAATTATACAGTGGGTATTTTTGGCATAAATGTTGGAGCTTGATGCTTTTTTGTTGGTTTGGCAAAATATACCTTGAAATCACAAAAATATGCTTCTAATTACAGAATGTATGTTGCAGTGATGTGGGACAGCGAAGTAAGGAACCTTTCAGTATTTATATTAACTGAATCAAAAAATTAACCTCTTCCTGTTGAATGTTTACAGCTGGAACATGGTCAAAGAATCTGAGGCTGGAGCTAGCAGTGTCTGATACATTCCTGCCCCAGCAGCAAAGATAAGTAATGCATTATTTGGATGCTGAGCCTTCAGCAGGCCGGTCCTTGCTGCTGGGGCTGGGTTTTTTGAGGGGTAGCTAGCATGGACCCAGACTGAACTGTTTTCCTGAAGTCACAGCATGATTGGGTTGGGGCTGGGCTCCCCCCACCAGATGAGGCTGCCCAGAGCCCATCTGACCTGCCTTGAGCACCTCCAGGGCTGGGGTTTTATGAAACCCTACACGAACAGAAGACTGGCAGGGAAATAAAAAGGCAAAAACGCAGTGAGAAAGGGTTCTTGTTTGAGCTGAGTCCCCTCCTGCCATGTTTGTCACTCGAGCATTTCAGCAGCTTGCTGGAGCATGACAGCAAAAAGCAAAGCTGTTCTCACTGCCCAGGTAGGGCAGAGGGCAAACAAGCAGCTCCCGCAGCCCAGGCAAAGCCCTCCTCTGTCAGAGCTCTGCTGCCCATGGCCTTCCAGCAAGAAAAAACTGAACAAGTGCTCCATGGACTCAGAGGGGACCCGGCTCTGCAGGGGCAGCACTACTGCTGCTGCAGTAAGGATCATCCTGCGGGAGTCAATGACCCTAATTAACTGCGTATGTCATGTTTTGCCTGCAGAGCTTCCTGCGAGCGGCTCTCCCAACGTGTCTGTCTTGTTTGGAGATGCTCGCTCTGGAATTACCATTAAATTGCGGCGCTGCAGAATTGCACTGAGCGGCTGCAAACGGCACTTAACCCTTTGTGCTGGGCAGGTTGTGGGGTGAGAGCACCACAGAACTCATCGAGGTGTTGGATTTAAGCGTGCTCCTTCTGTGTTATTAAGCCAGGCTCAAAAAGTGCGCCGAAGTGCAAGGACAGCCGATGTAGTGCACAACTCCGGGTGAGAATGCAAAGGTTTTGCTTGAGAAAGCCAGCAGCCAGTGCTTGGGAATGTCACAGGGAAGCCACGATGGCTCTTTGTGTGAAACCCACCTTGCCCTGCCGTGTACGGGCAGCACGACGCAGGAGCATCAGGCGCAGGATCCGCTGCGGTTGTGTCTGTGCAGCCTTGACCTCAGCAAATCCTATCGGCAATCACGTCATAAAATATAGAAAGAAATAAATGCTTTCCCCTTCCCGTTTCTGTAGGAATGGTTATACAATTCCTGTGGTAAAATCTGCTCTGCTGTGCTGGTTGCTAAGATAATCTGATCGTGTTTTGAACATGGGGGAAGCAGTCTTTTTATTACTGTATATAATGGCTTTTCCTGTTTCTTGCTCATCGTATTTTAGGTCTCTATTCTTATTCTCTTTTATTTTTTTCTTCTTCCCCATGTTTCTCAGTCCTTCCAAGACATCACGGAATGACCAAACTGCCTAAGGCAGTAAGAACTGGAAGGCACTCAGGGGATGCTCACAGATAGATGGTGGCCACAATGGAAATTTTGTCCCCCTAGAAGACCCAAGAAGGTGTTGGTAGTGGCAATTTTTCTGTTACTGGTGTCTTTTTCCTAAAAGGAAAGGATGCCATCAGGAGTCACCACACCCGGCCTTCAGTGCCAGTGTCTGCCATGCAGTTTGCTGTTGGAGGAGTGATTGTGTTCTCCCAGACCCCGTTCTCCCCATTTCTGTGTGATCTGGGCAGGGGATGGCCACCCTGTGGGGTGGATGAGGGGTTCTTGTCCTGCGGATGGGATTTCAGCCTTTGGCATCCCATCCTTGCCATCAGCATGGGCAGTGGATGGTGACACCGTGGAGGGACCTCAGCTCTCTGCTGCTTTCTCCACTTGGGATGATTTCTCACAGAGATAGGAAGAGAAAAAAGAGATGCGTTTCCCATTCTTTGAAGAGAGAACTTTTAACTTCCGCGGATAAAATAATGTGTAAAACAATGTTTGGGAAAACTTCCAGGGGGCACGTTTGGGCTTTGCTAAGGAACCCTCTGCGTTTGAATCCCGATGGGAAGATAAGATAATTCCCCGGCACCGTTCAGTTATCGCGTGCGGCATAAACAGCGCTCCCCTCTTCATCTCCTGAGAATGCCACCAACAATGGGCGCAATGGGATGGGCTGCACATCCCCATGGCAGTGGGACCATCCCCATCTCTGCCGAGGGCTGTCGGCTCTGCCCAGCCCTGGGCCCTGCCTCTTGCTGCAACTCCTCGCTAAGAAGTTTTCAACTACTTTGCAGAGAGGTCAGAGGTATTATCCTCATCTAACGAGAGGGGAACTATGACTCATTTTGCTTCTGACATTTCTCTCTCGTGGCCCTTTTGTTATGCAGCCACCTCTCCGCGGAGAGGTCCCTTCCCAGCAGCGCAGCACTGGGGACCCACGAGCACAGCAGAGCAGTGGTTAAGGCAGAGCCAGAGGAATGTTTTGCCAGTTTGCCTCTGTTATTTTTTGTTTGTTTGTGTGTTCAGCAGAGCACTCTGTTATCTTCCGCCCGTCCTGACGCCATGCTTTTCCTGTTTAAAATTCCTACTTCTGATTTTCCCTTTGGGTTTTTTTTTTTGTTTTGTTTTGTTTTGTTTTGTTTTTAATTTAATTTAATTTTCTTTTTTTTGCTTCCTCGATTGTTCCAGCTTTATGTTCCCAGCTCCAATGGCCAAACGATAGCCATGGAAGTATTTGAGGGCATGAGATCTGGTGCCTCTGCCTCCCTCAGACACAGGTTCCCCAAGAGCAGCTGTCATCACCTAATGGTGCTGTAAGAAGGAAGGAGACAGACTGTTCAGCAGGGATTGTTGTGACAGGACAAGGGGAAATTGGTTTCAAGCTTAAACGAGGGGAGATCTGGATCTGTGGAAGCTTTTGCAGTCAGGGTGGTGAGGCACAGCACGGGCTGCCCAGAGATGTGGTGGGTGCTCCGTCCCTGGGGACATTCCAGGTCAGGCTGGGTGGGCTCTGAGCACCTGGTGCTGCTATGGGTGTCCCTGCTCATCGCAGAGGAGTGGGACCACGTGGCCTTTAAGGGGCCTTTCCAACTCCAACGGTTCTATTTCTATGAATCACTGCACAGTGCTTCTACATTACAGTAGGCAATGGAAGTGATGCACCACTGTATGCTGGTGAAGCACAAGCAGGTTCAGGGAGGGCAGAGCCCCTCTGGGTGGTGGAACACACATGGCTTCAGAGCATATCCCCATCCATCAGTGCTGGAGAGGGGCTGCCTGCAGGGAATGGGGTACAGAGTGCCGTGTGGGGCTCTCTGCAGCCAGGGAAGGACACAGTGCACGTGGGAGGGATAGAGGACTGGCTCTTTAAGTATTTTCTTAGTTCATCAATCATTCTTTTTTAATGATCGGGTCATTACACTCATTTCACATATCAGTTTTGTTTTCCATAGATCAAAGTTTCAGGAAGGAAACAGTAAACATATTTTTGAGTGTAGGCAGTGTAGATTTAGAAGGTTCCTCAGACTACAGCACCAGCCGTGGGTACAACGTACAGCTCTCAAGGATTTGGTACAGTTTTGGCTTCCAGAGTCAGCAGTGACTTTCCTTCTTTGTGTTTTATGACGTCTGTGATGAGTTTGGGACATCTCAATGGAAACAGTGTTGTCTACAAATGAAACAACGTAAGCAGCATTGTTCTCCTAATCCAGGTTCCTCAGAAAGACGGGCTGCCGTGGTTTGCAGCTCAGAGCCACGAATGCCAACAGGAATGCCAAGGAAGCAGTTCTGCATTGCACTCTCTCACACACACAAATATACTCAGTGTTTTGTAAAGATGATCTTTTGTCCCTCTCTGCATGGGAAAATGTGCTTTCCACCCAAACATAAATCGCTCTTCAAACTGCAGCTCAGAATTCAGAAGTCTGCACTTTTAGTGGCGCACTGTGCAGACTATTTTGGCACCAGCTCTGAGCAAACACATCAGAAAAAAAAGCACCTTGGGTGAGGAGCACAAGAAGCAAACAACCTGAGTTCACTGTAATGAACTTCTTTGGAAGTCCCGAAGAACATTTACACGGCAGGGACTACTTTAAAATACATTCTGGGAAGAGAGAGTTGGGAGAAACATGAAAACCCCCCAGCAAAAACCAAATGCAACAAATGCGACAGCAAAGATCCAGGAGCTTGTTCCCAGATGGTGAATTAGTGCTGGGGGGCAGCAGCCCCAAGGAGCTGTGATCCCCTCACCCAGACAGTCCCGGGTGTTTCAGGCTCCCATTTCAGCACAGTCCCTGATTTGTGGCGTTAAGCTTTTTATAGTTTTGCTTATCCTAGCATTTAAGGTATTTTCAAACTTTCATACACTTTAATTTGTTATGCTTGGAAGGAGATGTTGGGTTTAGCACATAAAAAGGGTATTTTCGTTGGAGATGTGAGGACCAGTTCGGTGAGGAGGAACTTCTGACCATGGCGATCGGCCATCCCGCAGGTAGGGCACAGACAGCCCTGCAGAAGCCCCCAAAAGATCCTGGGGGCAGGGAACGCCAGGACCATGGGCAAAGCCCCAGACCTGCCCGGGACCCAGCTGTCTGGAAGGGATCTAGAAGGGATCCAGCCCACATCAGGTGAGCTCACTGCACCAGTGGATCTCATCCAGTCCTCACTTAGCTGCCTTCCCCAGCCCCGAGACAAAGGGTTTTCACCTTACAAATGGGAAAAAAAAGACTATTATCAATGACAGGAAGCTATAGGGGATCGCCAGCACAGAACAAAGGAGGAAGCCCAGGGCTCTTCTTGCAGGATAAACCTGGAAAAGATCAAGTCCAGAGCTCAATCCTTGGAGTGAAGAGCTGACCCCAGCCAAGGACAGGTGCTGACCCAACCAGCAATTGTCTGTGATGGGAAAATGTGGTAGAAAGGAAAGGAGCAGGGCATGGTGCTTGGTGTCCTGCCGGTGTCACAGGCACCTGGCACCCATGGCCTTTGAAGGAAACTTGTTTTTAAGTGCTTACTTTGCTTTATTTCTAATGGATTCTGTGGTGGTTTAGACCCTGTGCTAGGGACTTCTGTCTGCTTTCCTTCTCTGTACTGTCCTGGTACACCTAATGTCTCCGAGCTGTGATGTGGAACATCCCTATTTCAAAGGGACAGACCCTGAGAGGCTTTGGGAGGTGCTGCAAAAGAGCTCCACGTTACCCATTCTACCAGGAAGAGCTGAAAGGTTTCCACAGAAAGTTCAACAGAGAGAAAAGATCATTCACTGCGGGGAAGGAGTCCAAAATGAGCCATCCACAGAATGCATTCCACCGCTCTGCACTTCTGTGGCTCCATCCCTCGATCTTTAGTCATCTCCTCTCATGGGGTGCCTGAAGTAGAAGTGCAGTTGCTCTTGGCTGCCTCTGTAGTGAAGGAATGCAGGTGAACACCTCCAGGGATTAATTAAGATCTTAGGTAGTAATTAAGGTCTTAGGCAGTGCCCACTGGAGATGCATACAGCCCTCCACTTACCGGGCAGGGAACCTGAGGTGACCAGACTCACAGCCTTGTGAGACATCTGGGTACGGGGGGTTGGATCCTGGATTCTGAGCTGTGTATCATCACAAAAAAGAAAATGAACCGTGCTGACCCAGCGCTTGTCTGGCTCCGATGCGGTGCAAATGTCGGTGCACAACTGTTGCAGTATGCTAAAAAAGAGATTGCTAGAGCTTCAGGACTACACTTTTCTGCTGGGTAGGGCATCCCGCAGAGACCCAGAGCTGGCCAGCAGTTTGCTTCTTGCCTTACGACTCCAAATTCCAATTATTCAGGCTCTTTCAGCAGCTACCCTGCTGCCTCTGCATCACCATGATTTGCACAAAGCCATCACACCTTTCCAGCAAAGCATTCATTATTGTGCCTGGTGAACACAATGACACAGATTACAAAAACAAATAAACAAGAAAACGAACCTTTAAAGTGGGGCAGGGAGTGGTGGCTCTTGAGAAATGATCTTCCAGGAGATAAAGAGGTTGCCACATATGGACGCACCTTCCCTACATTGCCATTATAGTGCAGCGTACCTCAGGCCAAAGAAACAAACTGTGCAGCTATTTTAAGGAAGTGTGTTGGTTTGGGAAAGTTGCAGAGGAATTCCCGTGCTCTCTGCCACATTGCCAAAAAAATTGTGTAGGTCCAGATTCCCGTTCTGAGCAGGTGCAGTGCTGTGGATGAGGTCAAAATAAGTCATTTCCCATTTCTTGATTTGAATTTGCCAGCTAGAGAGCAAGCAAATGCATACAAATATGTATGGGATGACCTATATTCATGCAAATTCCTTCTTCGGGTTTCGTGAAGGATCAGCCCATGAGTACACAAGGATGTCGGATCAGCGTTTGGGTGGGGATCCTGTTGGAAAAGCACAGAGCAGTTACAAGGGTCTGGGGACAGGAGTGGGAGACATTCAGCCATGCTCATGGTAGTGGAAGCTTTGCTGCAGGTTAGATGGACTGTTAACTCTTGACGTTCTTTCTTGAAAAAGGATTTTGCTCAGTGAAGAGCTCATTCCAGGCCACCGTGGGACAATCGCTTTCTGCGTGCCATGTGTGAAAATAGGAAACGTTCCACACAGGTGAACTGCCACGCACTTTGTTCCATCTGTCTGCAAAACGTTAGCCCGTGCTTCTGGTATCATTTGGGATGAAAAGTTCTCCTTGACATTTAATTATTATCAGAGTTAGTCATTAGCACTGTCGTCATCGCAAAGAGCTTTGCCACTGATGAAGTAGGATGGGACTCGGGGCCAGGGTTAGGTCAGTGTTACTGCAGGAACGTGTTTGTTTCAGATTTAGCATGAGAAAATTAGAGAAAAAAACCGCATCAATCTCCAGACTTTTCTTGGTCTGCTTTCAGAATGGAGTGTCCAAGAGCCCGCCCTTGCTGAATGACTGTTGCTGCTTGACCCAGGATCCAGGCTTTATGTGTGCTGAGATAACAGAGTGGACAAAGAGTCCAATACTTCATTAGGAAACATGAAGTCTAGAAAAAGGAATGCTGAAAAAACTGTGTTTTTTCCCTGAATTTCTCCACATTCCCATGAGCACTCATACACCATTTCTCCCTTATAAACTGAGATGTGTTATCCTATTGGGAACACACACAGGAACCTCAGCCCATGGCTCTGCAGTGATTGCTGCTCCCTGGGGCTCTGCAGGAGGAGGTGACCGTGTGTGGCACAGCCCTGGGGAACTCTCGATCCCATTCCCAGCCCCAGGCAGTGCTGTTCTACAGAGCTACAGGAGATGGGATGGATCATCCATCCACTGGCTGCTCCCAGACTGCTGTTTGTTTGGGAAAATCACACAGGAGATAAGATGTTAAAACACAGATAATGATGGTTCCTTGATATGAGTGTAGTTCTCATAGGCTGCTTTGAGTTGTGCCCTTCGTGCCTCCACATGGCTTCGCTTTGGGTCTCTGCTGAAAGTGACAGGGGAGAGTCCTGCACTGTTGACATTTGCTCTACAAAAACATTTCCAGCTCTTCTTAGGGCCTTTTTCAGTGACAGAAACCAGTCCAACCACTTCCCCACAAACACTGCATTCTTCACCAGGAGCAGATGGAGCTGGCTGCCATCGTGCCTCTGCCTTTCTCTCATTAACACCTCTTCGTCTCGTACCAGGGAAGTTTGGAACTTCCATCCTAAACAGAGGGCAAATGGAGCTGCGTGGAGACCCCTACCAACAGTGTGCAAAGCCAGTGTGCACAAACATGAAAGAAAATAGAAAAGCTTTCCAAACCTGTGGGCCGTGGGGTGCAGTAAGCTTCGAAGCAGTGCAGAGTGATGCGGGGCTCTGCTGGCAATGTTGCTCAACAGCGAATGCTCTGTCCCAGCACCCACAGAATCGCAGAATCCTTAGAGTTGGAAGGGACCTTTGAAGGTCATCTGGTCCAACTCCCCTGCACTGAACAGGGACATGCACAGCTCCATCAGGCAGCTCAGAGCCCGGTCCAGCGTGGCCTTGAAAGTCTCCAGGGATGTGGCATCACCCCATCTCTGGGCACAGGGTCATGCAGCTGAGGATCCAATCCTGCCCCTATCAGCGATGGGACAGGGGCATTTTGCACGGGGGGAAGAAGTCACACTGTGCTCTGCTCTCTGCCCCTGGTTCAGGACATTGCTTGGAGAAGAGGCAGCACAGCACCAGAGCTACGCGCTCTGCAGAAGCTTTCTCTGCATTGTCATTAAAACACTGTGAGTGTGTGAGGCTGACGGACTGTGCCATGCAGCTTTGAAATCCGAGTGGATTCCTCCAGGCTATGTTTACGCTACAGCATAATTTGTGTGTGTGAAAGAGCCTCTACTTCTATTTCAGCAGCATTACAAGGATGGAAGTCATACCCTGACAGCCTCTTTGCTGCTCTGCAGGGACATCCAGGAGTCTGTGCAGGAGGAGACCCAGCGGAGCCACCGCAGTGGGACCGTGTCCTGAATGGACACAGAAACCATCCCAAAGATCAGCTCCTGGCCCCAACTTGCACACAAAGCCCCGTTGTGGCCCTGGCCCGACCAGAGCCTTGGGATGCAGGCAGGCATCACTCAGACTCAAACATTCACCTGCTTCCAAAACCATCAGCGTGTGAGAGCTCCACGTCCTGTTCAAATGTATCCTTCAGAGGGAAGAAGAGCAGCAGCTCCACGAACCCAGCTGAGTCCCTGCACGTGATTTAATGGAGATTCAGGTGACACTGCAGAAGCACAGTGTAGACAGACAACCCCAGACCCTTTTAAAACCGGGAGCAGATGTGGAATTCAGCTCAGATCCAACAGGGACTGCGCTCCCATTCTTTTTACGTTTACGGTAACGGAGCTGTGGGCTTCCAATTGTCCTGTGCTATTGATTGGAAATTTTAATGAGCTTTAAATTACTGAAGAGGTTTGTGGGTCAGATGCCTTAGGAACAGGAACTGTTCCCAGATGCTGAATCCGGGGTTCAAAAGGCCCTCCTGAAGCCACGCAGGCAGGACACCCATGGCCCCGCTACCAAGAGCCTGAGTGCCCTTGCCTTGCCCTACTTATCTGAAGAGCCTGTCAGCATGTTCTATAACCAGTGGAAACCACTTTAGAGCTGGAGCCAGACACCGAGGTGCCGGGGTCCACGTTTCATTTCTTTGCATGGGAAAGTTCTGCAGCAGAAGGGCCAGACCCTTCTCCGAGCAGCATTCTTCTGCCTATCTCGTTCTCAGCCCTGAGCTGGCATGTTTGAGGATTGACACAGGGCCCTGCACTTTGTAGATTCATTTCTTTTTTTTTTTTTTTTTTTTTTTTCTAGGAAAGAGAAAAATGTGGACATTAACAATTGTTGCAAAAGGTTAAGCTGTAGCAATTTTTAGTGCAATGTGAGAATTTTAATGGCATACTTGCAGAGATTTCAAGCTCCACTGTGGGAAGAGTGTCTCAGCACTGTACAATCCAAGCTCTTCTGGATTCACCTATAGGATAAAACCACCCCTATCACAGCCTTGCTCTTGCCACAGTGCTCCCCACGTCCTGCCCCATTTCCCTCAAGTCTGAACTTCCTGGACTTGGGAACAACAGCCCACCACCACCACGGCCTCTAAGCAGAGCAGTCCTGCAGAAGTGGTCACAGGTCTCACGCAGAGGTGGGAGAAAAGAGCTCTAACTCACGGAGGCTCTGCCACGCAGACACTTCTTTGTCAGGAGAATGTTTTCCTAGGGACAGGTTCTGCTCCTTAAGAAACACTTCAGATATTATTACTTTACACAGATTCCTGGTTGGGGAAAAACAGCGTTTAAAACCAGCCAGAACTGTTAAAATTTATGGTATCAAAATATATTCTGTCAAAATATTTATATCATAAACCAGCGTCGTTAACTGTCCCCTCGTGCTGCTCTTGGGAAAGAGGGGAGAGGAATCCGAGACTTCTGATGTGTAAATTCCTTTGTTTATCACTGTTTTATTGCCTGGCATGGCAACAAAAAGTGGCTTTAGAGTCTGAATGAATCTGGATCTGAAGGAATTCCTGTTGTCGAACAGCCCTTCTGTGGGCTGCAGGGGTGTTTTCTAAGTGACATATTTCCAGAGGCACCTACACACATAGTTGGCATCCCAGCCCGCATGCCAGCACATGTTGTGAGCCTACAATTACCCTCCAGGAGTTGAGCAAGCATGCTCCCATTGAATTGTCTGGCAGCGGGAAGGGACGTGGGGCTGAGGATGAAGATAGGCTGAAATAGGTCTGCACTGAGACCAGGATGCTCTAAGCTTCGTGGCTTTGCCTTGAAGTTGCGTAAAGTTTGTGTTCAGCTGGACCCAGCTTCCAGCACACCCCCGTGAGACCCCCACGCAGCCCCTCCTCCCCCATTCAACCCAGCAGTCCCAGGATCTGCCCATGGCACAGCACTGAGCTCTCAGCTACCGCGTGGCTCCAGGGCGAGCAAGCAGTGCTGCAGTCCTTCATAGAAATGAATTGTTCTGCTTCCTGGAATTATTACTTCCCGTCGTATCACTCCTCTATTAATTACCCGCGCTTTTGGATGAAGAGCAGCAGATGGACAGGAGCGCATTACGCGCGTGATTGAGGACGCGGGGTTACGGCGTCGCTCTCTTTTATTATCTCACCGAAGTTTGGGTCTAATGGAGTGGCTGTTAATATTCGCGTTCATTTGACTGTGAATGCCTGGAAAAAAAGGCATCCATGGGTTTATTTATCTTGGCGAAGGCAGTCTGATACATACAATGCATCTTTAGTTTTTGTAACAAGTTGAAAAACAGGCTGGAAATGGGGATGTCTGGAGAGCACAGTGAAGGGCGCCTGGGCAAGAGCCCGCACTGGGAGCTGCAGAGGAGCCCAAGGGAGCTCCAGAGGTACCCAGAGGAGCCCAAAAAAGCTGCAAGGAGCCCAAAGGACTCCGGAGAAGCTCTAAAGGAGCCCAGAGAAGCTCCAAAGGCATCCAAAGAGATCCCAGAGAGGTGCTTCAGTGGGTCCCTGGTTGTGCTCCCACTCCTCTGCCAATCCCGGGCCCCAAGTCTGCCTTAAAATGTGTGCAGTTTTGCATTGTAACAAGGCAGTTCTTCTCTGCCTCCTCCTCTTTGTGCTATTGGTGTTTCTGGGTTTTGAGCTGTTCCCTGTAACCGTGAGGGCTACAAAATGTCTTCTGAAAAAACTGAAAGTCCAGATTCTGGTATATTCACAAGTCCCCCAGGACAGAGGCTTTACAAAAGCCATCAAATATGAGGATACGACTGTGCAAGTTGGCAACAGCAAGGTTTTCATGTCCAAGTGTTAGTGTGAGTGAGAGCCCAGATTCTCATTTGTCTGAACATTATATGGTGTGATAAGGTAACAAAGTGCATGAAAAGCATGGCCAAGAAAAAGCAGCGTGCCGTTTCAGAGATGGGAGGAAGGCACTGTAAAAATGTGTTCCATTAAGCAAATGTAAGAAGGATCTTCCACGTCAGGCAGAGTGATTTCTGCAGCACAAGCATGGGAGGAGGCACCTCCTGGAGCACGAGGACATGGAGTGAGGGTTTGCAAGAGGCACCCATCAAAGTAACCCAAAGTTTCTCAACTTCAGGCACAAGCAGGTGATCCAGGCAAACTGTTCCACGCAATTAAATGAAGAGAAAAAGCAATCTGCCGTTCATGTAGAGGTCAGATGAAAACCTGCGGCTCCTCCCAGGTGGCAGCAGTGGCTGCATGGCTCCCCAAAACCCTGTCCCCACATCGATTAACCTCAGCAATACTGCTCTGCAAGGCCAAGCTGCGTTGTCGCTCAGGAACGCCCGTAATGGTTTAAGCAGGCAGGGTTTGGATGTCCTCAGGCAGCACAGATGTGTCAGGAGTTAGCGATCGCTCGTAACTTTCTGGCACCGTAGCAGGAGCGGTGCCAGCACTTTTGTTGTGAAATCCAAACCCACGTGAACCCAGTGTCACCGGCGGCACGGTGAGGTCAGGCTCAGGGAACCGCCAAGCACGGGGCCGGGAGCCGAGGGCACGCGGGATGGCCCCGAGCTGCGCCGAGCTGGGCTCCGACCTGCCCACGTTTCCGAACCGACCGGTCTCAGCCATTGGCCTCAGCCTGCTTTAAGCTGAGGCTGTCCCTAAGTTTTAAGAGGAACCATAAAAAGCATGTGGGAAAGGGGATCCGGGAGCAGAGATGGCTGGAGGTGGCTGCCGTGCGCCTAACCCTCACCCTAAGCACCCAGCTGCTGGGGACACCGGTGACACCCCCAAGTGTGCAGGCTCTATCCCTTCGTGGTGAGCCTGAGTCTTAAGTAGAAACCTGATCTGAAAAAGCTCTGGCTGCAGGCTGAGCTCGCATTTTTCCTACAAAGAGGCTCAGTGGGACCAAGCCAGCCCTTCACAGCCTGATGTATTTTCTGAAAGGACGTTTGTGCAAAGATAAGAGCATTTCTAAAGCTATTTATGTCCCAGCCAAAGGGCCCTGCGGTGGGAGAGGACCTGCATTTTATCTCCCAGTGGGAAATGAGTAAAATTAGTTTTCCAGGGGGACAGGGGGAGACTGGATGTTGAATGGCCCATCCCCATGTTACAGATGGAGCCGGCTGGAGGCTGGGCTGCACCAGGCAGGTTTTGCGTTCCCCCTCTCCCAAACTGCCCCACTTTGGGTGAACCAAGATCTTTAAGCAGGAAAAAGCAGCCAGACTCCGCAGGAAAACTTCCATTTTCAGAAGTGGTTGGGGGGCATTTGGCCATCTGCTTCCAGCTTGGAGAGCTGGACCGTGCAAATGCTGCCTGTTGGGTTTCTTTCCGCCACTAGGCTGAAAGTTTTAGTAGCAGACAGGATTTGGCCTTACCCAGTCATCCAAAAATACATCTCAAGTGAAATCTAACTTGGCATTTTTTTGAGATTTGGCCATCACTAATTACGCCTGCAATTAATGGCCCATTGGAGGCTCCAGGAGCCGATGAACTTGAGCCTGCTCCAGGGTCAGGGCTTCAAGAAATGATTTCAGACACCATTCTTAGGGAAGATGTTTGACTGGCCTGAGTTGGCATTGCATGTACATTAAACAAAACTACAGGCTTCTGCAAAATGGAAACAGAACATAACCATGCACTCAAATCAATGGCCTGAAACACAGCAAAACACCAAGCAGGCGAAAAGCTGTTGGGAGTTCTTTGCTGCCCTGTGATTAAATGTGATGTTTTGCTTTAAAAAAGCTGCCTCTTGCTCGTTTGATTTTTCTAGTGTGATCTTACAAAGCATGGCCCTCCCGCTCCCCTCGGAAAAGCAGGAAGGCATATTAAGAGCGCTGATAAAAGGTAAACAAACCAGGAGACACAGAGTTTCTTGATATGCTCTAATTGAGCTCGTTTCCTTGCTTCGGCTTTGAAAAGGAACAGCCATGAGGCATTCTTGAGAGAGCCAAGTGAACTGCTGTTATCTCAAAAAGGTCTCCTTCGTGTCTCGCTCGTGGGGCTCCAAGTCTGCTCCGGCCACTGCCTGGAAGTCTAAGAAAAGAAGTCTATGGCCGCTGATAAAGCACCCATTTTTAGGCCTTGGGAAGGATGGGGTTGTTGACAGTTCATTCCTGCGAAAATTCAGCGCGCTCCAGCCCCCTGATTGTAAATGGAAGGGATCTATGGCAGCACTAATGCAAAAGGTATGTGATTAGATAGTCCCGCCCGCTATCTGCCCGGCTTCCCGCCGATAGCCGGCCCTGCTGGTGCGAGATGGGAGCCATCAGCATTGCCAGACTGACGCCAGGCCCTTCAGCAGCCGCCTCGCAGATAAGGGGAGAGGGCTGTGAGCCTCACGTAACACAATGTTTCCCCAGTGGGTGAACTTGAGCATTTCTGGCTGCATCTTGCACAGACATCTTGCGGAGCCAGGGAGGGGATAAAATATCGCTTCAGACTGTGAGGAGTCCAAAAGTTTGCTGCGAGAGGTCCTCTTCCAGCCGCTCGTGGCTCGCTGCTATCTCCCAAGCTTCAGCCTTCTGAGACCAGAGTGATGCCAGAAGGAGCAGCATCTTCGGTTTGTGCTGGTGCTCCATGCTCATGGGATAGCCTGTCTCAAAGTCTGGGCTCTTCTGGGGCAGAAGCAGAAGGACAGCCTGCCCTGAAGGGATCTGGGTAGTCGCAGCAAGGTGCTTTCTCCACCATGAGCTTCACTGCATCTTTTGGGCGAACAATCCAGTGAGTAATCCTTCTGGAGGCTTGCCCACGTGGCCACTGGGACTTTTAACAGCGCATGGAAGGCCTTCGTAAGACTCTCCTCAGTGAGATGTATTGCAGTTGGGATCTCGGGTACACCACTTCCACTCAGTGGGACAGGAAATGGTTGGGAACCACCCCCATGTCATACCACCACATGGCAGCTGTTTCCAGAATGTGCTGCAAGCACTGGGTAGACCTGAACACCACACAGACATCATGTTTCCTTCTTGAGCCTTATCTTCTCCCACACCCTCAAAGAAACTTAGAGGCTTATTCATTCATTAAAACAGAAGGGAACTTTCCTCTAATCTTTTCCTAGTGACTCACAGGCTCTCTGGCTGCCATCGGAGGCGTGACCAGGGTGTGCGTACGTTGACATGACCTGCCTCTTGTCTTCCCATTTTTGGGTGCAGTGACCAGTGATGGGAGGTGGTGTGGGCTTCCATGCCGGGAGCCAAGCACTGGGGCCAAAATGTGACTCCTGGGGCTTAAGATGAGGACGTGAGTGACAGCGTCTGCCCAGAGCAGTGTCCTGCTCTAGGAAGCATCCCATGGCCCAGCACGGTGTGACACCGCGGGCTGGGAGCTGGGAGGGATGCAGAGCACGGCGTGTGCTCCACCAGAGCTCTGTGTGGGCTCACGTTAGTCATTGTTTGCAAGCATCTGAGTGATGGCCAGAACTGATAGACATGCCTGTGGAGCCTTGAAGGCTCAGAACTGTTGGCACCAAAGAGCCTCCTACTGAAAATCCTTAACCTTAAACCCTCAAAGCCAGGAGCCTTCGCTGGCAGCTGTTTGCCACAGGCACACGGGCAGTCCCACAGCTACGAGGAGTGAGCGTGGAATCCACTGGCTCCTCGCACTGCATTTATGTGATGCTTGTCTTGCTCTTCTCTTTCTGAGAGCTCTTCTTCCTCTCTGTTTTTTTCCACATTTTCTAGTACTTTGTTTTTGCTGTGTTTTCCATGGAGAAACTGCACGCACTGAGATGACTGTGAGGTGTCACACAGAGTTATGTGTCTGATTCCTCCAAGCTTGCCAATCCAGCAAGCTGGAGACAAGTCCGAGTGGTTTCTTACAACGTACAGCTTGGGTGCATTGAATTAATCCTGAAAGAAATGAGCACCGTGTTGGAGGATGGATGGATGGCACGAGCTCTGACATCCTCCTGGTACATCACCTCCTGCAGCCGGAGCACAGCATCCGGAGAGGAAGAGAAAGGGAAAAGCTTCTTCTCCTGTGGCTGCCATTCTGTGTGAGTCCTGCTGCGGGCTCTCGCCGTGCTCATCACACGGAGCGTTTACCTACATGTGCTGGGCCAGGTTTTAGGAGCAGCTGTGGAGTTCAGACACTTTCAGTTCCCACCTGGAAGGAGCAGAGCGATGCGTCTCCAGGCAGAGCTGTCCCAACGGACACCACAGCCAGCCCTACAGCTGCTGGCCATCCTGCCCAGTGCTGCTGCAGCGCAGCGTGGGCTACACGCTCCTGGGAGCACACTGGTAGCCAAGTTTAAACACGCAGACCACTGTTTATTTCAGTGAATCATGCGTGCTTAGCACCTGATCCTGCTAGCTCCAGAACATCTCCTGGGAGATCTTGAGAGCTCTCAAGTCCTTACTGATAATGCAATTATCCCTTTTCAACTGAAAACGAAGGCGGCAGCTCTGTTGTGTGGGGAGTTGCAAGAGAAGGCTCCATGGTTTGGGTTTTGCTTATGAAAACCCATTAGGGGCTAGCTCACCCCATTAATTGCCCAAGTAGCATCTTGCAGCGTGCACAGATGTGTGCAAACAAGTGGTTACATGAACAACAGATGCAGTTAAATACACACGTAGCTGCACAGAGAGTTGTTTCTGCTTGCCTGCTTACTGTGTGTATCTCGGGATGGGTTTGAGGAGCAGGACCACCGTGGTTTGCAGCAGCAGGCGGCAGAAGCAGCCAACATCCCATCCCCACCCATCACCCCACTTCCATCCTGACACAGCTCAGAGCTGCCAGGGCAGGGCTCAGGGACTCCGATGGATTCTGAATGCAGCCCTAAGCCATTGGAAGACACTCATTGCTGCTGTTATCCTGCCAGAGCAGATCTTGGTGTAACCACTGGGCACCCTCCGACACAAGCAGCACAAGTCCTGCATGGAGCAAAGCACATACCCATTCGCAGAGGCTTCTCTCTTTCTGCCTCCTGGGAGTTGCTTGGTGACAAGAGTAATATTATTACACACACACACGTTCTAGTAGGCACTACCTGTGGGTAGATTTTATTTATCGTTTTCCTATGGCAGCCCCGTGTTGTGAAGCCCTATACAGAGTGGCTGGCAGAAGGGAGGCAGCTCCCAGCTTTAGGGCTGTGAGTCACATTCCTAAGCGCTCGGCAGGATTAGGCATTTCACTCCTTAATGCCTAAATGGAAGGTCATTAAAGCAACACTGTGCTTTGGGAAGGATAGCAGCTCCACGGCGTGCTCTGTTTAGTGGCAAGTGACAAGCCTTGCACGGAGCCTAAACTGGTTCACAGAGTATGAGCTCAGAGCAGAGCAGCAAAGACATCCCGAGGACCATCTGTGATTCAGTCCTGGCCCTGGCAGGGTCTGTCTGGGGCTCAGAAGCTGTAGGGCAGCCCCTGCTCCAAGAGCATGCAGACCACAGGCTGGATGAAATATGGGATGTGAGAGACACCCACCCAGCGATGCTTCATGAAATCTATGGTGGAAATTGTTTTCACAGCCCAACATCCCCATGCATCTGAAATAATCCAACCCCAGGTGCCAGATCTTGCTTCAATATGATGTGAGCAACCCATCAACCAAACTTGTGATGGAGCAGTCGGAGCCGAGGGATGGGCAATGAAAAGAGTTTCTCTTCAATCTGCCTGGATTACGTACGATTCATTGCTCACTGGGAAGGACCTGCTGCAGGATAAGCGATGTTAACAGCAGCTGATCTGATAGTGCCAGAGCAAGTTCCTACAGAGCAGTCACGTGGAGCTGGTGGAGAGGCAGAGCCCGGCTCTGCAGGGAGCCAGGGGAACACTGCCCCAGCTGATGGACACGAGCTATGTGTTCCGGAGGCCAAGGGTAAGGGCAGTCCAGCGTGGTGAAGGCACCAACACTGATCCACGGGCACACAACCATTTAAAAATAGGGAAGAGAATTGCAGTGACCTAGTGCAGTGCTGGTTGTGGTGTTTCCTGATGCCATCAAAAGGCATCTGCGCTACCAAATCATAGAATCGTTCAGGTTGGGAAAGGCCTCTCAGATCCCCAATCCCAACCTCACCCACCCCACCATGCCCACCGGCCACATCCCTCAGCCCCACGTATTTCTGAGTACCTCCAGGGACGGTGACCCCACCACTCCCTGCACTGCCTGTGCCGGTGCCTGGCCGCCCCTTCAGAGAAGGTGTCTTTCCTAATACCCACCCTGAACTTCCCGTGGCACGACGTGAAGCCATTGCTTCTCATCCTAAATGCAGCTGTTATACCTTCTTGTTCGTGGAGATAACCAGAAGAAAGGAAACATACAGCTACCCGGGGATTCGGAGCAGAAGAAAGGCGTTTCAAAAATGAGTGATTTTTGGCTGGGCTCTGTGTTGAGAGGTGGGGAGGAGGGCAGGGGCTGCTTTATGGTTTGTGAGTTCTTGGAGCTGGATGCTCAGCTGCTTGTGTTTCTTCTTTCACCAAGATGTCCGGTAGCTTTCTAAACTGAACCATCCTGAGCCATTTGTTTTATTAGCAGCCTGCTTCTGGAGCCTTTGTGACTCCACACAGGGCAGTTAATCCCGTGCAAAACGGATCAGGAAAAGCAAAGAGTGGCCAATGCTCCCTTGTGTAGGGAGCTGAAAGCACACAGAGAGAAAGTGGGGCTGTTCCAGCACTCTGCAGGGCGTAACCTGGCATTGTGAAGTGTTGAGAAGGTTGTTCATGGTCAAATAAAGTATGGAGTTTTTCCCATGGCAGGAGATTGCCCTAGAAATGTTCTTCATCATGAAAACCCAATGTCACCCAGTTGCTGCCTTTCCCCTCCTCTAACTACATATCAGATCCCCTTGACGTGCCTCGTTCCGCTGGAACCCTGCAGCACTTTGGGCATAGCTGACTTCTTTCTCTGTATTTCAACTCATACCCCTTACAGCAGACAGCAGTGTGGCTCTCGTCAATCAGTTACAGCTCTTTGGTTAATTTTACCTACAGAGGAACAAGTCGCTGTGAGCATCCCTGAGAGCAGGGTGCTCAGCTCTGAGACAAGTTTGGAGTACGGCAGCATCACAGAATGGCATTTCAGTGGCAGCACAAGGTATCTGCTGGATGACATCTCCAAGATCCGGCAGTTCCAGTAAAGGAGTTTTTATGAAAGCATTAAATCTGGGATTAAAATGGATTATTGGCAGTTCCAGAGTTTGGGGGAAAGGATAATTCTTGCTCTGAATAAAACAAATGGTTTACGATTTTTCTGGGAAATGAGGATTTGAACAAAAATGTTGGTTTGGTTGAATGCGTGCTTGGACTCGCTCTCAAAACTTTGCAGCTTTTCAAAAATAGAATGAAATGGCATTTAGAAACGGAGATTATTTTGAGTCCGAGTATCAAAAATCTTTCGTTTTGAAAGGCTACGAATTTACTCCTAATAGAAATTCAGCATCCACATTACAAGGGAGCGACTGGCCTTGGGCTGGTGCGTGTCTGAGACAGCTAATTTTGTGTCTTTAGCTTAAAATCACTCATCTGGGCGGAGAAGCCGATGACCCATCGTCTGGGGAGGGCACCAGGTAGGCTGCGAGGCAAACAAACTCGTTATGCCACAGGCTCAGGGCTGCTTCGCTCCCTTTGAACGCCACAAGATCCCGACTTGTTAGTCATCGTGCATGCAGTCGGACACAGATTCTTTCTTAAACATTCACATATTTTATGAAGTTAGAAAGGCTTTTAAGATGCACAAACCCGATGTTTTTAATGAGTTTAACAACAACCAGGTGGAGACCAAAGCACGCGCAGTCCCCAGGTCCCACCCGCTCCCAGTTTCCACTTCCCAAATTCTGAAGCCCCTGATTTCCCTTCCAGACCACGAAGGGCTGACAAAACCAGCTTGCACCAAAGCCTCACCCATAGATGAAGAGTTTTGGGGTATTTGGGGCCACCCAGTGCCTGCCAACCCGCAGCCCATCAGCTTGTGCTGGACCCACTTCGCTCTGTTCTACAGGGAAACTGTTTTGCTCCAGGTATCCTGTACAGAAACCCTCCTCCCAGCGACACTGCATATAACAGAGCAGCTAAATCCCAATTCCATGAAGCAAAAACCTGCAGCTGCCATGCAACACAGGGACAGGAGCTCAAAGGGGAAGAAGATGGTTCCAAAACGTTCATGAAACGTAAGACAAATCGTAAAATATTCATTAAAAAAAAAAAAACAAAAAACAACAACAAAAAACCAAAGTTTGAATGTTGAATCCCACTCACACATCAGCAGTGAAATAGATGCTGGAGATGAGGAAATGAAACCACAAACCCAGTAAGCGCTGCGCCTGAGGCCTCGGCCATAAATCAGCCCCAGCATGAGGTCTGCTCCCTGCTCCGTCTCCGTGCCCCCGTTATAAGGCACAGGGCTGTTCCCAAGGGCCACCTGGGAGATGTCACTGTGGGGTTGGGTTCCAGGAGCCATCCCAGATGTCACAGCGAGACTTGTGTGCTCCTCCTGCTCCCAGCTCATGAGCATTTCATCTCACCAATGGAAACTCCCCCAAGTTGAGTTTGGTTGGGCATTCTGTGCAATTAGTGGGAGCAGTGGTTGGTGTCAAGGGCTGCGTGCAGAAAAAGGCATTTTTAATCTCTTTTTAACACCTTTTTGATTTTGCCCAACTCTTTGGTGATCTCTAACCTGGGTAAGACCAAGCACAACCAATAGGCTGGGAGCTCCACTCCTCCTCCTGGACATCTATCCCCATTTCCCCTTGCACCCAGAGGCTCAGAGCCACATCCCCTTGCAGGATCTGATCCGCGGGTGACCCCGTGTCCATTACCAGTTGTTTATTACTCATGCTTCCAGCAGGACAACTTTCTTTATCTGCAGCAAATCCCCCCCACCCCCCGTGCCATCACCCCAGCCCCATCTTTGCTTTATCTCTGCCTGCAGTGGGACCCAGCCTGCCCACGGCCCCGCACCGCCAGCCCCGTGCCTTCAAAGGCCGAACGGGGCTCTGTAACTTGAGTCGTTAACAACACATGGCAGAAGCTACAGGAACTGGCCTGTGTCATGTCTCTGAATGGCTTCATAAATATAACACTGAGGAATGTGGATGCTCTCGGGTGATGGATGTTTGCGTTCTAAGGGACGCGCTTTCTGCCTTGCCCTAGCTCCAGAGCAGCTATAGCCATTGTGCAGCTCCTTATCCCATCCCTACGGCCCCGGAGGGCAGGATTCAGCCCGTGCCACCCATCCCCAACCCACCGCTGTTGTAGTTGACCCCAATTCCCACCCACCCCGGACACAGAAGCCACACGCAGAAAGCTCTGATTCAAAATAAATAAATAAACGCGATGGAATGTATTTATCTGCAAACAATAGCGCGTCTGGATGGAAAATCAGTGTTTTACACCAGTCATGTGGTTGCTATTACTGTTTTCCAAAACACCCAGAGGTACTCGATGTGTTAAGTACGAGCGGCCCTGTGCTATTTTCCTTCAAATGCGAAATGTGTGCGTCTGCACCTACAAGCGCTCCTGCGTTGATGCCCAAATGGCTTCGGGAGGATCTGCCGATTTATCTGTGGGCATGGGGCCCGGGTTGGGAGCAAGATGCTACAAAGGGCATCTCCGTGGCTCTCTGATGGCATTTCCATGTTTCTTTGCCATCCCTGGTGCAGAAGAGCACCGGGGGAGCGTGGACAGAGCCAGAGGGCTCATTTCCTCGCGCAAAACCAGGCTGTGCCGATGGCCATTGAGCGAGGATTTCCATTTTTGGTGCGAGCTCAGCCTTAAAATAGACAGTCTTCAGCGAGGAAGAAACTCTGTTGACAGAACATAGGGAACATTCTTCCCGCGGCTCTCGCGCGGGGCTATCTCGGCTTTAATCTCAGCGCTTCCTGCAGGTCTCCCCGGCCCCACTTCCCTCCCATTGTTGTGGGGTTTGGAAGTGACCTCAGGCTGCAGACGGCAGCCCACGGGCAGTGACTAACCCGCCTGTCTCCATCCCTTGGACATGTCCCATCCACTAAATAAATGACAGGCACCGACACGTGAATAGAAACACAAACAGCCCGACAGGGAGATCTTAACTCTTTGTGGCAGGAAGATGCCCCGGCAGAGCTGGGGAGGGGACGGCAGCGCCGCATGTGGGGCAGAGCAGTACCAGCTGCAGGGCGCCGAGCCTCCGATATTAGCTTTAATTGCTGGGGATTCTTTTCTGAAGCTTTTATCTCCTCACTGCTGTAATTACGAGCGTGGCCATATGTCTGTGTGTCTGTCTGGCTTTAGTGTGAATAATTCCATTGTGAGAGGTAGCACTGTCAGGATGCACTGCAGCACTGCGACCCTACAGCGTTCCTATAAGGACCTCGATGAGCGGCCGTGGGTCAGCCCACCTGGCCCCACCTATGGCACACACACTGCTGTGGGACGCATGCTCCCACTTCCCCTGCATCCACTGCTGGCAGTGATGGGGATGTTCACGCCGACGATGCTCCTAATGGTAAATGTGGTGCCCCCATCCCTGCAGTGGCCGAGGCCGGGCTGGATGGGGCCCTGGGCAGCCTGGTCTGCTGGGGGCAGCCAGCCCATGGCAGGGGTTGAACTGAGTGATCTTTAAGGACCCTTTCCAACCCAACCGTTCTGCAATTTGATGACTCTAAAGAGAACTGGTGCTGGCCACAGTCAGACACCATGACCAAACCCCAACCCCAGCGTCCTTCCAACCAAGCGAGGCCAGACCGAGCCGTCCCAGCACGCTCTGCCTTTGAAATCTAACAATAGCTTCACCAATAAGAAGAGAATGAGTGTTAATAAGCTACATTTGTGGATTTTTTTTTTTTTTTGGTTGCTGGAAAAGTAGGAAAAGTATTCTCTTTTAACAGAATCAAAATCTATTTCAAATGCTGTAATTACAATAATTAACAATGCTGCTTAGCAGTTATTAGCGCTCGGTGCATTGTGAGGATGTCTGCGTTAGCTAAGGTTTAATAATGAGCTTCATATAAAGCCAGGAGGAGAAAATAACGATACGGGGAGTGGCTGCAGCACTGTGGTCTGATGGCTGCTTGCTTTAATGTAAGTAACAAATAATTCCCTCTGGCTCTCAGCGTTTGTGGATAAGGCCATAAAGAAGAAGAAAAAAAAAAAAAAAAGGAGGAAACCTCAGCTCATAAACATGCTGCCCTCGCTTTACAGCTTCGAGAGAAATGTCTGTCGTTGGGCTAATGGCAGTATCAATAACGGGCAGCGGGATGGCATGTGTCATTCCCCCCACACATCCTACGTGTGCAATGGTGGGGCTGTTCCTGGTGTCACTGTCACCCAACCCATGTCACGGTGAGGGGAGCTGGAGGACAGCGATGCCCTAACCTGGCTTTGGAGACTGATGGCTTTTTGTTCAACGCAGTGTATTCTCTTTCCTCCCAAATGACTCTTGCTGGCAGATGCTGTTCAGCAGTGCCTGCCCTCTGCCCCAGGGTTGGGTGAAACTCAGGGGAGAGAGACACGGTCCCCTGGAAAGTGGGACAATGGCTGTGGGGACCCCAAAGAGTTCTGCACCTCTGCGCCCTCATCTCAGCTCGCCGTATTCAGGGTCAGCGGGATGGGTTCTGAGCGCCCGATGGAGCTGTGGGTGTCCCAGTTCACTGCAGGGGAGATGGGCCAGATGACCTTTGAAGGTCCCTTCCTACTCAAACAATTCCATGACCCCATGATTCTGTGACCTAACAGGCGTAGGTTCATCACCGCTCACTCATTAGCTAAACACAAGGAGCTAATCCCTACCGATCCCATCCGCAGTCGGGTTCCACCAGGCATCACAGCCAGCTCAGTGCTCGCTCACGTTCCAAACCACGATGGGCTGGGATGGTGGGAGCTGTGGGCACCCCTGCAGCCCCAACCCCACCGTGCCCTTCTGCACGAGCAAGCCCTGCAGATCCTGATGCGGCCACAATTGAAAGAGAGTTTCAGCACCAGAAGAGATGCAGTTGGGCATTTCAGCAATGACCGCCTCTGGTCCAGATTCGGAGCAGAGCAGACTTCTGCCTCAGTGATTCTCACATCCGTTCTTTGGGGCCGCAGACATCTGGGGAGGCAGCAGGTCGCACCGTCCCGCAGACACTCTGGAGACCTTTTTCTGCCCTCGCTGCCTTCAGCCCGTGACTCAGTCCCTATTTCTATTCTCTCCCCACTTCTGTTCCTCCTTCCTTAATCTTTCAGTCGGTGGCAGCAGCAGCTTCGCTCCTGTGCTTTGTGGCTGCTCTCACCAGGTTATTATTGGAGACGACTGCAAAATAACAGTGCTGCTCTTTAAGACGCTGCAGCACCGCTGCAGAAAACATTTCCCCGCGCCGCGGTGAGCAGCTCTTCTCCGGAGCGCTGGCGTCGGCTCTGAGCACCCCAGACGCCCGTCACCGAGCACGGAGCTGCTGCAACAGAACAAATTGCCCAGGGCAGCAGATCCCGGGGAGGGAGAAGAGCCAACAGCCCCGTCTGTCTGTCTGTCTGTCTGTCTGTCTGCCTGTGTGTTTTCTAAGAGAGAAAAATTATCTTTTTACAAGCCTGCCCCAGTTGGCTCCGAGCGGCTCTTCCCAGAAAACGCCATCGTAAATAGAAGAGCGAACCCTCGCACAAGCGGACAGGTTGCCATTTATATCTGACCTTTCTCAGATCTGCTTTGATGTCTTCCTCAACCTAGGCTTCCTCCCGTCCTGCCCGCGGCGCATTTAGCTCCCGCTGCTAGGAGAGCACCGCTGGACACAACAAACCCTCCGCAGTTAATTAAAGCCATTTCGATATATATATATATATAACCACCTCCACTCCCTCTTTTTTGAACCAGCTCCGAATGCAATAATCCCAGTTTAATCCTCCCCTCCCAGGGAGCTTCCAGTTTGGAGTTTGCAAATGCTAAGGGTAGATACGGATAGGGATGGGGAGAGATCTATTTTTTAAGGGTGCTGCGCTTGGCACGTCACACAGTGACGTCGGCTGCTTTTCTTCCTTGGACAGACCCGGCTCGAAAATGGCAGTTCCCCAATGCTGAGCCAAAACAACAGCACAGGGCGCTGTCAGAACTGGGCGTTATCTGCCTGGAAAGGAGTCCGGCGAGGCAGACTGTCTCCACAGGCTGCTGAACAAATGCTGATAAAAAGGCCAAACCCCTGTGTTTGTTATGGGTGGTGAGGGCTTGCGATGGATCCCCTGGTGGACGAGGGAGGCTGCAGTTCCCCTCCTATTGGAACGGAGCATCTGGTTGGTGTGATAGTGCCAGGCTCCTGCAGCTGGGACGGGACAGACATTTATGGCTGGCTCTGCCACGCTGCCTGTGAAAAATGAGGCCAAGGGAGATGCTCTGAGCTCCTTTGGGCTTAGAAACCTCAGAGGTGCTTTCACCGGAGGGCCTTGAGCTGTGCCCATGTCTTCAGAGAATCGGAGAACCATGGAACGGTTTGGGTTGGAAGGAACCTCAAAGCCCCTAATGCCCACCCCCTGCCATGGGTGGCTGCCCCCCCAGCTCAGGCTGCCCAGCACCCAGCCAAGGCCTTGGGCACTGCAGGGATGGGGCACCCGCAGCTCTGGGCAGCCTGTCCTCATCCTCTCCATCCCCGTGCTGCATTTCATTAGGCTGTGAGTGCAAAAGGACGTTGAATATCTCTGTCAATGGCAACAGGGCAGACCCTGGGAGCTCTGGTGAATGAGGAGGAATGAGCACCTGCATTTCATCATTAAGTCCCACACAGGACCCGTGTAGGAAATAAGTCCCCAGCGAAGCCAGAAGGCAGCAGCTCCCACTGCGCATCTGCAGCTTCTCCCTGTCTGCACGGTGCCACACCACGATAACCCCAAATGTCTTTTTGCACACAGCCCACAATATACAGCAAGGAAACGTCCCAGTCAGGATGCGTGTGGGGTCACTGTGTGTTTTTCTAAAGGAGAAGTGTGAATGTTCATCTCCGTGCTATCTGTGCTTCTGAGCTGTTCTTGTCCTGGTTTGTGCTGAACAGGAGTGGAGATTTTTGCCACACAAAGAAATGTTCATCCTAGCAAAAAAAAAAAAAAAAAATAGAGGGAGAGGAACCAAAGTGGAAAGCGAGAGCCAGTGGGAGAGACAGAAGTGGGGCTTTCTGGTGGGGAATATAACACCTCTCTGCTGCGAGGGCTGGCACGGGACTCAGATGAACGCGTTTCTGTCCTATACAGCCCAAGATCCCAGTGCTCACTTTGGGCTGCATCAGGTCTGGTTTGGGTTTGTTTTCCTATAAAATGAGTGCAGTAGCACAGGGGTAAACCCACACTTGGACATGGACCTGACCCCGACACCCCACGGCCTGAGGGGTGCCCTCTTCCCTGGGCTTCAAGTCGGGCTCTTTCCCTGAGTAACTGCTGAATTGCTGACAAACACACCGGCCCAGAAGCGATTCGGAGAAGTGCACCTGCGATCCCCTCGAAGTCCAAGGCTCTTCTTCATGTGAGAAGTCACATCCCCACATCCCTGCTGAAAAGACCACCGAGATCATCTAGTCTAACCATCCCCACATCCCTGTGTCCCCACATCCTCACGTCCCCGCTGCAAGCCAGGGTCCCCTCCTGCGTGCAGCAGCACTTTGGATGATGCCATCACCCTCAGGTGAGCGCCTGCTGGGAAATGCTTGTCCCTCCGCCCTCCCAAGTCCTGCCCCGAGCCCTTCCCCAGCAACCCTTCTTCCGCGGATCCCGGCAGCTTGCTGCCTGCCACGCAACCCCACAACCACCGGTTCTGCCCTAGCGCCGTTTTCTGCCCCACGCACACGTGAGAACGGCCCCGGGCGCTCAGTGCCACCGCTCCCCCCCGCGGAGCTCCGCGGCGCTGGAAACGGTGACTCAGCGCTCCGCACCCGCGGGAGGTGCCGTGGGAGGGCCCGGGGAGTTCCCATTAACCCGTTCACGTGGACTGCGGGGCCGGGGAGAGGCAGCGTAGGGGGAATTGGGGTTCCTCCCCCCCCCCCCCCTTCCCGTTGCGGTATGAAGTCGCGGTGCTCTCCTCCCCACTCGTGCCCGTCGTCGTGGGCTGGCTCCGCGTGCAGCCGCGTGTCCTCGGGAGCGGGCGGTGCGGGCAGCACTGCTGTCCCAGCGCAGCAGCCCCGAGCACCGCACTGCAGCCGTCCTGCACGGCGCCGTGGTGGAAAAAGAGGTGGAAAAATGGGAAAGGGAGCAATCGCAGGCTCCGAACTCCAAGGACAGTGGTGGGAAACCGCTTTTGCATCCCTTCACCACCTTTTGCATCCCCTCGTATCCCATTGCAACCCTTTCCATCCCACTGCAACCCCTCGTGCCCTTTCGCGTCTCACTGCAATCCTTCTCAACCGCTGGCAACTGTTGGCATTCCTTTGCAAACCTTCCCGTCCCACCGAAACCCCTCTGCTTCCCTTCACAGCCTTTCGCGTCTCCTCGTATCCCATCGCGACCCTCTGCGTCCCTTCGCATCGCGCTGCAACTCTTGGCGTCCCACGGCATCGTGCTGCGAGCGGTGGCATCCCACCGAAACCCCTCGCGTCCATTTGCAACCTTTCGCGTCTCTTCGCGTCCCTTTGAAACTCCCTGCGACCCTCTCGTCGCACCGCACGGGCGGGCGGGCACAGGGACCCCGCGCGGCGCCGCCGGGCGCCGTTCATTCACAGGCACGCCGCTCCGCGCGGGGTGGGGGCGGGGCCGGCGCGGTCACTGGGCCAATAGGAAGCGGCGGGAGCGCGCGTCACGCGGTAGCTGACCAATGAGAGCGCTCCGTGCCTGAACTTTTGCCACGGCGGACAAGTTGATACATCGCGGGGGCGTGTCCCGCCGCGGCGTCTCCTGCGGGGGGGAGCGGCATTAACCCCTTCGCCGCCGCGGCGCCGCCGTGACCTACTTTCCCCTCGCGGCCGCCGCGGGGAACGCCGCGGCGCTGCGCGCGGCGCCTTTAAGAGCCCGGCAACCCGAGCCGCTGTTTGCGCAACAATCGGTGCCGCGCGGAGCCGCCAAAGTGTCTAGACTGGCACATGATGGGCGGCAGCCAATCGCGCCGCCGCTCGCGAGGGGCCCTGCGTGCGCGCCGCGGCCACACAAAAGCTGCGCGAGGGCGGGCGCCGGGGAGCGCGGAGCGGCGGCCCCGGGGCGGGCGCGCGGCGCGGCGCGGGGAGAGGAGCGGAGCGGGGAGAGGAGCGGAGCCTCCGGGATACGACGGACGGACGGACGGACGGACGGAGCGGCGTTGCGTTCTCCTCGGGCTTTTCCTTTTTGAAAATTTTTAATTATTATTATTATTTTTTTTTTTTTTCGCGTTCCCCCCCCCCCCCCCCACCCGCGTTTTATTTTTACTGCGTTTTTATTTCGGCGTTCTGCGTTGTTTTTATTATTGCTTTGGGGTTGTTTTTGTTTTTTTTTTTTTCCCCCCCCTTCCCCGGCTTGTTCGCTGTTTCGTTTTTCCAGCCTTCTCCTCGCCGCCTCCTTTTAATTCCCCCCCCGACTCGTCGCTTTTTTCGCCGCCGAGGACTCCCCTCTCCCCCTTCTTTTTTTTTTTCCCCTCCCCCCTTTCCCCCCCCCTCCCCCCTCCTCGTTTTATGCCCGGGCGCTGCCCCCTCGCCTCGGCCCCCCCGTCCCCATGGCTCCCTGAGCCCCCCCCTATGCCCCCCGCCTATGCCCTCCCCGCTGGGCGCTCCCCATCCCCTCCGCCGCCGCCTTCCCCCATGGTGCGGCCCCGCCGCGGGCCGGGCGCTGCGGGCGGCTCCGGGGGCGGCGGCTCCGGGGGCGGAGGCGGCGGACGGGCGATGAGGAGATAGAGGCGCGGAGCGGAGCGAGCCCCGGGCCGCCCTCGTATCGTATGTTCAGGTCCAAACGCTCAGGGCTGGTGCGGCGGCTTTGGAGGAGCCGCGTTATCCCGGAGAGGGACGGAGGAGATGGGAACGGCCAAAGCTCGGAGCGAAACGCGACGGCGGTGACGGCCGAGGGACAGCGCATGGCACAGCCGCGCCGGGCGCAGGAGGGCGAGGGCCGCCCGGTGCGCTGCTGCCTGTTCGCGGAGCGGCCCGGCCCCGAGCTCCCTCCTCCTCCTCCTCCTCCTCCTCCTCCTCCCGGCGGTGCCTCTCCCCCCGGGCCGGGCGGAGGCGAAGCGCGGTCGCGGTTGGTGCTGCTGGAGCGGGAGCTGAAGGCCGTCACCTACGCGCTGCTGAAGCGGCTGAAGGAGCGCTCCCTGCACAGCCTGCTGCAGGCGGTGGAGTCCCGCGGCGGCACTCCGGGCGGCTGCGTGCTGGTGGCCCGCGGGGAGCTGCGCCTGGGGGGCGGCCAGGCGGCCCCCCCGCACCTGCTGCTGGGGAAGCTGTTCCGCTGGCCCGACCTGCAGCACCCCGCCGAGCTGAAGGCCCTGTGCGAGTGTCAGAGCTTCGGGGCGGCCGACGGCCCCACCGTGTGCTGCAATCCGTACCACTTCAGCCGGCTCTGTGGGCCAGGTGAGCGGTTGGGTCGGGTGGGGGGGGGGGGGGGGTGGATGGATCGCCGTCCGTGTTCGGCCCCCGCTTAGCACTGTAGGAGATGGAATTTTTTTTTCCCCCTCCCCCACCCCTTTGGGGGACGTGGGGTTCCACAGCCTCTGTTTGGGACTGGGGGAGGTGTGGGGCCGGGGGAGGTGAGGTCCTCCTGTTTTGGGTTTTGTGCACGTGAGGAGGGGGTGGCCCCATCTGGGACTGGGGGAAGGGAGGGGGGGGCTTCGTTTCTTGCAGTCCCCAACCGGAGGGACCCCAGTCTGGGGGCCTGCAGAGGAGGTCCCCGAGTTTGGGATCGGGGGAGATACGTCGCCTTAACTGGGTGTTATCCGGGGGAACCTGAGGGAGATGGGAGTCCCTCATGATTGGGGCAGGGGAGATGGAGCTCCTCTGTTTGAGAGCGTGGGGAGGGACATCCTCCCCGTATGGGGACGTGGGGAGAGGATGCCTCGTTTGGGCCTTGAGGAGATGAGGTCCCTCGGTTTGGGGGGCACGTAGGGCGGACCCCCTCCCCGTGTGGGGCCGGGGCGCTTCCCTGCGGGGGTCTGCAGGCTCGGGGCCGGAGGTGGCGGGGGCTCCGTGCTTCGGGGCGATGCTCGGAGCTCGCTGGGTCCCGCGGTCAGGGAGCGCGCTACGCGAGCGGAGATCCCAGCGCTGCTTCTCCTTCCAGGAGAGGGGAGGAAAAAAAAAAAAAACCAAAAACAAACCAACAAAGCCCTCTTCCTTTGTTTTGTTCTTTCATTTTAATTATATTTCTTCCTTTCTTTTTTTTTCCCTTTTTCCCCTTCCCCCTCCCCCCGGGTTCCCCCGCCACGCGGGGCCGCCCCCCGCCGCCCTCCCGCCGCCGGCGCCAGCCTGGCTCCCGCCTGGCTCCGCTTATCGCGCCCGGGCGGTCCCCGCCGCGCCTTAAAGCCGCAGCGCCCCGGGGCCGTGGGGCCGCCGCTCGGCCCCGCGTGGGGCTCCGTTTGTTTTTTTTTTTTTTTTTATCAACTTCTCTTTTTTTTTTTTGTTTCACCCCCATATATTGAGACCCCCCCCCCCCCCCCCGGAGGACCCTCCTTTGGGCCGCGAGGTTTATTTCTATCTTTTTTTTTTTTTTTTTTTTTTTTTTTTGCAACGCGGAATCGTGCCTCCCTTTGCATCCTTTAGCTTGAAAGAAACTTCTGTGCTCTCGGCCGCTGCTCCGCGATTTCAGCCGGAGTCTCTGGGCCGCTTTTCCTGAAGCGGTTGCTGCGTGGTGCAGCAGCATCCCCTTTCTTTTGGGGGGGGGGGGAACAGCGTGGTGTTCTCGGGGAGCAGTAGGTGGCTGCAGAGCATCGCAGGGGGATGCTGAGGCCGTCGTTAGGGCCGGAACCCCGAGAGCAGCTCGGGGCTCGTGGGGGCTCCACGCGTGGTGCTGACGCTCAGCTCTGTTTTCCCAGAGTCTCCGCCGCCTCCCTACTCCCGGCTGTCTCCTAACGACGAGCAAAAGCCACTGGGTAAGTGCTGCTCCTTGTTCCTTCGGCGTCAGCTGAACGAGCTCTGCGAAATTAGCGAACGCCGTTGATCGCAGCAAATTGCCGTGCCGACGCACGCGCATGTTCCGAAATAAACACGCGGCGCTGTTTTTAATGAAGGTTTTAATGAGAGGTTGTGGTGCAGCGCGGTGTCTGCTGCCCTTCCTGCCGGGGCGGGGGGGTGGGGGGGGGGGGGGGGGGGGTGCGATTTGCTCACCCCCAGAGGGGTTTGCAGAGGATGCAGAGTAACAGTGAAAGCAGTTTGGGTGCGGAGGTGCGTGCAGCCCTGCTGCTTCCTGCTGCTGTGAATCAGGAGCAGAGGGACCGGGGTTTGTGGTCAGGACGCAGGGCTGGGCCCCGCATCTGGGTGCGCGGGAGTGCAGGAGGGAGCAGAGGATGTTGGTTGGGTTTGGAGGGTAAGCAGGGAGAAAAGGGGGGGAAAGAAAAACCCAAAGAACTCTCATCCGTCCCTGCTCCCCCTCTCCTGAGTTAATTCCCTGCTGGAATGGCTTGGGGGAGGGATGGGGGCTGTGTTAGAGCAGCAGCCGTGGATGGCAGCGTGCTCCGTGGGCTGCGGGGCTGGGAAAATAATGGTTAATCTTTGAGCAAACAGTCGAGCACTTAATTAGAGGGGTGTAAGCAAGGGAGAATAACAAAGACTCTTAACTTGTTAAAACAAAGTTTCCTTCGCTTCAGCAAAGAGGAAGGAAGGAAGGAAGCAAGAATAAACAGCTTCAAGAATTTTAATGGTGATAATTAAGTATAGTAACTATGAATTGTTTAGAGGCTTAATGTAACCTTATCCAGTAAGCACCAAGTTCCTACTTGTTGGATCAGCCCGACTGCAGCTCTGTCTGTGGTTGGGGCAGTCGGGGCGTTGCTGTGCGTGGCGTGGGGCTGTGGGGGCTCCCGAGCACAGGAGGACTAAAAGAGCCCCTTTGGGTTTGTTTCTTTGCAGATCTCTCGGATTCCACGTTGTCTTACACTGAAACGGAGGCGACAAACTCTCCCAACGTCACGCCCGGGGAGTTCTCAGGTTGGCAGCGCTCTGGGGCAGCGGGTGTTGCGTCCTCGGGGTGAATGGGGGAAGGTGGAGCAGTGGGTGCTCAGATGTTGGGGGCCCACATGCTGGGATGGTGCTCACGTTGCAGACATCTGGTCGCTGGTGCGGTGGCAGCAGCAGATGGCACTGCTCTGGTTGTGCTGTGGTTACTGTTGGGTGTGATGGTTGCCGTGGTCTTTCCAACCATGAGGATCCCATGGTTCCGTGCCGTCGGTGTTGTGCTACCTGCAGCAGCTCCACGTCAGGTTGGGCAAAGCCTTGCTGGGTTGGGTCTTGCACGGTGGCACCCAGAGCTGGCTTTGCCCTCCTGCAGTGGTCTTGGGCCGTGGCTGGCACTGGTATCTGGTGGCACCTGGGTGAATGCCGGCGCTGCTGCATACAGTGGGCAGCCAGGAGGGATCCGCTGTGGGGTCAGCCCCCAACCCCGTGCCAGGGGTTTGGTTTGGGGCAGAGCTGGGGTCAGGATGCTGATGTCTGGTGGGGATGTTGAAGCAGATGGCAGCACCGTGTTGCCGTGGGGAGCACCAAAGCAGTGTGGTGTGGCTCATCCCTGCGTCACGGCGCGTTTCCGTGGGGGGGTTTCTCCCCATAAGGGCCCCCACCGCAGTGTGTGTGTGTGTGTGTGTTGGTTGCGTGCTCGGCACAGCCCGCGGCTTTTGTTGTAACCTGATCAGAGCCATTAATGACAGCAGCCGAGTTCTAAAAGCAGAAGTTCCTGAGGATGTCATGGTTTAGCTTCCATCGCCGCGGAGCTCTTTATGGGACATCTGGTGGGTTTTGGGGAGAGAGGAGAGATTTTAACTCGACTTGAACAATGCAATGATAACATGTGACCGGGACCTTATGAAACCAGATCCCTGCTCTCCCCCGGTGTAGTTCCAAATGGTGCAACTTTTAATAAGAGTCTGGGGCTGCCTGATTTATTTGTCCCCAGTGCTCTGATTGCTGAAAGAGGATAAGAGCTGTGCCGGAGTTAACCCGTGCGCGTCAGCGCCGGAGGGAATGGAGCTGTTGGGTGTGGGCACGTTGCTGTGGTTCTGTGTTGGTTCTCCTCTGGGCTGTGTTACGGTGTCAGTGTGCAGCGTGGGCATGCAGTTCTCGGTGTGCGCTGAGGGAACTGAAAGTGCATTTGAACTCCGGTTCCAAAAATAAGTGAATTTTGGACCTAGCGCGAGGCTGCTGCTATTTATTGCTCCAGCTTTGATCATCAAAAAGGCTTTTCCTACAGAAACCACAGAGTTCAATTTTGGATAACAAAGAGCCCCATTCTTTCGCTCCTTTACTTGATGAACTCCGAGGCAGGAAGTGTTAGGGTGAAAAAAGCTCATCTCTGTGATGTGTGTAGGAATTAAAGGTTGCTCTCTTTTGAAGTAGACCTTCCCAGCACAATAATGCTGCTCTTAATACCTGCAGAAGCCATCAGTGAGCTGCCAGGCTGTGCTGGGATGGGACCAGGTGGTTCTGAGGACAGGCAGTGTCCCCAGGTGTGCTGTGGCTCTCAGCTTTGAGGTCTCCCATGCGGTGCTGGTGCTGTGGGCACTCAGAGGTGGACCCTGTTTCCCAGCCTTGAGGTCGGTGGTGTCACACCAGAGTGGTTCCAGCCCGTGCCTGGGGACGCATTGCGACTGGTCTGCCTCTTCTCATGGTACAGACTGCAGTAGGAGTGCTGGTTTATGGAGAGGGTTCTTGGGGTTTGGGTGCTGTCAGTGGGCAGGCTCTGGGGACAGCGGGGCACTGCTGGTGGCAGCTCCATGCTGCTGTCACGCTCGGGGATACCACAGCCCCAAATGCTGCTGTTGAAGATCATAGAAGATCCCGCAGTAAGCAGCGTGGCTTTGCTTTCCTGGTGGGCTGAGCCCCGTGCGTTGGTAAAGATGCTGAGATGTTGGCATCCTGCAGTGTCATTCATGGTGGTGTCGAGTTCTGATGCAGGCAGCGATGGCAGTGCAGTGGGACACGGTCCCCTCGCAAGGACAGCGTGCTGAGTTGGCTGTGGTGCAGGGCTGGGTCCTCCTCTGGAGGCTGCGGGAGCAGACGGATACGTTGGGGCACTGGTGTTCCTTAGGGAAATGGGGAGAGTGGGAGGCACTGCAGGATGGTTTGGAGTCATCTTGTTCAGCCTTTTGAGGAGGAGTTTCAGCCCTGTGGGGCAGGCTGGTAGCATCTGTGGGGTGAGGGTGGCATGGGGGAGAGGGGAAGAGCCAGGACTTCAATGGGTCAGAGCTCACTGGCATCTCTTGTGCCCAAGGCTTGGGGAGCTGGAGAGCTTTGTGGATGGCAGTGGGACGTGGGGCCGTCCCCATGCCTCTGGGGTGGCCATGGAGGGGGCACTGGGGTTTTCCTGCTTCCAGCAGTGTGTAGGATGAGCTCAAGGAAGCATATTTTCAAACCCACTGAATGGAGAAAGTGAACGTCTCTCTTCCTCTCCCCCCAGAAATAACAGGCTGCGAGGATTTATGCTAACAAGGAAATTTATGAAGATCCTCTGTGTTAGGAATAGGAAAGGAGGGGAAAGAAAAAAAAAAAAAAAGCCTATAAATATGTGAGTCGGATGTGTGTGGAAACTGGGCAAACATTGCCCTTTCCAGGCTGGGGGAGGGACTGTGCCATTACCACGCAGAGGAGAGGTGATGTTTTTCCCATGGCGATTTCTGCTGGGGGACAGCGGTGGGGACCTGGGCTGGGCTGGGTTCCTCCTGCCCCTCCTGTCCTCCTCGAGGCAGAGCCGGGCGCGTGTAATCGCAGACAGATGTTTGTTTGGGCCAGCAATGCTTTTGGTTTCCTTTTTCTTCCCCGTTTAACTGGAGGCTCGCTGGCGTGTCTGACGCGGAGCAGTCTGTAACAATCAGGGTTTGGCGCGGAGCTTTCCTCGTCGGAGCAGCGCACGCGTTGCCAAGAGCTACTTCTTTGATGCAAAAAAATACATCCTGGAGGTGCTTTGTCAGATGTTTTTATATTAAACATTTTTCCTCCATACTTGGAGTTTGCCAACGGGAAAGAAAGCGCATCTATTTTCCAGTGTGCTTTGGAGAGGAGTTCTAGGGAGGTTTCTCCGTGTGCTGCTGAGGATGCTCGGGTGCGGTGCAGCATCTTTCCCTGCGTGCCACCCCCGTGTGTTGGGATTGTGGGGAGCTCAGGGAGATGCCCTTCCTGGGGAGGGGATGTGAGGATGGATGGTCCCACAGCTGATTGGGCTTCTCGTGGTGCGGGGATGATGGTCGTGCTCCCTCCACCCACTGTGGGGCTGAAGACTTTGGGATTTCCCAGTTGCACCCTTGGAGGCTGTGGTTGACCCATTGCATGAGTGCTGAGTCTGTTCCCTACAGTGCCTGGCCCCGTGCCCCCTGCATCCTGCACCAAGGGTGCAATTCCAGCAATGGCTGTAGAGCTCTAGAGGGGTTTTAAGGCATGAGGCACCTGTGTGGGTGATGTCCTGCAGGTGGTGACCTTGCGATGCGAGGGTTTTGATCCCCAAATTAACTGAGAGCTGAGCTAGGTTGGGGATGCGGGTGGGGAAATGAGTTTTGTGGAGGCTGATGGAGCACTGGAGGTGGGGAGAGGGATTTGGGTGCAAAGAAAGGGCAGTTTGCTCACTGGGAAATGATTGTTCTTGGGGTGTGCAGTGTGACAATGCTCTGGCCTCCCAAAATGTTATGGGCAGCGACTGAAGGTCTGGGAGTGATGCGGTAGTGATGCTCTGGGTAAATGCAGTGGATTGCAGAGCTGGAATCTGCCTGTTGCCTTGCTTCCCTCGGAGCAGCATCCTTCCTCTTCTGCCGTTCCTGCTTCAACCTTCCAGCACAGCACTTGGAAAAAGCCTGGACGGTTGGAGATGTGAGCATTCGAGAAGGACAGAACAAGGGAACAGCCGGAGCCCATCTGCTGCACCACAGGTGGAAGAAGGGCAGTCTCACCTGTGTTGGGCCTTGTGCGTAATGCAGAGACTGTGGCTGCACTGCAGGTGTGCGTGCATGCAACTACTTGGGACGTGAAGAGCAGTGCTCACAGTGTGGCTAGTGGGATGCTGTGGAGTGAATGCAGCTGGGGTGCTTCTGGAGCAGAGACGACTTTCGCTGCCCCGATCCCGCTGGGATGCTGCGAGGTGAACCCAAGGGAGCAGAGAGCAGTCTGCAGGGTGACAGCACACGCACTGGAGCAGCGTTTTGCTGGGGTCCTTGCGTTGGATTTTGCATTTCACACCATCGTTTGCAAAGGAGGGACGGTCTCATTTCTCCTTCTGCCCTTGCCTGGACTGGGCTGGTTGCAAGCTGCTGGCGGGGCCATTCCTACATGCAAGAGCTTGGAGCAAGCACAGCGCCCGATAAAACGTGTTTTTGTCTGTGGTTTGTGAGTGGTTGTGATGTTTGGCCTTGAATCACAGCGCAGTCGCTGCCTTTGCTTCTCCGAGCACCAAAGCATCGCGCTTCACAAAAAAAAAAAACCTAAGAAACATCAGGAAGTAAGTGAGTTACTTAAAAGTAAATTAGTTTAATCTTTGTAGCCAAAACACCGCATTCCTGCAGCCTATTAGGGGCGGTGTATGGCTTTCTAGGTAGTAAAAGTGCCTTTGATGTAGCTCGGGTTGTGTCTCTAGGCAGCGTGTATCTGATGGTCCGGCTTTGTTTGAACTCTGCTTCTGCAAGGGGCTCGACTGGATCCTGGACACACTGTATTTATGACCTTTGAAAGCGGCGAATGTTTTGAAGGGGAATTTTGGCTGCATATGGGGACCTGTAGAGAGAGGCAAGCATTCACAGTTACAGTCATAGGGTTTTTTTTTTTGTTATTATTATTTTTCTTTGCGTGGCACTTTGAGCAGGACGTGTTTATAGGCTTGATTCATAAGCGAGTTGCGAAGGTTTTCCACGGAAATAACTTATTAAATCCGCGGGGTTGAGCGAAGCGATTGAAGTCCATGGGCTGTGTGTGCATCAAAGGCTGCTCCTGTCCTCCCTGCACTGTGCCTCTGGAGGATGCTCACAGCCGAGCGGGGGCTCGGGGCACCTGGTGGGGGGGGGAAAGGAAAAGAGTGGGGGAAGACTGGGAAAACATCACCTGTCCTTCAGAGCTGATGAAGTAGACCTGCCATGGTGGGATGCTGCTCGTTGCTGTGCTCAGAAACTGGTCCCTTCCTGCTCCCAGCCAGGCTGCAAAGTGCTGCGTGGCTGCTGCTGCCTGCTCGGCCCCTTCCAGCTTTAGAAAGCCCAGCAGCATCAGTGCAGCTGTACTGCAGAGCCCAACGATGCTGCGGGTCCTTGCTCAGGTGGGAGCTGTCCCAGGGGTTACCAGACCCAAATTCCCTCATAGAACAAGTCCTTGGGAGCAGCCTGGCTGCAGCACTTCCTGAGTGCTTGGTGGTGGATGCCTCAGCCTGTAAAAGCCTGTGGACAAAGCCTGCCAACAAGTCACGTTCCCAAAAAGGCAAGAAAAGAGTCAGTAGAAACTTCTGAATCGTACAGAAGGTCTTTCTGTTGTCGCTTGGGTTTGGTAGGGCTGTGCTGGGCTGTGTCTTTGGAGCTGGTCCTTGCCCTGAGCATTCAACAGCTCCTGTTAGCTGGGACTGTGAGGTTGGGGGAGGAGTTGGAGGCATCCCACTGCAGAGCATCCCCAGTACTGCAGTGCTTGCATCCCATTGTGGCACTCCCATTGGGAACCTCATGGCTCCCTCATGCACAGAGCTGTGGTGTTGGGCAGGACCTGGGAAGTGTTCCTCACTGCAGCACTGCAGAAAGGTCCCAGACACTGCTGCATCACTTTTATCTCTATATTCCATTAGAAGGAGCAAAATGTGCCAGCAGAAGGGCCGTTTTTCAGCTCTTTCCATTTATTAAGGTCTCGTTTGCTGAGATTTTTCCATTCAGGGAGCCAAAGAATGTTAAAGACTTTTTTTTCCCCTGAAGAAGTTGGGTTGTTTTTTTTTTTTTGTTGTTGTTCTTTTTAAACTGCTTTACTCTTTCACACATAGTGATGCAATTTGCTGTTGGTCTAATTTGGTGAAGAACTAAGTGCATTTAGTGGTTTGCAGGGAAGGCAAACGCTGCCCCAGGGGCTGGTGAGCCCCCCAAGCTCTGCTGTGTCCACGCTGTGTCCTCGTTCCCATGATGGCTGTGTCTGCCCCATATGTGGAAATGAGATGCTTCTTAGTGGAGGGTCAGTGGAAACCATAGCATAACTCTGCACCAAGGGAAGTGGGGGTTTGCACGGTGCTTTGCCTTGCACGCAGTGCTGTGCGTTGCTGTAGAGTCTCCATGCTCACAGAATGGAAACAGATGGGTAAGGAAAGGTCTCTGCTTAGTGCTTGATCAGCCAAAAGCGTGTGTTGAACGTGCTTTGAAATATCACCCAGGCATTGGTGGCTGTACCTCACGGGATGGTGCCCATGGCATCCTCCGGTTGGGTGCTCCCGATCCTCAGTGCAGGTGATGTGGCCGTGCTGGGTTGGTTCGTGTTGTTCTGACTTGTCCAAAAGGTTCTTGTTAAAGCTGAACCCGTGGGGATCTGTCCTTGCACTGTGCTGCAGTGCAGGGAGCAGCTGTTGGTGGGGAGCGCTGGGTATGTTCCCCACCATTTGTGTCAGGAGTGCACTTCGAGATTACGTTTCCGCAAAAAAATAAAGTTGACAACCAAACAACAACAAAAACTTTATGAATCAGCTGGGAAGGCAGTAAAAATGGGCAGTAACAAGCTCATTCCAATAGGAACGGGTTGGCTGCTCTGCTGGCTGCCAGCCGTTTCTGAGCCTGGCGTGGTGCCGGCGAGCAGGGTCTAACATGCTGCATCCTTCCACCCTCCTGCTGCTGGAAATAATCGTGACTTAACACAAATAAATAATGCTCTTGTGGAGTTCGTTTTACGTTTGGGGCCTAGAGCTGGGCCAGGTTCTAGGGATGGATGTAGGATGTGGCTGGGGGCTTTTCCTCCATCCCATAGGTTCCTGCAGTGCAGGTGAGGATGTGTGTGTGCTGTAGCCACGTGTTCTGTTTGCTTCCCCAGCCTCGTGGCAGGCAGAGCTGCTCAGGCTGCCTGTGCCCATGGAGGGCTGTTGCAGGAGTGTTGGTGCAGAAACTGATCTGAGGATGGTTACTCCAATCAAAGAGGTTGGAGCAGTTAGATATTGGAAGAGTCTGCCCAGAGAAATGTCCAAAGCCGCTTGGAAGTGTCCCAAGACCAGATTGGATGGGGCTCTGGACAACCTTGTGTGGTGGCAAGTGTCCCTGCCCATGGTAGGCGTTGGAACTGGATGGCCTTGAAGGTCCTTTCCAACCCACATGGTTCCGTGATGCTGAACTGGGGATGCTGCATCCGTTGGGGGACGTGGAAGCCCAGGGTTGCTTAGCGGTGAGCAGATGATGGCTGTAGAACCAGGCACCAAGAAAAATCCTTTTACCTTTCAACCCATCTTCAAGTACAGCAAGAGCTTCCCAACGCAGGAATCCGTGCTAGAATTTCACTTGCTCTGGGCTTTATTTGGAGGCTTGCACAACGTTGTTGGAAGCTGATATCCAACATCATCCCCTCGCTGCCCATCAGCAAGGCGCAGCCCATCGACAGCTGCCTGGGAGCACGTCCCTGGTCCCTGCACCCAGCCCCAAAGGTGTGCAGCCTTACTGTGCAAAAAGAGAGCAGCCCAGCTCCTGCTGAGCTGCACATCACGTGTGATGTGAGCTGGGGATCGGTGGAAACTTCCACTCCAGAGGAGCTGAAGGAAATTCCTCTGTGAGTACAAAGTAAGGTAAAGATCCTATGCGCATCGTGAGTTGCTTTTCCCCCCATTGTTGAGCTATTTTAATGAAAGGGAAATGTCAGCAAAAGTGGTTTTTTTATTTTTTTATTTTTTAAGAAGAGGAAAACAAAAATGCCATTCATGGATCGCTGGGTTTGGAATAAGAGTGCTCTAAGAGGAAAAATGCATGTTGTTGGTCATCTGCAGCTGGTGACAGCCACCTGTGGTGAAGACTCTTTTCCACCTGCAGTCATCATTGTGGGCCTTCGGAGCTGGATTGAGGTCAGCTGTGATGGAATGGAGTTGCTCGTTGAGGTTTTTAACGTTTCAGGTCTTGCTGAAACAGTTTTGCTTTTGCTGTACTGAATCTGTTGGTGAAAAAAGCCTTCAGTATGGGTCTGTCTGAAGGGCTTTGCTTCAGAGACTGCTCCGTGCCTGGAAGCACAGCCTGCTGCATTCATGGTGACCCATGGGGAGGGATTGCTGAGCTTGGGTTTGGTACGAGGCAGCTGGGTGCCCTGCACTTGTTCCTTCTGAAGAGCAGTGTCTGCATTGGGGTGATGCAGAGTACTGCTGGTGCCTGGGGCTCCTCAGCCTGTCCTGGGCATGGGGGGATGCTCACAGCCTTCATGCAGGCAGGTGCATGGAGATGTTCATGCATACCCAGCTTTTAATTATGCCAGGCAGGACTTGCATATGAAACTGGGCCTTCAGCATGGAGATGGACAAGTCTGTGAGGTGCATGTGGTTGGGGGTGCTCAGCAAGTGCTTCAGCCTCTCCCAGCCTTCAGCCCTGCTCTTGCAGCATCCTCCTGCCCCACAGCCCCTGGCTGCAGCCCTTCCATTCCTGCTGGGCTCGTTTCAGTCAGCTGCAGCACCTTTGACATGGTACTCCAGATGAGTTTGGTCCTGAATCCATTCCCTCCTGACCCCCCTCTGTTTGCTATTGAGTAAGCTCTGTGCTGTTTGAGTTAGGAGCTCATGGGTTTTATGCTGTTCGTGGTAAAGACCATTTTGTGGTGGAAGCAGAACCAGCCTGCATCACCACATTGTGCCCTCAGCTTCCTCCTCCTGTTGGCCTCTAGGAATTTTGCAAACCTGGGTCACGTGGATTGTAGCTTGGGACAATCACTGGGGGATCCCATTGCCCTCATGCAGGGCTCTGGGTGCTTATGGGGCATGCACAGGAAAGAAAAAAAGAGCCTGTTTCTAAAAGAGGACCATGTTCCAGGCTGGCTCAGCCCTGGTGCAATGAGAGACCAAGTTCTCAGCACCTTCAGTCAGTGCTAGACCAGGGTTGTTGTTTAACAGCAGTTGGGAACACGATCTTGTGGGCAGAAAATAACGTTTGTTGTTATCAGAGTAAAAGTTGAGTTTCACACTGTCTTTTTCTTGGGCTGATTTCCATTGCAGCCTTGACCCCCTCGAGCAGAAGTCCAACTTCTGATGGTTTTCCCAGCTGTGTTACACAATGTGTGCTCATTTGGTTTTGCAAATTGGTTGTGAGCAGTGTCACTAACTGCAGATAACACGGAAGTGGGGATGGGCTTGAGTTGGGTTTTAGGGACTTTGAAATGAGTGATGCCAGAATAAATAGGGAGTTTTATATGGGGCCACTCCAGCTAAGCAGTTCATGGCGGACAGCTCAGCACAGTGAGGGCAGAGCCACCTGGGCACTGAGCAGGGCTCATGAAGACAAATATCCCTTTTGGTTTGGGATTTTTGATGATGATTATTATGTGGCGGTTTCCTTTTTTTGCCTTAATAGATGGATTTACAAACAAAAAAGGGCAGAAGGGCTGCCAACAGCACGTGGGGTTGCTGTTGCCCACTTGCTTTCTATCTTTGAGAACTATGATAGAAGAGATCCTTCCCCAGTGATGGTCAGCCCTTACGTGGGGTCTGTGAGAGGTGGGCTCAGACTCCACCCCTTCTGGTCACACAGGTGAATTGCCTTCACCTTTGCTCCCATGGCTGACTCAGTGCTCACCTCAGCTCGGTCAGTGGTTGAGGCTGTGATCCTACAGTTCCCATTCGGTGATGAACTCCCTGCTGTCCTGGGGAGCTGTGGGGAGCAGTTTGTCTCCAATAGCAGCGGTCGCTCACGGAGGGCACTGGGGTGTGGTGAGAAATGAAAGCAAACAGTGCTTCTAGAAACGCGAGGAATGCAAAAACATTTAAATGATTTAGTAGGAGAAAACTTTATTTAAACATTGAATCGAAGAGCGCGCTTTCATCTTTAAACCATCAGTGTTTGAACTTCCATCCAAGTTTTTTTTTTTTTTCTTTTTTTCTTCCCTGGGCTTTCTTTGCGCTTTGTCATCTGCAACACAAAGCTGTGCTTTGCAAAGCAAAGAAACTTCCAGTTCCCCATTTCCATTTGTTGTCATTGCCTCAAACACACCTAAATTACAGTGGAGAAGAACTGCGTGTGTTGCTCCCCGGGTTAGTTGGGAGGATCTGCATTTATTGGGAGAATTTGAGGTAGAAACCGCCGTGTCCAAGCAAACCTCATAAAACTGCACTGCATAGTGTGTAAGGGAACCACCCTGAGCGTGGATGTGTCATTCGGCGTGATGTTTTTTTTCCATCACAAGTGAATACTCACCTGTGAGAAGGCATCTCGGGTGCTGTGCGGGCAGAAATGTGGCTTTGGGTCGAAGCTGCCAACCAGGGAGAGAGAAAAGCTCTTCATTCTTCAGGAGGGTGCACAGCAGGCTGGTTTGGATTTACACCATTGTTGTCCATGCAACATAAAAATCCAGTGTTGTGTTTCTAAGGGAGGAATCTCAGTGCTTCTGTCCAGGATGCGGGATGCTGTGCAGCAACCGTAAATGGTTTTGTTTGGGGGTTATCACAGAAATGTAGGAGTTGGAAGGGACCTCCAGAAATCATCAAGTCCAACCCCCCTGCCAAAGCAGCTCCCAGCCCAGGTCGCACAGGTAGGCATCCAGGTGGGTCTTGAACATCTCCAGAGAAGGAGATCCACCATCTCTTTGGGCAGCTCCAGTGCTCCGTCGCTGTGGAGCGTCGTGGTCGTGCCCTCCCAGCTCAGTGTTGGGTGTTGTGTGGGAGATGTCCCCATTTGTGTCCCTAAAACATCCCAGCATGTGCCATGCCGACGGCCTGCCGCGCTCTGCTGCCGAGATTTACGCTTCCTAAGTACATTGTAAAAAATTTTGTAAAGTAGCTTAAATATTTACAGAGCAAGCATTTAAGGAAATTGTTATGTCTCTGAAGGAGCTGCTGCTCCTTTGGGCCCATCAGACCACGGCAGTGTTTTTTGTTTTTTTTTTTTTCCTAATTGTCTGACCTCCAGGAATTTTTTTTTATTTTTTTTTCACCTCACTGTTTTTAAGCAGACAAACAAATGGAAATTCATGCACAGGAACCTATAAATAATGTTAATGGCCTGGCTTGCATCCTCCAAAGTCAGGAAATGTAGAAGCATGGCGGCGGGCTGGCCCTGGCCAGGGCAGGGAGGAGATGGTGGACGAGGAGTGGGCATTCCAAAGGGGTTCTATGCCCAGGTGGGGAACTGCACCTCCAGCAGCAGGGCTTTGTATGGGACTTACAACCCTTGTGGCTGCAGGTTGCCATGGGGAGGCTGTAGGGCTGTGATGGAGGCTGGGGGCTGCCGTGAGATGTCCCCTCGCATCCTCTTCTCAGGGCTGAGCAAACCAAAGCTCCTCAGCAGCTCCTCACATGCCTTGCCCTCCAGGTCCTTCCCTGTCTTTGTTGCCCTCCTTTGGAAGCTTTCTCATACACTTCTGTCCTCCCTATGTCGTGACATCCATGCCACTCTCTGTGCTGGGCCACCCCAGAGCCAGATCGAGCTGGGCCATGCCCAGCAGCGCTGGATCTCTGCAGCACTGTGCCCTCTGCCTGCTTTGCCTCGCCGTTTCCCTCAGTGTGCGTGTTCCTTTTGCTATCACATCGCATTTTGCGAGCGTGCAGCACAGCCCTTTTCATCCCAGCCCTGGTGCTGGCAGCCCCTTGTGGGTGCTCCCCGACAGCACTTCCCGAGATGCGTGTTCCATTTATTTTCCTCCTGCTTGCACAGCGAGCGGATGTTTAGATCCGAAAGGAAATCAGGTCGCTGCTTTCTCGGCTCCGCGTGCAGCAAACAGCCCTTCAAAATAACTCCAGCTTCACCGTGCCAGGAAAAACAGCGGAGCCAGAACGTTGCAGGAAAAGAATTGTGCCTTCTGTGAAAGCTCTCCTCATTTGCTCCAAGACAACAGGCCCGATAGGCAGACCTTAGGTTTTGTTTCGAGGCTGTGAGCCCCATGAGCTGTTGTTTCCAAGGCGAAGGGGTTTGGCTTGTGCTGGATGCCAGATTTTGCCAGTTGCAGTGCTGTGTCCGGGTTACTTCCTTGGTTGTAGGAGTTTTTGGGTGGGACATCTTAATTCCTCCCTGTCGATTCGGTGTCAGCGCTTGCGTTGGTGCTGTGCTGGGGTCACCTTGGGCGAGGTGGCCCTGGGGGACAGTGCTCCCCGGGATGTCCCTGGTCCCCGCAGGGCTCCCTCTCGCAGGGGATTTTTTTGGCCAGAGCTGTGGGAAGAGCACAGCCTATCCCAAGTGAGTCACCCCGGGCAGGAAAGGCACTTGGCAGGTTGGGAAAAGTGGCCGGGAGGGCAGGCGATGCCCTGCCTGCTCCCTGCCCGCTCCCAGCATCCTGAGCCACCGGTACCCAGCGTGGGACGGGCTCCAGCCCCAAAGGGATGGCTGAGGTGGGCAGCAGAGGCTTCGCTTTTAGGCTCTATTTTGTTGGTATTTTCTTTTCCCCTTTGGAAATGCAGCCTCTTGCAGTCATGCAGTCACAGTTAAAATAAGGTTTAAATTATGGGGCTGGCTGTGGCTTTTTCCCTTTCTTTCAGAATTTTTGCCAACTTGCAATTTACTTAATGAAATCCTGCTATTTCGTTTAACGGGGATATTTTTTGCAGATGTTGATTTAACCCAGCTTTATAAAATATGTGAACTGTGCAGTTTCTTTCCTATTTTTAACAGTTTAAGGATTGGAGCACAGCAACACGACGGTTTTTTAGCGTCGATAGCGTGGTTGGTTTGTGCCACGCGGAGGCTGAGGTTTGAGGCTGAGGCTTCCCGTGTCGCTCCTCCCCGTCACAAACAGTCTGAAGTGTTGCAATAAAGAGCAAAACGATCCAAAGTAGGGAAGCGACGAGGGTTGAAAATCTGCTGCTCCCTGAATGCATTTCTGCAGAAAATCTGAGTCTGATTTTTGCACTCGGTTATTCTTCAGGTGGTTTCGAGCAGGGGTTTCTTTCCGTCTGAGTGTGTATTTTGTATAGATGAGCTCTAGGGAAACAGAAAGAGCAATGAGTCTCTTTGCAGTGGTTGACAGGCTGTGTTTTTAATGTATTTCCCCAAAAAGCCTCACTTTATAGCTCGATTTTCCCCAGAGGAGAGACGGGAGAAGTATTCTGCATTCCTCCATTAGCACTCGGCTGAGTGTGGGGCGTGCATTCTTGAGCTCATTAACCATAACGAAGCACTCCCATGCCCTAGTAGTCTCCCTGTTTTTGATTTACCAAGAGCCTGAGCTGCTCTTCTTCTGTGTTTTCCCCATGAAATGGGGATCTTACTGATGGTGCTGCTGAAAGCAGTGCACCTCTCCTGCCACAGCATCTCCTGGCCGTCTTTGCCCATCCACAGGCAAGCAGGAGTGTTCGGATTCGTGAGGCAGGACAGGATGCGTCCCACTGGCTTGTGTGTAGTTTGTTTTTTTTTCTTTTTTTCTCTCTTTTTTTTTTTTTTCTAAAGAAACTGTGGTTTTCCGTAATGAAAACAAGTCCTGCGTGGCCAGGGAGGGTAATGAGTGTGAGTCACCTCCGCTCGCCCTGAGCAAACCCTGGGTGAGGGAAGGGATGTCACTGGGAGATGCCTTTGGGGACTCAGAGAGGCTCTCTCTGTGCTGCTGCAGCCCTGCCAGACCTGTGGGTTTCTTGAAGCAGGAAGCAGGAGCAGCCCCGGCAGCATCCCCGCTGCCTGGCCGCTGGGATGAGGGACCAGCACAGAGCTCAGACCCCGAGATGCTTGAGTCATTGTTTAGTCTTTGCTTGAAGTGGGAGCAAGAGCCTATGGATGCTGGCCACGAGCGTGTTGGTGGAGCGAGCCGCTAGCTGCAGGGAAGGGCTGGAATAGCCCCAGAAAATGTTTACACATCAATCCATGAAGCAACTATCGGAAAATCTGGCTGTGTGGGTGCAGACACACGCACGCAGCCCTCTGCACGTCCCTCCCTGTGCTGGGGTGTGGGTGAGGGAGGGCAGGAGCCGTCCCCATCGCCGTTGCTTTGAGTTTATCTCCACCAGATAACAACCCCAGCACCTTCCCATCAGGTTTTACCCCTTCAGCTCGCACACAGCGGGGGTTGTTTCCTTGCAAAATGTGGGCACATCAGATCCTTTAATTCTGCAGCAAAAGCTCAGCAAGGGGAGAGGAAAGGAGGCCCGGTCTGGCGAGGCTGGCTGAGCCGGCGAGGCTGGGAGCTTTATCTGGGAAAGGATCTTGGGCTTCGGCCAGTGAGAACAAAGCCTGAATTTCCATTCCACTCTCTGCCCCTGCCTGGTTCCCATATATGTAAGGGCACTGGAAAAAAAAAAAAAAAAAAAAACGAACAACCTATACAGAGGCTGCTGGGGGGAATTAGGAGGGCTGCAGGGAAGTGAAAATCAGAGCCCTTTTGGGGGCGGAGGGTGGGTTGGGATCTGGGACTCACAGCATCAGGTTTTGGGGGGAGAACAGAGGTTTTTTGTTCTCCCAGCACTCTCAGGTTGGGATCTGGGGGCTGTGCAGGGCCAAGCGCTGCTCCCAGCATCTCTTTCCCAGCCCGTTGGGAGGAAAACACTTGGGCTCCTGCTCGTTGCCCTCAGGGAGCCTCCCCAGCTTGTTTCCCAGGTTGGTGATAGTTTCCTGCAGCTCTCACAGTCCTTGATCTGTGCCGTGGGGCTGGCACCCAGCCGACTGACATCTGCAGTGCCCAGCACCCCTGGGACACCACTCGGGGCTGCACAGTGACCTCGCTTTGGCCAAATCAGGGTGGCCTTGGTTAGGTTGTTGTTTATTCTCCATATCCCCTCTGTTTGTTCGTAGGCGTCAAAGTGATAGAGGTAGAGCGGACGGGGGCTGCGCTCGCGCTGCAGCACAGTTGGTAGGCTCTTAAAATAAAGCCAGCAGTGGTGTTTGCTTTGGTTGTGCTTTAGTTCTCTCTGGGAAGAATCCCCACTCGTTCTGGTTAGGAGAAGCAGAAATGCGCTGCAAAGCTATTGCATTGGCAGCTGGTTTTGTTTGCCCCGTCCCATGCAAGAGCTTTGGCCCATAGGGCTCAGCTTGTTGGCATTCTGGAGGACCAGGAGGTCCAAGCTGGGGGAGCCATTGGGCTTTGACCTCCTGGAAAGAGCAGATTTTAGGAGGGGAAAGAGTTGAACTGGAATATGAGGCCGGTGGTGGTGGGAGATGGATTTCACCTGGTGTGGCTTGCGCAGGGTGCCCAGGTGTAGGCATCCATCCATCAGAAGGATTATCCAAAAAAAATGCCTTCCATAAAAACATCACTGGTTTTCTTCTTAAGTCGTGGAGTCACAGAACGGCTTAGGTTGGAAGGGACCTTAAAGGTCATTGAGCTCCAGACTCCAGTGGGTAACAGCAGAGGGTTACACACGCAGCATCTCACACAGTCCTGCTGCTGCGGGAGGAATTACAGTGAGAGCAGAGAAAGGGAAGGTTGGAGCATCCTCAGAGGCCCTTGTCTGCCCCGGTGCTCTTACTACATCAGCATCCAGCTTCCCAAAGCAGCTCCGTGATCCGGAGCTGCAGCTGTGATGGGTGGGAAGCCCCAGCTTTGGTGCTGCTGGGAAGTGGGCAGCACTCGGAACCGGTCACGGAGCTGCGGGCTCTGCCTGAGGGGCACGACAGAGAATTATTCCCATTTCTCTTCAGAGGAACCTAGTAATTAGTTTTTGCTTTTAAAGTGCTTTGAAGCTCTTGAGTGAAACTGCTCCACAAGCAAAAACTATTATTATTCATGAACGCCCCTTTCCAGAATCTCTGTTCTGCGGCATGCTCCGCGTTGCAGCAGTTTCCAGCTCTGACCGTGGAGCAGATGATTTTCCTCCCCAGGAGCATCGCTGGGGATCTGTGAGAGCATCAAGAGCTGCTGTGACATTGCCAACCCCCAATTCTAGCAGCAGAAATGGGTTTGAAAGTGAGCAGGGCCCAGCAGGGCTCGGGATCTGCCAGATTTTGCATCCACACTCATTTGGAGAAGATGAAAACTTGCAAATGCTCGACCTAAGAGTGAAAAAATAAAGGGGGTTTCCTTTTCCCCATTTCTTTGTCACAGCTTCTCAGACCCCTTCCCTACAGAAGGCCCTGAGGGAGCGAGGCTTTTGCCCTCGTTTGAGTGCATTTTTGTGCTGGTACAGCAGGTTGGTCAGAGCAGCCCTTAACCCTGAGACTTCACAGGGCTCCGGCGTGCCCAGGGCTGGCTTCCAAAAGCAGGGGAATCTCAGCCAAATCTCAGCTGATGACAGGTCTGGTGCTTTCATAATTGGCAGCAACTGCAGGTGATTACGTTTTGGGGCTGCTTTTGAAGAGGTATTTACATTGTTGTGCTGACTCCTGCGTGCACGGCTCAGGAGCTGAGGTTACACTACTGTTACCTCCCAGAATGTTTCCCTCCAAAGTAATGCATAAAAGCATCAGCGAAAAAGAACACCAGTGGTACTTACAAAGGTGGGGTTGTTTTTTGTTTGTTTTTTTTTTAATACTGTGCAGGGGAGCTGGAAAATGTAAAGAAAAAACTTCTAAAATACCTTAAAACATTGTCTGGAGTGTGTATTTAATGCATGGGGAAAGTAGATCAGAAAGAAACCACTTGGATTGAGCTTGAACATAACTGGTGGTGCTCACGAATTCCAGGGCAGAGCTAAACATGGCATGTGCTTTTCTTTGAAGGATATAAGAAATTAGCATGAGCTGATGATTTTACAGAGTGGTTTCTTTTATGCAGAGAAAATTGTTTTCATCCCCATTCTTGGCATTGGCTCCTGTCCTGTGTTGTTTTTGTTTCCTGGGCTGCCATGGAAATGTCCCCCCTTCCCCCCAGCCCTCTCCACGCGCCTCATCCACTGGCTCCATTGCCCGCCAGACCCTATTTTTTGAACTAATTTCATTAATTAACCCAGCGCAAGTGTTCTTCTGAGTTAATCATCTACTGGGTTAACGAATTAAATTGGCTCATGAAAGAGGTTGGGGGACACCAGAGCTCTGGTCCAAGGTAAGGGCTGGAGCAGGAGGAATCCACCAGGACCTCCTCCAGGGGATGGAGAGTTGTGACCCTTTTGGCCACGATGGCGGTGGCACCAACAATCACAGTAGGAGATCACGCTCTTATTTTATTGTAGGCATGAGCGAGGCTGAAGTTAGATGTCTGTGCCAGCCCAGCAAACAAGCAGCCTGGCATACAACTTGGTGGCTTTCAACACAGAGAAGGTGTAGTGTGCTGTCCCTGTGAGCGGCTGTGGCTGTTGGCTCGACGCCTTTCCAGGGATGAGTATGTCTTGATTAAAGCTGGGAGATTCGAGCACCTTTTGCTGATTCTGGACGTGAAGGAGAAGGTGCAGGAAGAAGCTGACAGCTGTCCAGCCTCCTGCTGCACCCCAGCTGCTTTCTGGTGCAAGCTCATGGTTCTCCTGTAGCTTCTTGACTCATCCAGAGACGGACAGAGCTGCCCTTGTCCTCACGTGGACTTCTGCTGGCAGCAGACCTGCTGCCTCCCCACCTCAGATGTCACTGGGCCACCATGGGATGGCCACCTCCATCCGTTTGCAGGTGGACTTTGGACATCATCACCTTAAATACATACCGTCGAGCCATTGTTGGAGTGCTCCTGTGGGCTGCTGAAGCAGCTGCTGGCCAGAAAAGCTGGGAAACCATCTTCAGAATCCCACCCCAGTGATCCCAGCAAGGGATGGATGGACAGGGGACGGTTTGCACGAGGGCTGTCCCAGCACGGGCATCCTGCTGCACTGCTGGCTGCAGCCCTGGGCTCGCGGGGGGCTGGGTGACACATTCCAGCTGAAACTTGTAAGGCTGAGGTATTTTAAGTATATTGGCTTAGCGAAAATGGTTGAGAGCTTTGCAGGGGCACATTGACAATTAATTTTTTTTTTTTTTTTTTCTGCAGGGCCATAAAAATTCCATTTATGCTGTGGAAAGTTTTAACCTCTTCCTTACCCTAGGAGCTTGTTTCTAAGGGCATTAATCAGGGCTTTGTGCTGATGGCTCCCCGGTGAACTGTTAAAAGCTTTTTGGGAAATGTGTGTGTTCCTCGTGCCAGGCTTTTTATCTGGACCTCGTTCACGGCGAGCCATCCTGCTGCCATGTGCAGAGCTACAAACACGCTCCTGGGCTGCAGCAAAAAAAAGGCTGAATTTGAATCTAATAGGGCTTAAGGTGGGATAAAATGGTGGCAAGAGCTTGGCCATGGAGCATCGGGTGTACTTGTGCTGTGGGGCTGCAGGAGTGAGTGGTTCAGGAGCGATGCAGAGAGGTGGGACATGGGACATGAGCTGAGTCCTGGTGACACATGGGAGTGTCCCACTTTGTCCCCTCAGCAGCCAGCTGGGGCTCCTCCAGGTGCCCAGGCATGCATGGGGTTCCCATCATGTTTGGAGTTGGCAGGGAGTTTTCCTGGCATGTGTTCCTCTTTTTGGGTGACTTGCCAGTGTGTCTTGAACAAGCCATGAGTAGGATGGCAGCAGAGGGGATGCTGCTGCACTTGGTGGGCTGTGTTTGGAAAAGAAACCTATGTGATCGGGGCAGAAATCAGTGTTCCTCAAAGCACTGCAGCAAGTGAACAGAATACCATGACAGCTGCTGGGGGTGGTGCCTGGGGCAGCTAGTGCACCAGGTCCTTTCTCGCCCCTCTTTCCTTATTTGCAGCAATATATCACGGGGGCCCCGTTGTCACCAGGTTTTCTTAGCAAGGGCTGATGCAGCAGGGTTGCTCAGCATGGCCCACGGTTCCCATCCAGCCCTAAGTGCACCATCAAGCAGCAGGCAGAGCTGCACAGCGTTGTGTTGTGGAAAAAAAAAACCCATCCCTCTTGGTCTCTCTTTTAACAAACTGCTGTGAACTCTCTGAGCAGAGTTGTGTGCTGTCCCATGATGAACACCCCAAACCTCCACTTAATTTCTTCACCTCCACTCTCTGCAGGGAGCACAGCGTTTGCTTTCTGTGTGCGCTCTCCTACCTGGCTCCCATTTGCCTGAGACCGTTTCCCCCATGAAGTTCTGGTTTTGATTCCCCGTCTCGCTTCCTATCTTGTTTTTTTAATCTCAGATTGTTTGAATTTCCTTCTGGATGTGCCTGCTGCAAGGCAGGGCTGCAGCAGAGGAAATGGTGACTGGGAGGAACGAGCCCGTGAGTAAACAAGAGCCAGAGTTTGAGCGCGTACGTGGGATCGATGGAGGTGGCTTTGATGGGGGGAGATAGCCCTGACGCCAGCCAAAATGTGGCTGCGAGTTGGAGCTGCCTGCAATGATAGTCGTTAAAAACGCGGCGTGTACCATCGAGGGAGGCACGGCGGGACTCAAATATTTTTCTTTCTCCAAAAGGAGAGGCAACAAGCACGCCTCTGTTCCTGAGGAGAAGGGGAAAAAAAAAAAAAAAAAAAAAAAAAAAAGCGTGCTTTCTTGTGTGTGCATAAAGGGCAGCGTGGAAAAAGAGGAAGAAAAATGGAATATTTATTTAAGTGGCAGAGGGCTTGCTTTTCTGCCGGCCGCCCCTACTGTCTGCTGAGTGGTAGTGGCTAATAGCTGGAGGCGAAACTAATACTTGGCAGTGGATAAGACACAGCGCAGGCCCCCTTGTACGAGGGGCTTGCTAAAGTGCTTGCTTTATGTCAGGGCTGCAAGATGAGTTCATCTTTCCAGGGTTTGTTTGAGTGCACCGGGAGATAAAAGGAGGTGAGGAACCCAGCCCGGCACTGAGACGGTCCTTGGGCAGAGCTTCTCCAATGAGACCAAGCTATTTCCTCCCAGAGTGTTTGATCTGTGTGCTAGCAGGGCGTCTAATATTTTAGATGCGTTGAAATACAAGGTATTAAAAACCTTCCCCCTTTTTCTGTGCACAAGTATATGTCAGCGTCTTTACCAAAACGTCTGCCAGTTCCTGGAAAGCAGATGTGGCACTTTGGGGACACCCAAAAGTAGATGTACTGCAGCGTAGGTGCTGCTTTTCTCTTCACAGAACACCACAGGAACCACCTGGGGACGTGGTCTAGCGAGGGACATGTGGAGTGGGCATGGGGGTGTGTTGGACACGGTGATCTTAGTGGTCTGCTCCAGCCTCAGTGATTCTGTGATTCTGTTCAGATGTTCATTGCCAACTGCTCCCCTCATTAATTCAATGGGGAAACCTTAGAAGTTCCCTCATTCTTAAAGGCAGAGAAGCTTGGAGACGAAGTGGGAGTTTCTAAAAAGCGGGATAAGAAAAGAAAACCTCCACACCTGATGGGCATGTTGGAAGCTGGGAGGTTAAGCAGATGCAGAGCTCAGTAATTGCTACCAGCCTTTGGGCCCCAGATGAAAAGCTCCACGCTTGTCTGTGGCCCCTCCAGCAGCACTTGGATGGGACAGCAGCAACATTTGGCATTCGTGAAGGGTTTGGGAATGGCACTGTGGGCATCACAGCTATCTTGTGTTCCAGCAGAGCGATGGTTGTGAGTGTTGAGATGAACCTGCCTATGAAATTTGGGTGCTCAGCATCTTTCCTGCCTGCTGTCTTACTGTTCTCATCAGATATGAGCTCCATCATTTGATATCTCGAAATGTGGGATTACTTGCTTTGTAAAGAGCAAAGCTCTCTGACATCTGCATGGTTGTCCCATGCCAAGCTCTTCGTTTCAGAGGGTTGTGAGCTGTGGCTGAGGACAGTTTTGCTTCAGGAATGTTGTAAGTCAGTAAGACTGTTGGGGTCAGGTTTTTGATAATGCCGTAAGTTTGGTGAACATAGTTTTTGCAACCACTGTAGAAGTACTGCACAGAGACTCCAAAACCTTTCGTCACCACTTCTCAGTGCATCACGTGGGCACTAGGAATCTTGAATATTGAACCTCAGTATCCCTAAGTAGAGCCCACTGGAAGCATGGTCCCCATTTACCCTGGCCGTTGCCATCTCTGTGGGATGTAGCTGCAGGGCACACATTCTCCCATGGCTTCAGAAGGCCCAGGACATCAGCTCCAATATTAGGGGGCAGAGATGTTTCTTTTTAATCCTGCGTGGCAGATGGACATAAATGCAGGTAAACTTTTCCCATCAGGGCTGAAGTCCGTTATTGCTGCAGGATTTCTTTCCCAGTTCTGGAGGAAACAGACATGAAAATGGGACTTTAACAGTGGTTGGAACAGGCGATGGGGGGAGGAAGGTCATGTGGCATTTTGGAGGAGGTTTGGACTGCATGGAGGGCTTGGTGTGAGACCGTGAGCATTGCCCATGGCCAAGGGTATCCCGCCGGTTTTTGCTGCCTCCTCACTTGCCCAATTACCCCACCTCCCTCCCCTTAAATTTGCACAGTTACAACTCAAGCTAAACTCTTAACAAAGCTGCTTAATTCAAAGATCGCTAATGGGGAGGAGAGCCCATTCCCCTCAGGGGAATCTGAGCCTGAAAAGAAATGGGGCTGTGGGGATGTGCTTGAAATCCTGTGCATCAATGGGGTCTCTGAAGCAAAATAATGGCATCACTCCACGTGTGAGTTAATCAGAGCTGATGGCACGGATGCAGAGGGGTCAGCAGGCCACGGGCGCGTGATGTATTGTCAGGGAGCTTAATGCAGGGCTGGCACATTGCAGAACTCCTTGCTGAAATCCAAGAGCAGTTTTCTTTTAACTGGAGGTAGGAGCGGTGCTATTGTCCAGCAAGAGGTTAATTTGCCCTCTCCAGGCCCTTGTAGGGCTGAGGTTCCCATGTTCTTTCTAGAGGCACTGTAAATACTGCAGTGAGCTTTGAGCAAATTTCTGGCAATCTTTGTCCCTCCCAGCTTCCTTGAACGTGATTCCTAGAAAGAGGAGATATTTCTTGTTCTGGAGAGAATTCCAATGGCTTTATAGGAGGACATATGTAGTTCAGAGAAACTGCTCCCCTGGGGCATGAAATGCCTTCTTGAGTTGCATGTTCCCCACGGGAACACCCGCATCACTGTCAAAGAATATTACATAGAGGTGATAGTGCCAGGTCGTTCATCCGAGTATTTCATGGACATCCCCAGCACCTCGGCTCGATGAGTGTTGGCCTGTGGAAATGAGAGTGTGGAAGCATGGAATGCTGGAGGAGCTTGGGACCTGCCAGGTTCAGGGGTGGCTGAGCTCCATGGGATCTGGAGAGCGGGCCACTGGATCACCAGACTTTGCTCGAGCCATCTTTCCTGGTGGCATTTGACACAACTGATTAAAACACAAGCTTTGGGTTAGAGACGAGCTTTGAGTTGGAGACGTTAGTTGATGATAAGCTTTGGGTCGAAGAACAAGCCTTGAGTCGAACTCAGGTTCTGTTCCCACGTGAGCAGAGCAGGTGTGTGTGGGAGTAGCTGTGCCTTTGCCCTCAATGCCTTAATCTGAGGTGGTCACAGCAAACCTGACTTCTGCTCTTCTTTCCCCACAGACGCCAGCACGTCGCCCGATGCCGTGAAGAGGAGCCATTGGTGCAACGTGGCCTACTGGGAGCACCGGACGCGCGTCGGCCGCCTCTACACAGTGTACGAACAGTCTGTCAGTATATTTTATGACCTACCTCAAGGAAACGGCTTCTGCCTCGGACAGCTAAACCTGGAAAACAGGAGCGAGACTGTGAGAAGGACTCGAAGTAAAATCGGTTACGGGATTTTACTCAGCAAAGAACCGGACGGTGTGTGGGCTTACAATCGCAGCGAGCATCCCATCTTCGTCAACTCCCCGACACTGGACATCCCCAACTGTAGGACTTTGATAGTGCGCAAGGTGATGCCGGGCTACTCTATCAAGGTGTTTGACTACGAGAAGTCCTGCCTCCTGCAGCACACGGCCGAGCTGGATTACGCGGACGGGCCCTACGACCCCAACAGCGTGCGGATCAGCTTCGCCAAGGGCTGGGGGCCGTGTTACTCGAGACAGTTCATCACATCTTGCCCGTGTTGGCTGGAGATCTTGCTCAGTAACAATCGATAACAGTCAGCCTCTGACGAAAGGAAAACAAAAAAGAAAGACACAGACTATCCCAAATATCATCTACCTAGATTTAATATAAAGTTTTATATATTATATGAAAATATATATTATACTTGTAATTATGGAGTCATTTTTACAATGTAATTATTTATGTATGGTGCAATGTGTATATGGACAAAAAACAGAAAATGCACTTTGGCTTATATAATTCTTTCAATACAGATTTAAAGAAAAAAAAAATTATACAGCAAAAATAGGAGAGAAAAGCCCTAATTTTGATGTATGGTTTTTTTTGAAATATTATTAATACCCAGACAAAAAGCTAATACCAGTCACTCATTGATAATAAAGTATTCGCATTATAGGGGGGTTTTTTAATTGTCTTTTTTTTTTTTTTTTTCCTGACTGATGCTCAGAGCAGCATTTGCTCATGCGCTCTGCAGTCAGGTGGGATTTCCAGAGGGGTGACCACTGTCTCCCATCTCAGCCAGGCCCTCACAAAGCTGTACGTCAGTCTTTGGCAGGCTGCAGTTGTCTCCAAGAGGAAGGAAATGATGAAAACGAGGATGGTTTAAGAGAAGGGAGAGGGAAAACTCCCACAGCTGTGATGAGACAAAATGTGATGGAGACATGGTGATGATGGAGACATGGTAAAATAGTTTGTGCGCATTGATGGGCTACAGTGCTTGTGTGAAGAGCAGAGCAGACTGTGGCCCTAAAGGCTGCCCAGTAGGACCAGTTTGCACAGGCATCACCCCGCTGATTCCAGTACCTGCCAGACGTGTTCAGTGGTTGAGAAACCAGCGGTGGTTTGGGTGAACTCAGTGTTGGGTGGATCCTCAATTGGAGACACCGTAGCGTGGGTATGTTGGACAGTGCCTGACCTCGTGTCGCTAGTTGAAGTCCTCTGCTGCATTTTTTATGGCCAGTGACTGGTGCCGCCAAGTTCTATTACAAATCCACGTGCGTTTGCTTCTGAAGTCGCAGCTCCTGGAGTCCAGTGACTTCAGAAGCACCTTGGCTTTTACTGTCAAGGGAATGATTTTGTAGCCCTCGTGTTTATGGAGAAGAACGTGCCACGAGACCTCCGTAAATGGCTCAGAGCTCAGAGACTAAACCAGGACCTAGGCTTAGAGAAGATGGCTCCTGGCATACCTCGGGGTTCCTCCAGCAGCCACGAATGAGCCCAGCTTGGAAAAGGGAGCACATCCTGCAGGAAAGACACAAACCTGGCACGGACATCGGGGAGAGGCACGAGCAGGAATGTCGCAATGACGTTTCCACAGATCATTTCTCAAATTATAACCATACTTGAAACGATACGTAATTGGGACCACATTGGTCGAGTTCACGCAGCATCAGTGCTAATACTGACATCATTAATTTTTGTTTGTGTTACAGCCATTGTTGTCAGGGAATGGTGTCAAAACATGTCACAATCGTTTAAAGGCAGTTTTCAAGAGCTTTGCAGGGACGTTTTTATCCCGTGTGGCTTAGATTTGGTGCGCTGTGCCATACCACCTACATCACTCGCTGTATCACTTCCATACGGCTGGGGAGAAGATTGATTTCAAGATTATATTTCCTGCTTTCTTTTCAGAAAGAGTTTTGTAAACACTGCCTTCATTTTAAGTTGCAGGAACCAGCCCAAACCTGACTGGCTTTTCCCAGTGCCGCTCCGTGCACTCCTGCGGTGACATCGCGTTGTCCTGCTTTGCATCAGGGAGAGGATTGCTCACGTGTTGAAACTTGGAGGGTTAAGGTCGGGGTTGCCGTTGTGCAATCCACTGATTGTGCTCAGTTTTTCATCTTCTATTACTCGCGTGCTTCACCAGGAATAAATCTCAGTTTTCTTCTAGCTGACAGCGAGGCTTTACAGGGAATAAAGAGGGTTTTACAGAGAGGCAGTGAAATCAGACATCAAATGTTCATTTCTGCCCTATTTCTCCCCTTTAATGCTTCACTGTAGCCGTTCAGACTTAAACCCTTTTAGAGAAGTTGTAGGACCACGAGCGACACGGTCTACCAGAAACCTTCCTTGCAGCATCTGTGATAAATAAACCTTCTGCTGACTTTCAGTACCAAGCTAGGCAGGCAGAAGCAGACATTTTCTGCAGAGAGGACTTTTTCCCCTCCAGGAGCTCACAAGTGCTAATGACCCAATGGGTCCCAGCTGTGTTCCCCAGGTGCAGGTGCTTGCTCGTTTGCCCCAGCTCCTATAGAAGGAGGGTAACAGCCATGGGTGCTAACGATGCTGTGGGTCCCAGCTGTGCTCCTCAGGTGTTGGTATTTGCTCATCTGCTCCCAGCCCCTATAAAAATGGGTTGGCTGCACCCTTAGCACTTCTAAGAGTCTTTCGGCTGCTCCTGGCTGTGTGTCTCTCCTGAGATGTTTCTGGTTGTTCAGCATCTATGGTAAGTGTTTTGTTGTTGGTTTTCTTTGTACTGTAAGGTCTTTGTGGAATTGTGCCTTGTTTATGGAGTGATGAACAGGAGCCGGAGGGTTATTGTGAAGGATGTGCTTTGCTTGTGGCTGAAGCTTGGCTGTGCTGCTTTGAGTGAGGTTCTGCTCCCTGCGGAGCACCAGGGCTAGGGTGCTTTGTGTTGGAGCTCGTTTTGGTGGTTTTTCTGGGCTGAAAAGATTTTGGCGGTCAACCATATGGTTGCTTTGTTCCTCATGCTTGGATTGTGGGGTCTCACCCTCCCGGGTAGTGTTGTGCTCAAGTGGTTTGCCCAGTCCTGAGCCTTCTGATGTCCTTATGAGTATGGAGTCAGCTCTCTGACCTCAGCGTGGTGTGGTAACTATGGTCTGACTGCCCATAAATCATCTGTGAAGGTTGTGGGGTATGGAGGTACTTTAGCGTGGTGCTCAGACTGCAGGACTCACTGGCCACGTACAGTAGAGGGGCTGCTGGTTTAGGCAGGAGCAGCAGCTCTGTGAGGTCAGGGTGACGTCCCAGTGTCTAGAGCAACCCAAGTCCTGTATTCATAGGCCTCCCAGAGTAGACCTGAGTCATTGTGGCCTTTGTCTGTGTGGACTGATTATTATATCCTCTTAATTTGAGTTATGGTGCATCTGAAGAGTGTGGAATGAGCTGGTGAGGAGAGGCGAGCTGACACTGGTAGATCCTGGAGGTATTTGCTGTCCTTAATGCTGTTATAACTACAGAGCATCTGCTACTGTCTGGAGCAGAGAAGTGTATGCTAGAGGGAACCATGTTCAGCTGTCCTTGGAGAGAAAGGCTGCAATTGAGTTGGACTTGCTGAGCCTCAGAGGTTCTTCCCACCTGGAGGTGTTCTGTCATGCTGTGGTTGTCCTGCTGCAGTGTATTGTTTGCCACTGTTCTTGAGGGGCTGTCAGTCTTCAGACCATCTTCCTCCTCCTCAGGGTTTTATCTCTGCAGTAGAAACATGGAGGATGCATATGTTCTATGTGTAACTAAAAGCTGAGTATTTTCTCCCTGCGTAGGAGCTGGCAAGGGGATAAAATAAATCCCTGTTGGTTCGGGGGGGTGAGATGAAGGTGCTGCTGCTTGAATTCATGATCTCTGTGAAGAATGAGATGTATTCAGCTGCTAGTTTGGGCAGTGCAGCATCCCAGGGCTGATCCCAGTGCCATCTGTGCAATAGGTGTGGCTGTAGGAGAGCTGGAGGTGCAGTGGTGAACTGTGGAGCATCCAGAGTGATTTCCTGTAAATAACTCTGCTGTTCTCAGAGGTCCCACGTTCTGTTTGGTGTGTGATGGAGCATTGCTTGGTGGATAATCCTTCCTATATGCCTAACTTTCAAACGTGGTGGTGCAATGCACAAAGTGGCATCTGTGCTATACGCACTGTGGGAACAACCCGAAATTGCTCTGAAACTCGGCTGGCTTACAATTATATTGGATTCTATTAAATTAAAACACATAGCACATATATTACACAATAAACCACAGCTATTTCATGGATCAAATTAAGTTTTATTTGGGCAAATTACAACCTTTCTTACAGTTGGGCCTTTGTGAAACCATTCCTTTTTAATAAAAGCAGGCATTTTTGGCAAGAACTCCTAAAGAGTGCATTCCCAACAACTGCATATACTGTTGCTATTCTTTCTGGGGTATATGTGCCTAATTATCTTCTCCTACTTAGGAGTGGTTCAAACAAGTGCTATCTTCCCCTTCCTCCTCCCCCACGCCTCCCTTCTGCTGGAGTTTCTTATTTCTGCCTGTTTTTATTAGCTTGGCTATGGAAGTCAGCAGAGAAATCTTCTCGTTAAAAGCAGGAGCCCATTTCCCAGAATTTCTGGGGAAAATGTGACTCTGGGAGTCAGCTTGGGGCACAGAGAGCGCTGGGGGAGTGCTGGGCTGGGGAGAACACAGCTCCTTAGTGCAGAAGCCGTGCAAGAGACCAAGGTTTGGGGGCAAATCATGGTGTTTCTTGAGGCTCGTGGTGCTCCAGCTGCTGTGGCATGAGGTTCTTCCATTGGTTTGGAAGGATGCAGGCTCTGGTTTTAAGGCTGAGATGTTTAATAAGGGCTTGGTTTCTGCTGCAGCCTTCCCCTGTGTGGGAACAGCGAGGTGTGTGCAGGGCGACGTGCCAGAGCCTGCAGGACGTCTGTTGTGGTTGCTCATCCTTGCGTGGATTTTGTTAAAATTGAGTAAATGGCTCAAAAACGGTGGGGATGGGGCAGCTCACTCCCACACCTCCTTAGGGAACTTGGTGGGAACACGAACCCCATCGCTGTTCCTCGGCTCTGAGCAGTGCTGGCTGCTTTTCCTGCCTCCTGCTTTCCGTTGGCTGCGTGGTGGGATTCCAGCTACCGATATTTTCTGGGAATTACTTTTCTCACGGTATTTTCAGCCTGGACCAGGAAACAGAGGAAATGTCCCAAGTACGGTCTTCCTTGGGCGACATCATTGTGACTTTAGGACCAGTGAGACACAGATAACCCCCACCCAACCTTCCGTAATCCCAAATGCACAGCACAAGAGCTCTGCAGCTCTTAAGCCGATGTTTCCTCACAGAGCAGCCCCATGTGTAGGCTGTCCTAAGGCTCATATAAGCAAGGTAGGAGCAAAGACTGTGTCCTTAAGGATGCCCCAGTGGGGCTTTCCATCTCTGTACCTTCTTGTAATCCTGGTGCAACACTGGAGTGTGGTGTGCTTGCTCAGCTCTGGCTTCGTGTATTTTTGTGCTCAGTTGTGTGCATGGATGGCTCAGCATCACCTCTGGGCGTGGGGAGCCTGGTCGGACGGGGACACAGGGAGTGCTTTGAGCTGTGACTGTGGAAGAAGCTGTCCTAAGTGCATTGCACAAAGCTTCAAAGCTCTTTGTCTGGGTTTTCCAAGTCCTTCTGGGCACTATTGTCATAAGATCAAGAACTATTATTCAGCCTCCCAAATAACATCTGATGTTGTTTAAGGAATTGTTTGGCGTGGTTGCGTCTGTGGGAGGGGGGTTAGTGCTGGGGGGTGGAGGGGAGCTGCTGCTCAGAGGCTGTGGGCTGGCAGCATCCAGCCTGCAGTCCCGGTGAGGGGTCCTTGGGTGGTTTCACCACTTTACATCTGCCATCGGGTGCTTGCTCAGTGTTTCCCCATCTGCGTGTTGGTGCTGTGAGGTCAGGCTGGGTAGCAGCGCTGTGGCATGTGCTGTGGTTTGTCTGTATCTTGCCTGGGAGCTGTAGAGAGCGGATAGTGTGACCTGATGCAGGCAGGTCACGAGGTTCCTTTCTAAAGTGACTTCTAGAGTTGCTGCTTTTATGCATTTATTTGTTTTCCAAAATGGAGGATGCCTCTGTCCTGTTGCCTTCTTCCCAGCACTGCCCATTGCTGCTGTCGTACAAAATTGCAGCGCAGGAGCTGCTGGCACTTCTCGGTTGCTGCTTCCTCTGCTCTGGGGACCTGTGCTGGGGCAGGAACCCATGAGACTGCCACAAACCACTTCTGATGTTCTCCTGGTGCTGCTTTGTTGTGGTGTTTTTGGGGTCACAGCTCAGCTCCATCCCCAGAGTGCACTCCTCTGGTGTATCAGGGCGGTAAAGCACAGAGAAAAAACTGAAATTGATGAGGAAGGGAAGAGGCCCCAAAGCTGTGCTCTGGCTGTGGGTCGGGAAGGACACTTTTTCCACCTGTTCATTCACCTCATCCCTGGTTGTCTGGGTTATTCATCCAGCATCTGTGGCTCCTAGCATCTTCCAGTTTTAGTCATGTTTTCTTAAGCTTGATGGTGCTCCATCCCATGCTGCTCTCAGTAGGGATGTGTTCTCTTACAGAACCCCAGTGATGATTAACACCTCTTTCTTGGAGAGCTGTGCCCCTCCAGGGCAGCAGGGACACCCCTGGAGCCGTGATCAGTTCCTTGGGAATCTGTGATGTTCTAACTCTCAAAGGATGCCTGAGGGGAGGGTGGGAAGAAAATCCCCTCTAACCTCTGGAAATTGCTTTCCTTCCTCTTCTCCTTCCCAAACAGCATAATTAACAGAAAGAAACGTTGCAGAGCTGTTAGTTTTGAAGGTCTCGTATGCCAAGCTCGAACACGTAGAGCTTCACTGAGCAGGCACTGAGTGCTTGGAACAGTTAATCATTACCCAAATGGTGTCTGAGCGAGTCTGAAAGGATTGAAGAATTATGAAACTGTAACGAGGGAGGCCCGCTCTTGGCAAAAGTTGAAGTGATTCAAATGCTGGGGAATTCAGTGTGTTTTTCTTTCTTCCGAGGACTTGGTGAGGCAGTCCATAGTCCTGGTTGCGTGGTGAGGACTGAGCAGTCCCATCAGCCCGATGCTGTGAGGACTTCTGCAGTGACAGAAGCACTGGAGCTGTTTAGAAATAGCTTTGAGTCTGCAATTAACTCCCTGAAACTCCCAAGTGTGGAGATCTGTGGTTGTGATGGTTTGGTGCTAGATCTAAAGGAGAAGTGGACAGTATTGTTGGTAGGTGGATGGTTGGACTAGATGATCTTGGAGGTCTCTTCCAACCTAAAGGGTGCTGTGGTTCTGTGGTTCGAAGCTCAGGTTGTGGCCTGGGGGCAGGTGCAGGTGGGAGCTCATCTCTTAAAGAAAAGGAGGAAAAAGCTAAAAACACCTTGCTCCTCTTCCTCTCCTTGTCTGATTTTTTTTGGCTGCTTCACTTGCAGCTGGTCCTGGAAAAGCTGCACAGAGGTGGTCAGAAAGGCTCTTTTTGCCTTGCTCTGAATGCATCCTAGCAGGGAAGTCCCCACTGAGTTGTGTTGCTGTTGCATGCTGCTGAATCCCCAGGCATTGTATTGCTCCTGGTATGTTTATATATGCAGGATGTGTTGCTGTTGGTGTAACCCCTCAAATCACAGCCATGTGCGTTAACTTGGGCAGCAAGCCTCTGTCTGAGGTGACTGAGTGTGTGGTGTCCTGATGGGAACTGACCTCGATATTTATTTTCCTTTCTAGTAAAACTTGATAGCCATGTCCTTGAATTCTTCCATTAGTAAACATCTCAGGAAAAAGCTTGTGTATCAAGCAAGATGCAGAAGGGGCCATGTGATGATTCTGGAGTTGGCTGTGAGTATTGTACTTTACTTGGAAACCAGGCAAGAAAGAAGCTTCCAGAAGGTTTATAAGAGCATCAGGATAGCACTGCATAGAGTTTGTGTTCATAAAAATAGAAGAAAGCTGTGAGGCAGTGTTCTTGTGTGACGCTGTGATTTCTTTGGGATGAACAGTGGTGGCAGAGAAGGAGGTGGGAGATCAAGAGGGATGTGAGCAGCCCTTCCTCTCCTGTGCCTGATTGCCCTTAGACCTTCCTCCTTGTGTCTTCAGTAGTGTGCATCAGAGAAGCAAAGCAGAGCCCTACAGAGCTCCTGGTTGTCACCTCGTAGGGTGGTAGTCCTTGAGTCAGCGGAAAAAGCCTCCCTGCAGGCAGATGGCATGGGGAAGAGGAGGAGATGAACTTTCAGAACTCGCCCTACTTCTCATATGGTTGCAAATGAAAATCACTGCAGGAGTATTGACTGAAGTGTTCCCTTTCAGTTTGGGTAGGGCTGTGCTGATTCCAGTGTGGTGCTGCACATGGAGCAAGAGTGTAATTTAGGGACTGGGTGAACCCAAGGGCTGTGATCCTGCTGTCCCTTTGCTGCATGACAATGTTCTGAGCGCCTCGAAGATCCCATGAGCACTGCAGCGCTGGGCAGTGCAGGTCCTGGGTCAGCATCACTCCCGTGGTGCTCCCACCCCATTGGGGTGACTGGTGCTGCAGGGAGAGGTGCTGCTTGTGTTGCCTTCTCATTAAAAGAGGGAGGGAGAGGAGCATCAAATGGACCCCACGAATCCCACCCTTGTCTTGCTGCATTACAAACATCTTGGAGCTGAGGCTGCCTGTGCTGTCAGTGCTGGAGGAGGATTTCTGCCAAGACACTGACCCCTGGTGGATTCTGCAAATGTCTTTTCATCTATTCTTTTTTTTCCTCTTTGAAAGGCAAAATATCCCCTTTCAGACCTTTGCTTGGTCCCTTGCAGTCCAAGGCTATCAGAAGATTTATTATTAAACGGGGGCTCCGGGGTGATTTATGAAATTACAGCTGAGCCACATTGTGTGCTGGTTACAAATTGCAAAGATATTCCATGGGACGTGAGCTCCAATGAGCCTGGGATATATTACACTATGGGGAAAAGGGGAGCTTAAAACCAGCTGGCCGATGGCAACAGCTACAGGCACTTCTCTTTGATGGGAAGTCGATATACATCTGGGTTTAATACAAAACACGATGCACTGACACCAGCTTTTGGAATATCTTATACAAACTGGATAATTTTCACTTGTTGTTTTTCCAGAGCTGTTGCACCACTTTGTCCAAAGCTAGATTCCTTTTTTCCTGTCTCCGCACGTGTTAGCGACTTCTTGTTCAGCTTCCCAAAGAGCTGGGGATAGTTTCCCACCAGTTTCCAGAGGGAGAACTTCTCTGTGCTCTGCTGAGCTCCAGAGCTTGCAGGCAGTGATGCTGCAGCATATGTGGGATCGCTGAGCTGAATTGGCTACCTATAAACACACCCCAGATGTTAGCAGGGAAAAGGAAACTGGAATACATCAGGAAGTCTTTGGAGTCAATCCCTCCCACGGAGACCCCTCCTCGAGCTGCTAATGGCTGCGCTTCTCCAGGAGCCATCAGGGAGGTGGGAGTGCGCAGGGCTGTATGATGTGTGTCATGCGCAGCTCCAAAGCCTCCTGGTCAGTGGGATTCCCCATGAGCTGGGATGTGGTGGGCTGCGAAGCTCTGTAGTTGTTCTGGAGACAGACCCTGTGGAGCTGTGCTGACTGACAGCATCTGGATAAAGGGCTCATGCCATTCACAGATGGCAGGCGTTGGTAACCCATGAGTGGGAGGACTTGGTGAAGTGATGTCGTGCCTGAGATCTGCAAACAGATTGCTATTCCCTTGGATCAAAGCGTTTGAAGCAGTTTCTGTACGAGCCATCTTGTGCTGGAGCTCGTTAGTAAGTGACAGTGCTCTCACTTCACTCCCTTGATGGGGTAACGCGTTGTTGGGCACTGACTTTGTGCTTGGCCTGAGTGAGTGTAGTTCTTAGACCTGGTTGGGAAAGTTGAGTGGTAAGTTTGGAGCTGCTTGCGTTTGGGATATAGATCAACTGTTATTCATAACCAATTCTGGCGTGTGTCCCTTTCCAGTAAATAATCAGAAAACCTGAAGCAGCTGAGCAGGGAGCAGGTTGTATCCTTCCTGCACCACCCTGATCTTCTGCATTGGGATGGGCCATTCCTTAACTAGATGCTGCCTCCCATAGTGAACTCTTCACCCTGGGGACAATTCTCCCCACTTTTATCTATTTAAGCCCAGTGTGCCCCCAGCTCCAGGTGTTGTGCTCCATTTCCTTTGCAGACCAGCCCCGGGTTGGAGTCCTTGCACCTTCACAGCCAATGTGACCCAGCTCATCCTGGTGCTGACTCCAGGGCACTCTGGCTCCTGCAATTGCCTTTTTAGGATTCTCTGGACCAAAGTGTGCTTTCACACGCAGCCCCTGGAGCACCCTGTGGTCTGGCCTGGGAGGAGCACTGTGAGGAACTGTAGATTTCTGCAGCACCAAGCAGTCCTGGCCATGTGAGCAGCATTGTGAAATACCAGCATGGCTTTCTGAGATACTAATTAGGGATGGACAAACCAGAGGGAGGAAAATAAGAAATCCCTTTGCACTCTTTCTGAGGTTAAAGAAAGTTCAGCTCACTTTCTGCCTCCCCCCTGTTATTCTTCCCGGTTGTGCCGGCTCTTCTCATCCAGGTTCCAGCAGGGTTTGGCTGCGGAGCTGCTGGAGTGCTGGGGAGGTTGTACTGTCACAGCAGGATCTCTAAACCATGCTGGAAGAGGCTGGGAACCTAAAGATGAGTTATGGATGGGGATGATGCTCTGTTGGGAGAGCTGTGCAGATCCAGGGTGCAGGGTTTGGCTGTGGGTTGGGGGTGCCCACCCCAGCTTGGCCATCTCTTGCTCTGTCCTTCCCATGGCAGGAGTGGTTCAGACCACTTAGATGACAGCAGCACAATCCTAACGTGTTTGTCTGGTAATGAAGGCTCTGCGTCTAGTGCAGGATTCCTCTAATGCATTAGGAAATAGTTATCATTTTTCTTTGGCACTACATTCTGCATTTGATAAGCAATTGCCTTTGGCTAAAAGCAATGCCAAGATTTTAGTGCTTGCTACAGAGCTAAGTATGTAATATTGCAATGCATGTAATTGGGATAATTTAACACCCCTCCAGCAGAGCACAGGAATGGCCTCTTCCCTCACTGCTGTTTGGGTCTGTTTTTTTTTTTAATAACTCTTGCAGCCATTTGGGATGTTTTTTTTTTCTTAGTGGAAGTTGAACGTGTTCCTTGTTGAAGTCACTTATTTTTGAGCTTTGAGCAGAAGCTTATTTGCAGTGGGAAACCTCGAGTCAGCCACATCCTGGCTCAGTAACTGGGAACTTGGGAGCTGTGGTCCCTAATCCCACCTTAGGCTGCTTTGCAAGGGACTGTCAAATGAAGATGACACTTTGACTTCTGATCCCTGTGTGGTTCTGCTGATGTCCTTTTTATTGTGATCACAGAAACATAGAATGACTTTGGAGGGGCCCTTAAACACAGTTTTGTTCCAAGCCCTATGCCATGGGTGCAGTTGCCAACCACTAGATGAGGCTTCCCAGGGCCACATTCAACCCGGTCTTGAATGCCTTCATGGATGGGGCAGCCAGTGAAAGTGGGAGAGTCATCTGGGGGGTGGCTCTCATTCTTGGGGTGGGGTCAGCAATGGGACTGTCCTCCCCTCTTGTCTAATGGCACCAGATGCCCTGAAATCCAAAGCCAGGTCCTCTGCAGCATCCTCAGAAAAGCTCTTTCAGGGCAATTCAGATCTCATTAGAAGCAGGAATGACAGGCTGCTGCCAGGGCTCCTGCTCTGTGGAAGCTGTATTTCTGGCTGAGCCTTGCTCTGGGTGATGGGGCTGGATTCATTTGCATCAGAATACCTGATTTCCTGATCTGAGCAGCTCTCCAACCTTTTGATCTTTATGAGCATATGCACGCTCGGAGATGGATTCAGCTGAGCTGTGTATGGGGTTGCACTGAATAGCCTGCAATTAAACCTCATGATCTTGCAATGGTGTAGGGCGTGTTTGGGTAAAATCTTGATGAATTTTAGCAGGAGAGCCTGCTTTAAGTGGTGCAGAAGGGGTTGATATGGGTCGAGGCTGGCCCTTCTGCAAACCCAATGGAAGCCCAGGCTGCTGGGGCACCAGCACAGCAGTGACCTGGTCCTCCCCGTGGCCCTTGGCTAAGGAGCAGCTCTGATTTTAGGATGATGCTGGTCAGCCTGTCCCTGCTCATGCACTTTTCAGAGTGTCATACTGTTGCTGGGAATCTGATTTCATTCAATCAGCATCCAGTGGCCCAGCAGGAGCTGAGGGCTGGGGAGTGCCTTTGCTGGGGAGCTGAGCTGAAGGCAGACATGAGGTCCTGCCTTCCTGCCAGCCCTGCTCTGCTAATTGAAGAGGCAGTTTAATTTTAGCCTTTCTGGTGATGCTGTTCCTTTCTTAATTAGATCCAGCCTGATAGGAAAGGCAAAAGTTGACTGGAAACCAGCTGGAGGGATTTGCTCTTTCAGTTTAGCAGCAGAGGGAACTGGTTTGGTGCTATGGAAGGTTGCTGCCAGTTGGTAGGGCAAGGCTGCAGGGAAAAGCCATGGTCTCACCTACTGCTGGGTCTGACTGAGCAGTGCTTTGCCCAGGCCCTCTCCCACCAGCACAGCAGGAACCATGGAGCTATTTCTTGGGATGTCACTGCACTCAGCACTGGCCTGAAGCATGGTGTTAGGGTTTGGTGGCTGCTGTGGGTGCACACAGCATGCTCACCCCTATGTACTACAATCAAACCATCAAACAGCTCCAGAACTGCCTGGAAGTATGAGTGCTGAGGTCTGAAACACTCCGTTGTCCATCCTCGGGGCCGAGGGAGATGGTTGGGGCTGTGCTTTGTGGATCTTCCTGGGATGTGGGCAGTGTGCCTGTAGCTGCTGCCAGTGCATCCCTCCAGCCTCCATCCAAGTCCTGTAAGGTTTTGTTTCTGCCTAGAGCACCTGCCTGACAGGTTCTGAGCCCTGGGGTAGCTGGTGGTGATATAAAATGTTGTTGTCTTGCTCCAAACAGGTTTAAAGCGAGCCAGGTGAATCCAGTGGGATGCCTGATTGCTCCGAATGTGGAGTATCACCAGTGCTGCTCTTGCTTTGCCCCTGGGCACTGTCCTGCTCACAGGATGGGAGCCTGGTGCTGAGTGCTGTGGTTTGTTTGATCTGCAGGGCTGCTCTGCTTGCACACGTCTGGAAGCTCTGTTGGTTTTCAGTTTGCATCAGAAGCCTGGGCTCTCCCAGTCTGAAGGACCTACCAAGGCTCCCATCTATGCCACCGAAAAAAGACCTTTCAAAGAGCTTGGAGGTTTTGGAGGGCTGCTTCTCTCCTGAAAGCAGAGGTTGCTTGTTGGTTTTGGAGGCCCACGTTCCCCCTGGCAGCCTTCCACATGTATATTTAGAAAGGAAGATCATACCTTCCATCCCAGAAATACCCAACCTGATGACTTAATTCAGAGGATGAAAGCTCAAAGCTTCCTCCTGAGCTCCTGATGCTTGCCCATCAGCTGTGTGTTTCCTGCTTGACCATGGGTTTCTGCTGGCTTTGGGCCTCCCAAGCTCAATGGAAGCTGGGTAATGGAGCATGGGCCGTATGCTCTCAACTGGTGGTGGCTTCTGGGTGTGCAGCTGCCTATTCTGCATTGACATCTCTGCATCGGGAGGGTTGGGGCACTCAGTCTCATTGGAGCCTTTGTTGCTGGCAGAGGTGATCACACAGCATCCTTTGTGTCTTAGTTTAACTTTGTGTTTTCTGTTGGGGGTACCATAAGAGTTACATCTGTGTGCTTCCAATAAATTAGATAGAAACCTGTATAACTCGCATCCCAGCAAGGTGAACTCTCTAAACAGCTTCCTTTGGGTCCTTTGCTCACACCAATGGCTGCATTTCCTCCGGTGCTTCCTGCTCATGTGGAGCCTCAAAGTACTGAGCCATGCAGATGTATGGGCTGCCCTTCACCCTGACCCCCCTGGGCAGGCCTAACCCAGCTGCTCCATTCCCTTGTGCCCATGTTAAAAGCTGGGATAAGCCAATAACTTAGTGCTGAAGTGGGGTTCCTAAATTTCTTTACCCCTCCCTCCGCAGGGCTTACTGCTTGCAAATAACAAATATAATATTTAATGGCCATGGGGATGTCTGACCTCTGTGAGCTATTGATAAAGCACTGAGACACTCATAGAACAAAGGTCCTGCTCTCTTTCCCAGGCCCAATGAAGCTCAGCCTCATCAGCCACTGCTGATCACCCCATGCTTTCTATTTTTTTTCTCTTCCCCTATCAGCTGGATTATCTGAAGTGCGCTCGGAGTGATTGCAATGTTGAAAGGCCCCAGAGTTAATTGGCATTAAGAATGGTATAGTATTATTAGGTGTGCCTTAATGTAGCAATCTCCTTTTTCTTGTATTGACTCTGTGCTACTGAGTAAACGCAGAGATAAAAGAAGGTGGAATTAGCACTTCTCTTGCCTGCACCAAGGCCAAGTCGCATTATTTTCTTTTCTGTGGGTTTAGGACTAAAAGTAGCTCAGGTATGTGCAAGTTTAAACAAGACAAACCAGGGCCCCATTAAAAATTACTCTCTCCTGGATAATATTCAACATGGGGATTAATAGTAAAGAGGCTGATGTCATCTCAAAGCTCCTGTGACCCTTTGCACTTATTTAGCATGCTGCTGAAATGAAACGTTTGTTACCCAGAAAGCTTTTCCTGCTGGAAAATGTGATACTGCCACCTTTCCAAAAACAGAGGGAGGGATATTGGAAGCAATGTGCAAAAAGTCCTAATTGGCTATTAAGAAACCCCTGTTCCCAGTGCTGCCTGTGCGTGCTGTGTGCATCCTGCTTGCTGTGTGTTGCTTCCTAGGGTGCTCAGCCCTCACCGTGGCACAGAGGGGACTAATGGCACGTGTGTAACTGTGGTGGTGAAGGACTTAGTGAGTGGTTCAGCAGGTGCCAAGCAAGGCTGGGCTTTCTCCCGTGCCCAGTCACTGAATGGTTGGGTTGGAAGGAACCTCAAAGTTTATCCAGTTCCAACCTTCTGCTGTTGAGTTTTCACCCACCAGATCAGGCTGCCCAGAGCCTATTCAACCTGGCCTTGGGCTCCTCCAATGATGGGTCATCCATGGCTTCTTTGGTCTATTGAATGCTTTGGTGCTGAGTTGCTCAGGTCTCTGCTTTTACGAAGAGGTGATGGGTGCCACCACGGTCACCTGTGAGGAATTGCTTTTGATCCATGCCAAGTTGGGGTTGGCTGGGAATAAAAGGACTGTGCAAGGGTTTGGTGGTTTTAGGTTGTATTTAGGATGCTATTCAGTCCCAGCCTTCTTCATAGAGAGTGTCTCTTGCATTTTAATGTCTGTTTCATCTTCTCAGTCTAGGCTGGGCTCTGAAAACCCAACTTGTCCTCTGAGGGCTCAGTGAGTCATGTCCTGCACTGCCACCCTGCCTGGCTGCTGCTAAATTGGGCTGAAAAGGGCAGGATACAACCTGGCGTCTGCCTGGGCTGCAGATCCCTGATAAGCAACTGGGTGTGCTAGAAAATAATGACACAGCCACTCTCATCTCCGGATCTTTACAAACATTAATTAGCAGATTTCACAAGATCAGTTAACCAGCTTTCCCCATGCCCCTAGGGACCAGTAAATATTGCAGCTCTTCCCCAGTGCTAGTGCAGCAGATGCCTTGTGATCAGGTTGGTGTCAACCAGCGCTACCACCCCGTCTCCTTGTGACCTTGCCCATTTATGTCCAAAAATAGTGGCTATGTTCAGGTTGTCCAGTTTGATCTCCTGGATTCACAGGTATAAATAAATGCCCGGTACTCGAGCACTTCCCTTGGGACAGCCCTGAGATCTGCAGTGCCCTGAGCACCTGGGGCTGGAGATGTCCATTGTGGGCATTCCCTCTGCTGGGCTGGCATCAGGCTGATTGCCAGCCCTGCTCCATGTGAGCCGGCACAGCTCCACTCCAAGTCCAGAACCAAGCTGTGCCACAGCCTCTGAAGTTTCACTAAGATCACCTTTTTCCTCAAAAATTTTCCTCCTCCTTAACTTTGTCTTGATTGTTTTGAGAACCATTGAGATGCTTTTTCTCCTTTAGGGATGCTTTTCCATGCAGAGGATATTCCAGCTCTCTGCTGATGCATCTCACGTGGTATTCACAAAGCAAAGGCCCTTTGCTCCAAAGCAACGTACAGAAATTGCTATGAGAATCACAGCGGTAAAACACTCTGTGGTGGGATCATCCTTCTCCTGTGCATGGGGAGGGTGAGGAACCATAAGTGTGGCTGAGTGAACTCCCAGACTGGACTGTATTTGTCCCTGTATTTCAGCAGTCCATTGGGTGGTAATTCTGCTCCTTACCCGCAGCAAAGATGCAGGATGGGGATGGTGTGCAGCCTGCTCTGTGCTGGGGACTGTGTGGGGATTTTCCAGAGGCGTGCCCAGCAGAAAAATGCCACGGGACAGGTAGGGCCTGTTTTTCCCAACCATCGCTCCATGCAGTGTTATACTACTTCAATTATTTAAAGCATTACATGGGGCTTTTAGAGGCTCAGACATGGGGAGCAGTGCCCTGATCCTGCTCCTGAGCAGTAACATAGCTGGGAATCCTTTCCTCTGCTCTTCCTCTTTGCAAACAGGAAGCAGTGGCTTAGCACATGAGATAAACATTGGATGGTTTAGAGATGGGAAAGTGCTCCCATTTCACCAGTGCTTTCAAAGCAGAGCTTGAGAGGTTGCTTATCTGGCCCATGCTGAGCTGTGGTTCTGACCTGGGCCATGAGCTGAATGGACTGACTGCTCTGCAGATGCAACTGGCCCTGAACATCTCAGCTTTCATGGCTCAGCTGGAAACCCCAGTATGCTCAGCTTTGTGTCATTCCAACTGCTGCTGGGCAGATGGTGAGGTGAGAATCCCACCTGACCTGTGTGCAAACCCAGTGTGGGGCTGACACAATGGCTTAACAGATTGATTCCCCATAGGAAATGAGTTAATATCAGCTGGCATCCCAGAGTCAGATGGATGTGGAGTGGTACCCAAAAGCAGAGTTCTGGGTGTCAGTTCTATCCTTCCTTGTTGCTGAGAGGCTCTGTAGAAGTGATGAAAATCACAATTAAAATATTTTGGCCAAAGCTGCCTGTGCAGATGCTGTTGGTATGGCTGGGTTTGTTCAGCAAATGCCTCACTACTGCAGACCAGGATGGTGAAGCCTCCCTGCCAAAACCACCCCCTGACCACAAGCTCTGAGCAACTGTGAGCGCTTTCCCTGTGTTCCTGCTCTCCTGTGAGCTCGCTGCAGGTTGGGGCTTGTGCTGTGTCTGGCACAGAACAACAGTGGTTTCTCACCCAAAGTAGCACTGTTAGTGTGCAGGTGCTGGGCAGGGGATGTCCCCATGTGCCAGCTCTGGCTGGGTTTAGGATGAGGGCACTGTCCAGCCCCACAGCCAAGCGTATCTGCGTGCTGGTGAGGCTGCTGGTTTCCTATCTGGTATAAAATTGATCTACTGGCATGTGAATGTGTTTGGAGTCCAGCACAGTTCTGAGGGGGACGTTTTTTGTTTGGGTCAAGAAGCTCTGCGCAGTGTTTTGGGAGAACTCCTTACTGATGGCTCTGAGCGTTGCACCTCTTGTTGTACTCAGGCCAAAGTCATCCCTGGAGTAACCTGATTGGGGCTGGCAGGAAAAATGTGGGCTATTTTAGGGTGCCAGTCTCTGCAGTTCTTAGGACCTTGTTCACGTGCACCAGCAGCTCAGATACAGCCAGCACTGAAACAGCTTGCAAGGGGAGAAGCATGTTCTATGTAATCCTCCAGCACTGCTCAAACCCAGGCTGATTTGTGCTGGGAGGCTGCTACACCAAGCAGCACTGTGATGCTGCCTTCTGACAGAAAGGTCTGTGCCCTTTGGACTGCACATGTGTGGTGTGTACCATTGAAACTGCTCCTGAATTCATCCCTATCAGACAGCAAAATTGCACTGAAGGGGTCCAGCTTCCCTCTGCCATAAATGCATGGCCAGGGGCTTCCCTTCAGTGCCCCAAATGAAAGCCCTGATTTGTTCCCCCAGATGGAAGTTCATGCAGCTAAAAGGTGTTGGAAATACAAAGTACTTTGGTTCCAGGCTGCTGGGCTGCTCCTGGGGCTCTTCTATGGGTTTTCTGGATTCGTCCTCCACCGGTGCAGGATGTAGGTGTCCCGTTGTGATGCTGGGGAACCTGTAGTTCTGCTGCTCTGAGATGAGGCCAAGTGGGAGGGATCAGCTCCAGGATCACGCTCCTGAAATCTTACTGCTTGATCTTCAAGCACCTTCTTGTCTTGCACTTTGCCTTGATCTAGGAGTCAAATCTCTTTTGTCTGCGTGTCATTGAGCTACAATGAGTTACCAGTCTTCCTGAGCACCAGACATGCTTTGGTTTTGGCCTTTGGCCCTGAGACCTGATATTTGCTTGTATTTACAAGCCCAGTAATTACTGTCCCGAACCTGTTATCAGCATAAATACATACAAGGGAAATTGCAAGGTTATGGTTGAAGCTTGCAGGCTTTTAGACTAACAAATATTTTAGCCTGAAGATGTATTCAACTTTTCTTTTAAGTGGCTCTGGGTAAGATGAGAAGTTGCCTGTCAAATTTGATGGGGTCAGTAAAATTCAACCGTGTTCTACTGTAATTAACATTTGAAAAGAATTTACTTAGGAATTAGCTGTTGGCAGTGAAAAGCACCTCCTTGTATGGAAACAGAGGAAGCCCATCAGGGTCAGTACTGCCCCGCACAACAAGGAGCAAGGAGGGAGATCCATCCATTAGCACTTGTCTCCTGACAGTTCCTCGAAGATTCATCGTGGGGTGTTGGCAAGATCAGCCCCGAGTGTCAGCTCTGGGTCACTGAGGTGTGCAGTGATCATAGCAGCAAGTGCTGAGCTCCTGTGACAGTGACGGGGTGTGATTACAAATGCCAAAGAATGCGGTGGTCTGGAAGATGGAGTGTCATGTACTGCTCTGTGTTCTGGGGAAATCAGCTGCTGGGAAACTGTCTCCACTTAAGCAGTGCTTGAGTGGTGTTTGGTCTTCAGCCACTCTGCTGCTGGTGGAGTTGGGTCCAGTTTCAGTTGGACTGGGAAGAGAGCTGTTGGCCACTGAGAAGTTGGTAACCTTCTTGAAAGTGGTCCTGTGTCATCATCACTTCGTGATAACCACTCCAACTTCAGATTTCAAAGCATTTGGGGGGGGGGGGGGGAATCTGTTTTGTTGAAATCACAGGGAAAATGGTATTTTAGTTTATTAGAGGCTTGGCTGCTTGACTCTATCTGCAAAACTCAATGGGATCTTTAGGGGGACAGTAGTGTTGCTTAACAGTGCTCTGCAGTTAAGGCTGAAATTGTAATGGCAGACACCCGAAGGCTTTTTTCAGTTGTCATGGGTTAGAGCTGACTTCAGGAGGTCTGGGGCTTAGTGAGGAAAGGTGGGTTTGGATAGCCCAGTGCCATTCCTATGCTGTTAACTGCTCACGTTAGGACAGTTTGTCTTGGTTTTGTAGCGTTTGAGCAGGAAGCCTCCATTTCCAGCAAGGGGCTTCATGCTCCCTTTGGCTCTGGGCTGGGCAGAGGGCGACTTTGAGTGGCAGCTGAGAGACAGAATGGGCACGGAGAGGTGTGCAGTATGCAGTCATTTGGGAGCTTAATCCTTTAATGTCCCCTCATCAAGTGGGTCAAAATATTAATAATAGAAGACTTTCTCATGATGATGTGAACTGTAATTCAGGACACCTTTTGTATTCAGGAGCTTTATGCAGAGGAGAGGGCTGTCTTTTAATTTAGCATTCTGCTCTGCATAAAGCTCCTGTCTCTTCCAGAAGCAGTGTTGGGAGCAGCAGAGAGCTGTTCTGGCAGCACTACAAAGGGCTCAGCGCAGGTATGGGGTGAGAGCAATGTCCTTTGGGTGAAAGAGGTGTGGGGAGAGCGATCTGCAGACATTTGGCTTCAAAGCTAGTGGTAATTACTGCATTGAGACTGTATCAGCAGGCAGGGCCATGAGTCAAGTGGGGCAGGAATAGCACTTCTCTGGTGGTGGTGTTGTCTCGATGTCTGAACTCCGCACCAGTGTGATGCTGGGCAAGCAAGAACTCCACCTGGAAGTGCTGTGGCTCTGAGCTGGGGGCTGCTGTGTGTAACATCACCGTCTTTGGTGCATTCATCCACTGAGAATCTGTGAACGTGGCTAGACTGTAATTGCTTGTAATCTTAAAACCGTGAAAAGAGAAAATTAGAGGTGGGGTGGGTGGCAGCAAGATGGGGCTTGTAAGGTGCTGGCAGCCCAGTGCTGTCTGTGCTCCTGGCAGGTCTCTGCCTTCCTTGGGTACTCCTCTAGGTCTCATCTCATGTGTCCTCCTGGCCCCATGGTCACTGTAGAGCCTTGTGCTGTGGAGTGAGCCTCTCTGAGGTGAGGTTTGCTTTCCTCAGTGTATGCAAAAAGGCAATATCCTAGTCAAAAATCAGGGAATTCACAGTAGAACTGAATGAATGAGATCAGGATGTGCTCGTGGTACTCAGCATAAGCAGTAGAGGTCATGTATCCCAAGACATCACCACGCTAGTTAAGGAAAATGTTTGGCTGCACAGGGTTGGAGCTACTGAGCCCCACCACCTTCCTAGAATCATAGAATATCCCAAATTGGAAGGGAGCCGTAAGGATCGAGTCCAACTCTTGGCAACCTTAAACAACCAAATCCCAGCTTTCCTGCACATCTCACCTAACAGTGCTTCTTCCCCTTGGTGCTTCCAGAAAAGATGCTGAGGAAGGTGGTCATGGTAAATGCCTGGAGATGAGAGTGTGGAGAGTGGTGGGGATGGGTTGTTAGGTAATGGGAGTCCTCTCTAGGCCTAGGAGTGCTGCAGGTGTCCCCTGTGCCATAGGGACAGAGTGTGGCAGTGTCCCCACAGCATCATAGAATCATTATGGGAGAAGTCCTCCAGGATCACCAAGTTCAACCCCAACCCAACCCCACTGTGTCCACTAACATGTCCCTCATCCCCATGGTTCTGGATCACCTGCAGAGGCAGTGACCCCCCCCCCCCACCACCACCTCCCTGGGCAGCCTGTGCCCATCTACTCTTTCAGAGTCCCTGATATCCATCCACCTGCCCTTTTGGGGAGGCCTTTCTGAAATGGGTGGACTTGCTGCAGGCTGAGCCCTGGGAGCATCCCGTGGCTCCAGGCTGACTGCTCAGGGACAGTGGTGGGAGGCAGATGGCAATGTGGAGAATGTCCCCTTTTTGTCGATCCTGGGTCACTTTCCCTGCTGGGGACAGCTTAAACAGAGGAGTACACAGGCAGTGTCAGACACTCCCTCAGCTGCTGTCGCCAGTTTTTATCTCAGAGCATAATAGCATTGAAGGGAAAGGGTCTAATCTCTGCAAAGGCGCTCATGAGACTTTTCTTCCTAAAGAGCCCTTGTGCCCTGGAACAATAACTGCTGTGGATGCATTGCCAGCCTGGGGATGCTGATCGTGCTCAGACCCGTGGGCACTCCTTTCCCAGGGCTGCTGGGGTCTCAGCACCTCGCTGCCCACGCAGGGCTGTGGGGTCGGATGTTTGGCCATGCGATGACGATGTGTCTCGCCAACATGGCAAATCCAGGGCAACAGGAACAGGGACTGAGGGAAAAGTCAGACTAAGGAAACACAGCAGTGCTTGTCCAGAGGACAATAAGTGATGTGTTGTTGTGGGATGAATGAGCTGGATGCAAAATGTTTGTTCTAGGTTTCCACTGGGCAGTCAGATGAGGACTGGTGGCCCAGATCCCCCTCTGAGCTTTGGATGCCTCTGTAGGAGCATCCCAGTGGATGCTGCCCAAGGGGTGATAGTCACTGTCCCTGGATGCAGCCCAGAAATGTGGGAATGTGGCACTGAAGGACGTGGTTGATGGGCATGCTGGGCTGGGATTAGGCTTGGTGATCTGAGAGGACTTTTCTGACTTTGGTTGTGTACCTGACCAGGATGAAGAGCTTGGCAGGGGCAGAAAGCCATGCTGTGTGCATGGAGATTCCATGATGCTCCTGTGGGCCATAAAGTCAGTGCAGTGGTCCAGGTGGGTCTTCAGTATGGTTATGCACGTGGTACAGAGACATTTTTATCCCCCTCTGAAATATACAGCAGCACTTGTGCAAGCTGTACCAGGAGGCCTGCAGCCCAGGGAGCGTGACTTGTGTGTTGTGTGCTCCTCCTGCCAGCACTGCAGCCCCATTTATTAGACACAACTTCACAGACTTCTAATATACATTCCTGGGTTTAATTTACTTCTTGGGAAAAGATAGACAAGGTGACAAAGTGAGCTGAAATATGAAATTACTTTAATTGTGGGGGAGGACAGTATATAGGCTTCAGAATCCAGGTAATTTATTTTAATGATCTCCTCTGCCCTCAGTGCATAATTACCATTGGCATTTAGAGCTGATTTCAGTGGAGGTATGCAGTGAAAGCTGGTTGGACCTGTTCAGACGGCAGAATTTCTGACAGCTAATAATCTGAGATGAAAAATGAATTAAAAGCAAAATGCATTGTAATGTCAGGAACACTTCTTATGATACTGATTTTTATTTTTATTTTTTGCTCTGTTTCCTGGAGACAGCTGTGCTCCATCTGAAAGCAGCAACCCAAGGCTGTGTGCCTGGTTGAGCTCACTTCCAGCCCTACACAGTCAAAGGGTTGGGAAACCCTTGCAACTTAACACAGGGGCCAGTGGGTAATGCTTCTCCTTGGAGAGAGGAGATGGGAAGGGTTCATCTCTTCGGTTGGTCGCGTTGGCACGTTGGATGTTTGGGGTGATGATAAGAATAAGAGGAGTAGGTGCTGCATTTTTTCATGTGAATGTCTGCTTTTGGTGGGTCATACTGAAACCAGATTTTCACTGTCTGTGGAAGAGGGCTGCATCTAAGTAGCCTGCACATTACGGTGGGTCCCACATCCCCCACAGTGTGGATATGCTGAAGCATCTTGTTGGGTGATGGGCTCTCAGAGCTTCCCAGCTCTTCTGAGATGTGCTGTGGCTGTTTGCATGGGTGTATGCCTGGAGGCATGGTGAGACTTTGGCTTCACTTGGGAGACAGCTGCCTTGTGACCATCCGCTTGGCAAAGCTCTGCCTTTGCATCTCCCTCCACTTCTGTGCCATCTGAGAGCTCTGTCTGGCTTATCAGGGAGGCAGCAGCTGGAGTCTTCTGAAACCTAAGCGTGGCACTGGGCTCTTCTCATGGCTGGGTGGTAAAGAGGGAAGCACTTGGATGTAACCTGAAGAATGAAGAAAGCAATGGTGAGCCTGGGCTGGTGGGATGATGTGCCAAGGAGTAGGTTGTGCAGTCATGCAGCCCCAACTTCTCAGGCCGTGCTGGATCTGGATCAATCCACTGTGAGCTACAGCTGCTGGTGAGCTGCTCTTGAGGATGTACCATCAATAAGAAATAGCGAGTTAGTTTTAATGAGTTGCTCTGTCTTCTCCTTGGCCAGATTCTTCTCCAGAATGAAGTGTTCCTGGCTTGGAGGAGATGTGTGACATTCTTTCCTGAAGTGAAATATTGCGGGTCCCCTGTTTGCAGTGCTCAGACACTGCCTCTGGTCTGTCTCCTGTGCTGCCTCCAATATCTTTGCTTTTAAATCCTCTCTCAAAAAAGCTATGTTAAAAGGAATGTGAAGGATGCAAAGTCCGGCTCTTGAAGTTGGGAAATACTGGGATAAGGTTACTTCTCAAAACTGATTTCAGTCTCCCTGTGCTGTCCTGCCCCGACTTTCAACCTGCTCACTGCTCTTTACTAGCTGTTGCTGGGTGCAAGTGGGAGAAGTGGTGGAGGAAAACACCATATGGTCTCTATACATTTTTTTATGCTTGACAGCATAAAAGCTGGGAGATGTGATAGGAGCAGTCCTGCTGGACCCTGCATCTTTGCCTTATGGCATCTATGGCTGTGGGATTAGCATGTTGTGTGCTGCTGGGAGTGTAGGGGGAGCAGTAATGCGTGAGGTCCCCCATGGCTGAAGTGCATCTGCCCTAAATGGCATCCTGAGGTTGTTGCAGCACGTGAGGTGGTGATGTGGGAGCAGGAATGGGCTCTGGGATGCCTGGCATGTGAGCTTGAGTACTTTTCCAAGAGGACATGGCACTATAGGTCAAACCTCCCCATAGCATTTTGGGGTGGGCTGCCTATAGCCCCAAGCCCAGCTTTGCTCCTGCATGTACCCAGTTGGTGTCAGTATGGAACTGCCCAAGTCTCAGTGGCAGCCCCTTCCATTTTCTCCTCTTGCTGGTGGCTCACATGTGCTTGAAGCAGCTCTGCTTTGTGCCCTCCAAGGATGTTAGAAGAGTAAAGCACAGCAGAACAGCCCAGGCTGACTCTGGAGCTAATTTCCAGTGTAACCTCTTAGTTTTTAGGGAAAACACCATTTCATTTTCTATGTTGACAGTCGGTTTTGTTGTTTTTCTGCTTTTCCTCTGACCTCACATAACAGCAGCTCCAGACAGCTCAGCCGTAGGAAGTGGGGATCGAATTACTTTCTTAATCCTTTGTTTTTCATAGAAGGGTGTGTGAACTACAAGAAGGATCTTGTTCAGACCCTTCTTTCCAATTTACGTCCAAGCCAACAGAGCAGGGCTTGGATCCACGATGCTTCTGAAGGGAAAGGAGCAGTGGGAACGCTGTGGGATTGGTGGTGCTGCTCAGCAAACGGTGAGAGCGAAAGGAGAAAGATTGCTCATTCTGTTTCCTAACTCCAAACATGACCCAAGGTTTTCATAAACTTTCTGCTCGGATTTCAGGAAACTGCCAATGAAACTGCATTCCTCAGGGTGTGTGGGTTTTTTTATTTTCTCTTTGAGATATAATAAAATATCATCACCTACAAGTCTGAGGCCCCAAAAAGTGTTCTCGGGGGGGGGGGGGGGGGGGGCGGGCAAGGAGTGGGAGCAGACTGATAGACTGATGGCTGGAATAAGGCTTTTCTTCTCTTTGGGGTTATCATTTTGCTGTATTTAGGGTGGAAGATTCTTGCTTGTCTCTGGTTCTTGCTGTCTAGTGGATGCTCCAGATTCCAAGGAGCATCATTGCCCTTTGGTGCTCGCGGGAGAGCTCAGCAGTGGAGGAAGGTGAGCTTCCCATCACCTAGGGAAATAGTGTCCTTTCCCAAAATCATGGCCTTGAAGGCTTCAAGTGAGGAAAAAGACACATTAAATAAGAATACAAATAATACAAATTAAAAAAAATACAGTTGAAACTCATGGAGTTTTAAATATGTTTAATGTATTTGAAACTTAAGGAGTGATAATCAGAAGAAGTGTTGTTTCCTGAGGGCTCAAGCAGGTGCAGGAAGGCTCTGGCTGCTGGAACAGGAATGGTTTGGGCATAGAGGGGGGGAAAGGGCAGGTGTCCTCCAAATGCTGGTGGTGTGCATGACCAAGGCACGCAGCAGAGACTGGAGTTTTGTGGCTGGGTGCTCCCATTCCTTCCAGCAATACCCCCTTTGGAGGCACAGATGGAGAAGGACTTGGAGTAAAGCAGAGGGAAAAAAAAAAGTAGCAGTGAGAAGTTTCGTCTCTGTTTCCCAGAGCTTCAGTGACCATTCAGGCAGCCGGGCAGAACCAGGTGGAGGGATGCTATGGGTAGGGCAGCATCCATGGCTTCTGCAGCCTTGTACTGGATAGTTTTTGGAATGGTAGGCAGGGCTCATGGGGAATGTGAGGGAGCCCTCTGTTCTTTGCTCATAATTGTTTTTTCACCTTGTATTCCTGTTGGGATGGCTCTGGGGATGAGGTTGAGAGGTGCATGGATTGGGTGCAATCCAGCATGACCACATCTCCCCACCATGCTCCATAGCAAATCCATCCAGGCTGGTAAACACCTCACATGGAGAAGTCTGGGAAGCTTAATTGCTCCTAGTAATTAACCTTCGGGGTCCTTACAAGAATAAAAGAGCACATGGTATCCCACAGCATATGTGTTTGGAAAAGACCCTGGAGATGCTGTTGGCACTCAGCGCATAGTGCCATGTACATTTGAGAACTCTGGGAGCTGTGGCTCTCTCTGTGCCTGAGTTCAGACCTTAGGTTGTATCCTTTTTGCCTCATTGCCACCCAATTAACACATTAATGGCAGCTCCTCGCCTCGCAGCCCCTCTGTTGTGGAAATAAGGTAATGCTCGTGGAGGGGCTGAGTTTGGGATGGGCGGAGTGGAGTTCAGCTGAGCCCAATGGGACAGAGAGCAGTTCCTATAGGTTAGCTTCCAGGGACTCAACATTACTGAGCAAAGGCAGTCAGAATGCTTGGTTAATTAGAGAAGACCCATTACTGGCAGCCATGGGGGTCATTTATTTTTAAAGTCTGTTACTGACAGCGAGAACATGCCTCTGGCGAGAGATCTGAGGCTCTGACTATGTAATTCAGTTCAAAAAGGATTTACGTTTTTCAGAACCAAACCTCAATGTCCCACCTCCTCCCAGCCAAGGAACGGGCACGATCAATGAGGCGGCGCTGGAAGGGGCGACTTATGCAAAGTTTCCACCTCCTTCCTTCCTTCCTACCAACTCTCCATGACCCAGACCTGCCTGGTGAGGAAAACTGTTCCCCAGCCCTGCCAACTGCGGGATAAATAGGTCATCCAAAATATGCAGAAGCCAGTTCCAAGTCTTCCAGCAGCTGGAAAGACCTCAGAAGACTTGAGATGAATTAAGCCCCTCGTAATTGTTTTCCTTCCAACCTGGGTTTTGAAGCTCTGGGTCCTCCAGGAGCTGCAGTCCAGGGGCACAATGCAGCGGATGAAGAAGCAGAGGAGCAGTTCAAATTTTATTCAGAGCTTTTTGATAGCGATGGCATCTTGATACAGAAATGGTATTTTCTACTTCTCTGTAGGTAGTGGCTGTGAATGCCCAAAGCAAATGGGGAGGTGTCCAGAGTGGCTTCATCTAAACCCTAGTGGTTTTGTCAACCTCATAGAGATGCTGAGTATTGCTGGAGGATGATGCAGGAGAGCTTTCCTGAGGAGAGGGGGAGTTTGTCAAGTATGCTCTGACCACAGCAGACACCTGGGGAGCAATGGGTTGCCTTAAAATGAGGGTGGGACCATGTGCCAGGGAGCTGTTGAAAGCTCTTGTCAGCCCACATTCACACGTCCCTACTCCCACTCTCCCCCACTTGGGCTGTAATCAGATAACCAGGAGATCTACTGAAATCAGCTTGGGAAATCTCTCTTTTGCAGGAAAATTTCACGGGTAAAAAGAAGCCAGCCAACCAGTTGCTGCTCATCAGATGTTAGTGCCTGATGAAGCAGCAGCCTTGGGTGGGATGTTGGTAGTCGCGGGTGGGTGAATCACTTCCACCAGCTTGATTGCATTTGCATCGCCGTTTGAGAGTTAGAAGCAGGCTTTGTGTTACTTTGTGTGCTGCTTAATAACCTGATGTGAAAATTAGACTCAAATACTGCTTTTTGGGGGATTCTTGTATTCTTTCCATTATTATTATTTCCATTATTATTATTTCTCTGCCTTTGGTATGCTGCTGCTCATGAGAGTCCTCTGTCAACCTATTCTAGTTCAATAACATTTGTTGGAGTGACTGTGCATCTCCTAGTGAGGGCAGTTCCAGCTGTGGAAGGGTCCCAGCATAGCCCCAGGAGCTGCTCAGAGCATCCCCACCAGGACTGTGCTGTGATCCTCTGATTGCACAGAAAGGAGCTGTGCATGACAGAGGCTGTGGGCAGCGAAAGGTGGGAAATAGAGGAAGCGAATGTCGTTAGCGACTGCTGAGTTGGCCATCAACAACTTCCTGCCATTGTCTGTCCTCCCTCCATTCTGGGCTGTAGGCTGGCGGGGGGCCAGCCACTGTCAGCAGGTACTGCCCTGCATCCAGACGTGTTCCCCGATGGGGAGTGCTCAAATGCAAGCAGTGGGGTGGGCTGAGGTGGCTGGGGGCTGGTTGCTTGAAATACTCCTGCTGCCCTTCCCTTGGGCGTAGGCTCCTCCATATCTGTCAATAAGCGAAGAAAATACACCAAGCTGCTGCATGAAACCCTTCGGTATCTGGTCACTGGGGTATATCCTGTGCTGGGATGTAATGCCTGGGAAGATGACACGGAACTGTCAGTTGGTGTTCTGATGCGCGAGGGGAAGGATAGGGCTTACATCTGTGAGATGACAGTGGTTTGAAAATGTACATCTCAGTTTCCTTTCTGTTTTCTGAGCTCTGATCTTTCTTTAAATGATCTTTCTTTAAATGCTGCTTAGAGAGCAGTTTGGTGAGGAATATGCTGTAATGAGAGGATTACTCAGCCTTATTCCTGCAGCCAGGTCACCTGTTGGAGATGCGTAGCAGCAGCTCCTGTGAGCAGAGCGTGCCCTCCTCCATGCCTGACCCGAGTGGCAATACTCAGCACTGGGGATATCTGCCTCTAGCAAGTGGCATGGGCAGGTGGAGGGGCCTGAACCTCTTCTGCCCTCCTCCTGGGAGCTGTCTCTGCAGGGGGAAGGCCTGGGTTTGTGTCCTGAAGACATGTGCAGGATTGTTCTGTCTTTTTTTCGTTGTTTCTTTCCTTATTCTTTTTGTTATGGCTGATGTGTGCGAGATTTTAAGCTGTTCTGTTGCTCCCCTGGCAGGAGGGGAGCTGGGGTTGTCTCTGTGCTGATACATGGCCTTTCAGCCCTCCTCGGGCTGTTTAAACTGGAGCAGGGTGGGGAAAATTATGGCACCTGCAAGCAGTGTGATGCAAAGGTCGCTGTTGGACAAAGTGAGAACAGCAGCACCTGCTGCCCTGCGTGCTGCTGAGCTCCTTGCAAGCAAGCTGGCTCCTCAACCAGGCAGGTGCAGTGGTGTCTGCATGTTCTTAGGGGCCGTAAAACTCAGGGATCCATCTGTGGTCGAAGCAAAGCACAGAGTTGTGCTCCTGCCTCTCCACACCTTGGAGCAGGGAGTGATCATAGATTTAAGGTTGGAAAAAGCTTCTGAGTTCACCAAGCCTAACCCGCTGCCCATGTCCTTCAGTGCCACATCCCTGTGCCTCTGGAACACCCCCAGGGACAGTGACCCCTTCACTCCCTGGGCAGCTGTGCTGGTTCAGCACTGTGCTTTGTAAGAAGCAAGAGTTCCTGTGTCCAGGTGAAGGGAACCCAGGCACCGTGCAGTGTGATGCTGTTGGGTGCTCTGCAGTGGCTGCAAAGAGGATTTAATGCAGCTGAAGTTTGGGTACAACAAAGTTGAGCTGCAGATCAGAACCACATGCTGTAAGCGCCGCAGGCACTGAGTGAAACCTGAGCTGCTGAGGTTCCCCTTAAATCTGCACTTTCTCATTTGGCTCTCATATTAAAGCTGTATTTCAGGGCTGTCTAACCCTCTCAAAAGATGATGAATAACAATAAAAACATTCACTGGAGGACTGTCATCGTTTCCAAAGGAAGTGTAATAAATTCTTTACAACAGGACTTTTTTTGCTGTGTACAGCCGTAAACTAGCTTTAAGTTACAACTTATTAAGCCTCTAAACAATTAGAGCTCAGCTGTGGGTGAGATGCTGGGGCTGCTCCTGGTGGGCTCTCCTCTGTTTGGGGCTGAAGGGAAGCGCTGGGAGTGATGGTGAGGGACCCTCCATATGCCTTTGTGTGGTTGGACTTCAGTTGCTATGAGCTGTGGGCATTGTGCTGCATCAGAGGCTGCAGGAAAAAGCAGCTCGAGCTTTGCCACCCAACTGTATGTGGACCCAATTGGAAGATGTGTGGTTGAGGGGACTGTAGCCAAGTTGTGCAAAAGGCAACCAGCAGCCCTTAGGGAGATGCAGCAGCCTGGCTGGGCAAGCAGACCCTTGTGCCCCCACAATTATTCCTGAGAATCCCCGTAGAAAAAGCAAACCATGTGGTTTCAGGGCCATCTGGGAGAAGATTTCTCAGTATTGAGTGTGGGAAATGCTGTTGCACAGGATGTCCTGCCCAGCTCCTTGTGAGCCTTGGATGAAACCCTTCCTGCTGGTTTATCCTCTTTGGAGATCTTGGTGTGTGCCCTTCATTGTAGCTGGAATAACTTTAGGTTTACGTGGAAGGCTCTTCTGTGCTGAAGGATCAGGATTTTTCTTCACAGTGGGGGAGCGTTACTGGCTGGAATTGTCTTGGCTTTGCTTGGATTGGAGCTGAGCTCTGCAGCACAAGTGTTGGGTTGGTGGTTGGACTTGATGGTCTTAGTGGCCTTTTCCAATCATAGTGACTCTATATTCTGAGCTCTTTGTGGTTTTCTCACTGTGTTGAACTGTGAACCCTTTGCAGACCTATACACCCATGGATTTCCTTGGCACATACACTTTAGTTCTGCGGCTGTAGTTCTTTCAAGTGCCATCCACTTGTTAACTGGACTCCAGTCTCTACCTGAGAGCTCTCAAACTGAACCAAAAATGAAGCTTTTGCCTGGACTTTGTCTGCTGCAGCAAAAGGATGTGTTTGTCTTGTACCAGATGGAGATTATATTTGCTAGATGGATTCACAATTCAAGCCTGTTTTGTCCATGAGAAAGGTAATCTGCCATTGTCTGAAGATCTACCACTCATCTTCCATAGTGTGAATGCTCCTCTCATCCATGTCTCGTGTTTATTCTGGCTTCTGCGGAGCGGCACCCCATCATGCCCTGGTGGTGATGCTGAGGGGACCCTTGTGTGTTTGGGGACCTGCTGCAAGCTTTCCATGTGCAGACCCAGAGGAATTGTTTCAGCCTGAGAAATTCTTATTTTTTCCTTTAAAGCTTTTCTAGGCAGACTTTGGTTCATGCTGCTGTCTTGCTTTTTGTAATTTTATTTTTTTTTTAATTAATGCCACTAACACGTCTCGTGGAGTAGTAGATGTTGTTGGCAGGAGGGTTATTAAAAAGCAAAACCAACCCCAAACCCAGCTGTAACCTGAAACTTATCCAATCCAAATTGTTTTACAGTAAGGAGGCTTTGCACATTGAATTTCTGCTTATGGGTCCAGAATATCTGAGAACCTCTTTCTTTGGGTGCCTATAGCCCACCTGGACTCCTCAGATCTGTGTGGACACCTGGAGAGGTGGCTCCTGGTTCCTCTGTCTGTCCATCCCATGGAGTGTGCAGTGCAGAGGTTGGGGTGATGCTTTGTCACCTCCAGGTAGGAGCTGGAGCCTGACTTGTTTCTGCATGTCTTCACTCTAAGAAACCTATTGCCAAAACCATTTGTAATAGATGTGGATTTGTAGCACGTACCAGAATTACTGCATGATTTTGTTACATTAATTTTCTGATGAGTGACTTTGAGTCCAGCCCTGATGGACAGTGTGTTTTGTTGGCTGTGTCACTGTGACTTGCTTTACTGATTTTTAAATTGGGCTGAATAGCAGATTTGTTAGGAATTCACATTACTCAATATTTGTTTACTAAGCTCAAATGAGCCAATTCTTGCGCTCACTGAAATGTTATGCATAAATAATTCATGGATACATATGTATAAAGCAGCTTTTAAATGCAAGGCTGAATCCACGGTAGGATTTGAAGGATGGTTGGACTAGATGATCTCACTGGTCTTATCTGTCTCTAATGAACCTGTGATGCTCCTAGGTACTGTGAGGGGCAGGGCATGCTGGGGGAGATGCTTTGCTAAGGTTGATGTAGTTGGGTGCTGGTGCCGCAAAGGACAGGTAGGTATAACTCTGCCAGGCCTGGAGAGCTCCTTCTGTCCAGAAGACTTTGCTCAGAAGCTGAAGTGGAGCTGGGGAAGAAGAGGTGAAAGCTTTGAGCTGGAAGGGGCGGAGGAGCCTGGGGTATGGGCTTGGCCCTGCACCCATTGCCCGCAGCTCTCAGAGCTGACCAGGGATGCTCTCCTGTGCCTGGCATAGGGATTTGCAAACCTCCCTGCTGCTGGGTCTTGCTTTTTGCATGCATTTGATGATAGAGATGGTGGTCTCTGTTTCCCAGAAGCATTTGCATCTTTAGTTTTCTCCTTTTCCATTTGCCAAGCTCAGTGCTGTAGCAGCAAGTCCTTCTTTTCCTTATTTTCCACACTGAACAGAAAACTGGTCTCTCCCTTGCTGTTTCTACAAGCTTCACCCTAACATTGTCACTTTGTGTGTTGAGATGGTGTCAGCCCCATGTCCCTGTAACCCTGCAGTGGTGGAGGCTGCCTGTGGTGGCCATGGTCTCTGAGAGCACACAATGAGTTGGTAGCTGACATGCAGTGATTTTTAACCATCTTCCAGCCCTCTGATAACTGTGACTTGGCTTAACAGTGCAAATTGCACCCACCTTGATGCTGTTGTGGTGAGCAAATAGTGCTTGGCTTGGCGTGAGCTGAGAGGAATCCTCATCCCCTGCTCCAATGGATACTTGGATGTGTGCAGTGCACAGGAATCTGTTTCCAAATGAATTTTCCACAGCTCCATGTGGCTTTGAAATCCTTTCTCCCAAACCGTTCCTGCTGGTAAAATCTGCTGATGAGAATGGGGACAAAAAAAAAATCCAGAGTGGTAGTGAGGAAATCGACAGCGTAGGCTCGCCTCTCACCAGCTGACACAGGCATGGGTATACATCTCCAGGTTCTGTTGGGGTTAAGACTTGGATGTCGATAAAATAAAGCATTTCTCAATGGCCTGTGCCATCTAGTGGCAAAGCAGGGCTGGAGCCAGCAGAGCAGCGGGTTCGTGTGCTCACAGTGTTGCACCAGGACAGGATTTTCTCTCTGCTTTGCGTTGGTTCTCTTTGGAGTAACTCCTGCAGACACCCAAGGTGAGGCTGGATGGGCTCTGAGCACCTGATCAGCTCTGGGTGTCCCTGTTCATTGCAGGGGACTGGGACGAAATTGCCTTTAACGGTCCCTTCCAACCCAGACAATTCTATGATATATTTTGCTGAGGTGCAGATGAGTTCATTTTTGGATGGCAGGTGAGCAGCCAAAGTGCAAGGCCAGCCCTGAAAGCTGAGAGGGAACTCGCACCAGAACTGAAGCAGGTTGATGTGCCTGCAACCAAGGTAAAAAAGAACCTGGAACAACCCATCCCATTAAGCTGTGTATTTACCCTGCTATTTCTAAACTAATGTTCTCTGCTATTTACCAAGCTGAAACCACAATATTTTACCAAGTGCTAGAGAATCCAAGATGCATTTTTGCAACCCCAAGTCAGTGGAAACTTAGCAGTTTATTTTTCCCTTTGGAAAGTAACCAGTTCCTATTTTTATCCTGGTTAAAGCCCACAGTGTCACCCACCAGACTCTGACAAGCAAAAATTTCTTCCATCCTTCACACCAAAACTGCCAGGTTTCCCCCAAAAAATTGAATGGTGGGTTGTTACACGGTGACCCCAAAATAGAAATGGAAAATGCCCTGGCACTGATACAGAGATCTGTCAGTAAAGAAAACCAGGCAAACTGTTAAATGACATTTAATCTCAGGTTGCTGGCTATAAACTAACCTTTCTTTCTTAGAGGGCTGGATGAAAGGTGGTCTGACTGCAGCATTGGTTTTGCATCTGATCTCAGGTCCTGTTGGTGTACCTAGTGCTGGTGGTGTCCTGTGAGAGCTGCTGGTGGTGACACCAAGGCACAGTGGGGCTTCTGCTGTGATGTAGCTGTATTCTGCCCCAAGGAGATGGCTCCCAGGTCAATAGGAACAGCTCTGGAAGCTGGTGCTGAGTTGCTGGTATTGTTGGAGAGTCTGGGTTGGGTTCTGTTGAGTCCAGGACCCGATCACTAGGGTCTGATAGGAATTTCTGTTGCCTGATTGCCCTAATTTTTGATTAAATTCTCAGTGCAGTGTTCCTCTGCTTGCTGTCATTTTCTGCCACGCTCTGTGGGACTTCTCTGATTAAAGCAATGATGGAGAATCAATGAACTTTGAATCATTTTCAAGCTACTATGTGTTAAAATACTTTTTAGCTTTGCTTTTAAAGCTTAAGATTTTATTCCCTTGTTTTTTTTCCATGACGTGGCTTGGCTTTGCTTGCTTACCTGAACTTTGTTGGGTGGACTCTCCAGTCCTGGTGCCCACACAGGCTTCTCTGATATTGCACCATGAGAAATCTTCTATTTGGGGGGGAAATACTGGAGAAAGAAGCTGTGGGTGCCCTCAGTCTGGAGTGCCTGGGGCCTGGGTGGATGGGCCTTGTGGACTCACGTCTGGTAGGGGCAATGTGCCACATCAGGGAGTGGGGCTGGGTGGGCTTTCTGGGCCCTCCCAACCTAAGCCACAGCAATTTCACTTAAGCAGGAGATGGAAAAGCCCCAGTCTTTTGCTGGTTCTGAGCCACCTCAATGTAGAATCACAGAATTGTGGAATCATTAAGGTTGGAAAAGACCTTAGATCATCAACACATCACCACCCTGACCCACCGAAAGCAGCTTAACATAGAAGGCACTTCACTGCACAAATATTCAAGCTTCTAGTGAAATACTGCCTTTATTCTAGCCACCCAGGCCAGGCAACAGACCTGGTGTCCTTTTTCACTGTTTTATTTCATGCAGTGAATGGTTCTGTTATCAAAATGGTGGAGGTCCCTTTGGGCATTTAGCTGGAGAAACGTGTTTTCTCACGATGCTTTGTGAAACTGGCATCACCTCCAGCACATTGGAAAGCCCCCTCCTTGACACTGTTGTTAAAAAAGGAAGAGTGAATAACACGACATTAAAGTTAATTAAAGTTATTGGAGGGAAATGTTTCCAGCCAAACATTGGTGCTGTAATCACAGTCCCAGCTGATGGAACTGACGTGAGCCCCGTGCTCAGCCCTGTAATTAGTGATAATGTGAGTGGAACCACGTTGCTATTTCTTTATCTGTTGGAAAGCAGCCCTTCCCAGCCAATGCTTTATGGCAACTCCAGTGCTGTGTAGGGTGCTGTGCTCACCACAAATGTCTCTCAGCTCAGCCCTGCTCCTGCCCACAGGTATTAGTGATGTCCTTCAACATCCTCACCCAGTCCAATGCAGCTCATGAGTAGGTGGAAGGTAAATATTGGGGTTCTCCTTTATGCTCTTAATCTTGAGGAAAGGGGCAACTGGTGACCATACGTGTCCGTAGAGTCCTTTTTTTAGGCTTTTGAACCCACAGCTGGTTTAAAATAAATCTGCTGGAGAAGAGGCAGAGCCAGTGGTGATTCTAGCAGTGAAGAGTAGACATGGGCAGAGGAGGGCTGAGCAGAAGGAAAACCCATGCTGAACTGACTGCATGAGGCAGGGAGAGCCGTGCTCCACCAGTGCCACCCATCACAGAAAAATGCACCCAGGTTATCTGTGGGTTTCTATATGATGATGAATACGAATGCAGGAACTGCAAGGGAAACACAAAGCAACCACTGGATTGACATGGGCCTGAGTAATATTTGTTGGTGGAAATGGAGCAGTCATGCCACGTGCACATGAAACTCTCGACACAGGAATGGATGCAGACCACCTCTGGGACCTGTCTTTTCCTCAGGAGCTCCCAGGGATGTGGTAAGGCATGGAAAAATGGCTTCTGCTCAAATACACAGCCAGGTTTTCTGTGCTTTGTCACAGCTTGCTGCAATATTTTCTTTGATTTTTCTCACCCCGATCTCCCCTTTTTTCATGTGTCTGGAATAGTGCAGCTGGGGCTGATGCTGGAAGATCCCAAGGATACTCCGTGCTGCCCCACTCCCACTTGGTAGAGCTGGCATGTAGTTTCACTAAAGGGAAGGTGGTCAGTTACAAATGACATAGGTTGCTGTCACCAACTCTGTAGAGTGGCCGATAGGGAGTGATCCCACGTGGACCAGGAGCAGGGGGATCTCAGTGGATTTTCTTCTCTGCGCAGATAAGGTTTCATGTTGCATCGAAGGCTGCTTTCTGGAACTCCCAGTGCTCCACCACAATGTTTTCATTAGACCTGAGCACAAATATGTTGACTGAAGCCTTATCTCTTGCGTTATTCAAATGGCTTTAATAGTACAAAGGAAGGAGGCTGCAAGAGGTGTCTGAGCAGCAATGGCTCTGTAGCTGCCAGACACACAGTGCAGCAGCACACAGCCGAGTGACAAATGTTCCAGTGCCACGTGGACACAAAGCACACACGACCCATGGGCTTTGTTCCTGGTAGGGCACTCCAACCCAGCACAATTATGTCAGATGTTAATTACCCGGAGCACGTATTGCGTGGGGGACTTAGCTGTTTTGGTGAACTCTGGTTGAACTGCGCGTTCCCAAGAGGCCCTGCTCTCCTGGTGCTTCAGAGCTGAGCATCCTGGTGTTTCCAAGCTTTGCGTGGAGGGCCTGATGCCCATTTCTGCTCAGGACTGGTGTAGAGCCCCAGTGCTCCCTGCTCCCCTGTCTTTGCTGCATTGTTGTGTTGTATGCTTAAGAAGGGGTTGGGGGGTTGGATCCAACAGCATGGTCTGGTGTGGTATCAGGGATGCTGTGGGCCAGAAGGTTGGAGAAGACCTCTGAGGTCCCCAAGCCATCCCACCGTGCTCACTGACATGTCCCTCAGTGCCACATCTCCATGGTTTTTGAGCACCTCCTGAGACAACAATCACACCACCAGCCTGGGCAGCCTGTGTCAGTGCATGACTGCTCTTTCAGAGAAGAAACTGTCCCTAATATCTAACCTGGAAGCATTTATTCTATTTTATTTTTTGAGGCACATAGGGACCTCTCTTCTCCTTGTTAAATAATTTTTTTCAGTTTATTCTCCCAGGTATCGCTTCCCTGATCTTGATAAACAGGCTCAGAGAAATGCTACGGGGTTGGGTTAGGAAGGCATCCTGTTAATTATTCCATTATTATAATAATAATTAGCTTGGGAAGGAAGAGTTGGTACATCCCACGTATTTCCACGCAGGTGGGAAGCACTTTTCCCCATCTGGGTGGATAAGCTGTTTGAGCAGATTACCCCGGCAGCTTCAACCCAGCACAGCCGTGCGGAGAGCCCCTGCAGCAACAAAGAGCGGATTCACGGCGGGGTCCTGTCCCCATGAGGTCATTTTCTAGCGAAGCTCGGCTCATTAGGCCGGCAGCCTTGTTGATACAGCCCCAAGTGAGGATGATGAGTGTGACCGGGTTTGCTGCATTGTGCCTGCCTGGCGCGTGGGGCTCGGGCTTTGTCTGGGGCTGGGAACGGGGCCGCTAATTGCACAAGCTGCCTGGGTGCTCCAGCCGTGCGTCGCCACGAGGTCACTACTGTCCCAGCGCAGTGCTCCGGTGGTGGGGTGGCCATCCCCACGTGACAATGCGGGACGGGTCACTGCACTTCAGTAGGTGACTTCCTCGGCTCCTGGCCAAACCCTACCAGAGCCCCCCAGTACCCTTCCTGTCCCCTCCTCCTGCAGCCCCTCTGGTCGCCATGGGGATGCTCCAGAGGGGGACATCGGTGCTGTCCCTGCACACGGGGAGGTTCTAGGGGTGAAACTGGGATCATCCATCATCCCAGGGCCCGCTGAGCTCACTGTGTATCTCCATTAGTCTTGAGAAGGCAGGCATCCGGGTCTTGTTCGTAGCTGTTGTTTGAGGTGCTGGTTGCAGAGATGCTTTACCACGGAGCTGCAGCAAAAAAGATGCTCAAATGACTTTTTTGCTGTTTTTGTTTTAAGCTAGTTATTACTTACTTCTAGGGTTTTTCTTCTTGTTTTGTTAGTAACCGTGGGAAAAACTCCTTGACCCATAAATGCTCTGTAATTGGTTTTGTTTTAAACTAAAGCTTGGTGGTGCTGGGTTAATGGTTGGGCTTATGTGATCTTGGTCATCTTTTCAAATCTTAGTGATTCTGCAGTCAAATTAGGTGGAAAATGTTCCTCTTTACTCCAGCCAGATGGACTGTTCACCAAGAAGCCCTTTTGGGGGAGCTACTCATTCTGTAATCCTGTGGTAGTAACAATGTGATACAGGAGTCCTGGGTAACTAGACCAAACTGATCTCCGAACACACTGAGCACAGAAAGAAAGGGAGAAGGGTTTCAACCATGAGAAAAAAAAAAAGTTTATTTTAAATAAAGATTACAAAAATAACTTACTGTCTAAGATGATGTGAAAACCATTAAATAGCAATTTAATGTAATTATAATCATGGGTGAGCTAAGGGCTAGCTTACACAATTACCATCAATCTTTCTGCTGGGATGTTTTATCTTGAGCCCTTGCTCCTGCCTTCAGCTCCAGTAGAAATCCTGGGCTCAGAAAGTGGCTCGGTGACCACTAGGGCTGGTAAAGCCACCAAGAAGGAGTGACAGCTTTCAGAGGGGGATGGAGGAGTGGGGACATCTCCCACTGGAGCCAGTATTTGGGAATGACACCTTGTGCTGCTGGCTGCCATAAAGCAGTGTCTCACCATCACAGGGCAGATGGCACCATGGTGCTTGGCTGTTGAAATTTTACAAGCACGATGGAGCCTTATGTACAGAACTGGCTGAACTGTGCAGGCACCCACCCACCCAGCAGCATCATGTTCCTGTAGATGGACTACGCTACGTTTGTTCACATTAACTGGCTTTTGTGCTGCCAGAAGAGGGAGTTCAGGTAGGACATTAGGAGAACATTCATATCTGAGGGAGTGGTGATGCACTGGTACAGGCTGCCCAGGCAGTGGTGGGGTCTCCATCTGTGGTGGAGTTCCAGACTGTGGAGATGTGGCACTGAAGGATGTGGGGATGGGGTGGGCTTGAGGGTCTCAAAGGTCTTTTCCAGCCTTAATTCTGAGAAGGAATAATATTAGCAAGGAAAAGAGAGTAAAAACATTTGCAAATTGGCCTACCCAAGTGCTGCCTGGGCAATGCAAAGAGTGCTGTGATTTTCCTCTTCGTGCTCAGTGAAAGGAAGTAATAGGATGGAAAAAAAATCAATGTGGTGATGCTGCCACATGTCATCAAATAGCACTAATGATCCCTAGCTTGAAAAGCCTAGGGGATGGCTTACGTGTGGGCTCTTCTGAGCACAGGCATCAAACCAGTGTCACGAAGGCAGAAGTGTGAGTGGCAATCCTGGCCACATGCTGGAGCTGCCCTGATCCTGCTGAGATCTCCTTGGAGAAGCAGTGTTGCAGGCTGATGGCTGCACCAAGGCGTGAGCCCTGGGCTCCCACTGTCCATCTGCACCCCATCCTGCTTCTGCTCACTTCTCCTGCCTACAGAATCCTCTCGATGCTGTCCTGTGCTGAGAATTTTTGGGTTGATATTCACCACAACGTGGTCTGGCTCCAAGAAAAGCTGTTGGAAAAGGAGAAGGGCAGCCAGGGTAGAGGGGGATATGCCTGGTGTTGCTGTCAGGGAGCTCACTTCATCTGCAAGCAAAGGGGCTGGGGCTCAGCTTTGCAAAAAGGATTGTTCTTAGGGGGAAAATGTACTAATTAATTTGATTTTCATTTGGAAAAGGGGCGGTGATCCGCGAGCTGAAATTGTCTGATTATTGCCAGCACATAAATTTCCCCTAGAAATGTGACTGCACTTTATCCTAATCATATTCAACTTTAGGCAATGAAAATACTTCTTGCTATTTGTTTTGGCTTCTCTTGCTGTTACAGCGTCTGCAAAAATATGTCATGCATGAAATGCTCCCCTATAGCTTGACAAGTTATTCCTTATGCTCGCTAATTTTTCATTAAGAAAAATGACAGAAACACCAGATACCCAGTAAGGTCTCTGCAATAGCTGTGCACCAAGATTAAAGGCTGAGGAGTGGGGGTCTGTTGGAATTGCTTTGTCTCCGTTGTTTTAATGCATTCGCTAAGAGAGAAAATCTCCTGACCCGTTCCTGCTTCGATAGCTGGAATTTTGCCTCTGTAAAACATGCACGATAGGTTGTAATGGATAGTTTGTTCAAGGCAAATCTGCTGGCTGGCCAGAGCTGTTACATGTGTTCAGCCAAAATCTGCTGCTCGCTGGCTCTGGGTGCTGCTGGTTGGCTTGGGGCAATTAGCATTATGATAGCACAAGGAGGTTCCAACCAAAACGGAGGGTTTGGGGCACTAGGCAGCACAGGAGAAGTCGGTACCGAGATCTCAGTCCCAGAACTCATTGGGGTGTCTGGGCACAGGGACCCGTAAGGTACCCAGACAGCTTAGGAGGAACGCAGAGCATCAGTTGTGGTCCATACCATGTGGGTGAGACGTTCTGAAAGTTAATGCTAAGGCTGCTGGATCCTGAAGCTGCTGTTGATGTGTTCCCCAAAGTCCTGCACGACCAAATATCTACATCTATCTATCTATGTGCATCTATACCCCCGCCGCACCCTGCTTTGTTTTGTCTGCTTCCTAAAACTCAGGGAATTCAGTTACAGAACCCATTCGATGGGATTTGATAGCTGAGGTGCAGAGCTGAGCACCATTTGGATGGCCTGAGGTCCCGGCAGCGAAGGCACAGCAGGTGAGCACGTTGAGATCTGAGAGCTCCAACCAACCCTCTCCCTTCAGATCAACACTGAAAGCACCGAGTGAGCTCAGAGGTGCAGCTGCAGCTTCCCAGAGTGGCAAGGATGGGCTGAGGCTTTTCACAGAGTCATTTACATGGTAATTAATAGCGTCTGTGCTTTTTTTTTTTTTTTTTGCATGTGTTGGAGCAAGGATGAGAGTGTCCCCAAGGATCTGCTGCGTCCCAATGTGCTCACGGGGAGCCCGTGCCCTCAGAGCAGGGAAGGAAGCAGAGCCCCCAAATAACTTCATTTCCTCCAGGACTTTCCCCAACAGATGGGGTGAAATTGCTATTAAAAGAGGAAGGAGTCCCAAGGGAGGGAAATATAATGAGCTATGGGCAAGGGGAAAAATAAATGCTGAGGGATATTTATACAGCATGGGGAGCAGATAGATCAAATCAGAAATTCCAATTAAGTCCATCATTTATTTCAACGGAAATAATAAAATTAGAGATGGGCCCAAGAGGCACAGTGCAGGTTGGGATCCCCATCCAAATGGTGCAGTCTGGGCAAGGTCCATGTCTGCTAATCCACATCCCACCGAACAGATGACACAGACGTGTGGGTCTCCAAAAGTTAGGTTGGGTAAAGCAGCACCTAGGGCTGTCTGAAGGGGCAGATGTCAGAAGATGGAGAGAAAAAAAAAAAAAAGGATGTATTAAAAGTCACAGAAGGAAAAGGATTCACGAAGTGGGAACAAACTGTAGGCATTCAATGGAAGGGGAAGGGCTGGGTTCTGAATTCACTGATGTGAAAGCGAGAAGAAGCAGAGCATCCCTGCTGCTCATAGCACTGCTATGGAAGGCCTCCTTTTCTCCAGTTAGAAGTGACCCTGGTGAGCACTGTCCCATTGCTGTGCAGTTGCATTAAAAAATAATGCTTCTAGGTAGAAAAGGGCAGTCGAGATGTACAAAATGGAGAAAAGTATTTTAAACACGTAGAGCAAAATTGCACCCCAGCTTCGGTGTGTCACTCCTTGGCACAGACGGTGTGTTTTGCAGCCAAGCCTTGCAACTAACCTCTCTGCTCCTCTGTTTTATTGACTCCTTCTTTTTTTTCTGCCTTTTCAAGTGCACAAATAAGCACTTAACAAAAAAAAAAAAGTTAACCCTTTGGCAACTGCTGCCTCTGCTGCTTTGGGTTTCTATGTGCTCATCTGCAGTATTTTCTGGCACTGAGAGCAGCTCCACCTGAGCTGTCCTTCCTCACCACGGGGATTTTGGAGGTGCAGGTTTCTCAGATGGGAAGGTCTGAATCCTCAGCCTGGTGCAGTGCTTGGTATCCCTGCCTGCAGGAGAGTCTTCGGTGTGCAAACCCATCCCCACCCCCTTCCTCCACGGACAGCTGCCCGAGCTCCCCAGGCTGATGCAGTCTGACAGGTCTGATGGGAGCAGTGGTTTCATTTACACTGCTTAGCAGTTAGCAGCAGATGGAACCGTAAGATCAATATATAGTCCAAATAATTAAGAATTGTGTTTTGAATTGTGCCTTTTCAACAAGTATTTCAAATGTTCCTTGAATCAGCCATGTGGTTGTTGGTGTAGAGACTGGGTGCGATATATTTCCTTTTGAGAGATGTGTTGAAATTGCAGAGACTGATCCAAGGGAGACGAGTGAGTGCTGTCTTGCATCTGAGAGAGGATTTGGAGCAGTGGGTCACCGCAAACCATCGCAGTGTGAATGGGTTGTACCACCCATTTACCCAAAGTAGAGCAGAATTGGTTTGATCCTTCTCAAGGCTTTGGCCTTTATCTTTCTTTCCATTATCTTGGATGTTTTTGTAAGCTGAGGCAGAGCATCTGCAAACAGCCCCATGCATGGGCTGGTGTGGGCAGCAGAGAGCTGCTTGGAGCTGCCTGCAGAGCACAGGCACCGCAGGAGCTATTGTGCTGCCTGTACCTGTGCACACGCTCAACCTGCAGCGAAGTACTGGTTGCTTATGCAAGAGCAAAACTTATCCCAAGCAAATATATGGGTTTGGACAGTAGAATTGCTGTTGCTTTTCTCATTGGCATCCCAGAAACAGCGTTCCCACCTTGGAACATCCTCGCTGGGCTCAGGGAGGTGTCAGGCTGCTCGGTATTGTGGTATTTGCTTAGGCCACTTGGTATTGTTGTTCTAAGGAGGGGATGGCCACTTAACAAGGTGCTCTTTGGTTATTGCCACTTTGGGAGATAGCTGGTTTTGCCTCTAGTTGGAGCACAACACAGACACGGAACACTCAGAACTGTGCAGAGGAGGCATGGATTTGCTTCTGGTCCTACGGATGTGATCCCTGAGGATGAAAGGGCACCGGGGAGAGTCTGAGCTCCACCATCTCAGCACCCGCCAGCACAAGCGGGACTGCAAGCACTGCCCACGCATGGTTACCCCGCACCATCATTTATATTAAACGCGGCCGCATCATTCCAACAATCTCCGTGCTCCTCTGTTTGTGCAGGTAATGATGATATGGACTCATTTATGCAAGATTATCCTTTTATCACATTTCCAGACTCATTTATGAGGCTCATGTTTTCCCCCCAAGGGCATCATCAAGTGAGTTAAGTTGTACTATTTGCCTCCCGCGGTGAACTGGCAGGAGCCTACTTCATTGACTGATGAGGGCTGCTGCCTTCGCCAAATAGGGTCTGTGTGATGGATATTTTACTTGTGAATATTATAGCTGGAAATTAGCATGTTTATTGAGGTAGAATGCGTTTGTTTACATTCTGCTACCCATGGTATTACCTTTTATGACCTGAGTTATTTAGCTGAAGATAAGCATTAGTGCTCCCCATCTCGGGGAGGGGAGAGAGGAACTGGAAGAAAAAAATTAATGAGCTACTAGATATCAAATTATGCCTTAACTAATAGACAGAGACCTCTGTGAGAGCTGCCCCTCTGCCCTCACCTGGGCTGGACCAGCTCAAGCACATAGGGAGGAACTTGGGTCATTCTTCCCTATTTCTGCCAACCAAAAAAGAGTTTGGCAAGGTGGAAAGCATCCCATCCCACCTTGGAGTTGGGGAGCAGCTAGCAGCAATTGGGTCCCCCATTGTGGGGAGGAAGCAGCCCCTCATTCTTTCCCTTTCCTCATCCTCCGAGGTCCATCCCATTGCCTCCACACACGCAGGGAGAGCCAGCGTGCAGCCGAGCCAGCGTGCATCCAAGCCAGAGGATTAGAAGAGTGGTTGTCCCTATATTCCCAAGGCAGCACAGCCAAACTACCCATTTCCAGCTGTTAAAAGGCAAAAACCTCTCAAATCCTCAGGTTTTATAGTGACCCTCAGGCAGTGCTCAGCATCGCAGGCACAATGTGGTGCTGTGCCATGCAGGGCAGTGCCATCCCTTCCCAATCATTCCTGTTTTTCAGTTTCCCACAGATGCCACCCATCCTTTTCTACCTCACATTCCATGGCAGAGCTTGGCCAACACGCAAGCTCTGACTCTCATTCTCCTCCACAGTGACAATGCCAAACTCTAGAGAAGCTCAGGGAAAGCACTGGCCTACAGGAGAACACACAAAATGATCCTGTTAGGTCTAATTTTGAAGAAGAGTAATTTCTTCCCTACTTAGAAGGAAGATGCTTCATGAGTTACCTAGATATTATGAGGCCACTTGCCTTTGCTGGGCAAACCCATGATTGCTGAGTGGGGAGCAGGACAGAGGCAGGATTGCAAACCTGTGCTGAGATTCAGTGTCACTGGATTGTGCCTGCCAAGCTTCAGTGCGTGTCACCAGACCAAAGTGTGTTTTCTATCAAGTCAAAGAAATACCCCGTTTTCAAATTGGCTCTAATTTTTGTTATTTTTAAATACACACGATCCCATGTGAGCAAGAGAGAAGGGAATGTGCACTGTGTCAGCTCCGAGCAGCCATCTCTTTGCCTTCCCCAGATGCTGGATGGGGACTTGGCTCCCATCCCCAGTGCTGCCCGTGCTCTGTGTGCAGGAGGTGATGCTTCTGGAGAGTCACAGTCGCTGTGCCTATCTTGCTTTGCTTACCATGTTAATTTGCTTCTGCGTGACTCTCTGGGGTGAAATGGAGACAAATCTGACTTCGCTGTTACAATAAGTAGTAATAAAAATTATGATTGCCAATATCTGGGAGGCACATACTTGCCAAGCGTAAGATGAAGCGAATTAACAGCTTGAAAAATTGTTGGCCGTGGTAGAAAGCAGAGCTGCAAATGTTGGGATTATTTCCCCTGTGACACTGTTGTCAGCAGGGACGTTCCTGGACAAGAAATAACTTCCCCTAGCTCACAACACTATGCTAGTGCAAAATGTGGAAGAAAAGGGTAAATCCCCCAAAACACCAAGGTTGCCAACGTGCTACAATGTGCTTCCAGCAAATCTGGGCTCATCTGCAGATAATTTGTGCTGACATAGCACCCGGCAGCTGACACTTTGAAGTTTTTGGTGAAATATCAAAGTTAGTCCTGGAAAAGGAGTACAAGTCTTTGGCTGGGAGCTCTCCTGGATGGATAATGAATGGCACATGTGGACGTGCTATTTGCAGTATGTAAGTCTGATTTCATGGTGCCTGTACCTTCTTTCCCAATTACTTTTCTGGGTATAGCTGTGAGTTAGTTTTACATTGGGATGTGTGTGCACAGCGATTGATGTGTTTATAGCCATGGCTGTAGGGCCTTGGAAAAGATTTCTCTTGAGAAGGTCTTTTTTTGTCTCAAAATCTTTCCTTTTCCTGGTTTTCAAGTTTTCGTCTCAGACCTGAGATGGTGGGTCATAGGTTGATGGAATCGTTATGGTTGGAAAAGACCACTAAGAGCATCAAGTCCAACCATGCCCACTAACCATGTCCTTCAGTGCCATCACTTAACCACAGAGGTTTTGTACCCGGAAAATGATTTTTTTCCCAATCCCTCCTCAGCCATTTGACCAAAACCTGCAGGTTTATCTGTGCCTCTCTGGTCTCATAAAGAGAACTCGATGTCCTTGTTCTCTGTGCTGCCATCCTGCCCGATGCCTTTGGCCTTGGAGATATGATGATGTAATAAATTCCCTGGGGCTAATCGTGTATTATGCAGCAACTGCTCAAAGCAAACAGTGTGCTCAATAGGCTAAAATACATTTGCATTAAGTGTTCATTAAGCAATTATGATTAACCTACAAGTTTTAAGAACTGCCTCTTTGTGGATAATTTGAGCGTTTGCTGCATGGTGCAGCATTTGCTGGTTTAACGACTCATTACAGATATTTCACCGAGCTCTGGTGGCACAGCCTGCTGCTGCATGAAGTTTTTTCTTCCATTGCACCTGTATCGTTCCAGCAACGTCGTGATGCTTCATTTCAGCAAATTACTCCTACTAGAGCAATATGAAATACAGCTAACTTGGGGGAAGGAGAGGCATACTTTAATCAAATTATCTTGCAATTAGTCCTTGAGTGATGGGGAAGGTGCTTTATCTGCATGTGATACCTAGCCACCCTGGTGATGCACAGCAAGGAAGTTCTGGGGTTGGGAGTTACAACCTGATGAGTTGGTTAACAAGTTGAGGTTTAATAAAAGCAGTCATCTAGCTGTTTGTGGGTTACATTTTCTGATTGCCTGGGACCCAGAATTGCCCTTTTGACCAACTGTGTTACAAAAAATAGTGTGAAGGAGCCCTTTTTCCTTCTGTGGTCCCTTTTTCCGTCCGTGACTACACATACGTTCACAGAAGTAAGAGATGTGGGCACCAACACATCTAACTTCAGCCTTCATCTCACTTCTAACTCTTTGCTAGAGGAGGAGATGAATGGCTGAACGCTTCCAGATCTATGACTCCCCAGATGGTATTTAGCGTGGTGTGATGTTTTATTAATGATTTATTGTCCCCCGTGTTTTGGACAGAGAAAATGTGTTTGCAGTCTGTCCTGGCTGATGCCAAGAAGCTGGGCTGGCACGTTGAGGCCTCCAAAGGGGAAGCAGGTCTTGCTTGAAGGCCCAAAGAGGCTCTTGGGAAGGAAATGTGAATTTCTTGGGCCACTGGACTCAGTGCACACTGTGCTTTGTGAAACCCAGCACCAACCCATGGCATGTTATTTACATCCAAGCCCAGGATAGGTCTCGTACCCGAGCACTGCATCAATCTCCATGTCTGAACATTGGAATGAGTTAAGTCAAAGTCCAAAAACTCCATTTCATTGACTTTGGCAATTTGGTGGTTGAGGCTTTTAATGCAAACTGAGTTGTTCTGCTTTCAGGGCACACTCAGGAAACTAGGTGTGCAAGCAGAGGCATGGGAGGTGTCTTGCCCCCAGTGGAAGAGAAAGTTCACGGGGACTATTTGTATATTTTTACAGACCATTATTTTCCATTACCTCCAATATTTTAAAATGTTCGAACAGAAAACCAACAGGAGCAGGATTTGGCACAAAGCCATCCAAAGCAAGGAAATTCAGCAGAGGGGCAGTAGCCGTTCCTCCGTCTCCTCTTAGATTGGAGTGTTACAAGTTAAGCAGTCCCCGGCACAGGGGCAGAGTGATGCAAAGTGGCATTTCTTTGTCGTGTAGCAATCTGTGTATGCAACATGAGCTCAGGATCAGCTCCCACTTGAAGCCACGGAGTACCACATTCGGGAGCTCATCTATACATCCAGTGGAGATGACAATGAGCAAAGAGCCTGGCTTGAGTTTAGGTTGCATAACAACTTTAACGTTACTTAAATGTAGGTGTTGTGTGTGTGGGTACACGTGAAGATGTGTGGATGTGCGTTAATAGCAATTTCTGATAGATGCCTTTGGGGGCCCCACGTTCAATAACAAAAAAAAAAAAAAGGAGTTTTTATGGGAGATAACATAACTGTTTGCAATTTGGCTATTCATTGTATCTTTGGCATTTTATGTACTGCATTAGCTGAGGCAATTTCATGCATATGGATATAATGCATTAAGTAGAAGCATTTAAATATAGTGAAACTAATTTTATGATGATTAGTTGAAGGAAAACACTGCATTCGTATCATCTATATAGGAGCCAATTTGCATGAAAATGCCCAAAGTTGCTATGCCAACATTTTCTGTGTTGTCGGTCGGGGTCGTCTCTGTGTCAAGACTTTGTATTAAAAATCGGTCTCCAGTGCCCGTGTCTTTTAATTCATTGCAAGCTGTAGGCCATTTGCTCACAAAGCGCTTGCAGTAAAACAAATGAATAGCTAAAATACTCATTTGCATGATTCCCATTTGAAAACGATTCCCCTGAAATTAAGGAAGCGTGTTACTCGGTTGTGAAGATGGATGGGCAGATGAGCCATGCAATTAATATTTTTCGGCATTCTCTTTTAAAGCCCTCCTAAGACTAAGAGCAACACATGCTGCCTTCCAGACAAATTGGGTCCCGCAACAGTTCCAGGGCTGCCATGGCAGCAGCTTGTTCCCGCTCTCTCCCCTTTATTGTCTCACTTACATTATGCAGTAATTAAAACTATTTACCATTCCTACTTATCTGCCATCTGCTGCCATTGAAGTTTCCTCTTCTTTATGAAGGCATCTGAAACGGCAACGAGGAAAGTGTCTGATTCAAGGACAAGTGGGGAGGAAAAACACTCTCTGCTTTTTATTAATAGGTAGCAGACCAGGACGAGGGGTGTGTGCTGCAAATGAGTGGGTACTTCTGTGCAGTGTGCCATTTGCATCCCAGCCATCGCAGAAAGAAGAGCTGCTACTTGAGCGAACACGGGCACACGGTAGAGGGGAATGGATGCACCAGATGTGTGCAGGCAATGAGAATGCTCTGCTGTCGGTACCGGGCTGAATGGCAGAAGGATGTGCTGATGGCTTCGTTCACTCCTGAGCCAAGTGGGGGCGGTGAATGAAAGGTTTGGATTTGAACAGACGCTGGCTTGGGTGCACAGGCGGCTTTGAACGGGCTCTTGAGTGCTACCTCAGTTCCTGCAGGACAAAATGCTGTAGCGTGTTCTAATGGCAGTGTGGATAGGAGGGAGAAACAGCTTTGCTTTTGATCAATCAGAGTAACAGGGATGAAAATATTCAGAGATCTAGCCGTAGGTGTCTCTGTTCGTTGCAGGGGAGTTGGGCTGGACAACTTTGAAGTGTCTGCTTCCAACTCAAGATATTCTATGATCTCAAGCCCAGCAAGGGTGCTCTCAGGAAGCACTATGGAAATAGGCTCTGGTGGCCTCAGTAGGGCTCAGATCACCCTTGGCAGCAGTGGGGGACACAGCCCACAGGAGCCGCTGGGATGCTGAGCCCCAGCAGCAGATTTAGGGAGGGCAGAGGTAGCCCAGCAGTGCTGTCCCACAGCCAAATGGGCCAATAAAACAGCTCCCAGCATGCCGGCAGCAATAAAAAGTGAAGAAGCCAGCAATTAGCATCGCCCTCGTGGTATAACTCATGCTCCATATTACTTACAGGGACTCTAAAATTTTAAAAACCCCTTTGGCTTCATTGCTTTCCCTACTGCCTGCGGCGCGGGGCTCGTGATGCTCCGGGGATGGCTGGGAGGTGGCAGCCGTGTCCTGCAGAGGTGCACAGCCAGCACGGGCTGGGGTATGCAGCAGCCACACATAGAAACATCCAACGTTGGCTCAGTGCTGAAACACAGCTCCAGTTGCACATTGCCTTTATTGCAACTCCGTGCCAGTGATGGAACGAGTCGCAGTGCGGTGCCAGCCATGGCTCGGGACGGCCTGGCTGAGCTGGGGCTGAGGTTTTCTTTTCCTAGAAAGCTGTGGCAGTTTTGTGAATTTTCCACGGGCTGACTACAATTGATTCGTCTCACTGTTCATTTTTTCGTCCAAGCAACGGTTCTGTGTTTCACTGTCAGGGTTTGGTTGTTGTTTTTTTCCACCACCTCTTGGCTGGAGTGAGAAACCAATGAAAGTGAAGAAGAGAAAACATCGGTTCTGCTTTTGTTTCGTGACTTTTAGCCCCGACCCTTCAACATCATCCCCCCCCCCCCCCCCCCCCACCCCCAAAAAAAAAAAAAAAAGAAAGAAACCGCGGCAGAGAGATCCTCAGGTCTACAAAAACACGCAGCGGGGCTCCAATGCTGCGTTCCCAAAGCAGGCAGCGAGCAGCTGTCCTTTGCTGGGGCGATGGATGCGGTTTTACAGAGATTCCTTTTGCTTAGGTGTGAACCAGCACTCGGTGCAGCTCCTCAGACGGATGCAAAGCCGGTGCTCAGCGCTCCGTCACTTTCCAAGCCATTAAATTCCTTTGTTAACGTGCAAATAGTTTCCATTCCTTCCAAAGTACAGTAGGGCAGGCGTTGGTGCACCGAATTATTTACAGGCAGAGCTGAAACCTAAAAGTATAGGGCTCTTTCTGGACTTTTTGGTAGTGGGCTTCTGCCTAAACCAGACGCACTTTCTGTGCTGGAAGCTTGCAGCATCCCAAAGCCACCTGAGCGGGATGGGGCTGCCCTGCTCTCCCTTTTAGGGGATGAAATGGGGGTTTTTGCTTCTGCCATGCATGGCCTCACCCGGTGGTGGGGGATTGCCTTCTTCCAGGTGCTGCATTGCTGCTTGCAGGGACCCACAGAACAGAGCACCATGGCACTGCGAACTTGCCTTTCACCCTGGGCTGAAAAACCAGCTGATCTTTCTTTGCTCTATGCCATTACCGTCCCTTTTAGTAAATGATTTTGCATCACAACACTGCAAAAAAAAAAAAAAAAAAAAATTACCATACAGATCCCATTTAAAGCAAGGGGGAAAAATATATGTAAAGAGAAATATTTTAGGTAGGAGTTGAATAGCAAATGCTTTCTGGTCTCTGTGGGGAGTAATGATCCACAACAAGGACACAATTCTGTATGCATGTAATATTATCACATGCTTCAAAAAGCTTTTAAATCACATAAATGCAGTTATGGACCATTGTACAAAATAAACATTCCACTTGTGTTTAGGCTGTTTTTAGTTCTTTGATCTAAAGTGATGCTTGCAGATTTTATTGCTTTGTAAATTAAAGCGGCTTTGATTTGATTGAGCTAAATTAATAAGACTCCTGCCTTGTTGCAAAATAACTGCCATAGTATATTTGGGCTGCTCTGCACATGAGCAAACTGCAGTCTGTAACAATTCCATTGAAGCTTCATGGAGGATTTCAATACCTATTTTAATTAAAACAAAAGCCTATGTAGCACTAATGTGTTCCTTAAAGAGCAAAAACTTGAAGCATCTTTTTAAATCTATTTTAATATGTCTTAAGGACTAGAAGATGAATGGCAGCAGAACCGGGCTCTGACAAGGTACTTTTTCTGTGCCTTTCCAGTTTTCTTCCTGCACTTCTGAGGCATTTCTCCTTTGAAATAATAAATCCAATGGGATTTTGGTTGTCCTCTTCCATGGTTCTGTGTAAAGTTGCTGAGCCCCAGTTTCATGCTCAGTAGCATGATACAGAAATATCTATGCTTCTTCCCCCTGACAGCAGCCCTGGGTCCCCATCCTCCCCTCCTCACTCCCCTTTTCATAAATAATTTTAATATAGTACAGAGTGGCTCAAAACAGGAAACTCTGCTGTTTTAGTTTGGTCTGGAGTCAATTTTCCTAATCCCTGCGGTGGAGTTGCTAAGTTACCCTATCCCAGGGCCCAGCGCTGCTTTTTTTCATGTGGAAAGAAAAAAAAATCCAGAAAAAAAAAAAAAATCTGTTCTTCACTGAAGTGTTGGAGTTTGGAGGAGCCACAGTGCTGCTGTGCAAGGGGCCCTGGGTTTACCGGGGTGGAAATCGCATTTACCGCTGCCGAGAGCTGGCCAGTGAAAATAGAAGTCCTGAAGGCTTTGGTGAGGTCGGGAGGGTCAGACATGAGCTGAAACGAAAGACAAACAGTGGCCATTGAAAGCTCTCCCTGCCATCCCCTCCGCCGTAATGAGCCCTGGCTGCGCGCCTGGACAGCAGCCAAGCGTTCATTTACCACAAATCTTCTGTAAATGATTACATTACCTTACATTAGTTTCTGTAGTACCCCCAACTGTTCCTTCCAAAGCAAGTTAAGCAGAAGGAAAGCTGCCACTTTCCTGCAATTATTCCCCCTCGTTGTGATTGCGACGGCACTGCGCGTTCCTGACGGTCCAATGGAGGCGGTGGATGGGCTCCAGTGGGATGGAGAGGGGCATCCAATGAGGCTGAAGGGCATGAATGTGTCCAGAAGCACTGAAACTTCCCCACTTTGCACACAGGGGTGGGAGTGGACAGCTGCTGTACCTTGGTCCCCACGGTTGGCCATGGCACGTTTTCTTCTGGAGGTCTATGGGGCTGACAGGTGGACCTTAGTGAGTGTGAGCTGGTATCAGGGCTGATTGTGGCAATTTCTGCACCTCTGGGGTGCAGAGCTGGAGTCAGGTAATTCTCCGGTTTGCATGGTCTGAGCCTGGTTACATCTCAAGACCCCACACCTCCCTAAGCAGTTCTCTTCCCCTCTGCCTGTACTTCCACTGTCACTGGCCAACACAAAGGCTAAAGCAAAACCACTCACCACCACTCATCACCTGTATTCACACTCAGATCCCCATTGCGTTCCTCTTGGCTTTTGGGCTCTACTTTTTGAAGTAACCCTAAACCCAATGGAGGATGTTCACGGTCACACTGTGGGAACCAGTCCTCCTGGACAGCGGTGACAACCACACCATGATTCCTCCTCTTCCCAGAGCGCCTGCAACGACGAATTCCTGTGGCTTGCAGCACGGGGCCAGTTTGTTTATTTTTTCCAGTCCTACATGTGCAGCCCATGCTGCAGCAAGGCAGAATGATCTTTCTCCCGACATGTTTCCATTTCTGTGAGGCACAGGAAATAGCATCTCTTTGCTGGCCAAGGCCTACGTTTACGCCAGAGGCTGGTGCTGGGGGAGCACGCTGCTAAAAAAAACCCTGAAATCTGCTGTGGGATGGGCAGCAAGTAACAACCAGCTCCTGTTTGTTTCGTGTTGTCTGTGTCCTGCTGCTGTTCCCTTTGTCCTCATCTCCTCAGTGTTTGCTGTCACTCCAGCACTGCTCCCTCCCCATGCCCCCTCTTCCCTCTCCCAGCTCTCTCCCAAGGCCTTCTGCAAGTCCACCAGTTGGTATTGATCTTCGTTACTCCACATCTGTTTGTTATTAGTATTAACTCCATGCACGTTTTTGATAGCACTGATGGGTCAAAATGGAGTGATGCTCTCATTGCAGATGCTTCCTTTAAGCTCACTGCAGCCCATCTCAGTGCATGCATCCCTGCAGGGCTACCTAAAGGGAAGTGCTGCCATGTGGCCAAAAGGCAGCAGCTTTCCAGTGAGTTTGGATCCGTAATGGAGGAGAGTGTTACTGTTCCACTCATCTCGCGTTGCGGTCACAATGCTGAATATTTCCTTAGGAGGGCAGATGGTGATTGCGTTGCTGTGAATTTTGGCGCACAGAAGCACGAGCAGCTGTGCCCTGCTTTGTTCTCCAGGTCTCTGCCACCTTAGTCACCACCAAAGCTTTGTCACTCACTACACAGAACCATTAAGGTTTGGAAAAGATCTCTAAGATGACCAAGCCCAACCCCACCATGTCCCTCAGTGCCACACCTACACAGTTCTTAAACCCTTCCAGGAATGGTGCCTCCACCACTTCCCTGGGCAGCTGTGTTTCCACGGAAGCCCATTGCAGCTGAGACCCTCAGCTAAACCCCAGATGGGGCAGCTCATCCCTCTGGTCCCCACCAGCCCTATGCATCTCAACTTCAAAATCCCGGGCTGGATTTGAGGAACTGTGAGCATGGGCAGTGGGATGCAAAGATGCCAAGCTGAGATGCTTGGTAATTAATTGGATTTTCTGCAAAGCATGAGGGTGTCATAGGGGTCCTACTCTTGTTCTATGGGATTTTTACCCTTGGAGTCCCTCCCACTGCACATGGACAAACCCATGGTACAGCTCAGCAAAGGTCCTTGCAGGGAAAGGACCTTGGTGCAGAAGAGGGTCCCATGCAAGGGATGCCCAGTCCTGGGTACACGGAGCCCTGGGGGCTGCTGTTCATTAGGGCAATCAGATAACAGTGGGACATGAGTTGTTTTCAGATAAAACTCAACTTTTGGACAACACAAAGGGGCCCCAGTTTGACCCAAAGCTTCTGCTCCCAGAAGTTTGCCTTTTGTTTGATCTATTGTGCATATCCCTATTAAATAACTAATTATTTAACATCTTTTAAAGCTTTGCTATATTTTACAGCAGGCAGGACACAAATGGCTGCTTTTAATAATATAAAAGCCCATTAGCTTCATTTACTGTTAATGTTAAAATAAACATGAGGCAATTTAGATATACTATTCCAATTTCACGGAAACTTTGATGTTTTTCTTCCCCACTCACATAATTAAGGGAAAAAACTACTAATGATATTAAGTTTGTACAGTGTTAATGACAGAAACAAGCTGCAGTAGAAATTGCAGCCATTAATATGGAAAAATAAAATATTTAACGCGGGAGATAAATGAAAGCAATTTTAATAAAGTAAAATGAAGAAAATTAATTTTAGAAACTTTCAGCATTCTTAAAATGCACTCTGTTTATGACACATCTTCTGTGTTCTTCTGGTTGGGGTTATTTATAGGTGTTGGGGAACCTCAACTCTTTATTATTTGTAGCACTCACCTGTTTTCCCTTCCTGTCTCCCATTGCTTCCTCCAAAGGCCAAATTCTGCTGCGTTTGCACCCCCATAGCAGCTGCCAAAGGGTAAAAGGTCTATGGTTAAGCTTTGCAGTTCCAATGGGGCTTGGGAGTTTTGTTTTATTTGGGGTCTCATGGTGAACCTTGGACTCAACCCAAGATGTTCGACGTAAGTCATGGAACACATGCATGTTGTCAGATGGAGAAATTTCAATACTGGGTTATGGTTTCAACTGAGAGCTGCCATTGTGTGGCCCCAAAAGGGCAGGGAACCTCAGGTTTGGAAGTTCCCAAAGTCTGGAGGAAGCCTACATGCTGCCTCTTCCACCCATCAGCAACGGCGCGCCGACGTGCGGCTGCCTTCCAACAGTACCCATTTTCAGAAACAACACCGTGAACGATCTCATTCTGAATCATTTGTTTGCAGGAGTGATTAATTAAATAAATTCTTCTCACTGCCATTAATTGTTTTGCAGACAACCCGAAGAGATAATCATCGCCTGCTGACAACCCCTCGCCATCCGTCACCCGCGCGCGGTGGCTGTCAGTGAATCCCAGCCCCTACCTGGGGGGAGAGGCACTGCCACCGAGGCATCTCGCAGCACTGTGCAGCAGGAGGATGGCAGATAACTTCAGTCAGCTCAAGAGATTGATATGAAAGGCGAAGGGAAGTGCATTAAGCTATTTAACTGCCTGGAAATCCAGTGTGATGAACATCCAAAGGTATCTTATTATTAGCTTGCTAGCTTGACTTTGTTTGTCTGTGAGAGATGTTGCTCTAAGCAGTGGGATGGGATGAAGACCCAGGAGGTGGTACCCAGGTGGCCACGTCCCCATGAAGTCCCCCACCCAAATGCTGCACTTTGGAGCAGGGATTGTAGGCACCATGATGCAAACTGCCGAAGTACATTCCTTTTTACTGCTTGGCAGTGGGCATGTCTTATTTTCCCTTGCTATCCTTTTCCCAACAAAGTCCCCATGAGCCAGGCCACCACTTTCCCCCCCCTTTCCTAAGCCAAAGGTTTTTGTGGGACCGGACCTGTGTGCTCAGCAACATCTGAGCTTCTACATGTGCCAGAAGGACATTAAACTGAACGTATTCAGTGCGAAGAATTATGGTATCTTTAGAACCTAAAGTGTATAATTAAATTATAGCATCTGAGATTGGAATTGCTTTTTCACTTGTAGAGAGAAGAAAAAATAAGACATTTTAATAACATGTCATAAGTTTTACAGTTATTGGATTTTCAGATTGTTTACAAAAGCAATATTGTTAAATTGCATGGGGGTTGTTGGTTTTTTTTTTTTTTTTCTTAAGTCTTTTGATAAAAAGAATAAACTAACAATAACGTTCCCAGGAGGTAAAACAAAATTGCATTTCACTTTTGTTATTTGTTTAATTATCCATTCAGCCAGTCAGTACATAAAACTCATTTTCAGCAGATTCCTTCCGAAAGTCTCCAGCTCCAGCTGGAACTGCAAAGAGCATCCAACATGTATTTAACATTAAAAAGCCAAGGCAAATCCCAGCAGTTTGGGTACCACCTTCCTGCAGTTCCCAAGGGGGTGGGAGGGGACGTCAGGTTGGTGACCCCCATTTCTGGGGGCTGGGGAGGAAACAAAGGGTCATGGTGTCTGCTTTATTTTGAACAGGGAATCCTCAGGGACTCCTTCCTAAGGACAACAGAGCCCAATGGACTCATATCAGCATGGGTTTGGAAGCTGTAATGCCAATTAAAGCTGACTCTGGAGCTCTGGGGGTTGAGAGCTTTCCGTCTGCAGTTGGTGAGGGTGTTGAGGTCCAGAGGGATTTTTCCTGACTTTCTCCCCACTGTGGATATGAGAATGGGGTCAGTGCCACAGAAGAAGGGTTCTTGGTGCTGAAAGCTGTGTGTGCAGCGTGACTTGGCCCGATGTAAAGCTGCTCCCATGGCTGCTATCCGTGATTGTGTCTTGATTTTGAGATTTAATTGATAGATTTCTGCCTCTGCCAAAATTCCGGTAGTGTTAGCTATGATTGTTTCTAAATCTTTCAAAAATGTGATTTTCTTGGCAAAGTATAGCTGGAAACCCAGCACAGCACTCAGCAATAGTGCTCTGTGCAGGTGCTGCTGGATCGGCATGCGCCGATCACAGCTGTGGGTTTCCCCACTGATACCGGGATGGAACACAAGCAGGAGGTATCTCATTCTTCTGGACGGCCAACCTACGGCTCCTGACCCAGCTATCAGCCTTTAAGCACTCACCCAGTGGTGTGAGAGGGGCTGTTAAGAGCAGTGAACGCTTCTGATAAGCTCTCAAGTCGTAAAGATGCTTGACTCCTCATTTGCACGTTTCTCCTGGAATCAATCAAAGGGGAAAAGCTTGTGGAGAAAAATCAATAAGGGAAAACGGGAGTGTGTGCACAGCATTGTATGGCATACAGATGCACAGGGGCAGGGCAGTCACTCAGTGTGCTAATAGATGGGGAGATGGTAACTCGGAATTGACTGGATGCTGCCCAAGCCAGTGTGATGCTGCAGCCCTGAAGGTGGGGCCTGGGGGTCTCGGGGAGGGACATGTGGGTCAGCTGTGTGTGTCTGCTTGGAGCAGGTATTGACAGGTGTCTGCAGCCAAATGAACCCTGCTCTGGGTTAAGCACTTAATAAAGCAGCACTGCTAATAAGCGCTCTCACACCTGCAGTAGATACTCATTGCCCACTCCATCTTGTGCAGGATGGATTCCGGGGCTGTCACTGCACCAGCACGTTACCCACAACCTGCTCCTCCTCTGAAAGACGCACTGTCAGCATTGTGAGCTCTGCCTTCTGGCACAGTATTGCAAAACTTTTAGGTGCGTGAATTCATCCTCTTGATTGACCCTCAGTGCCATGCAGTCAGTGGGCATGGTAGCACTGGCTGGTGACCCCAGCGCTCCCTGGGCAATCTGTGCCGGCGCATTACAGCTCTTTCTGAGAAGAAATTGCTCCTGATACCCAGCGTGACCCTCCCCTGGTGCTCCTTGAGGCCATCACTTCTCATCCGATTGCTGCTACCTGGGAGAAGAGGACGACTCCCACTCCAGGTCACTGCTGTTGGATGGCACCATTCACTTCATTGCACGAAATTATGCTCTGGGGGCAATTTCTGCAAGATCTGCCCTTGACTTGGATGAAGGTTGTAGCACCCAGAAGTCCATGGAAAAGCTGCATCTACTGTGTGGCTCCAGCACTAACCCCGCAAATAGTGCATCAGCTGATCGCCTTCCTGCTGCTTGTGGTCTTGTCTTGCAAGAAAAGTGCAAAGCTTTGCTTTGAGTGGGGGGACATCCTGCAGAGATGGCCCTGAGGACACCATTGACCCCAGGAATGGAGTTGCTCCCAGTGCCCAAACCCCACGATGTGGGGCACTGGGGCGGAAGATGTAGAAACTGAAGCCCTAATAGTCATAAAATACGTGATATGGAAACCCTTAAGGGGACCACTCAGATAGAAGGAGCCAATTTAGAAATCTAATAGGTGCCAAATACACGGTGTATGTGATGCAGTGCAGAGAGCGCCGTGCGCTGCTGCCTGCAACCACCAGAGAGAGCCCGCACACCGAGCACGGCTCCGGCCCGGGTACTCTGCTCCTCTTTTGCCTTTTTTTTGGGGGGTCTGTATTTCTACACGCACCATCTGAGCACCTGGACACTGGGCGGTGCTCGCGGAGCTGCAGGCTGCTCGTTTGGGGGTCGTGCAGTCACAGACCTGGCAGCTCAGCTCTTCTCCAACCATCACCTTCCTCCAGACTGATCCTTTCAATATAAAAACAGGGGCTCCTGGTGAAGGAGAAACAGAGGAACTAAGGGATTCAGGTTTTACGGAATGGAACTGTCCATCGAAAAGTGTTGGAGCCCTGATGCTTTATTCCCGGTGTAGGGAGGTGGGCTGGAGCACACATGGGCACTCCTCATGTTGGTCCCGTGAGCAAAAAGCCGAAGGAATGAACGAAGCTGGGACCTGGGAGGTCTGTGTGGGACTCACCCCAGTAATGCAGAGCTCTCAGCTCAGTCTGACTTCAATTTTAGGCAATCCACAGTTACCACACAGGGATGTGCTGCAGTGGGTGGTCTTGTGCTGCAGCACACCATGCTCAGACTTTGGGAGGAAAGGGGAGCAGTCACTGGGATCCCCCTTCATTTCTGTCCCTGGTTCCAGGCTGTGGGCCCTCTCCTTTCTGCTTCAGTTTGATCACAGGGTCTCTGGTTTGTGCTTTCTTTCTGCTTTGTGCTGTGACCTGAAACATATCCCTGCTATTAACACAGGGCAACACCTGCTCTGTGTTGTTTCCTGTGGCTTCTGCATCCCTATGCTTCATCTCTCCTTCAGAGAGGCCAAATCCAGTTCATAAATTCGGCAAGTATAACCTTAGGGCACTTTGAACAGCAAAAAAACAGGTGATGTTGCTGATCTCAGTGTGCCCCTGGGTTTGCGTTGCATGGAGCACCTCAGTGCTGAAAGGGCAGAAATCCTGCCCTGCCTGCTGGCATCAAACCATCTGGTGGGCTCAGCAGGGCAAGGTTCAATCCCAAATCCCCATCTGAAAGCAGTGAGGGAGGCAGAGCTCTCACTGTTCTGCAAACCTCAGAGGGGTGCAGTTGAGCAGGGCTGTGGGGCTGTGCCCAGCAGACCCCCATCCCAGTGAGCACAGGTGTTAGGGACAGAAAACAAGGACCAGTGCTCCTTCTCTGGACGTAAAATGGGATTCATCACATGCATCCCACAAAAATGTGCTCCAACACTGCAGCAGCCAGGGAGAAGCTCTGTGGCTGGATTACTCAGCACCTAAACACGGGGGGAAGCCCAGTATCCGTGCAGCCATAAATGGGCAGTGCTGCTGGGCAGGCTGTGGGAGCAGGGTGACCTGCTGTGGGTGATCAGGCACTCCCTCGGAGCACTGCCTTTCCCTCAATCTGCTTCGCTGCCGTGTGAGTAACGGGGAACCTCAGCTCTCTGTTATTAATATGCCATCAGACCATATGTTCTCCACCTCAGCCCATATGTATTTTTGAATAGAGCCACCTGTGAGTGGCTCGGAGTAGTGAGAGAAATCTGCTTCGATGTGGGAATGTGCATCGCTGTTGCTGGGTGCTCCCACGCCATCAGGCTCAGAGATGCCCCAGTCCCCGTGCCACCAGCAGTGTGACCCATGTGTCCCCATTTCTGCAGGGAGCCAGTCCTGGGCCAGACAATGGTGTTTTTCAGAGCTCTGTTTGTCTGAGGTTATTTTAACAGCTGTTGTGAGCCGTTTGTTGGGAGATGGTATTTCACCTGGTAGCGAGCCACTGCCGGTGAGTCACCGCCGCCGCCAAGGACAAGTGTAGGGCAGCACAGGGTGCCAAGGGGGAAGGCAGAGCCTCTCAGGGATAGAATCATGCAATCATAGAACCACGGAAGCATTTGGGTTGGAACAGACCTTTGAGATCCACAACCCACCCCACTGTGCCCACCGCGTCCCTCAGTGCCACATCCCTGTGGTGCAGGAACACCTCCAGGGACGGTGCCCACCTCCCTGGGCAGCCTGAGCTGGTGCATTACCGCTCTTTCTGAGAAGAAATTGTTCCTCACATCCAACCTGAGATGCCAAGGGTGGAAGGCAGAGCCGCTCAGGATGCCAAAGACAGCCATCAGGGTTCTCTCTGCAGCAGTGGGTGAGATAAGGGAGAAACAAATATTGAGGAATATCATCCCAGGGTGACTTCCAGCCCTCCTCATTTTGACAGGAAGCTCCAGATCTTCCTCCACCAGAGGCAGCTGCTTGGTGCTTAGTAGTCACCTTATGTTCTGTTCTCACTAAATTCTTTGGTTCTGGACTTAGTGGGTTTGTTTTCTCCAGCCATTATTTTCCTCTCTTTTATTTTTGGATGGACTAAGGCTGTTCTAGCAGCCCCCAGTGCCACAGCACACTGCCATCAGTGCTGGCAAATGAGAAATCTCTGACTTTCCCATTTCCTGGGTCCATGGGGACAGCAAAGTGAAAGGACAGAGCTGCTCGGAGGGGTGGCTTTTGCCCCAGCAGCAGCTTCACCTTTTCATTCTGGAGAGCCAACACTTCCAGCAGCAGTGATCACAGCCCAGTGAAAGTCTGAGAGTAGCTATTGTTTGCAGATGCAGGAGAGAATGTTTGCTAAACACTTTATGAATCAGTGTTTTAACGGATTGAAACCACATGCTCGTGTGGCTTGGTGTGTACATTTTTTTCACAGGAAAACGTTAATGAAAAACTTTCGGGTGAGCTGCTTCCAGTAAGCCCTGTAGCCCGTGCCTGCATGATGCTGGGAATGCATGAGGAAGATGGGCAGATGGACTGCTCTGTCAGATCTGACAGCAGCGTGTTGTACAGGAACAGGGCATCACAACAGCGAGCTGTTCTGTTCATGCCCCAAACAGTGGGGGCTTTGAAGCTCAGTGTGACTTCAAGCACGTTCCAGATTCAGTCCAACACTTCTACTCATTTTGCAGCCTAGGTGCAACTCAGGCACCAGATACACGTGCTGCGTGGGCTGATTCCCTTTCTGGACCTTTTTGCTTTCTGTGCCTTTTGGGCAACTGCTGCTCACTCATCTCTGTTCTTCTCTGACTGCAAAGCTTCACACTTGATTTTAACTACGAAGCTGTGATTTCCACAAGTGCAGCATGTGTGTGGGGTACAAGAGGTTTGTCCACTTAAACAAAAGGAAGAAAAAAACACAGATGCCAGTGTGGCTCAGAACACAGAAAAAGAGAAATGTCTCTACTGAACTTTGTTGTTCTTTTCCTATTTCTGCTGTTTTAATTCCGGTCTCAACCTGAGCTCGCAGCATGCAGGCCCAGCAAACCATCTTGTAACGAGAAGATCTCGCAGTGGTGAAAGAAATGGTTTCCCTCCATGAGCATCATGAAGTTAGGGCAGCAAAAGCCTTTCTGAGCTGGTTGCAGGAGTGCATGGAGGATTTGTCTGGCATATCCACGTAGGGCAAATCCATGCTCCAAAGCATGGGGCAAAATTGTGCAAGGAAATGCTCCCAGGGCAGACCCGGTCTTGGTTCATGAATCATCCATTTAACGTAATGTAGAAGGACTGACCCTCTGCCGAGTTTTGAAGGGAGGCTTTAGGAAGATCACTGTCATGCATTGTAGGGTGGGTTTTTTTTTAGAGCCGTGACTCAATTTAATCGTTCAGGAAGGCATTGTTTAAGCCTGTTAAATTCCATAGGATTTCCCATGGGATTGGGATGAGTGTGGCAGGCAGCCAGCCGATGGCCCACGCTGACTCTTCCAGCTGCTGTTTGCTGTTCAAGGACTCCTTCAGTGGGAACAGTCTTAAATGTCACGCCTCGAACAAGAGACTGAGATATTTCAGGGTCTGCTTTCCCGGTGATCTCATGTCTTCACCAGAGAAACCTAAATTATAAATCATAGTAACACCGACGGAGATGCATCACACCCAGCCCTGGTTTCCAGCCTGTCCTTCCCATGTGCTCCTTCCTCGGACGCTGTTTGTGGCAGCCTCCAGCACCGGCGGTCGGGGCGAAGGGAGGAGCGGGGTTTTGGCGTTAGGGATCAGCACCAAAAATAAACCTGGCTGCCGGCAGCCACACAGCACTGGGAACCTTGAGAAGTGCTCCCAGCCAGACAAACAGTCAGGCTTCTTGGGTGGAAAATTAGAGATCCGTGTTGGAGCGGGCGTGGGCAGCGGGCCGCTTCTATGGCAATTGCAGAATGTGATGCTGCCTTGCCATGGACAGCTCTGGGCTCAGACAACTGGAGGCTTCTGCTGGTGTAAATGAGAGCACGCCAAGCCCAGGTGGCCCAGGGGGAAGCCCCAGAGCCATGAGGGATGCCTGCATCTTCCGACCAGCATTTGGGTTTTGGCTTTGCTTCTAGTTCTTAAAGGCGTACAACCTGATTCTGCTCTTTACTGGCGAGGTTTAAGTAAAGAAAGAGCCTACTGAAGTCAGTGAGTAGCTGGTATAGATCATGCCTCCTTGGTGGCCCTGCTTGGGGTACTCACCATTCTGCTTATTCCCTCTTCTTTTATGGCTTACAACATCCTATCTGAATACCTTTTGATATCCACTTTCATTTCACGCTGCTGAATATATTGGATTCTTTAACCTTAACTATCAATCCCAGATCACTGATCTGTCCCTATGCAATGCACAGCTGGAGTTTCAGAGGATTGAGTGGGAGATTGAGGAGTAAATTAGAGATGTATTTGCATAACTAAGATTTAAACGGTATACTGCTTTGGCTTCTGGTCTTTGTCACACATGCATGATAATGTCTGGTGCTGCAGGATCACTGTTATTGCTAGAGCTTAATAAGTAACACCAGTCTCTTCTGGGGACATCTATCTGCTCCAGTGTGTCCCCAAGACTTTTCCTGTCCATTGACCTCTTTGGATGCACTGAAAATTACCTACATCTTTTGAAAGCCTACAGAGTCAAACTCCAAATACACATTTGCAGAAAAACATTAATGTTTGCACGCGGTATCAGAACAAGATCAGTGTTGATGCAATTAAGAAGCAGATCTTGCTGGCAGCCTGCCCCAACCAGCTTCAACGAGGAGCAAGACAGGTAGCCTGCCTTCATCAGGCCTGGAAACCCTTTCAAAGCACCCCAGCATATCTGTGACAATAAAATAGAAGAAGCAATTTTTATTAGCCTGTAGGAGCAGCACGTTGGTTTGGGTCCAAAACATGAGATTAAGTTGTTCTAAGACATAATGCGCTGTGGCAAGAACAGCGTGTTTCCACAAACAACACCTGGCAGAGGGAATTAAAAACAATGCTGACATCATGCCAATCTAAGATCTTCTGAAGTCGATAATGATGCGAAGTGAGGACAGGTGTGACCATGTTTTCAATGTCGCCTGGGGCCAGTGTTTCAGGAACTTGGCACCAGCTAGCGGGGCCAGATTTTCTAAGGTCACCATCCAAGATACAGAGCTGACTTGAAAACCTGTCCCTTATCATCTAGCAAATACATACCTTGAGGGTGTCACCAGTACTCCTTCACTGTTCTGAGTGCAGGGAGAGCTGAGACCCCTCTCCAGACCCCTGGATACAGCCCAGCAGTACTAACTGCATCTTCTGCTGCCATTTGGAGGAAAACTTCTTGAGTTTTTGACAGATTGTGGCTTGAAAGCAACTAATGCCATTTCTCAAATAAAATATGTGCAATTCCCTTCTTTTTACTTTCTCCCTCTACCTCCTTTTTTTTCCCCCTTCCCTTCCCTTCCCTTCCCTTCCCTTCCCTTCCCTTCCCTTCCCTTCCCTTCCCTTCCCTTCCCTTCCCTTCCCTTCCCTTCCCTTCCCTTCCCTTCCCTTCCCTTCCCTTCCCTTCCCTTCCCTTCCCTTCCCTTCCCCTTCTTTCCCTTCCCTTCCCCTTCTTTCCCTTCCTTTCAATGAGAAGCTGGATCTCAGCTCAGCACTTGGCCTGCTTCATACTGGGCTGAATCAAACCCAGACAGGGACACCCATAAATTCTGGGAAAGTCTGGTTCGGAACTTTGTGGCTTGGACTTCTCTTTAATTACAGGTCACTGGTAAAGCTGGTTGGAAAATGTTATATATATTTGCTGCAAAAAAAAAAAAAAAAAAGAAAAGGTTGTTCAGTTCAGATTTTTTGCAGATTTCTTTGATTGTTGTGTCCTCCACTTAGACTTCATAGATATTTAGTTCACAATATTTTCCCTCAGATTCTGGTTTTCCAATAGAGGAGAAGCTTAAGCAACAGAAAAAAATGAAAAACCCTCGTGTGTGTTTCTGTCTGAAAACTTGGAAAATTCCAACCAAAACAAAGAAGTATTTTAGCCACAAGCCTTTTTGTCAATGAAGTGCTCTGTGAAAAGCAAAACTGAAAGCAGCCCCGGTCCCAAAGGTAAGCCGGCGACCACGGCATCCCCAAAGCACTTGGGGAGAAAATGGGGATAATGGGAGCAGCAGCTGTTCCTGGGAAGTGAAGGGTGTGGAAAGAGAACTTCTGCAACACGTCAGTGGAAAAAATCTGCTGAAGGCCAAGTGTCTTAAGCAATGGTGCTTCCTGCAGAGCCAAACAACAGTGAGGACAGCCACCTTTGGGAATTGATGATGTAGAAGGGCTCTTCCACCAGAGCAGGAAGCGAGGAAGTGGGAGGAAGCAAGTCAGCAAGAAAGGCCAACATTACTGAGCAGCTTGACCCACATCCCATTGAAGTCTGCATTTTATTATTAGAGCCCTTATTATTTGTGTTGCGGTTGCATCAAGTGGCCCCAACTGGAAGGCAGCTGCATTGTACGAGGCACTAAGCAAACACGGAATAGGGGACACTCCCTTCCCCATGGGATTCGCCAGCAGAGGAGACACACACGGAGCTGCGGAGGACAGGAAATTATCATTTACAGGCAGTCACTTTAAGCACAATGATGCTTTTGGGCTAATCAGGTTGACTCCCACTACCCTCACTCCTATCTCATCCAAAACCCAGTGGAGTCAGTGGAAGTGTCACAGCACAAACCAATACATTTACCACACCAGCGCCCAAATAGGCAAGGATTCTGGTTTCCCGCTACCCCCACATGAATAAAGGGGCATCTGTGAGACAGAGGAGGGGCAGGGAAATATGCTCCGCACCTCCTGGGGCTGCTGAGTCCAATTTTAGGTTCATCAGCCTTGACAAAGTCCTGCTGGAGACTGACTCAGGAGGGAGAAGCTGGCTCTGCAGCTTCTTGGAGGCCATGCACAAGGACCACGCGTCTCCCTGGGTCCTGCAGCCTTCAGCTTTGTAAGCTGGAGATTACTGCAGCAGCTACACAAGGGGAACCTGAGATAGACCCAAGGCTGATGCGTCCTCTCAGGTTAAGGTCACTCGTTTTGTACATTATTTATCTCCACATTGAACAATTTTATATCTAAGTGGATGGGAGTTGTTGCATACGCATTCAGGAAAAGGAGGGCAGGAAAGCATATTGTCCAGGAACCAAAGGCAGCCCTTGTGATGTCAAAGTAAATTTGAATGTACAACAGTGTTCATCCCTCTATTTTGTTGCGCTGACAAGAAGTCCAGGTCCAGCAGGTAACTTTGAAACCCACTCAAAATGACAGGAGCTACAAACTCATTGCAGTGAGTGGGGCTCGAAGAGTGGTATCCCTCTGAGCTCCAAAGGCAAGGACCCAAATCTCACAGCGGGATGGAGCAGGAGACTGCATGCCCTTAAGCAGCCTAGCTGTCGTCTGATGCACAAGACTGTATATCCCCAAGCAAAGCCCAAGCCACAGCCATGGGGCCATAACGGAAGGGTTCAGGGAATGGTGTTTAGGAAGTTGTTGGTGTTCCTGAAGCTCCATGGGGCTATGTGCCTGTGTCCCAGCAATGGGGACAAGAGTGCAGACAAACAACAGCTTCTCCTGGGTCTGTGGTAGCTCTGACAGCAGGAAACTCTCTAGACTTGTTCAGAAAGAATTGTTCAGAAAGGTGTGGGTTGGAACCACTAGTGGGCAGAGACTGAAAAGCAAGAAATCTTTTCCACCCCAAAGCGACCCCTAAACCTTTTTGTTGTGTACCAAGTGTCTGCCTTCTCTTTGTCTTGTTGTTTTCTTGTTGTTTTTGCAGAGGAAAACTGAACTTTGTCCAAACTAAGTGCTCAAATGGTAAAGAAGTCAACTGCTTACAAGGTAGGTGGTGCCACTAAGAAGGATGCTCAGTGAGCGCATGTAAAGGTATATGCGCCCTTGTGTTACAATGCTATCTGCTATCTTGTGACTGCATGTAAGTTTCCTGGTAGGAGTCCTGTCTCTTTCCATGTACAAACTTGCAGAGTGAGCCATTATTCAACCTCCTGTTCTTCCTTGTTGTGCAATGTGTGGCCCATGCCTTACTTACTGCACGCTATTCAAATCCTGCTACGAAGACAGAATTATTCATTTCCTTACAATCTCTCCTAGGGCATTGATGGCAAGCATTAGCAAATGTATTTTTCCCTGTTCCCTTGCAAGATGTGGAGGTGGTATTATTCTTGGTTTCCAGGTGACATATGAGGCAGAAAGAAATTAAGTTCAAAACTGTTCACCAGTTCTGGTTCTGGAGGTGATGTGTCTGAGCCTTGGAGCCTGGTAGGCCATATCTCCATCACCTTATAGTCCTAATTCGTCCTTAAAAAGGGTACTGCCTGCAAGCTGATAGAAAATGTGAAGAAAAACCCGTTACATAATTTGTAATAAATGGGTTGGTGGGGTTACAGTGGGTTGTACAGACAGGTCATCATGTCTCTGTCTCCTCTGGTTCCTCCCACAACTCCCACTCTTTGCCATTTCTGGTCTCTCTCCCCACTCTCTTTCTGCATGCATCTCCGGCTCTGCAGGATCAGGCCCTCATGGAGAACATGAGCACACAGCATCCAGCTGAGCATTTCCAAGCTGCACTTCTTTGAAGTTTTTTTCCCTTGGGCAAACCAGAACAGTTATTCCAAATAGCTCTTTAGGGGTTAACTCCCATTCTCTTGCCAAAATTCAGGTTTCTATTCTGAAGAAGGATGCTACTCAGAGGAAAGGCTAACAGTGTTCTTGTAAAAGTGGCAAAGTAACCTATTTTTGTCTGTCTTCCCTTCAGAAGTAGACAAAAGGCTGCAGTTGATTTAATTCAAATCGAAAGAGCAAGCAAAACCTGAAGGCCAATCAGACAATGGCCAGGCCTTGAACGTGAAAATCTTCAGCCCAAGTGGGAAAAGTTTGGCAAATATTTCAGCAAGGCAAAGCTACTGCATCCAGAGTAATAGCTGCATTTTACTCACGAAGAGTGCAGTGACCTCATACTGTTTTGCAACTAAAGAAAGTGAGACGAGACAATGACACTAAAGGCGATAAAACAGAGATGGTAATCGTTGGTTCAAAGAGTGTGCATGCTTTGTGCTGCCCAGCAGAGATGCCTGTAGACAGGGCTGCACCCATCAGCAGGGGCATCCCCCAGCACAGAGCTCTGTCCCATACAGAGCCTCTCTAACTCTTCCCATTTTCCTGGGTGCAGAAGTAGTGGTGGGCACCATGCTGCTGTGCAATCAACGTTAGTGCACACCTTCCCCCACACGTTCCTTAGGACAAGGAGCACTGGTGTCCAGCCGTTGTTTTTAATTGCTGTACTATTAAGGAAATTTTCACAAGAGTATATGTATTGCTCATAAACTTTTCCTTTAAAAAGAAGTCTTCTGTTTGGAGAACACAGCAACAGCCATTCCTTATTATAATATATTTAAACCTCATGACAAAAACCCTCTCTGGAGAATCTGACAACACACCATTCCACCAACGTTGTAATGGATGGTTCTCTTCTTTTAAATGCCTTGTCATTAAAGTTTAACGAGCAATACTTACATTCATTCTAAACTTATTTTTCTCCTTGACAGATTGGATACTTAGTTTGGATTTGTTAACACAGCTAGTCATAAAAATGTCTGCTTCAACAGACTGATAGATACTCCTCAGGAAAGTGGGCTTTGATGCCTTATCTGATAAAATAAGTTCATATTTTCTTGTTTGGAAGAAACGAACATAAAGTGCCATGCAGAGCAAGTTAATAAGCTCGAGCCCTTTTTTATTTGCCTGGAGTTTAAGCTTATATCCAGCATAACCAGCAATGCCCTCACTCAGTTCATCAACAGGGGGATTCATTCATGTCATTTCTGATCCAGCTTCAGCTGCTTGCAGCACTTCCCACCTTCTTGTTCAGAAAATAAATAGTGGTACAAGGAATAACCAGAAATAATATTGCGACCAAGGCTCACATCTTTACAGAGAGGGTATTTCTGGCATCACACGTCTTAACCAAATGCCCGGTAGACATCCCCTGTAGTCCTTGCAGTTCTCATGGCTTTACACTGAATCTCACAATATTGATATTTCTCTTAATCCCTCAGTTTCACCCCGAGAACTATTTAGATCCTTAAATTTGGAAAGGGAAGACTGAGAGAGTGAGTTCTCATGTATTTGAGGAACATCTCGTTGCCTCCCCCCCCCTCGTTGCTGTGTTACCTGATGGGTTACTATGTTAAGAGCTACAGAAGAGAAACAAAGCAAGCAACAAAAAGAATTGCAAGAAATATTCACAGGAAATCTAAACAAAAGAAAACAAAAAACAAACTACACCCTAAAACAACCTAAAAATGCTGAGCAAGGACATTCAGCGTTGTTTTAGCATCACTTCCTTACAGCAGCTCCTCTCTAGAGCTGTGCTACAGCAGCTACTGCTAACCTTTCCCTAGCTCAGATGAGGGCAATGGCCTCGTGAAACTTGAAGACTCCAAGATCCACTGGAAAACAAACACAAACAAAAAAAAAATTGACGGTAGAAACCCATACAACATCGCAGCAAACATTTCCTAATTTACTTCAGTGCCAGAAGATGAATCACCCAGGGTTCCTGTTGCATAATCTTCCCCGGGCTCAGGAGAGCGAAACTCGAACAGCAAAGGTCTCTCTGGGTTTTTAGTGACATTTGTGTTTCGACTGAACTTTCAACTAGGAAAGTGTGAGTTTTGCTCTGATAACAAAGGGAGGAACTGATAGAGCAAGGTGTTGTTTCAGAAGTGATAATCTACTTGAATATACCCGATTGCCATCTCCCTTTGCCCTGTGTAAACCCCGAGCCCACTGCTGACAGCAGTGCCAACCTGGCTCGTTCAGCCTGCCTGCTCCTCAGACAGCACGAGCCACACAGACCCTGCAAACTGTACCTCGAGGGCTTGGATACTGGGGTGGAAGGAACCACAGGGCTCCTTGCTGAAGATCCTGCAGGAGGTCTGGAAAATCCAGCACACGGTGCATCATGCACAGGGTGGGACCTGCATGCAGCATCTCCCCAGCTTTCAGGGAGCCCCGGGCATCAGCACGGCTGCCAAGCGCCTGCGTGGGCACCTGGGAAATACCACCCAGATAGCTGCATGCTGGGGAGAGCAAGGAGAAGAAGCAAAAGAAAGCAACAGGCAGCAAGGATTGCTGCTTCAGAGGGTCTCAGAGGTGTCCTATAGAGAGTGCTAGGTGCTCAAGGGGCCCAACCTACTGGTTTGTTTCTTAGCAGCAACTCAACACCCACTGAATTAGTGAGTGCTGCACACCTTCACAAGGCGTCAGGCTGCATACCCGTTAGCCTGGGTTAGTGGTTGGGTGTTCCTCTGGGCTACTGTGGTGGATGCAATTTTAGAAGACCCAGCGTGAGCAGCACACGTGTCCTCTGCACTTCGGCAGCTTTCTGCTCTCTGTTACACCACAGCAAACCAGCTTAGTTCCTCCTTCAGGGCAGCATTACTACAGGCGATGTAATTTCTTCCTCTCTCTGTTGAGAACAAATAAATTTCCTTTATTCAGAGAAAAACAACGAAAAACGTTAAAGTTTCTGAGGGCGGCTTTGTCTTTTCAGCATCTCTGCTTCTGCGGGATTTCCACTATTGCCTTGTTTCCCATTGCTGTTTTTAGCATGCTCTGACTGAGCTGCACTTCCCAAACTGCAGGGCAGATAAGACATTCACTGAGCACTGAGCACTCGTCTCAAACAAACACTTTTCAGCGAGGATGGGAGCTCTGCCGTGGCCATCTCCACAGGTGCGGGGCCCTGACTCATGAGATGGAGCTGTCTCTTCCCTGCAGCAGAGAAATTCTCCCACTGGCTCCTTGCCCCACACTCAGCCCTCTCGTCTGGGCATGCTGTCTGCGTCTGAACCTGAAATATCCATGGGGTTGGCAGTGGAGGAGGACAGAGGGAGATCCCTAGGTGAGCTGTGGCTGCTGCTAGAGGCAAGAGGAATCCCCAAACCCATAGTGTTTGAAAACCAAAGGACGGACAGAAGACAGCTCAGTCAAACAGAGAACAGTGGGAGCCTTGTGTTAGGGTTAGTGAAAGGAAGGCTCCTCATGTTGTGCCAGCAGAGACCACAAGCCCAGCAGGCAGCTGCCTGTGGGTTCGGCCGCCTGACTCACAGCTCTGTGGGGCGAGAGCGGGGTGCTGGAGCGAGGCCTTATCTCTAGAGTGAAGCTGAAGCAGGAGCCCGAACCAAAAAGGGAACAAAAACTCATCCACTCAACCACAGCTGTGGCGAGAGAAGGGAAGATGGGGTTTCACAGGCTCCGTCCCCTCGCAGGGCTGTGCGATGTAGGCTGTGCAATCTCACAGTGTGATTCCCCCATCCCACAGTGGCTGCTGACCTTGGGTGTGTTATTTGGTGTAGGGATAAAGAGTCCTGCCAGCAGGGAGTGACGCCAAGGTGTAGGTGACTCCTGCATCTTTAAAGTGGTTATGTTAAATGGAAAGTGAGCAGTAAAAAAGGACTCACTGGGGGTAGTGGTGGAAATATGGGTCTTACTGATGGTGAGAGAAGGGAGATAAAAGCTGGGTCTGAGTTGGTAAATGCAGTGCACAGAGAGCCCAGAGGGCTTGAAGACCACTCTGAGGTGTTCACGTGCAGGGTACAGCAGAAGGAAAGCGTAAATGTTCATGTCATCAAAAGATACCTGACAGCCATCATTCACACATAAATGATTAATATGTCATGCTCTGTGCACTGTAAGTTTAACTAAGAAATGGAGCTTTCCCCTGTTCTAATGGCAGGATGGTGTCACAGTTCCCTCAGAGATATGAAACTGTTTTGATGCACTGGAACACCCCAAAGGAAACTTTATGAATGATCAATATTCTGCACGAAGAACTTGTGGAATTCTCAGGACTGAGGTGGACAGAAATGTCATCAGAGCTACTGAAGGACTGATAATTTTCGATGCCAAATGTCAGTGTGAAGCAAATATTTATGGACACTTACGTCCATATTTATTTATGTCCATAGGGTTTCTTAACAGCTGTACTGGCACCACCTTATCCGATGCTAATATCAGCCATGGCTGCAGAAATGGGAAACAGCTTCTTGTTTGTTCCTCATTCTGATGCACGGAGGGCATATGTGCCTTCTGTGGAGAACCCCTTCTTCCTCTTGTATCCGCTCATTTGTAATGTTTGATATCCTGTTTTAGCTGGAAGCTAAGATTTTAGGTTCATAATGCTGCCCACATGCAAAGAGGGTAAAACTGAAGCGCAGCACTGACTGCCTGTTAAGCTCAGAGCCCGGCAAAAGAAATGCTTGTTGAAGTATTCACTTTCAAATTCAGGAAAAAAGAAAATACAAAGATATTTCAGTGTTTTGATGAACAAAACAGGATTCAAGCACACATTGTATTTGCAAAATGTGTTGGCCTGCTCCAGAAGTCCTGTGTGATGTTCTCTGTCACAGAAAATCTTTCTGAGAAGTCTCTTTCCAGGGTTGAATGCCATTATTCTGTTTAATTCATGGCAGGCTACACTTTGCCACTTCCGTTCATGAGAAACCAGACCTTCACATCGAGCTGAAGACAGCTAGAAGTAAAAAATGGAACTTAGCTCTTGGCATGAAAAGAACGTTTGGCAGTATATATTACCAGAGAGTGTAGGTTCTGCAGTGCTTGTTTTCTATTTTATCTGCGTTCACTGCTGTAGCGTTCAGGCCTTTGATATGCATTGTTCGCTGGAAATGAAATTGCACACTGTCATAACAGTCTATTAACAGCACTGAGCTTCTGCAGAATTTTACCTCCTTTTTAGAAGATAACATCTCTCTTTCCTTCCAAGGAAAATGTAGCTTCCTTGCTTGCAAGGGTACAAATAATGGCGCTATTGCTTGTCAGGGATGTCAAGTTCCTTGTCTATTAAGGAGAGGGGAAATGTCTTTGTTACACATTTCTGTTCTCTTTTATCCTTTCCAGAGAGGCCCCCAGCTCAATCTTAACAAAATAAAGCCAGGGCATCATTTAAAAATAAAACCATTTTGAAAACTCTTTGATCTCTTTGACTTCCTGTTAAATATACAATCGGCTGTTCCTCTGCATCCTCGACCACTAAAGATCTGATTTGCTCTGCAATTTATATTGTCTCTGGCACTGCACTAAATTAACAGCATTGGCTGTAAAGTCTCTTAAAGGCAAAGACATCCAACCCCTTCTCAGCCTCACCATTCCCTCTTCCTTGAAGCCCTGCCATTCACCTTTCTACGTACAAGGACCCTAAGGGTGGTCTGTTTGGTTTGCTGAACTCCCAGTTTCCAGCTCCCCTGTACATCCATCTCAGACCATCATCCTCTTTCCCCCAGTCCAGTGAAGATCCCTTACACATGGTAGTTCTGGAAAACTCTCAAGTCCTCTTCTCATAGCATCTCTTTTCCATGTCTTCTACATACACAGCTCCATTTTGCTCCCTGAGGACCTTCTCCTGTCTTGCTCCAGCAGGTCACTCCATTGATTTCATTCTCCTCTGACTCTGCATCCTTCTCCATTCCTTCCCCAGGTTAGTGTCACACTCCTGGTGTAGCTTAGCCCTCCCCATGTCTCCCTGCCAGACCTGGGCCCCTCCTTCCCTCATCCCATCCCCCCCCCGTTCTCCTCTCCTCCAACATGTCACGTAGCATCTCTGCCCTGCCCTTCTTCCCTTTCAGAATTCAAGTGTACTTGCCTATTCATAATGCATTTCTTCACGTCTCGTTCGATTAGCTTTATGCTTTTGTCCTCCCTCCATTGTAATCTGAACAACTGTCTTTCCTTTTTTTTTTCTTTTTAAGTTGGGTGGAATGGGTGGATGGCAATGAGACAGTTCACTGTCAAATTTCTGCTCCTTAAGCTTATCTCTAAACTGCCCAGTGCTTGTCAGTTCTAGTGTGTTAATGACTCAGGCAACGTATATTAATTATTTAGGCAAAGAAGGGAGTTATATCTGATAGAGATGAATAGGTGGTAAGGTATTTAGGTCTTACTGTATTTGTGCAAAGCACTGTACATAATCTGTCAAGCCATACAAGTAGCAACAGGATGTCTAATCCTCTATACTGATGAAGTGTTGACTTGGTCTCTTCCAGATTTAATTATATTGAAGAAAAAAACCCACACAAACACTGCAGCTTTAAGGACTAACTGCTCCATTAAATGTAATGTTTTAAGCAAGAAAACTGCTCACACACAATGGAAGGACACATAATGTTGCTCCTTGTACAAATCCGATAAATTGTTCTCTAGCTTCAGTGACAGCAAAGACAAAGGGCTCAGTCTCCCACATTGCTACAGCAGCATCTGGGCGGCTGACTCCAAACTTCTCCCCCTACTTGAGGCCTCTCTGTGTTCGAGCAGGAGGAGAGAGAACGATGTTTCACACACATCAGGTAGGACCAAAACCAGCAAAGGCCTGAAGCAGGCGGTGGGAGCGTGGTGGATACAAGTTTTGACATGACAGTGCAAAAGTGGGAATTGACTTTGCGTGCTTTGTGGGGAAATTTGCTGTCAGAATAAGAGATCTCATGGGGCTCTGAGTGGCTGATCAGAGAATTATTTTGCAACTTGCTTGGTTTCCGTTCTCGCCTCAGAGGTATTTTATAAAATGAAGCCACTATTTCATAAAACAAAGGTCCCAGAATATCAAAACAAATTGCTATGTAGCACAGTCACTCAACTTACAGAATACTGAGCAAATGCAAAGCAAAGGCCAAACTCTCAGCTTTGTCAACAAGAATGAGCCAGCTGATTTCAAATGCACCTCCACCTCACCAAGTAACGCTTCCACCTGAAGATACTGCTACTGATATTTGCTATACTTACTTGTTATAAAAATACTCTTGCTTTCAGCAGTTGGATTTCTGTTTAAGCAATCCGGACTCAGACCACAAAAAAATACGATCTATGCAATATTAAAAATGGTACTGAAAGGTATATGTATTGTCCTATGTGAAAGTATATGAGAAAACAAGAAAAAAAAAAAAAAGGACTTCAGATAACAGCTATGAAGAGCTCAGGGCTCTTCAGAAATCAAACCATCATTTCTTGCCCATACTGGGTTTTTGGATCAGGCCTCGAAAAATAAATGAACAGTTCACTTATTCAGTTCCTTCTTTGTGCTGTAGGCATAAATTACACTTCGCTTTCTCTAAATGGGGAGCTGCAAACAACTCTGGTGCCTTTGGGGCAGGCGGGGAGAATTCTAAATAAAAATTCCTTGTCAGATCATCCCTGATAGCAGAAATAATGAGGGAGATCACATGGGAATATATATTCAGGGTTTAGCTTAATCATTACTCCACATCAGCTGAACAGATCCAGTTCCATGTGACTGGATCTCAATCAAATCAATGTTAGGTAAGTGAAATTAAACTTAGTTCCTTTTTATTCTCCCCTCTAGTACCCACAGCACTCGTTTTGCTGACTTTATATAGATACATCTGTCATGCACATAAGTTTATCTGCAAGAGACATAAGTGCTTCTAGGTAAGGAGAGGACTGTAATTTTAAGACTAGTTGTTTGAAGTTAAACTGTGAGAGAGATTTCTAAAGGCAACAAATAGTAGTAAGGTCATCAAAATCACATGCCTTTTAAAATCTCAGTCAAAGCTGTATTAACTTTCATTAACTTCCATTATCTTCACAGGAACTCTCTGAGTGCTGAAGCATGTGATTTTTAACGCTACTCCCAACTCCATGGGGGTGGAAGACTGTCAATATTGAAATAATTGCTCTTTGATTCAATACAAAAAGCCTTATACTCAGTGATGCGGTGATTTCATTTAATATATATATGTATATCTTTCCCCAACTCTTATATCAAAAACAACAAGCAGCCTTATTTGGACAGCTCGGGGCTTTGATTGAAATCTTGATGCAGATCCAAATTTTGCTGGTTAGCTCATTCTAAACGAGAGAATAAACAGAGTAGGAAAGATCCCCAAGTGTTATGATAAAGCAGCATTAGAGGTTTCCTTAATTTGTTTAGTATCTCAGGTAAATTCCTAATGAATTGCACTTGCTCCATGGCTCTGGCTTCCTTTGCAGTGCTCCTGCCTCTCATAGGTTTATCACAAGCCTCACGCAGGTAATGTTTCTCATTGCCCTTAGCTTCTGAAAACGTGTAATTGCATCAGAACCTCAGCCCTCATTTCATTTCATCTCTCATGTGGGCTGAGGAAAGGTAAGAAGCACAAATGCCTTGAGATGCATAGAGAGCAGGAAAAAAATAAGAAACAGCACTTCTAATTTAATTGCTGTAATTTTAAACCCATTTCGTGATATGTCAGGGTCTTGACTTGGGAGTTTAGAATGTTTGAGTTAGTAATTCTGCCTTTAGCACCCATGTGAAGCATTACACCACGTGTTTGAACTGAATTTGATTTGGTTTAGTTTTAATTTAGGTCAATTTGCCCGGATTGCTTTCCTCTCTCCTGACAGACTTGGCAATGCTTTAGCAGAACCCTGAGAGTGTTACAGCTGCCCCAGCAAAGGGCCCTCACACAGAGTGCTTCAATTCCCCCTGAACAAATAAACGAGGGGTAAACATCCCTCCCCATACAGACCAGGAGCGGGATTTCCCTTCCGTGCTATTCGTACTGCCAAAGTATGAGCTGGGATTTATGAAAATGTTATGAAAAGGGTAAAGCTGCATTTTCTTGCAATAGTGAGCACCCATGAGACCAAAGAAAACTAAATCCAAAGGCTTTTGTTCGCATGCATGCGCAGCTTGTGGTCTCTCTCCACTTCAGCTGTGCTTGAGGATCCCCACATTAATGTGACAGGGCTCCCTCCAAAAGCTAGGGAAATCCCCAGCAGAAGAGAAAGACAGGCAGATAAAGTGGCCTGAGATGTATTATTTATTTGATCCTGAATAATGCACTTTCTCTGGTTACGCATTAAACTGTCAGGAGGAAAAATCAACACTTGGGTTTCTACACGGAGCTTGAAAAGTTATTCCCCAAAGCACGGCCATACAAAGCTTCTCCCATAAATCTGCAAGTTGTTTTTCTTATCTAAGTAAGCTATGTATAAATATTAACACATTATTCATGAGCAAATAACTCTATGCCATTCCTTTCTGCTGCTGCCTCAAAGAGGATCCTCGACACAGTTGGGAATGACAGTTCCCTGTGGGGCCTCAACTGCATTTTGGGTCAGAAGAATTAAAACAAGAAAAAGGGTAATGGCACTTCTTAATTAAGTAAACCTCAAAAATGAAAAAGCAAGCAGCCTTTAACTGCTGGTTAAATGTAGAGGGGCCATCACATAAAAACCACTGGCTAAACCCTGTGGAAATTGAAATAAGTAAACTCCCACTTGACTTTGGTGAGGCAGGGCTGACATCCAAGGCATTTGTTCTCCAATGCGTGTGTGTGAATGGATGTATGTGTGGATGCATATGCCACCAGCAGCCTCCAGCTCTGCCTGGCTTCAGCACAAATGCTGCAGCAGGCAGATGGTGTGTGAGCTATGCCCTCTGAACCGGGTGGGGGTCTTCCTGCAGTGCAGGTGGTCAGTTCCAGCACACTGCCTTGGGTGGTTTCAGCTCCACAAGCCTCCAGCACAATAGTGCTTTTTTTCCCCCACTTCAGTATGACTGATATATATATATATATTTAATTAAAATGTTCCTTTAGAATCTCCTTTGTGCACAGCAAGGAAAAGTGTATGGGCAGTGTGCTCTGCCCATGGAGGATTTGACATGCCAGCGGTTGTGGACAAAGGGCTGTTACAAGTGGAACATGTGAAAACAGGGACCTATTCATAAAAATAATGTAGTTATATTTACTCGTTAAAAGCCTTTACTCAGGATCTTTTTAAAAGTTGAGGTGGATACAAAATGCCCACTTCAAAAGCCAAAATGAAGACTTTAACAGATGTGCCTTGGCAAAGAAAAGGGTGTAGACACAGCAAGGAATTCAGAAGGGACAGACAGTCATATATGGACATAGGAAAAGAATCCCAAATAAAATGCTTGTGGCTGGGAGCTAGAGTTTCTTGTTACCTGCAGCCAGACTCTGTGCTTGGGGCTATGGGACCTGGGCCATGCCTTTCTTTTATTCTGGTTGCAGCTTTTTTGCTGGTGCTTTTTGCACTGTTTCCTACGTAACCCCGTCACTCCAGCAACCAGAGAAGGGAAACATCTTACAAGGATCAACTTCCCTGTAACAGAGGACTTGCTAGCTGTATGCAGTTCTTGGTGGTGCTGAGCATTTGCAGGTGCTGGCTCCTCATAGAGCAGGTGTTGAAAATACCCCACTCAGTGCTGTCAGGATATCTGCACAGCTGAGTGGATGTCTATTCTAGTAGACAGTTTTATCACCCAGTTAATTGAAAGCATATTAATTTGAGGCTGTTAACACATTTGTGAAGATTAGATGACGCTTTATCCAAGTGATCGTGGTTCGGGCTCGGCCTCAGGAGGCTGCTGTCTCCTTGCCTGTACCTCTCCTGCTCAGGAGAAGATGCTGCAGTGTGCCAGCAGGATGTCTTTCCATCTCTCGTGGAAGGAAACACGAACCAAAGAACTATCCTCCATGTTATCAACTGCCATGTGTAAACCATGTTAAGAACCATAGTGTTACAGTATATCTCCAAGTGGAAGGGACCTACAAGGATCATTGACTCCATCTCCTGAGGGTTACTCTACAAGGTATTTTAAGACATCAAAAGCAAGCCTTCAATGACCAGGGAAATTCAGAATTGAAACATCTCACGGGGCCTTTGTGTGCTCTCTGTACGTTCCTTAGCACATCATTTTTACTCATGTGGGCACTCCTGTAGGTTCTCATAGATTGATTCCAGTGTGACTTGGGTTTCTAAGCACTGTAGAGGATTTGGACCCCACCTGCTTTCAAAACTCTGCTAGCTGTGTGTTTTTGAGGAGGTTGTAAGGGCCCCGATCACCAGGACGTCCCGCTTTACTGGAGCAGAGCTCTCAGCAGCTTCCCGTGCAGCTGTGTGCTGGCTGAGGCGTGCCCCGGGGGAGCCACCAGGCCCTGTGATAAAACATACACAGCTTTGCCCAAAGTCATCCCTTTCTGCACAGGGATGTTGGTCCTGGCTCCTGGTTTCACAGAACGTTTATCTGTCTTTTCTCTGTAACCTCTGTTACATCACAGAATGGCTAAGGCTGGAAGGGATCTCTGGGTCCACGTCCCTACACCCAGGGACACCCAGAGCAGGTTGCCCAGGACCATGCCCAGGTAGCAAAGGTATCTTCCAAACATTCCAGAGAATAACAAGGATATTTTACAGGCAGCATATTTTTACTGGGTGCCTTCAGTTCATCCTCAGAGTGGCTCTGCTCACTGTCCCTTATGAGGTGGGGACCTAATAGAGGCTTGTTGTCCTATACTGGACCGGTCTATCTGTCGCTTTGTTGCCAAAAACTGGGAGATTTTGTTAGAAGAAAGATCACCATGGACATGTTGTTGCCATGTCATTTTTCCTGAGGCCAGAGATAGGATTCTGGCTCAACTAGATCTTTGTTCAGCGGTGGTTGTGTGATTTGTATTGAGCCTCTTGTAACATGCAAGTAAGTATTCTGAATGTACAACAGATCAACTTTTTATTGGATACGTGTATGTTTTCTCATGTGTAGAGAAGAATAATTGCTGCACCCTGAAAAGATTTGTCTGGTCTGTGTTTCACAGAGCTGAAGCTAACTCTGAAGACATTGACTCTGAATGACACTGCTTGTTTTTCTGACTCACCCCAGAAGTTATTTTCCTGTAGGTTTGTTCTGTGTGATTAAGATAGGTCTGTTTGCATATAAATGCTGATCTACATATGTATGTACTACCTTAACCAAAGCAAGCTCTCATGCTTTCTCTAGTTTACATGTATTATGTGTGACACAGAATGAAAGTTACGTGCCAACAGCACTTACGTGCAACATATCAATATAACCTAACTCATAACTGTCTATCTCCTTGCTTTCTCAGCTGCCTGTCCTACACTTCAGTATGGCTGCTACCTACATATTGCAGAATGAATGGAGCTGAGGACGTCATGGCCCTTGTAGCTGCTCCGCAAAATCTGTCTGCCGTGAGCTTCATGGCGTGGCACCCTGCCTCTGAGCTGGTGAGTGTAAAATGCCCTTCCACAAAGTGATAGTGTCCACTTAGGAAATTAAAATTAATGTTTGAGTGAGTGAGAGAGATGGGGGGAGTACACTGGAAGCTGGTTCTCAACCACTCCCTGATTCGCAAACTAGCCACAGTTACAAGTTAAGGCAGCCTGGGAGCTGTTTGAGCAGGCACCGGGCTCCCTGAAGAGCTGGAGGCTCATAGCCAGAGAACAGTGTGCCATGGCCATGCTTCCTCCAGCCTGCCTGTCCCAGCTCGTCCCTGCACTGGGGGTGCTGGGATGGTGGTGAGTGCTGATGGGACCAGCGTTGTCTGCTCCAGATCCCCCACCCTCTTCTTGCTGCTTGGGGATTATGAAGGGAAGGTAGAATATAATCTGTGCTTTGCTCTTCAGTCTCAGACGCTGTTAATAAGTATTTCTAATAAGGGTAAATATGCATGAGCTTCAAAGGACACCTTGTTTCTCCTGCTAATTTTGCAGTGCTCCTGCTCAAAGCTCTGCTTTCCTCTTCAGTAAAGTAAGATTTAAATCATGTTCCTGTTCATTGACTGATCCTGTTAACAAGAATGACATGTGGAGATTATTTTTTCAGTAACAGTTAAGATGATCGTGTATTAGTAAAGGGTTAAGAAATGTAAGAAAGCCGTTAAGGGTATGTTCCCTTTCTTCCAGTGTATGAGCCACAGAGGGCTGGGCTGGGCTTTCTCACATTATTGCAGACTGTAAATATCCTTATTTTTCAGTAAGAGTTAAGTGCAACAAGTGAAGCCCCCAAACCTGTGCTACGCCACCAACACATAGTGATTTTAAAAAAGCAAAGAAAAAAAGACTAACAGAGACTTATCCTGCCCAGAGGTGGCTTCCAAGTCGTCAGACATTTTGTAAACCAGAGAACACATCCAGACCATGTAAAATTGGGACGGTCTTGTCTTTTCCTGTCTGTTAATTTTTCCACTCTGAGAGTGTCCAAAACGCTCTGAAATAAAGGATTACTGTCTGGGGGTTCAGAAAGCGCTACTGTCAAAAGAATGGTTTATTCTGACAGGTAACCCCAGTGAGCACACAGGTTGTTCCATGAAATGCAATGTCCCTAATCTCAAAACATAATTCAGCATCTTGAAACCAACTGCTTGTTTTGTTTTTTTAAACCAGTGCTCCCAGTGCTGCTGTAGCCCGTGGTTTAGATCATTTATTTAGCTGCCTACGCCTGGTTTACAATACTGTAAACAAAGGAGACCCAGTTTCATTTAGCATTTAGGTAATTCTGTTCACTCTTTTGCCACTTAAATCACTGCAGAGTGTGAGCAAACCGCTCGGCTCTTCCTCTCCTTCCCCTCATTCAAATTTACCCCATTGATCACTTGCAATATGTCTCTAATGAAGATTAGTCCACGAATATGTACAGAAAATTCTGGAAGCTCTACTGAACTGAGGTCACAGCAAGAATTCTGAGCGTGAGACGAGAACTGAGTATCGCTGCAAGCTTTCTGGCTGTAAAAAAAAAAATAAAAATATGGAAAAGTCCCCATGATTTTCTGGCTGGAGCAGCTAGAAAGAAGCAGATATGGTCCCCAGCAGAAGTGTGTGCTGAGGTTACCCTGACATGGTATTGACAGCTCCTTCAGGCTCAGCTGTCTTCGGGGCTTCTATCAGTTGCAAAACGTGCTGAGCCTGAAGTAGGAAAATAGAAAATGACGACTTTAAATTTCACCACACCTAAAAGTCCAGCAAGTATTTATACTTCAAATGCTTTTTTTAATACCTCCATCTGTTTTTCACTTGGTTCACACGTTCAGGTTATTCTATAAGTTTGTGACAAAAATTATACATACATTTATAAATGAAAACTCTGGTTATTAACCAATCTCCAGCTATGGGAACTAGGTCCTTTCAGAAGAACTTAAATGCACAGCAAAGCAGTGAAACCAGCCACAGTCAGTAAACGGGGCATCCTGCTCTTAGAGCTATTAGTGTCAACATTTTGTTGCGTTGAGGAACTACTTCCCGAAGTGATGTTGGGATCGTCTATGGGGTCTCCGCATCTCTGTACTTCAGGCATCTCAACCGAAGCAGCCAAAAACTGGGTCAAGGCAATGTTCCAAAATTTTAGTGGTGAGCCTCCAAAATTCAAGACACTCGGGGAATGTGCGTTGGGAATAATACAAGAGTGCTGGGGGGAAAAAAAATGATGGAGAAGGAGTATTTCATTTGTACCAAATATTGATATTTCAAAATATGGTACTGTCAGTTTGGAACAAAACACACTGTCTGTTTTTAAACCCTGTGAAAGTCAGGCCAGTTGCCTTTGAGCTTCAGACGCTGTCTGAACCCATAGGTTCCCAACTTGCCACAAGGCAATCTGTATAACTGGCTGCTTTGAATCCACAGGCACGGAGAGTTTTGGATGCCGGCTTTCGAGGAGTCTCCCCACTGGGTTGCACTGGAAACTGGAATTGGAGAACATGGGTTGGCAAGAGCAGAGGTGTCTGGGAGCTGCCGAGCAGCCCCGGAGGCTTCCCAAATTCTGCTCCCCATCATCCCGTCTGGGAGGATGGAGGAAGCTGGGAAGCAGATCTCAGCTCAAAACCTCCGAATTTGGGAGCCAGGCCCCAGAAACTTTCAGCTCCTGTTTCTGGATGGCTGTTGGTGCAGCTGGTGGCTCTGCAGGTGGCCCCTGGCTGCAGTGCACTGCTCAGCACCATTTTGGGGTGATATATCACAGGATCAGAGCACTGAGGAGCTACTGTTCGTATTCGGATGGGCTCCCTTTGAGCATGAGGAGGCAATGCCGGGCGCTGGGCAGCGTGACAGCCCTGTATGCCCAGCCGTGGAAAGGGAGGAGTTGGCCATTCACCTGGATGACGCGCCGACTTAGTCAAAACCAAAGCCTCCCTCCAAAGCACCTCGACCTGAACGCCCAACATTTCTCTGACAAAAATATTCCGTCTGAGAATTTCTGGCCAGGTCTGGTGGTAAACAGGCTCGAACTACACTCTACAGATGATACAGGGGCAAAAATGATGTGGGTCCCTGGTCTGCAGAGTGGGAGGAAACAGTACATTGAAGGGCTTGAAACAGCGGATTGTCCGAGCCCGACTGAGTCGCGCTCAGCTGCGTGGAAAGATGTGCGGCAGTCGTCTGCGTTCTTTTTTTTTTTTTTTTTTTCCACGGCAAACAGCCGCTCCGAGGGCTGAAGGTCCCCGCGCTGAGGGGGCCCTGAGGCGGGAAGGCCGCGGCGCCGCAGCGCGGCCGACAGAGTAGGAGAGCCGAGGGGCCCCAGCCCCGAGCGGGGAGGGGGAGCGGAGCTCCCGGCGGGCCGGCCGCCTCCCCGCCCTCCCCCGGCGGCGTGAGTGAGCGTGTTTAGGAGAGAAGGAGGGGGTGGAAGCCGGGCCGGGGCGGCCAGCAGGCAATTTGCATGAGAGGCAGACTGGGAATGAGCTGGAGTGGGCGCCTCTCCGCTCACACAGAGCGGGGCGGGAGGAGGGGGAGGAGGAGGAGGAGGAGGAGGAGGAGGGAGCTGCCGCCGCCGCCGAGAGGCGGCGAACTCCAGGCAAAGTTTGGTGCCGCGGGCCCGAGGCGCTGAGGCGGCGGGGAGCGGCGCGGGGCCGGGCGAGGCCGCTGGGGCAGGGCTTTGTGCTGCCCGCGGGGCCTGCGCGGCGCCGAGCGGAGCGGAGCAGGGGGCGGCGGGGCGCTGCCGGCAGAGCCAGCATGTCCTCCATCCTGCCCTTCACCCCTCCCATCGTCAAGCGGCTCCTGGGCTGGAAGAAAGGGGAGCAGAACGGGCAGGAGGAGAAATGGTGCGAGAAGGCGGTGAAGAGCCTGGTGAAGAAGCTGAAGAAGACGGGGCAGCTGGACGAGCTGGAGAAGGCGATCACCACGCAGAACATCAACACCAAGTGCATCACCATCCCCAGGTAGCGGCGGGGCCGGGCTCCCTCCGCGCGAGTGCGGTTACAGAAAGGAGAAAGTGGCGGCGGGGTGAGACCGCTGTCTAATAACGGGAGAGGGAGAAAGTGCGAGGGAACGAGGGCAGAAAACAGGGCTCCAGCTGAGATTGCAAAACAAACAAGCAAATAAATAAATAAAAAGTTGGGAGCGCTGTGGATAGCAGCGCTGCGTATTGCGGGTGTACTCGTGGTCTGAAGTTCCAGCGTGTTCCCAGCGTTGTTAGGGGAAGATTTGTTTATTTTTGAGAAATGTATCGGGAGAATGGTTTGTTTGGGTTGCTTGCCTGTTTCCATGTTAGCTACGCAGACATCGGCCGAAGAGGTGATTGAGAGCCCCGCTGTGCGTGCGTTTTCCAGTCGCTTTTTAGATTGGGAACGCGAATGGCGTGGCTGAAGGGGATTGTTTGGAGTGCCAAAGGCCGAATGCGACCAACATCCGTAAATCCTATGTTAACACAGAATTTAATGAGTGATTTTTAGCCGTCATTCCGAGCTCTGTGAGGCCGTTGTAAATCATAAAGGATGTGTATGTAAGTATCCCATCAAAGAAAAATCCTGCACGTAACTTTCGGATAGCTGGCCGCAGGCGGTGCTTTATTGCTGAGGGTTGGTTGATTTCAGCGAGCGGGGCCAGATGACTGCTGGGGCTCTTATTGGTCGTTGTTTGAGGGGTCCTTTTTGGTTGTTGTTTGAAACACAGGCCAAAGTTCACTCCAAATATTTGAATGCTGCATAATTGTGTGCTTCTGCGTGAGAAGATAGCTGTGTGTGTGTGTATTCATGCTCCTCTCTCGCGCAAACAAATGTATGCTTTCTTGGTTGTCAGAATGATTTAATATGCAGTAGCTAATACAAAGCAGCATCTGTTGCATGAGAAGTGAAGCAAGTAGCTTAGAAATGCGGGCGTTTGGAACTCTGAAATTTTTCTTCCAGCAACCATAGGGTTGTTTTGTTGTTGTGTTTTTTTTTTTTCCTGTTGTTTTGCTTTTTGTTTTTTGGTGGTTGGTTTTTTGTTGTTGTTGAAAACAAGCCCGCAGTCTCCTGATATTTTACTGCTGAATGACTGAGGCTGAGGTTTTACACTGATAGAACTGGACCCTCACCTTTATTATTTAGAGCTTTTTCTGGCTTCCTCTCCTAGCTGAAGCAGAGGTGCACACACCGAGCTGCCCCTGATTTAAAAAAAAAAAAAAAAAAAAAAAAAAAAAAAAAAGTAATAGAAACCTCTTATTTCAAAATTCTTGGTAAGCGGTGTGCGTCCCTTGGAGATAATGCCCTATCTAAACTACTTTCCTTAAAAACCTCTGAAAATGACTTGAGCAGCCCTGCTGATGGGAGTCTGTTGTTGTGCCTCGCTGCTGCTGAGCAGAGCGTGAAGCCTCTGGATGATTCTTCTACTAGCAACAAGGTGTTGTAGCATAAGGGAGGGAGATTTTGGTATTTTGTGATTCAAGGGAAGCAAAGAGGTGGGTGGAGTTGGATGCTTTAGCTGAGAAAAATAATTGTGAAGCTACAAAATAAGTAACAATGCAAGCAGATGTCACAAGTCGTAAATATTATCACCTCCAGAGATTGTCCTGGAAGAGCCTGCTGTGCAGGAGCAATTGCTTCTCACAGACTGTGCTCGGCTAAAAGAAATCCATACAGAAATCAAAGCATTTCATACTCACTTGAACACAGAACCCGGATCCTGAGTATCTTAAACTTCAGTGCTGTGGGAGTATCAGCATCTTCTGACATGAGCTCCTTTGGTCTGGGTGCTAGTTTTTAAGCATGACACTTCCTGTGTACATTTGCTATTGTTTAATAGGGGCATTACAGTGGTGGTTGTGTTACTTTGTTCTGGGCCCTCTGCAGCAGTGTGCTGAAAGGTTGATACTTAGCTATCACAGCCTGGGCAGTGTCACCAAGTGGTCTGTCTGGGTAGGGGTGGCAGAGCTGGAGCGAGGCCTTGTGACTTTGTGCCATGTCCTCTCCTCTGGACTGTGCTGTTTGTCCTCGTGTATCTGCAACACTCGTTACCGTGTCACTCCCAATTAGCATTTGCAGGACAATTCTAGTGTGGTTTTAGTATTTTCTTTTAAAATAATGCTACATACCTTGTTTTACTATTTAGGTAAATAAGTCTGTTGAAGGGAGGCGAAAGGGGAAAAAACATCATTAAGGATTAGATCATGTTGTGCATTGTCTGTAATGCATCAGTAGGCTGAACTACAGTGGAGCCATGCCAGCGATGACTCTGGCCCAGCAGGAGTAGGGTAAGTCCAAAATTAGCTATTGTATCCATGAGACGGAGCAAGTTTCACATGTAAAAGTGCTCAAGCATTGCAGGAACATTGCTTGTGGGACCGAGGGCTACACAGCAGATGAGCTGGCAGCTTCCAATTCCTGTAGTGACAAGGTGAGACTGTGTGCACATTCTAAGAAAGAACCAAGAAAGAGGAATACATTAATTTTTGTTGTAGGGCTATGGAATTAGAAGGCCAAATTTGTTCCTGCTGTCGTTTTTATCAACTTGGAACTGGAAAGAAACATATTTCTCAATATACAATCTCTTTGATAGTTTATATAGTTTATGTTTGTAAGATGAATTGGCAGAAGCACAGCCCGCCCCAGGTTCCTGTTGGAAGGACGTGTGGCATACAGCAAAGGCTGGGGAGCCTCATGGATCGTAGCAGGGCACGCTGCTGTTGGCAGGGTTCTTTCCCTTTTGTGTTGTGTTTTTTTTTTTTTTTTTTTTCTCCTGCTGGAGCAGGAAGTAATTTGCACCTGAAAAACCTCGGACCACCGGTTTGCTTCCCGAACTCGGCAGAACCGTGTGTTAGAGGGCTGTGCACTGGAGCAGTCCATCCTGCTCCATAAGGCAGCTGCCCTGAAACCTCTGAGCGCTGAGCTTTGGTGCTGGAGCTGACCTAGTGAGGTGTGCAGCAAGCTGTGTCTGCTTGGCAGCAGGGTAACTCCTCATACTGTATGCGGTGATAAAAACAGCATTCTTTTGACCATTAAAATGAAACCTTTGCAGTATTTGCTTTGATCTTGAAAGCCCAGCTCTCAGGATGGACATTTTTACTGCTTTTTGGACAGGCCTGAGGATGGAGTTCTGTTAGCACGTATTCCAGCACAGCCAGGTTTTTGAGTTTACAGCCTCTCTGCTTTGCTCTGTGAGTAAGCTTAGATCTATTCCAGCTGCTATCAGATGTTTTGAAGTTTTGATAGCTCTCTCTGCTTCTGAGACCAGATTATGGTGAGCTGGGAATTTGCTGGCAGCAAACCCGACAGCTGGCATTACTGCATACCTGCAGAACTTGAATGTATCCCTATGGACCTCGTGCCTGGGTGAAGAGCAGTGAGTTCGTGGTACTATTCCTGACCTGAAGAGAGGCCGTGCTGTGCACTTGGCGAACTGTGAGCGTTTTTTCCATAGAAACAGTGCATTAGCCTGAACTGTGAGTGTTTAACAACCTGAATAGGGGTCTGAACTGTGGAAGTCAGGAACATGTGGTGAGCAATTACTAATTTCTGAGAGCTGTATGGTGTTATGTACTTGTGCATATGTAGCAGGAGGTAGCAAATGCTTTGTTTCAAGAGCATTAGTGGTGCTGTACATTAAGGCATAAACTCGTGACGTTCTGTAATATATTTTCATATACATATTTTTCTATTAAGCCTATTACTGTGTTTATTTTTTTATATCACCAGTGGTTTTACAGGAGCCAGGATTCTTGTATGTAAGAAATACCCTCTTTTAAGTGGTGGTTTTTTTATTAATTGAGAAAGCAGTTTTGAAGAGAGGTGGGTGTTATTTCTTGTGGAACTCATCTGATAAGGATAGAATGTACCAAATGAAATGGAAATGTGGCACGCAACAAGCCGAACAAAGTGTTCCTTAAATAATTTGCATTTTGGTGGGGAAAACCAGGAAGGATAAATAAGTGATTTTAGGAAGATCTTTGGTGTGAGCGTAATGGTTGTGTTGATAGCTGACTGTGTGGTATTTACAGGAGTTGGCCGTGGCCTTAGGGCTGCCTTAATACCAGGAAGACAGGAAAGCTGCAGGTAGAGCAAGGGGCAGAGGCACTCTACAGGTCTGTCATCTATGCTTTTCTTTTGAAACTTGTGTCTGTCCAGTTTCAGCACCAAGCGTAAGACCTGTCAGTTTTTTGTGTTAGTGCACACTTGTCTGCATTTTCTGTGTCAAATTTGAACTGTCTCATTTTCAGTATAGCCTGTCATTGTACATGGGACCTACATACGTACATATGTAGCTTTACTATTGCACAGATTGCTTTCCGGCTGCCTGCTCTCAAGGTGAGCTTGGCTTGCAGTGTCACATTGGTTGCAGCTCAGTTGCACACAGTCTAGCTGCCTTGACCTTTGCTGGCTCCCAGTGCAGGTAATTTTACTGCCTCATAACTCTGCTAACCTATGCACTGACCGAGCTTTATGGGCAGGTTGTTGTAGCCCTGCCCTAACCTTTGTGCTGCCACTGCCACGCTGCTCCCACATCAGTTCATTTGGCTGTGGTGGTGGCTGCAGGCCTCACTGATTGTTTGTGGGTGGCTTTTGTGGTGTCAGTGTGCAGATCTGGTCTAAAGGTGCAAATACAGCACGTGCATGGACTCAGCCTTCAGCCAAGTGTATTTTTTGTCTGCAGTCACTCTTGTCCATCAGTACCCTCTTCCTCCTCCACTGACCAGAGGTCCAGCGTGGTGCTGAAACCCCTCTTGACTTGAAAAAACATGGGGCAGTGTTTCTATAAGATATAGATGGGCCAATGGGATGAAAAAAAAAAAATATTTTTCCATTTGTTGAGATGTTTACACATGCTCATCTCTCTGCCTTTTTTTTCTTTCCCTTTTCTCAAAAGACTGAAATATTTGAAATAGCATCTGGAAGGACTCATAAGATTCTCATTATATTGTGTAGTAACTGTTGAATCTTCGTGAAATAAGATGTTTAAAATGGTTGCTTAACTTTTATAGTGTTAGGAAAAGACCCTGAACATTGTGGTCATTTAAATATAATGAGAAATAAATGCAAAAAAATGATGAAATCAAGAAATGCACACTGTATGGGATTATCACATCAGGGATCCAATTAAAATGAGCTCTTCTAATAAATATTAGTTTAATAATATAAACTTGTGATCACTTTATTATTGCAACAAAAATAAAATTAACAAGATTTAATGGACTGAGCAGCCATCAATTTTCACTTGTTAATTTATTAGGAGCTTCTAACACTGTTAGATGCACAATAATGCTATTATTCTGCATGAAGTACTTTTTGAAATAAACAGGGCCAAACGGTGCTTGAATTAAATTGAAGTCAGATTTTATTCTCAAATTATCCGTTTCTGTTTTTTTATTATTGTTATGATTATTACGATTATTTTTTTCTAGCTTTCCTCTATGCGGTGCAATTAAATTTTCAGGGAAGGGCTGCAGCACTCTCCTCCAGTAAGGCTAATGAATAGTCCTAATTAACTTTTGTCCTTGCCTGCCTTGATGTGCTGTGCAAAAGGCTTTTTCCAGCCCAAAGCTGATTGTGCAGTTTGTCAGCAGAGACGAAGGGAGTAAGGACAGGGCAGAGGTTCGTGTCCAAATGCTCTGGTTCTAATAGACCAGCTCCACTGCATTTAACGAACGTTTGTTAATTGTGTTTTGTTACGTGGGATTTCAGTCCAAACACGGAGACAAGGAAGTTGTTAATCACTGGGCTCCTGTGCTTGTCACTGGGAGCACGACTTTCTGTGTAACTGAAGAGACTGTAAGGCTCAGTTTATGCTGATTTTTAAAGTCATTTTGAAGCCCCTCAGGCCTGACTTGTTTTCTCTCCCATGTCTTTGCTGGCCCTGTCAGAAGGTGGGTCTTGCCCTGCGGCAAGTGTGATGTCGGGTTGCTGCTGGTGCTGCAGCTCTGCAGGAGCAGGCTGAGGAACAGATCTCTCTCTCCCAGTATTAAAAGCCTGATTGTTCAGAAGCTGCGAGAATGAACTCCTTAGAGATGACAGTAGTGATAACAGTGGTATAAAAAAGTAGCCCCTATCTTCAGAAGAGCTGCACCAGGTAAGAAATAACAATATCCTGTTTTGAAGAGGATTACGCAGGAATTACGTGAGCTCCAGACTCAAAGTCTCCACTGACTAAAATGTAGTATGAACACTAACTGCTGTAGCAGTGCTGATGTGGGTTATCCAGATTAGCTTGTTTAGTAGCAAGGTAGGTTTCAGTATCCTGCTTGGTTGTGTGTAGTGTGGGCAGACTTCAGGTTATTCACAATGTCTGAATTACAAGGAGAGAGGAAGAAATAATAAAAAGCATTTGTGAGCCTCATGAGAAAGCATACTTATTAATATCTAGTACAACTTAGTAAGTCTAGGAGAAGTGAATGGGTGATCTTGATAACTGCTGAAAGACCAGATACGTTTGTTTGTTTGTTTGTTTTCATAGAGATACAAAGTCTGTGGTTTCTACACACGTGGAACTGTACAGGAATGTCCTTTTCTTACTATTTGTTGAACGAACCGTTGCTCCCGTTGAGTTGGATATGCAGCCAATTTGTAGCACACGTGTAAAGGTATCTGAAAAACCGTATTGGTGTTTACAAAGCACTCCACGTATAAAAGCAGTGCTGACAAGCAGCTGGAGCTTGAGTGTTTTCCCACTCTATTTGCATTAGTGTAATTACATGTATTTCAGTAAATTTACTTGATTTACATGCAAGTGAAAGTAGAGTCAGGCCAGCACAAGAAAGCAGAGGACTGAAAATGGAGGATAGAGGTGTTTGTATTATAAGGTTTTCCTCTTATGTTCAGGCTCCTGGAGCCTCTGTGGGTTCTTCTTTGCAGGGCTGGAATCCTGCCTGGGCCTGAGGGCACCTTGTGTGGTGCTCTGTGTGATGGTTACTTTAAGCTGGTGCCTTCTGGCCCCGGGCTGGAGGTCCATCAGGAAGGATTTAGCTGGAATTTTGGTGGAAATGAACCTTTTCTGCAAAGCATTTCATTTTCGAAGGAGTTCTTGCTCGTGTTTCAGCGACGATTTTCCACTGGGCGCTATTGTGTCTTGGCACAGAGCCTCCATTTTGTGGCTGAGATGGCCCTGGAAGAGAGTTGGCATTGGCACTGCCTCCTGAATTAAGAAGGATTTGGCTGTGCTCGCCGTGCTTTGTCTTTTTGTTTTATTGTGGTTTTTTTCCTCTCCAATTTTCTCTTTTCAGCCAGCTCACATACCAATGGTGAAGCCATTGCAGTGTGCTTCTTCTCCAGCACCCTTGCACTTCCCCTGCTTCAAGCCTTGCAGATAGAGGAGAAAGAGCAGGGATTTCCTTGTGCGTAGACTAGATAAAGCCCAACCACAGTTCCAGGCCTTGAACTTCGAAGAGCACAAGGCCTGCAGATAACATCCGTCCTTTCTCACTTGCCCTGTGCCTGGCTTGTTGGAGGGAAGGCCTGGGATCACTGCTGCTCTTGACTTGGAAGCTGAGTGCGAGGCTTTGCTCTGGGGAGCCCAGATAGACTACCTTGTGAGTTTCACAGGCTTGGTATGCTGAAATGTGCATACAGTTAGACTAATCTTCCTCCATACCTGCTTCTTGGGCCTAAATTTACCTCATTTAGTGGCCATAAGCTTTACTAAGTTGAATCTTATCTTCACGCTGGCTTCTTTGCCTGCTTGAGTGCTGCTTTCTTTTCAAAATTGCCTTGAGTTGTTTTTCAGTCTTTGCTCAGATGAGTTAGAGCAGCGGAAAGTGGAAATAAACTCATCCGTAACTACTGCATTAGAGGCAAGATTTACAAAATAACTAAATGTAAACAAAAAAAAGAAGTCCGTAGTCACTGGCTGATCATCAGAGCCAGTGTCACTCTATAACTGATCTCTTTCACCACTAGAAGTCTGCAGGCAGTCTGCAAAGTGCTGCGAGCTTTGCTGTGGATTAGATGCTGTAAGTAATGTGTGTGTAGGTAGGCAGCTGATCCCTGAAGCTTTTTCCCAAATCTCGTTTTGTTTGTTTGGCAGAACACAAGGCTGAAAGTTCACATAGAGGGTTGCAGTTGCATCTTTGTTTTTTTCCAGTTGTAACTGAGTTAAGACAGGCTTTCTGTTGTGCATTACTGCCTAATGAGCGTACACTGCGGTTGGGGAAGACTGGAAACATCACGTTTTGTTCCACACCACTGTGTACCATTAAGCAGAATACTTAACCTACTTATACCTCACTCTTCACTACCTGGAAAATACAGTTCTTGCCTCACAAGGATGTCAGAAGATGTAATCACAGATGTGAAAAGCTCTTAGAATTTGGAGAGGTAGACAGGGTTGCAAAACTCTGTACCTTGCTGCTTTAAAAGGCTTTCTGTTGCTGTTCAGCTTCTTTTCACACTAAGAAAGCAGTTCTAGTTTTTTTTTGGAAGCTTTCTTTGAAGATATTTAGGTGCTACGTCAGTTGGAATATTAGAATTCCGGAGATGTTTAGTGGTCAACTTTTACAGGGTTTGCATAATATTTATCTGTTCATCACTGCACTGTACCTCCTGTGCACATGGAATATTTTGACTGGTTGATGCACATCATACCACAGTGGTCTGCTTCTGAGCTTAGGCTGAAAGTGTTAGCACGAGTCCAGGGGAAACACTATACGCAGAGCCTCATGTTTTCATTTAAGCAATATTATATAACCATATGTGAGCATAATGCCGTCCAAACACAAAATGCTAAATGAAAGAAATGTGTTCGTGGAGCGATCGTGCTGTTGCTAGCAGACCTTTACAGCCACGACTCGCAGCAACACGTGTTGGAAAAACGGAACGCTTGTGTACCTATAACTGCGGTCTTTCACTGAGCAGTTTGGCAGCCGCTGAGTGCCGGGCAATTGTGAGCACCTATTTGCTTTAAAGCTCCTTTGCATCTGAAGACTTCTGGTAAGTTGTTCTGAAAGAGATGACTGAGAGCTAATAGCTGGCCATCTGGCTGGAAACAACATTATTAATTAAGCTTTCTCTTTCGTTTAAATCATTTACAAGTTTGAAATAAATGCTCTTTTCAAGGGTATTGAAGCAAGTTGAATTTGAATTCTTGCTGTGGGAAGCAGTGTGTTTAATGCCTCCCTTCACTAAAGCTAAGAATCAAGAAGTAACGCTTGAGATAATGGCTACTTAGATTTCTGAGGAGCAAAACAGCCTCCAGATTAGTCCTTATGTGTTTTAAACATTTCGCTTTATGTGAAAGATGACCATCGAGCTCAAAGACTGTGGGCAACCCCCATTTAAAGATAAAAGAAAAAATCTTAACTGCTTACCAAGCCTTTTTAACCACCTTTTCGAAACGTTGTGGTCTTTTCACAGCCTCTTGAAGGGCCTGTACGTGCTGGAGGGTGTTGGTGACCTCTGTTTTGTAATGTGGGCCTCAAAGTCGTTTGCAGCAGGGAGACTTTGGTTCCTTTTTGCAGATTGGGGTAGTGTGGGCCTGAGGGCTGGGCTGACTTGCACTAAGGTGAACAGGGGCTAAGGCAAAGCGACAGCTAGGGAGCAGACTGCTGTGCTCCACATACAGGGTTGTTGACGTTTCTCTTGAGAGAACATCTCCCCGTGTTCTGGATGGAAAGAGGAACAGTTTAAAAGCTGTTCTTCCTGAGAATTGCTTCCTGAGAACAGCATTCAAAATCACATTTGTAAAGCAGCGTTGTGTGCCTAACAATTTGTGGGAGCCTTTTGGGATGAAAAACTGAAGAAGTCTGGGAACCTACCTGGATGGTTTGACCCAAAAGGAGACAGAACTGTCCAGTTTTGGTATGAAGCTCAGGTATTACAGCTTCTGAGATGGAGCCATTTTGCTTGCCATTCAAATGCCCCGCAGGAGCAGCATGGGCTTATGCCATCCATTACAAACGCTTTCTCCTCATGCCCAGTGTTCCCCCTCCATTCCTCGCTGGCAGTGACTATGCTGTAAAATATTGCTATACCAGGCACAAATGAGCACATACAAGTGAGCGAAGGCCTTGGAAATTATGGCTTGAAATTGAGTTTTGTAAGTCACTGCTTTGCATGCCAGGCTCCACTGGTTTGAGAGCCCTGCTGAGGTAGCTGCTTCTAAACAGGAATAAAAATAGACGTTTGAGTGCTCTGATCTTAGAAGAAAAAAAGCAACAGGCATTTATTGGATTATGATTGGCTGATGACTTTGAAGCTGGAGACAGTTTTATATTGCAGAACCTCTCATTCTGCTTATTCTCTCAGTTCCCATCCTTTCCCCCTCCCTCCATTTTTTTTTTTTTTCTCTCTTTTCTTGCTTTCTATTTTTTAGGATGACATTTCAGAGTTTCTGCTATACTGGCAGGCCAGCTATTCCGGAAGAAAAAGAAAGAAGAAAGGTGGGAGGTAGAGCTAATAACTCTCTATTGATTTGGTTTTTGAGTGTTTATGTTCAAAGCTTATATATTTCCAATTCATCTGATAGTAGATAAAAGATCTGCTGTGTTCAAAGCCACTGGTTTACATGCATCGTGACAATCTTTGTGCACTTCAGTAGAAGAGAAGTAGGAAGTTTTCTTCCTGTGCTATGCCTGAGAATCTTAAACTACAGTGAAGGGTGGCTGCTTGGAGGGGAAGGGGAGGAACAGGAGTGTTCTTTGCTTCCCAGAGCAAAAGGTGTTACTTAATGTAAGAGAGCCTGAAACAAGCCAGGCATGGCTGTTCTTGTTTCTGTAGTCTGAGAAGGATTTGATGCCTGTTGTGAGCTCAGTAGGTCACGTTTCCCTTTCTGTGATTTCTAGGCTGTCCCTTCTGCACGTGCAGAGCAGCTCTGAGTTTACACCACTATGAGAATAGCTGGGGAAGAATTGCATCTTAATTTTACACGTCACGCTGTATTTCGTCCTTAATTGTGATTTACATCACTGTTCTGACTGCAGCTATGAAGAATATTTTTCTAGGTTCATCTGGGGGTTGGCTGTTGTCAAAAGCTGTTTGAAAGCTGCTCCAGTGTAACTGCACATGCAGCGCATTGCTACAACTTAAATCACTGAAGAATTATTTTTAGATGACCAGGATTATTTCAAAACATAGGCCATAACATTTCTAACGGTGATTTGGTAACTTATACATTGCACTTCATGTTGACTAGAATCTAATGCTAGCTTGCAGGATTTTATTTCTTTTAAAGCAAGTGAAGCTGTTGCTCAAAGACAATTCTTAGAATGGTTGATAAGAACTGATAGATACAGTTTGCTTTACTGTCACAGAGACTGAGTTCTGCTTCTTCATCTAATGCTGGCGGTCCTTTGGGAGTGCAGTGCTGAAGCTGGCATGTGAGCTAAGGCAGCTTTTCTCTGGTTTTATTTTCTGGGATTGTCTCCTGGCACAACAGGCTGAAGAGGTAAGCGAGAGAAGGCTTTACAGTTTGCATACAGTAAATACTGCAGAGTCCCTGGGACCAAGGAAGAGGTGACCAATGATACTGTGTGTATTGTGCAGCAGGATTTCTGCAGGATTGAAAGTGCTCGTGGAATCTTTTCTTTGGGGAAATTTTAGACAAGTTTTCTGCAGGCTGAGGAAAGTCACACTGAATGCGTGCAGCTGGCTGGCAGGTATGTCCAGGCCAGCTTGTCAGAGTAAGCTGCATCGTGGTGGTGAAAGCTGTGATAGCAGTGACCCCCCCACGCTTTGACAAATTTTTTTTTATATCTTACTCTTTAACCCTAAATATTTTGTTACCGTGCCAGTAAGTGGCAGAGCAGATTTGGATGGAAGAGACATCTCGGGCTTTGTTTCTGTGTTTAATTAACATAGTTTGGTAAGCTAAGTTCATTTTAACAAAAACGACAACTCCAGGTTGTTTCCATATACTTTTTTTTTGCTGTCATATCTCTACCTATAATGATAACAGTGACATAAATTTGTTTATAATTTCTACTTCTCTGAGCATAGTTCCTGTTGCCTGCAAACCACTGGAGGACTATTACTCACTGAGGGAACCACTTGACTTTGAAGAATGAGATTGTGAAGAAGGGCTTTGTTTTCTCAGCATCCTCTGCTGGTGACTGGTAGTTTCTTGTCGCGTTCAGTACGAGGGATTATTCAGTACAAGTTTGTGACTTTGCCAGCAAATGGGTGTATAGTGATTCCTTGATGACCAGGCATCTTACCCCATGCAAAGCCTTTCCAGCTGGCCATTTGGTAGCTTTCCTTGCAAGGTACCTCTGAAGTGACTATCTGACTCCTCCTCCTTTTGATGTCCCCTTCAAAGAAAACACCCAGCGATTCCTCATTGTGCAAGGTAAGCAACCTGTTAGAGGTCACGTCCCCTAGTGAAGAACTTGTGCCATCCTTAGCAGAGCATTTTTCATGAGAGTTGCAGGTGTTTGTGTTCTGGAACAAGGTGTTCCTGCAAGGAGAAGTGTGGGTACGGAGCTGGCTGGGTGTTGCCAGATTGCAGGGGTTTGGTGCTGTCCGTGCAGAACGTGAGCAGCCGTCTGTCTGACCCTTGTGCAACTGGTAAATGAGCAGCACTTGCAATATTCCTCCATTCCTCAACCAAGTCTGGCTCTCTGCAATTTGAGTGTTTGTTAGCACACAGATAAGTTAATTAAACGAAAGGCAACATTACCTCGTAATTGCCCAATCTTCCCATGTGCAATAATTGGCTGCTGGGTATGTCGGATAATGCAGATGTGAAGCATTGTAACTTCATGGGAGTCTTCTGACTGAAAGTGAGCTCGATCACCACTGTGCGTTTTGGCAGAGGTGAACACGTTCAGGAATATGGGTTTGTCACTGTCATTGACAGAAAAAGAGTGTACTGAATGGAGATATCTCACAGTACTTTTTTCTTTAACTTAAAAAGAATCACTTGTAATTTTAACCTAATTCTTACCATCCGTCAATGGTGTTCAAATGCATCTCTAATGTACTTCCCTTGTTTGCCTTTTTGAAGCCCTTCATAAGATTATTCCAGCTAAACCCTTTCATTCTCTGGCATTTGCTCTCATCCTCTGCATTGCACTAGCAATACTTAAAGCAATAGCTCAGCACCTAATAAAAGGGGGATTATCCCTGAGCTGAAAATAAGAAAGAGCCTACTGTGGAAGTTAGAGGGTTTGCTTGTCATAATGCTTGCAGAATCTTCCAGAGCAATAATCAGGAAGGTGAGGGGTCTTCAGTGGACTTTCTCACTGTATTTTACAACTTGCAAACTATTTAGGCTTCATCTGTTCCGGCGGTTCAGATGATCTCTCCCCAGTCATGCAAATATCACAAGCTGTTCTACTTGTTCGTTTGTTCTGTAGGAAAGGCAGAGGGGGAGAACAGCCTTGGCTTGCACCCTGAAGGGACGCTATGCAAACCCACTCTAAGGTTTCTGTGGTGGGAGCTGCACAGTTTTCTGTCCTTTTGTCTCTTATCCTTCGCTTTCTGTCATCTCTTAGTGAATAATGAGGAGCAGTAATAGAACACTGCGAGATACGAAATCTGGAAGTCTTTATTGCAGTGTGTGTGTGTGTGTGTGTGTGTGTGTGAACCATAGCCATCACCAGATCTGGCTTTCTCACGGGCTGGCCCAGTGACTGCCTGGGGGAAGAGGCTTGCAGCTATCTCCCTAACGTGGCTTTGGGGCCTCTGGTGTTCTGGCTTCCCTGTGCACAGCAATTACTGTCCATTTTGCAATCAACACCCATCTCTAATTTCTGCTGCCGACAAAGGACACCGCCTGCTGTGTAAAACCCTCTGCTGTTTGTGTATAGGATACTCTGCTTTTTACAGCTGAGGCTGGGAAACACCGTAAAGGCAGATAAAAGTTAAGTAAAGCAGTTGTTGCAATAGGCCTAAAACAAACATCAAATTTGGTGAGGTTTTTCCTTCCTTCCCTTCGTGGTTTATTTTTGTCTTTATTTTTAATATGGGGGAAGGGTGTGAAGGGGACGACTTCTCTTGAAACACAAAATTGTCTTGGGGCCTGTACACGCTGTTGGTGTTGTTTGCTTATTTTCTTCTCCCACCGTCCCCTCCCTTAGGATTTGCTTTCTTTAAATCCAGCTTTCCGTGATCTCAGGCCTCCAGTGAGCATCCCGTGTGTGCGTGGAGCTGCAGGAAGCCCTTCTGCCCTGTGAGCATGGGGAGGAATAGCAGCAGAGCCACCAAATTCACATGAGCTCAAGGCAGGCATGTTCCAAGGTGTCTTGCTTGGCCGAGCCTCGTAAAGTCAGTGGCACAGTTCACATGTCTCGGTCTGACCGTACAGTTCCTTTCCTAAGATCTGCAGCTGCTTGCACATGGCAGTGGTATTGCCTGAGGTGTTGTCAGATGTGTGTGTTTCTGAGGGAGCTGCTTTGCCTGCAGTAATATTTCTTTAATTTGACTTTTGACTTTTCATAGCAGGTCTGCTTAACAGCCAGGTTGCTGCTGCTTAAAATTTAAAACATTTTGGAGAGGATTGCCTGTCAAGTGATTTTTAACTTGTAGAGTCTGCTTACTGAGTATGTACTCAGTGTTATTCTTCGAGTTTTTAAAGAAAAAGGAGCATCTCATGCTTAGTTTAGGTACTTGTTTCTAGAAACAAGATTTCCCCTGGCAAGTGAGTATGAAACAAAAGATCATTCTGGGACTGAGTAAGGATGCAGCTCTGTGTCCTCTGATTGAGACTGCTTTTTAAAAGGCATAATCTTATTTTTGGCCATCTCTGCCTGAGGCTGCTTCTTGCTTTTGCAGGGCTCTGTGCTGCTCAGAGCTGCGCTGTGTCTTCACAGCATCAAGATCACCCGGTGTGATATCCTGGAACTCGAATGCTTTTAAGTCACGCTTGTGGGCAGAGAGGTGACCTCTGCATTGAAATTGGTAACTTGTGTGTCTGCATCTTCTAGAAAGGCATCCTGTCTTCATCTAAAGAGATTCCACTGTTTTTTTTCTTACCTGTTGTATTGGTTTTCCTTATGAAGTGAGACTGTGAGCTGTTGAGGTCTTCTATATTCTTTTCAATTTGTATTAGTTTTTAATTAGAATGCTAGTACAGTTTTACAGTTTTGGGAGGGCTCTGGGAAAGGCAGATACAATGCTTCAAGTATTTCTTTCATGGATAAACCCAGGGCAAAACAGTATCTTGTTGTTTCAAGCAATGCTTAGCATTTCTTCCCTGAGGAGAAAAATATGATTATGCAGCATATAAGGCTTGCCTGGACAAGTTGTAATGAATGTTGAATAACTGTTAGGTGGCAGCACGCGTGCTTTTAGCTTAATAAATATACGTTGTGGTAGTGTTACAGAGGACCTCAAGATTATAATTGTTTGAAATATGCTTTACAAGTGCTCAGCAAGGCAAACAAGTTTGAGGGCTCAGCCAGGAGCACACACACAGAAGAGGTGCATTTTCCTTCACCCCATGTGGTTTGGAGCAGAAGACATCTGGCACTTTGCTGCACTGCAGGGGCTGTGCAGCCCCTTTGTAGGGCTCTTCGCAATAGGATTGAAAGATGTTTAAATACTTGCCTGGGCTGGGGCTGGAGTGGCAGATGGTTTCAGGTAGCTTAGGGAGCCCAAAGCTGCCGAAGGCCAACGGAGCATCGAGCTGCCAGAGAGGTGTTGTGATGGAACTGGTGCTCCCTGCGCCTGGAAAACTGAAATTCCAGGGAACAGTCAGAAAGATGCACTTGGCTGGTGGTGTGATATTCTTGCAAAGCTTGGCTGTTAGGCTGTGGGCAAAAGGGTGAGTAACTGAGCTCTACTTGAGCTGCTCCAAGGTCCAAAAGAAGCTTGCTGTGCCTGTTACTTCTTTATCTTCCATAAACCTTGATGGTTCCTTTCGAATGGTGTCCATTTGCTAACGGGAAAAGGGCTTTTACTTTCAGAAGTGCAGGAAGAAAGATGGTTTTTCATTTTGTGGAGTTTTTTCTTGGTGTCAGTCTTGGTTTTAAGCCAGTTCAGAGTGAACTTTGACACTTCGGGGGAATTAAAGTAGATAGGATTATTAAAAGTTGCGGTGGAAGTTGTCAAAAGGTGATTAATACTAGAGGCCTGCACTTTTTATTGTGTGGGCAGTCTCCAAAGTAGAGCTGCATTTTTAATTGTTGTGATGTAAGCTCTTCAGGGAAAGCTTAAAGCTGTCATATTTCTATTTGCATGTGTCTCTGCCTGAGAAATCCCACATCTGGAGCATTGCACATGCTCAGTGAGTTCACAGTGTCAGCAGGGTGTTAGACCCATTAGATGGAGGCTGCCCAGATGTTCCTAACTGTGTGTGAGTGGGCTCTGCAAAGAGGTAGGAACTGAGATTTGTCCTGAAAGTGTGAGGCTTGCTGCGTGTACGTTTTGTTTCTGTGCACGTGCAATGGATGCATGGGGGCTTTCAGGGCTTTCTTTGACCAGGCTTCAGCAGGTCTGGAAAGCATGAAGAAATTAGGAAGTCTTCAAGCTCTGCCTCAGCCTTTTTTTTTTCACATGGAAAAGAGATGCCTGGGGAAACCTGGAAAGCTGTAGGAAAGCTGCTTAAAATGGCAACGTGATTAATTTCCACTTCATTTCTTCAGCTGGAATCAATACTTGGACAAGAGTTGCAGCCTGGGAACGGAACATTCAAATGCAGGCGAGAAGAAAGGGGACTGCTTGCATGCCTTTTGTTTCTGCTCAACATAGCACACACAAATGGATGTTGGTGCCCAGCTTCTGCTAACGGGGCCCTGTGCTGTCTGTTGATGGTGGAAAGGCTGTTAGGGCCCGCTTCTAGGTAATCTTGTAGCCTGGTGTTTTCTGGGGAAATTGTAGGGTTGTCCCATCTCTGCTCAGGATCCCTCAGCCCGAGGTAAGATCTCACCCAGAGTGTAACACAGCACGATGAGGAAGAGCTCAAGCGTTTTCTGGAGCCCGGGGTTTCCTGGTTGTACGCATGCAGTAGCTTGTGGTGGCTCCAGTGCTTTGTGGGAGCACACTGCTTGCTATTAATGCTCTGTACAGCACATGAGCCTGCTTCCTGTCGGCAGCCCGCTCCCCGCGGGGAAGAGCTGTGGTTTCAAAGCAGCCTGCCATCGCATTCCAGGGCAGCGTTCAGCCAGCTCCCAGCTGCCCTCTTTCTCAGCCATTCTTCAGATCTAAGCAGGGGATGAGACGCAAACTGGATGAATCGCTTTTGTGGTAGGAACAGGCCATTTCCAGCCACGTCTTGGTCACCCTCGGAGAAATTTGGTGGCATGAAAGAAAAGGAAGGAGGGTGCTGGGGATCCAGCTTGGGCAGCACCTCACACGTTGCCTTCCTCAAGTAATTCTCGGGGCTCATCGTGTGCTGCAGCAAAATGTATGGGCTACTCAGATGTTCACGTCCTTTTGGGTAACTGAAAGCAAGATCAGCTTGCAAAATACTAGATGTTGATGCCAGATGTACTTGGATGTGGTTTGCTTTGTTCTTAACAATAGACAGTTTTGAAGAAGGAAGAATATTGCTTTTGCCCATATGTCCCATTGTTTTCATCGTGGGTATAATCCTGGTTACAGAGTTCAGCATTATCTCGCTGACTGTGATTGTAGTGACTCAGAGCTGAACATTTGTAATGCGTTTTAGTCCATCTTTGATCACTTCTTTCCTGATCAAATGTGGAGTTTTCATTGTGTGCTGTAGGAACTGGATGGCTTTGTGAAGCAGTTCCCAGTGAGCAAATTCTATCATTGCACGTCTACTGGGTGCGGAACTGCCGGGCGTAAGTTAGTTGTGTTAGTTTGTTGTGTTTCTGTCTTGAGTTCTTAATGGCAAAGTCCTTTACCAGCAGCAACTCCAAAGGGAAATAATGTGTAGATTTTGGGGGGAAATATTTCTAGCAGCAGACCAACGGCGTGGATTTAAAAATAATACGCTGAATACTCTCTGTTGGAAATTAATCAAAATCCCCCAGACACTTGCTTTTAATGTAAGCTAAGTATTTTTCTTTTTCGATAGAGGCTAGAGAGAATGGTAGTTTAAGAAACAGGAAGCACACAGCTGAGAATCATTTCACTTTTTCTTTTTGTAAGTCTTGGGTTTTAATTAATTTACCTAATTTCTCAATGAGTGTCTTTCATTTCTCTCTGAAATGCAGGGCTGATGGCAGGATTTATACAAACAGATACTGTAACACAATTTCCTGGCTGTGTGAATGAAACTTGAAAAATCTTAAGAGTGATGAAACCATAATTGGATTAGATGTGTTGCTTTACCCATTGGGAATATGGGTAAAATTTCTGTCTCTCAATAGTTTTGTTTTGACCATTTTAGTTTAAGATCGTAGGCCCATGGCTTGTGTCACAATGGGTTGAATAGCAGATGGCAACTATGGAAGTGTAAATTAGCTAGCAGCTGACACTACTTGGAGAGCTATTGATTGTGTTAATACCATTATGTGGGGATAAATGCTAGTTACTCAGTCAGTAAGGATGGAATAGAATTTACTTGGAATCATTTCATTAAATTAACCCATCAAGAGTTTTTCTTTCCAGTTACACTACTATACTGTTTTGGTGCGAGGTTGTTTTTTTTTTTTGTTGTTGTTGTTGGTTTGGTTTTTTGTTTTTTTCCCCAAAAATACAATAATTGGATGCCTGGAATCTCATTCTTCACAGGTATAAATTTGGAGGCTTTAGAGGAGCAAAGTTTATTCTAACTTTTTTCCCCCTGTTATTTTTTATTTTTAATACCTTTCCCCTCATTCCTGGTCTGTTCCCATTCAGCACACAGAGGTGAGGGGAGGAAGAGCCCAGGGGAATCCTTGTTTCTCTCGGTGATCCCTTGCTGCCTTGGGAGCAGTAGTGATGGGTTGTGCAGAGAGGAGCATCCAGTGTCCCCGGCCAACGCAGTGCTCGAAGTGACTCAAGGTTTCTCAGAGAAGCAGCAGTTTGAGCAGTATGGGGTTTTCATTGTATTGGCTGAGCAGTTTGGGTACCTGCCTTGGATCAGAGCTGGTGTGTGATGTCTCATGGGAGCTCCTTGTCTTTCCCGTAAAGATATTGGCAGATCTCTCAGCAAAAGGAAGCAAACTCTCTGTGCCTTGATACAGCACGCAGCATGAAATGATTTACTAGCCCTCTGTAGGAGAAAAAGTTACTTGGAAATTCCATTCTTCAGCCTGCTTTTAGTGTTTGACTTGTTGGTATTCTTTACATCCAAGATGTGATCCAGGTAAGGCATAACACGAAGGCAGTGAGTGAAGCAGCAAACCCAGAGCTCTGGACTCTTTCCCAAGCCTAATAAATAAGTAGGCATGCAGCTTGTGGTACAGCAATGTTTGGACGGTGAGCTCTACTGCATGACTCTTCCCTAGCATGGAAATGTTACATTAACACTGGTCAAAAAGAAAATAAGGGATTTAAGTTCAACAGAGCTTCCTTCAAAGCCAGATGCTGCGAGATCGGGGACCGGCCTGGGAATTGGGTGGTGCAGAACTTCTCTGGTGGACCCTCCTGCCTCAGCCCTGGGACGTGTGGAGGGTGAGCTCTGTGCAGAGTATACATGTGTGAGTTGTGGCCAAGTGCTCGCCTGTTACTGAGTGAGCACAGCAAATGCAAGCTGGGAGCTGATCCTGAGCTTTGTGCTTGGTAAAGAAGTGCTTTTAAACGTAAGCAATTTGTGTGTTGCTGAGAATTTATCTGTGGACTGATATCTTGGTTTGGAAATATTTCTGTCCTGGGAGGGGGCTTTGTTTTCATGATTCCACCATCCCAAATTGCTTCTGCAGCTGCTGGAAGCTGTACGCCTTCCATGCTGTGCAGTGATGCTGTTCCTTTCTCAGGATCCCTCTCCACTTTTAGCCCCGAGCAGCTGCCCACATTCCCTAGGGCTGCATATATCCAGCAGTGCAGGGAGGCCTCAGCAAGGCAGTGAGAAGTGGGATCTGCAGTGCGAGGTAGCCAGAGCTCCTGCGTGCTGCAGAGGGCTCGTCCTGAGCCTGGCAGGGTGTGCTGGCCTTCCTTCTGGCTGGGGGCTGCAGCCGGCCTGCCGGGGCTTGCAGTGCCCTGTAATCGAATCCCTTTTTGCTTCTGACTTACGGAGTTGTGAAGAGTTCTCTGCCAGCTTGGTCGTGCGTCTGGCTTTCATACCTGAGTCAGAGGGATGCGTGCAGGTGACAGTCACCCAGGAGCTGCACCTCGGAGCTCTCTCTGTCAGCAGTGCTGAGACAGCTCAGCTGAGGGACTTGCTCCTTTATGCCTTGCTTCCTTTTTGTATTTTTGTTTTTTTGAAATTCAATTTTCTGGGTTTGATTTAGGTAAGAATAGTGAAGGTTTGAAGCGGCGCTCAGCGAGGAGTTTGGCTGAAAACAGAAGGTGTTCCCCGCGCTGTCATTCCAGCAGTGAGTGAGCAGCAGGGGAAGGGCTCGGAGGAGCAGCAGGAAAGCAGCACGGGCTCAAAGAGCCTCCTGTTATTCAGCGCTCAGGAATGCAGAGGCATGCTCCAGCCGGGGTGTGGGCGGCTGTTTGGTTTGCGGTTCTTGCTAGGGGGTGGGTGATTTTTAAGAGCACTTGCTGAATTCGCATTCGGTTGAATAATGACTACTTTATATACAAATGATAAATGTGAGTCACAGCGGAGCAAAGAAGTTGCTTGTGTCGGTCATGGATTTGGCGTGTCAAAGGGAGAGGTGAAAAAAAAAAAAAAAGTGAGCAAGCCCATGGTGTCACTGCTTCAGAACCTGCAAAATGAAATGGGGTTGCATTTATGTTATGTGACATCTTTAAGCCTTCGGCTCCCTCAACTTAATGCCAGATAGCTAAATTGGAATAATGTATTGCAACTGGCGTATCTTTTAGAAGCCTGTCATCACAGAAAAACTGTCAGCAAACTGCCCTTGCTGGCTTGTTTCTCTTCAGTGCCAGTTTTTCAGTGCTACAGCATTAGATGAGTCATTTCTGCTTTCCTATGGCAAGAAGTGGCTGCTACAGCCAAGCCTATACGATCTTAGCTGGGTTTATGTGATGGTGGGTGCTTTTTCTTGTTTTGTTCTGGAATCGAACATTCTGGTAAGCTAACTCCTGAAATTGCACTGCTGCATTTACACAAGTATCTCTGGCCAAGAGCCTTTATTTGTCTTTACCATCCTTCAGTGCTGGAGCCCCTCTTGTAGTTGCAGTTTGCTGACAGTTATTTTCAGGTTGTTTTAGTGCACAGCGAGGACAGGACTAGATGGGAAAGAACATGCGAGAGCTGGTTTGTTTTTCCCAACACTTTATTGTCCTATTGATCATTTGCAGTTATTGCTTATTTGAAGAAGCAAAGCTCAGAGCTCAGCATCTGCCCGGGGTTAATCTCAGTGCAGGGCCGCAGTGCTGCCTCCTGGGGCTGACCCTGGGGAGCCCTGTTTCCATTCCTCCCTTCTGGCTCTGCTCACAGCCAGGGGCCCAGGTGTGCCGGCTCTGGTGCCTGCCTCGACTCAGTGTCACCAGGCAGCGGGTGATGGGATGAGGACTCCAAGGGCCCTTTTTAGGGAAAAAGGGACTCAAAATGAACTCTGTTACCGTAGCAGCTCCCAGAAGGCTATGAAGTGGTGTGGGTCGGTGCAGATTGTGTTGATTTAAAGCACAGTGTTACCAGTCTGGTATTCTGGTTTGTCACTGCTCTGCTCCTGGGGTAACACGGAGACTTCTGCAAAGCTTAAATCAAGCAATGTGAAGAAGAGGATTTTAAGTTACTGTGCATCCAGCACTAAGCCTTGGACCCAGAAGGATCAATTTCAGTCACTTTTGATGAAGCTGAGCATTGGTTTCTTGCTCTGCCAACCTGCACAGCCCTTCGTGGAAGGCGAAGGGCAGAAATCCTGCATTGAGCAGAGGAAGCAGTGTTCCTCCTGCTGGCTTCGCTGCAGCAACCGAAGGCAAGTTTTTAATTAATCATGGGGGGAATCCACAAATATTTCCGTGCTTTCTGACAGATGAAAAGGGGGCTGCATATCACTTCGAACGTCAATAATGTTAATCGTACAAAGCCACAAAAAGGAAATTAAACTTTAAAAGCCTTGTTGAAATAACATTAAAGAGTTGACTGTAGCCCACAGAGGCAAGAAAGTTCAAAGGGAAGACTGAACTTCAGCTGACCCTACTGTGCCTAGGAATTGCAACACAGTTTCTCTGTAATATTATCCATTTTTCAGAGGGCCTTATGCAGGGCAGGAAGAAGAAGGTCAGTGGCACCGTATTTAAACTTGAAGTTGTTCCCTGTGCAGTTTGTTCGACATGAAAAAGAAAGACTTTAAAGTTGCAACTTAATACATCCAAGCTATCAAATGTGTGGATTTATGATATTTATCAGAGAAGAAGAAATCTCTTTAAGCATACTAGTGTTTTGCTTTGCTGTTTTTTCTCCCTCGAGATGGTATATGGTGGTATATGAGAATGACTTTCCCTTGGGATTAGTATCTCTTCCTCTCAACTTTTGGCCTTTTGACTTGTAAATCATTTCACTTGATGTCTGCTTCTTATTAACGAAGATTAAACTTTTCTGCTGGGAGCTAACTGTGTGTCTCCCTGACTTTCTTTTTTTCTCTTGTTCTGCTTCTGAAATCTTGGCTTTAGTAGGCATGTGTGTGGGGGGAACTTTTAATTGCTTCTTGCTCATTGGGAGTTTTGTTACAGATGTTGGTATTTTTTGGCCCAGCACTTGAAATGCTGTCAAGAAATTAACACTTAACTAGCTGGGAAATTCTTGAGTTAATTAGTGCTGCCTTTTTCACAGGTGTTGCAACTGCTTTTGGCTTCAGGAGAGGTTTTTAATCAGAGGTCTGAGTGTTTGTGCCTTGGCAACCCACACCAGATGAAGACCAGCTCCCTTCTCCTTAGCGTGCTGGTACAAACTGTTATTGCAGAGGAGAGGTTAACTTCAGGCTGTTACTGTATGCTTTTTCTTTTCCTCTTCACTCTGGGGCTGTGAGGTACTGGACCCACACAGGCCTGTGGATGTTGGCTTGCTGGCAGCTCGCACTGTGCTCTGCTGATTGCTATTGGTCTGTTTTAAATTTCGGGTAGGATGCCTTCTGCTTTAGTATCTCCTCTCTCAGTGGAAATTGTGGTTTCATCGGGGAGGGTGTCTCACTAATGCTCTTAGAAGTAACAGCATCACAGCCAGACTTGTTTGAGAAAGCGCTAGCAAGTTGTGTGTACAGCCACACGTGCTTGATTGATCAAAAAACCCCAAAACCAAAGCAACCCAAAAGATCTAGAGGTGTCTGTGGCCTGGGATGAAATCTGAAGGTGAGCAATGTGCTGTAACAGCGTGTAGCTGCTCCTGCAGACCCTTGATGTCAAATTTGGGCACTCAGGTAACCCAAGCTGGAGGAGGGGAGTCCCCAAAAGATCCCCAAAACCATGGTGAGAAAAGCTGCAGGGCCTCACTGCCCTCTGTGCAGCATTCGAAGATTCAGTGAAGCAGTGTGACACGCTGCGGTGCTGAGCAGTGCCTGGGGTGACGAGGTAGCGAGCAGTGGGTTTTCCCAGTCCTGTGTGCTTCAGTGCTGCTGTGCAGAGCTGTGAACTCCTCGGTTTCGGGAGTGCTGTTCGGGGTGGGTTGTCAGACCCTGTGGTTTCGATGTGTGTGTGTGTGCTCACGTGTGTTTTAGGGATTCCTTAGGGGGTGCGTTTTGCAGTTTTCTCAGTGTGAGGGGGAGGATTTTTGGTGGAGCGTGAAGGCTGCGGCCTGGTTACGTGCACTCAGTTTTGTGTTTACTTTGTTGGAGAAACTCCAGTGAAACTCTTCTCTGAGTAACTCCAGAGGCCTCCTGCACAGACTGAGCAAATGGAATTCCCACAACAGACACTTCAAATCTTATTTCTATTTTTTTTAATAACAGCCATTTAATAAAAGGCTGCCGCTGCGTACATTCACTCCTTACTCATTCAGAATGTATTTGATGATACCAAACAGCAGAGTGTAGATGGTGGAAGAACACTGTGATTTGCAGTGGGGGTTTGGTATTTCGTTCTTACCGTGACCTGGGAGGGACCCAGAGAGGCCGACTGCTGCAGGGCAATCCATGGGACTCGTTCTGAAGCAGCATGGGAATGACGAGCAAGCCCTGGACTGTGAGAAGATTTTTTTTTCTTTTATTAAGTTATGCTAAGCAAATATGTACACAGACATGACTGGCCCACTCTAAAGCCCATCTGCATTCACAAACCCTCACTGAGCTCTGGATTAAGTCCCAGGTCTCTGAAGAGGACGGGAAGTTGCTCATTGGGACCCTGCAGGGCTTGGCCACAGTGAGAGTGGGCCTGTGGAGGGGGCAGCGAGCAGCATGGCGTGGTCACATCCCTCCCTCTAAGCATGCACTTTGTGGAATGTTTAGGTAGGAGGGTGCACACAAGTAGGGAAGCCATGAAAAACGTCTGCTTTAGAATGGCAAATACGAGTAGTGAATGTTTGCTTCTTACAACTTGGTATGAGGGATGTTCTGCCTCACCACTGTCAGCTGTGAGAGATCTCATTCTTCTTGTAGCTGTTACTTTCTGCAAAGAGCATACAGATGATTTTGGAAATGGTGTCAAGTGTTGGACTTAGCTTGCTGGTGGACTTGTGCTCCTTTTTCCTTCATGACTTCAGTCAGTTGGACACCCTTTGCTTCTGTCTCCTTGCTTGGAGATGCAGCAGATTATCTGGGGACACTGAGACAAGTCTGTGAAGTGTTAGCAGGCACTTGGGTGCCGTGGTAATAGAGACCAGTATAATGGTTTAATTGCATATAGAATGCAGTTTTCTTTTTCATGTTATGATGAACGCTTAGTTGTGTAATGATGTACAGGGGGAAATCGTAGTGCTTGTCAACATCGATGGAATTTTAGCATCGTGAGCAGTGCTTACACTTGGAGATAGAGTACAGCACAAAGTTTGCATTGCAGCACCTTTTTATTAATAAATAATGACAATCTGCAGGTTTGGCCCCAGCACTGCGAGGAAGACAGATGCCAAAAATGTATGACTTCGTGTAACCCTTGCCTGCACTGTAACCACAGCCAGGAAGGGGAAGTGAGATACCCACTGATGCTGCTGTGCTTGGATACCTGCTCGTGGTGGGTTCTGAGCTCTGCAGGGCAGTATGGTTGTCTTCAGTGTTTCTCATAGCTTCGCTTTTTTAGGGTTAGAGAAGATGCAGATGTGGGCAAGCCTAGTGTCTTACTTGATGGTGGTTCTTCCTGAAGTGTGATTCTGCAAATGGGGTAAAGCACTCTTCAAGGTTGTCTCTCTGTCCTTTCCTGCCTCCTCCTGGGGAATAAGCAAATGTCTCAGCTGGGCACAGCAAGGGGGTAAACTGCACGGTCCATAGAGAAAGCCAAGAACTTAAACTGGTTGCTGAGGTAGCTCTGTTAGGGTTGTTTGGAGCACAGCACCTGGTGCCATATGGAGTTGTCATACATCAGTTTGTGCCAGGAGGGATTTTACGGTTTAGAAAAGCGCTGTATACTTCATGAGTTGCACAAGAATGATGAAGCACAGTTTTCAACTTAAGCCTCTAAATGACTTAGGTGTTTTTTAAAAGAAACTAATGCCAGTTTTCAGTGGAAACATGGTCAGAAGTTGACTTGCCAAGAGCCACGAGCAGATTAGTACAAGGAGAGGAGCAGTAAGTAAACATGTTCATTGGGCAGTGTAATTGTAAAGCAAGTAAGTGTGATCCATGAGTTGTATTTTGGAATCATGCATATTTTGTGCAATTTTGTTGGTGAAACATTTGGTCTCTCGGTGATTTCATTCAGTTAATTGCAGTCAATTATTTTGTACAACTCTGTGTCATGGGAGGGTCCCCTCACAGCGCAGAGGATCTCGTACTGCTGTGCATCTTGACTTGCCATTAACTTTTCTGAGAGTTGTGACAGAGGCATGAGCAGCATGCTGTATTGGGACACATCTCCAGTTAGTGAAGATCTGACATTTCAGATGGTTTTTGTCGTGTACTTACGGATAGGAGCACACTGTGACAACAAAAGACAGTGAAAGGAGATTATTGGAAGCAAGCATGTTCGCTGCAGGGCTGTTCCTTGTGTCCTGCACAGCTCCTACTCTGTACTGCACAGCAGTCCAGCCAGCCTTAGGAACATAACCAAGGCTGAATATCAGGCACAGCACAAAAAGAACTTGGTTTTACTGCAGTGAGACTTAGTAACACTCTCCATGATAGCTAAGCAGTCTGCCAGTAGAGTTTTATATAAATTATAAATGTTAAGTAATTTATAATGATAAGAAAAGATATCTCTTCCTGATAGAACTGCATCAACAAGAGGACTTTTAATGGACGTGTGATTACAAGAATCATGCTTTTTAATTCACCTCACTTTACCAGTCAAGATTTCAGGCCTTGCTTGCTAAAAACAAAAGACAGAGGAGCTGAGGCTTCACATGGAAGTGTTTGTTAGGAGCTAGAGCCATGCAAAGCCAGGCCGGAGCAAAACAGAAGTGTGAACAAGGAGATGCAGTGCCACGTGCAGAGCTGGAATGTGTCAGTGTGCCTTGTTAGGGGAAACGCCTTCCTGGAGGAAAAGGAAAGTCACCAAATTCTGTGAGGGATTGGTGCCAATTTGAAATACAGTCTTGTGCTTGATGGCCTACTGGCGTGTGACATCAACCCTTATGTTGGCTGTAGCTGTCGTTAGCATGGCTAAGAGTGAAAGGACTTGATTGCATAAACAGAAACAAAATGTGGGTAACAACTGCTGGTAGAAAGAACAAGGAGACTAAGAAGTGTTTCCTCACTTGTTTTGAACAGTACCACCCTGTGTGAAGGAGGGCTTATTCTTTGGGATCACAGCTCCTGGAGGAGCAGCGAATGTGTGCAGCTCCACACCGTTCCTTGTCTCAGTCGATCTCTTCTGGTACTGCTCTGTACTGAGAAACCGAAGCATGCTAGAGATAGGAATCTGTGGCTACCAACCAAGTATTTTGGGTTTAACTTTGCCCTCTTGTCCTAGTTAATCTACCAAGAGGTGCAAATTCTTGTTACCAGCTTCTTGAGAAAGATGACCTTCTTCTAGGTGGCCTGAGTCTGTCACTGCTGTGCTCACGATAGAAAGCAAAGCAGCGATTCTTGGGGCTTTTTCGGTTCAGTAGCAGACACAGCTATTTGTTTTCTGAAGCCTAATGAAGGCTGTGTTCTGGAAGGTAGATTCTGGACAACCATAGTGCTAAAATAAACACACTGCTGAAGGAAATCAGCTTGTGGTTAATTAGCAGCGCAGAGAATGAATATGGATCAGTGTTCAGATGTTTGAATTGGGAGCGTGACTACAAAGTGTGACTTTGTAGGCTTGCATGCGCTAGTATTTTTTTAAATGCTGAAGACCCGCTGAAAATGTATTTTTAAAAGCTTTTTTGAAGGCAGCACTCAGTATTAAGCTGATTGAAGTGGAGACTGATGATGTCATTTCCCTCAAACTTGCTGCAAAACTCTCTTATAAAAGCATAATGTTATGAAAACCACAAAATGGGAGAGGCAAAGGAGTGTGCCCAAGGAGTAATGCCATTGCAGGTGAGTGACACCACCCTCACATGGGGCTGGAAAGGACCCAGGGGTCTCACTAAGGAGATGTCTTACATCTCCCCTCCTCAGAGCCCGTTTGTGCACCACTGACACTTTTCAGGAAGGGTGTCTCGAGGATTCCTGTGATCCTGACAAGAAGAAAACAGCCTTGTTGTAAAGCAGCCTTGTAAAACAAAGTGTTCCATGGAGAGCAAGCTGGCAGCACCACGGTGCTGCTTTCTTTGAAATGTCCACTGACCTCAAGCGAGGCAGCTCTGATATGCCCGGTCTGTGAGCTTCAGGATGTTTTCTTTCAGTGCTTCCCATGCCTCTGGTTTTTTTTCCAGGTGCATGTCCTCTTTCAGGGAGGATTTGCAGTGCACTGGAAGCTTAATGAGATCGCTTTGCATGCATTAAGACCTGCAGGGGTGCTGTTCTGGAGCAGTAATGAATACGGAAAGTCCTGGCATTTTTACTGTGAGAAGAACTGTGTGTACAGAGTAACCCAGACTGTGTGTGTGTGGGGGGGGAAGCAATCAGGTTTGAAAAATACACGGTGCTGAATTTGCCCACACGTTGTAAACATGCTGTGTAAAATGCAAGTCAGAGTAGTTGGGTGTTGTGACAAATTAGAACGAAATAATCATACAGAAGAAATGCAGTAAGTGTGATCTAAGTAGCACTCTCTGTTCTGTTTTTTCCCTCCCCAAAATATCAGGCAAGCCGTTTTTAGGATGATACAACAGCAGTGACCTTGTGCATTTCCTGCAGCCTGCTGTGCTGAATTTTGGGCAGAGATTTCACTTGATTTTCAGTCAAGCTGAAGTGTGTGTTCAGATGGGTTTGGGAAACATGGGCCGGGATGCTTTGAAGGGGTGTGCAATCAAATTAATCCCGTTGAAGTTTAAGTGGCCTGCTTGTCAAGCACCCAGCAAGTCCCACAGAGCATTTCTTAACACTGCATTTCCTCTTGCCTTGTGTTTGGGATTGGCTTGGGGCTGTGCCCTTCCTTTGGACAAGCCAGGCTCTGCCTTCTTGGGCTTGCTTTGCATCAGTTTTGACTGAGCTGTGCAGAACGGGGCCGAGCATCTCCTCTGTGTGTGCTGGCTGCACATGGGCAGGGCAGCACAGAGCCGAGCGAGCTCTCCCTGACTCAACATTGTTGGGTTTGTCCCAAGCACAATGAGTTTCTGGATGAAGGAAGAACCAGGGGACTGCTGGCTAAGAAATGCTTCAGAGAGCACAGCGGGTTGGTGCATACCTGTATTGCTGAGCCACAGGACTGGGCCCTCCCAGAGCTGGGGTAGCTTCAGCATTTATATTTAACAGCAGGGCGTTCAGTATTACCTTTTCCGTTCAGTGAAGTTTGGCTTGATTTTTTTTTTTTTTTTTCATCCGTTCCAAAAAAGAAAACGAAATGTTGACTTTAAGCACCTCTGTTAAATACTCAGAAACTGTGAAAGTGCTTATTTCATACAGGAAAGTTCTGCTTTTAATGTGATAGTTTGCATTTATAGGAAAGATAAACCTAGTCTGAAGTAACATTTCTCTAAGCCTTTTTCAGTAGAATTTGATCGGCGGTTTAAGCAACTGTAACTGATTCCAGGAACACTTCAAAGCAGGCATTTCTCGTTGGCCATGTGCAAAATCACCTTCTGAGTCTGAGGCTCTGGAAATGCATTTATTCATAGAATATGTCTTGCGTTAGTCCTCAGTTGGCCAATAAAATTATCTAAGGCATGTCTGAGGCAGCCACGAAAAAGAAACTTAAAAGGAATTACTGTTCTGGTGAAGATGATGCAATACACTTAGCTATTATCAGTCACAAAGTAAAATTAAACGCATTGAATGATTTTTATTTTATTTTATTCCCCTAAAGGAACGTGATAAATATAAAGCTTTAAAGAAAAGTAAGTTTCAGAAGAGGCTGGCCCTTCATTTATTGTGCATGAAAGCTTAGGTAGAAGGAGAGTGCCTTTGCCCACTGGTGCTTGTCCTTGGTTTGCAGCAGCGAGAGGGAGGTGACATGATATTCCAAGGTGTTTGTCCTCATCTTGCAGACAAGGCCTCCAGTTGTCAGATCTTTGCAGTACGAAGCAAAATGGTAAATGTGTTGGCTGTTATTCAGGTGGGAGCATACAACGGGGGGTGAGTACTGTCTGTAAGTGCATGTCGTCATTGCCATGGGATGTTTTAATACTGGGGTTGAAGTAGTAAGTGCTCACAGAACAAAACATTTCAGGCTTTTTTTTTTTTTTTCTTTTTTAAACACTTCTTTACCTAAGATAACAGCAGTGTTTCAAGATTTCCAAGTCTCTCGCATCCTAACCAAATCATGTAAGTGCTTTCTCAATCCATCCCCTCTCTGCAAAGCCCTCTAAGTGTATGCTTAGATTCTAGCCCGGAGTTAAATTAACAGAGCTGAAGCATGAGGTCTAGCAAATGTTTAAACATAACCTGGATGGAGTGTTGGAGCAGCAGCCTGGGAGAGAAGGAATTGTTTGCCAGGAGCCATACTTGGAGCTTTCCAAGGGCATCAGCAGGTGAGAACGGCAGCAGTGCAGACGGAAGCAGGTGGTTGCCTCGCTCCGTGCCCGCTTGTGACAAATGGCACGCTGCCTTCAAAGCTCTTGGCTTCACAGTCCTCTGGAGAATGTGTCGTGACCGTCAGAAAACAATTAAGAGGTCATTAGGAGGGAATGCTTTCTCTGGTCCAGCACCTGATGCAGCCACCGGATGCACCTCAGCCTGTGAGTCAGGAACGCAGCCCTGGCTGTGCGAGGATTCCTGCTGCTGAGATGCTCTGGCCCTCTTCTTTTCTTTTGTTTTGATGCTTTTTGACGTCTGAAGGATTCAGGTCAGGAAAAGCCAGTGCAGTCTTTGTGTGTGGTTTGCATAGTGTGTTTGAAAAATAAACGCCTCAGAGTGGTGTAGAGGCTCATGCATGAACTGTGATTGCAGTGCTGCTGAGCCTCAGGTGCTCTCCTGCCCACAGCTCTCCCGCTTCTCAAGGAGGTTTTATACAAGTCCACGTGTGCAGGCATCTCTCACATGTGACTTATGACTTTCTATTATCTGCAGCATGCACCCAAGGATGCTGCAGGGGCTTAGTGCCTCTCGGAGCCGGCTGTGCTGCTGCTTGATTGCACCCCTCAGCAGTAGCTGCCTGAGCAAGCCAGAGCTTCTGCAGCCACAGAAGTCTTCTGTGTGGGAGTACGCAGCCCTTGCTGAAGTTTTGAAACCAGAGACAACCTTATCTTCCTTAAGAATAGGAGTAATAATAAAAGACAGATTTAAAAAATCCCTCAGAGAGACATGATAATTTATCAAGGGTCATCTGCAGAGGAAAGCAAAAAGGACTGGTGCTCTTTGCTTGGCTGGTGCACATATTTCCCCGCAGCCTCCTCCTCCTGATACTGCTCTCTGGTTTTGAGAAAAATGTGTATTTTTAGTGTTGTGCGTGTCTTTTCTTCCCCCGAATGTAAAAATGAAAACCAAAAAGCTTTCCAGATTTCTCCACCTGGACTTGAGCATACGTGTTTCAAAAGTAAAATCTGATTAATCGCTGGAAGAGCGATACGGAGGTGCTTTTAATTTCTTTTCACACTTGAGGCATAGAGCAGCTGCTCCTGTGATAGCTGCTCCGTCCTGTTGGTCCATTCCATTGACCTGAGGCATCCTGTTGTGAATGGAAATCACGCTCTCTTAAGAGTTAGGGACTTTCTCTGTTTTTTCTTTTCCAGTTGTGTGTTAGAGTTGATATTGCATTGGGGGTTAGTGGGCACTGCCGTAAAACAATTAGTGTCCTCCAAAGTCAGTGATCTGGAGGTCTGGAATGGCATTTACTGGATTCGTTCCACGTGCAAATGAGTGGCTCTGCTCATTCCCTTCCCCAGAGGTAACCACCAGCCCATCGGGTTTGGAGAACCTGCTTTCGTTTCTTGTTTTGAATATCCTCAGTGGCACAGAGCTTTCCTTTACGTAGCTCTGGGCAGCCCGCCGGAATGACACGTGTTGTTATACCCTAGGATTGTTAATGGCTTTTTGGTTTAGCGGCGGTTCCAGGCATTCAGTGCAGTTATGTGTAAAGCCTGACGTCTGTTCCTGTGGTATGGAAGCTCTGCACGGCGTTTCCAGCGTCCTTACGTGCTCCCGTGGGAGGGGACCCGTTGTGTCACGTAGAAAGGCATGAAGATCAGCAGGGGTGATTTTGGTAAGTAAGAAGTCCAAGAGCTGTCTGAAGGCTTTGAGGCTGTGGGTCTAGTGCTCCCAAAGCTAGGCAGGCTGTGCCCCTCGTGCTGCAGTTCTCATGCAGTCAGCTCTGGTTCGGAGGCTGCAGGTGGGGGCTCTCCCATCTTACTTCTTGTGCAGGCAGCTTGTACAGCAGTGCCACTTTGCATCGTGGTGTTTATGGGGTAACAACAGGATGTGTGCTGGCCTGTCACAGCGTGTTATCTGCTCCTGTTGTATTTTTAGGATCTTGCTTCTACGACAAAATGTTCAGTGACAGTGGGATTTGCCTAGGAGCCTTTGGAGGTCTGTGTGTGAGTTGCCGTTGTTCGGGTTGAGCTGGCATTGGAGCAGCACTGCTGTGTTCTATGTGCTGTCTCCATAGTGCTTCTAGAAATGAGCATTGCTTTCAGCAGAGCCACGGGTCCTGTTTCACAGAGGCTGAGTTTGTGGCGAGCTGAGCGCTGATTTCTGTATGCCAACACTGTGTTGTGAACGCGATGGGATGTGTGTGCAGTGCTGTTAATTACAGTGAGCACAATGAGGTTGTGAGGTAGGTGCTGCCCTGTGAGCTTACCCTATGGGTCAGCCCAGGGGGAGTGGGGAAAGCCCTGCAGCATCCTCAGCTCAGTCAGCAGAGCACAAGCAGAGCTGTTGGTGCCGGCCCTGCAGCTGAAATGTGAGAAAGCTGTGCTTGGGGTGGGGGAGGAGGACAGATGCTTCTGTTGTGAAGAGCTGGGCCAGAGCTGTGGAACTTTCCACCAGCACACAGCTAATTCCCCAAGCTCAGCACATTCAAAGTCTGAATGTGAAACTCATCTTTTCCTTGAGTATTTTTTTCTTTTTTTTATTTTACAAGCACAGAATGAATAAGAAGAGAACCTTAGGAACTAATCCAGTTAAGCTTTTTCTTGCCGGCTGAGAAGAAAAGGAGACTGAAAGAACAATAACCGCTTTGTTTCTCTTTTGCAATATCTGGTCAGTGGTCAGATATGGCAGAGGTGAAGAGGCCATGCAAACACTGATAATTTGGGGCTGGGTGTGCTGTGTTGGAGGCTGCCATTTTGGCAGGACAGGACCAGGATGAAGCCATGTGGGTACAATGGCTTGGAATGAAGGAAGACAAATCCTCTCTTTCTGGCTCATCTATAAATCAATTACCATTTGTTCCTTATTAATAATTTAGCTGCCAAGAATGCGTTTATTACTTTAGAAAGGGGAAAAAATACAGACTTATCCCTGCACAGAATAGCTGGCAGTCTAAAAGATGTGAGACAGTACTCATGGGACTATCCGGAGAAAACTAACCGTTGATTATATTAATTACTTTAATATTTTGCACCATCCCATCCCTGAAAGCCTTTTTCTCTGCTTGCATCATGTTGATAGTGTGTGGCACACTCTATTTAACTGTTTTTCCCCAAGAAATGAGTCAGTATGGGGTCATACTTCCATCCCATCTTCCATCCCATCAGGATATTAGGAGTACTGAAGTGCCTTAAGGACAGGGCTGCAGACCTCTCAAACCTAATACCTTGTAGGAGGTAGCAAACAGGTTAAGAGAGGAGTGTGTTTGGTGGTTCAGAGTGATCACTTTAGAAGCTGGGTTTTTTTGATGGGTTGAAGGAAAAAGATATGAAACTGTTGTGCTGGGGAGGGAGATGCCTTATGGCATACACCATAAGGCAGGTTGAGTGGATCACAAAGAAGAGGTAGATCTTCATGTATTTATTTAGAGTAGATATTAGGAGGAAATTCTTTACACAGAGGGCAGTGAGGCCCTGGCATTGCTGCACAGACAGCTGTGGGTTTCCCATCCCTGGAGGTGCATGGGGCCGGGCTGGATGGGACCCTGGGCAGCCTGGTGTGGTGGATGGCAACCAGCCCACAGCAGGGATGGGGCTGGGTGGGCTTTGAGGGCCCTTCCAACCCTTTTGTGACCTGGGAATGATCCCGGAAAGGTCGTTTGAATGAATGGTGCTGTCTGCAGAACCAGAGGTTTGGGAATGGGATAAAGCAAATGGAGAAGAGCTGGGCTTGCCAGTGTTTAACATGTTGTTGGGAGGGGAAGCTGGATCCCCGTGCATCCCAGGCAGACAGTCGGTGCAGACTCTTGGTAAATAGAGTGCTGTGAGGAGGAGGTGTGCCCAGTCATTGTCTGTGTGTATTTTAGAGCAATCACATTTGTTTCACGGAGCTGTTTTTTGAGGATGGAGTGGGTGTGTGGACCAAAGGCTTAGTCACAGGGGCAGGGAAAGAAAACTGTCTTGACTTGTGAAATCAAATATTTGTGACTTATTCCATTGTCTCCCTATCTTTGTGTAGCTTATGTCCATAGTTGCTTCTTGCTGTGCGAGCGAGCTGTGCTGTTAGATCTGTGTGTGTTCCTCTTTGCACCACTCAGGTGGCCACAGAGCATCGCTGCTGGTTTGCACCCTTGCTCACGTGTCCTTGCACGCTCCTGCCTTGGGCAGCCCTGGTGGTATTTGGAGAAGGTGTAGATCGTGAGACATCTCCTAGCCAACAAAACCTGCAGCGTGCTTAAAAATGTGCGGATGATTCAGTGGTGGAAGGCCCTCTGTGAGTCACCTGTGAGCCGGGGACCCAGCAAGTGCATGGTGCTGTTGCAGAGGAGGCATAAAAAGAAGACCACATATAATTGCCTGCTGCTCTACGTGCCTTGTTGTGTTGTTTCAGAGAGGTGGGGTGGTGTTCCCGGCTCTCCTGTGTGCGTTTCCCCACGAGCAGTTAGTTATTGTGGCTGGCTTTTCCAGCTTCCCTCGAGCTTTGATTTGGAGTGAGGGGTGGTGTTTGCGGTGACCACAGAAGCACTGAGCAGCACGTGGGTGTCACTCTCCTGTTGGCTCTGTAGAGATGGACAGATCCAGCTGTGAACCTGTGGAAGTTTGAAAACACTTTAGGAACTGAAAATTGTGTCTTCTGTGGGTTCTCCTTTTGGGTCACAGCAGAGGCCAGGAGTGAACTCTCTGGTCGTTTCAGGAGTGTCCAGACTTTGTCTAGCCCCGGGGGGGGAAGGGGACAAAAAGAAGGTGAGAAGAACCTTGGTTCTGGAATGCTGCTGATGGTTTTCCGTAGCTCAGCCGATGAGGTCCCCGTGAGCCCAGGGCTGTGCCCCAGACGCTCGTTCCCTGCTCAGCTGAGCGCTGCCGGTGTCTGACGGAGGCAGTGTGGAGTTGGCACGGAAATCAAAAGCAGCTTCAAAATGTACTCTGGCTTTTTCAAGTACAAACTAATATTTACCTGCGAGTCTGCTTCCCTCCTTGTTCCCTCTCCTTGGCAAGCTCTAGGGCTGCTTCTGTTCTAAGTTTCACACTTAAGTATGTATCCAGTGAGGTTCCCAGGGCGTGAATATTAAATATTCTTTTTATTTTGGAGAGAGAGGAGTGGTGGATGACAACAGGAAAGCTGCTTCAAATGTCTCTCTGTTGCTTAAAGGTGAGTTTTGATGCAATTGGTATTTTCAGCAGTTCGTTATGGACACCCCATGGAAAACTTTAGGAAAACATCTCATTTAGGAACCACTCTGTCTGCTGTGGTGGTTGAATGGGGGCTTGTTTTTGTGTTGGTTGTGTTGTTTTTTTTTCCTGGACTGTTCTTTAATCACTTGCCTCAAGTTTTTATTACTGCTGACATTTACATAAAAATAAGGTATTTGTTTACGTTGATTTCGGCTGTTCTGGCCGCCTGCTTTTTCCTGCTCCTTTTTGTGTCATACCAGCTGGATTTCCACGCAAGGAATAGTAACAACTAAACCTTTACAGGAAAGGTACTGTGCACGCACATGCTGGAGATCCTGTTTGGATGATAAGACTGACGTAGCATGATACGGAGACGTGCTCTGCAGAGCTGTTATTCATGCCCCTCTGCTGCGCTCCCACACATCCTGCATTAGTCAGAGCTAAGCACTGAAATTATACATCCCTGTTCCCAGCCGTATCGCCACGCAGGGCTGCTGCAGCTTCAGGCAGGGTGAGGGCTGGAGGGAAAACATCTGTGCTTGCACTGCTTCAGATAGAGAGAGTGGTGCAGATGTCTTGTGGGGAAACGCTGTGTCGCGGCTGGAGGGAGCAGCGCTGTGTGCAAGTCAGGTTCAGCGAGCAAAGGAATTCCTGGTGCCTTGCAGCACTGAAGGAAATTCCAAGGTTGAGGATGGTTATTACATGTGTTCATGTATTTAAAGTAATCTCTAATGGGGGGACATGGAACTGGGCTTCCACGAGCAGGGCTGTTGTCTGGGCCGTGGGGCGGCTGGGGCAGTGGTGTTCTCTTGCTGCGTGGCACAGGTGCTGTGCTGTTGAGCTGCCAGTGGGCAGCCTGGACAAATGCTGTCACCGATGTGCAGATTTACTGGAAGAAAGGAAGCTTTCAGGTGGGCCACATCCACAGCTTCCTCTTTTTGCTGTTAAGTGCTTTTGGTGGGAAAAAGTAAATATTTCAGCTGAAGCATTTTCCATCTCTCTGGTACAAAATAACCGTCTCCTCTCATTGTACCGAAGCATCCCACAAAATAAAACTAACAACCCTGGAGCCCGTAGCACCCCCTTCTCTCATCCCTGCACTCTTCAGCCGTGCTGTAAAACCTGATTATGAGAGGAAGAGGTTCACAAAGTTGTTCTCCCCACATCCACCCAGACTCTTTCAGAGTCTCTGATTTCAGCAGTAATTACAGACATAAGAGGCTGTAAAGTGTTAAGTTCTGTGGGCTTCTAATGAGGCGTCCCATCTTAAATCTGCAGCGTTCCCCTCAGACATCACACCCCCCAGGACTGCTTTTTAAGCTGGATTTCTCCTGCCTTGCCGTGACTCACGATTAAGGAAGTCAGAGTTGTAAAATTAACGCAGCCTCTTCCACTACCCTTTTCACCTCTCACACGGTGCACACCTTCCCTCAGCATCTCGCGGAAACTTCAAGGCTTGTTTGGGTATAGCGGAGGCAGCTCTTTGTCGCTGGGTTTGTGTGAGCAAAGAGGAAAGTCTGTGAGAATCTGCTCTGTGATGAAACCCGCCGTCTGCACATGGGAAGTGATTCATCTGCAACTGATTCATTAGCAGCTCGCAGGATGCCAGCGCGGGTCGGAGGCTGGGAAAGATTGGAAGAGAGAGAGGTGGCTAATCGCCGGGGAGCACGGTGGAGGCTGCAGACGGAGTAACTCAGACTGAAGGTTGTTTTCATTGTCTTTTAAAATCCGCACTTCTTATCAAGTTGCTTGGCTTAAATGAAGGCCAGGTCCTTGCCGCAGAGCCTGTGTGTAGCTCTCCTTTGCAGTGGGTCCCAAAGGACGGCCCCACGGAGGGGCTGGGCCGGGAGCGGGAGTGTCTGTGGGACCAGGGCCCTTATTTGTGGTGTGCTGTTAATTAGTACTGGTTGTGCAAATAATTACAGAGCCAAGTTGTTGTTAAAGCAGCTCAGAAAGCAATATAGCCGAGAGCCAGGAGGATTGATGGGAGGCTTTAAGGGCCCGTGTGATCCCAGGGGAGTATCAGCCTGTGTGATGAGCACCTGAGATGCTTTTGAAGATGGGAAGTGGGCACTCTGGGCGACTTCTCCCTGGATCCTGTTATGTGTGTGGGGGAGGTACCAACACAGATGCCACATCTTGAAATAGCAGTCTTTTAAATTACAGGAAAAGCAGCAACGTTTTCACTATATAATAAAGAAAATAACTGCAAAGAACCTCAAGTAGCCTCAGACTATTCCAAACAAGATAATTGGAGGCTGTCACGCAATATTTTTAGCTATATCTGCTATAAAGTAAACACGTTCTTTGCCCAAGACCACCAGAAACATTTCCATAAGAAATGTTGGCTTTGACCCAACTTGATAGAACGCACAAACAATTATCTGAGAAGTCAGTTCCGACTCCTGGTATTTATGTGAAGTTCCTGTGGACGGCACTGGCAGTTGCATGCGTTGTGAGGGAGAGTCCAAGCTCTTAAAACTGTCGTTTCTCAGCACTCCTGACGATAATCATTCTTGCTTTTGTTAGCAGCCAGTGTATGCGGGGCAGCAGTTCTCAGTGTGAGGCTTCTATCGGAGCAGTGTGCGGGGCCTTCATTTCTTTCTGCTTTCGGCAATCAAGAAGCGCGTCTGTCCCGTGGTTCTTTTCCTCTGGTTTGATCTGGAGCCACAGCTGATGCTAATTTGCAAATCTCTCTGGCTTCAGTGAAACTGTAAAGAGGTTTTTTTTTCCTTAGAGCATCAGGAAGATGCATTCTGAAGCTAAACGTTAAGTGTAAATCATAAGAGTTGCCGTGATATTTGATGCAGTGACTGAGTTTTACAGCAGCTTTTTTCGCTGCTCGGTTGATGGCAGAGCCCTGCACTCTGGTTATTCAGTCTTCCTTGAATTGCTTTTATTTTTCATGCGCTTTGTCTTATGGAAGATAATCTGAATCTCTTTGGCATTTCCATCCATTTTCGCGTTATGAAACATCCGAATTCACAGAGCCATCAGAATGCCTGGAATCTCCTCACGGAAAGGAAAGGAAGCTGCTGGGCTGGGCAGGAGCACGTTGCTTTTTGGATTTCACGATCGGAGTCAGACACGGGATTCTGGGAAGCAGTGACAAGCTTGTATGATAAATGAGTTTCCAAAAAGGCACGCTCCTTTGGAGAGGCCAGGCTTCCCCACGAGCCTGCTTCCTCTACCCCCAGAGCCCCTCCAGGCTCAAGCACAAATAAATTTTGATGAGTCTGACACAGATTTGGGCAGACTTTGCTAAATAAATAAAAAACAGAGATGCTAAAAAAAAAAAAAAGAATTAAACTTAGAGGGCTTTTAAAGACCATCATGTGGTAAAGGGCCTGAATGTGAAACTTTCAGAAACACGGATGGCCACAGGTGCTGCTTATAGCTCTTGTTCTCTACCAGCTTCTGTTGGTAGTGAGTTATTGTTAGTGAATTATTTTCTTATCAAAGTAAAGCTTGTCCCATCTGACTCTCACAGTGAGGGGGAGAGGGTGGCAAAGCGTTGGGTCAGTGAATGGGCCAACTTCTGTGCCAGTGGTGGTCAGAGAAAGGAGGAGGTGAAAGATGCAGGTGTGTGTGATTGTGAATGGCTCAAGTAGAAGGCAGGGAGCTGGGTTTGATAGCCAGCAGCCAGTGTCCTGTGGCTGTGGAGTAAGCAGAAGTGGTGTAAATAGGAGGTTGTTAAGAGGCATACAGGAAAAAATAGTTGGATTCTCATATTGCATGACAGAACAAGATGTGTCTGTGAAGAAGCGTAAATGAAACGAAGCTTTTATGTGCGTGCTGTCACAGAGCAGAAGTGGCCGAGCTCAGAGGAGAGAGCTGAGCAGTGCAGGACCGGCAGCAGGCGGCTCTGAAAGGAGCGCAGTGGGCAGACAGTTTATGGTAAACCAATAAAACGTACTTATGTCTGAATCTGAAATTAGACTCTGCAAAATACGGTCTCAAGGCACCTGCTAAAGAGCTTAGCATTACTGGAATCTTAATAAATGACTCATGCTGTCATAATCTGATCCTGACATCAACTCTCTGTGCTGCATTTCTTCAGCTTTCAGGTGGGGGGAAGGGGAAATCTGCAAAGCCCTGGGACAGACCGAGAGCTGTAAATAGGCGGTAGGAAGCACACATGGGAGTACTGGTCATTTCGGTACTGTCAGCTGCTTTGCAAGCCCGGAACAAATGAGAGCGGAGTAGAAGAATTAGTGCAGCGTCAGAAGAACTGGGATTTACTGTGTACCTGTAAGCCCTCCACCCGATGCTGAAGGCTGTGGTGGACTCTGCTCAAGACCTGATGGCCAGCGGATGCATGGAGCTGTGCTGCCTGCTGGCTGTGGTCCTGTGCCTGCCTGTAAGTACTCCTGCAGTGCTGTCCCAGCTCTGTGCGTCTCTTCATCCTTTGTGCCTTTTGCTCCATCTCAGCATCCAGCTGCAGGTGTAGAGGTGTGTTTCCTCCCCAGACCGAGGGAGGGAAGAGTAAGCACTCATGATGAGAGAGACCAGAGTAAAACGGTTGTGGTCTTCCCTCCTATGGAGACTAACTAGGTGTTTGCTAATCCTTTTCAGTTCCTCCAGATGTAAGCGCTAAGTATTAGCGACCAGTTTCTTGTATGGCGGTGTGATAAGGTGCACTGCGAGTCTCAGTTGGACGCAGTTACTTCTATTTCTAGAGTGTGAATGACAGTATTGTTAAAACTGCATCAGAAACTGGAAAAGTCAGTGATGCTGAGCAAATTGAGGGGAAAGAGATGGCAAGGGATCAGCTTTTGAACTACAAATGTGCTGCATGGGTCATTTTTTTTATTCAGTGTTTTTCATTTGGCCGGTATTCAGGGAAAGCTGAGATTTTATCCAAGTTTTCAGCGGAGCCCTGTGGGTATTTCAGTGCTCTGTGCACAACAGCCAGATTCTGCTACAAGAATAAATGCTCTCATGGTGTAGAGCAGAGGCAGGAGCAGTAAGGAGCTACTTCTTGTGTTCTGTGCTTGTACAGCACACGCTGGTGAGAAGAAGAGGTTCATTACCCATCTGAAGGAAAGACAGCTGCAAAATGCCCAGTGAGAAAAGCGGGTGGTGGTGGTGGCTGTCTCTTCTTTTCTGATTCACGATCTTATAAATTAAGTCACAGTTAAATATAGATATATACACAACATAACATAATCAGGCCTAGAAATCAGATTCCTGTTCTGCAGTGTAATGCTTTCCTATGGACTCCACTCTTTTCTGAAGTTGCAGTGGACTGTTAAAAAAAAAATGAATTGCTTCAGTCTTTTTTGTCATTCTTCTCCTTCCCTCCTCTGGTTTTGCTATTAGGAGCTGCTGTTGGCCATTGCTCTCTGAGCTGCAGTAGTCTCTGTGCTTCGTAGGCTTCCCTAGTGGCTTGTAGCAGCCTGCAAGGAAGGATCAGTCCTGAAGTGTTCAGCCCGAGGGCTCTCTGTTTCTCGTGGTTCTGCATGCTGTTCTGACCATGCCTCAGGCCGCTGTGCAAGCAGTAATTCCCTGACTGTACTCCTGGAGGCCTGGCGTTTTCCTCACTTGTTATTTATCACTGCTGCTGGGAACTGTGGGGTAAGCTCCCCACTGGCTGCTCCTTGATCGTGTTTGAACGTGCGGTTCTGCAGCCCTCCGTGTCAGGCTGACTTCTCACCGAGCACACCTTCCAAGTGGGGCTGTGGGTGCACGGATCCGGCCGTCATTGCTGACACCCCTGGGGTGGGCTGGAGGGACTGTGCTCACGTCGGGGCTTTTTGGGAACCATTTTTCAATTTAGTTTCGTTATAAATCATTGCAAATTGGTATCAGCTCCACAACCTGGCTGTGTTGTGGCTCTCACACTGGCAGGCAGTGATGGCTACAGGCTGTGGATTGCAGTGCTTTCTCACTCCTATCCTGCAAGCTCAGGAAATGTGCTGGTTGGGAACATGGTGAGAGTCTGCATCACCCACTCAGGTCTGAACACCAACACTGAACGTAAGAGCACTTCGCAGCTTTTGCTGTTGAATCCCATAGTGCAGCATGGGGACACTTGATGTGTTCAGCTGCAGCTGAATGGGAAAGAGGAGACATCATGTCCCACAGTAAGTGGGGCTGCTTTTGGAGATCCAGCCAGCACTGGATTGTTGGGCAAGGAAGCTTTGGTATGTTGAGAAGAAACCCTGTTAGGTAGGATGGCAGAATAAAGGCAGCTGTACGTAGGCTCTGGGCTTGAGAAATGCTGAAGCGCTCAGGTGCTGAGCACAGTGTTAGCCTGTCCCATCTCAGCCCCAGAAATGTGCCTGGAGGGCTGAGCCAGGACAGCAGGAGGGAATAAACCACGCTGACGCTCAGCTCTCTTCTTCCCAGTGAATGCAGACTGCGTTGTTTTGTCCCACATCCCTCAACAGAGAGCCCAAGGACTGATTTCACAATCATAAAAATGTAATTAGCCTCCAGGGCTTTGGGGGAATGTCATTTTTTTTTTTTTTTTACTGTATCTCCTTACTGAGGGTAGAGGGGAGACGGGGAGGTTATTGTGATTGAAAACGAAGCATGTGGTACTGTCATTTTGAAGGTCTCTTTAGATAAGATTGTGAAGTCCATCTCTTTTCTCCTTATGGATGGAATTTGTGCTGTGAGCAGTGGTAGATGGCAAAACCAACGCACTGTAACGTCCACTAACAGAAGCGAGTATCTGCGGTGCTGACACTTGATTGCTGCTCTGTGCTTTCAGGATGGTTTTGGCTCAGGTAACTGCTGTGTAGCTGTTCAGGCTGTGAGGGCTGCGCACACAACAGTGATGTGGTGTCACCCATGAAATCAGTTCCAATCTTCCCACCTCCCCCACCAGTTCCTTGTGAGCTGTGCACCTGGAAAGCCTGCTTTCTTCTTCGCTGACCTCAGAAGGAGCTCGGTATGAGAGCACACCTGGGAAGCACAGGCAGCAGTTCCCTCAGTGATGCCGCAGTTGTTCCATACGCTCTGTGCACAGCTGTGTGATGTGTCTCCTGCTCCCTGTGTCTGGTGCAGCTGGGATCCACAGCATTGCTCCTTCCTTGGAGCAGTGTTTACAAGAGGTGTGCGTGTTACCAAGCTCTGTTTTTGGGAAAAGTCTGCCAGGGCAGCCAGGACCAGCACAACCACTGCCTGAATAATTGCTTGTGTGGGTTGGGTTGGTTTTTCTCGAATGGCTGCCAACACAAAGAACCAAGGGAAATAATTCCAAACGGAATTTAAGTGTTCTTTTTCCTTGACCAAGAATAAAAAAGAAATACTGTGTTTCACCAAAACCTGGGAGTGTTTTGTATTGGTCATAAAGAAAAAGCAAGAGAAGCAGAGGGCTGCACTTGGTAGATCTATCAGAATGGCCTGGGTTGAAAAGGATGATCTAGTTCCAACCTCCCTGGCTTCAGAGAGTGGAAATGGAAACTCATGTCTCTGTGTTCAAAGCCTGGTTTTGGTAGGACATATTCTTTAGGCTTGAATGTGCACAGCGTAAGTTGCGAAGAGCTGTGCAGATACTAAAGGAGTGTCTTTAAATTTATGTATTCTAGCCCGGGGTCGCTTTCTTCGGTGCCTCCAAATTAAGCTCTTTTCAGAAAATTAATGAAGGCTGTTACATAAAAGAGGCGTTTTTGAGCTTTTCAGAGATGTGCTGCGCGTGGCAGCGGGGATCCTGCAGCACCGTCCCAGCGGGTTTGGGTGGCTCTGGGGGCTGTGCCACAGTGTGTGCCAGCCGTGCATGGAGCCTGCAGCATTCTCCTCGGCTTCCGTGATGGGATGAGGTCAGTGATGTGTTTTGGTGCCAGCCCACGTGACTGTCCCCTCCCGGTCCCCCTGCAGGTCGCTGGATGGCCGGCTGCAGGTGTCCCACCGCAAGGGCCTTCCCCATGTGATCTACTGCCGGCTGTGGCGGTGGCCGGACCTGCATAGCCACCATGAGCTGCGGGCCATGGAGATGTGCGAGTACGCCTTCAACATGAAGAAGGACGAAGTCTGCGTGAATCCCTATCATTACCAACGAGTGGAGACCCCAGGTACTGCTGACCCCATGTGCTGATACCTTCTGAGGGATTTATAAGTGGCTTTTCAAAATCGAATGAAGCAGCAGGCGTAGGGTTTTAAAACCAAAGCATATCTATTATTGTGTGCAGCAGAATAATTTATGAATCTGCACTCAGGGGAAAAATATCATTTAAAATCGATGAAAAACACGTTGAGCAGGCTGCCTCGTTGCCAGCTTCCTGATGTGTCCCTGCGTGCCCAGAACCAACTCACACATGCAGCGGATACAAGTGAGGACTGCGGCGGTGGCACCCCTCACCAGTGGTCTTGTTGGTATTAAAGATGAAGTGTTACTGTTAAGTTGAAGCAGATTTAAGAATAGCTTCCAACACATCTGAGCTTCCTGTTCTGAGCACTCCTGCCTCTGAAGGAGACTTTTCACCTGGAACTGCAGATAGTTCTGCTGCACGTCGGTACAAATCTGCAGAGCTAGTCGGGATGTGTACGCTAATCGTAGCTTGCCATTTCATTTTAGGTGAAATGTCTTCAGTTCTGAATCGTGTGGTGTAACTTTTTTTTTCCTAAGATGGCTTGTTTCTTTTTAGAAGAGGCAGACAGCCTAGGTGTGTTCAGCTAAGCACACTTCTCATTCCCAGCTGTGTTAAGAATGGTATCTTTAACTGCTGCTGTTATTTCAGAAGCAAGTATCAAATTGTGTCCCTTAATTAGCGACTTCGGTGCTGCGTGTGTGTAAGGGTGGTACTCCAAACTGGTTACTCTTTATTTTCTAGCATTTCAGTCTCTTCATTTTGAAGCTGCTAATGCTGCCGTTCTCTTTTCCATTTGTGCAGTGTTACCTCCCGTGCTGGTGCCTCGGCACACGGAGATCCCAGCTGAGTTCCCACCATTAGATGATTACAGTCACTCTATTCCAGAGAACACTAACTTCCCAGCAGGCATCGAGCCGCAGAGCAACTACATTCCAGGTATGGTATCTCTCCATCTAGTGAGCGGAGGGAGAAGGGTCATGCTGCACAGTCAGTCGTGTCTGTGTCTACTAAGCTGAATGAGTGGCAGGTCTGTATTTCTACCTTTGCTAAGGAGCAAAGGAATGGGAAAGTGTACAGAAGCAGATGATAGCTGGAGATGTAAAACAATAGCCGTGCTGTTTATAGTTTTGTTTTCTTCAAACTCACCTCTTCCCTTCAGTAGTGCATACTCAGTTTGTTGCAGAATCCAAAGCCAAATGTTCCCTTAACAGCCTTAGATTTGACTGACATTCAGCCATTTCAACTTGAGTAGAAGTGTAAATTCCTGATGGAATTGAGCTCTTCTGTTTATGCATCCTTTTTTACAAGCAATTTACACCTGATTTGCATGGTCAAACTGTGCAGCTGTGCATCAGGAAAGGAGCAATCTCTGGACAGAAAACTGTCTACTTGGCTTAAAGTTTTGTGGAACTGAAAATCCTGATTTTGTTTTTTTCCCTCCTCTGTTATTCACAAGTATGCTCTGCTCTTACTCCCAGCGGTTTGGGGAAGAAAAAAATGAATTAAAAAAGGAAAGCTTGTTGAAAATAACCAAGTAAATGTTTTTGCTATCTCAAACCCAGATCTTTCATCCAGTTGCAATGACTTTGATCGTTTTATGATTCTAGAGACACCCCCTCCAGGCTATCTGAGTGAGGATGGAGAAACTAGTGACCACCAGATGAACCCCAGCATGGATGCAGGTAAGTCATCTTTTGCCATTTGCAACTTTCTAGGTCATATCTAAACTTTAAAACTTTTCTTTGTAGCTCTGAAGATCAGATGGTGGTAAGAGGTATTTCATCCCTGTAGGAGTGCAGATGTAGCCTGCCATCTCATGTAAAGCACAGGACAGCATGTTTTAGAGCTGCTGAAAGGTACAGCACGTTTCTGTTCCCTAACATCCATCATTAGATACTGCTAAGCAGGAGCCTGAAGCAGCCGAGGCAGCCCTAACAATAGCTTGCACTGTATTGTGTTCCTGCATGTGTATGCACAGGAATATTGTGCAAGTAGCTGGCACCTTCCAAAGAGGCATTTTTCTGATTGCTTATATCTGTCTGCTCTACATGCTGAAATGTCCAGTTAACTATATTTGATCACTAGCAGATTTATTTTTGAGTGGTCTTAATATTTAGTGGATGTATCTCAGAGAAGGTTGGCAGGCTAGGTTCTGTTAAATCAGATTTAGACTGAGCAGCCTTACTATCCACGCTGACCTTTATCAACAGTTTGGAATTAAACATCACCTCTTTGCAGGTTATCTGTGCAAGGCACCCTGTTGGTCTGGGCTGTGTCCCTGCTTGCGAGGAAGGACTCTTTAGAGTTCTGACTCTCAGTTCCTAAGACTTTCCCTGAAAAGCACAAACGTGTCTTTGATTAGAAGGGCTGTTGTGTTACGAGAGGGGTATGCAGATGTATGGCACTTGCATAAAGAGAGAACTCAGTGCAAATACTGCATGCAATTATCCTGGCTTCTCTGCACGTCTCCAGCCGCAGAGCATACGTGGGATTCTAAAAGAGAGATGATTGTTTTGCAGTCTTGCACCACAGTTGTACAGATGGCAAAAAGGAGTGTGGGTTTGTTTGTCTACATCAAACATAAGCCTGTTGACACTGTGCATTTCAGTGCATATAATCTCTGGTAATGCGGTTGACATTCGGAATATATGTATGGCTTTTTGGGGAAGTGGATTGGCCTGGAAGGTGCTATAAATACTCTCAGTTCGTGTTCAAATGCTAGATCCCTTCCTTCACATGTCACCGAGTTCATTCCTTGTAGAAGAACAAATTTTGAAGAAACCAGCTGAACTCAGTGTGAGAGGGAAGAATGGATGGGCTGTACCACCTGCCTGCATCCATGTGGCAGCCAGAGATCAAAACTTCTCTGGGCATCAAAGTGCAGATATTTGAAATGCACACACAAAATCTGTGGGCAAAATTGAAATGTCGGGGTCAAATTGCAGGAATTATTTGGTCAGAGCTGTCTAGGTTGATGCAATACTCCATTGTCCCAGCACCAGAAAGATTCACTGATACACGAAGCAGTGTTTTCCATTGTTAAGAGTGATTAGCAACGTACAGTAGAGCTGTGAGATGCCTGCCTAACTGGGCTTGCGTGTTGCTGTAATGATGGTACCTGGAGTTTTGATAACTGTGTGAAAGTAAGACAGGCAACTGCATGCATAGTTTTGAAAATTAATGGGTAGGGTTTAAGTGAATTAAACTCTCTGAAGATGTTCAACAGTATTGCAGATGCAGCGAGTTGATATAGTAGGTAATAGCGTTTGGAAGCTCGTGTAAGTGGTAATCAACATCAGAGAAGCTGGTAATGTCACAAAATGAGACTTTGCTAAGAAGTGGGATTTCCCTCCCAACAAGCCTGGGCAGCACAGAAGATTCTGTGCAAGTGTTTTCCTTTGTGCTGATGCCATACTAATAATTACAATGTCTTGATTTTCAGGTTCTCCCAACTTATCGCCAAATCCTATGTCTCCAGCACACAATAATCTGGGTAAGCATGTGATCTTGAGAACTGTGTGTAATTACAGCCAAGAGCATGACCTTTTAATGACGAGGTTGTTTCTTGAGGTTGTGCGTATTCAATGAGGTTTTGAGCACTGTTGGTGCTTCTTTCTGCTAATAACGGAGCAAATGGAGGAGGCTAACTGGTTGGTGTGTGATTGGAATTCAAATAAATGCAGAGAGGGCAAGAACACTGGCGTTCAGAAAGGCACGGATGTCACAGACCTCTCTGAGCATCACAGGTTTCATGGGTCTTGTGCTTGTAGGAGCCTGGGGATGTTTCCTTTCTACTTCTCTTGTGAAGAAGGAGAAGCAGTTGAACAGGACCTTTGCCTTTGAGATCCTGCTAGAGGTCTCGTGTGGCTCTCCCTGAACCTCTGCTATTTCCCAGAGTTTCTGCTCTTCATTTTCATACCTACAGGCGTGGAGGGTCTGATCTTCATCAGTCTGAGCTCTTTCTGCATTTGAAACTGCTCTCAGCAGTCTCTCATAAAACACACTCATAGCTCTGGCTAGCTGCAGGATCACTTCTCCGCATGTTCATTAAGCCAGCAGACACAGGCCACTTGAGATTAGTCTTGAATAACCATAGCCATAAAGTTTACATATGCTTTTAATCCTGGCAGAGGGTGCTTTGACTCCGCTCCAGAATTTGTCAGTCATTGGCTGACTTGTGGATATCTTGGGGCTGTTGAAGGGGATTTCTTTTCTCTCTTCTCTCCTCTCTATTTATTTATTTATTTGAAAGCATGGAATATATTGCCACAACGCCACTAAACTTTTACTCCTTTTAACTGTTAAAACCTCAGAGAAGAATATGTAGCTTCCTTCTTCCTTTTTCTTTTCTCCCCCTTGTCTGAATTATTTATGCTCAAGTGTGCTGCTGAGGAGCTGATGTGAATTTCTAGCATTTTTTGTCAACCTAAAAATAAAGAGCCAATTACATGTAACAAAACCAACCTGGCAAGCTGACTGTGGCATCTGCCTTACATAAGGAGAAAAGTAGTTTCTAGGAAAGAGGCCCCAGCACGTACCCCTTCTAACCAGGACACTGCTCCTCACACGTGCTCAGCTGGTGGGCCTGCAGGACGCCCAGTGTGCACTCTGGTGACAGAGAGCTAAATAGGAGCAGGTGAGGCTGGTTCACCACCAGGAATCTCTTTGTAGTCTGTGGAGCAGACATCAGAAGAGCACTGAACTTAGCAGCATGAGAAGATACCTTTCAGTTTTGCAAAGCAAATAACTTTCTGCTCTTAGGCAAAAGCTCCCACAAATGAAGGCCCTTTTGTCTCTTTTTACGGTTTTATAATAAAGTTTTGCTGCGAGGAAGCAGCGAAACAATAAATACAGCGGCACATACTGAGCAACTCACAGCAACTGTCGAATGAAAGATCTGTCATCATCTGTGGCTCGTGGGCGGCGTGTCTAAGATAAGGAGCTGCTCACAGCAGCAGCCCCTCACTCCTTCAGCCCTGCAGACCAGAGAGGGGCTGCGTGAGCTGGGGGAGCTGAGCTTTCCCTCAGCTGTGCAGATTCCCCCCTCTGGTCAGACAGGAGCTGGGCGGTGACCTGCGGTGGTGTTGCTCCAGTGTCTGTGCTGCGCTTTCATCTGCAAAAGTTTTGAGTGGGATTTCTCTCTCTGTTAATGAAGCTTAAAATTTAAAGAATATGGCACGCATTTTTGGAGTTTGACTGTTAAGGAAACAACGTCCCAGCATTACAGCTGACGGTTTATTTGAACTGCTTGAAGCTTTTAAGGCAGTTTACTTTGTGTCAGATGAACTTTGGACTTCATCCCATGGCCATATTCCAGAGAATTACAAAGACCATAAACTAGCGTGAGGCAGACTGGCTGGAACAATGGGAGCGAGGTTGGTTTGAGCTGCAATTGTTTGTATGTTGATATCAAGCTGTAATTGATGAAACTTAGGGACTTGCACGTTAACATTTTGGGATTTTTTTTATCTCCTTTCAGCTTGTGCATTGGCTTTGCAAGCATTCTGGCTTTGATTTGGACTTTCAGCTGTCAAACACAAGGTGTGACTGAAGCTGTAGATAACCCAGTGATCTCTTCTGTATCACTGGAATTGGAACTGGGAAGAGCACAGCCCCAGCGAAAGCAGGGCTGCCAGCACCGTGTGGACACTGGGAATGAAGTCAGGGAGTTTATGCTGGCCCGGGGCCAGGCCTGAGGTTGCACGCATATTATTGGGAGGGAGGCAGTCCCTCGGTGCACAGGAAATCCATTGTCAGTGCATGCTGTGCAGAAGACTTGATGCAAAAGCAGTAAGTGAAATAAGCACGTGCCCCGGGGGCAGATCCATCAGCGACGTAAGCCTCTGTGACTCTGTGTTGAAACACTTATTTCTCTAAGCAGTGAAGAGACAGCGCAGAGGGGAAGGAAGTGAGCACACTTATTTATCTTGTTGCTTCTGAGGGAGTGAGGAGTAACTGCAATTAGTGCAGTTAGATAACATAAATCAGTAACTCCTGATGCACAGCATTTAGCAAACATGCTAACTACAGCTGGGGTTAGAACTGTTCTTAGAGCACGTTGCAGTGTGTGCAGAGCACCTAGCAGGTTTTTAGTTCTGCATCTGGACTGGCAGTACTTCAGTCTTACTGGGACATGGCAGTATGGGTAGTGTGACTGTACTCAGTGGACACCTGGGAAAGCGAGGCTGTCAGCAGCAGTAATCCTCAGTTTGTTCAGAGACAAGCTTTTCTTTAGAGCAAGTTTGCTGGTTTGTGTCTCTCAAGTTGCAGTAAGATGGAAATAAAATATCTGTACGTCCTTCAGTGAGGAATCCATCACACCCTATGGCTGAGGCCAGGCCGTGGCAGCCTGTTACTGAGGGTCACAGAGAAAAGCAGTAGCACATGAGAAATGGCTCTCGAACCTCTGCAGCCACTCCTGGGTGAGAGCAGGCTGGGATGGAGCCCATCTCTTCAGCCCCAGGTCTGCTGCAGCAGATGGGGAAGCTGTGAGGGCGGCTGGGGTTGTGCTCCACGCTAACTCTGCCAGATGGGAAGAAGTCTTCTCTTGCTTTTATTTCTTGCGTTGATTTTGGGAAATACAGCACGTATCAATTAGCTCGTGCTGCTTTCCACCGTTTCTGCTCAGCAGACCCACGGCTTGCAGAAGGACTGTACACTGTCTAGTGCAGCATTTCCAAGAATATTTGGCTTGTGCCTTTCTCTGATGAATTTACAAGCAAAACTGTCCTTGGTTCCAGGGGAACAGTTAAGTCACCCAAAGCCATCTGAATGCCCCACCTTTCACCTGCCTTCCTGGGTCTGTAACCCCAGTGAAAAGCATCATCACCCGTTGGGAAAATCATTTTTCTTTTCAAAATGTGAAATCCATAGGACTGGAAGAAAAAAAAAAGCAGTTTTGTACGATGTGTCTGCATTGCAGACAACTCCACTGGTCTCACCAGTGCTGGAGAGATCCTAGCAGTCAGAAGAGAATCTGGGCTTGCTGGCTGCTTTGCTGTGAGCACACAGCATTAGGATTCTGGAGACAGTGGCAGTGAAGGCAGGTTTGTGGTCTGCCCTTTCTAAGTTTTTCTTCTTTTTCTCTCCTTTTCTGTTTTTAGGGTACTGCCTACCTAGAAGTGGTCCTATGCTTCACAGAAAAGTTAACTTCACTCTTAGGATTTTCTCCAAGTACGAAGATAGTGAAGTGATAGCCTGCTTACTCCGTGACTTATATCTTTGACTATTTTGATTGTTCCTTGTGCCAGAAGCTTCAGGGCTGATGTAACTTTGTAGTTGCGCTCCATTAAAATCTGTCAAGTAGTTAAAGTTCGGTGGTTCCAGTGACCCAGGGAACAGAGCAGAACATTTCAGAACAGGCGCTTTCCTCATCCCCCCCTTCTCCTGAGGGGCTGTGACTCACTTTGCTTTTATTTGTGTGCAGATCTGCAGCCCGTTACCTACTGCGAGCCAGCGTTCTGGTGCTCCATATCCTACTATGAACTCAACCAGCGCGTGGGGGAGACGTTCCACGCCTCGCAGCCCTCCATGACCGTGGACGGTTTCACTGACCCGTCGAATTCAGAACGCTTCTGCCTTGGTCTGCTCTCAAATGTGAACAGAAATGCAGCAGTGGAGCTCACAAGACGACACATTGGTAATTTCTGTCTCCTTATTTAACTCGGTGTTTGTGGAGGTGGAAGGTGTGGACCTTGCCTAATGGCACACGGCTCTGTCCGCTTTAGGACACTGTGAGATTTCAGTATCTGTGGTGATTTAGGTTAATCACCCCTAAAGGAACACTAATTGTATTCTTTTATAAAAATACAACTAAAGGGGCACTGAGAAACGCCACAATAACTGCGTTTAACAGAGGAGGGGTTTAAATTTTGGCACGTGGTCTTCAGAACTTCATTTGGGTGGATGTTAGCAGTCATCGTGTGTATTCCCTTTCCTTCCTGCAGTTTTATTTTCTGACTGACTCTTTTCTTAAAATTGGTTTTCATCTCAGTTTTCTCTTTTCTTGCTTATTACTACAGAGTAAGACTCAGTTTTGTTTTCAGTTAAGCTGGTGCTGAATAGAATATCCCAGATCTCTGCACTTCTAATAAAAGGCAAAATAGTTTATGCCCCAAAGGTGTTTCCTGCTCATTCCACCAGAAGTGAACCTAACTCCTCGTCCCGACTCTGTTCCCCCTTCTGTCTGTTTCTGGACAGTAAATGTTTTTAAGGAGGATCTTTCTGTACTTGTAAACTGATCTGTACCACTGAAAAATAAATAAAAACAGCAACACGCTCAACACAGCAAACACGAGCCAAGATCCAGAAATGAGTCCTTAAATTCAAGCAGTCTCCTCGTGCAGCGTGGAAGAATGGAAGCAGGATTTTCAAACTGCAGTGTGAGACCGCAGCAAATATTTATTCCAGTAACAAAAATGAGTGCCCGAATTTATTAACTGAGATTTTAATAATGTGTGTAAACTCTTGCAGGAAGCGTGTGTATGCCCTTGTATACCAGCGTGACCTCAAGGAAGAGGTAGCTGTTGGGAAGCACTGGGTAATTAAATTCCAGATCAGTAATGAAGTAAATAAACAGGTGGTTGTTTGCAGCTGTGATGATTCGGAAAAGGTTCAGAACCAGATGTTAACCAATAGCGCATCAGTATGGAAGGCACTGTGGATGTTTGCAGCAGGCAGGCTGGGAGGGGGTGAGGCTGTGCAGCCCAGTGGGGCAGGAGAGCACAGGGTGAGCTGCTTTGCACTCCCAGCGCTCACAGCTCAGCTGCTTTCTGAGCCCTCAGGCGCCGTGCTTGGCTGTGCCTCTTCCCAGCACCTTCCAGGCTCTGCAGATGGACGTTCTGAGCTAACCCCAAACTGTGCTCCGTGTTTCTCAGGAAGAGGAGTGAGGCTGTACTACATCGGCGGCGAGGTGTTTGCCGAGTGCCTTAGTGACAGTGCCATTTTTGTCCAGTCTCCCAACTGCAACCAGCGCTACGGCTGGCACCCCGCAACAGTCTGCAAGATCCCGCCAGGTAAGGGCACACGGGGAGGGAGAGGCAGTGCTGCACAGTCCGAGCAGAATCTGCCACGTACTCAGTGCTGTGTTTGATCAGTCCGTGTTGTAGTTGTCTAATTGTCACTTACAATTTTGTGTAAAAGAAGGCAACTGAAGATCTTCAATTTCGATTAGTCCGTGATAGATTTAAAATGTCACTCACTGCTTTCTGTTCTGTAGTACAGCCTTTTTCCTTTGAGCTTTACTCTAGAGAAATGTCACTTGTAAGGGATGCTGAGATGTCAGAGGAGACGTTATGGCATGTGTGGGGGAAAATGGGCATCTCTGTTAGATGCATGCATGAGCTGGGATGAATAGATGCCTTTCAGGAGGGTGTTCAGCTAGGCTTACAAAACCTGCTTTTTTTCCCAAACATTTAGAAGTACGTATATATTTAGAAAGTAACTTTTTTTTTCATTCAGAAATACTTGAATAAAAATCCTCTTTTATTCAAAGTGAGATCCACGCGCTGCAAGTCCTGGCCCATCTAAATGGGTTTCCTTTCTCAGATGCTTAGGGAGCAGCTGCCAGTGCTACAAACATGACTTAATTCTCCAGCCACATCACAAGAGTCCACCCGGGCTGGAGTCAACATCTGAAAGCATAAACAGCCCACATTTCCGCTGTAGATCCATCTCAGGCACATTTCTTGGACTCCGGCTCTTCCCACTCCTGCCACAGTCTGGCTGCCTTCTCAGATTCATCTTCAAATTTCTGTTGGTTTTGAAGCGGTTTCTCCATTCCGCTGTTGATGAGGCCGAGTTGTACCACTTCCTCCCAGGCACGGTCACAGGGAGACCTGTTCGCATCAGTCCTGAGGTCTGAGCAGCTCGCACTCCGAGCAGGCTGTTTCCTTTCCTTGCCGTGGCTCCTTCCTGTGCTCTCTCCCTTCTTATTTTCCCTCTTAGGCTGCAGTGCGCCCAGCACAGCTTCCCTTCAGACTCCACAAGACCCGTGCTCTCGGGCTGGGCTCTTTCGTGGCCACAAAAATGGGCAGTTTCTTTTTTTTTTTTTTTTTTTTTTTTTTGGAGCTGCTGAATGCGGTTATGCTTTGCTGAAGGCGGTTCGGCCCAAAACAGATGACAGTGTGGGCCCAGCCCAAGAGAGTAGGCTCAGAGGGATTTAGAAAATACAGTTCATCACAGTCCAACTGGTTGTTTTTCAGACTTGGTCCATATGTAATCCCAAATGAGCTCTAGTGGCGTGCCAAGTTTCAGGGTTAACTTGTTTCTGGTTATCAGGGAGAAACCAAGCATAAGACTTAGGCGTTTATTTACTTACTTTAGCCATGGATAACGTGACTATTTTTCACCTCTGTCACCTAGAACGGTTGAACAAGTTCTTCATCCTTCAGCTGTGAGTAAACACTGAGGGGAGCACTGTGCTTGTAAAGGGAAATCCTTTGGCACATCAAACTTAAGAGAGGGCTACAGCTCTGCTACCAGCCTCCTTCCCCTGGTAAACGGGGTTCTGGCTGCCCAGAGCTGCTTCACTTCAGATCTCCGTTACTTCTGCTGACAGGCACCACATAAACCAACGCCACCGAGCCCCTGTTCTTAACCCATGCATTGCTTTGTTTCAGGCTCTGTAGCAGTTGCTGTCAGTAAGTGTTATGGTCACAGGTAGGCCTTCACATTACCACACGAGGGAAATGAGCGTAAACGAGGTTCCACATGGGGATCCCAGGTCCAGTATGTAGGTGGCAACCTGCTGCGTGAGTGATCTCTGTCCCATAACGTGGTTTTCAGCCCATGGAAATGTGGCAACCCTGACAACCTGACATCCAGAAGTGCTGTAATTAAGCAGTCTGTGTGTGGTGTCACGTGTCTGGGGACATGGGAGAGCAGCACTGAGTTTCTTTCTGTTTTCATAAAGAAACAGGTTTCTTAACCTGGCTGAGCTAAGGCCTTGTTTTTGTCGTGCTCTGTGTTCGCAGGATGTAACTTGAAGATTTTTAACAACCAGGAATTTGCAGCTCTCTTGGCTCAGTCCGTCAACCAGGGCTTCGAGGCCGTGTACCAGCTGACCAGGATGTGCACCATTCGGATGAGCTTCGTCAAGGGCTGGGGAGCAGAGTACAGGTCAGCCCTGCGAGGAGCTTCCTCCCTCAGCCCTGAGGCAGGGCGCTGAATGCTGTGTCTCTTTGCTATCGCACACATTGTGTATTTGCTAAGGACGTGTTGACCTATCTGGTTTTCCCATCCTGTTTGTGTAAAACATGCCTCACGGGATATACTTGGAGACATGTGTTTGGTCCCAGTGCAGAGCAGGAGCCTTACCTGGAGCACAGCAGGCACATCCAGATGGCTGTGTGGGAAATGTTACCTGCTTTTCTTAATCGTGGGTGTGTATCTGATAGTTTTCTGGTCGTTGTAGTGTGGCACTGTTATCAGGACAGGATCGGTGCGAGTGCTTCCTCATAGATACAGGTCAGGTTTGGTGTTTTATCACTGACTAATGGGATTAAAGTGAAAACAGCTCAGCATGAAAATGCACATTTGAGAGCTGCTGCAGAATTGCTGTTAAATCCCCTCCTCCTGTTCTTAGTGCTTGTCTTAGGGCTGTTACTTTGAGGTGAGTGGAGGTGGTGGGAGAAGCGGGATCGATATTAGAGGTAATAAAGGAGATGCAGTGGAGTCTGGGATGGATGACGTGGCTGTTCTGACAGCACAGAGGACACGGAGCTCTGTAGCTTGTGTCGCCCCACTGCATTAACAAACAAACATCCCTCAGAGCAGCAGAGGGAGTAAAAACGGTGTCAGTGGTGTAAGCAGGGGAGGTGAAATTTGTCAGAAAATGAAATGTCATTTTACGAGAGAAAAAGCTGGCACGGGCTTCAGCCAAATGTGATTTTGAAATACTTGCTTCAGTGTGCACCCTTCCCGTCAGCCTCGTTTGGAAGCGCAGGCTCTGCGTCCCGGGGCAGCAGTGCCCTGCGTGCAGCTCCTGCCGTGGGGAGGTGCTGAGCCTCAGCTGCAGCCTGGGTCCTGCACGTTACGCTCCCGCTTTCTTCATTTCTCCAGATGTTTGGAGTCCATTTTGTTTTGAAATTGTCCTGCGCCCGGGCCAGAGCATTTCAGCCCTGGCTCTCGGCCACAGCCCGTAATGAAATCCAGATGAGCGTGACTTACGGAAAGTCGGCTATCTCACTGGAGTTCTGCAGGCAGCGAAACGCTGCGCTCATGCCGGAGCTGCTCTCCTGCTCCTTATTTCCTTGCCACAGAATGCTCCATCGGACTGCCTTTGTCAGGGCACAGGATCAGTTGAACCGGTTGGTGTTGGGAGCAGGTAGCTGCGGGAGGTGCGTGCAGAGCACTGCTGCAGTGATCCTGGTTTGGCTGTGCTGCTGTCGGAGCAGTCTGACTGTGGGGTGCTGGGGGCTGTGCTGTGCCAGGGCTTTGGGAAGGGAACAGGGAGAAACCGATCATGCACACGGGATGGAAGTTCTGTGTCCAGCAAGAGCCGGGTGCAGCTGTGAGGGTTTGCCTTCAGGCAGGCGGCAGTCAGCGCGTGGCAGTAGAGGTGGTGAGGGGTGCCAGGAGGGCTGCAGCCCCTCGGGCTCCGGGTTTGGAAGGTGGACTGCTCAGGGTTGACCTAGTTGTAGGCAGCAAATGGGAACGCTCTGTGTTAAGGGAGACTCAGTCATCTGGGGCCTCATCTGTGTGCTTCTGGTGAAGGTGGTGGTGGGGGGGGGGGGGATGCTCGACTCTCCCTGCATCCTGCTGCCCCCACTGCCACGGGCTCAGTGCTGCCCACACCCCCACTCTGGGGCACTGTGTCCCTGCCAGCGCTGCTCGGGAATGGGTGCGGTGCCATCGGAGCCGCTTCCTTTTTCACTTCCAAGGATGAGGGACGCAGTGCATCCCTGGGGCACACTGCAGCCCTCAGCCAAAGCCTCGTGGAGCCATACGCAGAGCCCTGGGCAGAGATGGTGCTGGGAACACTGGGCAGCCCAGGGGGGCACAGTCCCCATTGCAGCAGCAGTTTCTCCCCAGGTCCCACAGATTTCAGTCTCCCTCCCACAAGCAGATTCCAAGGACAGCTTCTGTGGGAAACGAGGGTGTAAACCAAGGCTGTTTCCAGGCTATTTCTCTCTCGTCATAATCCTCCTCCTCCACAGCAGCTGGCCCTGCTGCTCTGCCTGGAACGAGAATCCCGCTGTCCCCAGGCAGAGCCCCCTGCCCTGTGCCTCAGCCCTCCCCATGCCACCCTGCTCCGCTGTCTGGAGGTGCTCTGTGGGCTCTGGCCCTGAGCAATAACAGTGCAGCAGATGAGGGATGTTGGGGGGCAGTGACCCCGCAGGCAGGCCGACATCACCACCAGCTCCCGAGGTTCTTAAAAAAAACATCTGTTAATGCACTGGGTCTGTACCTCCAGCACAGGGAGAGTGGGGATCGCTTCCGTCACCTCTGCATCCAACCAACACCCAGAGATGGGGTGAGAGGAGAGCATCCTGACCTCACGCACAGAGACCTGACGTACTTCACTCGCTGATGAGGAGAGATGGGGTCTGCAGAATAAAACTGGAGAGTGGAGACTTCCAGAAGTCTCAGTACAAACAGATGATACTGAGAGTTTCCCTTTGGGATGACAGGAGACGTAAAGGGAAAGGATGGGGGTTTTGAGGAAGCAGCATCAGCCAGAAGGGCGTTAAAGAGGAGAGAGACATTCCCTTGGCCCCACGTGCAAGGCTGTTGTCTAAGCAGGAAGGAATGCTTCGGTAGCTGTAAAACCTTCTCACATTTGTGAAGTTTTGCAAGTCCCATTCAAATGTTCTGTTTTTCCCCTCTCTCCCCAACCCCTTTTCCTCGCAGGCGGCAGACGGTGACCAGCACTCCCTGCTGGATTGAGCTGCACCTCAACGGCCCTCTGCAGTGGCTGGACAAGGTCCTCACACAGATGGGCTCCCCGAGCATCCGCTGCTCCAGCGTCTCCTAAGGAAGCACCTCCTGGGGGCGGGCAGGGAGCACAGACTGGAGAGTGGAATTGGCTGAACCCTTAGCAAAACACGTAGAGAAGAGATTCCCAGTTACTGAAGTGATAAGGAGAAACAAATCTGCTAAAATAGTGGCTTTTCTTGGTTTTGTTTCATTATTATTTTTTTTTTAAATTTGAAGACCCGTTGGAGCCACTTCCACTGGAACTGTTAGCACTTTGGTTACAAGGCTGCGGGCCCTTGCAGTTAGAATGAAGCTGAAGTTCACCGTGTTAAAAGACGACTTTGTTTCAGCGGAGAGAAGCCAGTGCTGTGCCTGCAGCCATGGCACATCCCACCCGCCCGCGCAGCCCCGGCATCTCCGACACGCCATGGGTCTTTGGGATGACTCTTGTTCATGCATTGCTGTCTCCATCCACCTGAGGCATGCCTGTCCTCCCTGGGATCGCAGCAGCGGGGGGGAAAAAGAAGCACAAAAAGCGCGTGCAAAGACTGATTGCCCCGCTGCTGCTCCCAAAAGGAAGGATTCCCACGCCACACAGCTCCCCGGGAGGCAGCGCCTTGCTTCGTGCCCGAGCTGCTGCTGTGCCCTGCTTGTCTCAGACCAGGCTTCACGAAGCACAGCGCCAAAGCCATGGCTCTTTCTGACACTGCTGCAGCAACTTCTGACTAGAGCCGCTCACAGACATTGGGAAGAGTGAGGAGCTCTTTGCTGGATAAGTTAAGCCTTTGTTATTGTGCATTAACAAAAGAAAGTTTGTATTCTATTTTCTCATTGTTTTGAATGGTATCTACCACTTCTTAAGTCTGAGGGGCTTAGTGAGCTCGGCGCCCAGGCCTGCTCTGGAGATGGCTCTTGCTGCCATTGGCGGAAAACCCAGTTCTGTAGGTTGTCCCGCAGTCACTCGTGACTGTGCAGGGACCAGGACATCTCAGCTGCACCAAGGAAACTTGGTTAGAAGCTTATTTCATCTGATGGAAATGCTCTGAGATGTGTTCTCGCCTAGAGAAATGACAGAGTGTATTAATGTGTTATAAAATGTTCATTTTAAATATACATGCTCCAGACTGTTTGCTATTTTTTTCCCCTGCAGCAGCTCTCGTGGCAGACAACTTCCACAACTGGAAAAAACAAAACTCCTTAGCACTTGTTCTTATGGTTCCAGTTTGCCAAATAAGTCCCATAACTTCGTCAGCGCTGTCCGGTTCTTTGCTTCTTTACATCTGTGCTGAAAATACCATTCGTGTTTGTGCCAAACTATTAGAAAGGGGGAGGAGGGGAGAAAACGATGATCAGAATTTGTGATGGAAGTTTACGTGTGTCTGTGGGGAGGACAGGGCACGGCAGACGCGGGGCGGTCTGTGCGGCGTCGGCCCCACGGAGCCTTCTGCTCCCAGACACACTCAGCGCCTCCTGATGCCTCTTCAGCACTGCCAGCATCGCCCGCCTGTCTGCAGGGAGGCTCTTTGGATGTGCTCTGTCCCTCTGCCCACCACCCCTGGCCTGGACCCGAGGTGTCAGCAGGACCCGGCTGGCGGACGCGGAGCGGAGGCTGCACCAGGCGGACCGAGGGCTGCTCCTCCAGGAGAGTTTTCCTCCTGAGATTTCGTTTTGCTTCTGAGCCGTGCGGACGAGCCGTGGCGGTGCAGGTGGCAGGATTTCCTTTCCCCACGCAGCGCTGTATCATAGTGCTGAAGGTTTTCTGGGACTTCATTTACTATTTGTTTTTGCCGCGTGTCTGATTTTTAGTTAAAAGCTCTGGTTGCATGGACCCGTGCAAGAAGAGCATCTGTATAAGGTAGTGCTTTCGAGGCGCTGAGGTTGGGGTGCGTGTCACGTGGGCCAGTGAAGCACGTGCTTTCAGGTACAGCTTTCTAACAGTGGCAAACAGTAATTTATTCAGACTTCTGTGGAAATGTTTGACTTCCTGCTCTAGTGAGGGAGAAGTGTCCCAGCTTTCCTACTCGTGTCTTTAAGTCACGTTTCTTTTTTGCCAGTTTACTTTACATAACCACCAAAAAGTTGGGCTCTGTGGTGCCTTGTGTATCAGCCACCAAAGCAGCACCGCTCATTCCTCGCTGCGTGCAGGGCCCAGCAGCAAACCCTGCTCTGCAGGCTGCACGGATCACTAAGCCACAGTGAGGGATGGGCCCGGGATCCCCTGTGAGCCAGAGGTGTGTTTAGTTTGATAAAGCGCAGCGAGTTGCTGACACTGTTCATTGATGCCTCTTTAGAAACAGCGTTCGGATGACGCGTAAAAGCTTCGGTTAATCCCACTCCGTCGTCCCTGAAGCAGACGACTTCCAGTGGAAAGCGTAAAGCTGCTCTGGTGGTTCGATCACAGAACAGAGAGATGATCCTCGCTGAAGCAGGAGCGTCCTCTCCTTTTATTCCCCTCCTCATTAACGCATAAAAGCCGAATGGTTTCCAGTGCTGCCTTACACAGCCACACGAACCCGGTGCCACACAGCAGTGAGGTGCCGTGAGCCGCATCCCGCACGGCAGAGAGGTGGAACAGGTGTCACTGAGCTGCAGCACTGGATCCAGCACCGAGGGGATGAGGTGTTGGTGCCCCAGGTGCACGTGGCTTACTCATGGCTTTATATCACTTTCTGGAGTTCTGTGGACGTAGCTGTGATGTGTAGCACGGCGCTGTGCTGTCAGCCTGCCCTCGTTAGGAGCTGCGGTGCTGTGGGCTGTCTGCTCACTGCTGGTGGTCGTGGCTTTTCGCCAGGATCTCATTTTCCTTACTAGCAGAGTCACTAGCAGGAACTTGGACTCTTTCTGATTAGTGTGGCCGTGCACGAGGGCCTGGCTGCTGGCGGGTGACACTGATGGCCCTGTGGTTTCATGTGACTGTGGAGTTGTTTTTTTTATTATTATTATTAATGTATTGAACTGAGCTGCAGTGTGTATTTTGTTAAGCTTGTCTTAGAATTACCCAGTGCTATCCGTTGGATGCAGCAGCCAGAATCAGCACGTGTATGCACAGAGGGGAAATCTGGCTGCATCCAATGTCCGTGGAGCTCCGCTGCCCCATGAGCACACAGAGGCTGGAGGGGCCTTCCAGGCACTGGGAAACAGCCCCATTCCCCCCTCGATGGGATGGGCACACTCTGAGCCGTGCAGAACTTTACAGGTTGAAGGTGATTCAGGACTCGAGCCCGAGCAGCGAGTGTTAGCAGCCACACCTCGTGCTGCTTGCTAAGGAGAGAAAGCACAAGGAGCAAAGAGCGCGGCGCAGTGAGGGACTGCAGCCCTGTCACAGAGCATGTGAGCTTCCCCTGCCATCCGAGGCACGGACAGGTAGGAGGGGTGGGATGTCACAAAAGGAAGCTGGAAGGAGAAACGATCAGTCGCTGTATCGTCACTGGTGGAGAGGTATGGTTAAGAAACCCAGTATATGTTTTTATTATGGACATGTATTTATGTTGTCTTTCTTAAACACCTGTAACAGAGGGGGCAGTTCAGAACTGTGTTAAATCCTCCCCTGTCCCTTCTGCTGACTGCTGAGGCGGTTACTGAGACGATACAGCTCTGAGCCGAGCAGCGGACACTGCCAAAGAAAGCACATCAGTGTGCAGCAGCACGCGCCTGGGCTGCTGTCTTTGTAGCAACGAGTCAGGTTCCCAGGTGGGCCCTGAGTTGTGTTCTTCAGACCTTTTCAGACGTATGAGGCTTCAAACAGAAAACCACGCGCTGTTCTGTAAATGCTTTGGTTCATCCTCTGGTCCACAGCCACGAGAGGGGTCTGTGCCTCTGCTGGGGCCGTCCTCCCCTCACTCTGGACTGAGCTGTTCCCTTCGATACGTAGCAGCATGTGTGCAGTAGTGTTTAGGTTCTCCTGTCCCGAGGCCGTGGTTGGCGGGCGGTGCTGTCCCCCACACGCGTTCTCTGTCGGGTATTATTCGCCTGTTTTGTTACTAGAGGCCTTGTACTATGTATGCCCTCTTATTTCATACGTGAAACTGTAAGTTCTATTTTTGACATTTTAATAAACTTGGATTTGAAAACCGAGGCTCGTGAGCAAGCAAGGATGTTGTAACATACATTGTAAGGAACAAATGGAAGCAGCTGGAGTCCTGCAGCCACAGGGACGGCTGTGGCAGCAGGGCCTGCAGGTACACGGCCCCGTGGAGCTGCTGCAGGTAAATCAGCTTCACGAATTTACAGCCAGAAGGAGCATCTCAAAAAACGCTGCAAGTTCTTTTAACTAATGGACTTTGAAGGTGGGGAGAAGCGGAGCAGTGTGGCTGAGGGGAATGACTGCTGAGCTGCTGGGGAGGTCAGATGTGTTTCATGTCCCCCCTTTGCTCTGGGTGCTGACCTGAGCTGTGCTTGCCCCTGGCTGTGCACCAGGCAGCTCCCTGCCCTGGGCGTGGGGGTGGGCACTGCTGGAGGCCGCTCGGCCTCTCACTTGGTCTGGGCCTGCTGGGATTTTGTCCAGACAAATCCTGAGAAGGATTTCAAAGGACAGATTCCACCGCTTCCCTCCCTGGATACGCTGCTGCACGGCTGCACTGTGCTCCTAGAGAAAAAGCCTTCCTGCACCTCCCCTTGCTCTTAAGAGATGTGTTCTCTCCTTGCTCCTCAAGGACAGCACCTTTAGCGACTGCTGCAGTCAGAAATGAAACAGCAGCTGAGCTTTACCTGTGGCAGAGTCCTTCACTTCCCCGTGCTCAGCTGCAGTGTCACGGACACAGCTGCTGCTCTTATCACTGCTGCTCTCACCACCACGGCCGCACCCAGCGGTGTCTGTGCTGAGCACTGTGCCGCAGTTCTGCAGCAGAAGGCAGGCAGCACTGCCTCGCGCTGTGCTGCAAACAGAGCTGTGTGTGCTGGCACCCTGCTGGCCTCGGGGGCATTCTGTGACAGCACTGTAAGGAAGCCGAGGCACGCGGTGATCCACGTCCGTGGACTCCTAATGTTCCTCCTCAGGTTTCACTGAAATTCAGTTGGGTTTTTTTTTTTGTTGTTTTTCCTAACGGAGGGTTTACGAGAATCTTTTTTTCCACTCTGTTTTCCAACCGTGTGGCAATAAAAGGGTTTTGCTCAGGTTTTGTAGGAGGGCTGCCAGAACGCAGGCCGGGAAGCAGCGCGGAGCTGGGAGTGCTGTGTGCTGCCACCTCAACGCAGCCCAGATTTCAGAATCGGACTTCTCATTCACACCAACGATGGGAAGCTGAAGTTCAAACACAACTGATGATAAACGAAACCTCAAAGGCTCAGCCAAAAGGAAAAATGAGTGCCAATGGTGCACGGAGGCTTCAGCTCACACAGCAGCTGGGTGACAGTCAGTGTGCCCAGGAGCAGAGCCCTCACCCCAAGCAGCGCCAGCACTGAGGGAGCACAGCACAGACACGGTGTAAAACCACGGCAGGAATCCTCTTGTTGACAAACAGTGCTGCAGAACACAAAGAGGAACTACACCAACAACCTCCAGGTTTGTGATTCCACTTAATGCCCCTTTTATTCACATCAGTAACAGCTATTGTGTAAAGAAATGATGCGGCCCCAAAGAAAGCCTCTCCAGGAAATAAAAACACCTCAGCCACCAGCAGAGTAAACTGGGATTATCATCTGTAAGGATCATTAAAACTATTTTCCAGTGTCTCCCAGCCACACTTCCCACCTTGATGAGCAATGCTCTCTTAAAGCATGGAACCTATCTGCTAACAGGACACATTAACATCACAGTATGGCAGCGTACAGTGTACTCTGAAATGTGTCTCACTGTGGTGGAGCTACTGCTCGGGCTCTGTGTGAGCAGTGCCATTCAGACCGCTCACACTGCATTCGTTCTGTTTCTTAGAATGAAAAACTCCTCAGTTTTACCCAGGAACGATCTGCAGTATTCAAAGCAGCCTTTTGTTTTAGCTCCGCTTAATCTTAAAAAGACCGGGCACCGAATGTCAAGAACTGCTGGGAAAGGGCCCTTGGAATGTAAAGCTGTCAGACATTTTATGGAAAGCCACTGCCTAAGAGTCACTGAATGTACTGACCTGGAAGAACAGACACTGGAAAAGCTGCCTTCAAATTAACAGTGCCTGTTTTCAGAGTGGTGGGGAAACACTCTGGGGAGATGTGCCACCTCCCGCGGTGTGTGGGACAGCCCCGGGAGCAGCTCAGCTGAACGTGGCTGTGGCACTGCAGGAGCCGTGGTACCCACTCATCTCCTCCTCCCCACACTCTGCCTTCCTTCTTGTTCCAGTGCTGTGTGTCCTGTGTCCTCTAGAGACACGTGTTTGAAGTCACAGCCTTTTTCACGCAATATTTAGGGCAGAATTCACCACACTGAGGCGTGTGCGTTCTCCTCGTTGTTGGAGGCAGTGCACTGCAGAAGGTTTGAGCAGGGAATTCATGCCTGGAACAGCAGCACAGGTCTGTCTTGCATTCAGCCCCGAATGCAATCTCTCATGGAAGCCTGGGGAGCGTGGCACAGCTCCGGAGTTTTTAGGGAAGGACCACACGCTTCCAAACACAAACAGCAATCAAAGCCTGTGGGCCATTTTTGATAGCTCTGCCCCAGCAGGGGTAACCCCGCAGCCCTGGCACGGCATCTCAGAGATGGTACAGCACACCGACTTTCTCTTCGTGCCTCACAGAAATCCAGTTTGTTTTCTAAGTCAGCGCTAAAGCTGCACAAAAACACCATGCAGACCTACATCTGAACGCTGAGTTTCGAATTCAGGAGTTGTTGAACAACCTCCAGCCATATGTAGAAAGATAACTGGCAGTAAAACTGTTCAAACTCAAAAGAGGAAACTATAAAAATGTTAATTTGAAAAATGTAAAGTAACCTATTATTTCCTCTGACTGCACACACTGTCATCCAAAACTCTCTGAGGGAGAACCAACAGTCAGACAAACCCACTCTAAGCACGCGGTGGTGTGGATGTGTTACTCATCACAATGATACGGTGAATCCTTCAACCAAAGACAGCAACTAAAGCTCATTGGGGCTCTGCAATCAACGCTCACTGCACGAAAAGATCACTCATAGGATCACTCTGTTGCTTACAGCTACAGAAGACCTCAGTTCTCTTCATCCGAGGAGAGGCCTTCAATTTCATCTCTGTCTCCTCCAATTGCCATCCAGAACGCTTTGGCCACCTGAAAGGAGAGGAAAGGATGTGAAAACAACTCGTGCATAATGACACAGCTGCAGTTAAGCCTCTCGATGTTCCTCCACGCTAATCCTCATAAAGTTCAGCCACACAGTGGTGCAACAATTCAGACACTTTCAGAATTCATCAGGGGCATACGTGAAAGAAAGGTGGAGCTAATTAAACCATAATTAAATCTTCCCTGAGATCAGAGCTTTCCTAGTGGCTCTGAGAGCTGGATTACACCCCCAGTGACCACAGGGTCCTCATTCCAGAGATTCTGGAAGGGAAAACCTCCTCTGGAGTTCAGGAATTCTGGGTTTGCTATTCAGTTCTTGGGAGATACGACTCAGTCTCCCCAGGACCGTGCAGTCTGTTCTCACTGCTTGTCAGATGTGATCTGTGCTACGAGAGGTAACTGCAGCTCAGAAAGGAAACCTGTATTTTTAATAATTTCAAAGCCTCACCTTTTCTGCATGCAGTTTTCTTTGTTCATGGGGCAACGTTGCAGCTTTTTCTGTAGAAGAGAACATGACTTAGGCTGTCACACCCAGGAGCACCAAGGGAGACAGATAACCTGTGGAGATGTATCCAGGGACTGGCCAGAAGCTTGCTTAGCACCGTAAGAAGGAAGCTCATTTACTAAGTGCTACTGTAGTTCATGAACACCAGAGACCCAGTGCTTCTGAGCACACTGAATTTCATCTCCGACGTTTGTGCCTTTGAAGCTGCAAGGCTGGCTCACCACTGCAGAAATTAAACTAAAAGGTCGTTATAGGTCGTACATAGAGAACTGCAGTGTTGATCCATGGTGGACTAAAACATGAGAGCAGTCAGCACAGCAGCATCTACTTCCTTCAGGAGGATTACTAAGAAGGCCAAGTTAGTGCAAAGATCAGCCACCTGTACAGAACCCCAGGCAGAAGAATAAGAACTTGGACAACTTTCCCAGCTCTCACGTTGGGCTCCACACCTTCAGCAATTACAGTGGGGGACACTGCTCAGTACCTCTCCCCAGCACGGTACCTTTCATTTCTTTCAGCTTTGAAAACAGCCTTTCAAAGTTCTCCAGGTCGCCGTCCCTCGTGGTCAGGCTGGCTAGCTCCTGAATGTCTGTATCTAACACAGGATCTGAAACAAATGCATGCAGGTCTGTTGTAGGTACGTTACTCTGCTGTCAGCAGCATAAAAGCCTTGGCAGCAATCTTCCGATTACAGACAGTATCTTCTCAATGAATCCCCCTCCCATTTAATTTACTGCTGGTTTGGACAGACCACTGACGGTGTCATTACAGTGGTAATGAATTTTGTGACATTCCATTGCAGGAATGTCTTTTGTGTTCACTTAAGTTCATTTTTAGTTCAGTTAGGTCTCATTGCTAATTATAAAATCATCTGTTTAGGAACAGCCCTGGGCCCAAATAAAGAGCAGTGATGCTGTTTAGATCACAACCAACAACACCCAACCTTTGGACGGAGTCCCCACACAACCTGCAGTGTGAAGTCACACCTCCTGGCACGCTGCAGTTATCCAAGTTCAGAGCAGCCCAACCTCTCAGGCCTCACCCACACAGTGTGTGTCCTGCTGAACGAGGCTGTAATGCTTTTTTGTCTCACCCAGAAAGCTTAAAGATTTGTTCTTATAAATCTGTTTCTGAAAGGAAACAATACACTGGTGAGGAGCTTTCAGAAAGTGGATCTGCACCTTTCTGACTGGCAGTACCACTGGCAGATCTGAACTGCAGGAGCCCTATCCTTTCTAAAGTTGGGCCCATTAACTTGCAGAGAACTGCTGATGCTGCACAGTCAGCCCCTCCTGGCTCTGTCTTTTTGATGAGAGAAGGCCAGTGGCCCTCTGGGCCCATTCCAGCCTGAGGTGCCTGCTCCAGCATGCCTGCCAAGCAGAGAACGAGCTTACCTACAGCACTGTCAATCTGCAGGTCATTCGTGCTAGCTGCGTCCTCTCTGTTGTCTAAATGGGGTTCTTCTCTGCCTGCTGCTGCTGGATTGGACTGTCAGGAAACAAACAGATAGTACAGTACTCAGTGAAGCAGGCTACAAAGCAGCAGGTCAAGTGCTTCTTTTGTTTCAACGTTAAAACCTTACTCTTTATTGTCAACCACTATAGCAAAGCCTGCTCCACACACGTGAAGAAAAGCCACGCTTCTGCAACATATACACTGCCAGGTTTGCTAGGATAGGTTTGCTAGGATAGGTTTGCTTACTTTTTTAAACACAATCAATTGGTGAAATTACTTTGTCTTGCACAAGACACTGCTCTTGGATCTCAGTGAGAAACCACACAGAAGACATCCCCTTAAGTGGGGCGTGTCCTGAAGGACAGCGAGCTCTCCGTGACGGGACGGCTCTGGGGACAGCTGTCACAGGAGGGCTTTCTGAGTTCTCAGCCTCAGAGACCTCCCTGAAAACCCATTCTGACAGCCCCTGCAGTGCCCTCGAGAAAGGAGAGAGATGAAAGACCCCACCACCACTGCTACAGCAAACAGTGACACAGGGGAGAGCCACGCGAGACACAGAATGAGCAAAGAACAAGAAATAGGAATTACTGTTTACTTCTCTATCTTGGTTCTCTTCTGACCCAATGCTACAGTTCGCACCTGCTAACGTGCTGAGAAGGCCAAAGCCGTGGGTCCTGTCTGGAAACAAAGCAGCTGTTAGTGGGACAGGAGATGCAACGTTAATGCAAACAGTTCCAACTGACAGCAGACAGTTTCTTGGGAAGGCACACCAACACAGCACAGCACTTTAAATCAAGCTCTACGTTCAGGACGTTGCTTCTGAACAAACACGTCCGTGCAATGGGTGCTGATAGGGGTTTCTGCTAAGCCACGTTTTCTTCTGGCTCTTCTGGCAGCAAATATTTGCAGTTACACAGAGGGCTCAGGAGATGGTTCTGAAAATATTGGTATTTCAGTCACCGAAAAAAGAAACAGCGTCAGGTTATTGTACTGCAAACAGTCAGGAAACAGTGACCTGTGCCAGAAGAAAGATTAATGTTACTGTTGTTTTTTTTTTTTTAGTGTGCTCTGAATTAATATTACAGTAATGACTAAGCTCTAGATTCAGATGTTGAGATGATGTCATTTTTAGACACGGGCCAAATTTTCTTGTCATTTATACAAAATCTGAAAGAGCCGAACGTGTGAGTAAAGCCATCAGCTATCTAGAACACATGCAAACATGTCTCAGTCGGAGAAAGACTTCATTTCCCGTTCAGTAACCCACGCTGTGCACTTGTGTGTCCTGTGCCAGTCCTCCCCCGTCCCCTCCCCCCAGCAGGTTATTTGTTTCAGTTGGCACTGGGCTGTTCAGTTTTACTGCCCTTACAGATCACTGCCAGAGGTTTGGGGAGAAGTGGATCCGTGCAGCTGAGTGGATCTCCTTAGAGATGCTCAGCTGCAAGAAATATGAAAGCCCTTAAGTCTGCCAGCTCTGTTAACAGAGTGATAAAAGGTTGGGACCTGCAACCCAAAACAAAGCAGCTTCCCAGAGTTTCAGCAAGCTGAGCAAAGAGTTCCTGCAGGGAAAAAGCGAGCATCGATCTTCAGCCAATCTGTGCAGCCACATCAGCCACCACAGCCCAGAAAGTGCCTGACAAAGAACACTCCCACCCGGGCAGAGGGGTGGATGTGGTGACCCAATCGTGGACCTCCTCCCCCTCGATGAATGGAGTCCATCCCACAGAGATGAGTGACAGCAGTCTGCCCCCAGTGCTGCATCAGGTAACCTCAGCCCACGGAATTATCACACTGAAAAATACCAGCACCCACAGCACAGAGCAGCTATTCGACAGTCCCAGTCACGCCCTTGAAAGAAACCTTCCTATAAACTCTTCTATTGGATGTAACAGTTATTTCAACTTCTGGGTGCAATTCAGGAAGTGGGTGACGTCTCACAGTGTTCTTATAGAATCAAAGCCAAAAATGACCTCACTGGAATTACTGTAATAGCGATGGCTCCATCCTGATGCAGGCTGCGTGGTTTCACAGGTGTCATCAATATGGCAAAGCCCAAGTGAGCTGTGCTCTGAGCAGGGCCTGGAAATTCACAGTGCTCCTTCTGCAGCAAAATGTTTTCCACTGTCCTTACCTAACATTCTTCCATAGTCTGTCTGAAGCTACTATGACGTTGATATAAAAAACGGAATTAAAAGGTTGGAGCTCCAGATTTGTTTAAACAATTAAGTTTACATGGTCCCACCACATCAGGCTAATTCTCTGTGAAGGAAGCCAGGCTGAGGGCTGGCCCCACCCCAGGTAACCAGCTTCCCTCTGGATCCCTGCAGCATATATATTTCAGCAGGGAAGCAGCCAAGCAGCTCCTCTCAGAAGACAATGGGTTGTTTCTGTTCCTTCCACTGTGGTCAACCAGGCTTCCTCCTGTAGGGACAACTAAGCACAGAGCAGCGTGCCAGCTTTTGGAGGTGGGAGCGCTGAGAAATGAAGAGCTGTTTGTGTTCTGCACGAGAAAATAACCTCACTCTTAGGTTAGAGAGAGCTCCAAGGACCGGAGAACCAACAACTGCATCCCCACTGGAAAGCAAACTGCCTTTCAGGTAAGCCTGCTGGTTTTCCTTGTAGTAGAGACCATACTGCTTCACCCACTAAGTGCTATTACACGATGCAGAAATGTTTACAGTTAATTGCATTAATTACCTTGCAAATCAGACTAAGAATGAATGGGTAGAGGAAACCTGAAAAGGTCAAGATCCTTCTGAACAGGGGTGCAGCCACACACAGCTTCTCAACTTTGCAAAAACTGTGTGCAGGTTTGGGGCAGTGTACTTTAAAGCAATATGGCTTTAAAGCTCACCGTTAAAGAAGTCACTCCTATTAATTTAAAGTTTCACATAAGCAGCTCAAGAAGGCAGTGCTGCAGTGTTGGCTTTCTGCAGTGCCACTCGACAACGCTCACAAACCTTTGCTCGTGTTTCCTACAAAAGGATTTCAGGTGAAGTACGACTGTAAGCAGACAGCAGTTAGGGGTAACTCAGCAGAAAAGCTGAGTGGCCAGTTTCCAGGACCAGGAGGAAGCTGGAAACAAAAGATATGTTACAGGTCGTAAAAGCTTTTATTTTTAAGCAAAATGAGCTCAACCATTTCCCTTTGAAATCACAGATCGGTTGCAACAGCTTCCAAATATAGCCCAGCTCCTGAGGGGTTATGTACACCAGCACTGTGTGGTTTCTGCACAGGGGAGATAAAAGCTCTGGATTTTCAAGGAGATCGACCTTTGCAGAGCACACCAGAGATGCACAGGAATTTCCCTCAACGTGTGACAAAGTTCTGCCCTTCTGTAACGTGACATCTGTCAAATGTTAAGAAAACCATTCTTGTACCACCTGTGCTGTCTCAAATGAATACCTCTCTACAACAGTTAACTTAGAACCAATCTTAGCCTCGTTTTGTTACAGCATGAGGAATCCTGAGTTCAGCAGCTCTGAGTTGCCCCAAATCCCAGTAACCATCTCACAGTTACAGGAACTCACAAAAACCTCTCAGCACTCAAAATCATTATACCACTAAGAGCTGTGGGAAGGAAGAAGCCACAACAGTGGAAACTTGTAGCCAAAGGAGCATGCAGACCTCAGGAGGGTGGAAGTGGGATGACTTTGAAAGAAAAAGTGTAAGGCCAAGTGCTGCAGAAGAGTTTCATCTTCATACATTTCCTGCAGCAGGCTGTATAGCTAGAAAGGTGATAGAAAGCTTTCAAGACAACAGAAGTATCTATGCTTGCATTAAATCTGGGCTAGCCACAGCATTTCCTTTCCTAATACATCCAATCCTTGAGCCATTTTTCCAAAACTGCAGCTCTGCCTTAGAATGGACCGTCTGCAGGAAACCAGGCTCTCTGGCTTTTGTGCTGTTTCCCAAAAGTTCTGCAGTTTCAGTTTGTTGCAGTAGGGTTTTCTGTAGGGAAGACAGACCTTCTTGCAGTGCACTTGATGAATTTAAATCCTTCAGCAGACATCTGAGAGCAAACAAACAACCACTGAAACGGGATTCAATCTTAACCACTGCCTCTCAAATTCTCTGTGCACTGAGGGACAATGAAAGTGGTAATGGAACAGCCTCCTATTCCACGTGAACGTAGGAAGAGCACTCTAGCTCTCTGCATACTGGTGCAGTGCCACTGTAGCTGCTCAGTGTAAAGTTTTGCTACAAATATTAAGCCCTGTAGGGTTCACAGCCTTTAGAACCCACGCAGGGAGGATCTGTGTTACATACCATTCTTCATGACTACATTTGACCAAACGTTGGCATTCAGGGCCTGAACAATTCGTTTCACTCCCGTGGACTCCGGGAAGTCATCTAAAAAGAAAAACAAAGACATTTGACTCCTGACAATAAGACCAAAAACCACTACGTGCTTGGAAGTAAGGTGATGTGTGACTGAATGCCTGTCCTGTGTTACAGGGATGGAAACAAGCAGCGTCTCTTATTAGGAAGGACGTATTTCTTGCCTTTGTTTCATGAAAGGCCAAACAAATGTCTACCTCTTCGGGTAGACTTCTTACCAAACATGAGCTTTCATCCTCTTGCAGAAGGATCTGAATTCTAAGTAGAGCTTTAACTACTCAACACTGGGCCTACACTGATAAATAAGTAACTTAAATAATAATAAATGATTTTAAGCCACTGTTAAAAGAACTCTTTTACCCCGAGGTCTTTCAGAATGCTGTATAGCATAAATAGATGCTAGAATTACTTTTCCTTCCTTCAGAAAGTAAAGAACTTCAGATAACAACAGAAAAAGGGGCAGTGCTTCAAATGACTGTGCTAAAGCTATCTTCATAACATCTAATTAAAAGTGTTCCAGTAATCCTGCAAATTTATGGTGACTTCAAAGTCTGGGAAAGCATTATTTGGACTTGAGCTTACTCACTGAATGGATCTGACACTGCTTTACATAAAGTCAGTTTTCCCATTTCCGCAGCTTAGTCAGCTTCCCATGTTTGTGCAAGGCTCACAAAGCAGTTAGGAAGAAAAGCCCACTGGAAAGGAAAACGTGATGGCTTAAAGATCAAACTGGCCTAAGGTGACTCAGGGACAGGTGTAGCATTGAAACTGCCTTTAGATACTAACTTTAAGCTGTCTAACCCCTTAGATCAAATACTCTGTCCACGATGATAGAGCAGTTTAGTTTTATATCAGTCATTATTAAGAGTCCCAGTTCAGAGCTCCTGTCCTCGGTACACAAAGGATAGTGTAGTCATAGCAAGAGCTCCTGTTCCTGTGCAGTGAGCTGCCATTAATTCCACACAGATCCTGGCCTGGTGTGTTTATTACGCCTGGTTTATCTTCTGTAATTCACACGGAGTGTTTACAGGGTAAATATGTTACTCAGTACAATGTATTTCCTCTGATGCATGAGTCACAGTGAATCAACTACCACGTTAAAAGTCCAGCAGAGAATGTATCTGAGTACTCCAAAGATTAACATCCTGAGTTGTGATTCCCATTATTTATTACTTAAATGGTAAATAGCTTGTTCTTTACAACAATTATTCAGCAGGAAAATAACGTTACTAATGTTTCCTTTAAAAACATGTTAGACTGAAATAGCTGCGTACTTGCTGAACGTGAAATGGAGAAAATGTTAGTGAATTATTCCACCCCAGTGTAGAAATGGAGTTGGTTATCTCACTGACAGCTCTGTGGTGGTAAGATGTAAACACTCGTGTATCACTGAGATGAGATAAGGCCGATGCTGATAAGGCTGTCAGGAAGTGCACAGTCACTTTTCAAGAGCGGAACATCACACTTCTGACTCTGGTTTATGGGTTTTTGCAAGTTATAATTACATGGCCAAGCAAGTGATTTTGAAACTGGCTTACTTCCTGTGCAGAATGAATGCCATTCTAAAATGTGTTTCAGTACTCAAACCCTTTTCAGCCCACGCCACTGAATAATGCCTACTCTTGGTATGTGCAGTAGTTTCTAAGTGTTAGGTCAAAAATACAAAGGATTTTCCTGCCCTTGGGCATCTATCCGGTTCTTGTTCTGGGACTGATTTTAAAAAGAGTATAAATGCTCTTTATGCATCGGTGCAGTCCGAGGAGGGACCTGATGTTGTTACGCAGGTGCCACACAAACAGCAGCTGTATCTGGGAGGAGACCAATGGAATGTCTTGGAGGAAATAACCACCTTTTCCTCCTGACCTTACAGCTGAGAGTAAGCCACACTAGCTGGGCGCGTTCCATGCTGTAATCGTGTAGCACAGAAAGAAATGCTATGGCCCTCACAATCAATTTGAAGATATTTTGGTGTCTTTTTATAATAAAAATTAAAAAAAAGTAGCAATCCTACCATCTTCATCTGGCAGCTCCTCAGGGCTAAGTTCCACCAGTTCAAAGCCATGCTTGATGCACCATTCTTGAGCTTTCTGCCTGTTGACACCTAAAATTGGGAAACAAAATGGCTTCTGAACACACACATTTGAGATTAACATCAGCAGTCGAACTTTTAGTGAAATTTTACTCCCACAAATTTCATTTTAAGCAAGCCTGTAAGATTCTGATTCAGTTCTGACTACTTCTAGCTCCAAATTTTTGGTCACAAGTGCAACGTAGCTCTTCTCAATCACTTATCAAGTCCATTCTCACTCAGATATCCTGAGAAACGATTGTGCTGCAAGTTTAATAACCTGAGGTCAGCTCTGGACCTCAAGGTAACATACCGTTTTCAGATACTCTGTTACACACCAGGATCATGACTTCTGGCAGCCACTCTTCCGTCAGGGGAAGCCACTCAGAGACACTGTCAAGTCCAGATTTCTAAAGGGGGGGAAACAAAGTTATTTGGAATGCATCCTCAAATACTTTATTTCTTACATTTGTTTTTAGTCACTGACTGTACTCTAATAAGACAAGGAAGTCGATCTATATAAAGCAACCTTCCAATTCTCCATTTACCTTACAAATGAGTTAAACCTACTTCCCTGGAATTCCCCTTCATGTTGAATGTTCATTGCACCACCTTGATTTTCATTAGGGAAGACTTCATGTTGATCACACGTGAGCAGCTCTCAGATTTGATGTTTAGCTATTCCAGCTTCTGCACTAAAGCTGACGCTACGACAGCCGATGAACTAGGCCCTGCTCTGCTTTCATGTGAGACAGTGCTGAGCTAGTTATCTTTGCTATCTTTGCAGAGTGGAGAGCATCCTTTCCCATCCGTAGTTAAACACATTCCTTATTTAGACTGGTTTTTGTCTCGATCTTTCTGGCTTTTGCTAAAGCACTGTTTTCACTGCCAGCAGCCTTGCAGAATGAACGTCAGGTAAAATGACAGCACTGAAACTCCGAACTGGCTTCCCTGTTTGTGGCTATTTTCAGGCAGCCTTTCTGAACTATCGTTGGCTAGAAGTGAAGCTGGAGGTCACAGACAGGAGGAGGACTGACCTAACTTAGTGGCCTACTTACATCCTGAAAAACCTTGTTTCCAGCTGGAGTAAAACAGCAGAAGGGAAGGAAACATCTCTGCTGTCACTGTCAGTAGGAATAACTGACCTCTGATCCACTGACCATTAATAGAACAGCCTAAAAGGAACGGAGGTCACAAGATTGAGAGAATACAAACTGTAGTTATCACAAAAAGGCAATGATATCATACAGATGATACAAAATGCAGCAGAAGCCTTACTACTGAGCTGTCGAAGTACACCACGAACGCCTGCACGGATTCGGCGATGGCTCCTGTAACAAGAGCCGTGCTGGGCACCACACAGAGGTGAATATCGGCGGAGTAGTACTTATTATCTATTGTCCAGGGGTAAAAGCTCACTCCTCCAGATGTAGTGGCACCCACAGTGAGGTCCTCTCTTCCTGTGATGCCTGTATAAAAGAAACTGAATGAGATAAATGATACAAACCAGCACCAAGAAGATAATTCACGTGAAGAGCTTGCTGCAATGCCAGCACAGAGCCATCTTTACTTGCTGCACCAAAATGAGGTTTTATTCTGTTGTGCTGTTTATGGCTCTTAGATGAATTCTGGCTTGTAGAAAAGATATAGTGCAGAATCTCTTTTCAAAGTAAGGTGTGTTGTTTTTTTTTTTATCCTGGAAATGTCTTTTCAAGTGCCAGCCCCAAACTTATTACCCATAAACAGGATGGATGGAGCAAATACCTACACTTCATTCCAGAAAACCCTGCACGTTCATTCAGATGTAAAGAACTGTTTGACTGTGACCAAAATCTCAAGGTAACTAATGAGAAAATAAAGCAAGCTACTGGAATTCGGTTGTGATGCCCATTAAATTCCAGGTAGGAGCTCAACAATTAAAATCCAGGGCAGTGCTTGGGTAATGCAGTGTAAACACTGCCTGCCCCTCGTGTGCTGGCAGCAACCTTTGCAGAACACTCTGGTAGCGTGACGGCCACCTGGTGGAGCTGAGTTATAGGCAGCAGCAGAGCAGCCCATCTGTACCTTGCTGGAAAGGGCACAACATCTTGTTCCAGATGAACAAAGTCGTGGGCATCTTATAAATAAATCATGGAATCACTTGAGTCAGCTGGGGAGCAGAAGTGTTTTAAAAGAAAAGTGTATTTTCAAGGATTTTAAGGGTTACACCTTAAAGGTTCAGAGACGGTCCTGAAGATGCCAGCACACGCTGCTCCACAGGCAGTCTGAACTGAAATGATTTGTGCCTTGCTGCTGAAAGGCAGGAACGCTGAATGCCACAGGAAGATCCAGTGATTTTATGGCAGCTAACTGCCAGCCTGGGCAGGCTAGGCAGTGCCCGTGCTCTGGCACTCAAAGGAGAGCTCTAAAGCAGGAGGATGTGTGGCAGGGAGGAGCATGATGAGGGGAATCTGAAGGGAAATGTGACCTTGGTATGACAAATCTTGGAGGAAACCTGTCCAGGTTTCTTACAGAAAAAAAGCCAAGTTTACACATTATCTTCTTTCCAGCACAAGAAAGTTCAGCTTGTTTTTTAATTTGGATGACATTAATTTTCAGAGTAACTAGTCTTCCATCAGCGTCCTGTTCTTGGACAAAACAGCCACAGCACCTTGGGGTCAGGGACAGCCCTGCTGAGTTAATACCAAACAGATCTCGACTTGGAACTTGGTATTCCTAGAGTAGCTTACAAACGTGCTCACCAGTAAGTACAGAAACTATCAGAACGGCTAATGAGAATCAGTCATTCTGAAAGAATTTCACTGCTGTGCAACTCCTCCATTCACTCATAAGCAGTACACAGCAGTTCAGTACTGAGTGATGGCACTTACAGAGTGCACAGCTTAGATGTACATGCTCCGGTATAACAGAGGCATTTCATCCTAAGATGATATTTGCCATGTTGGGATTCCAGGCTCTGGACTCACTTTAATTTCCTGGGCTTGCACACACTCTGTCTTCTGAGCAGTTGTTTAATTTACAAAGAAGAGGACAACGTAGAACTAGTGTATGGGAACTGATGGATCACGGCCTGAAGCACTGATTGACCACCTGAGGTGAGCACTGAGTCAGCTGCAGGAGCACAGCTGAAGGCAATGTACCTGTGTGACTGGAAGGAGTGGAGTCTGGCTGCACCTCCCCCAGACCCCATTTAAGGGCTGACCACCACAGGGGAAGGTTCTCTCGTTGGAGATCCCTCTCCTGTGGAGTTATCATTGAACCTCAACCATCTGCAAAAGGTGAGCCTCTCTTTATTCCCTGGTTGTCTGTTTACCATCCAGATAAGCCTAGCAAAACATACCATCTTCCTCACTATTTCCTCTGAATACTGTTCTTTTGGGCTATTCACCCTACAACTGCAAAAACCTAACTTACTGATACTCCTTTCACATACTTAAGCATTCCACGAGTGCGAGGCAGCAAATCCCTTTTTCAAAAGGACCATCAGTAGATGAGAAACCACCTTTGTGAAAAGCTGAGTGACGCTGAACCCGACGCAGACCTCCAGCACCGCGCTGCCCTGCTCCCTGCTCTCAAACAAACTGACGCTAAGCACTTCCAAGGTTTGTCCTTAAGGCCACTGCATTACTCTCTTTCTTTTTTCCAAAGTCATCACAATTTCTCTGCTCATCTTTTTCCAAACCGATTTAAGTACTGATTGCTCTTCCTGGCTTGCTTCTGACCGAATGCAGATGAGAGCACAGGCTCTGCACCGTGCTCCCAGCCGGTAGGTGCACCACGTCGCTGCCATCCCGTGCCTTGAGAGCCACCTGGTGGAACACAGCATAAGAGAGACTCCTGCAATCTGAACTCAAAACATGCACGCTGTAAAGAGCCTTGTGACCGGCCTGGCAGCAGGATGCAGGTTTTGCTACCTCCCAGCAGCTGCTTTTTAGGCATGGAACAGGTCTGCCTGCAGTGAGTGCCTCCCAGGAAATCTGGGAACGTGGGGTGAAAGCAGCAGTATCAGAGGTAAGGTCTTTGCTTTGTGTTATGTTCCAAACCCACAGCCATGACATGGTTTTGCCACAAAGTATAGTATTTAGGAGTATATTTAAACGTAAGTATTGCATACCAAACATCACATTGCTTCAGAGGTGTTAACGCAGGGCTCCTGTCCTCAGCACCAAGCTGAGCCTCCACTGAGCAATGCCTTTATCTGCTGTTTCTCCTTGCACACCCTAAAAACACAGGTGCTGAAAACTGCAGCAGTGTTTTGTCCCAGCTCAGCCCCATCTACTGCAGGCAGCCACTGCCACCTGATCCTCATCTGCACAGCATTACGAGTTCTGCTGTGTGCTTACCTTCCTGGTTCTGAGGCACTTTCTTTTCACTAAGTTTCATTTCAGAAACATAAGGAACATCTTTTCTAAAGGAACCCAACAAGACGATGCAAAGAGGATCCGTGAGGCTGCTTCAAAACCAGAAAATGGTGCAAGCTCAGGCATTCCTAAGTGAGTACTAACGAGTGTGTGCACTCATTGGAACTGTGTGAGCGGGGAGGGACTCTTAAAGTCACCTAGTCCTACTAGTGCAAAGACCAGGGACCCCTAATGAAAGGCTGCTGCCACGTTCCCCGGAGCACAGCCCCTCCTCCAGGCTGCACAGCCCCAGCTCTCAGCCCGTCCTGGCCCAGCTTGTGGGGGTTGCTACGGCCCAGGTGCAAGGCCTCGCCCTTGGATTTGCTGAAGCTCGTCAGGTTCAGCTGGGCCCACTGCTCAGCCTGGCTAGGTCCCTCTGAACGGCACCTCGCGTTCAAGGTGCTGAACGCGCCTTACCGTGCTCAGCGTGGCCCTTCCCTAGAGACAGCGAAACCAACCAAGCTCTAAACAGCCTCTTCCCGGGACCTCCCTCGCTTTAGCACTGTTAACGCTTTCAAGTTTTCCCTTCCAGCCCTTACTCTCGTTCCCTGTTCTGAGCTGTAGAAAGGGGAACCACGTCCCAGGGAAACCGCCTCACACAGCTCGGGCCCTCCCCCCCCCCCCCATCGTCCCCCTCTCCCTCCCGCCGGCCGCAGGGACGCTGCGGGCGCGCAAAACGCCACGTCGGCCGATCCCAGCGGGGTTGGATCCTCACGGGGCTGCGCGGGGCCCCCTCCCCCCGCCGCACACTCACGCCTGACGAGCTCCTCGGCCGCGAAGCCGCGGTCACAGCTGCTGAGCAGCGCGAACGGCCCCGCCGCGTCCGCCATGGCGCCGCCGCCGCCGCGCCCCTTCCTTCCGCCCGCCGCTACCACCGCCGGGAGCGCGCACGGACGGGGCGCGGGCGGCGGCCGAGCGCCGCGCGGGGGGAGCGGGACCGCGGCGCGCACGGAGCGGTTCACATCGGGGGGGGGGGGGGGGGGGAGCTGGGCCGCGCCCTCTGTCCTCCCGTTTCTCCGCACGTCCTTCCCGCTTCTCCGTGCCCTCTCCCCCCGCGCTGCGGCGGTGGTGCGGCCCGGGCCGCGCGTCGCGTTGCTATGGGTGCGGGCGGAGCGCGGCATGGCCGGCGCTGCGGGGCCGCGGGAGCTGCTGCAGGTGGGTGTCCCACGCGAGCCCCGCCCCACGCGGAGGTCCCGTCACGGAGAAAGAAGCGGCTCCGGGTTCTGTTTCTGCCCTCCCGCCGCGGTGTCCTCGCGGCCCTTCCCCGTGGGGCGGCGATGATGGGGGTGCGTGTTTTGGGCTCGCGTGCTCCGCTGCCCGGAGCCCCTCGGTCCCGTTAACGCGGTTACACCGCCCGTGCCGGGGGAGGTGCTCCACGTGTGCACTGTCACGTCGTGACACTGATTCGGGAGATGTGGTCCGGTATCGTTCTCTCAGCTTTCCTCCTGATGTATTTGAATGTATTGCTTTTGTCTCTCTCTCTGCCGTTTCACCAGCGCAGAGCTAAGGGAAGAGCTGTGTATTTCTTCCCTGTGTCTTGGAGGTGTTTATTTGGGTTAAACGCTGCACCACCTCACGGGTTTGGGTGAGGGTATGAGCTCTGTCATAACTTGCGTCTTAGGTTCAAGAAGATCTGGACGAGCTTAAAGACAAAGTGAGAAATATCAGCTTGAGAGGAAATGTGAAAGCCGAGGATATTAGCGACCTGGAAAGTGCAATTGAAAGAGCTGAATCCGGGCTGAGAGTAAGTGGTACGGGGCAGATCCAAAGGACCACTCGGCCCCTGAGGTCTGTCTGCAGTTCACTTAGAGCACGCAGGGCCACGTGTTGGTCGTCCTGCACGTTCCCAATGAGTGTGTGATAGGATTGATCACTGCAGCTCCGAACGATGGCTTCCCTTTTTCGGCCTGGTCAGAATTAAATGGTCTTGCACTACTCAGCTTTACCCAAAATCTGACGTAGTCCAGCAGGAGCACAGAGCGTATCAACTTTTCAGTCAAGGGAAGATCTAGTTTGCGAAATGAATCGAGTTAAATAAATTCAGCATCCCTCACACCTTGATAATCACGTAAACGTTTTCTTCCCCCCTCTGACAGAAACACGCTGAAAACTATTTACGTGCTATAAGCAGAGAGGTGTTAACTATTTCTCCGACTGATAATAAGGAAGCATGTTCAAAACAGCCCCCAACATGGTAAGTGAGACATCTGTGTTACTGCAGAGATAAACGCAAGCGTCGGGACAGAAGAGCTATGGTGTCAGAATCTTGGGAAGCAAACGGGAATATTGGCCCCGATTAGGTTATTTTGGGTCAGTCACTATTTTAGTTTTGTTTTCAGTAAGTTAAAAAGCAGTACAAAAGAATGGTGTCCCGAGTAGCTATAGCAACTCAACTCGTGTGGGTTTTTTGCTTAACGCAAGTTTTCTGCAGTCTTTATATGCAACCAGATGGAAGCAGTGTGGGTTTAAGAGGTAAAATCAAAGGAGGTTTTACAAACCTCGCTGTATGTTTCTTTCTGACTCAGGGGCCTTCAGTGTGGTGCTCCTGGGAAGCAGCTTGTCCTACCGCCGGTGCCTGTTGAGCCCGTGACTGTCCAGGCATGCAGCAGATCGGCACTGTGCCCTTCTCCAGGTTCACAGGTCTGGAATTACACAGTACTTGTTTTCCCAGGGACTGCATGAAATGAGTAGATTGGCATCTCGTAGGTACAGGTCGGTCCCGTGACCTTACATTCTGACTCTGACCATACACCATCCGGTGACTGCGTTCAAAGCTCTCAGTAGCATGGGGGAGCTGAGGGGCAGGAACCTTCACCATGCTGCTGGGTAAAGTGGAATTAGGAAGGACTTTGGTATCGTCATGCTGCATCCATTTCCCAAGTATATCGATAAAGAATCCTCAAACCAGATGTTTATTCTGTTTGAAGGTCCCAGTCCAGCAAACACCATATGCTTAGCTGCCATTCTGCAAGCAATGCCTTTGAGATAAAAGGGACTGTGTACTGAAATAGCATGAGTTTGTATTATCTGAGACTAAAACTGGTTCTCTTGTTTGGTTTTGCATAGAACATATACAGAGCTGTGGGAATGTTTTTTTTTTCCTTTGTGTTAAGTTCAGGTTTTCTCCTTGAAGTCCAGCATTTCGCTGCCTTTCAAAACTGAAATCCTTGTAATTAATTTAAAGCCTTCTTAAAATATTTGTATCTGGAATACTTATTATTTTTATTTCAAGATATGAGTTCTGGCAGGTGAGTTTTCTGTTGGTTTTCTCATATTTAGAAACAGATGTATGTAATTAATTGAGAAAAAAGTATCCGTTGTCACAAGTTTGGGTTATTACAGTTTAAATTCAAGGGAACTTCAGTAAGTGGGAACTTTGAGAAGAAGCATTCTGTTCAAGGAATGCTGAGATGTTGTGTTGAGGAACATGGTTTAGAGAGAACAGTTGGTGATAGGTGGGTGGTTGGACTGGATGGAGCTGCAGGTCTTTTCCAGCTTTGGTGATTCTATGATTCTGTTGTACTGTTACCACAAGTAAGAGTGGTGGAATGAGCAGCCTGGCACTCCTGTTGGCTTTCCTTTGTCAAAGAAGTCTTGCTATGAAGTAGTATTTTAATATTGCTTACCCTTAAAGTGATGAAAAGGTGCAGTGAGAGCTCTGATTTTTAACTTGCTCGGGTTTCTTTATTCAGTAGAACTATGAAAATGAAATTCTGTGAAACCGTGTTGAAAAAGGTGTTGATCTTTTTTCATGTGTTTTATATCTTCGTATAAGATGTTGCTGTTATTGCTTTGAAAATGTTTTCATTTGTAATTGACAAAGAGTTCGAACTCTGATATTTGTTGACTGGCATACTCCTGGTTCTCTCTGTTTTGAATGGGGAAGAATGGTGCCTGGTGGTGTTTTGAGAGCAGAGTACAGTTTGCCAGACAGTATCCCAAGCATGTCCAGTATGAACACACATATGAAACAAATGAACTGAGTTCAGCTACTCTGAACACTCCCTGTTATCAGTGGTTTTCCAACTCTTCTTGTGCACCAGTGAGCTTAAATTACAGGGGAGCTCGTGCTGTATGCTGCCCTGCCTGTGTCTTTTCATTTCTGACATGCAGGGCGTCTGCTTGGAGACAAAACACCCAGTGACATGGCCAGCCCTCATTTCCCGCTATGAGGACAAGGACAAGCAGTGCTGTTTTGCTGGCTGTTCTGCATGCTCATCGTGCCAACATAAAAAGCTTTTATTATTAAGTAGTTGTGAAATCCAGCTGGGAAATTATCACCTGCAATTCCTCTCTTCCTGTCTTTGCCTCACTAGCAACTATAAACATTGTTTGTTTTTATTTGAGCGTACTTTTGTGTTTTTCCAAATGCCACTCTGCTCAGAAGAAGGGTTAGTGAACAGTTTTCCATTTGCAGACAGAATTCCCAGGTATGTAGGCTTGAAGAAATCAACTTTTCAACTTGCTGAGGTTCTGAGAGAAATGAATAATTCACACAGTGATACTTCTGTGATTTGCAATCTGTAGTAGGCCATGGGAGAGTAGGAACGGAGCTCAAGTTGTGTTTGTGGCAGTTAGGATAAAATAAGGTTGGAGTCAAATGAGCACAGATGCAATTTTCGCATAGAATACTTGTCGTGAGCGAAATAGCTTGCCCACAGGTGTCAGGATGGGCTTAAAATTACTGTTCAGTCACACGGATGGTATTCCTGAGTCATATCAGCAGCAGGATGAGGGATGAGGCCAGGCCAGCCTGGCTCGCAGGGGGAGCTGGGAAGCACTGTCCCCCTTTTTTTCCCCCTCTTTATGTGATATAATTGGGTTTCTTCTGCAAAAAGGAGTCTTCCTTCTGCAGTAATTGTAAACACTCTGCATGGCAGTGTCTGAAAAGATGCTGTCAGCCTAAGCAGTAGGTGAACCAGTTCAAGTTTGTTTTTTAAAAAAGCCACCTTGTGCATTATTGGGAGCACCTGAACTGGAGGTTGTGCAGCTGTATTTTCTTGGTCTTCATTGGTTTTCCTGACAGCTGACATTCTGAAGGTACAGTAGCAGTGAATATTCTCTCCTCTTTAATAGAATTAAAGATGCAAATGAAACGTTGTTCCTAGAGGGCTGTAGAATGTGGAAGTGCCACCAACAGACTTGAAAAGTGGTTTAGCTCCTCCTAGCACAGTTAAGTAAATGCCCTCTGCTCTGAAATGCTTTCTGTGTTGAAGTATGTAACAAGGTGTGAATCTCTAACTGTACGGATCACATCAACTTGTTTTGTGTGTTCCTGTATACTCCGTGCTAATAATGGAGCACAGTAATTGGCATTCTCATAGAGCATTACATTAGCATAATAATGTGGTTTGCACTGCTATTCTCATCTGTTTCATAAAACGTAGATGGTTCAAGGTGGCTTAAATGTAAGACATTGGAGAGCACAGACAGAAGGACCCGTGATGCCATCCTGCAGGTGTGGAATTGTCACTTGTCAGCCATGCAGTGACCTTTGTTGGGTTTGTGACTGTTATTTTGTTTGGTTTCTGTTTTTTAAACTAAGCATTTCCATTCTTTCTCCACTGAGTGGAATCTGCCACTCCAACACTGATCATTTCACTGTCTGACTGGGGAATTTGCATTGTGAGTCATCTCCTGTTTTAATTGAGGAGATATTCAGTTTTCCCCAATTCTTGTTTAATAGCACAAGCAGTTTCCTTTCCATACAGTAGAGTGTTATAGTAATAAAATAAATACCACAAAATCACTGAGGAGGTGAAAATTGAACTTTCTGTCTCTGTGCAGCCATGTGGGTAAAAGAGTAATTGGCTTGGATAATAACTTTTGTTCTTACAAATCCAGATCTAAATGAGTGTCTCATTGATACATCTGCTTGTAATTACTATCAAAATAAAGGAATATATTGTGCAGCTAGATAAATTTGCCATGTTTTAGTGCTTACCCAAAGTAATACAATTCCTTTGCAACTCAAATATACCGCCAATGACTCTTGCACTTCTCATGGCATATTTTGTTTGTCAGAAAATACAATTTTTCTACATTCCTTTTCATGATTACACAACGGAATTATCAGCAGAGAGTTCTTATCTATAAGCATCTTCAGTTGGATTTCACATGGTAAGAGGGCTTTTCGCATTCCCACAGCCACACACACACACACACACACACACACTCTCTGAATGAGCTTAGCTGTGTGGTGCCCATTCCTCCCTGCCACCTCAGGGTGGTTCCCTCTTTGGCACTGGTCAGTAATAAACCCTGCTGGGTGCTGAGTCTCGTTAGCAATAAAAGCCTTGGGAGAGATCACTGCAATTGGTACAGGAGTAAAAGAAAGCACACGCGTTATCATGAACTGAAGTGTTTTCACCTTGAGATACTTTTAGAGTAGAAAAGCATATGGCACCACCTCTGGCTTTTATAGAATGTGTGTGTGCTTCAGATTAGGACTGTGTGTTGTGTATGCCTCTGTGTATCTCTGGTTAGATGCATGCTTAGGTGCACACCCTTGACTAGTTCACCAGGTAGTTTTGTGAGGCTGAGATGCAGAACCAATGAGAGAGGTGATCTGAGTCAGGGAGAGAAGTAGCAGTATCACCATCATATGAAACATGACTGAATTAACTCTTCCTCTCTAACAGGATAAGTTGTATTAATATTCATAATAACGAGCTGGGATTTTTTTTTTCCTAAAAATGTTATTTGCTTTGTTCACGTTTCCTAACTTGTAAGTATTAAATCATTTGTTATAGCACAGGTAAAGGGAATCAGGAAATGACCCATGTTAACTAAGTCAGAGAAACCAGACTGTCTTTTGCACTTAAAACGTTACTCGAAGATATGCAAATTTGGGACTTTCAGGAAACTACAGTGAAATTAATTGAACAAATTTGGGATATGTGTGAATAGCAGTTTGATCCCTTTCTAAGCTGTCTGTCCAGTCACCGTGCACTTCTTCACTGTTTGCCCAGTTCTGGATCGTGAGATAACGGGCTGTTCTTAGTCGTCATTTTGTAACATCAGTCAGTTCCTGTTTGTAAATACTCATGGCCTACTGCTCTAAGACTATACACGTTCTGTGTTTCCGTTATGCGTTTCAGAAGCAGCTGGAAATGGATGTGAATGTTATGCTTGACCCAGAAAACATCAGTAAGAAAGCTGTTCTGAAACAACAGAGTTATGAGACCAGGCTGCCACGGATAGCTGAGACAAAACCTGCTCCTGTAAGTAACTTCTTTGTCTAATGGGGTCGTTCACTAGTAAACTTAATACACGTCAGACCTAACTATAAAAATATATCTATTGTAAGGGAAAGTACCTCATCATTCATTTTCTATTTGTTGACATTCATAGGTAGCAAAGCACTCTGAGTGACAATACTGGGGAAAGCAAACAAGCAGTTAACGGTTATGGGTAGCAAAACACTATTGTAGCAGAAGTATAAGTGTGTATGGCAATGTGCATAGTGAGTGATCTTGGTAAAATCAGGGAGTGAAGAGAAACAGACGGAAGCCTGTGGAGGTCAGGCTGTGACCCAGAGATCAAGGGAGAGTGAACTTCTGGTTGTTTATTCCACGGCTGCTTCTTTACATGAGTTACGCTCCCAAATTTAGTGCAGTGCTGTGGTCCACATGAAAGAACATGCCTGATGGTCTTGTCTGACAGTGCTCTCCTAGAATTTAATTTTATAATCGAAATTTTGCAAGTCCCAGTGCTGTAAGATTCTAGGCTGTTTGGTTTCAGACAACAGAGACAGAATCTATGAATGGCAGAGTTGGAAGCTGCCACTTAGAAATTATTTCTGAAAGCTATTGCCCAGACTATGGGGTGATTTGTCTAAGCCTGTGATATACAGTTAATTAGAGAAAAGCATCATGGCTAATAGCTTTTTAGAACCACTTTAAATCCCTTACAGAGGGGAATGTTGTACTGCTGCAGAGTGCTGTGTGTTGCGCTGCTCTTTCTGAAACATGTACTTACTGGAGAAAACTTCTTAATGCTGACTGAAATTACAAACAGAGTAAATTAGTCAGGCTCTCTGACACATATTTACAGTTGCTGCTTTGACAGGGAGATGAGCTGAAATAACAAGTAGGTGTTTCCTGTCTGTCATCTACAGCTTTCCTGAAGTAGACACTTGTTAACGTTTTTGCACTGCATGACATGATCTGTGTTTTGGGATGCTCTGTCTTCACTGGGGGTCCAAATTTAAAATTAGATTTGCAGTCTGCTACCAAGGTTGTGAACAAAGGCATTTTTGTGAAGCACAGTGTGTACGAGCACTCAGTGCAGTGAGAGCTAGGGACCACAAATAGTAGCTGAAATAAATCTGTGCGTACTTGAGGTCTAAAACTATATGGTCTTCAGTTTTTGGAAGCAAAAAACAGCAAGAATGAAGTTAGGTACTACCGACCTTATTTTTGCTAATCAGCCATTAGAGGGCAATATTTGTACACACGGGATCACACACACGTGCAGACACGTGAGCGTACCGTGTCCTTGCTCTAGATAAATCCAATAATTATCTCCCCCCAAAAAATCAGTGGCGGAAGAACTCCCAGCAGTGTGAATGAGAAACTAATCACTTGATTAACTGTGTCCAAGAGTTCTCAGCATCTTGAGTTTTCAGGGGAACTGGGCACTTCTACGTGCAGTGCCATGTCAGGCACGCTGGCTTTGCTGTAGCTGGGTAGATCCACTCGGAGCACACAGGCTTTTCACTATCTCACCACTGGAGTAGCTTGAAAAATTCTTTTCGTGTTCTAACTTCTAAAATCTCATCTTTTTTCATCAAAAATGTCTTTGTCTTTTGTTGTACACTGGTGTAGAATATTATGACAGAAAGTACAAGTGATTAATTGTGCCGTTACCGTTGCCCTTCTGTACTTTTTTGGATAGATAAGCACTAATGCTTCATCTTCTGTAGTTATCTTAAAATGAGAAATGTGATTCTGTTGTAAACACCACGGGCAGACTGGGCATCACTTTATTTTCTAGACTATATATGGATAACAAATGAAAAACGATGAGTAGATAATAATTAAGTACGTACGCTTCCCATGAGGATCGAGGCAAACAAACAGTAACCTGAACTGCAGCAGAAATAATTCTGGCTAAGTGCTGCAATGTAGAAAAGATTCACAACTATATGTTTCATTTCCATAGGACTGCTGTTCTTTTATAGAATTATTCTGGCACTTTTTGGTCCCTGTTTTCATATAAATATATATTATGCTGTAAACTTAGGAACCTCTTAATTTATTCATGAGTTAGAATTTAATATGGTGATGATTTCTAGCCTTTATGAGTTGCATCTTATATAGTGTGGCTGTAATGGTGATGGCAGTGATTCTGTTTCTTCAGTGGGTTTTTATTTTTTGCTAACTTATTTGAGCGCAGTCTCTGGTTGTACCCTCGGTTATCTGCGCTGTGCTAATCACTAAGGCTTATCACTGAGGTTCTGTTCATTTCCAGAATTATAAATTAAGGCGGAGCTTGGCATTTATTTCCTTTCAGATTATTAGAAGTTGTAAGAGAAGATCAGGTCTTTTGGTCCTCAAAATCTGGCTGTTTTAAACTCGTGTATCTGGCTATAATTACAGTGAGAGCATGGTTTGGCATTGGTAGCAGAATGAGACCTAAACAAATCGGTGCTACATGGCAGCAATTCAGAATAAGCTTGTTGCATTTGTATTGTGGTATGTCATCATAAGAAGCGGCGCAGCAGGTTCATAGAATCTTCTTGTCACTAAAATTAAAAAGGAAATAATTGGTGAGATGGAGTTAACTTAACAGATGAGTAAAGTCAGCATCCTTTCAACCTAGAAATGGGAATGTGAAGGTCACCCCCATCTCGGATGACAGACGTAGAATGTTTTGTTGGTAAACAAATTAATCTTTTGAAAGGTCACCATTTGTTTTAAGGTTTTATCCAGTTCTTGTCATCTGGAATTGGAGATTGACTGTCATTTTGCTAGGTAGGGGTGCAGCCGAAGCTGCTGAAGCTGCTTCTGTACATATCAGCATTCCTCGACAAAACTCAGCGCCTGATTGTGATGCTATGGGCTGCTGGTTTACAGCTGTCTCCGGACAAGAATGGAGGGCCACCCCTGAATTCCAATAAGATGGTCCTGCATATTCTGCCTCGTGTAAGCTGGCCCTTTGCCCGCAAGTAAAATGTATCGGAGTTCAAGCCAGCAATTATCTTTCTTACTTCCTTCTGTGCCGCTTCTGTTCCCTTTTTCTGAAAACAGATGTGAGATCCACCAAAGTTCTCCATCTATTCTCTCTTGCACCTGCTAAGGCAGGATTTTGATGGAGGTGTGTTTCTGGGAAAGCTAGCAGTAGGCCATCAAAGGAGCAAAGCTTGATTTTTCCAATTACGTGGAAAATGAATGATTCAGAGACATCTTAATTAGTTGAAGAGCTTGAAGTAGGTAAGAATAATATGTAAGTCTTGTTGCTAGAGATGCCCACTTAGTGCATATTGAAGTTTATATGTTGGGCCTGTCATTTAAATTGGAGTTTATTCTATTTAGATAAACAAAATGTGAGAGAAATACTTATTGAAGTCACAGCGCTACATCTCATGGAAGCTGTTTTGTTAGGCAGATAAAATGCAGGACTATGTAGACTGGAATGAGAAAGACAAACTTGAACTTTCTGCACGATTTTCCCACTCAGAAATTTTTTTTGAATTATAAGACAGCAAGCTTTAAAGATTGTCAAATGATATGATTAAATGATATTAAAATGCTATTTTAAATGTCTTACAGAGGCTGTCACAAATTTGACTCGTCTGACGTTAGAGTAGTTCTGCTAGCACTGGTGAGAATGTGTCCTTTGCTTACCAGGAAGTCCTTTATTACCGTTGGGTTGCACTGGATTCCATAGGCTGGTTCTGAGTCTCAGGGACCAGAAGCATGTCGTCTGAAGCCAGCATTAAGCACTTTATTTATGTACTGTGTATTACTAAGGTTATTTGGCTCGATCATCAGAATGCGATGCTTGCTTTTCAGATGTTTGTGATTAGCTCGTTTGGTTGTTCAAGACCTTTTTCCCCAAGAACTGTGGTTAAGCCAACAGGGTCAGAACCCCTCAGCACACCCACACCCCTTTGTTAAGCTAGGCACTGGGCACTGTTCTGGTCTTCTAGCAGAGCTGCCGCTCCACAGAAGTCCAACCAGCAGTTCTGACATTGTTTTAGAGAGTTCTTTGAGTATCCTGGAGTGTATTTCATCAGGATCCACCAATCGGAAAACCTCTGAGTGTAATTTACTTGATCTGTTTGGTGCTGAAGGAAGCCTGAAGACCTCTTCCCTTTCACATGGGAACACGTGCATACTCCAGGCTCTCTTTCCTGTCAGCTTTCTGAGCATACGAAAACTGGCCTGAGTGCCACCGATTCGATTTTACTGTTTCATCCTTCTCTTTGTGGGGATCATTAACTGTGTAGATCAAATCTCAGTAGGATCTTCTTAATCAAAAAATATGAAAGTGGATGGCAATTAGGAGTAGATAATCATGAAGTGATCGGTTGCTGTTATGTACCTTTTCCACCTTTGCTATTGAGTTGTGGGGTTTTCTAATATTTTCTTAGAAAGTCTCGTTTATCTGATCTTCCTGGATGATAAACTGTAGTTTTGAGGCAAGCTGGTAATCACCTTTCCTTTGTGTTTAATAACAGACTGTATTCTTTTCTAGGGGAAAGACATATTTTCAAAAACAGTGGTTCTAGTTAAATATTGCTGTCTAGGTGAAAAAGAAAACAAATAGAAAACCAATCAGAAAATCCCTATGGTGTTCCAACAAGTGCCCCATTTAAAATAAGCAAAAAGAAAAAATCAAGTGGGAGAGGTTTATCCACAGGAGAAAAACACTTTAGAAAGGGTAATAGAACTGTTTTTCTCATGTCCCAGGTTAATTACACTCAGAAGTGCTTGAAATGAAAACATAGTTTTTCAGCACACTCCAAAGCATATTGTACAGCGTAAGCCTTACTCTGTGCTGCAGATGAAGTGCTCCCTTCTAGCCCTATAAAACTGTACTTTAAAAGTACCCGTGATGAATGGGCAGGCTTTGTGCTGACTTGGGAGAAATGCACTTGCTGAATCATAACCTTCACAACACATTTCCCTAGAAGACATTATTCATAAGGAAGAAGTGTGAGATTCTGGTCGCCTCGTAGCACTGTGGGTGCATTGCAGCTCATCTGAGCTCAGGTCCTGACACAGAGGAAGCAGGCAAGGTGCCTGCAGCTCAGGGCTCTAGTGGTGGGATCCTTCATTCCAGGATGTTTGGGGTCTGCCACACTGCAGACACAAAAGTGCTCTTGAGGAGCTGCCTGCTCTGAAATGTGTGCTGTTAAATTTGTTAGGTTTTGTGTTCATGCCCTAAAAGCTCTAAGTAACCTTCTACAAGGATGAAACCTCGTAACGTTTTAAGATAAATCCCCGAATGAATAATAGTAGTAAAACAGTGCAACGATGCTAAAAGTAAAGATTTTCTTTCAGCACTTAGCTTTAAAGTAATAAAACTGATACTATTTTTATTTTGAGCTGGCTTTATTTGAATGAAAATAATGAGTGTTTTGTCCAACTTTGCTTTGCCACCCCACTGAAGCCTATAAGAAGGCAGCTAGTGCAGCAAATGGGATGGAAGAACACAGAAGAGAGGTGTCAGGATTGGGTGGAACGTTCTTAGGGAACAGTTTGGGGTCAGCTCTGTTTTCTGCCTGATGTCTTTTCCTGAATCACAGTGGCACTGTGCACTCTGGCTGCCTCAGAACTGATACACTCTACTTGTGTTGCTTTTCTCTGTGTTGTTACCTCTTTGCGAGCACAAGTGAAATACACGTGTTTCATTGCACTGCTTATCATAATAAAGCTCCTGGATTTTCAACTAGAATCAGATTGACCCATAGTAAAATCAGTGCTGCTTTACTGATACAGTAGCAGTAGGCTGTTTAATTAAGTTTTCTTTTTGTATATTTTTCTTGTTTCCTCCACAAACTGCTGGGGCTGAGAGTGAATAGGTAAGTGTACTTTATTATTCCATTTTCTCAGTATCAAGACACTTATGTGCCAGCTGGTATAAAGTTAATCTTTGTTAGATGCTTATTGCTATTTCCTTGGAACATGAGGACGTGAAGATTCATACATCTAGATCCCTTAAAGCACAATGCTGCATAATGGCCATAACTAAAATGAGTGCCTATGATTTCTCTGAAAGATTCTCTATTATGATAAAGCCTACGTATTTTCTATCTCCCTAATGTCTCCTGTGGACAGGGTTATTATAAAGATTGGGAGGAAAAATTATATTAGTTTATTTTGATATCTTTCTCATTTCTCTATTAGACTTCACACACTTCTTTAGAATGGCCTATCCTTTTCTGTAAAGGTGATAGCTGATGTTATTTACTAATTGTGGCACACTAGTGCTCAAAGACCCTGGCCTGGATCCTCCTGTAATAACTGCTGTAATAACTGCTGTACACAAGCATGATATTAAATGCTAATATTTGAAACCAGGAAGTCTCAGTGCACTCTAAGAAAGAAGTAAGTATCATCATTCTCATTTTGCAGTCTGTGAATGTTTTGTAGTTTTCAGGTCTGATGTCCCTCTCAATATTTTAGGGTATTTTAACGTTATTGTGTGGTTTTTTTTTTTTTTTTTTTTTTTTTTTTTTTTTAAGTAAATGCAAGTTTCTGGCACTTGTTATTAGATCATCTTCCACAAAGCTCATCCTCATCAGTAGGGTTCAAACATCTCTATCCTGTGTCAGAACTTGTCATCACACTGAGTAATTCTGTTGTTAAAACTAAGAAAGCTTCATCTGGATTTGCAAAATTCCTTTGCCACAGTAAAGCTTGATAAAGTAGTGTTAGATTTTCCTTTTGCTTCATCAAAACATTTGTGTTTATTTCAGGTGAATCCTTCACATCTCCCAATGTTTATCTTTGCCTCGATTTCCTAGCATCAGTCTGACAAGAGCAAGCAATATTGTTTTCTGCTAGTAGCAATTCACTGTCTTTAAGTGAGAGTTCTCAGGGATGTTACTTACCTGTCTGGAAGTTACGTGTGCTGAAGATCTGGCTGTCCTTCTCTTTAGGGGTACAACTTGCAGTCCAGGAGAAATTGAGGATACTAAAAATGCTGGAGAACAGGAAAAAAAAGAAAGTGTGAGATGATAAAGCAGAGTTCTTGTATTTGTAGTACTGAAGTAGCAATATGCTTTTTTCCCTGTGCAATGCTCTGTATGGGCACTAATGATTGTAGCAGTAAGACACACGATATCACTGTCCCGAAGTGATGTGTGTCACTGCTTGAATTCCTGGCACTTAGAACCAGCAGGTTTTGTTTTTTCTGTGAAGCACAGGTTATTTGGGGAAGTAAGGGAGCTTTAATCCCCACCCTAGCACAGCCAGCGTGGCACGTGTTTCCACATCACGTTATTGGCTGTGTCATTCCCTGCTGTAGTTAAGGAACCTTGAAACTTCAGAAGTCTGAGGTACTTGTTGTTCCTGCTTTCTGAATAGTTTCACCTATTTGCATTCCATTAGTATTCTTCCCAGCGCAGATTTATTTCGTATTTTAAAGTACTTCCTTTTCTTTTTGGTGTCGCACCTGTGTATGCGTTTTATATTTGCAAAGGCTGTTCTGACAGGAAGCAACTTCTTGTAACCCAATTTCTGGTGCTCCCTTTATGAACTAGAACACTGATTTTTGTGTAGCAGAAATCACAAGACATCAGTTGGATTTGATTAACTTTAAATTACTGAGGTAATGACAGAAGACATTACTGTAGCATAAGAAGTAAAAGCAGTGTTTATGCTGTTACATTTTTGGATCTTATTCGTAGCAGAAAATATATTTATTATTATGTGAGTAGAAAAATGTCATCGTAAATGTGGGACTGCTCTTTGCTGAAAGAAGATTCTGTCTCTTCCCAGACGTGTAGACAGAAGGGAGTGAAAGGTCACACCACCAGCCACCTTTGGGTTTTGCCTGCCTCTCATCGTGTGGACTCTTCCTTACCCCTGTTAGAAGAAGATACGAAGAAAGGTGAGCCACGGAAGCCCACCTGGGCACTGCTGCCAGGCAGCAGCCGTACACCTCGTAAGCTGCATGGTTTGCTGTTTGCAGCAGCTATCTGGCAATCAGACTTTCTGGCACCTCTAATTTTGTAAGAGTTTTCTTCTCAAACGTTGCCAAGGGTAGAGATTAACTTCAGACTGCTCGCTCTGTGTGGCAGTTACACATAACACGCAGCGTATGTTATTTTGAGCATCATCCTTCCTGATTCTTACTCTGTAAGTCCAAGTTTAGTTGCTGATAGAAAGAACTGTACGTGATGGAGGATTCTTCTGTGACAAAACTAAATTATCAAGATAAACATGATTAATGTCTGGTTATTAATCATTCAATTTTAAGTAGGCTTGCACTTGGATAGTTTAGTAATCAGTCTATAGTCTTATTTACACTGTGGCTTAGAAAAGTTAACTCTCATCCATTCTGTATATTAAACTGCCATTGTACAAGCACAGAACTCTTTCTCTGAATCAGCACCACCATAATATGTTTCATGTCTTCGTCAGCTGTCATAGGCAAAGCTTACATTCCTTGAATGTCCTCATAAAAAGTTACCTAGTGCTGTTCTAGTTTTGATTTGGAATTGAAAGAATTTGGCTGTGCCTTTGTTTAATTCTTTAAGGTTCCTAATTTTTTTCTTTCATAACTGGAATGTGGATGAGATGCTCAGTAATGCCATATTCTCGTAGATATTCTGAGCCTAAGTGTACGAAGGCTTATCCCTCCAGCAGCAAAGATAACTCTCCAGACACCTCCTGTTGTATCCAGAGCAGCTCCTCTCCACGCAATTCACAGGCAGCACAAGAAGTCAGCTGTAGGTGAGTACAGATGATTGATGGCAAGCAGCAGTTGCATCTCCAGCCTCGCGTTCAGGCCCTTGTTTTGTCTCTGAAGGAAGCAGCTGCCTAATGAGCTCTCAGTCAAATTCTTAAAAATACTATTTGCATAAGGAGGCACAGGAGCATCCTGTGTCTTCCGATTGAATGGGAATCAGATTTGTTAAGCCCCGTGAGGATTTGGTCCCTGCTGATTTCTGAAAATCCCTGTAAGTTCTTACGTCCATGTTTCAAATTCTAAGCACCCAAATCCAAGATCTGACCATCAGAGTTACTGTAAAGCCAATGGTACTGTGAATCACTGTAAACATCTCTTACAACATCTGATCCAGCCACTGTTTTGTCAGAATGGCTCCTCAGAGTATGCTCTGGGGGATGGTTTAGAGCACCCTATGTGCTACAGCTGCTTGTGGCGTGTGACATACCTTTCAGTGATATGAAAATGAGCGTGAGCAAAATGAAGAGTGGGCTTAGAAGCTGTCCCTGTAAAGTTGGAAGTTCGCCCAATGAAAAGAAGTAGAATTCTATATTCTAAAATTCTACGTGGAGTAACATGGAGTGTAAGCACTAATATTCTGATGTTACACTCCTGGGTTTACTGCTTCCTGGCATGTCAGGAGCTCTAATAAATTAAGCTGTGATAAGTTTTCCTTATCATAATCTTAGTTTCTGTAATTACAACTTGGTTTAGCACAGTTAGGCTTAAGGCCAGTCAGTGTCATTCCTTACATGGGTTTTGGTGACATATCTTGAATATTGCAACCCACTTGGATGTGAGAGCAAACTGGAGCATGCCAGTACTTAATGGCATATTGTAGAATATCAATTTGATACTATTGTTGCGCTTATTTAGCAATGAGACCTATGATTATTTATTTATTCAATGCAGGAGAGATAAGTAGTAAGGTGGAACCTGTGAGAACAGACACTTCTACCTGTCCAAGCTCAAAGGAAGCAGCTGATGGCTCGTACTCCTCTAGCAAAGGTAATACTGCACTGCTGCTACCCAGCAGCTCCCTGGGTTCAACAAGAAGATCAAAGCCAGCACACACATACCCGGCTCAACAGCTGGAGCGAGAGCTGCAGGATCCTCAGACACAGGTATTCAGACAGTGAGGTGAATGAATTCTTCATCCACGGTTGTAACGTTGTTTTCAGCAGAGATGGTTTAGGAAGCGACTCTAAGTTACTCAATTAGTACAGGAGGGTTTGAACCAAACCCAGTAGATAACGGATGTTGAAGTAAGATGGAAATGCTTCCTCTATTGCCAGTTTTGACTTTCTCCAATTCGTCTGTGCGTTTATTGAAACTTAGAAAATCAGTCTGGAAAAGATCTTATGAGGTTACCCAGACCTCCAGGCAGAGTTACCTACACTTATAACACTGCAGACAGATGTTTTCCTAACCTGTTCTGAAAACTTCCAGTGATAGCAGCTCCACAGTCTCCCTGGGCCATCTGTTGCAGTGCTTAACTAACTATCCTCACTGTTATAAAAGAGTTTTTTTAATGTCTCATCTAAATCTCCCTCACTGCAGTTAAGCAAATGTAGTGTTACCCTTCATATTTACAGGAAACTATAGGGGAGTTTGACCTTGACTTCTTAATGTTTGCTGGCTGTTCTTGATCCCCATGCAAAAGGAACATTTTTTCTTTTTTTTATCTTTTTTTTTTTTATCTTTTATCTTAAGCCTAATGATTGTGTTCCACGGCACAGCATCTGGTGTTTCTGACTTCTGTTCTATTAAGGAGATCTTTATTTGCAAGCAAACTTGAGAAATGCGATTTAATGTTATTAATGTGAATAAAAAAATCATCTCTAAAAATAGTCTGAAAATAGTGCGTTGGATTGAAAAACTCAACTCATGAGTTGAGGCTGAAGTTGCCAGAAAATACCGTTCTGTTAAGATGCAAGAGCATCTCTGTCTCAAGTTTTACCCTGGCTGAATTTACAGGCTGGAATGTTACCCATTCTCCTGAGATGAGTGGAGGTAATCTGATTCACAGCTGAGAATTGCGATTGCAATTACCATCTGATGTAGTCCGGTGAAGAGCTGTAGAGCTCTGTTTTTATATTTGATAAATGAAGCATAGTTCCCATTTGCAATTAATGTATTTCAATAAAGATGCTTCTATCCTTTCATGACACCTGAGGTCCTGGTGCGGCGGTGGTTTTTATGGTAAATACGGGATAAACTTTGTGGCTGTGATGCGTAGATCAATATAAGGAGTTTATTTCAGATGCATAAATTCCCTCAGTTAAATGGGAACGGGTAATACAGTTGTTTGAGGTGACCACACACCTCAGTCAGTGGCAGTTACTCTCAGTCTGTGGCTGTTCTCTTTCCGCAGCTCTCACAGATGTCTCCCACGTCTCTCCTTACAGGATCCATCCCCCGACTGCGACATTGCTGTGTGCCACGGCACCATAGACCAGACAGCTCCAGGCTTTCTGGCATTCAAACAACGTTACTGTTTGTCGTGGGGGAGCGTCGTCTATTTTTTGGAACGCACAGAGAAGCTTCTCAAGGACTACGCTGTACCACTGGCTACAATAAACTGTCAGAAGTTGGTGGAAGCGGCATCGGGCTTTGTGCTCAATGAGAATCCCACCCGAAGTGACATACTGTCAGTGATAAAGAATCGATCAACTGTGGAAAACATTTTAAATCGACCTGGCCAAAGATACAAAGGCCAAGGGGGTGCTGAAATGGCGGCTATAAAGATCCAGGCAATGTGGAGATGTTACCGGGCCAGGGGAGCCTACGTCCGCTTCAGGCGGCAGCAGTGGGCATCAGGTGTGATTGCCATCTCCTGGCTCCTGCATTATCACATGGCACGTGTGAAAAAGACCCTGAAGGAATCACGTCAGAGACACCTGGAGAATTTTTACATCAGGGCCAAGGTGTGCGGTGCTACCAGCTGTTACGGCAGCTCTTCTTTTCTAAACATCTCTTGCTTCAGTGATCGCAATAAGCTGTTTCCATTTTTTTTTTCCCCTTTAACCATACACTTGTCCGAGTATCATATTTCATCCTTCATCAGCGATTCAGCCTTTGTGGCTGTAAAATCTGTTGCAGTGTTTCCATTGGAAATGTCCCTTCGCTTTGACTTCAGTGGTTCTGTCAGAAAATCGATGTTTTAACTGCATTACCTTAGCTCCCCATATATACCTTGTGGCACTTAATTTGCTGAAAAAAAATCCCTCTCTTGTCTACATTCCTGTCACCACTTTGTCAGAAAGTATTTAAGTTTGCAGACAGCCTCTTAATTAGTGCTCACAATTTCATTTATGTTTGCTTTCTTTTTTTTTTCATTCATATTCTGTTAATTAAGTGAGCAGCCTCTAATCTTCCCCTGCCAGTAGCTTCATGTAGCCACCTAATTAAATTAATTGGGGAAGATGTTTTAAGTATGTAATTAAATCAATTAATATAATTTATGCCTGGCTTAACTGTACAGTGGAAAAACAGCTGAAGTTTGACTAGATGAATCCACTACAGCTTCCTGTCACTGATCAATGCTCTTCTTGATTTTTAGCATCTGGCAGCCAACTGGAATCGCATCAGGACCTCCAGGAGGACTATTATCCATATCCCATCATTAGGTATAACACTTTTGCCTGCAAATCTATCAGCAACCTCTATTACCCACCACATTATGACTCCTTGATTGAGTTCAAGGAAGGCCCCTTGTTTTATTCAAATTGGTCTCGGCAGGAAAATGTTCTCGACATGATGAGAGTAATAACACAGGGCCTTCGCTCGAAACGGCGTTTAATTTGGGGATTAAGCAAATAAAGTCATTATGTGGGGGCCTCTATTCAGCGGAGAGGTGATTTGCTGTAATTTGCTTTCATCTGTATGAAATGAACTAAAAAGTTGTATTTTTCCCCCTGAAATAACAGATAATGTTTCCAGTCTTCTTTAATGATAGGAGAACACGGGCCTGTGCGTGTTGTTGCTGTTGCAGCAATAAGCCAGGATATTGCTTGTACACTGTTTTTAATCAAATGTGCAGTCAAAATGATAAGCTACATTCTCTGAAATTATTTAGTTCTAATTACGAGCAGATGGGATGCTTTATTTGCACCTAGGGCGCCTGAGCAAAAGGAAATGCTGTGTGAACAAGAATAATTAAGAAGTTGAATAGTGTTTTTTGCGCTTAAATAATCTGCAGTTTCATGTTAATTAGCACTAATGTAATTATTTAATTACATTTATGAATTGGGGAGCTTAAAAGCTGTTTTCTGCTAAGCAGTGGCGAAGTGTAGGTGTTTAGAAATTAAAGAATATGATTCCTTGGGAATTCCTAAAATGCACCGATAAGCTCTTAGAACGCGGCATCCTGTCAGATCGCTCGGCGTTTGCTTTATATTTTGTACTTACATCACAAATTAATTGACCTGAGAGATTCAGGATTTGGGAAAGTGAATTGGTTACGGCTTGAATCAATGAGGACTGTAAATAAGCATTGAGCTCGTGGTTTTTGGAGCCCAGGTAGCCGTTAGTCTCCCGATCCCGCTGACTACGTTTAACGTAAATATACTTTTGATGAACAATTGTCTTTAATTACACCTTTGTCTTAAAGTCTCTCATGGATACACCAGGATACTCTGGGTCTCCTTTCAGAGCAGGACCATTTATAATGAATTTGTATATTCCAGTGCTCTGATCTGGGTAAAAATGTGAAGGAGTGTGTTAATACAGGAAAAAGCAATGATTAATTTAGGTGCCTGAATTCAACAGCAGCGGAGTTGTTGCACAGCAGATGCTCTCAGAGTTATATTGAAAGAATCTCAGTATGATCAAAACAGATTAACCTGCAAAATGAATCGGGGAGTCTCTGTTACACCAGAGAAACTGAAACACCCAGTGGAATTAAGAAAGCTTTGACACTGTTTCAACCTTTTAAGTAAATTCTAGAGATGGAGGGGAAGCCCACTCCACTCAGCCCTTAGCTGGAGCCCTGACCCCGTAACGTGCTCCGTGCTGCGGTCTGCTGTATGTACATGTAGGAAGCAGTAGGGTACAAGTGGAACTTTCCCCTTAATGAGCAAGTCAGCAGCAAAGCTAACTCAAGTGCAGAGGTTTCCTTAGAAAATCAGGAAACCTCTTTAAGGAAGGCGTGGAAAAATTGGGTTGTCCAATGGAGGGATCTGAAGGTACTGTTTGAAAAAGTTATTCATGCTTGTTTACTTTAATTTAATTGACACGTTTGCCACTTCTTCATAATCTGTCCAATTTTGAGCCCAGCTAGCAACACTGTGGCATTTGTTTTCTGTTCTTTTCCAGTGATGCTTTTGCTCAGCCATATCTTGTCGTGTTTGTTTGGAAACAAATACCCAAATGCCAAATACCCTCAGCCACCGTTCTGCAGTGTGTTGCCTCCTTTTCTTTACGTCCCCATTAAGGCGGCTCCTAGGTAGGGGTTCAAATCTGGGCAATCAAAACAATGCTGTTTCATTCTAGGACGGAATGGCAGCTGACTTCAGCAGGGCTTTCTCTGTCGTTGTTTTTCGTTTCTAATGCTGAATCTGAATAATCACAGAATGGTGTCTTGAGTTACAGACAGACACCAAGAGGTGTCATTTGGCCGTATGCTGGTTCCTGTTGATGATTTCTGTCTTTAACCTGGTAGACCAAAAAAGAGCCCCAAATTCTCTAAACACTTTTCCTTGACTTCAGTGTTTGGGTCAAGTCAGAATCTGATTTTCCTTCTCATGGAAGTGGAATTCCAATAGGCACAGATAAAGTCCTAACTGCATTTCTCAGCAGTTTTCATTTTAAGAACAGTTTCAGAGTTCCATTTCTGGAAATAATCCAGGAATAGGGACAGCGAAGGACTTAAATTATACTGCAGTGAGAAGCAAATGTTTCCATATATTTCTGCAAAACAAAAACTTCTGACTTGTAGTACAGCTGCAAACAAAATATCAATTTCCTTGTGTAAAGATTGGTTAGCACTCTTGCCAGCTAGCATAATGAAAAATGAGTTGTAGGCTTCTAATCAGATTTACTCCCACACTCTAACGGATGAATACACTTCTGCAGTATTTGGGATTCAAATACTTTTCCTCTTTTAACTGTTTTTAAACGACTGATGGGTTTTTCTACCCAAATAGCAGCACCTTGTACAGCTTGCAGTGTGCGTATCAGAGCTTTCCCATGTGATCCAGGAATCCTTTTGCAGAGCAGCAGGTGTGCTGAGTGTAGTGAGAAAAGTTGGATGTTATTTATTCCACGTGTCCCAGGCTCTTGGAAGCATGCGGGGCTGAGCCCTGGGTTGCTGGTTTTCCTCTGTCCCTTTCAGCCACCACTGTACGGTGCCGCAAACCGTCCCCCTCCTCTGTGCCGTGACTTCTTTTTTCAAAGGTGGAGTTTGAAAAGTGTTCTGGATCCTTTGCTAAGGAAGGCACTCTGAGACAAGCGAGATTTATCAAGGAAAATGGCAGTTACGGGCGGGAGGTCATGGCTGAGGTTGGAAGGGAGGTGGAAGCAGGCCCCTTGCCATTAATTCCCACACCTGTTTGTTTAGTACTTCTATAACTCTCCCTACAACTTAGCCCTGTGTAAATTGGGAGCACTCGCTGAAGTCATTGCACATACGCTATCATAAAACTCAAGCAGGGGACGAAGGCCCTCCTCGTCCTTTCAGAGAAGTGAAAATCCGTGGTCCGCACTTTGTGAGGCTGACCCTCCCCTGGTGGGGTGCCAGTGTGCTCTGATGCTTTGTGCAAGGTGGCATTTCCACCTCACTTTAGAATGCCAATTACTTGTATTCCTTGCAGTAAAAACAGTGTTACTGTCTTCCAGAGTGAAAGCAATGAAATATTTGGCAAATTTTTGTCCAGCAAAGCTTTTTGTGACTGATGGTGGGCAGATACATTGCAGTGTTCTGAGGGTTTTGTTAAAGGATGGGTCGGTGCTCTATGGCAAATCCTGAGCGTTCAGCTGATCTTCCCTATTGATTTAATCACAGCTATTCCAACCAGCAGCTCATACTGAGTGGCAGCGTGTACATATGTACCGATTCATTTAGAATCAAGTTAATTTTTAAATTACAGGATTAGAGATTATAGTCACAGTGGTCATGTCATTTGCAGCAGTCCTTTTGAATGCAAATGTGCAATCAGTTGGACGCCTGACCTCCAGATAGGTAATCCCAGCTCAGACAGGCTGCCACTCATTCATCCTCTGCAACAAAGTGATCAGGTTCTGCTGAGACACCTCCTTAATGAAGTGTTTTTGTTGCCTTTTATCTGTGTGAAGTACAAAATGCACCGCTCTACCAGGACTCTTGCTTTTTGTTTTCCATATTAAAAAAAGAATACACAAAATCCAACAGCACAGAAGACCTGAGCGGAATGCTCAGGTGTGGCTGCACGTTTAAGTGAGAAAGCTCTATGGGTCTTTGGCATTTTGCTATTTGCTTGAAATCTCAACACACAAAAACATGTTACATTGCAGGATCACGCAATCACCAAGGGGTAAAAAGACCTCCAAGATCATCGAGTCCAACCACGATGTAATATATAATTAACACACAATACCGTTTTGGGGATTTGAAATATTTACATTACAGATTTTAAATACAAATCTAAAGTAGCTGATTTCCTTTTAATGGGGGTCAGGGTTTTTTTGGGTGTGTGTTTTTGTTTGTTTTCATATATTCAGGTGATGGTGACTTTGACCTTGTTTTCCAGGATATCCCCAGCGCATTCGTGAACATATTCCTGATCTTGCTCTTCAACAGAATTTGCAGCTGGGGAGGCTGTGTGACATACAGGGTACGTTACAAGCTGTCAGCTGCCTCTGCTGTGATTGCTCTCTGCCCGTACTTGTGAGCAAAAGAATGACGGGTGAGGAGTTTCCTTTTGTATTAATATTAAATATGGAGAGCACACAGCTCAGAAGCAATTGTGCTGTTTGCACCTGTGTAAGATACTCATAAGGACGTCATGCTGATTGTTCTGACTGTGACAAGGTAACGTGACGTCATCCCACAAGGCATGCTGAGCACCACAGTCACAAGTGCACAGTGTTCTACAAAATTAGGTAGCTAATCCTGCTGGTGTTCATTCAGGCTCATATGGAGAGAAGGATGTGCTAAAAAAGAGCAAGATTTTATTTAAACCAATTTTTTTTTAATTAGCAAATAAGGCAGTAGATGTACATTAAAAGTTTTTCCCTGGGATGACGGTCCTCTCTTAAGCAAAGCAGACGTGGAATATTATTTGTCAATGACCAACTCCATTGGCTCCCTGGAATGACATACTTTACTTGATTCATATATATTTCAGTATCATTATTATTTTATAAATGCCATTTAATAAGTTTGTAACAAAAATGTATTAGATCCAGAAATTTACAGTTGCCAAAAATAATAATGTAATTGCTTTTATATATTATCTAGACACTAATATTGGTTTTCCACAGTACGGTTTTATTTTTTCAAGTTTTAACATAGTTTTTTTGTTTTTTTTTTTTTGTCTCTAAAATGATGGTTGGAAACTTAAAGGTACAAAGTCAGTGTGTTATACGGGCTGTCCTTCTTAGCTAAGAATCTGTGAACAGGACGGTTGTTTCCATTGTGCATTTTAAGAGACCACGAGTAAGATGCGAAGTAGCTAATCATTAAGTAAGTTATTAACTAGCTCAGTGCTTTACCTGAGCCTGGCAAAAGAGCACTGACTTCTACAGTGTTGTTTTTTCTTTACAATACTGGAGTACCCGCATGCGTGGTGTGACCTGCTGTTAGCTAACCTGCCCCTGGAGCCCTGCTGCATCGAAGCAGACTCGGATGTCTCTTGATAGGGCAGTGCTAGGGGTGGTAAAATGTGTCGCAGCATTTTATTCACCCAATTCAAAGTGAAGAAGTGGGATATCTTCTTCTTTCACAATGCTAGGTTCAGAGTTTCCATACTCCGGTTCTTGCATTGCTTCTGGTTCAACCCCACGTGGTAGCAGTTGTCCCTGGCACTTTCAGGGCTCTTGTCTCTGTGCCCAGCAAAGACAATGAAAGACTTCCTACTGCTTTCAGCAGGAGTTGGATCAAAATCTAGGAGTGCTTTTTGGCAGCACGTTCTATTAATTTTACAAGGCAATTAATTCATTAAGTCATCTCTTAATATTTTTAAGAGCGTAGTAGTTAAGATTTTCCTCCAAAATGGCATATATTCCAGGCTTTCGCTTTCTCGCCCCTGAGGATCTGTGTGCTCAGTGTCTTTCAGATCGAGTTGCTTTACATGCAGAAAAGCAGATTTTCGCACCGTGGTTATTTAACCAGCTGATCTGCACTCGCATGCTCAGCAATAGTTATTAATGGTATCCCACCGTGAGCTTTTGTGTGGACAGGACAAGAGAAGGAACAGGCCGTGCAAAACGCAGGCAGTGTGTGAACGCGTGATTTCATCAGCTTTCTGAACTTAATAGCTGGGCTTTATAATTTACTGAAGTTAATGGGATATATTTTTAAAGCGGCGCACAATTCCCACTGATGTTAATGTGAGCTGCGCAGACAAATCCCCCCGCCGCTCTTTCAAAATTCTGCCCCCAATATGTTCTGCAGATTGAATTCTGGAAACTAGCTATTTCTTTGGGTTGCTGACCTGTCTTCGGAGAAATGCTGAGGCACAGAAAAAGCAGTTAAACCACTAAGATTGGGGAATTAAAAATCTCGGGTTTATTTCCAGTGCTTTTTCAGCGAGGCTGTTTGGTAGCAAATGATCAGGAATCGTCAGATTGCGGTTCTGAATAGAGTCTACCTTTCTCCCAGTAATGAACACTGTGCCCCTTTGTTTTAGATGCCAACGTGGACGTCATCTACATCTGCCCCCTTCATCTGAGTGAGGAGTTACTGCAGTATTACAATAAACTCCTGGGTCTGCAGGCAGCTGTTAGATCTGGGAACCCTGAGGACATGAGTGACCTGCAGGACAGGTTCAAAATTCTCACCCCCGAAGCTATAAACAGCTTCCCTGTGAGTTTGTCTTCTAATTACTACAGCTTGAGGGATGCAGTAAAATTAAATTGGAAATTTTATAACTTGTAACGCTCTGGTACACATCAGTGAAATATTATGGCAAGTTTAAGGGCTTTACTGATTAGACTACTAGTTAGAGCACTGGAAATAAATATCCTGGTTTAGCTTTATGGACTTAGTTGAGATCGTCCTATATTGGCTATTTGCGGACCACTGTCCGTTCTTACCATATGCTTGGGACTGTGAACTTGATAGATTTATATCTGTAAGCAAATCAAAGCCATAAACCATTCTTATTACTCAGACTTTATTTGTGGGTAGCCCAGCATCCAGTCGTTCATGTCTTAGTAGAGTTCCTTGCAATTGAACCCAGTTTAGAACTTTGTAAGGAACGGCACTTAGAACTGTTCAGGTTACGTGGTTCAGGTACTGCTCTCAAACCTGGCAGGGTCATTTTTAAATTCGTTCACTGGGCCCTGGTCTACAAGGAGACCTTCGCTGTTGTGTGCTGCATGCAGCGTTCCCGATGGTACTGTGGTGCAGCCACCTTCCGTTACAGTGGAAAGGTATTTTATATTCGAAATATTAATTATACGGCATCTTTGCTAACATTTAATATCTATAAATTTTTGATACGTGTATATATCTCATATCTACGCTCAAAGCCCTGTTTCTGATTTCAGTATATATACATACTAATAACCCTCTTCTAGTTGTTTTGTTGGACAGCTATGAGATGAAGGTTAATCAGAACATAAATAAGCTTTTCATATGTATTAAATGCGTTACCTTTTCAGATGTAGTTCTGTGGTAACATAATGTGTCTGTGTTTGAGTTCAACTTTGTGAAGTACTTTGAAACCACCCATGGAAAGAAGTGCTTTTGATTTTCTCAGTATACCAGGGCAACACTGAGTCAGAGCTGCTGGCTAGTAAAAAGTGAGTTTTGTTTTCTCTGAAGCTGGAGGAAAGCACCAAGTCGATATTTGTGTTTTAAGGAGCTGGGCTTTCTTTTAGTACTCATCTTTCATCTGAGTGCTGCTGTAATCTGCAAGAAACACATCAGCCTGTGTTGGGACAGAATTTGACCCTTCACCATGAAAAGTAATATTGTTTGGATGGTAAATCCTTGTTAAATACCAGTGACGTATTTTGTTCTCTTTCAGTTGCACTTTGACTATTGTATCATTCTTTTTTTCCTCCCCCTTGGATGCTGGGCTGTTTTTCCAGTACTAGTTATGAAATGCTAGAAGCTTTAAAAGAACCTCCAATGTAAAACATGCGAGAAGCATCATCTAAAGCACATCATCTATGGGCAGACAGTGTGCTGCTCAACGTGGGTGTGTTGACAGGAATGAAAAATGGGTTTAATGACCAATTTTGGTCACGGTGATTTGGTTGAAGTAGTTCTAACGTAAAAGCAGATCATTTTCAAGTATGCCTCTCTTCTGTATAGCTATCTTCCAAATGTCCGATGAAATATCCCAAACAAACTTATTTTCCAGGCAAAGAGCAAACAACTGTTATTATGCAGCAATGGTTTACTGGGAAATATATACATGCTTTGATATAGGGAGCTAGCCTTAGTTTCAAGGGCTGTTTCACAGATACAGATCATGCCCCTCACCCAGTTACTGAATGCTGAGGAGTAAATTGGTGCCATTAATAACAATGGGCAATTGCAGGTTGAGGTACAGTGGCTGTTCAGTCTTTATATGCAAAATCCTCAAACTACCTTATTTCCACCAAGCATATGTTTCTTTCCAAATGTCTCTCTTATATGTGGAACAGTCTGTCCTTGTAACTGCTGCTAGTCAGCCATTGGTCTAGATGACCTTGGCATCTTCAGGAAGGAGAAGGGGATGTCCCTACACCTGCATCCTTGGGCAGATGCTAGCCATTAGACTGATCTCGTGGGACTCTGCGCAGCCAGGAGCAGCGTGATACGCTCTGCTGCTTCTCAGCTAGCAGCAAATTCAAAATAGAGTAGTGGTGGCTTTGCCATCTTGGTGAAGCTGACTGATGCCAAGTTCAGCTTCTCTGAGCTTGAGAAGTTGAAAAAAGAAACAAAAAAAAAAAAACACCTCTTGGCTTGAGAACCAAGAGCTGTTTCGGGTAATCCACTAACCCTTATTTCATGAGGTTGTGCTGGAATTCTGGGTGTTACTCAGTTCTCCTGCTTTTGCTCAAACTGCCATGTATCACGGCAGCCATACCACTCTCAAAACAGAAATGAACTAGATTTTACAGCCCGTTTCCTGCACTCCTTAATTAACTGTAAAATCCATTATTGAGAGACACAAAGCAAATCTCGTCCCTACATCACCACTTGTGCCCCAGGGAGCAAGTGACCGGGGATGGATATCGATCCCGTTCTCTACATGGCAGAACCGCCACGAGACCGACAGAAAGGGCCATCTCCATGCTTTTGTACCAGAGCTTGAGAGAAAAGGAACTGAATCAGAGCTTTAAGGGTCTCTCCCCTTGTTCTTGTGAATCCCCTTTTCCTGCCAGAGTTTTGGAGAGTCGAGTCATTTCTCTGACCTAGAGATCTATCCCAGCTCTCCTCGTAGTACGTTCAGTGCCTTTGCGCCAAGACTTGGACACTTCTGGGAGCTACGTGTTTGGTACAAGAAAGCATTGAGCAATTGTCAAAAGAGATTCCTCTTGCCCACTTCTGAGGGCTCACCTGTCTCCTTTCCCACCGTCAGCTCCATCCAAGTAGTGAAGTCAGAATTTATTCTTAAGTCCACGTACAATAGCATCTAGGTCTTTAAAGGAACGTAAGCTGGGTTTCTCAACCCTGGCAATTCCTTTCAAAGCTGTTCTGACAAGGAATGCTTTCCTGACAGGGGCCTCGATTAGATAAAACGTCAATGTAAAAAAGTTTTCTTTTGTTTTCTAAATTCCTCCCCCCAAGAGTTGAAACCCTTGTGCTTTAAACAACAAAAAATGCTTCTCTCACTTTGAGTGCTCTGCAGTCGCGCTTACAGTGGCTGTCAGAACTACTGTATAAGGGAAATGTACATCCCTGGTAAATTTAATGTGATCAGAGAAAGCTTTGGTAAATCAAAATGTTTTATTCTTAGAGAATTGCTTCAAATACTGCACAACTGTATGGTGAAATACATTCTCTGCTATAGGGGTTTTTCTTCATTTTTGTATTGATTTTTAGGCGCTTTAGAGTTAAACGATGCCAGCAGTGTTGCTGAGATGAATCACTATTATCCAAAGGCTACCAGCCTCTCTGCCGACTGACAGAAGGATAATTCCGCATGGATCAAATAAATACAGATGTGTAGTAATTAGTTCTATTCCCAGTGAGCCCATTTCCAACACACTAAAGATGTGCACGATTATGGAGCCTCACCCCAACAGCTTTTATCAATTTAAACTGCTAAGCTACAGGATAGGTCATAACCCAGCCTGCTATTAATAATGTATTTATTGTGTGTAACATTATAAATTAGGTCCATGGAATAGAAAAGAACACCTTTTAACAAGAATAATGTTATCTTTATGCAGAAGCATCACATGTGTCTAGCCACTCAGCTGAAGTACAGTCCCAAGACAATCCAAAGAATAAAAATCCTAATCCAGGGCAGAGATGCCTACATTATCGGAGGGGTTCCCCACAAAGATGATTTAGCAGTGGCTGACATGTTAAATGTGCCTATATTGGGCTCAGTGCCGGAAGTGGCTCATCTCTATAGTACCAAGTCTGGAAGTAAACGCATTTTTGCCAGTGCTTGTGTGCCAACCCCTCCTGGAGAATCTGACATCTACAACCACGAGCAGGTAAGCAGGACGTGCTCTGGGTTGTGTAAATGTGCAGGTGCCTATTTTCACTTGATAGGATGCAAGCTTTGTGCAATTGCCATGACTGTATTGATTAGAGCCTAAGCAGGTTTGATTAAGTCTTGTATGAGATTGGGCTCTGCTTGGCCGTATCTAACCAAGTAAATGCAGTTCACATCCTAGTCAGGAAGCAGTACAATGTTCTGATATTCTTCACGTTCTTTCTTGAGAACATGTAAGTCCTTTTGGTTCAGTTATTTCAAACTGCTTGTGTTGCTGCTCCATGGGTGAAGTCATGGCCCTAATGGAATTAATGGGAGTTTTACCAGGGACTGAAAATAGAACAGAGACTTCTGGAAAACTAAGTATTTGATGAAAATGTCTTCCACTTAAGAAGCCAACCCATTCAATTTGGGTTTTACTGAGCATATCTGCAGCTGAAGTTAACATTGGTAGATTCAGCTATCTTGCTGGCATGAGGAAGAGAACAAAACACAAACTAAAATGATCAAGCACAAGACTTCTCTGTAGTGCGTTCAGTTGACACTGCACGTTTGTAATTACTAATTATGAACCATTACAAATCATACTTAAATACTTTTTAAATTTTTTTGTTGTTGTTGTGTTCATAGAACTCAGGAAAATAATCGGTAGATGCTCTTACTGCTTCGAGAGGTTTTTCGCATTACTTTGCTTTTTATTAACACTGAAAACAGCCTAAGCTGCTCAGATACGTTGCAGCTTCTGTAGTAGATGAAATAAATATGTGATCAATGATCTGTAAAACAGCTGTTTGATTTATTGTTAAATAACTAACTTACATGAACCTAATACTTTTGATTCATAGTAGAGTGTTATGGAAGCTCTGCAGCTGTTTGCTTCTATGAAATATTGACATTTTAGGTTAAATAATCAAAGCAAGGTGACACTATGTTAAAACACAATTCAATTTTCACTTAAAGATAGCACATAATTCTTTATGATTGCTACAGTCTTTACAGTATTATTGATCCTTTTCATTACTGTAGGGGAGTCATCAAGAAAAACACATTTATGGGATTCTCAAAAGCCACAAATAATGGCACCCGAAGCACACATGTCATTGTGTTTGAGGTTACTGAAAACTAACAAGCAAAAAAAACCAGAAACCCAAACACACAACAGAAGTCCCAAAACTTGCTATGAAAAATACCTTCCAGCCAATCAAAAAGATCTGGTAATACTTTTACCAGGTTCAAAGGCATCTGCCATTTCGAAGAAGCTAATTGCATCCTACACCAGCTGGGCAGAAGGCATTTTAAAACCGTTTAAATCTGTGTACATATACAAATAAATAATTAGCATTTTAATAAAGCCTGCTTTGTAGCTGCTTCATATATTTATAGCCATATAATGTACTCTCCAGCAGGAAAATTTCACAGATGTTTGGCTGGTGTTGGAATCTGGCACAACTGTTTCTCTGATTCTGCAAACAGTGCAGCCCACACCGTGCCATTCCCTGTCAGAAACATTTCTTGAGATTCTGATGTGACAGAACAGCCTGGGCAGGCAGGTCTCTCTGTATGAACTACAGGAGGTGCTCTGTTGCTGGCAGGTACTCAGCCCAAGTGGGCTCAATACGGCACGAAGGCCATAAGTTCTTAAAGAAGCATTCAGCTTTTGCTAAGTACCTGAAATGACAGCAACGTGAGTAGCTCTGAGAAACAGAAACCAGAGTTAGGAAATAAATTTCCAGAGGTTTGGGAACAGGGAGTGTAAAGCAAGTTACAGAAGTTCCCCGTGTTGCTGTCTGCCCCACAGCTGATCAATGCTCTCAGCCAGCTGATTGTGGACAACGTGGAAGTGCGGCGTTGGCTCTTTAAAGCGAATGATGAATCTGGAGGAAATGGCACTGCCTTCTGTGATATCATCTTGCATTTGGAGTGCTACCACTGGGTTCTAAAGGAACGTCAGAAGCACAGCCCTGAGACGTGGAGTAAGAAGTGGGCACACGTAAGTAGTAAAGGAATCTTGTTTGGAGTCCCAGCTTCCAGGCTAATGGTCTGCTGGGGTTGTTCCTCACTGTAACTCTGTAGTCTAAGCATTTGTTTTAAGACACGGGAAAGAGCTGATGTTGCAGAGTTCAGAGAAGATTGTATGAACTAGTAGGCACCAGTAATTCAGATTAAAGCAAAGACACAGCCCCAGATATATGCAAATGTCTGAAATCCAACTGCGGAATAAGTTGGGTACGAAGCATTTGGTTTGTATAGGTGGTAGAGCCTCACAGGTACATAGAGATGTTGGAATCATAGGAACAAAAGCACTGAACTAATCAGAGGAACAACACTTATCACTTTGAAACCACATACAAAGTAGTAACTTTTTATTCTGTTTTGCTAAGAATTATTCCTTCTGTTCTTCTTCCGTCACTGATAACTTTTAAGCCTGTTAGCAATTTTCGTCTGTATAAAACAGAACACTCGAGGAACATGGGGTTCCTGTGTGTTTCATCACAGCAGGCATTCAGGTAAGGACAGAGAGCCTCTAAATACTCCACTGAGGGAAATGGCATAGCATGAACTCATGAACTGGGAGATGGGTAAAAATCCACATGCTGGGCAGAGGTTGTAAGATAATGCATCCCAACCACAGAAAAATGTGTCTGAAATTAGAGTTCATTAGTTCTGGTGTTCGGAGAACTATTTGTACTTTAAATATTCATTGGTATTTAAAGATGTTAATTTCAATAAGCATTTAATATTTCTGTATGCAGTGCTAGATTCATTCCTCGCATAATGGTTTTAAAGCCAGAAGGAATGTGTACAGAAAGAACTGTTTAATTTACATAAACTACTCATTACAGCTCTCTTGATCTTTTTTTTTTTTTTAATTCAATCAAAACTGTTTTGAAATTTTTGTTTGATTGAATTATATTGTATATTACAATTTCAAATTGGGCTGCTTACGCTTCTGGTTGCATTTGACAGCTACAAAATAATTCCACGTTATAAAACAGAGCTTATCATGTAAAACTGAAGCGCTAATTTCTCTGATGCGCTAAGGATCCCTCACTCCCTACAAGGCAAGGAATGCAAAGCAGAGCACTGGAGAGCTGCCCTGGTGGAAGGACAGTGTGGCACTGAGCTCTCTGGAGCATGAGCTGCCAGACCATGGCCACGTCCTGCTCCCACCGTCAGAACTGGAGGGAGGAGACACGATGAAAAGCGGTTTCACAACGTCTGGTTCTTTGCTGGTATAAATTCCTTTTGCAAGCATTATTATCTAGAGTCGTATTAGCATTCCTAATGTTTCTGTGGCTAGGTGACTCCAAATAAAGGGAAACGGCGATGACCAGCTTTCTCCACTTTCTTTCATACAGTGTTTACATTAGGATGTGATGCAGCCAATCCTTCAGAACGCTAAACAATACTTTGTGTATGTTGGAAACTGTGTATGGAATGACGCATTTGATCTAATTTCCTAGTGTCAGCAGGAAAACTTCCATACATTCAGATCCAAGGGAGCTTTGGCAGAGTGAAACTTGCTGCAATTTTCAGTGTCTTGTTTGAATACGTGTGTTCAAGTGTTTCTGTCTTGTGAGATTAGCCTTCTTTTCTAAAATGGGAGACCTTTTTTATATTTAATGAATTGTAGTCTCCGCAGAGTATCACCATTGAGAGCAGAGGATTAAAATCATCCTTTGTTAAGGAATGCCATTGTAATGATACATGTTTAAGCATCAAAGTGTTAGTTTATGAGCACAGGCATCCTTTAACGTCCTATTACAGTATGTAGACTCGCTTCTTTGGATAATGAAGACATTGTGTCATCGACATAGGCTGCCACACACAAAACATATGCTGGCAGGTTATTAAAAAATTCAGCTTTTTGATGAAAGACTATCCTGCAGGCTAAGAGTACAGTCAAAAGACTCTCCATTCTGGTAGAATTATTGGAAATGAGGATATGACTGTAAGCACTAAATTATGTTAATACTTACAAATAGCATCATTTGCATAGCAGTTTAAGACACGATACCCAAATTTTCCTCATTGGTATGTAGTAGGCAAGGTACTAAAAAAAATAATGTAGTTCTTGAGTTTGAATTGTATAAAAATCGATTCCATCTGAAAATGAGAGTGATTTCAGGCTCCTCATTTCAAATACAGCACTGGGCAAGCAGAAATGCGGAGTGAGATTATTGATGTATTTTACCTCGTTAGTGTATTGCAGCAGCTGACTTATCTGAGCGATTAATTATTTTCTAGCTGCATAAGGAATAGAACTCACAAACTACGCTGAATGTCTCTGTGAGGCCTTCGTCCTTCTGAAGGCCAGCATAAGTCTGCCAGCTGATCAGAAATGTCATCCTGAGGTCCAGATTCCAACAGTGTTCAGTATCAAGAGAGCTGCTGTCACCATGGATGCTCATTTGGCAATTGGGGGCCATTCGGAAAGGTATTCTTTGGTATGAAAAAGAATATCCGAATCTGACCCCGATTACCTGCAAAAAAGATCAGGAAATACTGAGACACCTCAGCGGTTTGAGGGTGTCTTGCAATGTGAATAATTATCGGAGGAGGCAAATTAATTTAGATTTGTAAACATTTAATAAATGCACATAAGATATCTGTGCTGTGAGATGCTCTTGTGCCATCATATCACAATTTTCCAACCTGTTTTCTGTATCAATTCAAGCCTCAGTTATTCCAATCACAGCAGAAATAGTGGTGCTGCTTCTAGTAGTGCATGTAGAAAAACAGTAGAGATTATATTTAGGTCAACTGGATGAGGTCATCTGAAATATCCACAGGAAGATAGCCCTAATGCATATTAGGAGATAGTATTCCAAAGCTGCTACAAAACCAGGGATATTTTATTTGAAGTTAGCATTTTTTTCAATTTGGGAGAAATTTCACCTATGTTTATTTGGATCCTTGCAGAGAGATCATAAATTCTTGAAAGAGAAAACTACTGGTTATTAGAATTGCTGTCTCTGTCTTAGGAGGGGTTCTGAACTGTGAATTGTTGGATGGTGGGAGAGTATCTGGGTAATGAATATGCCTGTTTTGCTTTTATGCTGTCACCTGGGCACCCGCCTGTGGCCACTGCCAGAGGTAAGGTTTGGGGCTAAGCTGATCCAGGTGCCCATTCAGAGCTCATGCTGAAGAACACTGGAGAAATAGCACACCATGTGTTAGTAGAGGTGTTTGTCTTGTTCTGGAATAGACAGCAGGCTTTCAAAGTCTGCAGTGCCTCCTGACTCAACCTTAGCCACTTGCTGTCCCCTTGCCTTCTGGATGCAGGATGACAATGCTTTCCTGTTGATGCCACCTCTTCTGTCCTTCCAACAGTCTTCCTACCAGGAAAGTGGTGAGACATGGGCACAGGTTGCCCAGAGATTGCGAGCGCTCCCTCCCTGGAAGCACTCAAGGCTGGGCTGAGGGCTGTGAGCAGCCTGCTCTAGGGGAGGTGTCCCTGCCTACAGCAGGGAGTTGCAGCTGGATGATCTTAAAGGTTCCTTCCAACCCAAACCATTCTGTGATTCTATAGAAAACAGTGCAGGACTATAGAGAGACCCCACCACGTTGCTGTATAACTACATATCTAAATAGCAGCTAAATCACAAGGTTAGATTCATAGTCAAATTAATTTCAGATTTAACTTTTAATACTTTACATCTCTTAATTAACCACCAGGATCAGCAATGTGTTGTGAGTTTACCTAGCAGCAACCCTAAGATAAATAAAATCAGTGAAAACAAAAGGAGGGAGGTGTGGGGATAAAGAGGAAAAGAGCTGAAGTACAAGAATAGAACACAAAAACAGGCAACAAATATCTCTTGAATAAGCCATTGTAATTGACCGTAGCTACGCAGCCATTTCAAAAGTGTCCATTAAGTATCTGTTGTAGAAGAGGAAAAGCTATTTAATGTGCTTGGGCAGCCTCCTGTTTTAAATGTTCGAGTGCTTGAATCTTGTTGTCTCCATTTGTGTCACTCTATTTTGTCACGGTTTCTTTTCCCTATGGACTGTGTCTTGGTTAATTCACTAAAATGCATAATAGGAAATCAAAATCTTTTCAAAAGGGGATAAAACCAGAAAATTCAGCTTCCAGTCTGACTCACATGAGGCGATATTCAGGTGCTGGGTTTAGGATTGTCTGTGGATTGCTTTGAAAATTTATTATTTCGAAGGCCAAGACAAAATCCTATGAAATTCTATGTTTTTCTTTAAACTTAAGTGGCTTCAGTCAATATTCAAAAGCCCTGAAACAAGTAAAGAGAGAAATTTTGTAGTTGCCTGGAAATCAGGAATAGCACGGAGGAATCTTTTAGCGGGTGTTATGAGCTGCATTCACTGTAAGGAACCTGAAGCTTATGTGCCATATTCTCTTTCTTTAGTGAAGCAAGAATTCAGAGTAAAGAGCACACTTACAGAGAGGTCAAAATAAAACCTCTCTCATAGGATTGCCAAAGAGACACAGACACACGGCACCATCAGCACACTGATTTCTGGCTGGTTTTGAACCATACGGAGCGGAGGCTCCACCGTGCTGCCCTTGTTCACACGGGGTTGCAGATTTTTCCAGCCTGAAGAGGGGCAGGAGCTGTGGCAGAAACACAGAAGATCCATTTGCAGAGTTCTGACAAGCCTTTAAAATGCCTTCTGTCCAATATGATAATTTAACAGCAAAAAAGAAAGATCCCAAAGACTTCAAGGAGCATTTGATTGTTGGTGAAGCTTAGCAGTTGCAGGCTGTTTCCTGCTATGGACAGTGCTGTCACCATCACATCCTAAATTGTTTGCAGACAGTGAATGTTTAAGCTATCTGCAGTGCTCCTTCTCAGTTTATTGGTATCTCTGTGTAGCTGCCGAAGCGATGTTTTGGGTGATTCCTAAATCCTCAGCAAACCAAAGCATGACAAGTGTAGTCCTTGCTTAAATGGAAGCCATGACATCCTTTCCTGAGACTGGGAATAATCAGATATGCAAGCTGTTGGTGTGTATGTCCTATTGATTTAATATGCTTCTAATCAGTACATAAAGCTATAGGCCTGCAGTGTTAATTTTTCATATGCTTACAAAGTACCCTTTGATTTTCTGTCACGCGTTAATTACAGCGTTTTGCCATTAAATAGGAAGCTTTGTGTAAACTAATTACTAGGTAATCATTGTCTACCGCAAGCGTGCTGTTTGTACCTTTTATTTTATTCTAAAAATGCACAGATCTCGCAGTCTGGAACCACTATACCTTCCAGCCATTAGCTCTCACTAATTCATAGCATTATTGTGTTAAGATTGTAGGAGTTGTAATTGTTGTGGTATCAGTGCTGTTAATTACCGGAGTAAACAGTTGAAATGGTGCCAAGGTCTATTGTACAAGGCAGAGGAAAGGAGGTTTAAATGTTACTTCCACCATCTGGGGACTAGAGTAGAGGCAAATGCTGGAAAACAGCAGTGAGGCAATATCAGAACTTCAGCTCCAGGGTTTGAGGCCATATGGATCCCGAATATTTTGAATCAATTGAATTTAACTGCCAGTTTTTAGCAATAACAGTGTAGAAGGGAGAGGATAAAGCAAGAGCACTAAAGAAATCTGAAATCCGTTAATGTTCTCTCGTGCAATAAAATGCCTGCTTGGATTATTTTAAAAATGTTTATTTTGCTAAAATCCAAAAAGGAGTGCAGAGGCAGCTCCAAGAAAGTTTAAGTGTGTGTTGTTGGCAAAATGCAGCGCAGGTTTTGTCTGACAATTCCTTCCACGTTACAGCTCAGCAATTCAGATACCATTCCTGGTGAGTGGCTGTGGATTATTTGTACGGTGCTGCTTTTTCTTTCTGAAATGGCATTGTTTGGAATTCATTGGAATCCTTTCTTTAGAGAAAGAAGGCAGAAATGAGGGCAAAAAAAAAAAAAAAAGCAATGAGCGAAATTTCCAGAGTTTGAAATGCAGAAAAAGAAACTAATTAGGAAAATCTCAGTAATTTGAGGATATCTGAATTGCTTGTGCAGTTACAGAGATCAATTAAAATTAGGTAAAGATGCACCCAAGTATTGGTTATCCCATTTTGTAAGAGTGCTATCAACCCATGCTCCTGAACAGAGACAAATGCTGCATTGGACACAAACATGACATTTATTCTGAAGGGCTTTTAGGAAAGTAGGAAAACTGTGTCTTGTTTTCCTCACTCTGCAGGTACACGTGGGGAGCCTGAAAAATGAAGGCCACCTTCTTGCCAAATAGATGCTGTTATGCATAAAATAGCAATGCACTCAGGGTATTCTTTGGAGTAGGAAAACAAACCATTTAATGAAACTGTCATCATCTCCAATTAATGTGTTGTGCGTAAACCCGCAGAACCGTTTGGTGGAGCTTTCAGGATCCCTCTTCTGCCCGATCCTTGCTGCGGAGGTTTTGTCTTTGATTTCCCTGCATACATTGTTTTCAGAGATGACATCTACAAAAGGAGATCTCGGCAGCATATTGCTGCTGCCAGTTCGGGAGCATTCAGAGGGAATAGAAAGGATCTCTCCATCTAAACAATCCTGGCTTATTTATCTTTTATTGGTCTGTTAGCAGATGTTGAAGTAGTTTGGGGCACAATGTAAACATGTGCTTTTCAATAGAGGTATGGTAAGTAGCAGAGTATACAATGAACCCGAAGCAATTGGGAGGGGTGTTTTGGACTCGGCCAGCGTTTGTTGCTTTGTGTGCACGCGCGTGTAACTGAATTTAGAATTAAAAGAAGTGCTTGATCTTTATATATTGAAATCCTCAGCGTGCAGAGCGACAGCATGAGCCAGAAGAGAAAACCATGGCCCCATGTGGTGTGAAAAAAGGAACAGCAGTTTAAGTGCTGGAAAGTTGAAAGAGAACTAACCTTCTTGTTCTCGTCGTCAAGGAAAGTGGCTGTTTTGTGCTTTTAGATTGAAGCGTAGCATATGTGCCTCGGTTTGACAAAAAGCCTCTTGAGTCAAAGCAACCCTAGTCCTGTGTGCTGATCCAAAGCGAAGGCCGTGGTAATGAGGGACGGGCTCTCAGGAAGCAGTGAGTAGATAATACTGCGTAAGTGGAGAATTCTGTGCGCTGTTTTCGCCATTCTACTTAATGCAAGTCGCAGCCACGGCGAATCGCTTGCCATACAGCTGAAATGGGCCATTAGCTATCAGGGAAAATTGTCTCTGCTACTTTTCAGCAGATGGAGCAAATATTTTACAAAGCAATTTTACATACGAAAAACATTTGTGTTACTTGGTAATGATGGCTGTTTTACATGATGTTACCTTCTATCAGAACGTACTTTTCCAGCTCATGGAAGGCAAAATTGGCACTTTTTAATTTTAAAATTTGCAGTTTAGAATTAAACGCTCCGGCATTAAATCAGGTTGCAAACTTCTGAGTAGGTGGGGTAGTCTGTGTTTTAGTTGTGATAAGCCTTTCAAATCGCTTTGTTCAGCGGGCAGATCGTGGTTCTGGTCAGCACATACCTGTACAGATTAGGAAAAATGTCGGTTCTGTTCCGTTTGCAGAACAGAAAATAATTACGTGCATTTGGACTGCAGTTCAAAGGACCTCTCTAATATTGCCGTGTTTGCCGGTGTTGATGAGATCACGAGGATAAGCTGGGCTGCAGCAGTTCACATCAAGGCAGCTGGAATAAGTTATCACGGCTCCACTGCTCACAGTGTAAAGGATGTGCTGTATAAATGGTGTGAATTGTCATAGCGCCGTTGGAGTGGCATAAATTGCCGTAGCTTCATTGACTTCAACAAAGATCGGGCACTTTGTATTGCTGAGGATCTGTCATTTTGTTCTTCTCTGGCCCAGTCAGCTTTACTTATTTGGAGTCACTTTCTTCACTCTATTTGCTTGCAAGGTCTAAATAATTTCCTTTCCATCTGATTTTTAGCTAAAAAGCCCCTGGTTTTTCCCATACATTCTGCTCCGCAGCCTCTTTTTGTCCCTAGGTCTTTCTTCCTAGGTCTAACTTTATTTCTCCTTTCTGTTTGTTTACTTATCTTCTCAACAGGCTTTTCTTTGTTGACTGATCTTTCTCGAGAAGATTTCCAATCGGTGCCTTCAACATATGCCACATTTGGTCCTATTTCTTTGTTGCAACTGCTACTCTAAAAAAGCCTTTTAAAATTCAGCACGCAGAAGGGTGAGAAATTATTTTGTGTTTAGAGGGAAAAAGGTGTCAATTTTTCATGCTTACTCATCATTATAAAAAGGTGCAAAACATATGGACAGATTTAAAGGTTTCCAAACGATGTAAACAGTCCTGGGCTGCTTGTGTTTTGCTGGTGCTAAGAAACAGCAGCTGAAAAATTCAAACAAACGCTCCTTGTTTGCACTGAGCCTACGATTCTGAATTGTTTGGGGCCACATCAAGAAATAAAACATCGGTAAGCTCTGCTGGAGATACCGTCCCATTTAAATGAAATTAGCCTGCAGAGCGCTGATCCTTTTAAAAGGTTTGCCTTCGTGAGGGAATGTTGGATCTGGGCTGGTATTTGCCTACTAAAACTCCCTATAATCAGGATTATTGCCTTTTTAGAGCTTACTGTTGCAAAAAAACCCCTTCAGCTGGAACTCCAGGTGCTGATCCATGTGAAGTGGCTGCCTGCCTCCCTTCTGTGAACACCTTGATTATCCAGGCATGCCTTGTTAAAAGCACTGCTACAATGGGTTTGATCTTGCCAGAACATCTCTCAGATTTCCTTGGATTTGTTATTTCTGTAAAAACAAACAAACAAAAAAACAACAAAAAAAAAAACAGTGATGTGGCTGGTTTGGATGCATGCACCCTTTGCAGTCAGCTTGTCCTGATGGAGCTCGCAGCTGCAGAGTGCTGCCGTGCTGGGGCCATGGGCACACATGTGGCCCTGCAGCTCATCCTCAGCTGGTGACCCTTTCAGTGCTGTTTGACCTCACTGACGCAAGCAGCACTGAGGCTGGTGAGGAAGGACAGCGAGAGTCTTGCCTAAGGTCCATCACCTGGGCAGGCAGTAGTGGCATATGATGTTCCTGTATGTACAGACGAGGTGGATGGACTCTGTCTTGCCAGCAGTCTCCATTCATGAACCGGTAAAGTTCATTGCACAACACCCAAAGGCATCTGGGCTCAGGGATGAGACCCAGTGTGACAGAGGTATTGCTGAACACTGACAGTGCAAACCAATGTGTCAGTCAGCAGCTCGTGTCGTTCATCATGGCTCAGATCCTCTCTCCAAGGCTGTATTTCTTTTCAGTGTGCAACACACCACCTGATCTTGCGACTTCTTGGTTTAGTGGTATTTCAACAAGAATACGACACAAGACAAGGCCAACTGATATTTGCTCACTTTTCTGTGGCATTAGTCAGCCAAGGCATCGAACCCCTAAATTTCTTGTTCCAGATTTGTTTTGTAAGGAAACTATCAGTGTAAGACCCGAATCTGGGTACATTTTGAGCTTGGGTCTTGCTCTTTATGTGGTCCTTTGTCTTTGCTGTCAATCTATGTATAATTCGTATATAGGTATACTGATTTAAGCCATTCATAAACATTTTTCTCTGAGGTATTTAAATATTTGTTTGCAGTGTGTGATAGGAGCCCACGTAGATCACCATCAGTTCCTCGCTGAGGGCACAGGAACCATCCCCCTTTTTGTGGCTGGACAGCCCATAAAAACTCTCTTTCCAAAGTCTCACGGGCAGACTGTGCCCAGGAACAAGATGTATCTAGGTCTGCTATACGTGGAGTCTGTACCCGCATTATTGGCACATCCTCCCCATTCTGTTAGATAAATCACAGCAAGATGATTATCAGTTTGTATTTTTGGTGTTTCACGACAAAGCCAATCTCTTTAAATTCACTGATGTGTACAAAGAGAATGCTTCTTTTTTTTTTCAATTCCTGCATGTTAGCCATAAGGTTTTATCACGTTCCTCTGGAGCTCCTGATAGCACGACTGTGGCATAGGACAGTGCCAAGATCAGAGGACAGTTGGTCACCTTCTGAAGCACGGGATGCTGGAGAAAGAGGATGTAAAATAGAAGCAAAGAGACCCAGGGGAAGCAGGAGAATGCTTATGAAGCAGCAAGGAAAGGAGCCCGAAGCAATAGAGTCAGGGTCCTTGCACTTTATATGCTTGTGTACTTCTGGGACGGTTTTGAGCAGTAAAGCAATACTGTTAGTTTCTGTATTTAATGGGGTTGGTTGGTTTGTGTGATTACATAGCAAAGGACTTGATACTAGGAAAAAGCTAGTTTATCACCTGTAGTATGACTGATCAAATTCTACTGTAGATTAAGGCTCAAATTTACTTCTGAATTTATGTTACAGGCTGGAGAATGCGTTTTAAAAACTTGTGTTTAATTATTTCCCCATTTGTTTTGTTTTATTTTTTGTAACTAGAGGGTGTTTGCTCTTATTTAACAGCTTAAACATAGAGTCAGTAATACTATGTCTGGCTATGTGACTATTCCAATATGCTCAGTTTCAAAATATAAACAGTGTAGAAGTTATTGACTGCTGATATTGATCACAAAGCAGTTACCAAGTGCTTAGCATTTTCAGTTGCCAGATCAAATTATTGATATAAATTATAATGAAATAGATGCTACACTGAAGGCAGGGGGTGGAACTGTCTTTCAGAGAAGAACAATTTGCAATAGGAGGGAAGAGGAGTAAGTAGGAAAATTAAAAAAAGGCTTCCTGACTGTGGGTAAACAGTAACCACTTTTTTTTTTTTTTTTTTGCCTGTTGGAGGCCTGGTTTTTAATCACCCCACAAGCAGTTTTCATTTCTGTAGTAAAATTGCTTGTGGTTCTATTTAATTTGTTTCTGCAGGAGCCAGCTTTGGTGAAGATCTCCCAGGAGCTGCCGGGCCTTTTAGCACAGCACGTACAGCCAGTCAATGAGAAACGATTCCCTACATGGGAAAAATTCCTCCAAACATTTCTTAGTCAAGGTAAATAAGACTGCAAAGTCGCTGTTAAGTGTTACAAGGAGTAATTATACCATATTGTATGCCATATTCTTGTTAATCTTGGGCTCATTTAATTATTTATCTCCTTTTATTTCTCCATTGCGCTTCGAATGTTCATTTGCGAATGAATTGTAGGCGACAATTCTATCAGCCCTATGTCTGATTGAAGAATTTAACCTATATTAATCCTGGAATACCTTGTGACTCAATAAGAATCAGCTTCTTACTCGTGAGTTAGTTCCAGTCTGAGCACTGGAAGTTGTGTTTGTGTGGAATGGAGAGCACATCAGTGCTTCCTGCGTTAACTCTGTCCCAGCACCTTTGCAGTATCCAACCGATGAGGAGCTCAGAAGGGAGCACAGGTCTGTCCATTTCAGGCAGAGCGAACAGAACTATTGCTTGGGCTCTGCAGGTGTGCACGGAGGCATGTCAGCATCCTATGTTAACGTGGTTTTGTGCCTATAATATTATGCCAAATTTTAGACTGCAGAAATGCAGTGTTTGTGTTTGGGGTGGTAAGGTTCTGTGGTAATTCTGCCACTGTTTTGTATATCGTGGAAATACATGTTTTGTACATCTCTTTATCTGTGGAAGAGACAAGGGTGAGGCCAAACAGAACCAATTAACATGAACAATAGCAGTTTTCATCACATATGATTTGTCCCGAGTTTGTGGCATTGCACTCAGTAATGGCAAATCCGGAACGCCAGGCCAGTTTCTGTGATATTCCTACGGACAACCATGCTAGAAGTTGTTGGCTTTTCTACACACCAAGTTCCTCATGAGATTCATGAGGATGAATACTGAAAGGCAGACGGTGTATCTCAGACCACTGAATGGATGGCAGTCTCCAAGATTACTTCCTAGCAGGAGACATTGCTCACCAAAGGTCCCAACAGTGTCATTTCACTGCTTTTCCAGCTGTGCTGTCAGACAGCCCAAAGTTCACTCCCATTACCCAGGAGCGTATTCGTCCCGTCAGAAACGTGATATAGTTCAAGTTTGGAACTGCTGCAAGGGATCTGCAGATCAAAAGCCACTGGCTGAACTGTTCGGTGCTGCCGGAGATCTTTCTCTTCTAAGAGATTCATGGGTCCTAGCTATGCTGCTCCCATTACATTTATTTACTTGCTGTATCTCCATAGCAGTCCACCCTGCAATGTCTGAGCACAATAGGAGCTGGATGGTTCCATTCTGTGCACTCTGAAGAGCATCACATGTGAATTTGATTACTAGCTTAACTGCTAATTCATTTCTTACTAGGTGGTGTGATAGAAGCCTTCCCGCTCTCAGAAAATGTCACAAACCTTACAGTGGATATGCTGATAGAGCCAACGGGTGAGATAAGAGTAGTGTCGTCAGGAGACCAGCTCCATGCTGACGGACCTCTGCGATCATCTGGTACCACCATTCCGCAGTGTTCCGTTGATCCAGCAGTTCTTAATTCACTCTGCCTAAAAATTGGAGAAGCCTGTAAATCTAAAGGAGTGCTTGGTTACTTCTCAGTTGATTTTGTGACTTTCATCCATCCACAAACAATGGAGCAGCAGGTGAGTGAATCAGATGTGGTATGTCATCATGTCCCTCTGAGGCTGAGAAATGTCTGCTTTCCTACTTGATTCCAAGCAGTTGTCCAGAAAAAGCTCTGCCCTTCTGAACACTTTATTTCTGAGCAGTGAGGCACGTGGAGGTGTGTAAAATAACCACAGAGCCCGTGGTTATTTTAACAGTAACTTAAAATGTAGAGCCAATCTGCTCATTGGGTCTGAGGAGCCTTTTAAATTTGTTTGAGGAGAAACAGCCCAACAAAGCCTGAAGTGTGTCTTGCAAAGCTGAATGATAAGAAAGTAATATTTGTATTTCTTCCAGTGAGTGTGTTTTCCAAAAATAATGCAGGATGAAGTTAAGTTGATAATGAATGGCTAAGAGCACACAGAGTACTTTAGTTTCAAAATGTTCCAAATCTCTTCTATTTTGCTCTGCAAAAAAGTGACTGTAGAGATTGCACTTATTGAACAAGCCCGTGTCGCTGTAAGAACACAGTGCAGTTTGAGGATGAATCTAAAGAAGAAATGATACTGACAGTTCCTTCTGGCAAATAGGATGGTGGTGGCAGGGCTTCCACCCATGCTGCACAGGCTCTGAGCAGTTTTATCTTCAGCCCTGTGAAGCTCTGAAGTTTCTGTGCGCACAGTATCAGGAGCAGCACGAGGTGTCATTGCAGCCCGAGGTCGCGCACCGCTTTCTGCTGCAGTGCAAATGTGTGTGCAGTTAGTAATTAGTTTGCTTGAGAGTATTTCAGAATATGTTTGTAGAAGATCAGCAAATCCAGGTACTGTGTGGTCTTTGGAAAGGCACTTTTCTGGTAGCGTCTGACAGCAAGTCATGGTTTCTTCAGTTCTGAAAGCTTCACACCGTGGGCATGTGTTGGACCGATGTGGGAAGAGATGGGTTTTGAGGGGTATGGAATGAATATAGAAAGGAAAATGCTACTGGGAAAGCAGTGTAGTTTTGGAGTGGTGAACGATGTGACGTAAAACAGACATAACTAAGCAAAACGGAAGGGATGAAATTAATGCTTTCTCGTGGAATCCTGCCCAGGAGAGCGTTCTGTGCGGATGAGTAATGCAGCCTTTAAATGGCAGAATCAGAACCATTCAAGTGACCCTTGTACTTTCCTGCCAGCATTTACAGACCCATCAGCAAACTTCACAGTCAGCTGTATCAGAACTTTTGACTACATAAGAAATTATGTAATAAATCAAGACAGCAGAAGGGCATTGACTCCAGAATCTGCTGCTGCTTGCGCTGGATGGCAGGGAAGCAGAGGAATGGTGGCCGCTGTCCCAGCACACTCTGCTTTCAGTGTCAAGGAACAAATAGGTAACAGATTTCAAGAAATAATTGTAGAATCATCACGCTTGGAAAACACCTCTAAGATCATCAAGTCTGATTGTATTGTAACCTCTGGCACCAATGCTGATGATCAGTTTTGATCACAGTTTGTACAAAGTATTTATTTGCATGTTTCTATGCTACAGTAACCTGGCATTTCTTTTAAGGTCAGACTTCCTTGTCATAATGTGATCTATTAAGTTCTGTCACAAGTTAGATGCTGGGAAAAGCAAATAAAGGGCACTTCTGAGTACTTCAAGTGGTTTTGTTTTTAAATAGAATGAGCTTAAGAACAGGAGCCAGGTTTCCCACAGATTCATACCTTAAATTAAGCTCCCACATGTTCTCCAGCTGAGGTCCCCCCACAGCCTTTCCCACTGCAATCTCACCAGTCAGGTCTTTTTCCTCTACACAGCTGCCTGTTTTTGGAATCTCATGGGAGATTTATGTGTTTCAAATTTTTATTTTCAAATGTGGTTGGTACTGGCCAAAAGGGTCGAATATTAAGACAGATGTGCAAACGTAAAGCATCATGCCAGACTAAAAGTAAAGAGAGGTCTGGGTGAGGAGGCTGAGCTTTCAGCATTTGGGTAGTGGCCTTATGTTTGAAGAGTAAAGAAAGTGTTTACTGTTGGTGATGGATAGTGGTGTTTACAAATTCAGAATCAGCATTTGCACACAGATGCAAATTTAAGATCTCTGCATCAAGTCTCAATTACCTATTGTATTGCCAAGGCATCTCCTTGGTTTTTAGGTCTTCTAATATTGTTTGTGCACCTCACCTCCTTATCTGAGCAAGTTTGCCGTCTTCTACCATCTTCAGTTAGAACCTTTTGCTGTCAGAAAACCTGTTTAACTGTGAAAGGGAACATGCCTCTTCTTCATGGGGTAAGCAGAGCAGTATGGTGAACTTTCAGAAGATGGAGTGTCTGTTTGCACTCAGATCCGTGTGGGTGTCTGTTTCTCCTGGATGTCTGAAAATCACAGCTTGTATGGTGTGAGAAAGAGCTTGTATTTAAAACCCAAGAGTTAGCATATGGTATCCACTGGCAAAAGCTGGCTCTTTGGCAGTGCTCTGATAACTGTAGTCCATTTTAAGCATGGAGAAGGCTTAAAATGGGGCTTTTGGTAACTGATTCCGCTGTAGAGTGACTGGGGTAAACCAGAGAAGCAGAATGATGTTAGCTTTGAAATACAGGTTGCAGTAACGCCTGAATCCCAAAATATATTTACACAGGGACTGTAATTAGAACTGTGGATGAGCGATAATGGATAACCTCCATGTAAAGTTGCTGTATAAAAGTCAGTAGGTGACATCCCCACCCACTGGAGTCAGTGGGAGTTTTGCCAATTGCTTTGCTCAAGCTAGGAGTTCACCAAAATGCAGAAATGCTTCCTGAATTACTGAAGTCGTGACATTTCCTGGCATGAACAAGGACGTATTAAATCAGTCAATGTTTATTGTGGTCTGTTACTATTCCTTTCTGTTCTGCCTTGGCTTTCTTCCCTTGTTTCCGATTGATTCTACCTTAATATTTCCTGTTTGTCAGCATGTACCACAACTTTAACATTATTTAAGCACAGGTTTTTAAATTTAACTAGTTACAGAGGCAATTAATGATGCCATCTGTCTTGTGAGAGAGAGATTACACAAAAGATTGTGCTCCTGAAAGCACTATTTTTTTGGCAAACAAGAAATCCTATTAGACTCTCAGAACATTTGCTCACTAATTTCAGAAGTGCCCATTTTAATGCAGTAGCTGAAAGGCTCAGATACATTTCCTGGAAGTGCAGTGTACTTAGGCATTCCTTCAAAGTTACATTATATGGAAAATATCAACTGATACACGTTATTTTCAGTAAAGCTAAAAATTAAATATATCATTGAACATCTGTTACCAGTACAGTCTGAGTATTTAAACACTTGGAAATCCCTGAATCCTTCATAAAGTTACATGCCACATAAATACAGCTCTTTAAGGAATGAGAAGGGCCAAATAAGTGAAACCATCTTTCTGCCCTTGCGGACTGAGCAGCTGTACACTGCAGAACCTGTCCCAAACGTGTTCACCCTGCATGCTCCCACACAGGGGACTCTGGAGCAGAAGGCAGACTGGCATGTATTTATGTATTTGAGTTTCAGGCTCTTCGCTCAGAAAGTCCTTAAAAATCTATATGCCATATAGCATAACATCCATTTCACAGAGTAGGACTGCTTGCATGCACAGACTTACTTACATCCACAGATCTGTGGGCAGATAATTTGGAGAAGTGTGCTCTTAAGTCACCTTTTGTATCAGTCTGATGATTACACAGCCCCACACCTTTTGCAGCAATAGCAGAAGAGCACCGAGTTACGTTGCTTACCAAGGAGCAAAGGAATAGCACTGTCCCAGATGCCCACAAAAGAGGAGTCTTGAAAGCACACTTCGAAGTGGGAGTGACTCCAGTAAAACTGGGGAAGATGATCTCGTGGGATTCTGTTAGAGTCTTGCACTGAGCAGGGCAGGGTTTAGGGCCGCTGTTTGGGCCCGGGGGCTGATGAAGCTCTCGGGCAGCACTACTCCATCCCGGCAGCAGCCACCAGATGGCGGCCGCTTCGGATCCTGCCCGTCCCCGCTGCTGCACTGAGCGACCGTAGTGTGGATTAGGAAAGTCGCTAAAGGAGCTGTGTTTTCAGCACCCCAGTAGAGTAATTATTTTACTAATTAACATTTTTACAATGTCCTTCAACCACTTCTTTAAAAATACCAGGTGTGCTTTATCTAAAACCGCTTTTGAGACCTAAAATCTTAACCCTTCCTCTCTAATTTTTTCTTTTGGATCCTAAGTCAGTATAAAAACACGAATCTGGTTACCTCTGAACTCTCATTTGTTTGAAAAATCAAGTACCAGTTCTGGACTTCGCAAGTGAGCCCTGTTTCAGTTTGATTTCTGAGCACGCAGGTGTCCCCACATCTCAAGTTAGAGCTGTGTAAGTTATTCTAATTTGCCATGCAGTCTGATGAGGATGCCCTTACTGTATATCCTGAAATACGAAGGATAGACCCGAGTGTTAGATATTTGTTAAGTTGTAAGACTGCGTCGCTGTTTTAGCTTTACTCACACTCGACCCTTGCTCAGGCCTTCTACTAATGGCTCCGGATTTCCTGGAGGAGATGATAATTCAGCTGGTTATTAACTGCCTGACCTCCGAGACACTGCTTTCTAAACTGTGGAGATATATTCATAAAACAACAAACCAAGAGGCAACAACCCCCCGCTCCGATTTTCAAGGTGTCCTGGACGCTTCTGGCACTTGCTTTGTGTTACTTTGAAGAAAAACTGTGCTGAAATGCAGTAGGTGGTATTAGAGTTGAACCCAGACAAACTTCCTGCCTGCTCAAAGAGCAGCCCAAAGCACTTCTGCTATGTCTGTTCCGCCTGCGCTGGCTCTGTGGAGCTGCTGGACTGCTTTGAAAACTACATGCCCCAAAGATGGAGATGCTGATGTTTCTAAGAAATGGTTTTAGTTGGTTTTTGCACGTCCCTGGTAGCAGACTGTTCAGCTGTTACAGATAGCAGTGTCTCATCCTACTTGTTTCCCAGCATTGCTCTGTCCTACCCCTACTCAAACATGAGAGGTTTTCCTCATTTCATCTCCTCATCTGCTGCTGATGGCAGCTCTGGCCATCCTGATTTAGCTTAATGTTCTGCGTGCCAAAGAGCACTTGCAAAGCAGTGGGTATATGTGATTTTGGCATGAGGCTGGTAACTTCTTCACAGAAAGTGAGAAGTCATGAGCTATGGAGTCCACCTAATTAGAATCCTTCAGACACGGATATAAAGGATTCTGGTGCGTTTCTCTTTGTTTATTACAATTAATTTTAGGTCATTACACTCAAGGGACACCTGCTAACTTCAATATGGCCAACAGGTGCTTAGTATGATAAAATGAGCTAGCCCTTTCCATTTAGGAATGCGTATTGATCTATTATTGGTGAAAGATGCCAGACCGATAGAGCCAGCAAACAGATGTCCACTGCTAGTTCCAGAGTAGGAGCACTATAAAGCAGCTGTATAGCTCTTGTCTTCACCCGGCTCCACCAGCCAGACTCAGGTCTTCCATCCTGGCTCGAGACTACCAGAAGCACTGCCTGTTATTAATTGCTGTAATTTTGCAAAGAGCACTTATGACCTTCAGGAACTGGAGAGGGACTTAGGAATTGTTCCATTGAAAAATCTGATCAGCTAGCTACTAATGATCTGGCTTGCATTTAAACTAATAAAATGGAAAAAAATTATCTTGTTCCAATCTCATGAACATAAATTTGCCCAGGTGCTTCCATGTCTTACACGTTTTTGTAGCAGTACAACAGCAGTTTGGAGGGTACTTCTGGATTTCCATGGCAAAAGGGAATCCCCTGCTAGGAAAAAGCTGGAATCTCGTGCCATCTGATCCTCCTTTCTTTCTTTCTGCATTAGGGATGGTCTGGGACATATCCAGGACAGAAAGGGCCATGGCTACGATTCAGTGTTCTGTGATACAACTGAGCCAGCAAAAGAATCCTTGGGGGTGATCCCAGCTGGCACACGTTAATGACCATTTGGCTGCTTTAACTTGCATTAGGGGTGGTTCAGCCTCAGGCTCAGGCCAGAAATGAGAGGAGGTGGACAGGTGGGTTGTAGCCATGTTTGCCTTCTTCCCCCTCATGCTCAGGGCTGTGGAGATCTAACCCTGCATTTAAGAAAGCAAAACGTGCAATGACATCATCATAAAATGCACCTATGACTGATCATAGAACCATAGAAGGGCTTGGGTTGGGTGCTGAAGTAGGTATTAATAGCTGTCCTCCTGTACAATGTTGAAGGAGAGAATCGGGGGGGATGGGGGGGGGAGGGTAAGGGCATCTCCCTTCATTTCACATTAGGGCCACCAGTCCACTCTTGATGTGAGCCATTCATTTTGCAGGTAAAGGTATGAGGCTGAGATGTCCATCTCCAGGTACTTGATGCACAACACGAGACTTGTTGAATAACTTTTGCAGAACATGCTATCCCATGTTCTGTGTGGATGGTCTGAATCTGCCAGGGTGTAATGAATTTGTCACGTGATAACAGCTGCTTATGCTTGCTATATCTGCCCAGTGCATTCTCTGTGCATTGTTATAACACAAGCTTTGTTCTCACCCATGCGCTGTGGTTGCACTTTATCTTTGCTTCTGTGCTTTTCCATTTCAGCCAAATTACAGTCCACTTTCAGTCTAATTTGTCTTCTGCAGCTCTGTTTGCATGTGAACAAAGTGTCCAGGTAGTGCTGCCATTGACTCTGAGCCTGGGAAGCACAGGTGTGGTATCAGGTCTGGATGCAGAGTGGCTAGCTCATTTTTCTCTGTGCTGACAAGCAGCCCTTGGATAGCAATAGTCCCTGCTCTCCTCACGTAGCCTGGCTAACTCTTCTGAGAGCCAAACTTTAACCAAGAACGCAAAACCCAACTCAAACAAGGTTCAAGGCACATCTGCTACTACAGATCTGTTGATAATATTTATGGAAATGAATGTAAGGCGTTCACTGTACTGCATAGTTTATAATTACCACTTAGCTCATTGAAAATGTTAGCACATACTGGAAAAGTACAAATTGACAGGAAAGTTCCTTCCTGTCTTGCAGAAGTGATGCTAAATAATAAATTATTGAAGAAAATTAAGCACTATAATTGGTGAACATTCCCCTTTTACTAAGTAAAGCCAGCTATTAGCATCCAATTTGCATTTTATACCATGTAGCAGGAAATATTTAAGTTGACAAATAGGATATTTAATACAGCACCAGATACTTGGCAGTTAGTTATTAACAACTGTTACTGATGTGATTTATTCACCATTATAAAAAGGGCATTACTATGTGAGTATGATTCAGAAATTAACTCCAGTTTACCGAGAGGCCTTGACTGCCTGACCTCTTAATATTCTTATAATGATGCCATTTAACATTCAGAGGCTTATTCAAGTCATTCACTGCTAGATTTGTTTTAAAAGGGTCCACTGTAGGGCAGATATCTGTGTGCGTTAACAGTTCTCATTGGCATAGTAGGCACGATCATTTTTTAAAAGGGAAAAACTCGTGAGTAAATCCATGCTCAGGCTGTTGGGGCAGAGTGTCACAGACTGAACCCATGGTGCTCCATTCTCCTCCTCCCCACTGATCTCGCAGGCTCCTACAGGCTTTAACGCTCTGAAATGGTTCTCGGGGGTTCCGTGACATTTCTACCATTGCCTGCAAGTGCGTCCTGCACGTGGTTGGGGTGGGCTTCTTTCCCATCTATCTATACTACCCCCAGGCTCCGATAAACCCAAGGGGCAGCAGGTGCTACCCACTTGGCAAGGGACTTCCAAACCCATCCCATGCTATTTTGTCACAGGTTCTTGCACTGAGAATCGATCATTACTAGCACAGTCTTGCAGATGCTTGGTGCATCCTGACAGACCACAGCATGGCTGAAGTCAGAGGCAGCTCTGGGTCCGTGTGCTCCAAGCCCTGCTCCAGCAGGGACACCCGCAGCAGGGTGCCCAGCCCCTTCCCAGGATGCCTGGGAAGATCTCCAAGGAGCAGAGCCCACAAGCTCTGCTGTGTGCAATCAGGCAGGATGGATGTGCCTGTGTTTGGGGTACTCCGACACAGATTCCACTCTTCTCTACTCCTGTTACTCAGTTTAGCTTTGCCTTGTAGAACTTCCCTTTTTCTATCTAAGAATACCTATTTGTTTGACTTTATTTAACCTTAATTATTCTTCAGTTGAAAATCCAGGTGTGATGTTTAGTGTTTAGATAATTACCTATTTAACGTGTTGCAGGTTTCACAGCTGTTGAGTTCATCTATTTACTTTCTCTAATCCTTGCTAAAATCTTGGCAGCACAGGTAGCTGCCGGCCCTTTACTCTTTCAATTCTCGCCAAGGACTTATTTCTGAAGTTACTTGGGAGTTCTGACTGTTCCAGTTTGGAAGTGGTTTACTGGGGACAGCGATGCCCCAGCACAAGGGAACCCTGTGTATGCATTTCCAGCACGTGCGTAGGAATAGATGACAATTGCTGAATCTCACCTTTCTTGTTCTTTTTTAAGTGCACCTGTTTGTGTTCGATTAGGTGTGGGCAACAGACCTCGACCTTTGCTATAGTGACCAGCTGGCCTTGACTCAGCTCGTGTTGTATGTGACAGATGGAAACCTGGATTGTTGCTCTGGCCTCTTTGAAGTACCTCTTGGTTCGAGGAGAACGAAAAGCCACCGCACTCAGCACAAGGACACAAAAATGGTACGCAGTGGTCTGTTCACAAATAAAGTTATTAATACCAGTTACTGAAACACAAAAAATCCACCCCAGATGGCTGCTCTGATGGAGCTGAGTAACAAAACTGCTGCTTTTAGATTTTAGAAAGCTAATAAAATAAGTGGGATGCTGTCACATTAGAAATTAAGATAAAGGTTCTGAATGCCTATGGGTAGTTGATTATTTATCCTTTGCACTCAATAACATTGATTATTTTATAGCAAATAACTTCTGAATAAATATCTTTCAAGTTGTTAAAAACAACTCTGGTAGTTTCTAAGTTGCAAGAAAAAGGGAGGACGTGAAAGCACTGCTCTATAGGAGTGACTTAAAAGCAGTCAAGAGGAAATCTGAGCTTTCAGTCCACACACTGTGATCTGCAATCAGAATTCAGCACTGGAGTTCTACCCCAGCTTTGTATTTTCATGCACAGAACTGTGTGCAACAATCAGGGCTACATCTACAGAAAGATCCAGACACATAAATCCCTCCAGGCTCTCACTCGTGTTAAACCCAAATGTTGGTTCTCAGGACCTTCACCCAGTTCTGCACAGCACTGGAGCCACCTAAGCATTCACTATTAATTATGGACACAGCTATCTGAACAGGAAGAAAAGCCCTTAGCACCCTGAGCTCCCTACGCAGGAATATGTGGTTGTATTCTCCATTTCATGCTCTCATTGGACCAGTGATGAAGCCCAAGGGGGAGAAGGCAACAGTTTGCAGGCAGCAGGACAGCCAAGCCCTGCGGTCTCCCTTGCTTGATCTTGCTGCTCTCTGTTGCCAGGTGAGACTCATCCACACTCAGTGCCACACGTTGTGCTGCACACAGTGCCCAGGTGCTGGGGGTCATAGGCTTTGCTGTGGTAGCCAGGCAGTTCAGAAGCAGGTACTGGAATGCAGGGTGCTTGCTGCTTCTTGTCAGTCTCACCTTTAACCTCTCTGAGCACTCTGAGTTGTGTCCACAGTAGTGCCTTACAGGAATGTGAGTTTCCAGAGATATTTGTATATTACTTTGAAACCCTAGGGCACCCTGTCGTGGGTGCTAACACAACTATCCTTTATTATGGTGACCTGTTACATTAAAATGTTGTTACTGGTGCAGGACTTAATAAGACTGTCCCTCTAAAAGGGAAGAAAGAGCTTTAGGAAAGTCAGAGATTAAGAAGTGTATGGATATAGGTGTAGGTAAGAAAGACAGATGCTGTTTTTACACACTTTGAGGAGTCAGAGCTCCCGTTTTTCTGACACAGAGGAGGAATATAGCGCCATTCCAAAAATGTCATGGATCTGTAATTCAGAGGTTAATGAGCTCTTGATCTATTGTTCTTGTCGAGCAACCACTTGTAGTTGGAGAGAAGTAAATTAGATACGATTAGTCCCAGTAGTACAAGTTTAGAAATGAAAAGTAATCAAGTAGCAACTTTTTTTAATTAAAATTCTGTCAGAATTAACATAAATTGTCACTGCATTCTTTATTTTCCTCCTCTCTTTACTTTTGAGGTTTTTATCTCCGTAAGAGTTAACTACAAAAAAGTGCTCTCTCTGAAAAAGCATCTTTAGGGAAAAAACAAACCAAGAGACAAATGCTTCTACAGCACATGATCTGTAATGAATGATTAAGTAAAACACTTTGTGTAAAATTATGATGTTAATAATGATCCTGTCCCTTTTAATTTATTATATATTCTCCATCCTAGTAGGTTTGATTTTGATAAAATGGAGCAGCAACTCAGTTTGTGTGATGATATTATTTTTAGAAATCCTTCTTTGAAAGAACAAATTTCCTAGATACTGCTGCTACTGTAATTATGTACAAAACCAATCACTCATTATAGTTAGGATACATTATCTTCTAGACAGATGAGGCTAAATAAGCAACACATTAATAATTCATACTGCAGTTCATTATGCATGTGTATGCATGCTTTGTAGCTGAAATAAGCACCTCATCAACCTGATGCCAACCCTTAAACAATAGATCTGTGTTATTGCAGCCACATTCAAGTTTACGCTTGTTAAACTGCTACTTGGATTATTTTATCAAGCATTCATTTATTTGTGGTCCCCTACTGCAGAGAACAGATTTTGGAAGCTCCTTTTTTAAGTTAATGACTTGAGCAATGGGTGTTATTAATTCTCAGAATATTATAAACATGATTAATTCTCAGGCAGAGATGTATTATATAAGGATTCCAACTATGTCAACTTAAATGAGTCACTGTCAAAACAAATATTATTTTGGAGAAAATACTGTAAATTACATGCTTCAATGTGCAGCATCCCCACACCAGAGTCCAGCATTCAAAAGAACACTACAGAAAAGCCTCGGTTTAGGAGAACATCTCTATGAAATTCTGTGCAACATTTCTATTCTCCTGGCTTAAGCACTGATAGAGCTTAAACTCAGCTGCTGTTCTGACTTTCATCCATAGCACAGACCCTGCCGGCACCAGGTGAACAGCTCCCTGCAGCCACTGAGCTTGGGCAAATACGACGTGCTCAGTCTTGAAGAAACCCACCTGAAATTTCACTAATTCTATAACTTGGTAGTTTACATCTGTGATACACAGGTTTGTGTGCAGTGTAAGGTGAGGATTTAATTTTGCTGAATGGAAATGCCTGTGTTCAACAGCTGCTGTTATGAGCAGGAATTCCTCCGAAAGGAATCAGTGACCTTAGTCCATGCTTATGTTAGTGCAACTGAGGAAAAAAACCCCTTTATTTAGATAGAAAAATCTTAGTTTCTGATATAAAATGGCATGAAAACAGAGAAACTTGTATTGTTTTCTCCAGCCTTCTCCAGGAAGCAACCGCTGTGCAGTAGCAAGCAGTCAGCTGAGGCACTCCAGCCTTTCACTCATCTACTACAGTGTTCTCCTCCAGATGTGCAAAGCTCATGGTGTTGGATTTGACCTCCAGGTATAAACAGTAAATACTACGAATCACCATATTCATTCCGCATAATTTTTGTATGTAACTTCTCATACTGTGAAACCATTTAGTAAAAGGTAAAGTTGAAATACGTGGTTGAGCCTAATGTAAAGTGTTCCACAGGAGCTAGCTCCTTGCTGTGTGTTCTGTCTAGAGTTATGTTCAAGAGGATCTGTAAGAGTACGTCAGCATTAATTTTATTTTGAATCGTTCTCACAATTATTAACGAGCTCTTAAGTCGAGTAAAAGTCTTCATTTGTTTCTGCAGAAATGACTCTAGTATTACGACCATCACCTGCTAGCTTGCTTTAGCTGGGATGAGTCTTGACAAACTGCAGGACTGAGATGCCAACTGCTTTGGCTTCTGCCTGGAAGCAGTCAAGGATGAAGGGTTACCACGTGTGTAGGTTACACAGCAGGCAGTGAGACACTGCTCTCCTGGAGGCTTCAGAGAGAACCCTGCCCTGGCTGGTTTATCTGCACAGCTCTGTGGGCAAAAAGGATTACAGCTGTCAGCCAGCAGCTGTGCGTGGGCTAAGGACAACAGCAGTGCAGAGTTTTCACGACAGCACTTGGGCTAACATGTAAATGTGTACCCATACTATAAAATACACCCTCAGAGGCAAAGAGGTCAGGTGACAAGGGAGAACAGAAGAGGGATGAAGAAATGAAAATGCAGTCTTTGCTAGGAAAGGAAGTGCTTAAGGCTTAAGAACAGAATTATACAAGGAAAATAACAACAGAGACAGGTAAGAAATTTCAGATTCTAGGGCACAGGGTTTCATTGGGAACGCAGAGTTTTACGTGTGTTCTCAGTACAAACCCTCCCCAGGAATGGCACCTGTCCACGAAGCCTCTCACAGTGCCCTGTGATAACTGCTGTCAGTGCATCATAAAAACAGAGTTTTGCTGCTGAGCAAAGAGTCACCAGTATGAGGCCCATGGTGAACCAGAGCAGCAGCTAATGAAGGTTCATGCCCTGTGTTACTCAGAACAAAATTTAAGAACAGGAAAATCTAAACTTTTTCACTGTCCAAATTAAAGCAAGTATAAAGCTTGCAGAGGTCACCTTGACTCTTGATAATGTAACAGTGGAAAGGAACAATTTTAAGGTACTTATGAACATCTCCTATTGCACTAGAACAAAAGTATTTCCTACTGAATAGACTTTGATGTGTGTATTCTGTTTAGATGAAGTTAATATGTTGTATTCTCTACTAATTAGAGCATTAATTTACTCAACTGAGCAATAATCCATTGCACAGAATTCCAAACTACCCTTTGTTAGATATGACAATCTACTTACTGTCCAATATACTTGTTACAATTACTACAGTTTCAGGAATAATTAAAGCATATTTGTCCTTCTGTTTCACAGGAGAAACAGGGAACAGTTTTTATGCTGTATGACGATAGGAAGCGATACAGATTGGGAATGATGTAAGTAAACGCAGTCAGTTACACAGACTGATAACCAGCTGGGAACACAGTTGATGTGAAAACAGAGGCACCACAGCGTGTGCTGGCTTGGGTTCTAGCAAAAGTCGTGCAGAAAACAAACAAGTGCAGTGACTTTGGTACTTTTACACCTGTGGGAGTTGGTCTGGCTCAATAACTCAGCAGAAAGCTGTCTTTCATTGGATTCATTTTCCCTGAGGCTAAAACAGAATGAGTGCACAGTCAGGTATACAGCAGATATGGGAGTTACGCAAGATGAATGCGGAGAAACCGAAGACAAAATCACTGGCAAAGTGTCCTTTATGGAGTCTGTGAATTGCTGGATTGGCCTGTTCCCGTTGGTGTGATTTCACTTTAATTGTTAGCCTTGGAAAACAGAGCCCATATGTTAGGGATACCTCATGCTACCTCAGTGCTTTCTGACTCCTTTAGGATGACACCTCAGAAGTTGCTCCCTTTGCTAAGAAACACCAGCAGCTTGGGTTGGCAGTTGTATTAACGTATTACTAAGAATACTGTCATCCATTTGCCATGCATTCTGATCCCATACTGCCTTCCACTAGCTTCCCAATGCAATCTCATTATCTTACTGTGGAATTTTCGAGGATATAATGGTTTGTTACTCCTAAAGCATCTGCGTAATCCATTGTGCTACACTGGAGAGCTATTGGCAGTTTCAGTTAGCAAACAAGGGACACTGTTCCTCAGTATGATATCCTGTTCCATGAGACAGCATGCACTGAGAGTCTGTACGTAGCACTGAGAGAGCAAAGCCTCACAAGGTAACGTTTATACTTCAGAGAAAGCTACAGCAATCTAAGAAATGCTGAAATTCCTGCTAGATGTCTTCCACAAATTGTAGGCAGAATTAACAGTTCTTCGAAACTTATCCAAGTATTTGAAGCGTTCTGGTGTCTCACTCCTAACTCAGTGACTCTTTTACTTGGAATAACTGAAACCTTACTGCTTACTGCTGCCGTTGATTAATAAAAATTATTTATTACACAAATCCTTTCTGTTGACAAGTTAAAATGGAGCCTCATCTTTCATATCTCCCTGAAGATTGCCACCTTGTGAGATTGAAAATCCTCATTAAATTCCATCACCAGACAGGCACAAATGAGAGGGCGATTGTTTTTAAGCATGTGAAGGGAATCGTTGGTAAACTCATTTGTTTGGATATCATTAACAGAACAATCGGAGAGGATCTCCAGGGGGTCCTCATGACCTTTGCTCGCAATCTCTTCATCATCCATCAAGAAATATCAGCACCTAATATGCAAGGCGAGACCAATTTTAAGGTGAGGTGTTAATTAACTAACGATCCTGGTTAATTTCTGCACAAGGGCTGAAAATACCTCATGCTGTATCATAAGCAAGTGCTAAAGCATTCCTTTCTTATTGTTCGCAGTATGTATCTGACAGTGTCTAGGTCAACATAGTAAGTCTCCCAAGGAACCTGTTAGTTAAATTTAAGTTTGAAACTTTTTCTTTGAGAAGAAGCATACTCCAGCTTGAAGTCATTTGTAATGCAGTGCTCCTGATTCTCCCTTGTAAGAAGCAAAGGAGTTACTGGCGCTGCTTCAGACAGCTCTGTCTCAGTTGTCTATTTTATCTGAAGGAAACATCATCAAGGTAGGAATTTTAAATTAGAAACAAGCTTCTCATTTTTCATTGCTCCTGAGGTTATTAACACCGATGTAAGCAGCCACAGAGCATTCCGTTTGTTACTTCACATCCTTCAACTTCTGTTCCGTTAATTTTTGCCATCATTTTTGTTCCCTGTGTTTTTCTGCTCCTTCCGTCTGCCCGCAATGCCCACCCCTGTGGCATTGGGTCTTAAGTCACAGAACAAAACTTGTCAGACTCTTTCCAGTATTTCCAGCAGACTGTGAAATGAGACTTTTAGGAAGGACAGAACTTCATCCTGTTACAGAAAACCAAAGCATGTATATTTTTTCAGTCTGAGGGAGTGAAAAGCAACCAGTGAAGAAAAGTATCAGAGGGAAATCTTCAGCGTGAGTTAACAGTGATTTATGTCTGTGAAATAAAGCACCTGTTGGCTGATCAGAAGTTGCGAGTGCGAGGAATTATATTTTCATTTCTCAAAGTTTTGTACATCCTTCATGCTGTTCTAGCAGTCTCAAAGTAACGGTAAATTTACTTGCTGCATCCTCTCCTGTGTAACACTTTTTACCTTTTGGAAGCAAGTACAACCAGCTGTGCATTTGCCTGCTAGATTTCATTATAATGTCCATTAAATAACTTGTATTCCTTGAATCTGTTACAGATGGCAATTCGGGAAATTGAAGCAATTCTAGGAGTTACAGCAGAAAACAAACTGAAATTGGAAGAAGAGCGTCTTTCAAAAGCAGATGCTCTGAAAGAATGGTTAACAGAGGATGTTTAAGTGCCTTACTCTTTATGCTTCTGGAAACGCTTTCTCATCTGTAAGAACAGGTTTGGTTTTCCTTCTGCACAGACACGTGGAAATTACCTGGGACAATACGTATCCGTGATTTTTGAATACAGTGATTACAGAAATAGTCCTTATTTCACAAAAATAAACTGTTCAGAAACAGAGAATCATAGTAAACGTCCCTGATATTCACATGGTGGGTCCTGAAGGATAATATTCAGTTATAAAACCTTTATTAATAGAATCATGGACTCTAAAGGAGAGGAGATGATCTACTCTGACACCTTTACACTGTTGCCAAGCCTACAATTTGGAAATGATCTCCTTGTATCTTCATAAGATACCTTCAAAGATAGGTTTATGAAGACACAGTCCACTGTACCCCTAGCTAATTCCCCCATTGGTGCTCTGTCCTTGTTCTTAAAACCATTGTCTCACACCTAGTCTGAATTTGTTTCACTTCAGCTTCCAGGACTGGATCTTGTTATCCTTCTGAGAAAATGAGGAACTGTTTGGTATAAAATGACACATTTCTGTGGAATGAACCTTTCTGTTCCTTGAAGCAAAAATCCCAAGTGAGATTTGGTTTGCTGACATTCCTGTCGAAGGGGTGTACCCAAACCTCGTGAAGTATTCCAGTAATTTTGCCTCTGGTGTTATAAAAGGAAAACACCATTCTGTACTTCTTATCGCTCCCCTGTGTGTATGTAGAGATACCGTACTATGCCAGTGTCTCAGAGCACCAGATCATTCCTGATTGAAAATAGTCCTGGGATCCCAAGCTCCCTTTTGAGCCTTCTGTCCTCTAAACTTCAGGCTTCCAACACAGGAGTAAGTCCTGTGTTCTTCTACCTATAAATAACACATGTCATTGCTGTCTTATCTGTAAGTTCAGCATCTCAGATTCCTCTTTAGAACCAAACGTCTTTACTGTTGTCATTCCTGTGTTCCTTTTGTTATCTGCAAGCTTTAGGAGCCGTTATTTTATGCTCAGTTTCAAATTATGAAAAATAACAGTAATAACATTGGTACAACAGTAGATTCTGAGAATCACATTTGTACTACAATTCCCAGAATACCACGACTTCTGCAGACCTCTTCATCAGACATATTCCCTACTTCAGATATTGCTGGCTTTTTCATCAGAATTATTGTGTGTTGGTATACTGAGAACAACTGCTACATTTGTACAATTACCTTTGTCCATCAGATCCATAACCTTATCCCAAAAGAAAACACATTCTAAATTATACTGCAGAAGAGCTCGTTTTTCTCCCTTGGATGCTTGTTACTGTATTGTGCATGGCAGTATGTCTGGGCTTACTCCCCAAAACACTCAGGCAAAGCCACTTTAACACAGGTTATGAACGTGAGCAAGCAATTAGAGACTGGCATTTACCTCTTCCAGTGCCTCTGCGTCTCCCGCCTATCCTTCATACACAGCCTTTCGTGTGAACATTTTTCTCTTCTTATTTAGTCACAGAAGTAATTCCTCGCAGATGGGAAGGTCTGCATAAGCACTGATCCATATTTCAACTAAATACCTAAGTGTGTTTCCGTTTAATTCTGGTTTGCTCTTGTACCTTTCTGACATCATCTGATGTTGTCTTGGTTTTTTTCTACATAAATTTTACACAGATTTTTCCAGTGTGAAATTTAGCCAGTGAACATACTTCCTAGAAGTTTTCATGGTTAGAAATGAAAACAACAGAGGTCTTTTTGGCTGTGGAAGGTACAACAGTGATCTCTCACTCGCCAAGAAATAATTTGCCAAGATAACTAGTATAATTTCTCATTTGTTCTTCCAACAAGATGAGATTTATTTGTTCTGTGCTCTTCTTTGACACGCTACAGACTAATACATTTCTCTTACCTTCTCCTCACTGCATTTACAACATATTCTCTCCTTTTTAGGGCTGAGATACTCTTCAAGGAATTTTCACCTAGCTCGATCTCCAAGCTCTGTTTAAGTCCCAGTTCAGACAATTAAGCACAAAAAAAAAGCAGCCTCGTGGGGTAGGAGGTACAGAAGAGCACATCAGTATCAGCCTGGGAGTCAGCTAGTTTCCTAAGGGTTAAGGAAAATTAAGCTTTGATTCAAGCCAGAACACCATAAGGTCTGAGAGGCTCATTAGTTCACTGGCACTTAATAGACTGCAGTGTCCTAGGAGTAAATGAAACCTGCACTTCCTTATGTCTTTGTTCTATTCTGACAAAAGAAAACTGTACCTGTTTTTGCAGAGAACAAGTGATCTGAAAGTTCCCGTGGTGAGAGAGATTTCTCAGGATGTGCAAAGTGTGAAATGTATTTCGAGGAAAAAAGTTTTTAATTACTATTAACACTTCTGAGCGTTGAGCTGATGGATGGATTGAAACTGCTTCACAGTCTCTCACGTTCAACTCCCTTGCTGCTGGTGCCAAAAATGTATTTTATTTTTTTTTTTTTAGTAATACAGCAGCTATAAACTGAAATTATCATCTTCCAAAATGAAGTCAGAAATACAGCTATGATTCTCCCATTCAGACTGTGGAATATTTACTACCACTCCCTAAAGGAATGACAGTTCTTGAACCATAGCAGAAATTTTAGCAGTATTTGAACGTGATCAAGACTGGAGCAAGTGGGAAATGTGGGGATGAAGAGATAAAAGGGGAGCCGCATATAGCTGCTCATCAGAAATCGCCAAAGCCTTCTGCAGCTAACGACAGCAGAAACCCAGGCTGGTTCCCAGCTGCAAGGTGTGGAGGAACGCCTGTGCAAGAACAGCTGGGCTGCAGAAGGCACACAGTGAAAATAAAGGCTGTGGACTCCCCCATCACGAGGCAAAGTGTGCAGAGCACCCACCTGAGTGCCTGACGTCAGCTCTGCGTGCAGGGCTGCTCCCGTCCTGCAGGCCATCCCTCTGATCTTACACACTGAAGCGCTGCGTGTCACGGCCATCGTGTATTTTGGTGGCTCCGGCTGTTGGCTTTGACAGTAACGATACCTCAGCTGCTATTTTGTATTTTGCTTGGCGATACTCCTTGATGTAGAAGCTCTGCCTCTCTGCATTGACTACACAAACCGCAGCTGGAGAGTGCACCTCTGCAGAGAGGAGGAATAGGACAGCTGGGAGATCTTGCGCGTCCCATTTCCTTTAAAAAGTCTCATCTTTAAAAATTAAGTTCAGGAGAATTCGCCACCTTTAATCACGGTTACAGTAACAAATCCCTGGCAACGTCCGATGCGAAAATGGCACTTCCAGAGCTGCCTGACCGCACCAGGATCCAGCGCAGAAACACTCAGCGGTTGGACGGGAGCTGAGGACGCCACGCAGAGACCTTAATGGCGGGGCTAAATGTGAATGGGGGACTTTGGAAAGCGCGCTCCACGCTAGTCCCAGCTTCCCCTTTACACACTGCACTGCAGGCGGTCCTTCACCGCCTCCGAGGTGAGCTCCAGCAACACCTGCTGGCTGCGCAGACACGCAGCGCACTGCGGTAAATAAACAAACAGGGCGTGTCGTCGGTGGTCAGCCATGCGTGCTCAACGCCTCGAGACTGCTGAGTGTGAGACACTGTAAGGACTGAAAGGAAAACTCGGTCGCTCTTCTGCACCACCTCCCCCGAGCGGAGCGCCCGGCGCTTCCAACCAGGCTGCCATCGAGGCAGCGCGGACCGCCGCTCCCTCACACACCGCCCCTCAGCGCCTCTTCCCGCCCAACGCCGGAGCGCCGCGCGCCGTCGGCGCACGCGCGGGAAGCGCGCCCGCCCCGCGCACGCGCATCGCGCCGGCCCGCCGGAGGGAGGGGGCGGGGTGGGATGCGGGCGCTCGGGCGGCTGCATGAGGCGGCCGTGGGGCTGCTGCTGCTGCTGCGGGGGGGAGCGGCGTCGGCGCGGCCCGACGCCTCGGAGGTGCTGAGCCAGCACCTGCGGCAGCGCGGCCTGCCCCACTGGACGTCGTACTGCGTCAAGTACAGCGCGGTGCGCAACGACCAGTTCGGCCTGTCGCACTTCAACTGGCGCGTGGACGGCGCCAACTACCACGTCCTGCGCACCGGCTGCTTCCCCTTCGTCAAATACCACTGCTCCCGGGCCGCCCCGCAGGACCTGGCGCTGCAGAACGCCGCCTTCACCGCCCTCAAAGCGCTCAACGCCGGTGAGTGCGGCGCGCCCCCGACCCCGCGGCGCGCCCCCGACCCGCCGCCCCCTCATGAGGTGACCGCGGCCCCGGCGCCGCCCGCCGCTCCCGTCGCGTGTGGCGGCGGCCGCTCGTCCCGCAGGCGCGGTGCGTTTCTCGGGAGGAGCCGGCGCTGGTAACCGCGGGCTGATGGTGCTGGAAGCAGCCGAGCTGCCCGCAGCTGTAAATAAAGCTGGGTCGGTACTGATCAGTATTTAGGAGTGATGCTTCCTGTGCGTCAGAGCTCGCCTAGGGGTGCGGTGCTGCCAGCGTTCAAGACGCTATCTTCATCAGTTCCTTGTTTTCGTGTTTCGCTTAGGAAGAAATTCTCCTTCACTTTGCATGCCCTCTGTAATTTCCCGCTCCTCATCTCACCTTTCCACCGGACTTAGTGAGAAAGCAGCGCTGATTTTTTTTTTTTTTATTTTTTTTCCTGTTATAACTTTTGGTCTGATTTCGTTCCCCCCCCCCCCCCCCCCCCAGGCTCAGGGCTTTCTCTTTCTTGCGGCTGCCATGTGTGTGCCATCCCCAAACGATGGGCGGGCACGACTGCAGTGTCAGCCCATCTCCAGTGAGAATCTAGTTCAGGCATTTTAGGTAACTCGAAGTGCGTTAAATTCTGCGCTCTGTGTCTTGCTGAACTCGAGGCCTAAATCCATCTCCGTTTTTTTTTATCCTATATTAGGTGCAATATCATTGTCTGTAGCAGGTGGCAATTCAGCAGTGTTGAAAATGACGGTGCTTTTTGTTGCTGTGACTGCTGATCTCGTTTTTCCCCAAAGCACTTCTCACTGATCTGTGTAGTCAGCACCGATTCTTCCTCCTGCTTCTATCTCCCCTCGTACATAGTGAAACCGAGCTGATATCTGGCTGGATGTCTTTGTGGATACGCGTTTGGATTTTGTATTAAATCAGAGGAAAGCAGGCTTTGTGCACAGTCACGTTTCGCTGCTTCCATCCCATTTCCTTCTGTTGTGTACCGCTGCTTTCTGATCCTTGCTTGTGTCATCCACAAGGAGCATGGTACGCACTGACATCCACCTGTAAGCGTTAACGTAAGGACAGAATATCATTAGGACAGCTTTACAGGAATGCTTTTCCTCTGTTTAATATCCGAACCGTTATTCTTTACTGTTAATCATCAGGTTTAATTTTCCTGGCTCGCTGTCTTTGTACGTAACGTGTTTTTGTCTTTCCATAGGCATCCCAACCTTACTGTATGGAATTGGCTCCTGGTTCTTTGCCAGTGTCACAGAGACTGTTCACACCAGTCATGGCCCGGTTACTATTTATTTTCTAAATAAAGAAGATGAAGGTGCGATGTACTGAAGTGGTGCCCTCCAGTACTGTCAGTTGGTGGGTTCCTGTGTCACAGCTGCTACAGATACCCGCTCCCTGTGCCTAAAAGGACCTGAGGGCAGCTCTGTGTTTTTATACCGTGTATTCTTTCACGTAACGCAGTGTCTTCAGGAAGCTTTGTGGAATGTTTTTGGTCACAGGTTTGTTCTTGGAGAGGATAGTAAAGTTGAAAAAGTGGAAGCCTTGGGGAGAAGAGCTGATATCTCTAAGGGCGTTAGAATTGACGTAAGTCAGTGACTAGGACTGTGAAAGAAGCTTCTAATAATTTGAAAAGGTACATGTACCAGTGTGGGCAAGGAAGCTGTGAATCCGTGAGATTTCTCAGGCTGTCTCTGAAAACACTGAACTGCTGTGCTGGCTGGGTGTTTCAAAATGTATTAGTTGTTAGCAGTTGTGAGAAGGTTAGAATGAATCCATGGCACTGACTGCCAGCACTGTCCTCAAGGCTGTCCAGAAAAAATACCCTGAGACGTTTAAAAGCAATCCTATATGTATCCCATTTCTTTAAGTGGTATTTAAATAAAGTATCTAAAATGCACTACATGGCTGTTTTTCTTTTTTTTCTTTTCTAATATTTCTGTTCCAGATACGTGCATTATATTTGTCTTTTGGTTGGTTTATAGGCAAGTGGCAAAACTAAAGTCCCCAGCACTGACTTAAAAATTGCTGATATTTGTAATTAATGTGAAGGAATGGAAAGAATATGGCCCTCATCACTGTCGAAGGTAAATGATTTCTCCAGCTGTAGGTGAGAACAGGAAGTATAAAGGTGGGAAGACTTAAATTCAGATGGATGAGGAGAAAAAAAAAAAAAAAGAAAAAGCTTAAAGGAAAGTATTTGGAGACTGGAAAATATGGAATTACTGGATAATAAGTTCAAAACAGAAACACCTGTACGGGATATATTACTGGTGCTTAATTTAATGACAGCAAGTAATGCTGTCTGTCCCAAATCCTGAGTGCCGTGATGGAAGTTGCTTGTCCCAGTTTTTATAAGTAGGAAGATAAATGTAAAACGAGTAGGTACTGCTTTTGGAGGGTAGCCACTATTCCTAAATAAGTTATTACCAAGCTATGGCTACAATATAATGTAATTTAAGTACTTTTTTACTTAATTCCAGGTGATGGAACTGTCCCCACTTAATGAAGCAGTACAGTTTTCTAAAAGCAACACTGAATAATGCTTTAATCAGAAAAGCACTCACACTGTTGTATTTCATCTTGGTGAATACTGTTGACTCGAGTTAAATGGGTCTCAGTGATGAAGAAACAGTATTATAAGAGACCTCATTAATAATAAAAATGACTGTTAGTGTTACTCTAGATCTGCTTTTCGCTGTATTGGAGAAAGTTAAATAACTGCAGCTCATAAGTTTGGAGTCAAATACTGCTCATTCATTGCTGCGGATCTTGTCAATATCCTGCTGTAAAGGTTTAGTCTCAGCACGAGGTTGATAAAATGGTTTTTAATTACCAGACTATAAATACAGCTCTTTATTGGAGTTGCACCTCCACTCAGTGCAGCTTGTTTGATTTCTGATAATGTGTACTGCTGACTTTGCTTACCTGTTTTTCAATAAAGGCGGGCAGCGTGACTCCTTGTCCATACGGTGATGGGCGAGCCTCCTTGGAGAGGCTCTTTGACAAACTACCCTATTGATTACTGCAATTCTGTGCTGCTTGCAGCATTAAATAGAGACTTGATTTCTTGTTCAATGATCTCACTGTGTAACAATTAAGCAAATGTAATATTTTCTTGTATTACATGAAAATCAATAGACCTCTTGCTCTTATGAAGCTGATCATGCTAAAGGATGAACTGGGAGATGTCTGAGGGCAGAGTGCAAATATAGCATCATTCACTCGTTTCTCTGAGGCTTGCGTGTGACTTTCGGTACGTGAAATGGAAAACATGCTAGAAGGGATAACAGAAGTTACTATATCATAACAAAATCGCTTTCAAATGTGAGTATATACCTACTTCGCTGGGTTCGACCATAGGTAGAAAGCATCATCTGCCTTTCATTCTCTTTTTGCTGTATGTGGCTGCTTCGTAGCTTCTTCTGTTATTACTTATCTTGAGCTCTGGCAAGGTAGAAATGTCAGTGGCATGGACTGGTACCATCTTGTCTAAAACTCTGTGCTAAGCTCTGGGGAGCACAGGAACGACAAGCAAGGCAGGTATGCTAGCAGTGCTGCGGCAGCTCAGCACTCAGCTGAGCCCTTTCGGCTTTCTGACCCTCATTGCCAGGAACTCCTCGTAGCTGTCAGCTATGGACAGGGACAACCCTGGATGAGGGGAACGGGGCCTCCTCTTGTGGAGAAGTCCAAGAGTGTCCTTGAAGTGGGCTTTAAAGATGAGCTTCCATCAGTTTGATTGTTCAGAGACTGATCTGTGCACATAGCACCTCACTGTGCTCTCTTGCCTCTGAAGCCCTTCAGGGTTGTCTTGTAACCACAAGGCTTCAAGAGGCCAACTTGTAGGGAACCAGGCTTTGTGAATTCCCCCCGTCCAGGCTAGTCTTGTTGTCTGACTTAACAGGCTCCTTCTTGTCTATATTATATTGTGTATACACTTCAGACGATTTTTTTTGTATAGATGATTGAATTATGAAGTGACCCTTATAACTTTAGCGAATTTGATCTGCCCCGTTTCTATCTGAAACAAAGTGTAGTTTATCTTGTAATTCTTGCCTTAATTATCTCTGCTGTATTCAAGGATAATGTTTAAATGAGTGAGAGATGACAGAAAAAGGCAGAGAGCTTCATTTCACCGCACTGAACAACTACTTCAGATAAATGAAACCGTGCTCTAAGCCCAGAGGATCAGGTAGCTGCTTCTTGTAGCAGTCTTTTTAAACAGTAATGACTACTGGGGGCATCTTAACCTAAACGAGCGCTTAGCATTACATCTTACCTAGGTCAATGGTTTCAGGTATCCAAGTTAAACTGTGCTACTGTAAATTAATGGAAAATGTAACTGCGCTTTGCTGAAAGATCAATGTCCAATAAAGGCTGCACAATCAAATCTTGTTGCAATGATTGAGGTCCTTAATTGCCTTTCAAAGATAAGGTGGTAATCAACATAGCTTTAACTGATCTTTTTTACCAGTTCAATTACATGCTAATGACTACGGCCAGCTCAGGATCTTTAACTACTTATACTTATTAAATCTTATGTTTGTAGTGAAAAATTACTTAAGCCACACAATCGATAAAGCCCAGGTCTTAATTACTATATTTCACTTTTATACCTTTTTGTATGTTTGACAAATGTTTCACTAGAGACTGTGTAGCACTAATGATAGTACCCCAAGAAATACTGTTTTCTGATATTGCTTCTCCAAAGTGGAATGAGATGTGTTTCCATGTTTTTTTTTTAACAATGTTTCGTGACTACTGGTGCAAACTTAGTTGGAGGCAGTTCACTGTGCTTAAATATCATCTGTTATGTATAATGGCATTCCTTTTATCACAAGAGGATGTGCTTGATAACCTTCCAGGGGACACAATTTCAGCGTGAAGTTCCTACCTTTTTTCCACTATGAATTAAATTAAACTTAGATATATCTGCACCAAAGACTGATGTTCCCAGTTGTTGTCAATTCCTTGACATAATTTCACAAATAAGTGGTGTGTCCCCTTCCTCTGAATTGCCCTTCTTCCCCTGGAGTTCTTTCCTCAGTCTTTGGAGGAGCCTGAAGCCACGCAGACCTTTCATCCAGCTGAGCAGAGCACACGTCCACCCGTAGCTTGCTCTGTGGCTGAAGCACTGTAATTCTGAGTGCAGAGCAGCATTAGGGAGAATCCTTTGGTTTTTCTTCTTTGTCTGTTTGTCCTGACTCTCCCTGCAGAAGCTGAGGGCTCTGAGAAGCCACCTGCCTTAGTGTGGTACTGTTGAGTTTTAAGTATTCTCAAACCTACTCATGTGCCTTGCACTAGTAATGCTTTCTGGAAAAGGAGAACAGGAATCTAGAGTTCATTCTTCCCATGCTCAGAAGAGAAGTGCTACTGCGTTTTGCCACTGTCCTTCCAGATGGTGGCAATTTAAAATTGATGAAATAGGATTTATTGGAATCATTCCATAGGCAAAAAAATAAAATAAAAGCTTGAGTGGACTGAGTAGTCACCTTTGAGAATGTAACAGCATATGAAGATCCTCACTGAATCTCTTAGCAAACCAGAATTGTAGATCTCCTCGGTATTACTGAATGAAACTTGGGTGATTCTTAATAGTTGAATGCCCCTTAGGCTTCTGATTTACACCAGCTTTGCCAGAAACAAAGAAGGTTCTGCTTCATGTATTATTTACTTTGGCCATTCAAATTAAATTGGCTTTTGCTCGAGCTCCTTAATCACATTCACTACAGGAAAGTAAGTTGCCTTGATTTTTTTTTTTTTTTTGAGAAATGCATAGATTCAGAAGCAGGTGTCACCTTATGCACTCTTGGGTTACTGTTCCAGCTTAGATGTGCCAAAGCAAAAGCGGCAACTTTAGGAGATATAGGAAGGGGAAATTAAAACAGAAATCATCTCTAATATATTCCAAGCTTATTTAAAACATTTTTTTTTTCTGTTTCTAGAGAAGAATAAGATGGTATTACTGTGTTGGCAATTAAGTCTTTTAAATAAAGCATGTGTGCAGCAGAACGCCAAAATATGCATTAATGATTAGGAAAGTCAGTGTAAATTATTGACCTTTGTGAATTAGTAAGTGAATAAACGCAGCTGCAATAAAGGGCTCATATATTTATTACTCAAAATATTTATGACTCTTAGATGACTGTAGTTTAACCTTAATTATTTATGCTAATACATCATAATATTCCACTAACAGCACTGCAGTATGTTTTCAGAAAGAAATGGAGTCCATGTAATGAGCACATTCTGCCGCACTCTGAGAGGTGGTGGTTTTTGTCTGAGTTCGGGCTCAAACCCATCCACATTTTTAGCATTTGCTTTATAGGAAACCCAAATAGGTATCAATTCAGCATTTAAAAAATAGACTAGAAGCCACCGAGCTTTGAAATGACGGCTGTTTTGTGTTTTACTTCAGCTACTTTGGACGTGTTCTGGTTGCTGCTGCCTTGGTAAGGTCAATTGTGTATGGCTTAGATTTTAATAGCAATTGCATCGCGTGGAGCACAGTTTATAAGCTGTGTACTAGTTAGTTACAGAACCAATGTATTACTTTCAGTGATATTAATAAGCCTAATAGAATTGTAACTGTGACACACAGTTCGAAGCAGTCCTTCAGAAAAAAATGCGATGGAGGAAACTGCAAGGTTCAAAACAGACAGCTCCCAAAGAACACTCAAAAATTTTAAGCAAAATTAAATATATATATATTACAAAGTCAGATCTATTTCTTAGAATAAGAAATGCCATCAGTTATGATTGTTCTACGCTTAGTGATTCATGAGCCTGGTTACAGATATGCTTTGCGATGTATGAATTATTTAATAAGAAAAATCGCACAATAATTTTGTTGTTACTCAAGAATTTATAGGTTGGCAGAAATAATTATGCACACCCTGAAGCTGGTGTGGTGGGCATGGTAATATCCTTAATGACACGCAGCCTGTTTGACTCGAGCCAACTGGTCAGGTCTGCGTCGCAGTTTCTCAGTAACTGTTCATCATATGTAGCCCTTAAACAGTGTTTTATTATGCATAGACCATGTCCATATTCTTTATTATAAAATATGTTTATAATTTCAAGCATGAGCTTTCAACATCAGGTTCATGGCTTTGGGTTTCTTTTTCAAATCGAGAGGAATTTACGATGAGAAAGACTTTTACAAGATCTGTTTGAGGCCAGATTCTGCTCCCACTGAGTTGAAAGTAAGATGAATTGATGTCCTGATTTTTGGTCTACAGCCATTTGCTGCTTAACCACACTGATCTGTGTCTGCGGTGTGCAGAGGGTTTCTGCCTGTTTAAGCCCTGGCAAAATGAATGTAAAGGGCACTGAGAAGGCCTGGAAGGACAGCAGCTGCTTTCCTGTGACTTTGGAGTGCAGGCTTTAAGGGATCTCTGTTTATATTTGTATCTATCAAGCTGGCCCACTTGGGTGATTCTCTCCCAGGAGATGCATTTTTAGAGAAGAAAGGACGTGTTTAGAAAGACTGGACGCTTGACCTACTTCTTCCATAAGCCTAAGGGAATTGCTCTTGCTGCACTCACTGGCAATCTGAAGGTGTGGAAAGGAAGAAGTGAACTTCACTGTGGTATGTTTACTGACATAGAAAGTTATGTATTCATCTCTTAAGAAGAAAGAAAAGATGAAAACTGAAACCACTGACCAGGTGCCATCTTCTTTAGGAAATGAAGGGCTTATCCTTTCTTATGTGTAATAGTTATCTAGAAACTGGTGCAGGAAATGGTAGCAGTACTGAGATTTAGAATTTCCCGGACGCTCTGTGGGAGCTCTGATGAGCACACAGGACTTCCTGGCTCTGCTTCTCGCTCCGCTTCCTTCCTGAGCCTTGTTTCCTTCTCCCCAGTACTCGCACACAGGACTAGCAGGAATTGTGTGGGGATCCTAGTCGTCGTTTTAATGTAGTTCTGCTCCTCATACTGCCTTATACATACAGTGCATTGCAACTGGCATAATCCACCTGCTTTCATCTTCACCGAAGATCTGCAATGGGGGTATTGTAAGGATCAGTGCTAAAACAGCATGCAGCATGCGGGCAAGGAAATGCAGCGTGGGGAGGACCGGGTGAACTCTGAGCATGTGTTTTACGTCTGCATTGGCCTGATTCACTCCGGAGATTGAGCTTACCCATTCTTAAACCAAATGGCAAGGAAAGCAGGGACAGAAAACCTGCTAGACACAGCTCCTTGAACAGCAATATGCAAGAGTAGGGCCAGCACAGTCAGCTCCTTCTTTGCCTCCTCTTTTTTCTGTGGAGTTTTGGTAGAAGGACTTGTAACTCCACTACGTTATGTCCGTGGTAGGGAAAAGATGGAAAACGAGTGTATTAGATAACCTCCTTTGCAGTGGGAATTAGATAGGGAAACAAGTAATAACTAGTTCCCTTACTTCTTGAAGGCCTTGCAAGTTACCATGATAACCACGTTGCAGGGAATCAGTGGGGTACAGCATTATTTCCACACTGTTCTCTGGAGCTCCTCTGAGATCCTGCAGCACAGCAATGCTAGCCATTTTAGCATCCTTCTGTGTCAGCATTTTGCTTTCCCTTGAAAACAGAGATGTATTTTCTTCATGTGGCCATCTCCAGATCTCCGCTGTCCTTTCCACCGGCAATGGAAAGCAGCAGAGAGCAGCAGCAGACTGCTCTGAGACGACTGCTCCTGCACTTGTAGCACACCGCTACAGCATCGGGCTGTGGCAGTGATGGAGGATGCTTCCCCTGCACAATAATCAGAGGATTTATGGAAGTCGTGGGCTTCGTGATCCTCCTGTAATTAAACACCTGATATGTTGCTGCTTTGCAGATTTTGAATGTTATGCCATTGTGGGCAGACAATAACTTCCAATACGTAATTATAAATAGGAAATTCGTGCATATTTCTTGCTGACAGTACTTCATCTGGGTTTAGTGGAGAAAGCCACACCGCTTTGTTATTCTTTTCCTGTGGTTTCCTGGAATTCTTGAACTTTTTGAGCCAGAAACTTATAAAGAAACCCTTAGGGCAAATACTGAACTTTAAGAATCCGTTAAGATACGCTGGCAAATTTTCCTCCAGCACTGAGGAAACATAACAAAACAGATTTCTGTTCTCATACCACGAATTCTGGAAGGCGATAGCGTTCAAATATTTGTTTCCATGTTGGTGCAGCTACATTTCTTACGAAAGATGGGTTTTAAAGAAAGATGTGACAGGAACGGTCCCGTATCCGCGTGCCTGATGCACTTTGCTTGATAAGATACAAACAGATGTGAAGTTTGATTACAGCTGCATCAATACAAACCAGAATGGGGACACAGTTCAAACCACGAGGGCAGAAACCTGTGAGGTTTTGTGGGGGATCCGCCCACCGCGTGGGGTGGCTCCGAGAGCCTGGCGGGACCAGGCGTTTAACGCACTTCTTTATACGTTCAGCGCACTTCTTCACATATTTATTTATACATTTATTGCAGTCCGTTTGAAGCGCCGTTTCAACAACGCTTTCCCTCTTAAAAAACAGCACAACCTGCGGAGAAAAACGCTCAGAGCGCAGACCCCGCCCTCCCAACATGGCGCCGCCCCCTCCCAACATGGCGCCGTCCCCCCCCCCCCTTCCCCCCGCATGGTGCCGCCCTCCACAACATGGCGCCGCCTCCCCTCCTTCCCCCTCATTTTTTTCCCTCTTTCCCTCCTCCCCGCTCCTCCGTTTTGGTTCCGGGGCAGCGGGGCGGTCGCGAGTCCTTCCTGCGGGCGGGGAGGGGCGGAGGCGGCGCAGCCCCGGCCCCACAGGGCAGCCCCCGGCCCGCGGCCGCGCAGCATGTGAGCCCGGCGGGGCGGGGATGCTCTGGCTGCTCTGCGGCCCCTCCCGCGCCATGGAGAGCCACCAGGTGCTGGTGATCCGCATCAAGATCCCCGACGGCGGGGCCGTGGACTGGACCGTGCACTCGGCGCCGCAGCTGCTCTTCAGGGACGTGCTGGTGAGTGGGTGCCGCTCCTGCCCACCGGTGCGGGGACGTAAACCCGGGGTTAGGCTGGGTTTGGGGACGGCGCTGCCTGCTGCCCTCTGGGCCGGTTGAATCCTCAGCCTCGAGCTGCCCTGGGGCTCTCCGAGGGTTCTTTCTGTTCTCTGGAGTTGCTGAAGCTCCTTCGTCCCATCTGCGCTTAGTGCAGGTGTGGTGGGCGCTGCTTAGCAAAACTGTTTTCATTTTTAGCCTGAGCTGTGTCGCTTTGGCACTGACGCAGCTGGACATGATGCTGGAGCTGCTCATCAGGTGGGGTGAGACGACAGCAAGAGCTGCTGGGGCTTGAGCAGCCACAGCTCCTAACTGGGGATGTGGGCGTGGTGGGAACGGGTTGGGATTGGACTTGGTGATCTTGGAGGTCCTTTCCAACCCCAGTGATTCTGGGATTTATTTGGGAATTTGTGAAGCTAGAGAGATGTTCAGTGTCGCAGCTGTGGCTTGGTGATTGGCCTGTGTCTCTGCAGTTGCCATAGTAGCCCTTAGAGTTACCCTGGCAGGTGAGGCCGCTGAGTGACCTGAAGGAGCCTGGCGGAGTCCTCGACACCTGAAGTGCTGTGATGGATGGATGTGCAGAAACAGAGTTGGCCCTGGAGCCATCTGTGCCGGCAGTGGTCTGCAGCCACGTGGAGGTGATGCTTCCTGAAAGCAGTGGCCATGCCAAGTGTGGAAAATGAGCGAGTTGAGAAGAGCGTGTCAGCAGCTCTTCAGCCTGGTGCATCCCTGGTCCTTTCACTGCTGGTGTGTTTGCAGAGGCAGTTAGGCAGGGGATCTGTCACTGAATGTGCAAATCAACGCTGAGCTGTTCCTCCTGCTGAGGGCGGTTCTCATGGTCAGCGAGCCTGGGTTATCCACTCTCTGAAGCCAAGAACTGCGGGTGCACACGATGAATGCGTCTCTGGTCTTGCTCTGCACTACTGCTGAAGTCATGTGAACAGGCGGCTTCTGGTGCTTCTCCTCTCCACATGAGATTTTGGTGCTCTTAGATGTTAGCTTGCAGCCAGCTATCGGATCTATTGGATGACTGGCAAATCTGTTTCTCCCTTCTGAGCAAGTTGAGCTTCCCGTTTTGCAGCCAGTGAGTTGTTTGTGGTTTGAAACATCCCAAGGAAAGGGAACATATTTATGTGTCAGGTTCGTTGGTGATGGTGATCCTCAGCAGTCAGAGCTGGGCGCCGTGAGGAGTGGTGACATCCTGCTGGAAGCAGGGGACATGCAGCGGTGTCATGTCCTGGTGGGTCAGCAGGTGATGATGCATCACCATCAGGAACGTCTCGGGTGTTGGTGAGGAGGTCAGAAGTGGGGCAAACTTTTTGTTGTCCTCCTGCCTTCGTTGTGATTTCCACTCACAGGCACTCACAGAGGGCTTATTTGTCGGAGGACCAATGAAGGGTAGTGTGGAGAATTGAGATGGTCCCTATTAAAGTAAGCTAAGGAGTAGCAACACTGGACAAGCCCCACTGCTCCCCCATGTCTCCTGGGTCTGACAGTAAAGCATGCAGCCTGTGTGCACACCTGAATGGCAGTAGCTGTGGGTGGGTGCTGCTCCCTGGTCTGGGCACAGCAGGGCAGTTCCCGACAGTGCCACTGCTGCTGTATTCAGCTCGGGCATTTGCCTGATTACTTTCCTGAAGTGGGTGCTAAGAACCGTTCTTCATAATGTCACTTTAAATATGTTCAAGGTGTATCAGCTTTGCAGACCCGTGAGTTACCAGTAAACAGATTTATTTTAAAGGCACCACTAAATGAATTACAATGAGCTTATTTTTCTCATCAGGCTGTCTGGATTCATTTGCCCGAGCTGTCAGCAGAGCATTTAAGCACTCGGTGTTAATTCAGGATAACTTCATGGTGTCACAGTGAGATGAGACCAGCTCTAACTGATTGGAGAGCAGAGCCCGACGTCTCAGCGTCTGTGCTGTTCTCAAAGGCAATGCTTTCACGTTTTCTGCTCTCACCCAAGATAAGCGCTCCACAGTTCTGCTAGAGGGCAGGTTTGATGGAGTTCCTTTTGGCTGCCCTTTCCCTGTTATCTCCCCTCACTGTTGGAGGCTTTTCATTTTGAAGGGTGGAACAGAAGCCATCACATGTGATCCTATTGGAGCAATCGTTTGTGAGCCACAGTATTTCACTCCTTGTGATCTCTGTTGGGATCATAGGAAACCACTGCACTCAATCTGCTGAAATGTAGAGTGATCCTTTAAGCCTGGGTTGCAGCGAGGTCTGAACGCTGGGGCGTGGAGGTGCTGTGCAGCAGCTGATGGAACTGCCCCACACCCTGCTCGGGTGGGCTTGCTTCCGTGCACTGATTTCATAGAAATACTGAAAGCTGCCCAAAGCAGAGCTGTGTGGTTGTTGGTGGGGCCTTTTCAACTGTTCGTGGAGGCTGTGAACAGCTCTTGAGTGGTACTCAATCATTACTCCTTTCAAAGAAGTCCCTGAATGAAAAGAAGAATATTATAAAAGCATTTAGTGTCGCAGTGCCATCAGAGCAGAGCTCTCCTGGCAGAATCAGGGCCCTCACGAGTCCCTCCCTGGGCAATATTTACACACCTCTCAGCCTGCAAACATCCCCAGACGGGCTGCTTTTCTCATCCCCAATTTTATCTCCTTGTAATGCAAGTCTCCGTGTGCTCCCACACTAATGTTTTACAAGTGGCTTAAGCCTAATGCAATTACAGTGTGTTTGCTGAGGAATTTTCAGTGTTTAACTAAATAGATTTAGAAATAATTAGTTAACGGCACAGTCTTGTCTAATTTCTTGTTAGGGACGAAGGGCATGGCTCCTCTGGCTTTTGACCGAGTGTCTACAGAGCTGTCCAACCATTCAGCCAGAAGGATTTGGGTCAATGTGGCAGCGTTTGGGATTTTACTGCGCTTAGGTGGGTTTAAAATCTCTGAGGCTGGAATCAGTGGGTAAGCTGCGCTGCACAGCTTTTGTCTTTTTGCATCAAATTAATAGTTTAAATGACTGCTCATTTATTTTAGCATCTGAAACGGAGAGACAGGAGAAAGTTTTGAGAAATATTATTTGCTTCAGTTAGCTCTGCGGAAATCTTTGTTGCTTCTCATTATATTAATTGTGCCTCTTTAACATTGCACAGAATGTTTAATTCCCTGCCTTCAGATGAAGGATATGGAGAAAACAGAAGTGACAGGACAGTGATTGCTAAGGCTTTGACACGGGGAGTGCTTAGCACCCCGAGATGCTCGCAGTGCACGTACCGCAATAAATATTGCTGTGCATTAATTTCTAATCACTTTGTGACACTGTCAGTGGAGAGACTGCCTGACATGAGAAATCAGGCAGCAGGAAGGAGAAAACCATGCTGTGCATTTCTGCCATGCCCCGACATGACATATTGCAGCTGCGCCGAGCTGACAACAGCACATGCACTGGGAGGCCGGGATGACTTAAATCCCAGCAGAATGTTTCACTGAATTCTGAGTAAGTGCTGGGGGTAAAGACTTGGAGGGGGAAGAAAAAAAGAAAAACAGTTATCCATAGGCAACTTTAGGTGTAGAGGAAGGGTTTGTGCTCGGTCCAAAGCAGGGCTGTGGATGCCGCACTGTGTTTCTGAGCTGTGGGACAGGGGATGGAGGTGTGCAGCACAGTCACCCTGCAGAGCTCAGGGCAGTGCAGGAGGACTGAGACAGGAAAAATGCTTTCTCCCTTTTGTAACTATTTGTGAACCTCTGTTTTTGTGGCATTCATGGGTTAGTTGTGGGTTTTTCCATAACCCGCAGGTAAAAAAGTGATCTGTTGAACAGCAGCAGTAGATGACAACTGATTTGTTGGCAGTTATGATTGAGTCATTTAGAAGTGAAAAGGTATTCCTGGAGGCAACATGGAGAGGAAGGAGGAGAGAGCAGTGATTTGCACTGCTCTGTGTTGTGCGCTGATAAGTTGGTGATTTTGGGGCAGTGGTGAGTTGCAGGACTCCAGGTCTCCTGCTTGCAACTGGGGACCAATTAGGATGATTTACTCAGAATCGTCCCAGGCGTTTCCCCTTTGCTACGTAGCTAATTCTTCTTTACATTTTAGGATGTCATCGGTCAAGTCCTGCCAGATGCAACGACGACAGCGTTTGAGTGTAAGTATGACTTGTATAAAGGGGCTTCTTTGTCTCATTACAGGGTTGTCATTTTTTAAATAAATAATGTTTATGTTCATTATATGTTACAGTTAAATATTTATGCAGTAATGCAAGTTTAATGATGATACTTGACTAATATTTTATTATTTAATCACAACTTGAGTGAGCATATTTCCACAATGCAGCTTTAATTACCAGCATGACCTTCCCATGCTCTTATTCCTCACCGCAATTATATTGCTTGAATTAAATGGAAATTATGAAGTACCTGTAGGTCTGAGCTGAAAATCTTATCCTCTCGTGGAAGGAATCAAAGGAGTGGTAGTTTTCACAGAAATATGGCACGCCATACAGTTTTATTACCCAGTATGGCAGCATGGCTGTACTTGTACCTCCAGTTTCTGCTGGAAATAGGGAATTGCTTCATTTTTTCCTTCTGCTGGGCGTAGGCTCAATGTGCCGTCTCTTTGTTACCTCCTTGAGTAGGAGTGTGGATGGATAGAGTAGTATCAGTAAGGTTGGAGAAGACCTCTAAGATCATCAGGTCCAACCATCAACCCATTGCTGCCATGCCTGCTGATTGTGTCCCTGACATTGAGCTTCAGCTCCTGGAAGAGGTACAAGAGGTGTGGGATCGTGTTGTAGTTTTGCTGAGCTAGGAGAGCTCTTGGTGTCTGTGTTAGAGTGGGTTTAGTCCAAAGCTGACATACTCAACCAGCACCGTTTCAGCTCTGCTCTTGGGACTCTTCTTATTTTTGAGTGGACCCCCTGGGGGATTGTGCTGTGTGAAGAGCAGAGAGGTGCCAAGCAGAGTCAGGTAGCTGTGCTGACGGTGGAGGCAGGCAGGACCGCGTAGGGCCTGGAGCTCTTGTTACTGTTTCTCCCTTCTGCAGAGCCTTGAAGTTAATTCTGAGTGTCGATAATCATCCGGAGTGGTTCTGTGAGCCCTCAGGTACTACTACTTAGTGCTCTCCATTTTTTTTTTTATTTTTTTTTTTCCACTTGTGTTTTGCCCTCCTAAAATTCCGGAGACCTAAGGATGGAAACTGGCCATGTCTCCAGACCTCGCCTTCATAAATTTGTTTTAATGTGATTTGTTATTATTTCTCAGAGCATCCTTCCCCCACCACCCATCAGCTCTCTTCGAACTTCATGCACCAGTAGCAGGCAGTGCCATCAGGGCAGTAGCCCATATTAATGGTACCATGTGTAGAACTTTCCTGGAAATACTGATTTCATTGTGTCTTCCAACATCTGCTTCTGTGCTTTCGGTTCATGTCTCTAGTCTGTCATTTACATCTGCACAAAACCATTTCCCCTGCCATTTAACTGGCATCTAAAATATGTTATGTATATTGATGCCTGATTTTTCTGGTTACTTTATCCATATCAGATGCCTGGATTTTTCCAGCTTAAGCTTTGTTCTCACCTGCTTTATTGCTTCTTCAGATGTGGATAATTGCCATCCCGTGTAGCCTGCTCGGCTGTTTGTTTGGTTATTGTTATCTACAGTGCATCATCCATTGCAGCTCATACCTGGGGCTGTGCTTCTCCTTCTATTGGACCTTTATGTGGATTTCACCACCGTATCACACATTGCTACAAATAAAATGGCTAACAACATATGGCCTGTTATGATCCTTTTATCCAAACTCTGCCATTTTGTGTATTTGTGACACGCTGCAGATTTTGTGAAGATTGCTTCATAATATTTGTTTACCATCTGCTGCACGCTATTTGCTATCTTGCTAGGATTTCTTCCTCCATTTTAAGTGACATTAGCAAAATCCAGCCAGTACGTAGGATTTTTTGGTTCTACTTTTGCTTCCCTAATGTGCTGGAAAATCTCATTGCTGTGCTCCAGGCAAGTAGAGAAGCCTGGAAATCGTTCTGAAGCCTTGCATTCTGCCTGGCTAGTTTTGGACCATGCCTGCTATGGTAGGACAGCAAGGAATTATTCTGCACAGAAAAGAGAGATACATTTCAGTCTTGTTTTGCTCTTCTCAAACATTGCCTGACTACTTCGGAGTTTGCTCTTTAATGCCAGGTTACGGTTCTTGCTTTTTCATCAGCACATTTTTAAATTGAGTTTATTCTCTTTGCGCCATTATCAAGACTTTTCTAACTCGGAGAACTCTGAAGCTAATTTCTGATCATTTGAAAGGAATAATACGTGATGTGTAGAAAGCTTGGCAGTTGAGTTCTAGGAGTATTTCAGCCTTTTTTCTTCTCAGTGGTCCCAGCTCAGTTTGTTCCCTCAAACCAAGCCTGTCTAGAGGCTTTTATCTCCATCTCTGCCATATGTTTTCCTCTTCTGTTGTGTTACTCCGGTCCCTCGTTGCTGATGCGCAGCTCTGGCTGTGCTCACTGTACAGCAGCTCCTTCAGTTCTGCTCCTGCAGCACGGCTGTGCTTTGGGTTTTGGCCAGCGAGCAGTTCTGCAGCTCCTCCTCCTCTCTGCCTAAAATGTTTCCAGGCGAGGAAGCATTGCGTTTCAACTCGCTAACTCTTCTTAATCTTTTCATCAGTCATGACTCGCTGCAGGCTGGTAACCCCAGCAAGTAGTTGTAGCAAGCTGGCAATCCATCAGTTAAACTTCCACAAGGCTCTTGTAGGACACGGCTGTGCCATCACGTTCCTCTTCCAGCTTTCATGTTCCAGTGGCCCATAGCTCTTTCCTGGTACATTTTTAGAGTGTTATTCTAAGGGTTTTTTATGTTTTCTTTTTTTTTTCCCTCTAGTATTTCCCTTTCATGTTTTCTACATTGTTTTTGCTCTTCTCTGCATCTTCAGAATGAGCTGCTTGGTTTTCAGAGCCAGAATGAACTAACTGGTTTTCTCAGGGGAGTCTTAATTAGTTGATTTAAGTCTGTTCCCAGATTCTCATGCAGGAGTGAGTCCTCATCCAGGGAAACAGAGTCACTTTTCACGTGCTGGTGTGAGGGCTAATGTGGATATTTAGATTGCAGCAAAAAGTGGAGACAGATCGTTAAGCCCTCCCTTCTCCCCAAACTGGAGCAATAAAAAGAAATGAACTTGTTATAGGTTTGGAAGGGAGGGGTCCATGCCCATGGCCAGTGCCTCTGCAGTTCTCCTGGTGCTGAGCTGAGCTGTTCTCTGGGGCTGGAGAGAGGATAGGGCTGGGTGCTGCAGCAAGAGCAGTGTGTGCTGGTGGAGCACGCTGTTGTTCCAGCTGGTGCTGGTGGGGGGATTTAGCCCTCTGGTGCATCTGCACCTGCTGGATCTTGCCATATGTCTTTGGGATAGCTCTTCCTGCTCTACACCTTTGTATTAACTACTCTTTCTGAATGCCTTGCTCTGTTGAAGCCTCTCCAACCTTTGCTCTGATTCCATCTTTACAGCAGGACATCAAGGTCAGAAGTGCCTTGTCCTTTGTCCAGGGCTCTCACCATGGACCTGTGGTTGCCCCACGGTCAAATGCACCAACTGCTTTTGCTTGTTGGCACTCTGCTGTCCTTCTGTAAACGCATCTCTCTATAACCGTGTAGATCTGTGCCCACCTGATTAAGTCAGCGTCTCTGTGTCATGAAGGTAACGTGGGTGGGAGGAGCGTGGCATCAAGCAGGTGGACTGAGGTTGGTGAGCGTGGCACTGAGAGGTAAACAGGTTACTATAATGTCATTGTAATAACAGTAAATTAACTGCCCAAAACTTGACTCCATCTGTAAAGATCAAAACGCAAGAAGAAACCTTGCTTTGTGTTTGCTGCGTTGGAATACCCACTTGAAGGGCCTTGGTGTGAGGTTCTCAGCTTCTGGAGAGGTTCTGGCAATAAAAGAATTCTTCAAAGCAACGTTTTGAGCATTTAATTTGTGCCAACCTTTTGTGTGTATTTGTTGTCCTTGTTAATTAGTATTTGAAATCAGTGTGTGTTATTATTCCCTGTGTTCCTGGTTACCTGTGTAGTTGGCTTGTATGTTCTTATTTTCATTGACTTGTAAGTGTCCAGGCAAAAAAAAAACAAACAAAAGAAACCCTTGGATTTAAAAGCGTAGCTCTCCTTATTCCATTGTTCATGATGTAATGCATTTCTTTGTTAGATGAAGATGAGGACGGTGATCGGATTACTGTCAGAAGTGATGAAGAAATGAAAGCCATGCTGTCCTATGTAAGTACAGTATGAGAAATGCTGATGCTTTCCATGTTTATCAGCTTGTGTGTGTGTGCACGTATCAAGTTGTTAATGTAAGCTGCAGCGTTCACAGTGTAATATTAAGCGTAGGTGTTTAAAAACTGCATCGTGTGAGATATATGGTCATGCTTGACTTTTTAAAAAAAGACTTGTACACTTACTGATCATATCATAAACATTAAGAATAATGCATCTTAATGACTTTTGCATTAGGTATAGTGCAGGCTAAATGGACTATCAATTTCTTGTATTTTTTATGCAGTACTTAAAGTAACGGCTCATTAAAAATGAACCCCTGGGCTCTAAAAATTTTTCAAAATCTACTTTCATCTGGAGACGGTTTCACCCCTCCTAACTGAAGAGTTTCATTGTAGCTGCAGGCTCAGATGTTCATAGAGGATTTAAAGACACATTTTCTGTTTTTTAGTATGAGAAATGTGCAGGTCTGTGTCTTTATGCACATAGATATATGTAAAATCTGTCAAAATACCTATAAATGTAACATCAGACTGTAGAAATAAAGCATTTGCTGACTTATTGAAACGGAGTAATAGCTCAGATGTGTGTTTCAAGTTGCAGTTGGAAGTGAAAAAAATGGTTTAACCTTTTCCTTCAGATAACAGAGATAGAAAAGATCCATTTGTTATTTATTTGTTATTTTCTTCCTAAGTCAAATGGATTGGCAGTCCCTTGCAAAGCGTGTTTCTGATTATGTGAATGGCACTAATGTCCAACTTGTGAGAATGGAGGACCAACCAGTGCCAGCCACGGACCCAATGACTGCAGCTCTGTGGGAGGGCTCTGATCAGAGAGGTTTGGGGCATTGCCTCGACTTCATCCTGGGGTGGATGAAGGACAGCATGTGGAGGTTGAGTTCTGGAACCACTCATGTGATTTTCTTTGCAGAGGAGGGAGACCGTTGCTGGTCAGGTATTCAAGGGTACCAAGACAGCTTTGGGAAAAAGAAGAAGGGGATTTAGTGCTTGTTTGTTGGGTTGGGTTTTGTTTGATACACGTAGATCATTGAGTGTGTTTCCCTGTTAGAGCTCTTTGTGTTGATCACTGCTCCTCTCAAATTGTCACTGTGCTGTTAAACTGGAAAATGTGCACCTTCTTGGCACAGCCAGTTAATCACACCTTTGTAAGGTCACCTCCTCCTTGTGCTTCCAGGCTTACTGGTGAAGATTCAGTATGTTACTGTTGTCATTGCTCAACTCTACTACAAATTATTGGATGTGTGTAAGTGACTCCACCTCTGCAGCTTTTCTTCTCTGCAGATGTTCCAATTTTGAACTTGTTGCCCACTTCATTGCTGCTTTGCAGTGGGAAGGTTTCCTTCAGATTAAGAAAGAATGTTTAATTCTCTGAGATTACAGATCTGTTCCGTGCAGGCGTTATCGTTGGCAGAACTGTTCTGGGTCATTCCCAACCTTTCATCTTTGGATTTTTGGTTTTAGCGTTTGACAACAGGAATGCTTTTGGGCAGCTCAGGAATGACTTCAGAGTACACAGAAATACTTTGCATTATGCCCATGCAGATGTTTTGGAATGGTAAATACAACTGGTTTTCTGTTGCGCTGTGCAGTTAATTAAAGACGGGCGCTGAGCAGCGGTGGGGTTGCACTTTAGCTGTTGTCTTGTATCGCTATAAAAAGGCAGTAATTTTTTTGACAGCCTCTGATTGGAAAGTTGCTTGCAGCTTTCTGAAAGCAAGGGGTACATGCTCTGGATCAATAACTGGCAAATTTTCCATTAAGAAGAATGCCTGAACAATGTTCCAAATAGCCACTGGCATCTTAATTTTCCACGGAAACCTCAAATGCTCATATGTGGAGGACAAGTCATTTTCAGACAATTTTTCCAGACTACTTGTTAACAGTTATTGCTGTCCCAAAAGGTTGACAGCTTACATGATTGATATTTCATTTACTTGTCATCACCGGTTGAGTAATGGAGAGGGCCATGCTTTCCTCTCTTTTTTTTTTTTTTTTTTTTTTAATGGTAAGAAACATAGTTTTGTGTATGTTCATTTCATTTATTATTCTGGAGAGGATGTAATATCTGTTTATACTGTATGTATATGTCTTGAGGTCATAGAATGGCACCAGCGAAATGGTAGTTAAAAAGCAACAAGAACAACTTCGTGTTTCTTGAGCACTTATGGCATAACTATTGGGTCCATAACTACTAGATCCAGGCAATAGTGTTTTTATAAATGGGAATGGGGGCATGGGTGTGGGTCTGGCTTTGCTATTCATGACCCCCCACAATACAAAATAAGTCTGTGGGTAGTCCTGACTCCCAGAAAAACCCCACTGATAATTTCAAAGCAATGGGCTTCTGTAATGAATAGCTTTGCTCCATATAAAAGCAGTGAAAGCATGCGTCATGGGGTTGTTTAAGATGTGGATTTATATGTTTACATACTACCATGAGCAAGATACCCTCCTCAGAAATCTTGTGGTGAGACTTTAATGAGGGAAACACTTTTAGCAGCAGGCACTGTGCTAAATGTACACACAGGAGGTGGGGCTGGACGGATACTCATGCCCTCAGCAATTTTCTTCGTAACGATTTTTTTTTTTTTACAAGAGGAAATTTCTTCCTGTTTCTTAGCACAGATTAATTTAAAAAAAATCGGAAGAGAGAAGTACTGAAACATCTATTGGCACAAAGCTTTTGGTCTATGGCAGCAGGTCATGGTCTTTGTATTGTAAAGGAAACAGTAAGAGGTTCTGCACGTACATTGACTTCGGTGCCCATCTGAAGTCTACTTAGTGCAGTTCACATGTTTAGTCCCATTATCAAAGAGTGAAACACTTTGTAGAGTTCAGTAGCTAGTCAACTTCTTGCATTTTTAAAGTCATGTAAGTAAAGAATGCTTGCGTTGTAGGAAGTCATTGGTGTGAGCAAAATATTCATGTTTCATTCCATCCAGACTTAGAATTTTTTTTCCTGTTGATATCCAGTCTTGCCAGTTTGAGTAATAGTATCACAAGAAGTGGTAACAGTGACATTCTGAAGTCTTAGACCACACTCAGCTGGTGAGAATTAGCATGAAAGTCAGCGGAGCCGCACTGATTTATGCCACGGAGATCTGGCCCACCGCCAGCATGCTTGCTTCAAAGATGCTGGGGGACTGCCGAAGAAATGTGCTTTGTGATGTGCTCTCGATATTTAACTCATCGTGGTGAGAAATGGGTTCAGGCAGCGCTTGGGGAAAGGTCCGTGTGCTGCCCCGGCGCTGCTCTGCTTTGTCACTGGTCCCGTGGCTCTGTGTCCTGTTTGGTGGGTGCTCACTGCTCCTCGATGAAGGAGGGCTAGAAAAGGCTTTATTCAGTCCAAATATTCATCTCATTGCTTAATGCCACCGTTCATCCTCATCCCACCTTAGGTGTTTTCCTCTTTTCCTAAATGTTGATGTTCTCAGATGCTTTTGTGCCCCTTCTTGTTCATGCTCAGCCTTCCTTTAGCAATGTGCTTTCCCTGCAGATTGCTCCTAGTGGTCCCAGTCGAGCACAAGTGCCATAGACCAAGGTCTCCTAATGGCTGCAGTGGCCTTTCCATACCCTACTGTGCATTAAATGAGAGCAGTAAGGGAATGCATGACTTCTCTGTCTATGTGGCATGCGACCCCAGTTGCCCTGGCCGTGCTTCAGCACTGCAAATTCTTGGATAGCTCCCAGGTTCTTTTCTCCCTTGGAGTTTCCTTCATGTTGCTTTTTTTTTTTTTTTTTTTTTTTTTTCCCTTTGGACTGTATTTGTTTCCACGTTTGACTTCATTTTCCCAACTTCTCCAGGAATGGCAGCTGCAGTGCTTGCTGTCAGTGTTGCATTTGCTCCGTCTGCTGTGACGTTCCCAGCTTTCAGGTGAGCCTGAGGTTCACTGGCAGATCCCTGTGCTGCTTGTTGCCACCCCTTGGTTGTGTTCCTTCCATTCCACTTCACAGTGTGAGCACTACAAGTGGTGAGGAAGCGTTGCAGGGGCTGATATCTATAATGTCAGTAAAAAAAAATGTACAGTGAATTAAACAGTCCATAAGTGCACTTACTACTGTTTGTACATTACTGAGTAATCTCTTTTTTTTAATCTCTTTGCAGTATTACTCCACTGTAATGGAACAGCAAGTAAATGGACAGTTAATAGAGCCTCTTCAGATATATCCAAGAGGTAATGCTTAACAAATTCTAATCAACAATGATTATATCAGTAAACTGTTTCATCAACAGTTATGTTTTCGAGAGGTTTAAATGCACATAACATGATGTTTACCTCTTAATTTGGATACAAGAATTCATTATTGTGGGGAGTGTAGTGAAAACTACATTTATTGCATATAAAATAGCTAATTTACTGGAGTAAATTAGACTAACAAGATTCAGTTTGCATAGTACATATTTATGTACATTTAAGAAACTCATTGACGACAATTCTGCATGTATTCAAACCAAAGCAGATGAATAACTTAATTTTTGGGTGCTTAGAAAGATTGGATTTTTTTTTTAAGATTTTGTTGTATATTTTAATGCGATTAATCATCCTAACAGACCTGGGGAACGTGTCCTGTTGCTGTTCATTTTGAAAATGGGAGCGTGTCTGTCACAGAAGCTCTGTGTATGACATGTTTGAGATTTGGGCAGTTAGTGTGGTATCAAAACGATCACAAGTGCTTCAATAATTCTCCTGAACAGAGAAAGATGCAATCAATTATGCGGGCTGAGGCAATTGAAAAATAGGTCACTCCATCCTGAATGAAAATCTGTAGGCAGCTGGCTGGGTTTTTGGGAACGTGCTGTGCTCTCTGAACTCAAGTAATGGCTTAAAAAAAAAAAAAAGAGCCGAATCCATTACATAATTCCACTGATTCATTCGGATTCTCTCAGTATCCAGTCTTTGAATCTGGCTCTTAATTGATGAAACAGATAAGCTTTAAATTCTCCAAGTAAATCTCCCAGCAATAAATTAATTGAAATAATTAAAAATTAAACTACTCTCACTTAACTGATATTATACAAATAATCATACCATGAGTTTCCCAATTAAACATTCTAGACTTCCATTACTTACAACTCTCTGAAGTTTGAATTGGGCAATTAACCAACACTCTTCTCAAGCACGTGCTAATAAGGTCTCCGAAGGAGGCTGGGATTCCTCAGCTTCCCAGCAAAAAGAAACCTGGATGCAGGGGGAATGCAAAGGTGGTACAACTCAGGATTGTGGGGTCTGGCTAAGGGGTGCCCCTTAATGTTATGACAGATGATCCGTGTGTGTGGGAACCCTTCCTGGGAATGCAGAGCACTTGAGTGCCTCTCTCCTTATGGATATTTTGCCAGGAGATGCTCAGTAGAGGCATGGCTGTGTGTGAAAAGCAGCCTTTCAGAGGTTAGAAATCAGGCTTCTAGATTCTCCTTTGTGGGTAACTGGGTTGTTCCTGAAGAACCAGCCCAATGGGCTCCTGATCCTGCTGCTGGCTCCTTTTCTGTTCGCTTTCCATCCGAAGATGGTGATCTTTGACTGTACAGATCCAGCGTTCATTGGCATGCTGATGATGGCACTTAGCCACCGTTGGCTCAGCCACGCGCATCTCCCTGCAGATGCTTTGCCATTACTTCTCTAAATTGCTTCAGAGCAGAATTGCTGCTTCACCTTGATGTCTCATCAGTAAGGCACAGCCATTCTGCATGTGACTTAGGGCTCTCCCTTTTTAAGGGCTTTCTTCCCAAGCCCTCTCTGCCTTTCAGCCTTCCTGCAGCTCGTGGGGAAGCCTCTGGTAGCTCCCAAAAACTCCACAACATCAGCCATCAGCCACTGCCCAGCTGCCCTTCTGGGGGCAGGTCTTGGCTGTGCTTTTGTCAGTTAATAATTCTAAGGTCTTTCAGGAAGGGAAAATGTTACTTAGTTTATTCTGCACATTTAAAAATATATGCAGTGCATGCACGCACACATCCTGTATATGTTATATACATACATGTGTCTATATATGTGTGTATATATACAGGCATATATACATACTCTCACCTTCCATTCCATGGAAGGGATATAGGTTCTGTATGTATGTGTACATCTAATAGCATATAAGGTATAAATAAATCACACATAAGTCAGAAAGATACCAACTTTCTGAAATATAGTTCAAGATGCTGATTCTTATCTGTTGAGGGAAAAATTTCGGTATCCTTCTGTGTATTTTAGAATAACTTATTGTTTGGGGTTTTTTTATGGCCTGAATCTGTACTGTTTTCCTTCTTTAAGGCACACGTGGTAATTTCTAATGTCATTGAAAGGCATGTGGCCTGGCTTGGCCCTAACTGATGTGTTTAATAACTATCATCTGTGTCCTTCTGACTAATAAATAGTTCTGTTTCCTGCTGTCAAAAATGGAAGTGAAATGCATCTGCATCGGAGAAAGAGAAAAATCAAATCCATCCCTCCTCAGACAATCAATCAAAAGTGACAGGCCCTTTAACATGCCATTTGTAGGGCACTGCAGTTTGGAAATGGGAACTGTCTGTAACATGTGGCTAGAAGCCTTCGTGGCTTTAACGTTTGACAAAAGCACATCCACCAAAAGGGGAAACAAGGCAGTGTGTAGTTTGGAGGCTTGGAGGAAATACCTTCTCCTCTGGAACCCCAGCTGTACATCTGTAGCCCAAATGTGGCATCTTGTGCAGCTTTTATCCAGTGTTCGGTTCCTCCAGGCTCGCTGCTGTTGCCCCGATGTGTTTCTTGCACATTTAGAACAAGCTGTGTTTGACAGCATGACTAATCCACGACACGTGGCAGCTTGGTTCCTTTAAAACACGTCTTGCAAATATTTCTGTTAAGTGTCAGAAAAATACAGTGTGTGAAAATACAACGACATAAGATATTGATTTTAATTTGAATTACAAAAAGAATCTGATAATTTAATCCAACGGTTCTCTGAATTTTGATGTGTTTTAAGCAGAAATTAGAATTTATATTACATGGTGTCAGAAAGCTCTTAGCATTTATAAATGCTCACTCCTGCAAGTTAAAAATCCTGGTTCGTAATTCCCACTCTGGGTCTTGGGAGGCACTTTTCAATCATTTCTCTCTGCTAATTTTGGTGTCACCCTCATTTCTTTTTAAAAGATTCATTTTGAGCAAATTTGTAAATGGCCCTGATGTGTTCTACAATTTAGTCAATTACTGTTTCAGCCTGCAAGCCTCCTGGGAAACGGAACATACATGGCCTGAAGGTACGAATTTCAATAATTGTTTCAGTAAAGTTAGATGGATTTGTAATGCTGTGTTCCACTTATTGAAATGTCAAATAAAACTGCACTTTCTTGAGCTCTGACAAGCGGATTTTTTTGTGTGAGGGTGGGAGAGCGATTCATCTGCTGGGTGTTGGCTGCAGGATCTATATATACAGTTTTAATGAAGATGGAATTGCTTTTTTTTTCTTTTTTTTTTTAAAGCACTGTCTGTAAGGTCCTTAAATGTTAATATTCAGTTTATTAACTGATGTCTGCTACTACTTCAGAGAGTTTGAAGCAAAAAAATACCACGTTCATTTGTTCTCGGGGACGTAAGGGAGCGTGGGACCCTCTGCAGGGCCATCTTTGGGGCTGTTTGATTCATTCAGGTCCGTTCTGACATTAACGGATCATTCTGTTTTTAAGAATAAATGGGCATCCCACCTCTTTCTGTTTTATCTAACGAAGCGTGGAAGAGGAAGAAAGGATTGTGTTTTGTAGTCCAGGAGTTGTATAGCCTGCTAACCTACATACAGGCAAGACCTCAACCATCGGCATGCCTAGCAACAAGCTAATTAACCTTCGCAGTGAAATGAGAAATTCATGGCAAATTACAGGTTAATTAGAATAGTGTCCTCTGAACACAAACGACTGATAAAGATTCTTTCCCTGCCTGCAGGTAAATACGCGAGCAGGGTCTGCTAATAATAGCAGTTCCGCAGTCTCGGATTCCCTTCCAAGCAATAGGTAAGAGTCAAGAATGGGAACGTATGTTTGGTTTTCTTCTCTTTATTAAACCAAAATGGAAGCTGTGTGTGGCAGTTACCAGCCCTAAGCTTGGTGCTGAGGAACTTTCTCAAGTGCAGCAACCGGGCGTGCCAAAGCGCGGTGGGGAGGGCAGAATTAACCGTGGCTCGTGGGCCTGGCTAGGTTCACACTGCTGCTTGTTCAGGAGGGAAGAGAAGAAATACGTCTGTTCCAAGTGGCTTTGTCCTTCACAGGAAGTGCAGAAATACTGTTTATGGGTGAGCTGGTTTGTTTGAACTGATGTAGTTGTCACAAAGTCTGTACGTTCAGCTCTTCATTGCTTATCTCATTGGGGTTTCTTTGGTTTTTAAAATGTGATGCTCAGTTTGGTACGTTGGTAATTGTGGGGGCAGGTTTTTTGAGGTGCTGTTTCATGCAGCTCCAGCAAAGTTTTCGAGTCTCTCTCTTTTTTCTGATTTGAGCCCTGGTTTCAAAAGCTGTATTAGGATCTTAAAATGCAAGAAAACGCTTTCTCCTTTCCATAGATCTATCTTTGGACACTGGAGCATGAACTCACTTTTATTACGTGGATTGTTACAGGAAGGAGTTACAGTTAATATTAATTTTTATTTTATATAGATATATATTTATATATATTATATATATTATATATATATATATAATTTTATATTTATATATGCACACAAATAATTAAAAAAAAAACAAACACAAAAGAAGTGTGTTCTTAAAAGGAAATAAGAAAAATGTGCCTCCTCTATCCTCTTCATGTAAGAGCGTATTTGAAACACGGGAATAGAAACCTCCCGAGGTCCCTTCCAACCTAAATTATGCTTTGATTCCAATCAGTGTATGCCGTGTCCTACTGCACCGAGCTGTGCTTCAGCACAGCTTTTGTCTCAGACCATTTTGGAAAGAACTGTCCAAGGGGAACGTGCTCAGACGCAGCCCCACTGCCCACACCCAGCAGTGGTGGGTGGAGAGATGGGGCCGTGCTGGGGCTGGGACACGTGGCCTTATCAGGGACCACTCAGACCAGCCCTGGCACTGTTTGGTGGCTTAGATGCTATCTGTGACTTTCCAAGGAAAGCAAACAGGATTGCCTATAGGAGCAGTTCCTGTCCCAGTCCATCGTTCTGCTGCACTGAGTGAAGCTGCGTTCTGTCGCTGCCGTGCTTTGCTTTCAGCCCTTCCTGTGCTTTGAGCTTGTTCTTTAAGTGCATTGAAAATGAGGCTTCTGGAAGGTTCTTGTCACCTTATTTGGTGGTTAATTGCTATTCCTTTTCCAAAACCTTCTGCACTATGAGTTTTGTTTTTGAAGTAATTGAAAGTCTCTCTTTGTTTCATGTTCACAAATTGTTAGTCATGAAAGCTGACAAGATCAACTTATGTTTCCTTGGAAAACTTAATTTTTCTTTAAAGTAGTCGTGGGAACAAGAGGCCTATTAAAGAACAAAGCCACCAAATACGAAATCTGTGTTTTCAGTGTTCTTGTTAATAATGATCTGTGATCAAGACATGTGTGTGTGCCTTTCAAGAATATATTATTTTGTACTTTTTTTTTTTATACTTCGGTAATAAGAGCAGAATGCCTCTTTGAGAGAAGTTTTGCAGAGATGCTGCTCACAGGCACTTTGTGTGTTGAATGCACAAGGAATGGAGTTAGGAGCAGAGGAAAAGCGGTGTTTTGGGGTGGACAGAAGTCGTGTGAAGCCATGGCTAATTTTCCTGGGCAGATGCACCACGCTGGGGGCTGTGGTTTGGTAGAGGTCTCCCACTGGAAAGTAAATACAGATTGTTTTGTCTAATGAAAGGCTGACACAGGGGCAACTTCCCCTGAAAAATAAAGGGGTAAATAAAAGGGTCTGCAGCAGCCACGTGAGTTGGACTGGATGCACATGGCAATCGTGACTGACCCCCTTCAATTAGGGACTGACATCAGTGGTGTTCCCTTCTGCTGCAGTTTTATAGAAACTGGGGAGGTTCTGAAACCAGAAGTGGCACCTGGAGGCCTGCTGAGAACTCTGGTTTTGAAGCACCTGGTGTGTGAGAATATCTGTCTTTTTTTTTTTTTTTTTTTTTTTTTTGAGCTGACAGACAATGGGTTCTATCTCAAAGGCCGCTGTTGTCACGTATCTAAAAGCACTGGTTTGATAAGGTGAAAAATATATTGATTCTCTCAACTGTTAAAGCTTTTCCAATTCTACCATGGGCAGCATCACTCAGCACCGCTGGTTAAATCTGCTCAGAACACGTAACCGTGGGCTTAAGATGATGCCTTGCTTTCAGAGTGGTTTTGCTTCGTTTTGTAGAGTGAAATGGCACGATCGTTGAAATTAATTGCCTTTTCTTTTTATTTCTTAAAGCTTAAAAAAGTCTTCTGCAGAGCTGAAGAAGATACTTGCTAACGGCCAGGTAGGTGCAGTGTGCTGGGTCTTGGCTGCATGCCTGTCTCATTGCTGCCTAACACCATGGTGACTGGCACCCCACAAATAGATGGAGGGATGCTTACTGCTCACTTAGTTGTAATGTGTTCTTTTAATACAGAACTGGAGAGACCATGAAAACCTTCATGATATGAATGAGTTATGTGTCCTGGTTTACTTTGATTGGCATAGCAATTTGCTTCCCATTTCTCAAAATGTGCTAATCAGATTTAGCTCCAAATAGATTGAAGTACCTCACACATGTTGCGCTGCTGCCACAATTTCAGGGAAGAAAGTTAATCAATTTTGAATAACTAAGTCAACTGCTGGAGTGACCTTCGTATTTTTAGGGCAGTAGATACTTAAATATAGGTTCTTGCAAGGAAACTGCTGTGCCCTATTTGCAACCCCTTTATTCTGCAGCTTCTTTAAAAGCAATGAACAAGCACACAAGCCTGACAACAACAACAAAGCTGTAGAAAGCTGCCTTGTTACTTTCTCATTCTGCTCCAGGCATTCAGGTGCTGGCAGCCAGAAGTGGAAGGTTTAATGTAAATGCTGGTGGACAAGGGAATGTCTTGAGCATAGGGAGCATCATTTCTTATCCGTTTTGAACCGAGCACCTGGGCAGGCTCGCATAGTGTAATGACTTTAAATATACACCATTAAATTAAAGTACCTTAGAAGAATCCCAGATTCTTCAGTAGCAACATAAATATGTTTTAATGTTTGTCATAGTGAAAGCCCTTTGATAGCCTTGGAGGCAGGCACCTGTCCGTTGCGATCAAGCTTGCCTATTAGGCTCTATTGACTGAGACATCTGTGTCACTGCAAATAAAAGACTCTTATTGATTTTCTTAACTGCTGTTCACTTCCCCTCCATGTTTCGAAGGCTGAAATCTTAATTATCTCAGATGCGTATTCAGTGCCTTCACACAATGACCTCTCCAAGCCTCATTGGCATTTCATGAATCAAGTAGTTGTAGTTGAGCGTGTCAAGAAGATAAAGGCTGGTCTTCACGCTTGTCCTTCAGTATCACCTGTAACATTGTGGTCTAATAGATGAGAGTGCCCCTTTAAAATGTGAGTCTAACAGCCCCGAATTGCAACCTTGCCTGTTTGGCACTGCATCCTTTGAGTACAGCTTGGAAGTGCATTTTCAAGCCTGTCAGCGCTCGTTATGTGCAGACGTGGTTTAATATTCACAGGGTTTCTTTTTTTACTGGGTGGATTTATTAATGTTCCAAAATTACGGCTAAAGAACTTGTTTCTGTGGCTGACTTAAAGTGATGTAAGTACCAGTGTGCTCCTGAGCTTTCCAAATGGAACGTGGTGGTTACTCTGATATTGTATCTCCCATCTGGAATATTTTTCTGAAGTAGAATTACTGAACACGAGTAAAGGCAATTTTGTTGTGATTGTGTTCATAAGCTGAATTTGGCATTTTACTTCTTCTAAGCAATAGAGATGAGTGCATGTTGTGCCCTGCAATAAATTCTAACAGATTTCTTTCCTGTGCGATAGAATTTGAGGAAGATAGAAAAGAACCAAAAGTCATCTGTAAGACTTAGTTAAAGCCAGAGGAAATTCAGAATGAGTTTGAATCTTCTGTGCAGCCTGCTCTGCGGGGTTGCACGCTGTCTGTTAGAGAGAATGTGTTACGTTCTGCAAAATTTGGCCGCAGATCTGTAAGAGGAAATAGGTTTCTAGTTCTGACTTTAACTTTTCCTCCTTGGGGGGATGACGTCACACTTGTCGTTACTTAAGTATGGGCTGGGCTGTTGTTTTTTATTATTTTTTGTCCGTTTATGCTTTCAGGCATTCGTAATGATATCCCTCTAGTAGTTTCCATTTAGGTTTAATAAGGAATTCATATTAATCATTAAAAGAAGGGGACATGATTCTTCAAGATAATCAAATATTGACAGGTTAGAAATAGCTTTCTGCCCAGGTTCATTGATATAGGTGATGTGATATAAATATTTATTTCTTTTCTGTCACTCAGAGTAAATGCCACCAATTGATTCAGCATTGATATAGTGTCAACAGTTCATAAGAAACATTTGACTGGCTCGTGTTTTCCGATTAGTCTCTGCTCTATAAAGTGGGATTTACTAAATCTCTTCAATTGTCTGCTCATAGAGTGTGACTGCTTTCTGAAACCATTATTGCTTCGATTCCTAAAGCAAAGGTATGGCCACAGGACTTTGCCTCCGTTGGCCTCTATGTATAAAATAAGGATTAATTGAGCATTTTGCTTTTAATGATTTACAAGAGATAGGCGCAGCTTTCTCTCAAAGGCAGCAGGCACAAACGAGGGGCGTTTTGTTGCTGATCCGTAATTGGAGTCTGGTTTGCTTTTTCATTAATTCCATTAATATTGGCATCCAATCAAACTTGATTTTGCGGCTTTAATATTCCAGCCCATGCCGTCAGGTTCATTGCCGTTGTGTTATCATTTTGTGATGGAGAATCCAGTTTGCCGAGTCAAATAAATAAATCACGATGCGTTTTTGGCACCTTTATTTGAGCCAGTAAATCACTGCTCCGCGTGCTGCTGGGGGCTCACGGCACATTCCCCATCGCCCGGTTCTTTGTGCCGAGCCCCAGAAGGAAATGCTTTCTTCCCATTCAGTGGGAAGGAGGAGAAACTAGAACACGCTTTATGCCTCTCGTTCTGCTCAATTTATTGCTTATAACTTGCCTAACTACAAAAAATACTTCTTTTTCCCCCAAGAAGCAAAGATACAAGTGTGCTTGTAGCTTGGTGGATTCATTTGGTTTCTCTTAAGAGTTTTACTTGTGAGAACATAGCTGGAATACAGGAGAGATGCATTTGTAGCTTCCTCCAAGTCAAGACAGTTAAAGCTTTGGCTTAGGAGAGCAGAAAGCCTTAAACACTGAATGTGCTTTAAATTAATGGGTATGGCAGCCTGAGAGAAGTTATTTTTAAAACAAGGGACATGCATATATTCTTCACATATTTTAAACTCAATTTGTGAATTACTGTCATTTTGAAGTATCTCAACCTTGGCATTTCAGTGGGCCGGTTCTTACCATCTGAAGGCACCTGGCCCAGGTTTAACTCCAAAGAAGCAATAATGCAGGGTTTACTTCAGCTTTGAGGTATTTCTCATTCTCTCAGAAGTCAGAGATTTTTGCCTCGCTGGAAGAAATGCATCGTGGAAAGTGTTTCGTGTTGGAAACAAGCAGGATTTTTTCAGGTAGTGAAAGAACAGAACACAAGTTTTGGGTTTAGCTTACCTATCTTTAAAAGATAGGACTTAATTGTTCCAGCTGAAGCCAAAGCAAAGTTCCTCCTCTCATCTCCACTGATATCATATGAAAGTTGTGTCACTGGGTTTTCATTTGGATGCCTTTCAATACACCGAAATAACAGGAAGTCCTCAGGCAGCCACACAAATAAATTAATGATTTGGTAACAGATAGCAGGGAGGATACCATTTAAAAGTGGGAATTGCCCAGTTCTCTGCAGTGAACAGGCTGTAGAAGAATAGAGAATGTGTGTAGCATGGGACTTACTCTGCTTTAAAAGGTCCCTTTTTAGTAGGCTTGTGCATTACGAAAATGTCTTCAGTGCTTTTTTTTTTTTTTGCCTGAGAATCTGTGTAAGTGTATTTGCATGAGAGAAGGCTGAACTATAGATTTCCATTTGAATTGCTCGACCATCAAGGTGGTGTTGGCAATCAGAAAAGTCACCAATTCCATCATTTCCAGTGTAAGGTGCTGGTACCCAGCTCTTACACCTGGAAAGGTGTCCCAGTGAGCAGAGTGACCAAAGCAAGTGGTTTGTTTTGTGTCTCAAGGCAAATTGGTTTTATTGGATAGCATTTAAAGACTATTCTTACTTCCTGGTGTTTGCTTTAGTTAGGTTAGTTAGTTGTGTATGTAAATGAAGCGCTGCAAAGTAATCCTGCTGACAGAGCTGTCGTTCAGTTCATGTCAATTATGCAGATTCCAGAATAAATCACAAACTTTTCTATCCGTGCTTAAGATGACAGTTTTTCTGTTGGATTGTTTCCATTCACCTCCAACTTTGGCTTTGGTTATGTGCTGTTCTGGAGACCCTTTTCCTATCAGTTATCTGTGACCTGACCCTCTTCAGCTATATTATATCATTCCATTTTGACACCTTTTATCAAACTTTAATGAAATGACCCAGGCAAACAAATTGTCATTAAACTTTCCATCACTTTGTCCCTTGGTATCGTCTTTTATAAATTGGACAGCAAATGTTGTATTGATCTTCTCGTTCTTGCAGCTGAACTTGAAATGACCCAGACTGCTTGTTGTTTATGGCCTAGAGTTGCTTTTCCTTGACATTTCCATCCACAGCATGACATCTCTTTTGTTTTTCTTTCTTTCTTGTGGAGATGAATGAACAAGACATACGGTATCGAGACATCCTCGGTCATGGCAACGGAGGCACGGTCTACAAGTGAGTGTTCATTTTCAGTTAACATTTTTGAAAATAAAATATAAGTGCTCTTCTTTTCTTTTCTTTTTTTTTTCCCCCATTCATACATGTAGTGAGATGCAGGTGGGCCGTTACTGCCGTGCTGAAAAGATTATAAAAGAAATTCTTAATATAAACTTCTTAAGAATTGTCTTTACATATTTACAAGGTATCTGCTTTCGGGTGCTGTGAGGGCTGGTGCATTTTTATTATCTTTTTAATACTTAGCTTTGAATCCCTCCTGGGTAACAAGTTAATGGTTCACAAGTGGAACTTGAAATGTCCTGAAGCATAATGAATTGCCTTTGGTATTTGCAGTGCCATTACTCTTGCTGGCTCACCACGCCCTGTGCTAGCCTGGCGCCGAGTGACACCAGTGGGACGTGGTGACACTGTGGCTCTGCCTCTTTCTAGCAATTCTAAATTAGTAAATACCCCTCTCCCTGTTGCAGTGACTTTTTTTCCCCTTTGAGAAGCTTCACATGCAGGCTGATGAATGCATTAAACGATCAACTCCCCCAAATTTTGGTGGTGAAGCTTATACCCTGCAGCCAGTATTAATTTTAATATTGTAAAGATTATAATAGCAGAGAGATAGTTTTCTCGACAGGAAAGTCTTTCTCATGCATAGTGCAAAGTTTAAACTACATAATGTAATATCTGGTACTTAATAGTCTGCAGTGGTGTATGAAAAATATTCCGCTAGGAATTAAGAAATCCATACTTCGTATGAAAGCCCTGAGGGAGTAATAAAGGTTTCCTCCGGAGAGCTATTTACCATCTACAGTAACCCAGCATCCCATTAGGATTTTGTTTATACCTTACACATTCTAACTTTGATATTAACATTTTTTAAAGAAATGTTTTAAAAGCCATGGTGCATTTAGCTTAATTTGTGGTGGGCTGTCAGCATAATGAGCAACCGGCTTAGGTCTCCTTGCAGAAGTTCTAATGAAAGTGGGCTTCGTAAACCTTGAAGGAACAACACCAGGGATTGAATGGGCTCTTGAGAAATTAGGTTATCCTTGCAGATGGAATGAAGCTCATTCACCTTCTCCTGGGGAAGGATATTCCTGGACCAAGCTACTTACAGAAACACGGTTCTTTTCTTTATAGTAAGATTTGGAGTTGGATTCAGTGATCCTTGTGTGTCCCCTCCAACTCGGGATGTTCTGAGAGAGCGTTGAACTGCGGAGCTCAGCCACTGACAGCTTGATGTTTTCCAGCTTGGATAGGGTTCCTCCCTGTCCCCATACACTGCTGCAGCTCCAGCTGTGGGTGGGAGTGGGAGAAGCTTGGCCCAGGAGGGCTGTGCTCCCTGGGAGAGGCACCTGAACCCCGTGGGGGGCCTGTCTTACCTCACATCAAATATGACATCACTTTCTTCAGCTGCTTAGCTGAACTAGGAGTTGGCAACGTGGAACAGTGAGCAGCATAAGGACAGCCCTACCAGCGTGTGCCAAAAGCCTCCTTCCTCCTGCCTCTGAGGGTGGCCAAAGTCTATGGAATGTAAAATGTGCTTTGTTGGTCTTTCTGCTTTAAAATTTCCCAAACTTGGTGTCTGTTGGTCAGCGTAGTGTCTCCTGCTCCCATGGAGCAGCTCTGCTCCCTCCTTACTGTGTGTAACGGCCTGCAAAATAGTACAGTGCTTTTGGGTGCAGAAATTGACGTAAAAATACCTTTTCCTCTACGACACTGCCACGTGCATTGTATGTACTCCACCTTTTGTCAAATTCATATGCCAGGTTCGCTTGAAATGCTTTGGAAAGTGAAACGGGCACCTTTAGGCTTTGTATTTCTGAAGGGCTGAATAGTTCCCCGGCCAGCTCTTTGTTTCACGTTCTTACACAAATGGTTTCTTCATTCACTGACTCTTTTAGTAATGGTCTGCAGCAGTGGTGAAGCACCAGAAGTGTGAGCATTGAAGTTGCAGAGGATAATAGCATAGGAGGGAATGCAGGATTGCGTGGGCTGCTGCTGTGATTGCTTCCTGAAGTTTTTCAGATCCCAGTTGCAATTTGGGAAAGTCAAAAATTGGGGCTGTAAGAACATGAGCCCTCTTATCCACCAGGGAATTGATTCCTTCTTTCTCTTCCCTTTTTACTGTGTTCATGTTTGAAACTGGGGATTGCAGTGACTTTGCGGCATTCTCTCCAGTGCAGATATCATTTTTCACAGCTCCAGGGAGTGGGCACTGTTTTTGTGTGAATCATTTGGACTCCCCTGACGTCTTGACTTTTCTTTGCAGCATAAATAGTAGGAGAATACAAATATTTCATATTTCCTCCCCACACTGGCCTGCTCCGATGCTACATGTTCCTCTCAACTCTTCACTCATTTGTTTCCTGTAGTGTTGGATTGAAGAGTTGCACCAGGTGACTCTTTCATCCCAGAAGTGCTGTAGTTGCAGGGAGCTGACGTTCCTCATGCTTTGGGAAAGGCAAGCAGACCTTCTCCCCCTGTAGCCATCCCCCCTTGGCATGGGGAACCCGTTCCCCTGGCTGAAGGAGCGGCCGTGCTGCGTGAGCCGATGAGAAATTGCAAAATGGAATGCTTACAGGTAGCTGGATTGCAGTAGTCATAGAGAGCAGCCCGCATATATTTTATTCCAGTAAATCAATGAACATTTGTCAAATAAAATTAATTGCAGACGTTTGGCTGTTTTCCTCTTCCAGCATTCCGTGCTGTCGGTTTGTTTCAGAAGAGGCTGTGTGTAGTATTGATTGGAATCTAAAGAATGACCGCGTGTGTGTAGCATCCTTTTCTTTCTCCCCTTTCTTTCTTTCCAGCTCTTTATCCTAAGTCATATCCATTATGGCAATGATATATTATCAGCGTTCAGCAAACACGGCAGTGTGTCGCAGGTCGCTGAGCAAAAATTTTCAGCCTCTCTTTCCACATGAATTAACTACTATTGAAATAGTTTATTGAGATTGAAGTATTGATCACTTTTCATGCCAACCTTGGCTTAAGTGGGGAGAGGAGAGGTATTTTTGTTCTCTCTGGGAGACGCTATGTTTAGTTAGAACATTTGTTTCATTTGTTTGGGTTCTTTACAGCTGCAACTGTTTTATTGCTTGGAGAAGAGGTGTCTTAGCTTTATTTTTATGACAGTATAATTATACTTTAGAAATACACTTGATTACTGCGTGTAGCGAAATTGTTCCAGTATATTGGCTTGGCCAATATTGCTATACAAACAACTTTTCAGTCAATTGAGTCTGGTAAAAAATCAATACTTTATAGCAATATTTCCAGTGAGAACTTGCTGAATCTAAATGTTTTTCTTTTCCTAAGAAGAGAAGGGATATTTTTATAGTTCTTTGACCTCCCGTTTTTCCCTTAAATTTTGACAGTTTTTCCTTAATTGAGGAATGATTATGGAATCGTGGAGTCATGAAGGTTGGAAAAGCCCTCTGAGATCCCCACCCCTGAGATCCCTCAGGGCCACATCCCCGTGGCTCTGGAATGCCCCCGGGGTGGGTGACCCCACCGCTCCTTGTGCTGCCTGTGCTGGTGCAGCACTGCTCTTCCAGAGAGTAAATTCTTCCAATATCCAACAGCTGTAGTGTTGGATATGGCAAATTCATTTAATTGTTCTTGTTTGTTTTTGTATATTCAAGAATCTGTGAACGTGCAGCAGATCCAAAGCTGTATATTCAAGCAGTGTCTCTGAATACACAGTCAGAAAGCAGGAATTCTTCCGCTGGTGTGCAGTGGAAGGGGAAATACTTGGTTTTGTGCATTTTGTACCTAAACTTCATGTGGCATATCATCAGCAGATAGTTATGTTTGGAAGTCTTTAACATGACGTATCCAAAGCATCACCGTTTCCTTCATTTATAAGCAAGCAAGAGGAATATTTCTCTTATCCCATTTTCCAGTCTTTGCTTTGTAATTGTAGCTAATGAGAAAGAAGGTATTCTTAGGGCTTGTTTTTTAAATACGTATTGTGTATGGAATGTAGTAAGTATGGCATGTAAGTATTCTGGGTTCTGTTAGAACAGTCTTAGAGAGCAGCAAGCTCTTGTACTGTAATAAACGTAAAGTCCCAATGATGCTGTAATTAATTTGAGGTTATCTAGTATCTGGAAGAGGGGGAAGAAGGGAGAATGGGTTCTCATTTTAGCAGAATGCTCTTAAACCAGACGGCTTCACTTTAAGCTGAGTGATTGGAGGAGAAGCGGCTGCTGCTGATGTGCCACCCAAACGTGTGGCATAGCCAGGGAAAGTGCAGATAAATGGGGAGCTTAATTTGCTCGAGCCATTTACTCGAGCAGTTCTGCTGCCAGGTTGAGTTGTGCACTCCAGCATATGCCTGTGTCTTTATTCTATCTCAGCCAACCTCGGGGTGCCCCATTAGCACGTTAAAGATTGCGAGTGGCGAGACAGCTGGGACGTGGATCTGCTCCTTCCCGACAGCCTGCAGACAGTGCTGAGCAGTTAGTGAGGAGCAGCTCTGTGTGCTGGGATGGTTGGCGTTCACCGTTGTCTGGAGGGGCTTTGGCTCTGTGAGGTTTGCTGCCTTGTCCCAGGGCTTCCTGTGCACAAGGCTGCCACGAGGGAGCTCCTGCCAGAGGTTTGCTGCAGCGTGGCCCAAACCTCAGCAGAGCCCTTGTCTTCTTGCTGTCCCATTTGTTCTTCTCAGCTTCTGTTCACTTCTGGTTTTCTGTTGCTGTAAGAGTATCATAGAATCACCAAGATTGGAAAAGGCCTCTGAGACCATCCAGTCCAGCTGTCTACCCGTCACCAATATTTTCCACTAAACTATGTCCCTCAGTACAGCTCTGAAACGTTTCTTGAACACCTCCAGGGTTGGTGACTCCACCGCCTCCTTGGTGGAGCTCGTTCCAGCACCATACTGCTCATTCAGAGATTTTTCCTGACGTCCAACCTGAATTTCCCCTTGCACAACTTGAGGCCATTTGCCCTCATCCTTTGCCCCCATCTTAAGATTTAATTCTCAGATTTTCCAGCTCAATTTTACTCCTGTCTCATTGTCTGCATGCAGCAAGGGAAGCAGAGACTCGAGCTGGCGTTTCCCAGGTAGCAGAGCAGTGACCAAACCCCCTCTGCTGCTGTGCCCAAAGCGTTGGGCTCTGGCTGTGTGCCACCAGCACTGCCCAGCGTGGCTCTGCAAGGGGAGGGATGGGAAGGTGAAATGTCGTCCCTGGAGCTCAGTGCATCTGTCTGCAGCTCGCAGCTCCCTGCAGTCCTGTGCTGCAGCTGCGGAGGCATTTTCATTTAGAGCCTTCCCCAAATTACGTTCATTTTCTGCTTCTCGTTCTGACTCTGTCTTATTTTTAGCCTTGCAGCGATCATAGCTGGGCTCAGTTAGAAATACTCCACGACATTTCTGCACGTTGTCACTGCAGTTTAAACAAGACTGACCAGTGATTGCTGGGCGCTTGTTTCTCCTGACCCCGGCCACCGCTTGCCTGCCTCATAAAATCTGTTATGCACAAAAGTGCGTAAAATGAAGATAAAGTGCCTCCTTCAAGTCTGACAAAAACCATTCCTTTGCAGAATGGTAGCTGCAGTGAAAGTAAATAAATGAATGGACAGCAATCACAGCCTAGTTGATGAAACTGTTCAATTAAAACACAGGCATTTACATGGTGTAATTTCCCTAAATTGCCAATGAGCCCCTTTAGACACAACCAGTGTTCAAATTGATTTCAGCATTGATTTTGGCTGAAGCTGATAAATTTCTGCTTGTTAGTTAAAGTAATTTTGCAGAAGACTTTGTACTGCAGTATTGAAGTGTTCATTTAGCTGATGGTTAAAAGAGGAGTTATTTACAGAGGGTTCTACTGTTGTTCTGAGATGGGACAATTCCCCGATCATCTTTTTACTTTTAATTTTTTAAGCTTCAGTATACAATCAATAGGTTATTGAAACTGATTAAAATGTATCCAGCCAGCTGCCTATGGCTGTTTAATTAGAAGCTGGGTGATTCTTAAATTAAAGCCAGTTTGTTTGCATTGTGTGTGTGCAGCTTGGAAGATAAGGCAAAGAGTGAGCCCAAAGTTTGCTCACGGTGGGTTGCAGGAGTCGCTGGGTGAGCACAGTGCAATTGTCATTGCAACTGGCCTTCATTCAGGCAGTATCAGCTGTTTCTTGGTTAAAAACAGCTATCTGCTCCTGGGGCACAGCTGAGACCTTCCTGGGCTAGGGCTGTAGCCCCTGCTTGGGGTTTTTTGCAGTGAAGGTGTGAATTGTGGTGATGGTGTTCTACAACAAATCAGAGTCATAGCAGGGCTCGGGCTGGAAGGGACCTCAAAGAGCATCCAACCCCCTGATGTGGGCACAGTTGCCAGCTGCAGTCAGACACCAGATGGGGGTTGCACAGGGCCCTATCCAACCTGACCTTGAGCATCTCCAGGAATGGGGCATCTGCAGCTCTCTGGACATACCTAGAAAACTTTTGCTTCTTGGCACTGTTCTGCAGCACTGGCAGTTGCTGATCTGCTTCATGTTTCCTTGACGCTTGTTTTGCTGTGAGTACATCATGTGCACGTGGTTGGGTGATGCACAGGACGTGCTGTGCCTTTTGGCCTGCTCTGTTCCTTCAGACGTCTCCCAAAAACTGCACTGGGTTCACACTGTACTGATGACCCTGCGTAGTTGCAGTGGGGAAGGTAGATTGGTGGATGTGGTAACAGATGGAGGTGATAGGAGTTTGTGAGTGAGAGAGGTGAGGGATTCGTTCTGCTGCAGTCCAACTTGGATGCCAGTGCCTGTCCCACAGAGCTGGGTTAAGTGAAATGTTTTGCAACTTTCTGCATTTTCTTCCTGCAGCTGTTCGTGCCAGTTTTGCTCTTTTAAAAAGTTCAGGATTTAGATACGCGTATTTTCGATTTGTTTTCTGGTTTAACAACAAATCATTTTGCAATCAGTGCTCAAGCATCTGTAATGGGATTTTAGATAGAGGAGAGGTTGGCATAGATTGCTGTTAGTACTAGCACAGTCCCCATAAAAGCTCCTTTTTACAACTGCTGTGCACTTTGGATTTCCTGTTTTAACAGCCAGAGAGTCAGGCTAATGTGTTTGTCTATTGCAGAAGGCAACAACTGTCAGAGTGTTTATTTCCTAGAAACAATTTGAATCTGTTTCTTTAGATGGCCATTGAGTACGTGACAATCCCATCATCAGGCTGCCAGGGCCTGACCAGGAGCACTACAGACAGTGGCAGTGCTATGGAAAATGGAGGGGAAAAAAGGAAAAATTAACAGTAAACCAAATCTGCGGGTGATTTGCTGCGTATAGTTTGCAGCTGGTGACTGGCATGTCACTCTGCAGTGCATAACACTTAGAGAATTGCATTCATCTCATGTGACACTGACACAGGAATTTTGCTCTAGGTTATTTCTCATAGGCAGGAAAATGTCAGTCTGCCTTCTTTTCATGCCCTACATCTGAAGGTGCTGCTTGTCAACAACCATCGCTTTCCGCGTTAACTTTTTAGCTCAAATAAGAAACCCAGGGCTTCTCTGTGCCTGCTCATGTCTGGGAGAAAATGCCCTCCCTGAGTCTCCTTCCCAAAGACAACAGGAGGAGGCACGAGAAGGGCAGAACTCCTCCATCCTCAAGGCTTCAGCAGGTGGCAGTGTGCATGGTAAAGCAGAATGGTAAGGGGCACACTGATGGGTTTTGGTGGGGCCGGAGGATGAGAGCAGCTCTGCACTGTGGCACGAGCCCTAAGTTTCTTTGTGCTTTGACTGGAGGGGAGCTCTGCTTCCCAGCCTCCTGCAGTCACATCGCTTACGTGACAGCGCTGTCACTACATCATTTTGTCATATTTGCTGATGTTAGTTATATTTCTAGGAAGGGTAGGGTCTGAGTCATTGGCATAGCAGACAGGTCATGGCTTCCCCTTGAATCATTTGGTCTTGGCAAGGAGTATCTTATTGATTAGAGATTGCTTTCGTGGCTACTGGGGAGAAAAATAGAAAAATATATCCTGGTGGCCACAGCGAGCAGATGAGGAGCAAGGCTGTGGGGTGGGCTGCTGAGAGCTTCTGCAGTGCTGTTTTGCACCATGGTGTAATGATGACTAGAGTTTTTGCTTCTAGGAAGAAGCTGTGTTTGTTCTGAGTTCCTAGCTAACGTTACACGCGTGAATTTGAGAAAAAATGCATATTGTAGGAAAAGCTGATGGAGGAAGCTCGGGGATCTCTGTGCAATCAGTCTGCGCTTCTGGCCGTCCTGAAGTCACACAGATGTGAGTGAATGCTTTGCCATTACAAATGGGACAGCAAATTGAAAATTGCTGTTTCTCTCGAGTGCCCGCAGTGCTGGAAGCTCAAGTTAAGTTCTTCGCCCTGAAAGAAATGACGCCACAGTCACAGCGAGGAATGCAGCTCCCCGTGGTGCTTTTAGGTGGAATTCCTCACAGGAAGAATAGCACATTGTTTGTCTTAGCAGGCTCGCAGGGAGATGGTTTTTGTTTGCTGCCTAAGCTGTTCGTAAAGAAGCTCGTGCGTGCTCTGGTTGCTTGGTTTGTTTTCCTCTTGAAGTGTAGTGAGTTTCTACAGCACTTTTTTATGCTATCTCTGTTTGGTGCTTGAATCTTTCAGCATTAACATTAGGAGAGGCTGTGATTTATTTCATAAAGAAGATGGAGCCAAAGCATCTTAAGTTCTCCGTTGGCTTTCTTTGCCATATACTTCAGGAAGAACAAAGCAAGCAACATGAGATTCAGATACTTTTTTTTTTTTTTTTTCCTTTGTTCTTTAAGAACAGCAGCTGCTCCTGATGCTTTCATTTTTTAATTTGCTTTCCTACAGAAACCCTCCTTTTCCAAGGAGAAGGGAGATGCTGAGGAGCTGGCAGTTCCCCCCAAAGCCCCACTCTAGTTTTGCACAGGATTGATTTTTGTTTTCTGGAACACAGGGGATGCACGGGCTGTACCACACAGAGTGTCAGGAGTTCCGTGGTGTAGCTGGAAGGCTCTGATGGCTCAAGTGGAATGTGTGGGGGCTCATGCCGTCTCCCTCCTTCCCCCAAAATCCCAGCTTTTGCCATAGGGCTGAGCTCCCTGAGGGCAGCTCTTGATTTTTTTGGAGTAGAGGAGGCCAAGTTATGTTAAAGGATTTGGCTCACGTGGGTCCTTACAGGGCTTTGAATGCCAACAGATGTGGTTAATAGTCATGGTTAGCAAAATGTTTGGTGCGGCTGTGCCAGTCTTGCTTAGAAGCTGTTTGTTGTATTGATTGGGTCAGGAGGGAGTTTTGAAGGAATTGAACTCAGAGAATCATGAAGGTTTCATAAGAGCTCCAAGATCCTCAGGTCCAACTCCAACCCACCCCCCCATGCCCGCTGACCCTCAGTCCTACATCCCCACGGTTCCGGATCACCTCCAGGGCCTGTGACCCCACCTCTCCCTGGGCAGCCTGTGCTGGTGCCTGACCACTCTTTTGGAGAAGATATTTTCCGTAATATCCAACCTGAAATGATTGAGCTGAGTTTTTAAAACTTAGTGAAACAGCAGTCTCATAGCTTGGTCACTGTACCAACTGCTGCTAACATTTATGGGAGCGCACAGCGTTTCCTCCTTTCCACCATGTTGCTCATCACTTCTCTCACCTGGCAGTACTGCACTGGTTTCCTCAGTCATGTGCAGTTTTTGTCCCAGATCTGTATTGCATGCAAACTAAAGCATACTACCAAACGTGAAGAACCAATAGTTTGCAAAGCGTTCAATGCATTTAATTTCTGTTCTTCATTTTTGCCTTGAAGTAATTCAGCAGCGATTTAGCAACTGTTTTCCCTCATCTCTGTCTCCCACTCGTCTTGGCTGTTAGGCACTGCTCAGATGCATTCCTAGCAAGGAGTTGTTGTTGCTGTTTATTAGGCAACATCATTTGCCTTCCATCCTGGAAGATTTTAAGTGTGTTCACTGAGATGTGCAGCACTGCTGGGAAACCTCTGCATTGTGCTGTTTTGCTTTGTCTAATGATCTGGCTCTACAGTGATGAGCTTGTTTACTTACCTCTGGAGGTGACACTGGCATCAGGAAGAGCTGACCCTTGAGATGAGACTGTGTGTTATTTATAGAGTCTGAACGTGAGTTTACTCTTGTGATAGACATCCGTAGGATTTCTGATGGGTCCAGTATGCACAAGAAGTATGGTTTTCTTCGTGCTGTGTGTTGCTCTGTGGGGTTTTGGATTTTATCCTTCTCAAGCTACAGAAGTGCTCGGTCTGGATTGGTGGCTTTAGCTATTCTAACTATAACCAAAATGATCAATTCCAACTTTAGGTTCTACATAATATCTAACAAAAGCGTTTTCCCTACACACTCATTGGAACAGGTAATTACTGCAGCAACTACAGACTAATTTGAAGTGCTAGCTGTTAATTAAAACACTACAGAGGTGTACGGTTGTCTTTTGGTGTAACCAGAGCTCCCATTCAGACTCCATTAATCACTTTGCAGTTATTGTGTTGGGGAAGGTCAGGACAATTGAGATGCCATATCAGCCCGGAGTAAACAAATTCCCTTTCTCCCAGGTAGCACGCCATTTGCAGAGCCAACGGACACGCTGTACCCATGGGCATGGTATCTCCTTTGTGATCCAATTCTCAGTGATAATTAAATGTTAAATTGGTACTGTCAGTGCTCTGTAAACCAAACCAGGTATCTGCCCTCTGCTGGAAATTTAACCCAAACTTCCACGGATGAATTAGCGTGCATCATAATTAAATAATCAAGTCTTCCCTTTTAATTCACTTGGAAACAGGAGATCTCTCTTATGGAAAAAAGATCAGCTTTCTTGACAAGCTAATTAAGTTGCCAAACTGTCCGGCGCAGTACGTGTTAAGCTAACAGACGCTAGGCATGCTATCTCAACCTGTTCATTTTCTTATCATTTCTGCTGATCTTAAGTCCATTGGTTCCCCCGTAGTCAGAGCAGAGCTCGTTTCCTCCCCGTGATGCATCGATTGTGCTCTCTCTCAGTGCTTCACCGGCGCTTTGGCTGTTGCTGCCATTAGGTAACAGTGATTTCTGATGCTCTGTGTGCTCCTGAAAGCTGCTCCGTTGCATCGTGTCCACCCAGCAGTTCCAAAACGAAGGGGAAGGTTTTAGGAGCTGACAATGGAAATTCTGTAAGCACTCTGGACCACAAAGGAGATGAAACACTCTGTACATGTATGACTTTGCATGTAGGAGAAAAGCTATTAAGCTTTTTCTTCAGTAATAATTGCTGAAGGTATAAAGTGCTCAATTTTTGTCCCTTTTCCGTGTCAGTGCCACAGATCCAACATTACCATGCGAGGTATCTGAAGTCAGCAAAGGGAAAACCTTCAGGAGTTCTGTTTTTATGCAAAGTTCCATTGGATTTTAACTAGATTTTTTTCTTGTACTTTTCTCTTAAGTTAGGAACACACGAGCCACTAGTGTTGACCATAATGATAAGCATGGAGAGTTCATTTCACACTTATCTTGTGGTTTTGACAGTGAGTTGGACTCCACCTGCTTTACATCAGTGTGGCAATGCAGCTGTGCATCTCACTGTCTTAGCCCTGGAAATGCCCCCAGCACTGGGAGCAGCCAGCCCTACTGGTCATTACAGGCCAGAATAACTTGATATACCATTGAGAGTAATCATGGAAGTGGATAAATTCACAGTTCAAGCTTGCTGTTACTCTGTGCCAAAATCTGCAATGTATGGATTGTATGCAGAGTGTGCAGGTATCAAACAGAACACAACTACTGAGCAGTACTGTTGTAGGTATGTTCTGTTCTGCTTTCATCGCTGTCTGTCTTGAGAAATGTTATATGGAAATTGGTTTGGAGTGGAAGGTCTTAGCTCCAAGTCGTTTTTCTGTGAAATTAGTGTATACACGTTGCACGTATGTACAGAGGTAATTTTATGTCATCTTAAGTTATTTAATTTTTTCCCTCACGCAGGGCATATCATGTCCCTAGTGGAAAAATCCTGGCAGTAAAGGTAAGATATTACCGTAATTTTCTCTCTCTCTGTTTCTCTCCATTCTGTCTTGACCTGGCTTTCCTTCCCCTCCCTGTGATGGTTAGCTCTCAGTGAGCTTCGTGACGTTCAAGTCCCCATTGTTTCTGCAGGCAGACCCCAGGGAATCCTGATGGGCACAGAGTTCCTGGGGTGCTGCTCTCACCTGGCAGGGCTGCAGAGCTGCCCTTGGCACCGTGTGGGTACACCCAGCCTGGGGCTGCTCACTCTGGGTGCAACAGAAAGGGATGGAGAGGTCGCTGGGTGTCAACTGCTGCAGCTCCACTAATGCCACGGTGTCCCCAGGGCCGTATTCTTCAGCAGTCTCATTTTTAAATAAAGAGAATTTCTCTGTTTTCTTAGGGATAGTGCTCTGTGTTCCTGGCAGATCCTGTGGCTTTAGCAGGTTTACTTACTGTCATGTTCTTCCTCTCCCCTGCAGTTGCTTTTATACAGCTGAATGTGCATGCATTTACCTATAACTATTTCTTCTGTTAGCACTCTTGGCAGTGAAGCTGCATGCTGTAGTGGTATAGTTTGGTCAGGTGAGTACCAAAGTTCTCTGAAGTTCAATTGAAGCTGTGACAAACTGGTCATGCTGTGACTGCAGTGTGCCAACCTCTGCGTGACTTAGAGTTGAACTGTTAATGCAATTAAGCAACAGAAAAAAGCATTGATGTCAGTCCTTGTAGATGTGGAATGATCGCTTTTTAAGTTGACAATTTCATTTGAACTTAGAACGGTGGAGACTTCAGGCACAGCAGTAAACTGGCATTCATCCCATAGTTAGTGATCACAAGAAAGGTACGTTTAAAGATATATGTATTATAGAGAATAGCTACGTGGAGATCTGTAAAATGTGGATTGTGGTGTTTGTATTTTTGCCCATCCTTGAGTGACTGAACTCTCCATGACAGAGTCAAACTGAAGGAGTGTGAGGGGTGGGAGAGGAGAGCAGGAGGGGCAGGTGGGGGCTGCTCCATGCAGGTAGAGTTGTGAGCAGTGCTGATATTGTACGAAGGCTTCCAACGGAGCATTGATTTCTGCTGGAGGATATTTACACGTCTGAGTTACTTGTGGGTTTGGGCTCAGGTGCTCAGGTTCTGACCATGGATAATGTTCTAACATGGGATTCTGCCTGGGTGCTGCTTTTTCTTGAGGATCACATCAGCCCTTTTGCTCTGCTGGGAAAACTGCTGTCAGCTTTCCCACGAGTTGTGTCAAAGCAAATACTACCAGGTCTGAACTCATTCTCTGTGTGTTGGAAGTACAGATATTGCAGTTTAAATAACTTCTGATTGCACGGAATGTAAATATCACTCGGAAAAAGTCTTTTCAAGAGATATCAGCTCTCACTGGCAGGAGTTCTCCGAATTGCAATAAGCACAAAAGTGCAGAAAATCCAGCCATCAGCGACAGTTTTATGACAAATTCCAACGCAGAACTAAGGAAGCTGTCCCCCTGGATGCTCTTCTTCCACACTGTCCCCCTGTGCCCCCACTGCCCACTGTGGGCTGTGCTGGGGCTGCCCCGGAGGCAGCTGCAGGGAGGTGGAGGAGCAGGAGCAAAATGGTGCCGGCAGGAGGGGAAATGAGTTCAACCTTTGCAAGGTTAATTGAAATCACCTCCCCGTGGCAAAAAAAAAAAAAAAAAAAAAAAAAAAAAAAAAGCCTCTCCCTTGCAGTTTCACCTTCTTGTTTCCCTTCGAGTCCAAGGGTTGAGGTGGTCCTCCTGGGTAATTAGTATTGTGAAGATTTGGGGAGTGGGATCCTCGGTGCAGGCACTGCCCGTGGTGGTCCCATCGCTGTCAGTTGTGTTTCTGAGAAGATACTGCAGCAGTGTGTGTGTGTTCTCATAGCTGAAATAACGTGCTTGCAGGCTTGAGGTCAGGAAACCTGCTATATGGCAGCAATCATGCTGGTTTGCTCTATTAATAAACATAGTGACTGCATCCATGGCTCAGCACAGCCAGAAAAGGCAAGAGGAGAGCTGTGCCAGGATCAGCACAGCTCCAACAGGACACGGCCTCATCCTGGAAAGCTGATGATCAGAATGCTGTCAGCTGCTGGTTAATCTTGCAGATATATTGGACAGGCAAACAAAGTAATGCTGATATCTATATTATAGACCAAATTAATGCTAATATCTATACCATATATCTATACCATAGACCAGAAATCTCTCCGTCATTACATATGTTATATATACTTCACAGGTGGGCACTGTGCAAAAGATTTCATAGATTTTCAAACGTAACTTCTTTCTAGCAAGAAGGAAAAATCCAAAGGAGAAATGTGAGTGTGCGTGGGCTGACTGCTCTTCTTCAGCTGCTTTTAGTTTCTCCTGCTCTTAAGCCAGCATTTAAATGGACCATTTGATTAATCATTTGTATACTGACTACAATACTCCCAAATTTCCTTAGAGTTGTACATACTGTAAAAGACAATTACGTCGCCACAGATTAAATAAGTGAATTAAAACAGAATAGCAGCTTAATTTGACCTGTGATTTTGCTCCCGTTCCCTTTAGTGGAACGTATGCCACTCCAGCAAATAGATGAAGTCATCCATGACAGCTTGTGATGAATTGCCGTATTTATACTGTATATTTTAATAGCCTCACACTAATTTAAATTGAGCACAGAGTAAATTATAATTCAGTCACTTGACTGCTTGTATTTAACTTGACAACTCATCCTTATTTGTCCTGGAGGTGTAGTGGAGAGCAGAGGAAACACGTTCAGGTATTCCTCCTGTAGGAGTTAACCCTTTTCTTTCGGAGTGGTGGCTGTGCTGGGTCCCCTCGTGTTAGAGGAGTGCTGCTGGGCCGCATCCAGCCCGGCTCCTTCTGCAGTGAGGGATTCTGCCTGAGCTCAGTAATCCAGAGGAAGCCACCAGGTGACTTTTTTGCTGGAGGGTTATTTCTGAAGGTGCCGTTCTGGAGATTTGCTTACCTGTGCTATGACGGTGGGAGTTGCAAACAAATCCGTGCTTATGGCTTCTTTCTCAGTAGCAATGGGTTTTGGGAATCTTTTTTTGTTTTCTAGATATGCTTGGAAATGATGCAGAAAGAGAATGGCAGTGAAGACTGCAAGTGTAGATTAAAGCAGTGCTGCGTGGGCTTTTTTTTTTCCTCTTTCTGCCCGCGTTTCGGTGCTGCAGGTAACATAAGGTTCCTCCAACCTTGACATCAGGTGGATGTCTGCTTTTGTAAGTCATGCAAACCGCATGTGTTTAAGTGGAATAAAATGCTCACATGTAATTATATGGAGACAGGGTGACAGGAAAACCCCAGTGTACTCCATGAGGATGTTCACCTCTGTACCACGGCAGTGGGTTTCTGTAGAGCTCTGCCCAACAGCATCCATCCCACGGTAAGCTGGGAGCTCCACTCCTCCAAATTAGCATTAGGACACAGGTTCTGGGTGAAATTCTGATTACTGCAGTCAGCTGGAGACCTTCCTTCGTGCCAGGTCTTGGTGTGTTCTGCTGATGTGGTTGATGTCGGTGTGATGCTAACGAGTCGTGGTGCGGGATGGTGAAGCCCTCGTGGTGACTGAGCCTGGGAGATCTCTCACTGAGTAGAATTCAGTGAGATAAAATTTGATTTTATACTATTGATAGATTAAATCCTGTTCGTATTCAGTGGGTGAAACTGGTGGGATTCCAGCAAATTATTTTAAGTTTTTCACGCTGGAAAAATGTAAGCGAATATTGTTGGCAAATGATTATTGATCTAGACAAGTGTGTTAAACGTTTCCTGGCAGCCCTGTATTACACTTACAATTTAGTTTAGTGACAGCTTGTATAAATAACCCTAAAGCAAACTCTTGATAGAAACAGGATATTGTTTTCTCTCAGACAGAATACTGTAAAATGTGTTTGGAAATGCTCTCTCTGCATTTGGTTTCATCAGCAGTATGTGCAGTCTGTGTCTATCCAACTGTATTTGTTTTCCTTTAGCTTAATATACGTAGCTGTGAAATATCCCATGGTAGGAGGATGAGCATTTGGATTCTCTTTAATTTATATAGTTGCTCTTGAGAATTAAGTCTGCAAGTCCATGGCAATCGTGGAAAAGAATGGTTTTAAAAGTCAGCTTTACAGTACTGCCAAGGATGGACTGGTCTTCTCTGATTGCTTCTGGAGAAGGTGGAGGGAAGTTTTGTGCTCTTGTTTTTAATAGTTACTGTTCTCTTAAAAATTCTGGTGAAAAGATTCAAGAAATGAGGTCATAATAGAGTTATGGGTTATGGGTTGATTGATGCTCTGCAGTGAGCGTGCGTGTTTGGGAAGGTCCTGCTGTCAGCCTCGAAGCAATGAAAAGTGAGGGCATGGATGGAGAGAGCAGGGCATGGATGGGGGGAGCAGGTGACCCTGACGGTGAAGGGCTGGTTTGTTTTGCTTAGTTGGGTTGTTCGTAGTCATTTTGAGGAATGCTTTAGTGGTGCTTACCTGGAAGCATCTGTGCCATCTGCTGCCATCTGCATTTATTCTGTATATTTATTTATTATTTTTTTTTATGTTTCATTAAAAAAATAAATATACAGTGATGAGGATTTATGTTAGAAGGGAGGGGAAAATACAAACCTGAAGCTGGAAGTGGCAGGAGGTGGCTCTGGCCACCCCTTTAGGGGCACCATTGAGACAATTAGTTCTGCCTTTGAAACTGCAGTGCTTGTTTGGCCCTTACTTAAAATCAGCACCTTCCTCAAGGTCACAGTGTTTCTGAATTTACTTACAAGGTGTGTTTGTAGCAGGAGGGGTCAGTTCCAGGCCCCATTCACAGACCACAAACCCATCATGGGTCTTTGTGTTATGTGCTGGGCTCAAGTTCAAGTTCTGGGTCATCTCTTGGGTCAGATGAATAAACCACAAACCCTTCCCACTTTTCACGAATAGAATTGGCTGCACAGCTTCATTTACTTGCTTCCCAAAGGAAACACTTCTGTTCTTTCCATTCTTTTTGTTGCCCGTAGCTCTGCTGAAATAGCCCTTCCACCAATTCCTCCTGTTCCTTTTCTCACGTGTGGTTAATTAATACACATCTTCTGTGTTCATGTCGAGTCCTTCGCTTTCACAGCAGAGCTGAACGTGTGTCTGATGTTTGTGTCCTAGGTCATACCCTTGGATATAACGCTGGAGCTCCAGAAGCAGATCATGTCAGAGTTGGAGATTCTGTATAAGGTACATATTTTTTATTCATTCTGATTACTCTTGCTAACCATCATCCTACAGCAAGTGTTAAAACCAACTTCTTTTTGCCTTTTTCCAGTGCGACTCGTCATATATCATAGGATTTTATGGTGCTTTTTTTGTAGAAAACAGAATTTCATTGTGTACTGAGTTCATGGATGGTGAGTTGTTATTTGGTTTTCCTTCTATATTTAGTGTGCTTTTAATTGCTAAAGCATACGAATGTGAAAAAATGCATAAAGATAGATGTGCTTTCCCAATATGGAGCAAAACGCAGCATTGTGACTTTGAAATATCACATAAAATATGGAGAGCTTTGCAGGTATTTTTTTTTTAAATGGGTTAGTATTGGGTTGGTGTTATGTTCTGCACTACGCTGTATTTCCCTGAATGCAATTTCACTTACTTTTATTGAAAATGTAAATAGAAGAGAAATAAATGCTGGCTTAATTTGTGGTTTGATATTTGAGTCTTCCATACAATCTGTCCTCGCTGACGAAACAGCTGTTCCTCACTTTGAATGTTTTGATAGCCAAAACAGATTTTCTTTTAAAGAAATCTATTAACCCAATGTCCTGTGTGTTTTCAGTGGAAATCGGTTCTTAATTGCAAAGCACGGAATTATTTTCCAGCACAGCTGTTTAGCAGTGCTGCACCAACTTTGCTTCTGAGCTGCTCTCATCCCTCCCAACGTGGCTCTGCACCCCATCCCCTTCCTGCAGTTTGCCCCTGCATCCTCGTGGAGAAGTGCATTGGGAAGCACGCCGCTGAAGGCAGCTTGCAGTCATTGCTGCCCTCTGTGTACCAGTGCTGAGAGTGCCTCATGCAGACCGCCCTGGTGCCTGGTGCAGCAGTGCAGCTCCTGCTGCATGTTCCTAGGAGTGTTCCTGCAGGCCCTCCCCTGGAGCTGGCATTTTCTGCCCTACCTGTGTTTTGCACGAAGCTTCAGTTAAGCTGCGTATGGAGAAGTGAGGATCTCGACAATGATTTACTGCAGAGGAAAGGCTCTGTGACAGGAAAAAAAATTCCCAAGCCAAATGCACTGTTGAACAGTTTCTGTCTTTCTGATGGGGAGCACAGATAAGGCCCTGTAGGGTTTTATGCTGCATTTTGTTTCTTTCCTGTTAAAATGATCTCTTACTACTGTTATTTCCCTCTTTGTGCCTCCAGCCTCTGTTCCAGCGAGTGTTGTGTCCCCTTCCCAAACATTTTCCTCTCTCAGATTTTCCCTATTTGCAAAGTTTGATGGAAAAAAAGGTCTACAAGTTAAATCTGTGGGTGCTCTTGTGCTCTGTAGCTGTTCCCCATTTCTCTTTTCTGTTCTTGCAACTGCAAGATTTGCATGCCTGCCCTGAGCAGTATCACACGCAGCAAGGAAGCAGCTGTTTGTGCCAAAACATGTGTCTGCCTGGAGCGTGTGTGCTGCTAATCCAGAGACTCTTAAATACGATGGACATAAATGTTTGCAGTTCCGAATTCATGTTTGGAAATATTTAAGCCTGTAGGGCACACATCCCTCGTGATGTGGACGATGCTGGTGTTTACTGACCACGCAGAAATTATTTGGAATCATACTGGAGATGACCTCTGATCTGCCTCATGTTGTGTTCTCCTGGCAGAAAGCAACAGCAATCATTTAAAAGAAGAACAAAATACAAATAAAGGGACCTTGCCAATTATTCTTCTTTCCCAGACCTTTGATTGTGATGGGTTGAGGATGCAGGTGAAAACAAGAGACCTGGGTTCCCCTTCCACCTGCCGAGTGATCATAAAGATCAATAGAGACCTGAGATGAGGCTTTCTGTTCTTCTCCCTGGTGTCTGCAATGGAGCTGATGTTCTTGTGAATGAAGGTGCTGAAATGCACTGTTGTCTTTTACCCATGCCATTGTCTCTTTTCCTTCAAACTGCTCAGCACCCACTAAACTCCCCATAGAAACAGTGGGAGTGCAGTGTCAGACTGCACCTAGATGCCTGTGCAGAGATTCGGGAGCCAGCCATTTACCTTTGGTTTTGGAAACTTGGTCTACAAGGTCTATTCACTGTAATTTATTTTTTTTCTCCATAGAGGAGTGGCACGTTTTCCCATCTGTTAGCACAGCAGCACTTAGCTGCTTGCTGTATGAGAGTGGGCCTTTTAATCCAGAGCAGAAGGACAAGTCGAAAGGTCCAGGTGGTTCCTGCTAATGCTGAGCGTGGGCTTCTGCTGGCTCTCACAATTAGCAGCATCTATGTGGTGCTGCTCCTTCTTCATTCTGTTTATTCTATCTACATTTGCTTGTAAAAAGGGGAATAAAAAGATCATTAGAATAAGGAAGTGTTGAGACTAAAGACTGGAAGAAGGACCTTGTGACTGCTTCACGTTGCAGCATTTCAGAACAAATGGGTTTAACTTCAAAGAACAGAACCACGAGCAAAGTGCAAAGTGCAGCTTTCCTAAATGCTGAGTACTGGCCCAGCTCTTTTCCCTTTGATGGTATCAGTCCAATCCACACGCTATGCTGAGAGCAGTTACATCAGTGCTAAGCACTTCTGAGAGCCTTCAGCTGCTGTAAGCCTCTGCATGCTTGCAAGCTAAGTGTCATACATTCTGTTTGTAATTTGCTTGTCCCTTTTTTTTCTTCTTGTTCTCCCTGTTCTCCTTGGTTTGTTTTTTTTTAATTCTCAATTGTAGATTTGCTCCCTTAGCCAAGAATTTGTATCCATCCCAGAGAGATTCTTAATGCTAGTTTGGTCTTGTATTTCTTATGTGAATGATGAGGGAAATGATCTTTCTCAGTTCTGGGGGATGTCTGTAGGACCATGATTTAGTTTTCTAGCGTTCTCCATAAGTATCTGATGCTGATGGATGCTTCTGTGCCAAAGTGGGAGCTTGCATCCCATGCTTTCTGGCAAAACTCATCTGCTTGCCCAGGAGCTCCTCGTGTTTCAGATGTCAGTGTGGACACAGTCTGCAAGGCTCAGCCCAACTCACCACTCTGATCGTCACTACGAAGCTGATTTCGAGTGTGGGTTTAAGCTTTGCATCAGATGTGCTGTGTAATGCTTGCACCAGGTTTTGGGGACAGGCAGAATACTTCTGGCTTTGAAATGCTTTGGCTTGTTACTGTGGCTTTATCAGTCCCTGTGAACCTACACAGAGGTTTTGAGTTCTCCAATTTCAGTATTGTGTCCTCTGGCTGGGAGGTTTTCCAGAAGGTGCAGCATTAATGCTGCATAATAAAATAAGGAACATGGGTGAGAAGAGAACTGAATACTGTTTCTTGTGATTATTCAGAGTTTGGTAGCTTTTTAAGGTCAGTTATTTCTGACACAGTTTTATTGTTATATCATTGATGGTGTTTTTAGTAATAACCAAGGCACAGAAATCCCTTGTGACTGAAAATCTAGGGCAGTATTTCATTTTGTATTACCTAAGCACATTTTTGTTTGTCCCTGCAGGGGGTTCTTTGGATGTTTATAGAAAAATTCCAGAGCACGTACTGGGAAGAATAGCAGTAGCTGTAAGTATTCCTTTGTTTATTTCTCCTTCTGCTTTCAGTTGGGCATGTAACTCACTCTGATGTGAGTGCACCCTTTCTCCTTTGGGATGCCGAGTTATCTCCGTAACCCTCATCCTCATTGCCCCCATGTGAAGGGGGGGATCCATCCTCTGTCACTCCTCCCACCCTACCCATGCCCAGGGACACATCTCGGAGGGCAGAGGGCTCTGCTGCCTCTGGAGTTCAGGTTGTGGGCATGCACAGATGGAGCCAATTTGCTGTAGAGGTTTTGTTGGGCCAAAGAGGGGTGAAGGAAATCACCCCGCTGCGTGGCCAGTGCATGCATTGCCAAAGGCTCCAGGAATGTAAGAGGATGTGATAAACTGAATGGGATGAGAAAAAAAAGACATGTCTTACTGGAGAACTGCGTGGCTGTGCTTCTTGAGATCGCCTTTTCTAGGGTGGAGCAGTCCTCTTATCCTCCTTCAGTTTACCTTCAGAGTCCTTCTGTTCCTCGGCGCTGTACTCGGCCTCTTGCTGATCCCTCGTTGTCCACTTCTGCTGACTCTGTGTGCCATTTCCATTCTGCCCACCCTCACTGCACCAAGTAACACAGTGAGATTGGGTCGGAAACTCTGATTTTGGGTTGAAAAATGACACCAGTTCCTGTTACCAGGACACAACGGTGGAACACGTTTCTGTCTTCCCACTGGGGTGGGCATAATCCTTAAGGCAAATAAGAAGGCAGCAGGGAGCTGCTCTGGGATCGCTCTGCTGCCATTTTGGGGTGAGCAAGGAGCCCTGCGTGCCTGGTTTGTAGCAGGGGGCTGATAGTGGGCTCCTTGCAGCACCTGGCATGCCACCATTGTGTCTCAGCAGCATTCTGTGACTTTGTGTTGCTAGAAATTCACCAGCCGTGACTGAAAATGTGGATTATGAAACAGAAAAAGGGGAAGGAAAAAAAAAAAAGTGTTGTGTTTTGTTATTATTTTTTTTTTTTTTAACCAAGGCTGAACAGTGGGTAATTGACCACCGTCTTAGTGGATCTCACACGGGAGGGATGCTGCTAAACAATTGCTAAATATAAGGAATACTTTGATAACTTAAGCAGTTTAAAGCATAACAAAGTTATTCTATCGTGTGCCATTTAATTAAGTGCTGGGTTTTCACATTCATTATACATCAAGCTGACAATTTAAATCCTTTAATCCAACACAGGCAGCTATTTAGTCTCTGTTCATTGTAATTCACAGCTCTACTTTCTCTTAATTTGTGTGGCCTGCCCAGAGTGATGAACATCCTTCTCTGATGCTGTTTCCTCTAAGTAGCTTCAAATCTGCTCATTATATAGCCTAGCAGTTTCTTATGGAATTTGAATGCTTTTCACCTTTAGTTCAGAGTAAAAACGTTTCATCTTTTCTTCCCCATGGAGCAATGGATGGTGAGTTGCTCTGGGTATCCTCACATTCCTGATGCCGGGTAGCATGTGTGTTGTGTAATAATAGCAGGATGGGCCTCCGAGCATTTATCCAAATCCTTCTCCTTTTCCTTATCTCACTTCATACTGTGTAATTAATACATCCACGCTAACGTACTTTATAATTTAATTATTTGTGTCTCCCTCGCATCCCCCCAGCCCACCCAGCTTGGTGCGCTGCAGATGTCCTCGTCCCATTCCACTTCTCCATAGCAGTGGTGCTTCAGCCCCATCTTTTACATCTTAAACAAATATATATGTATTTTTGTACATATATTTATATATATATTCTTGTTCAGGTGCAGGGTCATCACCTTACCAACCTGGTAGTTGGTGAGCGTGGCTCCCTGACACTGACACTTGGCTTTTTTCGTAGTGATTTCATTTGCTGCTTTAGCAGTCTGTTCCGTGCCTGCTGCGGTGCAGAGGGTCAGCACAGAGGTGAACAAAGGAGCAGGTGCTTCCGAAGAGGAGCTCACCCCTTCCTCCTGCTTCCCAGCAACAGAAGGTGTGCGCTGAGGCTGAACCAGCACTGGCAGCTCCCTCTGCTCTAGTGCTCAATTCTTGCTCAATTGGCATAGTAGACTTGTTGGAAGGAGGCACTGAGAGCTGTTGTTTGCTCCATCATTTATCAGGAGCAGCGGGAATGGCACCGTTAAGTTTTCACAAATGAGTGCCCTTCATCTTGGTGCCTGACATTTCAGCAGAGCCCGGTGCGTGGGCTGTGGCACCTTTTGCCAAGTGCAGTGTGTATATCCTGCCAGCCCCACCCTGAACAGGTTGTGAAGATTACCCAAAGCCTGAAGGATTTCTGCTCACGCACTGATGGGAAGGAGAATGTCAAACAAAAGCTAGAGCTTGGATTCTGTGGACAGAATCTGGAGCTTCTACGTTCTCTTATTTTCCTTTTATCTTCCTTGCACCTTATACACAGAGTCATTTGTCTTTTATTCTCCTGAGATGTGCACAATGCATCAGTCTGTTGGAGCTGCTTAATAATACGTGTGACCTGCACATCTGTTAATTAGAGTACCTTTTTGTTGTACTTGTAGAAGTTTTAAGCAAAGCCATTTCCAAAGGAAAGCGGTGGGGGGACATTTAGCAGTGCCCCAGCATTTCCCCCTCTGGTTTGGTGGTTTTCTTGCTTCCTTTCTCAGTACATAAATTTAATCTCTGTGAAAAGCACTGGGCTGACAACCCCTGAAACCAGTTGTCCTGCTCACAGCAACGAGCAGGTCCAGGATGAGATCCAGTCTGCTCAGCACAGCCGAGCCTGCACCGTGCCTCTGTGCTCAGCTGAATCCTGAGCAGTGTTCAAGGTCATTCTGCTGCCCTCCCTGATCTGCACAGGATGGGTCTGAGCACGGCGCATACTTCCCATAGCCCAGGGAGTGCTCACTTCCCTCTTTCTCCCCCGTTTCTGTGCAGTGCTGTTGTAAATACTTGCACTTTTCATTGCAGGTGTCTGTTAGAGGGCACGAACGTGGCACGTGGCATACACGCAGTTGGTGCAGCACTGCCTTCTTTCCCTCCTTGTTATCTGATTCACACAGGAGAGGTGATTGTGTTAATTGTGGCAGACAGTCAGCTTTCAGGCTGAAGCGGCAGGAATTTGTTGTCAATTATTATTTGGGGGGGACAGTGTTGAAGCTGACAGCCAGAATGCTGGAAATAATGCAAGGAGAGCCTGCAAAGAGGGAGCATCTGCCAGAGTGCTCCGTGTTTCGAGAGGCAGGATACCACGGCATCAGAGGCAGAGCAGACCCAGTTCCCCGGGATGCTGGAGAGCACTCCGACTCCATCACTGACTTCATCCTGGCTGTCTCGGTGAGGCAGTGTCAGCACGCAGGGGAAATGTGTCTTTTCATGCTCCTTATTTGTGCAGAGAGCTGAAGGGTTTGGGTGTTTTTGTGTTGGTTTTGGTTTTGGGGTTTTTTTTGCAAGGAAAAAGCAAATCTTGGGAATCCCAAAGCAAAGTGCTGGCTCCTGTTTGTGTGCCGTGTATTTATTTGGGTCTGCCGATGTAAAATCTCTTCTACCTTTGCTTGCCACTTCATGCATTTATTTTCACTTCAATTTCTGAAGCAGTGACATTGTGCACTGTATTTTGAGTGCTAATGTTGATTGAAGTTCTCCCTGAAAGGATGTGCACTTGAACTGTCACAAGAGTGAGTGATTGACAGCGGGTGGAAGTACTTTTTGTGTCAAGGCTTTGTCAACTCATTGTTGTAAAACCCACTTTGCTGAATACCAATAATTCCTGCTGGATGCTCCATCACAAGGTTCTCTGTTTCAGCACCATTTTAGAACCAGATTTGATACGTAGAGTCCTTCCCTTATATGGACAGCTGTAAGTTAGGTGAATAACGGTGCCTTATACTAAGGCTCCTGTTTGGGGTTTTTCTGTGTGTGTGTTTGCAGCCTCACTTGAAGGGAAAAAAAATCCTCTTTTCATTCCTCTGTACCCTGCTGAGATGGTCTGAATGTGAGTTTGTTGAGAAGTGTCTTTATAGTTGCTTATTCAGCACATGTTCCATAAGAGATGTACAGTAACTCACAGCTGTTGATTTCCCCCATCACCCCCCTCCCCCCCCCCCCATTATTTCCTTTTTTGTCTATAGATACATACTTTAAACAGTTTTATGATTATCCAAGAGCATTAAATGGTGTAAGCATATGTTTAATAATCAGAGAAGCTCGATGTGTTTAAAATCTCTTTCACCTTTGGAGGAAACCTGAGATGTTGCATACCCTTTTTACATCGATGCTTTTTTTTTTTTTTTTTCCTCCTTATGTCAAAAAGCTGTGTGAGTAGAATTCCCCCGTTCTGCTTTTTGAAAGGATAAAGTGAGCAAGGCCACACCGCAGGGCATGCAAAATTGGACTGAGGCCTTTTGTTGCAGGTAATTACCATCTGAGGCCACGAGATAGCCGGAATGGTGAGCGTAGCGCTGAGGAATGACCATCCAGAGCTTTCTGCTGGCGATCCAGGATCATTAGTTGGCTTGCAGGAGAGATTTGGATTCCACTTACGTTGTTTTTGGTTACAGAATGAATTTTAAGATGAGGTTCTAATCCAATAGGAAGGCTGAAAATAGCTGTGCTCTCTGCTTCTCGCCCTGTACGTTATTTGCAGTGCTTCTGCTTGGTCACTGTAACAGAAATGATTTCATTTCCACCTACTTGGACAGCAAAAACAATGTGGTTGTTTTGTCTGAAAAAAGCTCCTGCAACTTCATGAGCGTCAGAAATGCTTTATTGTTCTGGAGGAAATGAATAGAATGTCACTTCATGGATAGAAACTTTGTGGGAAGGATTTGCTCTGTGAGCAGGGCTGGCTGACAGAGCAGAGGTGGTGCGGGTGAAAAGCGAAGGCAGGAATGTGTGGGTTGGACCTCACGACCTGGAAAACATAAATCTGAGAAACAAGGTTCAGTGTTAAAAATGCACGTTTGGGGGTTAGTTACGTTGCAGAAGTAAAGCCTGCAGAGAGGACACCTGCAGAACTCAGCTGCCCTCGGTGGGAGCTGACCCAATGTCTTATTTAATTTTCAGCTGTTGTAATCATATCTGTGTGGGGATTAAACAAAGTGGCAATCGGATCCGGCGGTGAACTTGCTGGGCCTGAAAGAGGCATATGGATATGTTGTGCCCGTGGAAATATGCATGCATTCCCAGTGCAAGTGCACATGCCTCAGATTAAAACACATCCCCTGATGCTCCGGTGTGGCGCTGGGGTAACAGCCCTTCACAGTCCGTTCTGACGGTGATGGGAGCAGTGCAAGGGGGAGGAATACAGAAGGAATAGGAGATGATGCTGGAGGGCTGTTTGTTTTCTGGGCTTTCACTTTGTTGGGTTACTCCTGTTTCAGGAAGGCAAACCATTATGCAGTTTGTCTTTCGTGTCTTTAGCGCCTCAGCTAAGATGGATGAATTAAAAATCCATCAAAATTATGGAAGGGGTCTGATATGAGCTCAGCTGACTTCAGAGTGCAGAGCCCGGCAGCAAGTTTACTTCTGCGTTCCCAAGAACATTGTCTTGTAATCCCCAGCAGCTCCGTCCAAGGTTCCTCTGCAGCCTGGAACCATTGGGAGGAGATGCTCCATCTCCCCTTCTCGTTGTCCCAGATCTCGTGTCTTTCCCACTGCGTGCCCATGGGATGTGTGACGTTACTCACCAAGAATCTCTAATGCGTTGTTGCTTTTTCTTGAATTCAGGTTGTGAAAGGCCTTACGTATTTATGGAGTCTAAAGATATTGCACAGAGGTGAGTAACGTATTTTCTTTTTTTCGGTGGAGCTCCATACTGTTCCACCAAACACTTGACTTGTGAAACTGGAAGATACGTGTTGAGTTTTCTTCTTCTGCACTTCAGAAATCTTGCATGGCATCCACACGTACTGCTGGGGCATCACACCTCCAGGATTGTCACCTGTTGTCCTCCACCATGGTCATGTATAATTACAGAAACCTTCTTGGGCATACCAAGCTATTTGCTGTCTATTCTGCTTCCTGAAGCTAACTTGTATTTTCTTAAAAACCTCATTTATTTCTTGCTCTTGGTTTTATTTAATAATATAATACTAATATAAAACTGGGATGAGTTGTAGAACTTCGAAAAACAACGTGTGCTCTAAAAAGAGTGCAAAATGCTGTTCCAAGAACAAAGAAGCCCTTTCTCCCCCACTCCTCTCCCCAAATATAAAAGGAAAAGAGAAACTCATTACATCTATAATGTTTCTAAACTGTCTGAAAGTAACAGCTCTGGCTCCTAATGTCGCTAACAATACTGTTTAATTTAACCCATCTGCTCACTCAGCCCGCGTGCACAGTTGGAGCGTGCAGTAACCGACATCAGTTGTGATTGAAGGAGAAGTGTAAAGCAGGGAGACAAGCAGAACAGTTTAGGTTGGGAACCGAATAGGTGAGAAAGACTGTTTCCTCTGGGGGTGTCCATTTCTGCAGTGCCTGAGAAGAAGTTAATAGGAAATCCTAATTACCACCAGGCATTGAGTTTCTGCCCCACCTTGAAGCTTAGGCTGCTCCTGTATTTAACCTTAGGCTGTCCCTGGATTAAAAGAACAGAAATAACCCGGAGACTGTGGCTGGTTGGGTACAGGCACAGTTACCGAGGAGGCTCCTTTTCTGGTGCTGGTTTAAACATTTGATCTATTAGCCTCCCTGTTGCCAGACACTGAGGTTTAACAGCTTCGTCCACTCCAGGCAAGGGGACATCCATTCTAGATGCCACAGCAAACATCAGAATGAAAAGAGCAGAAAAATGAGCTGGAAAATCCGTGGATGGGCAGCGCAGTCCTTGCTGTGCTTTTCAAACCAGCTTTTCCTTTTCAGGTCCTGTGATTTTTTTCTGTTTTTTTCCCCTTCTTTTGAATTTTTTTCATTAAGGGCCATGGTCACCTGCTGATTTGGAGGAGCATTGTAGTCATGCAGAAATACTGTAACTGTAATGTCCTGTTGTTTCTGTTGTAAATTTAGAACTTGAACCTGATTTTTGCTCCTCGAGTTTCCCCCTTCTATGCATGGCTTTCACTGCCTTGATAGAGAGCAGCTCTGAGTTTTTGATGAATTATGTATGATCCTTGCTGTGGTTTAAACAGAAGTGCAGAATTGGGGTTTTGGTCACAACTGAGATTTTTCTGGCCTTGGTCTGTTACTGGGTTCGATGAGGTAGGTGAGAACAGTGTGCAGAATGCACAGAAGGGCCCAATGGTGTTTATTATTTACTGGTGTTAATGCATCAGAGATAAACAGAAGGTAATGGAACTGTGACTTCCTTACAGTCCCACATCAGGCAGACTGGGCAGGATGCTCAGGTGGGGTACCAGGCCCAGAATTCTAAGGCCCAGATTGCTAAGTGAGGTGCAGGAGCAGTGATGGTGAGAAAGCTGTGCAATGCAGTGCGGCAAATGATGGTTTGTGGCTAGTGCACGGATTAAAGCGAAGGAAACACAATGAACGGGGCTTTTATTCCAGATCAGACATCTCAGCAAATATTACAGCTTCACTTCAAAACGTACCTTGCAACTAATGAGGTGATAGCCGTGCATATTAATAAACGCAGAGCTGTAGTCGTAGCCATCGCACCCACATCAAACGTAAACGGGAGATTAACACCTACACTGCTTCCTTGGAAGATGTGAGAATGTCCCAATGATAAGTGTGCTCTTTTCCCCGGAGGATAAGAAGTAGAAATGGAAGGGTAATGAGAAATTAGCTTAGATTTACAACAGAATTAGCAATTAAACAAGTCTCATCACGTACAAAGTCAAAGTTTGTATAAAGACAAACCAAAACCTGTTAAGTTCAAGAATAAGTATAGACCGCATACATTTTATCTGGTGCGTTTTCCTCTCGCCTTCTTATTAAAAGAGATGTTTGAAATAAATGTTACCCACTTGTGTTTAACTGTACTGATGGGTATTTAGATGTGTGTGTGTACGAACCTGTGTGGTTAACAGAATGAGTAATGCCAAATAGTATTGTAACCAAGATATTTTTAAGATGATATAGTTAGAAAGATTGTCATGATGGAGAGAGACTGTCAAAATAAAGTGCTCACTCATGTTCTAGGCTCTAAAGGAGCAATCTCCAACAAGAGATCCTTCCCCAGTGGTGAGGTCTAGGAGATGTGGAGCCAGACTCCATCCCTTCTGGTCACACAGGTGCATTGCCTTCTCCTGTGCTCCTGTGGTTGACTCAGTGTCAGGCCGTGATCCAGCAGTTCCCATACAGTCCTGCAGGTGGGTGTATATTGCACTGGTGTTGGGACCACAGCTCCTGAGCATGTTCTGTGTCAGCGTGGTGGGGGCTGTGTCCCTGTTTGTGGTGCTTGAGGTTGAGCTGCGCTCCTCACATTGATGAGAGCTGATCAGCTTTAGTGTTGCAGGAAGTGAAAGCAAAGGCAGTGGGGCACTTGGGTGTGCATGGATAGACTGTACGTGTGCGTGCGTGGCTGCACCCAAACCTGCACGCTTACAGACTGCTGGGTTCAGTTCAGACAAATAAAAATAAGAAGTCATGGCCTCTGCAAAAAGTGTGCTGGGGGTGTCATTGTGGCAAGAAAGTATTGGAAATATTTTCATTCTTCCAGCAGCTCCACTTTGTTCGCAGCAATGTTCTGTGAACTGTCTTCAGCTGAAATCTCTTTTCTATCTGGTCTCCCTTGAACTTGGTGTGTTGCAGCCTTACATGTAGAAAATGCTGAAAGTCAAGAGACAGCTTTTAGAAACCCGTGGTTTTGTTGTTTTTTTTCCCCCTACAATCATAAATCTGTTTGCTTTTCAATGAACCAAGATGAGTGAAATGTCGGGTGTTGGGAAAGCTGAACCTCTGACGTTTGTGTTTGCTGGTAAGTAAGAGCTTGGAGGTCCCATTTATTTGCAGAGGTGAAACGACTTAGATCACAAAGAGAACTTGTTCATCCTCCATAATGATGCTTCATGGAAGTCATTTGTATGAAGCAAGCACTGGTAATGGCAGCATAATGACCCCTTTTGGCTCTTGTTTAAATTCTTTCACTTCTAAACAGTAATATTAATCACAAGCAGATGGTGCAGAACATTATTTATGCACATTTGTTTTCCAAAACCAAAAAATATTTAACCCATTAAATGAAGTGGTTTATGAGCAAAATGGCTAATTTACTGATGGGGTGATTCTTTTTCCTCCTTCCTTTAAACGTTGAGGCACTTTATGAAGTGCCATTTTTGTCTCTGGTTGTCATTTCCTTTTTTCTTCAGGAAACCAACACAACTGTTGGAATTTGTAGCAGATATTTGCTCACATTCTCCATGTGCTGTGCTATGTAAACTGTGCTGTGGAGACAAACAGGATTTGTTCTTAGCAGCGCTTGCTTGTCTGCGGCTTGCTCTGCAAGTCCTGACCTGCACTGCCTTCGTTCATCCCTTACAGACCGCCTGCCCCTTGCTGTCTTTTTCTCTTTCAGGATTATTTTTGGTGCTTGTTTCGGTTTGTTTATTTCTTTTTAGCAAGTGGAAGGATTTTCGGATCAAGCGACGCTTAATGAATGACAGATGGCCATTCAATTAAAATTATATTGACTTACTGTCAGGTGCTGCACATCGGGGGTGGGGAGGTGGATCTGCTGATCCCCTGTGGCACGAGGTGGTGGCCCTGGGACAGGGGATGTACCCCGGTTGTTTCCTCTGGGCACAGTCGTGTTAAGGGAGTGAGAACCAGGAGATCTGTCTCTTCCTCACACCTAGCTGAGCCCCTATAGAAGGAAATCTTCTGTGGGGTGGTGGCATTTCATGCTCAGAGCATCCTCCTGTCTGCCCAGCCCCACACTGAGCAGGGCAAGAGGATTGTGGTGTTGTCAGAAAGCAGTGCTGCTGCTGTGTCCTTGGGAAGGTCGAGTGGGATGGCTGCACACCGTGCAGTGCTCAGGGTGAGCCGAGGGCCCACGGGTGTGCTGTGCCCATCCCCTGGTGCTCAGCAAAGCTGCTCAGCAAGCACGTTGCCTGGAGGTTGCTGTAAGCAAATGTAAGACTTCTTGAAGCTTCGGTTAGAAAGAATATTCCTAAATCGTTGGGAAGTGTGCAGCAGATTGGGGCCGCTCTGTAAGCAGCATTTTGCCTCATCATCTGCAGCCAGAGGGCAGGTAGCCATCCTCCAGGAGCACGGTGTGCTGGTGGTATTGCTGCAGCTGGGACAGAGGTCAGCACACCCAGAGCTGTTGATGCAGAGAAGCTCGGGACTGATTTTTCCTTTTGGCTTTGGGAGGAAATTGCAAAATGTACTACAAGTATTGATACCGAAATTAAACGTGAGGATCCTGTGAAGCTCTATAAAGCATTATGGAACACTCACCCTTTTTAAAGTGTTTTTTTAGCTCAAATATAGGGAAGTGTTTAATCAGCTTGCTAATTGAGGTTATACATTTTTACATTATGGGGACAAATTAAGCGAGCTACTGTGGTACCAGCAGACATCTGCTAAAGAGAGGCAAACTTAATGATAAACCAAATTAGGTTCTTTTCTAGTTGGGTTTCATCCATCTGCACCCAACTAGTGCTCCCTTTTAAAGAAGGCGGAGAGATGAGTGGCTGTTTAACCCATAACAACAGAAGAAGGCATTGATTAGGATGAGCTCTCATCTCCCCGAGTGGAAGTGCGGCCGTACCGTGCACGCTGCTGTTGTCACAGTGCAGCCTGGCTGGGTGCTCAGTGCTTTATTTGCACGTTGGTTTTACAGCGTGCAACAGAACTTCTTGTACATCAGAGGGGGTCAGTGATGGGATGTTTGCACTTACAGTCTGGTTTTACGGTGCACATCTGTTCCTGTTCGTCTCTATGGGAGTTTTAGTGTTCTGCTTTGTCTCACCATCGTCTTCTCCTGCAGCTCCTTCTCCCTGCAGCCCCATCCCACCGCAGGCACTGTGTTTTGATTAATCCTCATCTAAACGCAGTGCTTCTGCTTGTCCCTATTGAATTTCAGTGCATTTTTTTCAGTCTCATTTGTCAGGATTGCTTTGAATTCCAGATCCCATCCTCCAGAGCACTGCTGGCCCCTCCCAGGCCGGTGTCACCTGCAGCTTTGGTAGCACAGATTGCCTTGGTCTTTGGGGGAGAGGTGTAATGTCACCTGTGCTGATGTCAGCTACGAACCAGAGGTTGCGATCGAAACGTACCTTTGAAATATTCTGTTACAATCTGTCGTGCCAGCGATTGCATTAGAATCGTAACGATCTCTGTGCGCCTCCAGGATAATCCAGGTGACCTCTGGTTTTGTTTGGCAGACGTGAAGCCGTCCAACATGCTGGTGAACACGCGAGGGCAGGTGAAGCTGTGTGACTTCGGGGTGAGCACCCAGGTAATCCATCGCACGTCTCCGGTGCCGGGCGGGCAGCCCCCCCTCTGCTGGGAGCCAGCCATTCAGCTCTAATCTCCGGGCGACTTTTCTTCATCTGAATATGATTGTTCATTGTTTAATGACAGTAAAAACTGCTGATATTGTAATTACTACTTACGAATAGCAAACTTCATTGATATGCAGCTTTGATATGAAAGCTTTTTGGCCAGACAAAAGGGAGGGCAGAACGAGAGATGTGTCTGGGGAGCCCAACTGGCCCACAATAAAAATTAATATTGGGAGTAACAATAGTGGTGGGCTTTTACAATGTGCAGCACAAATTTTAATTAATTTCCATTTTGGGCCTCCCTGGAGAACTTCTCTGATAGTGACCCACGAGCTTGCTGTGCTGGTGATTTGAATTTCAGCACCTTTACTCTCAGCCAAACGCGAGGACCAAAGGGAAGGTCAGCCCGCTATGATAAGTTGTCAGGGTCTGCTGTCCCTCCGAGCGTATTTAGTGCTCGTTGCATCCAAGTGATGAATGTGGCTTTATTCGCATCTTGAGCCAGCTGACTGAAAAACGAGCGCCTTCAATCCTACGTCAAATTGACTTTTTATATCAGACTGGTGTGGGGTACTAAAGCGATAAGTATCCTGTTTAACAGAATTGTTTAAGGTTATCTGCCATAAACGGTAATGCGGCGCGTGTTTAAATTGGAGCTCCCGCTCCAAACAAAAGAGAGATGTAATCATTTTTAATGCCTTTGCGGATAAATTTGTTTCCTTTTACATAATTTTTAGTTGATTTATAGGGATGATGATTGTAGGTTAAATGAGGAATAATTGCCCATTTTATTTCCACATTATCTTTATATTGTTCTAACAGACTGTTTTGTCTGATAGCTGGTGAATTCTATAGCCAAGACGTATGTCGGAACAAATGCTTACATGGCGGTAAGTGGATTTATGTAGGAATGGCATTTAAATGGAAGTATTTGTTCACAGTCCTGTTCTGTGTGGTGGGGATATATCATAAGTCAGTTCTCAGACTTCCTGTCCCCCTGCCCTGGGTGTGATGGCGCGTCACAGAACATCCCTGCGCTCACACAGCAGCTCTCTGGCAGCAGCAGGCCTCGGTGACATGGAGAACAACATCACAAGAGCGTTCTGCTCGGTGTGCGCGTTCTAGTTGTCTTTCGTGCAGTGCAGCAGCAGGGAACAAAGAGAAGAGCCAGTCCAACGTTAAACACAAATAATTGCAGCTTTCCCCTGGGAGCCCGTAGGTCCTTGCAGAGCACTGATGGCGTTACTGCACAGAGAATGGGAACCGCTGCGCTGAGTGTGTGTCGCTCTCACGGGCGGCTCTGATACTGCACACTGGTGTGGGGGTTTCCACGTCCAAATCTGAAGCTTACATATCTGGGCTGGTAATACCAAGCCGCTACACCACGTCTGCGTGAGAACTTTATCGCTTTGGTTTAGGCTTGTGATAACTGCTGTCTTTCATTTTTGGTCACTACAATTTCTTATTAGCCGACTACTGATGTCACGGTATCGATGGGGAAAAAAATCAGCGTTCAGCTTGTTTAACAGCAAGTAAACAAAAAAGCCCCCAGCACCGAAGTGCAAGTAGCAGTATGAAATGGTTGATTCTTGTGTTTTTCAAACCTCAGAAAAGTGGAGAGAGAAATCCATGACCTTTCATCGCTTTCAGGTATTTTTCCTTACTTTCTTGTAAGGAGAAAGCGGCCCAGGGTGCCCATTTATTTGCTAAGTGCTTTTCTAGTCAAGGTGTAGTCATTATGTGGCTTCTGAAACACTCGTGCCACTATCCTAGAAGGACTTGGGCTGTCCTTTGTCACCGGAATATTATGTGCATCAAAATCTTTTTAAAGCAAGAATCTGGTCGCGTATGTTACGGTAAGCTCACTGGTGGCTGTGCCTCTAAAGCATCTGCAGTATTGTGATTCAAACAAGCCAACAGCATCAGAGTAATTAACTTCTCCAACTCGGCTCTCGCTCTTAGATTGGTCCTCAGCAGATCTAATAATTAAATTGCATTATGCTTTTAGTGTACAAATCGAGATTACTGTTCTCTTTCCCGGGTGTACATCAAATAGGTTATGTTTTTTCTTCTCTCTGGATGACTGTGATGCATTCTTCTATTGATTGAGAAAGAGGTTTAAGCTAAAATGTATTTGATCTGACTCCCGGTGTTGAAATTGTTTTGCTAATGAATTTTTCATCATCAAATTCACAGCGTACTCATCAGGAGTGAATTTGAAACCATCAAAAATTAAGCTATATATTTAAAATAAAAGAAGGTCATTTTTGATGGCTCAACCCAAAGCCTTTTGCTGTAGCTTCTCTTTATTTTCAGATGACAGCAGTTTTGGAAGGCTCCCCTTGAAGACAGCACGGGCAACACTGTTTTTTACTTAATGTTCACATTGCAGTAAAAGCTCCTGACCTGGGATTAGCTGTGTGGAGTAAACATCAGAAAACACATTGGGCTGGCACCGATTTGGGAGTTGGCTTTCTAAAAAAGGTCTCTGGATTATTAAGGACTAAAAATACAGCCAGTGCTTTGTAGATGGTGGGGCTAGACAGGTGCATTAGCAGCACAGTGGGGAGAGAAGTCTCATGGAGCCTTTTGTTGTTACATTTCCTGCTGCACTTGACCTTGGAAATGCTGAAATTGTAGCTTTCAAGTAAAAACTAGCAGTTACGTTTTGCAGCCTTCTATTTCATGAGGCATTAAATTTGTCATTAATAGCTTTCAGTGAAGTCTTTTTTTTTTTTCCCGTAGATCAAAAGTGAAGTTAGTTAAAGACCTATAAAATGAAACATCTGTCACGTGACTTCCTTTATTACTTTGACTTCAGTAACATTGCTTTTAAGCCACACTTACTGCCCAATGCAGAGTGAGGAGTCTGTTCTGCTCCTGTAAGCCCACCTCACTGCTGGTTGTTTACCAACACTGTTGGTGTTTCCTCGGCTGGTTTGTGTGCCCTGGCTTAGCTTTTGCAGAAGGACACTCAGGGTGTTTGCTCGCTGGGCTCAAGGTGTTTCTCTCCATCTCTTTGCAGCCCGAACGGATTTCAGGAGAACAATACGGGATTCATTCGGACGTTTGGAGTTTAGGGATTTCCTTCATGGAGGTACGCGAACATCTGTCATTTTTCTCATGCACTTTGGGAGAATCAGATGAAAATTAACATCAGACTGTTTAAATGTGGGCTTTGTGTACTCGTCCATATACTCACGCTTTTAACTCTCACTAAAACGCCTGTCTGTATTTAGAATGGATTTGTTCCCTCTGAGTTCAGCAATGGAGAGAGCCCCTGTGAAAATGTGCAACACAGAGCCCTCCATCAAAGCTCCATTTGAGAGTGGAAAGCAGGCCCAGAGCGCACGGCCTTTCAGCTATGACTAGCTAGCATTTCTGTATTTCACCTTCATCAGGCAGAGAGGCCCATCAGTAGGGTTTAAGTAGGGTTATGCAGACTCAGGGTTTGAGCCGGTCGATGCCCATGCAAAATCTCAGCAGAAACGCTTTCATGATGGATTGTGTGATTAAATGAAGTGTTGCAATTGAAGCATTCACAGGAGCTTTTAGAAGGGTTTCCCACAAAGGTAGTTTAAAAGTGGAAAAGGTCTTATCAAGAGGAGGTGTTTCAAAGGCACTGCTGAACAGGAATTTAGGAATTTAGGAGAACCTCTGCTTTCTGCAGGTTTGGTCAGGGCTAGATTGGGTGGTTGTTTCCACTTTGGGACTCAGTAGGTGTCCTAAACACAAGTTTCAACAGCTTTAAAAGTGCATGGTTATTTAGAGGGAAGATAACTTAGAGCATGTAGGTTAGCCTATGCTGTGACACTGTCGTGGCAGATAAAATCAGATTGATGTGGTACAGGTCACTGTCCTGGGAAGGACAGGGTATATTTCCATCACGTTTTTCGTTGTCCAACTTGTGCAGTGTTTTCTAGGGAGTCTTTTTCTGCCTCAGAAAAGTGTTGTGAATGAACTGTCCCCTCCTGTGGCAGAGCTGAGTCCCATCCCACGCGATGGTGGAATGAATGCTGGGGGAATGCAGTGGTGCCATTCCCTTTTACTAAATTTAGTGCCATTAAGGTGAAGTGCTGCTGATGTTTGTAGCAGAACATCAGCTGGAAGTGGAGCTGTGCTGGTGCTGACCCCGAGCATCCAGGAAAATAGCATGCTTTGTAGCCCAGAAGTTCTCTGTGGCTGTGGTTATTTCAAACCGTACATTCCTTTGGTTTTAACCAGAATGAAAATATTTAATGCTGAATCATTGCATTCAGGTCTTGTAAATCTTCCGAGTCTGATTGAAGTTAACTCTGAATATACGATAATGACACACTCTGAAGTGTCACAGGGGATGCAGCACTGTTAATTTGTTTTACTGCACATTTCAATGGGTTGTGATACTGGAGAGCCCTCACAATTTTGGAGAGCTGCGGAACATACTCACACTGTCTGTAAATGAATCAATGCAACAAAGGGCTAAAATGAGATTGTATTACATTAATATTTGACTGTGGTGTTCGTTTTGATTCACAGTGGAATAGAGTGATGTGGAGCAGGCTTTGCTGGCTCCTTTGCTGAGCGTATTTCCACGTGCAGCAGCAATCAGATGATCTTCCACAAAGGCTGAGACTTTGCAGCTTAGTTTGGGATTATTATTAGGCAACCTTAATGGCCATGAGGTTGATTTAAAGGGTAGATTTCACATCATCCACCACTAGGAAAATGTTTTGTTTATGTTTTTCTCCTCTTTCAAACCTTCTCAACTTTTTTTGTCCCCCCCTCTCACTTTCCGTGGATGTATCCTGAGCCAGATGTACAAAACAATTTGGTTCTGTGTGCTTTGTTAATTGGGATGTCATCCGATCCTCTGAGACCTCTCTTCAGCGTGATCGCTCTTTTATTGAAGTGGTTTGAGTGATGTGTTAAATGATGAAAGCAAGGACGGCAGCTTAGAAAAATGTCTCAAAAAAGGTGAAGAAGATGCTCCAAGAGCCACGCAAGGTCACTGTCATTAAAGTAGCACTGTATTGACATGGGGATTGGCAGTGGAGATGCTCAGGCTCTTGTTGATGGAGCTGTTAAAAAGGGAAGTGAGCGTGTGCTGTAGGATTTTAACATCATCTCCGCTCAGTAGTGTGGCACTCCAATCCCTGCAGCTTCAAGCTGGTACAGTTAGAGCACGTTAATTGGAATGAAATGGCGTGTGGAACCGAGGTAGCAAGGTTGTGAGTTTGCTTTGTTTTGTTTTGTTTTGTTTTGTTTTGAAAACATGTGGTCGGATAAAATGGCAGTGACCTAAATCTGCTTATTTTCTTTAATCATCTCCTGAGCCTTGAAATGTCTTGAATTTCTTTGCTGCAGTGCTATGCTTAATGAGAAACCAAACTGTTACTCCTGAAGGTTCAGAAAAGTCGCTAGCACAAAAGTAGGAGTGTGGTAGGACCAGAGTTTGGGAGATAGTGAGCATCTGTGTTCCTTACGAAGTAAAAGATGTCCAAACACATGCAGCTTTTTTTGGTTGTTTGTTTTTGTTTTTTTTTTTTCACTTTGCATTTCTTTCTTCGGAACTGCTGTAAAGAGAATTAAATTTAATACCTCCCCTGTGGACCTGCTTAAAAATGTTTCATCATAAACAGTTTGTGTGTTCCCACGAGGTTTTTAGATTAGTTTTACTTAAGTGTTCTGGGATTGACAAAGCAAGTTCAATTTAAGCCGATGACATTGCTGTCACTGCACTGAAGTCGGCGTCAGCGTTTTCATTATAAAAGCTGTGTTTCAGGGGGTTTATAACTCAGCCATAAAATACACTCCAGGCTGAGCCTGAGTGCTGTTGTTGTTCTGTAACCAATTCAGCCTCCTTCCAAAAACGATGCCCTGCACAGGAGGAAGGGTGAGGTTGCCTCTTGTTGCTCTGCAGTATTACCCTAGTCCTGACTTATATGGCTGCTGTCTGGTGATTCCTGTTCTTTTAGTAAAGCCTTCCTGTCCCCTGGTGCCTGTGTGCAGAGGCAGAAGTTGGTGAGGAGGGGTTGGCTGGACCCCAGGCACCTTATCTGATCTGTCTGTACAGAGCAGGGTAGGAGAAGGGAGTCTGGGGGAGGGAGTGGGCTTGTGATCCGAGCTGTCTGCTGGGGCAGAGTGTGAGCTTTCAGGACTTTGTCAGATGCTCCTTTTAACTACAGATACAGCCAAAATTGCATTTCAATGCAGGAAATAAATGGTTTTGCACAAATCAAGCAGTTTTTGGAAGTCGAACATGAACCCATGTGTTTGACTGACGGTGCCTTGTAAGGGCTTTCAAGGGCTGCTGGTTGCCTGTGACATTTGTGTTAATATGCTGTTTAAAGCAATATTTCAAGCAGTCCCATTACAGATTTACAGCATCTCAGCACTCCCTTTGGCAGGGACACTGACGCGTACCCAGCAAACATGCATCATGTACTTCAGGCACGTGTGTAACTTTGGAGTGGGCAGGGCACTACGTACCTACCACGCCAGCATTACAGACACCCAGGACCTTGAGCGCAGGTGGAGGTGTGGGAGGAGCACACGGTCCATGAGGACTTGGATTGAGGAACGTGTTTGAAGAGGGTGCTCGGGGAGAAGCAGCTCTGCCTTACGATGATTCTCTTAAAGCACTTCAGGATCTTTGACTGCAGGAAATTGATGTAAAGATGCACGTGTAAGTAATCTGGTCAAGGAGCAGAGGCTTCTGAGGGATTGTTTCGAAGGGATCTAAGTGAGCAGTGACATTTCATCAGCACAGAGGTGGTAGCAGTGGAAGATCAAGACTGTGAGCTGCCGGTGAGCGGGGAGTCCTGCAGACCACCATTGGGTCTTCTGCAAGATTTCACTTATGAATGGACATTCCCCTGCAGCATTTTTAATGTGCATAGTGCAGTGTTTCTGACTTACACTCGTAAATCCTTGCTTAGTTCAGCCGCTGAGAGTAGCTGTAACACAAACAGAATTTTGCTTGGTAGGATGTTTCTGTAGTTCCATTCGTTCTGTGCAGAATGATGCAATTCAGAAATTTGTTCCTAGGACAGTGCTGGCCTAGGTGTTCTGGGGTGGGTTTTTATGGTGGTTCTCCCCTCGGAGTTGTTTGGAGCCTTTCTCCAGGCTGTGGCCCTTAGCTCAGTTTCCACACCTGCCGAATTCACACGGCCGTTGGGAAGAAGGAAGACAGTGTCCAGCTACATCACCATTTCTGTGGCAGCGGAATGAGAAGTAGAAGGGACCAGTGCCCGAGGGCTGGGTCATGAATTAATAATTGCTCTGTGGTGGAGGAGGCCCATCAGAATAGCTGAAAACGGGGAAGTTGCCTTGCAGAGCGCTATCAATCACTCAGTGACCATAACTTCCAGTAATTAGTGTATTTTATGGGCCTTTGCTTCAGTGACTCGGAAGCACATATGCTCCACTCACAGCTAAACTTAGCCGAGTAATATTCCGGGATGATTTATCCGCTTGCTGCACTGGGATGTAACCCTATATTAGGTGAAGATTGTGAACTAAGCTGCAATAAAGTGTAAGTTTAGGTACAGTTTGCGTGGGTTGAGACCTCCATGTATCATGTTTCCCAGCAATTGCTCTTAGGCCACAGCGGGCAGTGTGTGTAGCAGCGAAATAAATAACGTGGTTCTCTGCCTGAGCGAGTGGATGGATGGATAGAGTCATAGAACCGTTGGAGTTGGAAGGGCTCCTGAAAGGCCATCTGGTCCCACTCCCCTGCCATGAGCAGGGGCACCCAGAGCCGCAGCGGGTGCTCAGAGCCCACCCAGCCTGACCTTGGCTGTCTGCAGGGACGGGGCACCCACCACCTCTCTGGGCAGCCCGTGCTCACCGCCCTTATTGCAAAGTCTGCCTTCCATCAATTCCGAATCCCCCCTCTTTTAGTTAGAAGCCACTTCCCCTCGTCCTTTCAGACGCTGCCCCCGCCCTGTGCACGAAGGCAGGGGCTACAGACCCCCCCTGCACAGCCCACGGGGACGCAGCGAGGCCTGGCCGTGCTTCCAGCAGCATTCCCCGATTAAACATCGTCCCCAGAGGGCGTTGGGTCCAAATCTGAAGGGCCGGGGCTGCGGGGCCCCGTTTGCTCCTCTCCCTTTGGCAGAGGCCGTTAGGAGATGTGCCATTTAATCACGGTCGCACGCAGCCTTCGGTTCGCGGCGCGTTCGCTATAGCTCATATTTAAAAGAAGTCAAAGTGAAACTAATTATCTTTAATTAAGGCGAATTAGGCTTTGATTTTTAATATATTTTATGTAGAGAGATCTCGAACTCATCTGCTCACGCCAAGGAACGTCCCAAAGGTTATTAGGGCATATTTCTGGTGGGCCTGACGGTATTAGTAATAACCTTCTTTCTCATGGTTCCCGACACGAACAAATATGTCACTTCATCAGTCTCTGTTACCGCACTTATGCCCCTCCGCAGGGGTCGCAGATTCCACAAGTTATCAGCTAATGGCGTTATACATTAAAAATTGAAGCTTTCCTCACTCCGAGGCCTTTCAAGGCTTTGTTCTTAAGCCCCAGACACTTTGGAGTGCAGCTGCAAACTATAGGCAGAAGATTAAATTAATTTGTAACTCTTTTTTTCGTCCTGCATTACTAAATCCTGCACATTTAATTGAAACCCTACTTCAAGATGCTTTGTGTTTCTGTTCATCTTTGTTGTCAGTTTAACCTCAGAAGCACTTTAACGCTGGTAAATTGCTGTTATATCCTTTTGGATTTCCTCTTTTTTTTTTTTTTTTCTTTGACTGAGCAATAGGAGGACGGCGACATTGATATTAGAAGGAAAGAAAAATCTCAGAGTAGTTTTTGAGGTATTTAATATTTATTAAGGTCCGTACCCTGCAGAGTTTAGGTGATTTTAAGCCATCTATCGAGGAATGTATGAATTGGTCTTGGAATGCAATTTCGCCGAGGGAATTTTATGTTATCCAGTAGTTAAGTCTGATTTTTAAAGTTTCCCATGTCTGAACGTTCCGAAGTGACGGCAGCTTTTCCATAAAACGAGGGTTTAACTGCAGTGCACCATCTAAATGCAAAATCCTCAGATGGAAATTTAATTGTGTAAAATGTGCACGAGGTAATTAAGAACAAATTTTAGAACATTTCAGACCATAAAGTCCTCCTTCAGCTAGATCACTAGCGGTATTGTAAGTGCTTATTTTCAATTTGCAGTTATGCTGAGAAACATGGAATGTGTCTAAATTAAGAATAAAAACATCCCGTGCTTTTCAGTGTAACTGTAAATTAAAAAACAACTTGCACAACGTAGACACTAATCTAAGTGGGAGTCTTTACTGCCCGAGTGTCCTAAAAATACGTTTGGGGCTTTTTTCCCTCAGTCCCTTTCTGAGCAGGACGAGGACTGTTGTACTTCTTATTAACAGTAGGCAGGAAAACAACGTGGAGAAAACGGTTTGTTAGCGAGGATTCCTGGATTTCCATCTTCGGCTCCAGAATGGTTAATTATGTTTTTTCAACGAGTCGTTTTGATTTTGTCTTCACGTATCTGCACGTTAAGTGTATCTTTTTAATTGTGAACAGGTTGAGCCTGGTTGGAGTTGTTTTCCAGCTCTTCTTACAGCTGCTCAGCACAAAGGCTTTGGGCACCTCGCTCTACCAGAACTGCCCTGACCCTAATGCTGCCTGCCCTGACCCTAATACTGGCTGCCCCAACTCTAATAAACACTGGCTGCCTTAACCCTAATAAATACTGGCTGCCCTGACCACAATATTGTTGCCCTAACCCTAAAGCTGGCTGCCCTGACTACAGTACTGTTGCCCTAACCCTTCCACTGGCTGCCTCCTGGTTTGTTTTTTTTGCCTTTTCTTGTTTGTTCTTAGCACGTTTTGACCCAATCTGATAAGGACCAAACTGTACCTCTGCATTTTTTGGGCTCATTTTGGAGTGTTTATGTCTCAGTTTATCAGTTACTGTTTTAAATCCCCGTGTATCCCTCTGCACCTCTCTGAGCCTCAGCAAATGCTCCTACCAGGGACTGCACAACACAAGGCATTTTTTAGGACACAACTTCACTGATCCCCATGAAGATGAGTGTTTGAGGTGCTCTGATTCTGATGAGCTACTTTATGTCAAAGAAGGTAGTAGTTAAAAGGAAAAAAACACACAGATGCACAGTTGGTCTAAAGTGAAATAGTGCAGGGAAACGTTATTCTGACATATTTCTTGCTGGTTTGGTTTGATTCCCATTTATACTTCTGTACCATGCTGGCAGTACAACTCACTGTGCCTTTTTAAACTGAAGTTTTTTACAGTCCTCACACAGTGTAAGGGGGCTCATAGGAAAATGAGAACCAGCACCTTGGAGCCTGAGCGTTCTCTTCCCTGCTCTGTAATACCCAGGGCCACGTAAAACAGAGGTCAGTTCCTGTCCCTAACTCGTGTAAACTGAAATGCTTTATTCTGGCTAGAATGCCTTAAAATCACAAATCAGAAGTTCCCAATTGCCTCGTGTAAACGCAGAGAACGTTCTGACATCGGTGCTCAGATTTGGTGGTTCACCTTTTCTGCTTTCTGCACTGGGCTTTGTTGCATGTGTTTGAATTGCTTCCTGGAGTCAGGATGATGGAGGAGGCAAAAATCCCTTCAGTAAAGCTCTGTTTGTTTTTGGGGCTTTTTTTTGTTGTGGGTTTCTTGTGTTCTGTTTTTTTTTACTTTTACTGTGGCACTATTTATAAATCTAAATCTACGTACAGAGGTCATTGGTTGGCTGAACTTAAACCATTTTACTTAGTAAATTTAATTAAGAAAATACAGTGCAACTCATAAGCAAATGAGTTTTTCCTAGTTTTAAACCAAACCACCCTCTCGAGTGCTGATTGCCTTGCTCGACCCCTGGTGATACAGAAACAGGCAAAATTAAAAAGGACATTAAAGCTTCATTAAATCTGAAACACATTTAGTACAGTGACATATCTGCAGGCTATTTCAGGGAAGATTACATACTCTTTGGTAAGTTTCTTAATTTATAATACCTTGACAATCTTGCAGGAAGGAATCAACTCTCTCTGGATGAACTGAGCGATGGTTCTGGGAATGCAGAACCGCTGTGTGACCCATCCAGAGCTGCTCTGCACTTCTCAGGGATCAGCTTTGCCAGGCACAGTCTGCCTTTGTTAACTGCCCCCAAGGAACTCGTGCCCAGTGCGTTTTGGATTCCTGGGGACTCATCCCTAAGTCTGGCAGAGTGCTGCTCTTTCCTCAGTTGTTGAGCAGCTTTTAGAGTCACACAGGCAAAGCCCTACAGTAACACGTGGTGGTCAGGGAAAGGAATCACCTCCGAGGGCAGAAATGCTTAGTCTGAAGCCAGAACTGAGGTAGTGGTGCATCTTCTGCTTAAGGAAGGTGTGCACCCTTTGTGCAGAGCCATGATTATCTTCTTGTTATACAGTGGGATAAATATGACATGCCTACAAGTCTGTAGCATTTGTCATGACTGTTTTTAAGACAGCAGTCATTGGGAAAATTAGGTTTTCTTCTGTTTTTGTTTGCTGTAAAATGTTTTTTGGCATTTATAGGTTTATTGTTTGGCATTTATTGTGTATTGCAGCAGCAGTGCTTCTTAGGATCTTGAGCAGCTTCTTGTAAGTTGAGGATGGTCCTCCCAGGAGATGAGAAAATGGAAAAGGGAACTGTTCTGTGTGTGTTAGTGGCTTCTGATCCTTAAGACTGAGCATGACAGAAAACATAGGGCCTGCCCTTATCCATTTAGCATTGTATTTCAAAGCCTGACATCAGAAAGGGACTGGGAGAAGCGGGGAACCAAACAGCAGTGACAGAAGGGGAGCATCAAGCCTGCTCAGCTTGGACTGGTTTGCTGAAAGGGTGAATTTGCTACAAGGAGAAGCTCTAAGTTGCACAAAAGAATTGTTTCCTTGCTCTGGGTTTGTGTTGCATGCCTCTTAAACGCTTCCATTACCTACTCTGCTCCTGTCATGTCTTTCCTCTGAGGATCTGGAAGAAGTTCATTGAATGTGTAAGGCTCACAGACAAATGTCCTATACAACGTAGGCTTGGGTGGCTGCTGGCATGGCAGAAATAGCTCCATGTCCACCGATGCCTGCTTGCTTCCTCTCTGCTGCCAACTTCTCTTTATCCCCTCCTCATCACGCTGTACCTCAGGTGGTGAGACTCAAGAGATGTCTGCTGCTCTTTGCCCCTCCACTTCCCCACCTTGCTGCAGCTCTGCCCGTGCCGTGTTGTTTGTACTTCAGATGGTTCTGTGGTGCCAACTGGGCTGAAATTTCATCACAGGTTAGCACAGCTGCCTCAGCTGCGATCTGCCTAGGTCAAATAACCCTGGCACTGGAGAGCTCAGATGACAGCAGCATTACAGGTGCACTGGGGTGCTTTCACCAGTGCTGGCTGTACACAACACGGCTGAGACCTTTGGCACTGATGCTGCTACTTGGTCTGAAGTGAGTATAGGTTGTCACGGTAGCATGGCATCCATAACCCCCGGGTAGATCATCTCCTGAGGATCATAGAATCCCAGAATTGTTAAGGTTGGAAAAGACCTCTGAGATCCCCAAGTCCAACACCAGCGGTGGACAATGGGGTTCTTCAGAAAGCAGTCAGAACGCGAAGGTAACTACTTCAACTCTGAAAATCCGTGCCGTTCTCTGGATAGTAAACAAAATAGAATAGCTGTATTTTGCTGAAATTGTTTCAGAGGTTCAGATGCCAATGGGGGAAACCTAAAACTCTTGTACCAAACAAAGGATTTCTCGTGGGCTGACTATTAGCTGTGGCATTGTGGCAGTATTAAGTTGTTGTTGGTCTAATACCGATGCTAGCAGATACATTAGTAATGCATCAAGGGAGGGATAATACAGTGCATCCTGTCCATATGTCATGCACCTGAAAGTAGATTTGAAGGAAAGCCCATGTGTCGTACTGCAGGTGCCGCGATCTCTCTCCAGATCTCACGCACAGGTTCCCAGCTGGGTTTGACACCGATAAGGAAACAAACCTCAGCTATGTAACCCAGATTCTACTCTGAGCCGGTGAGGGAAGGACTTAGGGAGTTCAGTGCATGCTCTACAATACCTGCTCATTGCAGATAATTATCAGGAAGGTCAGTGTCGGTGGCCTCGCTGTTGAGGCTGAACTGGTTTAATTTAGAGAGTCCTCAGGAACTTGGGCATCAAACAGTGTCGCTAAGTGGTACAGACAAAAGCTTGGGAAATACAGAAATATTCAGAAATATAAAACAAGGGATAATCGTTGTGGATGACTCCATTCTAAATGCAGCTCTTTGTGTACTTCTGCTGGCATTTTCCCATTTATACAATAGTAAGAGTTGAGTACTTTTCTCTCTTTAAGAAAATGTGCCCTCCATGCAAATCTGTATAACTAGACAAATATTATTTCCTTTCCCAGCTTGCTCTTGGGAGGTTTCCATATCCTCAGGTAAGATTGTTCATTACTGCTGTTTGCCACTGTGACATTCATTCCTATGTATGAAGGTGCAGAGAGCAATTGTGAACATTTGAGCCACATACAAATAAATCTGTCCTGTTAAATTGAAAAGTAGTATCTTGAAGGAGTCATTTAGAAGTCTGTATTGATTTATTTTTTTTCCTTTTCCCCCCAAACTCAAGATTTTCTTTCCCCTGGAGAGAAGGAAAATTGTGATGATGTTAATGATTGTTTTGTTGTGAGATTAAAAAATAATCCCATATGTACAATAGTGCTTTTGATGCCAGGAAGATGTATCTACTCCTTTTTTCTGTGTTCATTTTTCAGTTCCAATTTGGAACGGCGTTACAACCGCCTGAAATCATCTCAAATCAAAAATGTAATGTGAATGGAATATGTAAAAGGATTCTGGGTTCTCCCTTCAAAGAGGAGATTCGCTGACGCTAACTGGTGTTTGCGTTCACATGCTGACATTTTCTAACTCCTAAAACTCTTTCCAGCTTGGCTGTGGCCAATGCGCTGTGTTACCACTCCTGTTTGGTGTGCTTGTAAAAACGTGAAGCCCTGAACCAAAGAATCAATCCTGAAATAGGTTCGGGGCTTCCTTTAAATTCTTGTTGCGAGGTGGCTGTTAGAATTCATAAGCACAAACTGTTCTGTGGTTCTTCAAATTATTCTTTCCTGGGAGAGGGGAAGAAGTGAAGTGTCCAGGGACTAAAATGAATTATTTGAATGTGGTTTTTATGTTTTCTTGTGTTTTATGAGCGCTGTTTTTTCTGCATCTTGGTCTATACAGATCAGAGTGCCTGGAGGCATGTCTGATTTAAAGGTGGTGTTGGTCTGTGCTCTTTAAGCATCTATTAACTTGCTATTATTATGCAAATAACTGTTGTAATACACATACTAATTTATGCATGGTTAGATTATGCAGATGCCTCACAAACATGGTTATTGAATAATAGGCTGGGACTCATTCTCTCCCATTTTTATAAGCTGTTTTAAGCAAATTCTCCTGACAGTTTTATGGACTTGTAAAGATTTTGCGTAAGTGGAAATACACTGATTTTTCACTTTTATCTCCTGTGGAAAATGTTTCCTGACTGAAAAAGAGCTGTCGTTGGGTACCTGGCAGATTTTGTCCCTATTTTCTCTGCATTGTGAAATGAACCCTCTCCTTTGAGAGTGGGCTGAAAGAGCGGCTCTTGTGCTGAAGTGCCCTCCACACGTTGGCACGGCCTCTGGTGCTTGTTGGGCATCTCAGTGCCCTTTGTGCTAAACCTGAGAGCTGTGGGATGCAGCCCGGACAGCCCTCTGTGCTGGGGAAGGAGGTTAGGGTGCTCTGTTGTGAATGGCTCCACACCAATACTTGGTTTCTGAACTGGGAGTGGAACACGATCGCTAGTTTAAGTTTGGGTCGGGTTTTTTTTTTTTGCTATTCTAATTAAAAAACAGATCGCGTTTGTAAAAGAATATTTGGCAAGTCATCAGGCCATGAAATTGGGTATAGTTTTTAATGTAAAATGGTTGAAAGGGTGAAACTTCAGAATGTAGCTATTAAGGTTTTCAGGCAACTGCTTTTTGTGAGGACTTCATGTGCAGGATCTCTATTTTGGATGTGGGTGCTCGTAGTTGGTCACTGGAACCCTCAGCAACTCTCTCTGAGCAGGTGGATAATCCATAGGGTGTTGAGTTCTTTTAATGTCAATGTGAATATCTCAGAGAGCCATACATAACTGGGTAGATCTTCTTCACGTTGTTGGGTTTGATCGAGTGATTGAAGCTAATGGTACACGTGCTCACAGGGTTTGTGCCTCGTCAGCTTGGGCTGACTTCCCTCTGCCATTGGGACGTGTGGGTCTGTGCCTGCGAGCGCTGGAAACTTCCCACAAAGGAGCATTTCCCTCCAGCTCTAGCTGAACAGAAAAGGTTTTTTTTCTCCTTTTTTCTCTAATTTAAAGACACAGACAGATGATGTGTACAAACTCAGTTTAAATGAATAAGATTTATAGGGGGAATCGTTGTAGTGTGGAGATTCCGGACCCTTGCAATATGCCAGTACAATTAAAGGATGATTTTTTTTTTTTCTGGCCTTTAGTAAAATATTTTAAGGATGCAATTCAGCACCTTTCCATGTGTTTATAAGCATCTATTTTGCTAACATGTATTTCTCATGCTGTCATTATTTAATCTGACGTTAAAGTCGTGTCTGGGAAGCACTTCAGTACACAACTGCATATGTGAGTGAATTGCTTATGGGTTTTGTGTTTGTTGTGGTCTTTAGATTTTAGTTACTGAGTTACCATAATTTTTGTGTCATGATACACAGTGCATGTCATGATCTGTCGGTGACAGCCAACAGTAGTGATCTGACTGAGATAACAGCGGTGGTTGGAACAGACATTCCCACTATGAGGACTTCAGATCCTTACAATGTGGCGACACATGAAACCCAATGACTGGATTTCACGTGGTGCTGTTTGTTTCCCTGGCACAGTGCTGCAGGGTGCAGTTGCTGTGATGTAAAATTCCTTTTGGAAGAAGTAGTGTATGGCACACAGAGGACTTTCTGTAGATACAGATGTACACATGTAGGGGTGTAATCTTCCCCTGATGCACAGCTCCGTTCAAACTAAGAGGAGTGGTGCACACACACACCTGCATGAAAAACTCTTTAGAATGAAGTTTTTTCCTATGGAAGTGTGTAAAACTGCAAGGAAAGCCCTTTCCCCAACGCGCACTGCCAGTGCCCATCGGTGCAGGCTTTCAGATGAGGGAGAAAAGCATATATGGAGAATAAGTTCAGAATTTCTTGTAAAACTTTAACCTTAATTCTTCTGATTTTGGCGGCAGCTTACACATCTCTGCAGACAGAGATGTAAAAAGCATATGTATTCAGATGCGTGTATATAAAAGCAACAAAAGGCCGTGGAACCTCAGAGCAAATTTAATTAAATTTGAAGCTGGAACCCCAAAGATGCGCAGTGGCTGAGGAGCGAGACGTGTGCTTAATCGGAGATTCAGCTTCTGTATGGTGCATAAAAACGTGATGGGGGCAATGGCTTGTTTAATGATAATGTAATTTAGGAGAAATGAAAAGAATTGCCCACTAAATATTCCCGGCTTGTAGTCCAACTTTGCACAAAGCAGGATGCTGAAGGACCGCATCCATTAGGGAGATGCTGCGGAGGAGCAGGCAGACGCTGCCGTCGGCGCTGGATGTCAGATGCGCTGCGTTCAGAGGGACGATGTCCCTCGTTCGGCCGTGGTTCCAGGCCTGGGTTAATAAATGACAGGAAAATGACCCAAAGTTTAAAGACCTCCACCCCCCTCCTCTGCGCCCCCTCCTGCCCTGCTTCTCCCCCACCCCAAATCTGAGCAAACACTGCCCCCGGTATTGTAAAGCTTCGAACGTTTTCACACTCCATTAATTTATTACTTCTCTTTCCTCATCTTTAAATTTATTTCCCCCCCACCCCCATTTTTTTTTCCCCCTTAAAAAAAAAAACACACACACAAAAAAAAAAAAAAAAAAACCGGCTCCCCGCTGCTACAGCGATTTTCATCTTGTTGTTAATTTTCCCTGCTCCATATGGAGCTCCAGACATTTCACCTGGAGGCTGTACTAGATTTTGCTGTAGCGATCGCACTTCCGGAGGCCAAAACTGTCATTTAAGGTTCGCGGTGCATCTGTCTCCGCCAGGCTTTTCGCTGGCATCGGAGAGCGCCAGGAACAAATTGGATGCACCTGAGATTGGGGTGCGGAGCGCGGAGCCGCGCGGCCAGCATCGCCCGAGCGCGGGGAGACGGAGAGGAGCAGATATTTCATCCCGCCTTGTCATTGATTAGAAAAGAGCCTTTAATTTCATTTCACCCCATGTTGTGATTAATTTGCATTCTTTGTCAGAAGTTAATGGAGTTTTTTATGGTTCACTCTGAAATCCTTGAAGACATCGGAGTTGATCTGATGTTTATACAACCGCCAGCGGAATTTTTCCGTGTGATTGATGGAGAGCTTGATGTTATTCCAAACGGCTTTTTAAGCTGTTTTTAAGAATTATTTGAATAAAATGCAAGCGAGATATTGTTATAACGATCAAGATTATCTGTTAAAAATCTGTTTCAAATAAGGAACATGATAAGTAGAAAAAAAAAAAAGAAAAAAAAAAAAAAGATGAGAAAGACAAGAGCGATGATGGATGCGGGAGATGGCGTTTCTTAAAATATATAACCCCAGCATTGAGAGAACTTATCTCAAAACCGCACCGAAAGTCCCACGAACCTGCAGTGAATTATGACTATTATTTGTTATTAAGATGAAGAGTTTTGCAGCGCGGTAAAGAAGGGCCGCGGGTGAGGAAGGGGCTGAGCCGCGCTCGGGCTTTTCCCCTCTTTTCTTCCTCTCTCGGCTCCGTTGTGCGCGGAGCTGCGGCCCCGCTCGGAGCAGGGCTGGCAATCGGCAGAGGGACGATGACGAAGAGCCATCCTTAATTCCCACTGCAAACAAACCTAAGTGGATAACAGGAGGTTTTATAGCCCAAGAAGGCGCTCGCTGTACACGTGCTTCTGTAAGAAAACAGGCAGCCTTTCTAAGAAAATATACGGCCAGTAGCGCTCCGTGCGAGCCGTCTGTGTGCTCTTCCCGTTGGGGAGAGGTCTGTACTTCACAGTGCCCGGCACACGGACGGCCCTGGGCACAGCCCACCCCGCGCCGGACACCAGGCTTCCCGCAGCGAAAGCGTTTCCATTTCTGCGTCCAAAGCTGTTTTGTTGGTGGCGGTTTGTTTATTTTAAGAGAGGAGACGGGGTTCTTTTTATTCTCTTTTTCGTTCAGGCTTTTTTTTTTCTTTTTTTTTTTTTTTTTTGCAAGATGTTGTGTCTGTCCTTCCTTTGGTGCGTTCTGCCCTCGCTGTGATTTCGGCAGGGAAGATTTAATTGTAGGGCAAAAAAAAAAAACCAGCAAGCGGCAGTGCGAGCACTCCCATTTAAAACAGATCCGTTTGTTTGCTGCATCTCAGCTTACTGAATAATTGCGTGGCTTTGAACAGAGCTGCTGCTTTCTGATCCCTCCGTGAGCACGGTCTGAGGTTCTTTTTGTTACGCGCAATCCATACTATTGACCCAATTTTGGCCTGGTTTCATTTAAATGTGAGCAGGTTGTCAGGGAAAAAAAAATACTTAGTTTAACTTGGCATGCAAAATAACCGTTCTGCTGTTGTTTTTCCGATTGACAGAGACATCCTTTAAGCATTCATTTATTTTGTGGGGATGAATGGAGGGTTGGTTGCAGCACGTCTCCTCGTGAAAGAAATCTCATCCTCCGCATACATCATGATGTAGAACCGTGTAAGTGACATTAAACACTGCTCCAATGTGAGCACCAAAATAGTGATTTTTTTTTTCTCCCAATTAAATTTTCAGCGTATCTTTAAATATCACAGATTTGGGAAAATATTTTTGCTTTTATAACACCTTCTGGAAATCACTGCAAATATCGGAAGTCCCCTGCCATCATTTTAAGCTCCCGACCATTTCTTAGTGCTGGTTTCACCGGGGGCTTCGTCCTTTAGATTACCTAGTTGACGTTCATTTTACTGACGGCATTTTTTGTCCCTTAACCAGCAATAAAGTGGTGCTTGAACATGATCCATTCATGAGTTGCTTGCAGCACCGTTTGAATGGAGTTTGGGTGTTGGTTTTTTTTTATAAACTGCACAGATATTAGTACTTGTTTTATTTCTTTTGAAAGTATCAAGGTGTGCTTATCTGTTTTGTTTTGGTTTTTTTAATTTTATTTTTCCTATTGAATATTTAAAATGGAAGAAAAGGAAATTGTTGCTCAAACAACTTGCTCTGACGTGGAAATGCAGGGGACAAGTCAAAGCTAATGGTCACTTGTGTTTCTGCTTGGGAATATGAGCACGCAGCGGCGATCGCTGCCGCTCTGTCTTTGGGTCAGGATGTAAGTTTGTGTTTTCCACATGGTTATGGCATCATTGCTCTTTTATTATTATTTTTTTTTTATAATTGCCTCAGTGTTTATTGTTTAAATAAGGAAGCAGCGTAATGGAAGCAGCTCTTCTGTTGCTCAGTGCGGTTCTCTCACCTTCACGTCACAGCTGAGGCCTTTTTGTCTGCCCTGAGCAAATCCTGAAACGATGTTTACTCTGAGAGCTCCCTACGAGGACTGAGAGCTATGTCCAGGAGGGGATATTGACATTTCTTTGGGAGATTTTTCCAAACATGCAGCGTCTCTAGAACAGACTGATGCTTCCATGCTATGGAAGATGAGCTGTGCTTGGAAGGAGTCCTTCCTCCCGGCTCCAGGGCCTGCAGTGGGAGCTATGGAGTCACTTTCCTGAATAGGACAAGTTTCTTGAGCCTGGCCCTGGGAGGTGGGCTCTCTGTAGGAAGGGAAGAGCAGTAGGTTGGCTGGTTGTGTAGCCAGGCTCTCCTGGCTGGGAGGAAGAGGCATGTTTCCTCCCAGCTAACTGGGACCTGGGAATGAGCAGAAGTGGGGGTGCAGCAGCTCCAAGGGTACCACTGGAGCTCAGAGAGGAGCTGGCTGGGCTCCAGGATCGTAGAGGTCTCTTCCAACCTCAGTGATTCCATTGGCTGTGTGCTCTTCCGTTTGGAGGTCCAGGCTTGGAGGTGCCAGCCCTGTGGAGCCGTATGTGTAACTCAGGAAGGATTGCAATGGTAGCTGAGGTGAGCAATAGAGTGAAGTAGAATAAGATGCCTGTTGTTGGCCAAACCCTCAGCACCTCAGTTGAGATAGAAAACCCCACTTGAATACCTGCATTTTGACTTCTGTGGGTTCTTCTTTACAGGTATCCCTAGAATGGTGTCATTTGTGATCACGCTTGATTTTACAGCCTGTCAACGAAAACTCAGGTCTTTTTTGAGTGGGTTCCGGTGGCAAATTTTAACAAGCGACTTCTTATCTGATTCCATCCGATAAGAAGGGACATGCAGTAATGAGAAGGGACCGTCCTGATGGATGTCCATCTGCTGGCCTTCAACACTCCTCTTCGGCATCTCACTGCTAAATGAGATGTCTTAAACATTACAGTTGGACTCAGTGACCCTGATGGGCCCCTTGCAATTCGGGCTGTTCTGTGATTCTACTGAATTCAGCAATTTCCCCAAGTCTTGCTCCTGCCCCCATTCCTGCTGAGCAGGAGTGATGTTAGCAGCAGCATCCTGGTCCCACTCCAGTGGTGGCTGTTGTTGGCTTTTTACGCTCCCTCCATAATTCCAACGGTTTTTCATGCCCGGTTTGTTGAATTGTGTTCCTAAACTCTGGTAAACAGATTTCTGTGAGAAGTGGCTGCAGTTCAGTGGTGGATGAAATAATCTCTTTATATAAATTTGCTTTCAGACCTCTGGGAAAACCAACATAATATAATTGTAAGAATATATTTAATATTAAGGTTGTTGTGAACTGTCTTTTTTTTATTTTATTTTATTTTGAATTTGTTTTTCTTCCTCTCTCCCACCCTTTGTTTTGTGACAGTGATTGAAGTTTGCTGTTTGCAAAACCTTCAGTTGAGGATGGGGTTGTTGAGAAATTCAGGAACAAATCAGGGGTTGCTCTTAGTGGGTTTGGCACTTCCACCTCCTTCAGAAGCTTCACCAGTATCAATTTTACTAAAACAAAAATTGTTAAATACAAGTGTATTTAATAGGTACAGACCCAGAGGAAGGGTAACACCCATGGTGGTGAAGACCAAAAGGAAGTGCAGTACTCCTGCAAGGCCCTTTTCCAGTTCTGCTGGTGCAGAGGAGACACAAATGTGTGTTGTCATTTGCTAACAGGGGACAATGTTTGTGGTTGCTGCCGTTCAGTAAAATGTAGCCTTCCTTCACAGAGATCAAAATCAGGTGTGTTTACTTCTAAAGTCAGCAGTTCCCTGGATTAGGAGAACAAATGGTCTTTAAAAGCGTAACTGTAGGACTTGTTGGTATACGTATTCTTCAATTAATTTTATTTATTTTTTTTCTAAGTAAAAAAGTTCATTGGCTTGAAAAGCAGTGTATATGTGAAGAGAAAATTTGCTAACTGCTATAGGAAGATCTAACCCTGGGTCACCTGCAAATCTCTCAAACAAGAGCTCCAGGGCAAGTCCTAATTCCAGAGAGTAAAAGCGAAAATTAAAGCTGTAGCTGGCGACTCCTCCAAGGTACCCGGGGTGGATTCATTTGAGTTCTGTTGATTGTGCTTCTGAATGTAATGGGGAGGGATGGTAGAGGTCTTCTCAGCCACTTCCCGTCCAAAGCATCTCCATGGAGACAGAGATAGAACCTGATGGTTTGTCAAAAGTTGCTTCTCGTAACCGCAGGCATTCATTAAATAGTAGATGAAGCAGGAGGCAAACTTTTGCATTTTTAACCAACCTAAAAAAATGCCATTTGGAGGATGTGCCTTGTGGAGTTCAGTGCTGCTGATATTTCGTGACCTGAGAAATAGACCATTAATGGGATAGATTTATTTATCATTTCCCCACTTCGTCGAATTATAAACTCTCGCATGCGTTGAGTACTGAAAAAGCCACGGCAAGGAAAATACAGCTTCAAAAACATCAAACAAATGGTTTACTTATGCAAATACACACAATTCCAGTTTCACTTGGGAGGTTTCAAACGCCTTCTGACCAACAGGAGGCCCTGGCCATGGCCAAGGGGACACGTGGATGGCGAGAGGCTGAGTGTGACTTGTCCAAGTTGGAAATAGCACTCCCAGGAGCACCACGACACGGTCCTCCTTAGTTAAAAAACACACACAGTGCATTTTGGGTAATCCTGTAGTTTTTTATTGTGTCCCTTTGAAATTCTTCATGGGTAGCATAAAGACATCACAGTTGCAGTCTCATGCCCAGAGTATGCAGACACGAATTGCTCAGCTCTGATGCCTCCCACCCTTTCCATCTCCTGTAGTGCAGGAACCCGGGCGGCCGGGGAAGGGAGAGCAGAGCTGGGCAAGCAGGGACATAAAACATTTTATGTTGAGTACTTTTAACACTGTTCTTAATGTGCTATAAAACTGGATGCTGAGCTTTCTCATGAACTGTGCGCAAGAGCAGAAGCGCCAACTGTAAAGTTGCCGTCAGTTGGGTTTGTTTTATCGTTGCAGGGGCCGCCCAATAATGTGGTCTTGGAAAGGTAAACAACATAGTTTTAGCAGTGAAAAATACACCTAATATAAGCACGGCGAAGTTCATTGCTGCTCAGAACTTGAAAAATACTGTCGTCGTGTTGTGTTTTGCAGCGGAGTTAGCAAAGCAACACAGTGCTGCCCTACGAGCAATATATCTGAGGCAGAGCCAATAGGTAATGCGTCTGACGCGGGAGTCTCTGCGGCTTTCTCGGAGAGGAAAGCGCCGTAGCTTTATTTAATTGAGAAAATGAATCAATTACAATGATGTTGCATCATCAAATGCTAGGGAAACAGCAGATATGTCATTACATCGGGTAACAGTGTTAAAAAGTAATTGAGTGTCTTAAGCATTTTGAATCAATTCCAGGTACTGGCACGGATACCTTAATGCAAAATTTATGAAGACGGTCTCAAAATAATGTGTTGCCATCAAAATTGTGTAATAAAAGCTGGTAACAATGCACGTGTGCAGTGAGCACGCGTCTCCCTCCCTTGGAAGCTGGTCCCACTGCTCTGATGGGTGCTCAGCACTGGAGAGGCTCTGCAGTACTGGGGTGTGCGAGGCCTCATTTTCCATTATGGCCCATACGTTCATTATTCCTTTAAGAAATAAGATTTTAAAGCTTATACAGAAGTTGGATGTGATTGTATCTGCATTGAGGCTCCCATGTATGGTCCCACCTCCAGTCCCTTTCACAATAAGATCTATTTTTCCTCTAGAGAAATGTGAGTGATGATCTGTTTTGATTTACAGCTGTATCACCTGTTCATGAAGAGCTCGGAATCGCCCCAGTGGAATAAACAGAGCCTGTTTTGCCATTTAGCATCCAAAAGTGAAGCACAAAGACTTTATTTCCTCCACACCTCTTACTTACTGCCAATAATGCAAAACAGATGATTTATTCTGTTGGGTTATGATGGATTGACATAGGCTGTTCAAGAATATAGTTGGTTATTTCCATCTATTTTTTTTTCTTTTCCATCCCAGAAAGAAAAAAAATAGAATTATATGCAGAAAGTTTATGCGTATTATGTGCTTCCTTACACCATAAGGAAAGGCTCCACGTGCATAACGTGAGCTAGTTTCCAGCCTCCCCTCTGTTGCATCTTCCTGCCTGTAGAGCACTGCTGGAGGGCTGTGCCTCTGGTTGGGTGCTGTGGAGAGGGCAACCAGAGCCAGTGCAGCTCTGCCACACTCATCACCACAGCACAGTGCAGCAGAGAGTGTGAGATGGAAGGGGAAAGCCAAGCAAACTCCATTACGTTTTCACTGAAGACCACGTTCTCTTTACACTGTCATTATGTTGGGTTGCAAGCAACCTTGTGTCTGCTTGGGAGAAACGAGTAATTAATTATCCGCGCCCATTAGGAATGATCTGTGCATGCCTGTTATCAGAATGCCAGTGCCCGTAAATGCGGTCAGATGGTTTGCATGAAGTACCTGCTCTGTTGTGTGTTCAGTTGTAATGCTGCCTTTGTTTCTTTTTGTGACCAGAAGGTGCTTTGGTGGGATGGGCCGGGTTCGTTCGTAGCGCTCTGTAGGTGCCCGAGTGCTCCGTTCCTACAAACTATGAATTAATTTCCCAACCAGATTGGTGGTACGAAATGTGGAAGGGCTCAGAGGCACCGGGCAGCAACTCTTTTCTTTGTCATTCAGCGCAACACAGAGCTCCTCAAACTTTGCACCTCCCAATGGCAACGTTCTACTTATCACCCGAGTAAAACTGGGCTGCAACGTGTAGGAAACTTTGGGTAAAAGTGGAGTGTGAAGGGCTTCCCTGAGTAGCAGCAGATACTCCAACCACATAATTAAAGTTTTCTTCACAAAAAAGGGATTGCGAGCCGGGCCTGGCAGTAATCCAGAATTCTAATTTCTGACTATGATTTAATTTCAATTTTAAATAAATCGGTTTTTAATTTAAAAAGAGTGAGCTTCATAACATTAGCAATGATTGCAACATTAAGCCCAGTGTTCACAATCTAGCAATATAAAACATTATTTATATCTGAATCGTAAACAGCCTTTTGAAATGGATTATGGTTTTTCTTCCTATTCTAATACAACCTGGAGGGTACTAAAAAGTGTTGTGTGAAATTAACATTCTGCTGACTTTCGCCTATAAATGAGAAGCGAGCTATTAACATTTGTGTATTTTCATTATGTAAATTGTGTTAACACATGCCCACAAATTGCCACCAGCGATGCAATAATTTTCTCTCAGTGATCATAATGTGTCCAAGTGAGTCATTTTGATTATGACATGCTAATTACATATTGCCTTTTTTCAGATTCAGAAAAACCAGGGATCTTTAATGGTAAGCTTTATGAGTTCAGAAAAAAATTCACTTTTCTTTTTCCTGATGGCTGCTTCCTCTGCATGCTTGGATGCCTTGTTTTAAACTTAGCAAATTGCATTTTGAAGAAAATGCAAACCTTTAACTGCCTGTATTAGATTAGGTACCATTAGAAATAATAGAACATCCTGAGCATCAATGTTTTTATAAGAGTTTGCTGCTGTTGATTAATCTTGCTATATTTTATTGCATTAATGATTTTTTCTTTCCACTCCACTGTAAAGATATTGCATATAGGCTAATACTTTTTCCCTCTTTCCTTTCCATTGCAGCCTCTCCAGTTATTGCAGTGCATTGTTGATGAGGTGAGTCGTCGTCTTATGTGCTTTCACTCCTAAAGTCATTCCTAATGGAGTGGAAAGCTTATATTTTGTTTCCTAATGAAGCACAATGCCCAACATCCTCAGAGCACGAGTTGCCTGGTACAGCTTGGAGCTGTCGAACGTGAACTGGCTTGGTCCCACTGTATGCTGTTTTGCTGCTCTAAATATCAAGTCTTTGTGAAACTGAATTGTCTTGAAGGTTAATCCCTGTGGCTCTTCGGGCCCCAAGCCCCAACCTAGCTGTGAGCCAGTCCTGTGGGGATGAGTGGGAACAGGGGCATTGGAGTGGTGGTGTGCTTTGTGTGGGGCATATGTAATGCGGAGGTGTTGGAAGAGAAGGCTGGAATGTGAGCAGGAAAGGACTACAGTGTTGCTTCGTCTGTGTTTGTATTTAATCAGAAGGATAACATAAGCTAAGATGTAGAAGACCCAGGTGTGAATGGGAGACTCCCTACCTGAACTGAGCTGTGAGGAGGGACCACAGCTCTTGGTAGTAAAAACATCCAGGTACTTTCTCAGGGCTGACTGCTGTGAGTTTGCTTTGTTCTGAAGTTTTAGTAAGGGGATGATGAGAATTAGGAAGCTTGAGCAAGGCAAAAAGCCATAACTTTCTGGAGAGTTGCCTCAGTCTCTAGCAGAACATCCCTGCTGCCTCGTGAAGCACTGTTGCTGGATGGTGGTATCCCATTAGATGTTCACTATGTCCCTTCCAACATGTTTTGGCCAGCCTCCATCAGTGCCAGCACTTCTGCCTGGCCCTCAAGATGGTCTGCTTCCTTGAGTGGTCCTTAGACAGTTTGTTTCTTTCATCTTTTTCACCCATTGTTATTCCTGTTAAGTGTGTCCTGGGGCACCATGTGAGAATTTCAAGCCACCAGTGCTGTATTTACCAGAAACGAAAAGGTCATCTCTGTCCTAAAGAAGTGAAGCTGATGTTGCTTGTATTTTCACATGTGTTTTGCTGCTGGTAGACTAATTGCTTTTCAATGGGCTAGACAAATTATGTGTAAATAATAGTGCCTACGTCTAAGCTCAGTATTCTAAAATGGAACCCCAAAGAGCTGCATGCTATGATAGAGTTTCCTGCAGCTCTCACATGCTTTCCTTGAGATTAGACTTGATCTGATCTGTTCATAGAAACTTCAGCCAACATCTGAGTGCCAAGTGACTTTCCACATTAGTGTTTTGGTCTTCTTTTAACTTCTGCAGTGTGCCACAGTGTCATCGTTCTCCTGAGCTGATATTTCAGTGGTGCTCATGGGCACGTGGAGACTTCAGATTACAGCTGAAAGTTCCTCCAGTGCAACTCGCTTTGTTCTGCAGCACACCCAGTGTCCAAATGGGAGTTGTGTGCCATTAGAGTTTGAGCATGGGGGGAGAGGAGAATGGATTGGTGCTGTAGAGTTACCTGCTCACCACACGTGCATTGTGAGGGTGTCCTTTAGTGAGATATATAGCACTTAGATAGCAGCTGCCTCACTTGGAGGTGCAAACACTTGGCATGTCACAGTCTTGGAGGACATCTATGTTAAGGTTATTCTGCCCTAGCTCATGGGTAGTGTCTGCTTGAACGGACCCCCAGCCCTGTCCCGCATACAGAGACCTCAGAGCAGTATGGCTGTAACTTGTGATTACTGCTTTCCCTCCTCACTTTGTTTTTTTGCCCATTCTGGGCAATAGAAGCAGGACTTGCCTGTTTGCCTAACGATGCTCCTCCTTCTATGCAAGGACCTTTTTGAGAGACAGAGGCTCAGTACTCTCTGGAGCTCTCTAGCTGTTGTTGCTACCATGAGTATTAAAGATTAGAAGTGCTCAGTGTTGTGAGACTGATTGCCTGGGGCCAAATGTTCCCCTTGGCTGTAAGGAGGTCCTAAAACCCGCAGGAGGCAGAGCAGAGCCCGTCCCCAGAGGAACCCAGGCCCTGGCACAGAATTCCCTGCCTCGCTTGGGGACGACAGCAGTGAGCAGAGAGGGGCTGCAACCACGGCAGTGTGGCACTGAATTATATGGAGAGAACCTGGAAGTTCTTATCCTGTTCTTTCTGGACCGAATTTCTCATTGCACAGCTGCTTTGTCCCTTTGTATAGCTTGGAGATGAGCCATATGTGTCCAGGAAGGAATCATACCCTGGTGCCCCAGACCAGCTCCAGGCTTATCCGGGGAGCTGAGGAGGTGGCAACAGTAACTCGGACTGGTGTGGAAGGTTTGCAGCAGACAGGATGGTTATCAAAGGCCTTTGAATAGACTCGGGGTACCTGGTGAAAATGCTGTTTTGGAATATGTCAGACGCAGCAAATCACTTCGATGGTTTAAAAAGTCTCTTAGTTCTTTTCCAGGGGCATAAATTTACTGTGCAGAAGTTCTGCAGAAAGAGCAAGGGATTTGGGAAGTGTTGTACGCTGTGCCTGACATGTTTTTGTTGAGTGTTAATGGCATTGGTTCTGGGATGATTGCTCTAATGCCAAGATTAGTGAGAAGCATTGTGTGAATAGGTTGCACGTCTGCCAGGACCTTTATTTTTTAACATGTGGTAACGTACACTGAAATCTGATCCAGCTACAAATAAGCCACGCTCATTTAAGCAGCAGTCCCAATCATCACAGCCTCTCCTGCCGTGGTAAGGCTCCTGCTTCTGCCCAGGGATGAGGATAGGCTCACGGTGATGCCAGCAATGAAGGCAGTCTGCTGGTGTTTGAGATCTGAGAATCATTTAATATCCCAGCACTCAGCTTAGCTGGTCTCCAGCTCACCGAAATGATACCCAGAAGGCACAGGCAGTGCAGGTGAAGCCCTGTTGGGCAGGATGGGCCCCCACCAGAGGCAGTGCACCTAATTCTGCTTAGTGGGTCGACTCTGAAACCTACTGATTGCAGTTAACATGTAGATAAGCATCAGCACTAGTTTCTAACCCTTTGGAACCCGAAATAAATTCATTTTGGTTTCAAAGTTTCCGTAGCTCATCTTAGTGCAACAGAGTTGTAAGCACTGTTTTTGGTTTTTAATATCTTTATGAAAGCCATATTGAACAAGATAGAAAATGAACCTGATGTTTGTCCATGAGTTTTGATTAAAACCCCAGAATTAGTGGACATCCAAATCCAACTGAATTAGAAGCTTCAGGAATAAAGACTTTCCAAAGCGAGCTCTGTTTTTGCAAACAGGAGACAGCACTGAAAAATCCACATATTTTGTCGAGTCAGGCAGACTTTTAAAAGAAAAATTAATTAGTTGTACTCGCGAATCCTTACTGTGACAGCTTCATGAGTGAATAGTGAGGAGCTTGCCATGAGTTTCTTGAACGTTTCTGTTAAGTGCCCCCACAGAGCTACTCGGTCTCACAAGACTGCAGTTTAATCTAGCTCAAGGACTTCACAAACTTCGCAAATCAAAGACCTCTTTTTCTGTTTAAATTCATCCTCTAGAAACATTTAGCAGATCAGTTAATGCAAGCGTGGTGTTAATGCTGAGCTACGAAGCATGTCAGTGTTAATAAATTTCCAATGGTAAAAATAACTTGGACTGAGTACATGTATCCTGTGTAGTAATTTCTTTTATTTTTTTCTTTTTTTTTCTCTTCTCTTTATTAAATGTATCCCTCTATTTATTGCTACGGCCTTCAAAATTCACAGTATGTTCAGCTTGATCAAATAGCACAATCAAGTCCATTGCCTCTTGAGTGCAGAATTTTTTAACCGTATGCATCAGTGCTACGTTTTGCTGTTGTTATAAATGAAGTTGAAGCTCTGAAAGGCTCAGCAAGAAACCAGACACTATTTTTTCTTTGTGAATTTTTGTCTTAGAGCCTCGTGTGCTGATTCAGGTGCCTGGGCAGCTGTATTGAACCCTGAATGTTTTTTGGATTTTTGAAGATTTCTGTGCAGGTGTGAGAAGATGTCTGTGTGTGTGTGTATGTGTGCTGGTTTGGGGTATCCTTTTATTGAGGCGAACGCTGTGACCTTACTAGTGTTTGAGATTCAGGGGCTTATATGGGAGCAAGGTAGAACCACAGGTAGGAATTGCTGAATAATTACCTTTAGACCAACCTGAGCAAGAACCTTCCCAAGAGGGCAAGCTCATTTAATGGTTCCTAAAACTCAATCTTGTGGATGTCAATGGTCATGCTTGATTATTTGCAGCAGTGTTTTATGAAAAAGCAATAAAAATGCATTGGGAGTGTACAGAGGAAAAGGGAACAATAAATGGTTTTGGTTTTTCAATTGGGTCCCTTTGGTGTGAACAGGTAGAGGCTGCGTTTCATGCTGCTGTGCCTTAGCTATTTGAAATGTGCATGTGTGTGTGTATCTACCCAAAACACTGCTGTGCTCTGCTAGCTTATGATCGACAAGAGACCAGCAAGGAGAGGGAAAAATTCTTCTGTTTGTTTTAGAGAGAAAGCAATTACAGTTACGGTTAAAGGATTAACCTGTTTTCCTGCTACCTGTACGCCGTCTGCACGGCCCTTTGGAGAGCCTCACTTACAAGTGCAGAGCTTGGCGAGGGGTAGGAAACGTCCTGTTGGGCACTCTAGATTATTCCTAATGTTAATTACACTCTTCAGCTTCTTCCCTTGGCCTCTAAAAAGCATCCCACAGCAGCAAATGTACCTGCTGGCTTCCCACCACAAGCGCACGCGTGTGTCCCATACGGACGTAGGTTGCGCGGGCGCTGTAGTTTCAAGAAGTTGGGAGCAAGTCGTGGTGCCTGGGAGAATAGCGGGCTGTCACGCGGGTTGAGGTGTGGGAGGCAGGCAGAGGGGTTTGCTGGATAAAGCACTGGCCTCTCGACCTTGGTTCCAGTCCAGCCCGAGATCTGGAAATAAATGAGTTCACTGCTGACACTTCAATCCCAGCAGACGGAACTTCACACCGAAATGCCCCCGCGTGTAATTTGTCACATTTGGCACCTGCTACTAAGGAAAGAGCAGGAAGCGACCTGGAGCAGAGATGTAATCATCTTTCACCTTCCTGCTAAGGGTGGGAGTGTAATGGGGACAATCCAGAAATTCTTTCAAGTCGGGGCCTCTGAGCCACCTCCAGACATCATTGCTTTTGCACACTCGTTACTTGTAAGGGCTCACCTGCCATTAGGCTTGTGCGGGGTTTTTGAAGTAGATTGGCTAAAAGTCAGCAATGGGATTTTGCTTAGGAGTGCTGTGAAGGGAAGTTGACCTTGAAGGAGTGAATCTGAACGTGCGGGATGTTGTAATTCGTTGCTCTTGTTGAAACAGCTCCGTACCTGCAGTGCATTTATTACACCTAATTGCAACTGGCAGCGTTTCTGGTGCAGCTAAAACTGAAGTTTGTCTGAAAAAAGTTGCTGTTTGGCCAAAAAGTAAACAGCAACTGTGGGTGTATTGTTTGAAAGCTTTGGTAAAAGAGCAGCTAGAGCTTGCGGAAATTCTTCAGTCGGCTGAAGTGATGAGCCAAAAATGCTTCGTAAAGCACACGCATTATTTATTACATACTGCCATTTCAGCATCAACGGGCGAGTTGCAGAATAGGAGTATCTGCCCAGAGGAGATGATAATTTCGAAGGCAGGGTGTGCTAGGGAAACCCAGAGGACAGAGTAACTGAAGTTTGGTTTGCTCGGCTCTGCTAACTTCCCTCTTGTGGCCATCGAGCCATAGGACCATGGCATTTCCTTCTGCACAAGCCTGCATGCTGCGTAGAGAGTGCTGCAGAATAGCAGCTTTGGAGCTGTGGGGAATGGGAATTTTAACCCTTCGGAGAGAGGTGCTGAGCAGATGAGAAGGTAAAACCTGCGTGTGCTGCACCTCTGCCCAGAAGGTGCAGCTCAGCTCCATTTGGGGACATGTGGGGACGTGTTGATGACAGGGAGCCCTAACACGTAACCGAGGGCTTTTGCCATCGACTTCTGGAAGGTTTCGAGTAGAACTCTGTATTTGCTGATGTTCCTGTCAGAGAGAGATGGTGGCCTTTTTCTTCTTCAGAAAGGATTACGTGATAAATCTCCAACTTTCAGCTGTTTGGAGAAAAGACACCACTCAAGAAGTGTTCTGTTTGGGTAAGATGTGTACAGCATGGCCCGTTTTTAGTGCACATTGGCAGTCAAGATGACTTCCAAATTCCACTGACATAAGACTGTTTCCAAGGCCAGTCAGCAACTCTGAGCTGTATCTGTTGAGTTTGCTTCTTGAGTTTGTCCAGATGAACTTCCAAGGAGGACAGAAAGGAAAGGAAGGAGCCTCATCCTGATTTAGTATCTTCCATCACTTGTGAGTTTGCTGGATGGTATTTATTCCTTAAGCCTCGGTAGAGTCTCTGCTGCTGCTCTGCGTAATGGGAGCAAAAGAGATCAAGAGATGTTTCAGACGAGAGATCTGAGAAGTAGGTGGGGATGCAGACAGTAATGCCATCAGTGCCTTTGGAAGCCCTGTCTTTCAAGGGATTGCCGTGGTGTGCTCCTTCCCATGTCTTCTCCTAGGTAAGGCAGCTTCCCCCAACCCCATGGAAGTCAGTAAGGTCTATACCAGAGCACTGGCACTCTACAAATTAAATATTAGGAGTTGTGTTTGAAGTTCAAAGCCCTCCCTCCTCCTGCTAGCTCCGATTTTCTGCTGCTGTGCTGTTTTCTTTATGCCTGAGCACCTTGCTGACAAGTGCTAATAATAAAATGCCAAGAGAGGGTCCAGTCGGAGTTACCACACATTAAACATTCTGAACTTGTCCTTTTGCTCATAGATTGTGCATAATTAATAATTAAACGGTTTCACTTGTAATGGGTTGACCTCCTTGAACTGTTCATTATTCACAAGGCAAAGGCATCACTCAAACTTTTTCCTTTTGCCCTCCGTATGTGCACAGCGCGGCTGCTTCTTATCACAGAGCAATCTCTGGGGCTGCTCTGGGGAGCTACAGGGTGCAGTATAGGCTGTGCTGCTTCTGTGTGGTTTGGGAGGTTTTTGCCCTGTGCCTGGTGCATTGTGATTGCTCACGTCCCAGGGGCAGCAATAGGAACGCTTTCATTGAAATAGTACAAAATACTCTCACCTTTCTACTACTCAAATGTTCTTCAGTGCAACAGTGGCAGAAATAGAAATGTCTCAGTCGCTGGTTTCCATGGCTAGCTCTCAACTGTAGGGGCAGTTTCTGCTTCTGAGGTCGTTTGAAAATGAAACACTGGAGGCAGTGCTCCAGCACTGCCTTTGGAAGCAGCTGAGGTCCTTCCATGCTTTCCTGGTTCAGCTAAAACCAAAGCTTCCTTCTCCCATCTTACCCATGCTGTAAAGACTGGCCCATATTTACAGGAGTGAAAATACTTATTTCTGTTGCTCTGTTTGCCTTCAAACACGCTTCCTAGTGAGCATTTTCTTGAGGTTGATGTACTGTCCCCAAAGAGTTGCTGTTTGTCATGCAAACGTCTGACAAATATATAGGACGTGCAGCCTGAAATCCAAGACTGCATTAAAGCAGTCTTTTCCTACTGAGCTCCAGCCTTTATCCCATGCCTTGCAGTCTGCAGCTGAAGGAAGAGTACCTTCAGAGCTCTCTGTCAGCCTCTCCTCGTGAAGCTTCCCCCTCTTACTGTCCATCATCTCTTGGCAGTGGCAGGAATCACCCACTCAGTGGCTGTGCAGTGCATCATGCCCACCCGTGTGCCCCACTGCACCTACAGCACGGGGCACAGGGATGGGAGCACCCCGAGCCCCCACAGTGGGCTCCAGTACTTCACCTTCCCATTTGCACGACGACCCTTTGCACGTACCCAGCGCCTTTCCCACTGCTTTGCCCTGAGCCAGTCCCACCTGGGAAGGAGGAGGTGTTGGCTGGACGGGAGCAGGCAATGGGAGAGCTCAACCTGCTGGGCTGCAGCACTTGGCTCTGCGTTTTTGGTATTAATAAGACTCATTTTCATGCGCGGCTCTTTGAAGTGGAGGAAGTTTAATTGCGCTGTTTGTTTCCCCGTGTTCCTTCCGCTCTCCGGTGCAGACCTCCCTATATTGCTGTCATTTATAAGTTGGGAAACAATAACCTCTCCCTCTCCCGGTCTAAGTTCAAAGGGAATTTGGGCATCTTGTATCAAACGCTGCTCGTGGTTAATAGAGCTCTTTGAAAATTGTAAAGCAATTTGGCCTTCTCCTTTTACTCTTCAGTTACTTTTGATTTAATTGTATTTTCCAGCAGTTTCCAATTGTTTGAATTGGAAACAAAGCCTTAATAAGAGTTCTAGTTAATTTTCTGTCTTGTAATTACCGATCTCATTTTTCTGATAATTGGCCACAGCAATTATATGTATATTTACTAATCACATAGGAGGCTCTGCGGTTGTGTCTATCTGCCACCATTGATAATGGCACACACATTGCAGAGGTGCTTTTATCATCTTCTTTTTTCCACTACATCAAAGCTATTTCCTCGCATTCTCAATAATGAATACATGCATGCATTTGACACAGTTGTGTGCTAGAGAAATTGTTTGGCTCCCACCAAATGCTGCACGCTCTGAGTTTCTTGCCTGCAGCGCTGGAAGGTTGTATGTAATGATATATTGCTCATCCAAATGGCCAAAGCACTCCAAAGCACAGTGAGATTAAAATAAGTCATTCCTTTGTTAATTTAAATAGGTGCATGTATCATACTTTGCGGGGTACTTTGTGTAGGGATGTCAGGGAGGAAAAAAGCCGCCGAAAGGTATTTTTAATAGCAAATGAGAATAGATGAGAATGGAGTCATTTGCAGCTGCCTGTTTTATGTGGCTCTCTTGTTCCAACTGTAGGTCTAATGAGATGACACTGTTAAAGTACTCTGCAGTGTAATTTCATTACATCCTGAGCTGTTACACTATAAACACAGTGGAGCTCTCTGTCATTCTTGGAAAAACTCCTAAATTCGTAAAGCCTGGCTTTGCAAATGGGGATGTTGTTTGTTCCCCGTTCGGTGGATATTTCTTTCCTTGTGCTCTTGAGTTTATTTTCTCTCTCTCCCTTTTGTTTTTCCCTTTTCCCCCGAATCCCACGTGGTTCTTTTCACCGCACACAACGGTACGTTTTGGCCCTTTTCCCCCTAAAAATGATTTTATTCAAAGAAAATATTTTATAATCTAGAGCAGCCTGCGTGTCAGGACGGCCTCAGAAATGAGTAAGTGTAAATAAACGTGAGTGTCAATAAATAGCGAAAGCAGTGGAAGAAACAAAGGTCAACACAAGAATAATTTCACAGCTCTTTGTTAATTACAAGACCATTTGTGTGTTACTTAAATAATCATTAATTTCTCATTTACACTTTCCCTACCTTCCTTTTTACCCCGTGGCTATCATTGTCCTTTTTTCACCTCCCCTCAGTGTCTTTCCACATGTTTTTACCCATTGTGTAATACTCATTAGTCGAAATTCGGTGTTTTTATAACACGTTCTCAGAAGAATTTGTACCTTTCTCTCTCCAATTCTCTGCGTGAAAGGAGAGCTTTGTCGCTTCCTTCCCTCCCCCCCCCTCCCTTTTTTTTTTTTTTTTTTTTTTGTCATCACTGTTATATTGCTCTCCTTCTAAAAAATGGTCTTCTGACGCTGTTCCTTGTTCCAATCCAACCCAGGAGTCGCCCGTCCTTCCAGCCGGGGAGTTCTCGGAGCCATTTGTACACTTCATCACTCAATGGTAAGCTCCGTTTGCAAACATGCCATGCCCTCGATGTAAATGATACATGCCATTAACTCCGCGGCTCGGCGAGACCTTATGGCTTTCCTTGCATCCGTTCCGAGAGGAGAGGGACTTGGGGGCCTTGGGCAGATGGGGCAGCAAAGCTGAGCAAACTGTTTAAATTATGTAAACGTTATTTACACAAAGGGTCGTAAAAGTACTTACATGGGTTTTCCCTGTTCTAATGAACCCGCCCTAAACGTGGGTGCAGCGCTGGGGAATGGGAGCAGAGGGTTCATCCCGGGGAACGGGGCCGCAGAGTCCCGGCTGTGTCATGTCATTATTGAGGGCTTTTTGCAGTGTTACTTATAAAATCGCCGCGGTGTTCGGAGAGGCAGGCAGCCCTGATTCATTCCTCAGCTTCCCAGTAAGTAAGCTTCACCGAGAGTCGTACTTTAGAATGCACCGTTGGGTGTATTTTCTTCCCTTCAAACCGGATAGTTCGTTGAAAACCTCAAGAGATGGGAGGAGAGCAGGCAAGGAGGAATTTGTGGAATAAAGAATGCATCTCTCTGGTGCCAGGAGGGTAAAAATCTTAAGGGTAAACTACAGAAACAAAGCAAAGGGAAAAATAATATATATATATATTTTTTTTAACTGTCTCATTCACTAGAATGAAAAAAAAAAATCACTAAAATAGAGAAAAATGAGCACCCATTTCTGTGTGGCAGAAGGAACAAGCTCCAGCTTTGCACAGCCACGACCCGTGGGGTGGAGGAGCGTGCCCTTATGGGGTGCTCAGGCGGATGGGGACATCTCGGAGTGCGACCGAGGGCTGTTTGGAGTTCTCCCCATGGAAGCAGGCAGCAGAGCCCTCGGCTCCATGCTCACGTGCCACTTGGGCTCACGGCATGTTCAGATTCTCTGCTGCCCCATGTATTCGTGTGTTTGTACGTAGTGCCTCGCAGGGCTGAGGCAGGACGCAACAGACGTTGCAGAAAGCAAAAGCAGTCTGATTATCGGTTAATTAAAGCTCCTAAATAATTAAAGGTTGGATAACGTAGGCTTCCTCTTTCCAATGGTTTCAGCTTACAGAGAGAGCTCCATGCGGAGGGCTCTGCAGCACCGCCGCTGTGCGTGGAGCTGTGCATTTTTAATTCCTTCCGAGGGCAGTGACAGACTGCTTTAAAAAAACAGTCCTCATTGAGGCAGGGGGAGGAATAACCCGTGTTCAAATTTCCACAGATGTCAACGTGAAGCATAACTGATGGTGGCTAATAGCCTCGTTCTCCCCGGGGACGCGGCTACTTTGGGCTGTCAGATTAGAGCTGCTCCCAACCTGCGTCGGTGCTCGCTGTACCTGCATGGTTCCAGTTGTCTGTGGGGAGTATTTAGTTATTTCCTTATCTGTGGGGAGGGTAAATCATATCTCAGCTCCTCCTAATTGCGACACAGTTCGTCCAGCATGGCTGAGATAGTGCCGTATTGGCTGTGCAGCAGGCAGCTCTTTTAGGAAGGGGGCATAACTGTTTAAAAAAGCAAAGAAACTGCACTTTGCGAGAAAGAAATTACACTGTGGACTATTTAAGCAATCAATTTCTAATAAGTATTAGAAATGTCAAGTGAGCAGCGCGCAGGACCTGATGCCAGTTCCGCCATAAACACTGCTGCTTGGATGTAATCCAATTAGTCAGTAGGCAGCTCCTGATGGTCACCTCTGTGCCATGTTATTGTGTTCCTTCATGCAGCTAAGCACAGTTTTCAATAGCTAATTGCACCTGTTGCACGGAAAACTAGGACTATTTGGATGAGAAACATGATCTTATAAACAGCTTAATGCTGTGTAATGAACTATCACCCTGCAGTGTAATGGAAATGAATGGGAAAAAATTAAGGTAGAAACCCCGGGGTATTGTGTGTTCTCCTGAAGCTGTTCAGCGTTGGAGTTAAATTTCCCACCTGTTTGGGTAATATGTTGTGTCGAGCTATGTAATAATCCCCAGCGAAATGAGAATCATCTTCCTGTGCCTTCTGAGCTGATTGGTATGCAGTCATCTTCGTATTTACACATGTTCATGGTTACAAGCAGTGCAGACCATGAAACAGAAGGGAAGCTGTTGTCACTGCCCGGGCAAGCGGGCACTTGGAGGAGGGTGTCAGTAGCTTTGACACCTTTCAAAACTGGTGAAAGGAACCTGTGCATGTGTAGGGGACTTCAAAGACACGCAGAGAAAAGTTCAAAGTTGGGCAGCAGTCAGCAGAATACTCAGAATAGAGAAACACTGACCACAAGGGAGGGATGGAGGGGAAGAGGCTGAGTCATGATTTGGCCACCATTGGGATCCATGGCTTCTGTCAGCAGGAGATAAAAGTTAAACACACTGAAGGGCTGGGCATGGTCTGTGTGAAAGGAGGATGTCTTCAGTACTTAAGCAAATTGAATAAATAAACACTTATTTATATGTGAATGTTTTCTTTTGTGATACATAGCATGAAAAAGCAACCCAAGGAAAGACCGGCACCTGAAGATTTAATGGTAAGTGAAACTTCAGAGCCCTCCAGTGTGATTTTTATCCGAATGCTTTTTATTCGTGTACACAGAAGTAGAGTTTGGGGGTTTTTGTTGTTGGTTTGTTTAATCGTTATTAGTAATTCTGTGGGGTGTGGGTTATGTTTTTGTGTTTTTCAGTGGGTACAGATTTAAACTGTTTGGGGCTCGTGAAGCAATCGCACAGTTACAGAGAGCACACAGAAGGTGGAATTCCGATCGCACTGAAGTTAATGGATATTTTGCTGTTCCCTTTGTTGCAGCCAAAGCTGCACTTGTGATTTGGGCAGTTAATACAGAGCTTTCACAGGCAGTATCAATTTCCAGTCAAAACCATTCTGATGCTTAATACACCGTTTTTTCTGTTTGTATATCCGGGGATTACAGCTTGATGTAGGTCACGCCTTGTCATCACTTGCCAGCCTTAACCTTTCCAAATCTGAAGATTGAAAGCCAGAGATTCGGTCAAAACAGTGTATTTTTAATGACGTGCAGGAGCCACTGCTTTCACCTATATTCACATAAAATGGAATTAGATTGGCTGCTGCGGGTTGAGTTAATATGTAGCTTTGGTCTTCCTGTAGAAGGGCTCTGAGTGTTGGAATCTGAGCTCAGATGTGCTTCCTTTTCTTGCAGATGCCATTGTTTCAGGAGGGTGAGGACGGGTTGCCTGCTCCTGGGCTGGGCCCCCGTGGCTGTGCATTTAGTGCACAGTACTGGTTTTGGGCTGCAAGAAAAATACAGAGTATTTCCCGTAGTTTCTGTTGGAGGTGGGAGTCGTGGGCTGCTCTGACTCGCATCAAATAGCTTTGATTTTGAAGGGTTTTGATTCCTTTCTGTGCTGCGTTTCCTGTCACTTGCAGATTGGCCTAAAATCATCATCATTTATTTTCGCCGCGTTGAGGATGTAGAAATAATTTTCACAGACTTCAACGAGATACGGAGCGCATTTGCACCGTTTCCTTTCTCGTTTACGTTCTACAAACTACAAAGAAAGAAAAAAAAAAAAAACAAAACCCAAGTGTTTCTATCGCAGCCATTCTCCAGTTAAAGGGCAATCTCTGAAGGTGCCCTGGGGCAGGTAGCGCACGATCCGGGCTGGACTCCATTTAGGCCCCGGTTAGCAAAGTGTTTAACTGTGATTCTCATTTTAAAGATATTAACTTCAGTAGATTTATGTTTGGAGTTAGGCACCCACTGAAATCCGTGGGCAGGATGAGGCCCTGCAGTTCCTCGGGGCCCCTCCGCTCGGTGGTGGTGTGCATCTCGTACGGAAGGTTTCCGCTGCCTCATTTTGTCTTTTTTATTAACTTCTGATGGTTGGAAAATTCTTGCAGTTAGTCACATCTGAGAAAACTTGGAACAGGTTCTAGAAATGTAGACACATTTACCTTGTGCACTATTATGCTATGGCTGGATAGCTCAGCTATTAAAACAAGGGAATAGGGTTTCATAAAACCTATATCTGTTTGTAAATGCGTGTTTCAGTGATGCAATAGGCCTGCCACTTATAAATAAAACATCTGCAGATCGCACATACCCCCATAAGTATATATGTATGTTTGTAAGCAATAACACCACTCCAGGGTGTAGAGCCATAAAAATGAGGCCAAAGGGTGAGTGCCTGCAGTACCAGGGAAGTGCACAGATTTATCTTTACAACTACATGCCCTGGAGTGTGCTAGGCCCCTTTCAAGGAGGTATTTCGTAAAATAATTTTAGAATTATAGCTGCTCAGATTAAAGAAAAAAAAAAAAAAAGCCTTCCCACTTGTTAAACAAAATCTTTTGTTTAACACGTTTTTTCCCCTATGATACTTCCTAGTCAATTATAAATGAACTTGCAGCAGCAAATACTGAAGCTCAGAGCAGGCTGCTGCTGGAAGTGACCCCGTCAGTGCCTGCAGTGTGGCTGAGCCCCAGCAGCTGCTCTGAATTCCCTCCTGCAGTGGGATGGGCTCCCAGGACACGCTGTGTTCCTGCAGCTCACTCGCTGGGAGCTCACTGGATGCTCTCTGGTCACGTTCTTTGCATTCCTGCACTTAGCCTCGTCAGGGAGCATTTTATTTGTAATATTCGTATGTTAATATACATACATATTTCTATATCTGTCTGTAGATATATATAGAATCATAGAATCATTGAGGCTGGAAAAGACTGCTAAGATCATCTAGTCTGACCGTGTCCCATCCCCACCAACACAAGCATATCTGAATGTGCATATTCATGTGTTCGTATACATTTCCATATTTAGTTGGAAAACAGGACCAGACTAAAAGCAGTTAAGTATCCTCTGAATTCTTAAATTTCTGACCAAAACGGCCTCTCTTGTTCCCCTTCCTCCATTTCCTGATTCTCCCTTGTAATTCTGATGGATATCTCCGTGTTAACAAGCTGTGGGCAGTGATACAGATACTATCAGTGAAATCCTGGAGCTCTCAAGGTCAGCTTAGCATTGATTTCAGTGAAAGTGGGATTTCATGTTGTTCATTGTTTTGATTTAAAGGGAATGTACTGGCAAGGATGAAAGGTGTAACACATTATCATCGTTAGCTTCAGACAAAACAGCAGAGTGCAGGTTTCCTCCCCGATGGACATTAACCGTACTGGAAGTCACTATTTTGTAACCAATTTAGTATAATTAAAGACTGGAAGCAAAATGAAGGGAGCAGAACATCAATCTTGTTCTGCTCTCCTGATAATCAGTGAATTGTTAAAGGCATTTTAAGGGCCAGCTCGCAATACCTGGAGTGCCAGATTGGTGACTCCAGTGAAGCTGTGGGGCTGCAGCAGGGATGGGCTTACCCCGTGTGTCGTGTTACGTTGGGCACTGTGCATGTCTTCTTAGAAAACAGGCCCAAAGCCAGGGCTGTATGAAATCCCTGACTGAAGTCGGGACTCCCAGTGCCACAAGATATTCCTGTGGAAGAGAATACCTGATTTCCACAGCAGCTGACAAAAATCGACTTCCTCTGTCTACGCTCAGTCTCCCTTATACGCTTCCACAAAAAAAAAAAAAAAAAAGGTGTAATGTCAGTTTCTGTGTGTATACATAATCAGCAGTGTGATTGTTTCACAGTACTTCCAGTTAGCAGACTTCTTCCATGGGCGTAGAAGTGAGTGATTTTCACCGAGCAGTTGGCAAATGGTCCATTCCAGGGTGGGAGTGATCTTTGTAATTCACCGGTGCTTGTTCTGGACCTTGCTCTTACTGTGTCTCCAATCTCAAGAGGAAGGCACAGAGTCCGTGGAACTTGCTCCTGTCATCGTACGGAATTCCTGCCCCACTTCTCTCCTTTTCCACCAAGATAAGGAAGGTCTCAACAGTTCTTTCCCATGAAGGTTATTTTTTCCAGGAACTTCCTGTCTCCATGTGCAGCACATTGCTGTGTGACACTGTGAGCCAGGCTCCCAGGGGATCGTGGTGTGCTGGAGCAGGGTGCATGCATTGAGCAAGCACGATGGGGCAGCACAGGAAGGTTCCAGCTCCTCGTGCCGAGCGTATGGGTAGGCATCCGCGCGCTGGTGCAGCTCAGGAAGCCATAGATCTGACTGCATTTATGGTATTTTTCAGAAGCTTTCCATTCTAAGCTCTATTTAATGGAATCTATGCATAGTAAGTAATCAGGTCAGAGAGAAGCAACATCCCCTGTTTGAGATCAATCGCTGGCTAATACTTTATCTAGGCCACTTTATTATCTCATGCTGATTCCATTCCCATTCTCCTCCTCCTTTGTAGCATGCACTTCAGCTGTGGTAAAAGTACGTATCGCATACATATTAAAAACATATACCCATTCTATCTGTATGTAAATGTGTGAGACACAGCTGGATATTGCAGGAGTTTGATTTACTAATAGTTATTATCTGTTCTAGCTGTTCAGAGGCAAAGAGAGTTTCAGAAAACAAGCTAGCGCAGAAATTGCCTTTATGATATCACTATCTGCTTTGGTAATTGTTTAAAATCTCTCCTTTAGCTGGAAACTTGGCCTTTTATTTTGCAGATTGTGTGTGCTTCTCAGAAAGCCAGCAGATTTGTTGACGTCTCTTGGTTTTTGTTAGTACAGCATTGGACTCCACCATGCTGCATCTGGCTGTATAAATGGGAGCGATTTGCTTAAAGAAATTGTATTTGAAATACCAGAAGTCAAGCACGTAGAAGTCATTCCTTTATGCTTTCACGTGAACGCACAGAAGTACAGTCATTGAGATGCTGTTTGGGTTTCCAAAGGGAAGTGTTAGGCAGGGAGAGGCCACACTTTTGGCCAAGGATCCGGCCAGCATCTGCCCTGAATGCGCCAATCTTCTCATTTTCGTTTAGGCCTCCAAATCTGAATCATGGCTTCTAGCCTTTCTCCTTTTTAAAATTTAAATTATCAACACTCCTTAAGTTGGTGTTTTATCAGTTCAGAATCGAGTGATAAGTTGTACCTCCGCTGTGTCAAAAAAAGACATAGTGTTGAAAATTGGTTGACTGTTTGGTTGGTTGGTTGGCTGGCTGGCTGGTGCATTGCTGAAGTTCCCTGTCCCTGTGCATTCAGCAGTGCTTCTGTACACTTCAGGAGAAGCTCTTAGGTCTTAGAAGCTACAGTAGGCATTTTTTTTCAGGTAGGTATTTGTTTTTATATTTAAATGTGTGTTTTCTTTCTTAAACATAGAATATGCAAATTTTCAAAAATGGATTCTGTCTGGGCATTCCTGTATCCACATCAAATGCAAGAAATCAGAGATGAAAATATTTTAAGCAGCGATATTTTAAGTGGTGTTATTCAAGAGGGTCTGGCCAGTAGCATTTTTCACCAGGTAGAGCTACATTTGCACGCAGCTTGTTAGCATTGTTAGCGGCTGGTAACTTGGTGCGTTTGACAAACAAGCAGAGGATCAGCATAATCCTGCCTGATTCTTCATGTAAACCTTCAGAATAAAGCCAATAATGTCCTTCCACTTGTGTTTCAAATGGAAGGTTTTCCCCAGCAGCTAATACGGCGTTGCAGCAGTGGCATCACTGAGTAGCTGAGATTGCCGAACAGGTCGAGGTTTTCATGACCTTAACTTCAGAGAGGGAGCAGAGGGCTGTCTGCACTTGGCTTTTCACAGAGGCATCTGGTAAATCTTTTGAAGACAGCTTACAGATAAACGTTTTCTGTCTCAGTCTGTCTAGATGTTTATGTGTCATTGTTGGATCACACTGAGCCCAGAATTTTCACTCTTTGACTGCTTGCAAACGTTTGTTTTCCTGAGCCAGTGCAGGATCACCTATCAGAGATGATTTTCCCAGAGAAGAATTGTCAGTTCTTGCACTTGTGATGGATAGCTTTGTTTGCAAACATTCAGACTCTCTGCAGTGTTCCCAGTTCATTCACCCCATGACAAGAAGTTCTGTCAGGCACTGAAAGACGTGCCAGATGGGAAGGAGAGGGCTCTTCCCTGATTTCCTAAGGAAACAAGCGCAGAGCCAGGTACTTCAGCTGCTGTAAATATGGTTAGTATTAAACTGCATCTTCAGTTGATCAGTTCAGACACACTGGACAAGAACTCCTGGATGAAATCCTGGCCATGCTGGAGTCAGCAAAGATTTTGTATCGACTTCACTGACACTGGGATTTCATTGGGACTCAGGGTGTTCCTGTTACTGGATTTTGTCATTCTTCTTGGTCAGGATAACTTGAGCTGGAGGAAGAATAGAGTTTTATTTGAGGTGGCTGCTTTGCTCAACCTATTCCCCTCTGCTGAAATAGAGGAAGGCAGGTTATGGATCTTCCCCTCTTTCTTTTTCCCTCTATCTCCGCTGTTTTGGTCCTCAGGGATATGATTTTCTCTTCATTGTCACTTGAGAAATCAGCTATTGAAATGGAGAAATACATTCTATCGGTGTCACTAAATCCAGCAATTACAGCAGACTAAGATTGTGACAAGGTTAACGTCTGAGCAGTAGGGTTTTAAGGTGTTATATTCATTCACTGTCTTCTGCAGTCCCACTGCTCATACCGCCACTGACTTTGTACAGAAAATATGAAAGTCTGACTTTGGCTTTCTAACATGCCCTGAAGCTGCACAACAAAGTGGCATTTTCCAGTGAAATGTGAAAAAGAGAACTTGAGCCGTCACAAAGAAGCGTTGAAAATCTAAGGAAACAGGACAAAAACAGATTGGCAGCAGGGATACAGCTCAGATGATAGTTAATATTTTTGGTGACTCGCATCTCCTGGGCTTTGCAGTTTAATTTGAGCAAATGTTTCGTTTGGCACTTCTGGTGCTTCTGTAGTTCTCCAGACACTCAGGCAAATATTTACATCTCACTCATCTTAGTAGCAGAGCCGCAAGTCTTGCCGTTAAATATCTCGAGAAGCTGTGCCTTTGTGTTGCTGATATTTCTGCGTCTGTTCTCTTCCCTACATGTTGGCTGGACTAGATCTTCCTAGTGGTCTTTCCAGCCCTTATGATTCTATGACATTTATTAAAAATAAATGGGTCTTCCAAGATATCCAGCATATCTTTACTGCCAAGAATACCATCCTTTCCTTTCGTTCCAGACTCATCACAGAATTTTCTGTAACAGGCAGTTCTGCAAATCTATATGCAGTATTTATTTATGTAATAAAACAGGAATTTCCCATTGATTCACAGCCACCGGATAAACTCAGATTGCTGACGTTTGTGTAGAGCCAGCAGCGTTGGGCCGTCGTGCATCAGGACTGCCCTGCAGTATTAAATAAGAGCGGTAATTGCCTATGAATGAGGAGAGCACAGAGCGGGGGTACAGATACGGCTTCCTATGACCTGTGCACATTGTGCCTCCAATCCCTTAATCAGATTTGCGCCGGTTGATTCTTGCATCCACAGAAATTCAGCTGGAGGATCAGGGCCTGAAGTAGTAAAAAATCAATTAATACGACTTTCTAATCTGTGCGGTTGACAAAAAACGCATATAAATAGGGGACATTTTTCTACTTAAGAGGGCCGCACTGAAAGATTTTTAATTGGATTTTCATTGTGATTGACAGCACTTGATTATGACAGTAACTTTATTTGGCTGGACTGTTAGAGCCCTCTTGTTGGGATTTCTTCCATCAAAGCTCTTTTTCATCCGCTGAATTCCCGGCGGAGCTGCGGTGGCTGTGAAAGAGCCTTTTAGCACCTTTGTTGCAGCCATCCCTGGTGATGATTGGACCCAGCTGGTAGCAGAGAGGAAAATGTCCCTCGCACAAAGAGGTTGCGTCTCCCGTCCCCACGGCTTCGATAATTTTAAGAGCCCCAGAAACCTGTTGAGGATTAGAAGTAGCTTTAGATGTGAAATGAGTGTTAAGTATTAGTAATCGGGAGATTAGGGCCCCGGGGACAATGGGAGATAAACAACTGCAATTAAGGCAAATCTGCCAGAGTAAACAAAATTTAGCAGAAACAGATGCCCTAACCATTTTGGGGGATTGATTGGAGGGCACCGAGGAATCGATTTTTGTCTTGTTTACACTTCCAAACCCCTGTGATAAACCGGGAGGCGAAATATTTCATACCGCCTGATTTTAGTTAATTTTTTTCCAGCTCCTCACAGTGGGTCTGCGCTCGTCTAACAGTGACCAGGCCTGAGTTTATTCCGCGTTCACAGGGAGCAGCTAATTGTCTATGAAGGGCCCCTGTGTTTAAATGGGCTTGACAGGAATTTAAATTTTGTTTCAATCAACCTCTGCGCTCGCAGCCTGCTCCAGTTTCTAATTTTTAAATTAAAGATGAGTTTTGAAGCCGCGGCCTCTCCTCTGGAAGCGGCTGCTGCGGGGAGGGGATGTGCTGCTTTATGGAGGCCACGCTGATGGAGCACGACGAGCACGGCCCTGAAAAGCACACCGTCCCATCCACACGTCTGCCCCTTCCAGCAATGGGATGCACTGGGGCCGGCAAGCCTGGGGAGGGGAAGGGTCCGGCAGGAACGGGGCATTGAAACACGGGTGGAAGGGGTCATGGTGGCCTTGGTCCTCGTGCCAGATTTTAAGGGATTTCTTTTTTTCCCAAGCCAGCTTGTGGCGGTGTGCTTTGTGCTGTCCGTGGTTTCCATAGGGCTCCATACATTTGTCTGCACGTGAGTTTGTCGCTGCTCTGCAGCGTGATGCATATGGAGTGATGGTGTCTGCGTGCTTCAGCATTCAGTACTCATTCTGTTTAACCTCTCACAACCACAGGGATGTTACTTTGCTCGGATGGTGTTCAGCTGTGTGATGTGACGTGCTCTTATGGAGTACTTCTGAAACCAACCTCACACCATTTTCTGCCCCAAGGTTGAAAACAGTTCAGTCACTGCTCAAATTCTGTCCATCTCAGTAATTTTCTGTTGGAAGGAACCAGTTTCTCAGAGCTTGTAGAAAGCATCTGGTTTTTTCCTCCCTTTTCTCCCTCTCTGGGAAATGTGTTGGAAGGAAGTAGTCCCTCCTCAGTTTTTGGTGTTTGACTCGCTCTGGTCAGTAGCAGTGAGCGTGGTGTGCTCGCAGGGAGCTGAGAGCTGGAGTGCACTGCTGGGGAGGTGTCTGCATCGGCATTAGAGTTCGGATCAGGTGTGCATTCTTGGTCTGAGTCTCCAGATCTTTCAGAGCTGCCAACCACACTTCCATTCCGATCACGGGCAGCTCTCGAAGCTAATGAATCAAACTGATCTCAAATGAAACCAGAGCAGAGGATGTGCCCCAGGCACACACCTCGTGCTCCAGATACTGACAGGTGCTGTGTCCGCAGAGCATTCCGAAGCTGGTCAAAAGCAAAACCTCCTCCATCCCCAAAACGCTGCACCAACCATTTCCCTCTGCAGATCTGCTTCTGCTGTCGACAGCTTGCTAATGTTGACATAGTCTATCAGCCTTGGGCCACTCTCTCTATTCCTCTTCTACAGCTCTTCTTAACCTCGGCAGCACTTGCAGAAGCACACTCCAATTACATTTTGGTTGCCTTCGTTGCTTTTTTTTTTAAGAGTCATCATGAAAAATACCTTTGCTGGGAGTGAGCTGGTTTTGTTGGCTGAGCACCACGCGGCATGCCAAGCACCGTTACCGGCTCCACAGCAACCATCAAAAAAGCAGAACTGCTGTGGGAAGAATGCTCTGCAGATGGACGAATAGATTCCTCTGCACCACAGCCAAAACCACAGCTCTCTGTCGTTTGTGGACTGGTGTACACTGCAGAGAGAGTACAGCAGAAATCAGACCCACCGTGCACACGGCGTGGGGGAACTGAATTGTGTCCGTGCTGTGGATGAGCTGCACCAGTTCTTGCTGACCTGAGCTGCAAAACAAGTGCTCTCCTGACTCCAAGTCTGAACACGGGGGTCAGGTGCACAGGGGTTGGCCAGAGCTTCAGAGGAAGGTAGAAAAAAGGTCTTTAGTCATCATGGATTACTGTTACTGTTTGAATGCAGAAATCCACGTGTGATGTGTGGACAGTTCCTCTGTAGGTTCAGGTTTTCAGGTTTAAGTTAAGCTGATCTTCTTCTTGGTCTCTCCATGGTGCCTGGAAACTCATTTAAAGACAGATTCTGTCACTTGCAGCTGAATATTGGTGCCTCAGCAAAACTCCTGAGCCTCCTGAAAATCACTTGCCATTAACTTCATCGTATAAAACCTAAAAGCGCATTGGAAAAAGTTAATCTACAAACAGAAAAACAATATGCAAAAAAAAAAAAAAAAAAAAGTGAAAGAAGGAGAAAAGATAAACAGGAAATATCGCTCCAAGGCTTCAGCACTCGGCAGTGATATTCCTTTATCATCGTCTGATCCGTTTTCTGTCACTACCTTCAGTATCATCGGAGGGATGAAACCATCAGAGTGCTAATCCAGACAGCTGTGGTTCCACCACTGACCTAGGCTAATCTGCCTTTGCAATTTCAAGAGGTACGTTTGAGTCTTTGGAAAGTAACCTTAAACTGTAGTCTTGTAAGAATTCCGGAGCTGTATCCTTCACTCCTTCTCCTAATGAGGTTATGACCAAATGCTCATTATAATTGCTTTAGACTCCTTTTAATTTTCAAGCTTATTAATCATAAGAAGAGTTATTTAAAATTGCATAAATTAATCTTAGATTAAAAGCCCATCAAAGCCTCGAAACAATTAAGAATAAGTAGGATTTCCCTGGGGCAGCAAGTTTTATTTTAATAGTGTAGTCAGGTGGATATCAGAACATTGAAGTATGGTAGTGATTAATGTATGCAAAATTTAAATGAGAGTTTTTAAATGGCAAATCTAAATCACATATTGACCTAACTGTAGGCTTTAACTGCACTGTCTGTCATATATTTAAACTGTTTAGTAATCAGCATTTTAATTACAGTGTATGTTCAGGAGGCCACGCAACAAACAGAGCTCACCACTCTGTGACACTCTGAGCTGGGGCCTAATTTTGCTTTTAGGTGTTCTCTTGTCCCTGCTTCAACAGAAGATGCCACGGGCTGGTGCAGCTGCTGACCTGACCCTCATTGCTGTTTGTTCTCTGTGCAAACAGGCAGAAGCTGCAGGTGCTGTCCACGCGGGGTGGGAGACGCAGGGCAGACTTCATCTTCTGGGTGCTTGTGTTTGGTGACCCTGCAGACATGAGGAGCTGCGTCTCTGGCTCCCACTGTGGGGGATTTCAGTGTAACAGCAGCTGAGAACAGGCTCGTGGAGGTGCTGAGATCTTCACCAAGCGCAGTGAGAGGCTGTCCTTGCCCTGAATAGCTGATGGTAGGAGTAGGGGAGAGATCTGGGCCAGTAAACACTTGGTACCACACCAAACACAGCCATGAAAGTACATAAGAACAGCTGAACTTGCTGTCGTTTGGCACATGTGGTCCCATAACTGCAGGAATAGCACAGGAGAAGCAAGGAGCCGTCATCTGTGGGGCTCTGTGACTACTAAAGGAAGGGTTGACCACGCTGGAGCTTCAGGAAACTGGGACGCACTTTTGGACCCTCCAGCTAAGCCTCCCAGCGACTGCTTTCCCAGGCACCCACCCTTTTCCCTAAGGGGTTACCCATCGTGGCCAAAACGCATCCTAACATTGCAGAAGAACAGCAAGGGATGTAATGGCTGGATCACAAATAGTGTCTTATGGGGTCTTTCCACCTATGCATGCATCCTGTGTCTCAGCACATCACTGAGAGTGTTTGAAGCCCTCTGGTTATTTTACCCCACTCGAACCGTAGAGGTGAGCAGTGGAGGGAAGGCAGCTGCACGAGGAGGGCTCTGACACTGCTGTGCCTGAGAATTAACAACATTCTGGGAGTCAGCAGCAGAGTATTGGCCTGAGGATTCCTCGCTGCTATTCCTGGCTGTGGGAGCAGAAATCGGCCTCGTGGAGAGCTAGCACAGATAATTAGAGCAGCGTCTAGTTTGGCTTGTCCTTGGGGGCAGAAGCTCTAGATGTGAAATCCTGCTCTACCGGAGGAGGTGGCGGAGCAATGACATCCTGCGTGTGCTGAGGACACCAGGGTGGGGACACAGGGTGCTTCGTGTTACTTGAGTGCTTTGTCTCGAGGAGGGGAGGAGCTCCGGAGCTGAGGTTTGTGTTGGTCATTTTGGAGCTCTGACTTGTGTTCCCATTAGACATGTGAATGAGCAGAATTTCCTCTCGAGCACATGCCCTCAGTTCATTACAGACAGCACACAAATGTTGGTAGCGATGGAAAAACGAGCAGGGCTCATAACTGTGGTGCGCACGTTTGCAGCCAAGTTGTTGTTTTCCAAACCTGCAGGGCTTGCACTCCTTCAGACGACAAGGGATGCAGTGTTCCTTGGATTTAGCATGGCAGTCTGACTGTCCCAGCAGTGCTGTGTTTGGGTCGTGCTGAACTGTGCATCGTCAGGGATGAGAGGGTGGCAGGAAGGGCAGAGATGTCCAGGTTCCATTTGATTCTTAAAAGATGCCCCAGTTCCCGTACTTAGTGCAGAAAAAAGCTGTGTGTTGAGGCATCTGAGGCACCGCAGAGACACCCAGTGCTGCAAAGCTGTGCCATGCTGTTCCTAATATTGCCTAATAAACTGCTGCATTGTCTTCTCCCTCCCCCTTATAAAATGGCATCGGAGTCGCATGTTAAGCGGAGAGTGAGCTTCCCTTAAAGCAGCCTGTAGCCATCAGTAATATTTATTTTCTCTATTTGTTTTGAGCCTGTGAAGACTGTGGTTTCCTCCATACTGTCCTGATGGAGCCCTGACCAGCAAGCGTGCAATGCCCCTAGCCCTAATGTGCCATTAATGATAGGTTAATGTACAGTATAATGTTTTTTGGACTATGGGTTCATTACACTTCTGAGTGCAAGGTCCTTCTGCAGAGCGCCCAAGGTCCCATTGCATTATATCATGCAATAAAAATACCCTTTTCATATCACACGCTAATAAACTGTATTTGAAATGCTGTCTGAGGGCACTGCCATCGTCTTGATAGTCCGTGTCTGCAACAGTTGGGATCTTTTTATTATGGATTTTTTGTGTGTGTGTGATGCCCAATTCAGTTTGTTTTTTTTTAAGCAAAATGTGTAATTGATCGGTGCTTCTTTGTAATAAATGGGACACAGTCCTTTCTGGGGGGGCCCTGTGAAAGAGGTCCCTGGCAGGATGCGCTGTCACTTTGTGCTTTGTGCTTTGGAACTCCTCTGGGACGTTGGCTGTGGGAGGGCCACGTGCTGTGCCCACCCCTGTGCCATCCAAACTCATCTCTGTCCAGAGGAGCCCCTCAGTGGGAGCGCGAAGGGCGGCTAAAACCACCCAACTTTTCCCCTTGAATAATGGCAATTTAATTGAGTGGGCTGAATGATGGATGGTGCTTGGGCACCAGGTTCAAACAAGCAGGGCTGTGTGCACAGGGGCACTGCCCTTTCAATCCCACATCAGATATTTAAATCCTCCCTCTCCCCTCGGAAAGAGTTAACCCGTCCGGTGGGACGCTGCAGCACGAGGAACCTAGCCTGCATCAAGAGAACGAGATGAGACAAGTTCATTTAAGAAGCCTGGTTTGTCATTGTTTATCTAATTTTCAGTGTTGACACACAAAATTAGGCGGGCTGACACTCACTGTAGCCCCGTCCTGCCTGACCTTTCCTGCTCCTCTGCTTCCCCTCCTGCAGTGGTGGCTGCACGCAGACCCCAGCCGGGCAGGGGTGGTTTGCTGGGGGCTGTGCTGCTGCCTGGGCCTCCTGGCTGTGCTGATTGCCACGTGCTATGGGGTTATAGAATCATAGAATGATAGAAGGAGACCTCAAAGAGCATCTTGTTCCCACCTCCCTGCCACTGATGGGCATTTGTGCCAAGTGTGGGGAGAGGGCTGAGCACAAGCACAGTTACACTGATAAAAACGTGACCGTAATTTCAGGTTGGACATTAGGAAGAAATTCATTCTCAGAAAGAGCAGTGATGCACCAGCACAGGGCTGACCAGAGAGCAGTGGGGTCCCCATCCCTGGTGGAGCTCCAGAACTGCAGGGATGTGGCACCTGGGGTCATGCTCAGTGGGGTTGGGTTGGGCTTGGTGCTCTCAGAGCTCTTTTCCAACCTTAGGGATTCTGTGATTCAATGCAGCGTTGCTGCACACGGGCCAAGGGCACGTCTGATGGGCTCCTGCATTGTCCACAATTCTGTATTGCTCTTTGTGTTCATTTGTTGCAGATGTGACTGCAGCAGCACGATGCTGCTGAGCAGGGCTGGGTGGCAGGAGCTCATGCACCCTCCTGGCTCTGAGTGCCCAACCTGAGCACACCGGGGGCTGTCAGCCAGCACAGCTCCCACTGGCACTGCAGTCTGAGAAAATTCCTCACTGGAGCAGTGTGTAAACAAGAGAAACCCGAACAGTGGTTTGAAGTTAAACTTCTTTCTAGGAAGAAAAATGTGTAAAATGTGAGGTTTTTCCATGGGGTAACCGCACAAAACAAAGCAGGGTTGGGGTGAGCAGCATGGCTCCCCGACACCTTAAACACCTTGTAGCCTGCAGTCTTTCCCTGCGTGTAGGGAGCAGCAGAACTGCACAGATATAGCGGGCGTGAGCTGCCTTCCTCTGCAGGGAGTCTCTCCATCGTAAAGGAGATTCATGGGAGAAGCGGACTGTCTTTAATAGCTTTTTTTTAATTGCCCCAATGCATCTGCTCTTCCTTGTCTGTGGGCTCCGTTGTTTCTCCTTAGTTCTCACTGGTGTCCTTGGCTGCTGTTTTGTTTGAGAGGCCAGACGGGTACCTCTGGGCTGCGTTGCTTAGAATAAGCCTTTCCCTTCCTGTGCACTTCTGTGCCTACGTTGTTGTGCAAAACACACTCACACAGATTCTTTCAGCACTCAGCGAGGCAGCAGAAGCCATGTATTCCCTTTTTGTCGTATGCCAGGGAGATTCAGCAGCTTTGTGAAGGTCACACTGGGAAAATACGCGGAATATCTGCAGGTTCCTGTCCCCGGGATGCAAGTTGTGCTCCCTCCAAATGGTTTCCATGGGTGGAATCAAGGATTATTTCAAAGAACAGCAAGATTTCACAACGCATTAGTTTACTAAACCCAAAGGTCCGTGGGCTACGTGCAGGAAGGGATAAAAAAAAATCAGTTGTAGCCTTTCCATAGCATTGTTCGTGATGTTAGGCATTCAAGACTGAAGCTAAAGATTTCTGATAGCCAGGTGTTGGGAGGGAAGAGACGTTGTCCATATGCTCAGTGCCGCGAGCATCTGTGTACTCAAATGCATCATTTTAAGCTCATCCATCTTCTGCTGTAGCATCGAGCTGGCTGCTGCCGCCCTCAGACTCTGGGATGGACTGCGGGACCCCTGGGAGTGCTCCGTGGTGGCCATTCCCCAAGCAGAGCTCACATGTCCACATGGGTGCGAAATTCAGAGCTCTGACAAATGTGAAGTTGTTCTCTGCGGCCCAGAACAGATGAAAGGAAGCGATTTGCTTCAAAAAAAAAAAAAAAGAAAGAAAGAAAAAAAGAGATTGAATACTGGGGGGAAAAAAATATCTATTTCTGCAGCGGTTACAAAGAGCAAATTTCGAAAGATCGATCGCAATGGCAGAGAGCGATGCTCAGTTCCAGAGGCCTGAGATAAAGGTTGGGGCTTATGGCTTGAGCCTGGTGGGAAGCACTGACAGTCTGAGCGGGGTGAGCAAGTTCCTGGAGCTGACTTTGCTTTGGGAAGCTCTTACATCTTCATGTTTGTTCTGTGCATCATTGTGGGAATGAGTTCCTCAAGGTGAAGGAAGCAAGAGCTGGCTCCCATGAGTTCACCTTCAAGCATCAGTTAGCAGTGTCTTGCCTCTTTGTTATTTCTCCATCTGCACAGTGAAGGGCCCACATCTGTACCACTGAGATGGTACAGGAGACTTTGTGATGTGAGAATAGATGAAGACCAAATGACACGCCAGCTCTGCTTGTCTGGGGATTGCACAGAGCCTTCCCTGTCCTAGTGTCCTTCTGCACAGCAGTGAGCCCACAGCATCTCCACTAACCCAGGCAGCTCTGGACCAGGACCCCATGGAGCTGAGATGGAGGAAGGATTTGGGCTGGGCTCTGCTGTGTGTGTGCAGGGGTCACCATGCATGGCCTCTGCCCAAAGCCCATGGAAGGGCATCGCATGGATGCAGCCACCCCAGGGGGTCGAAGCATCTCACACTTCCTCCCTCCACTGTGTAGATCACGGTGTATTTTATTCCTGCAGCTCCTCTGTTCTCTGGCCCTGGCCCGCAGAGTGTTTTATTGCTTGGAGCTGGTGCTGTGAGGATTTATGGTGCCCTGTTTAGCCCAGTGCTGCCTCATGGCTCCACTCAGTGCCATCCTGCCCTGCCACCCCGGCATCCTGGGCACTGCACCCAACGCTGCTGTGCCGACACCGCTCCCCACATCAACACTGGTTACTTTCAGGCGTTGTTTGCAAGAGCTGTGAAGTTTAGTGTTGCAAAAAACCGAGCTGCTTTTGAGTGATTTGGAGGAGAGGTTTTCATCATCTGTGATGGTTTCTCCTGGCGATTGCTTTCTTTCAGCCATTTATGTAATTGCGGTACTTGGTTTCCTGTGGATTTTTATACTTCATTTGAGATTCATCCGAAGATGGCATGTTCCCATCTCTAGGAATGGGGCCAGATTGAGCTGCCTAAGCTGGCTGCTGAAACTGCACGCCGTATTCGTGTTCCATCCTGAGATGCTGTTCCGATTTTCTGAGTTGTCCCAGCCTGTAACAGCCCTACAGTTCTACGGGCAGCGCACTGTGCACCCATCCCTCTTTCCATCAAACGCTAATTCCCGCAGCAGCTTCTCATGTAGCCCCATTGGGGTTATGGGTAGGTGAGATTTTGGTTTCTTTGTCAAGTGGTGGTTCCAAAGGCCATGTGCCACTCGTGTATGCCTCCACTGGAGGCTGCACCCAGTCCTGCTGCAGCTGCTGGCACAGCTGGTGGGAGTGCATTACACTTGGATGGATGCGGCTCCTTCTGTGTGATTTGTACAACCCTAAGGGTAAGGGGTGCGCACAGCATAAGGTGTGGGGTTTTACTGACTCAAGGCAAGGATGTAAATGTAGGTGAACATGGCATTGCATTGGCTGTGTGTTCATGGTGACATGATTCAGGCTGTGCTCTGTACAGGAAGTCATTTGGAGTGTGACCCAGTTGGGCAATTTCCTTTAGACAAAGGGTTCGGTTATGTTTGTTGAGTTGGATTGGGTTGGGTTGGGTTGGGTTGAGTTGGGTTGGGTTGGGCTGAGTTGGGTTGGGTTGGGCTGAGTTGGGTTGGGTTGGGTTGGGTTGGGTTGGGTTGGATTGGATTGGATTGGGTTGGGCTGAGTTGGGTTGGGTTGGGTCGGGTTGGGTTGGGTTGGGTTGGATTGGATCGAGTTGGGCTGAGTTGGGTTGGGTTGGGTTGGGTTGGGTTGGGTTGGGATGTTATGTTATGTTTAAATTGCACAAAGGGGCTATGAAAGGGAGAAAATCAAAAGCCTGTAGACCTCTACAAACAGTAAAGAGTTTGGGGTTCCCTGACCTCCTCTTTTCTATGTAAATTATGAACATGGATAATATGCATCCATCTCAAAGTTCACGGATTGGAATCCCTCTTTCGTTGCAACCACAAAACATTTCAATGTATGTTTCTCAAACATGAGTGAGGTAAACTCTCTCTGTTCCCACGGGAGGAGCTGTGTCTGTTGGCTAACCCTTCCTGTCCCGTTCGCAGGGCCACCCGTTCATCGTGCAGTACAACGACGGCCACGCAGAGGTGGTGTCCATGTGGGTGTGCAGGACGCTGGAGGAGCGGCGCTCGGCCCAGGGCGCACCGTGAGCTTCTGGGTCCCCGGGACAGAGCTTCGGGCTCCCACCCATCCGGGTCATATTGTGCTAAAAATCAACAAAATCTTTCGGGATGTTTGTTGTTGCCTTCCTCCCTCCCGCACAGACACGTTAAGGAATTCCCTTCACACATTTCTCTCGTTTAATGTCCTCAAATTAATCTTCAGTTAAACTGTACGCAGCCTTAAAGCGAGTATTTTATATCTCTATTTTTTTGTTATTGAATGCATTGTATATTTCGTGGCTCCAGAGTATTTTTGAACGGTTAAGTTTTGCTATCGTACGGCTGACGGGCAGGCTGTTCCGAGGGCTGGAGGAGGAGCTGCTGTCTGTCTGGGGAGCGTGGACATCCTCAAAAACGTCTGTCTGAAATGGGTTTGGTATTTTGAAGAAAAGAAAAAAAAAAAAACAAAAAAATGAAGAAAAAGGAGAAAGGACGAGTGTGGACTTGCTCACCCTGGGAAGAGGAGATGGCCCCGCTGCAATACAGGCGTTCCAGTGCTGTCCTTGGATGGCAGGTGGTGTCACGGTGCTGCTGCCACACCAGGGTGCATCCCATCACGGGGACAGAGCCTGAGCCGGGGGACAGTGCCGCGTGCCCTCAGGCTGCAGGCTTTCACTGATGGTCACAGTTTGTGACTCCCTGCTCTGTGCCTCCCTCGCACTCTGCAGTGCCCGCACACAACGGGAGTGCTGCCAATGTGGGACAAAGTGTGATCAGGGAGGGGGAGAACACTGCGCTGGGTGTCCCTGCCCCATCCCTGTGTGCCGTGTGGGGAGGGACGGGGGACACCGCTCACTGCCGTCATGCAGGGCACCCAGCTGTGCTCACACATGGGGCAGGAACACTTCCAGCATCTCTGCTGCGTGTTTGCTGTCCCTGCCGTCACCACGTAACGTTTTCACAACGGGTTGGCACTGCAGACCCAGAGGAGCAGAGGGCAGAAGGCACTGCGGGAGCTGAGGGTCTGCTCAGCATACTGCACACCGCTGCGGCTCGGGCAGGGGGGGGAGGGGGGGTGGGCTCGTGTGCTCATTTCTGCATTAGAAATAAACTTTTGCTAAATGAAAAGCTCAGGTAGTGTGTTCTATACCGGCAGCTTTAAGAAAGAAAGAATAAATCTATGACAAATTCCTCCCAAACTGCTGCAAATCCGAAGTGTTCCTTCGGAAAAAGACTTCGTTTCCTTCCTCGGAGGGATCGTTTGTCTTCTTTTGAAGTATAGGGGTTGCGGGCATGAACTTATAGACTAAAGTTTGTCTTAATTGCTCTGATGTCACCACCTCCCCGGCAGATAACAGTGCAATGAATGAGCCGACAGGACCCCATACCTCCAGGTCCTTTATTCTAAAGTGAGACAAATCTCTTCCCTCGGAGCCACGCGGACCGCGGGCAGCTCGCCTGTTTGTTTATCTCCTGCGGTCCGCATCGGCTTTCCTCTGGATAAGAGGGCTCTCCCTCGGGTTTAGGTGAGAAGTCGGCAGGAGGAAGGCTCTGCCCCGGGGGCGTCGGGGGGGATCCGGCGCACGGAGCTCCTCTGTGAGTGCTGCTCCCCAAAGCCCTCCGCGGGGATGGGGTGCGAGCAGGCTCCGTGCGCAGGGGCTGCTCCTCCCTGCTGGCTCCCTTCTGCAGCCGGGATCAGAGCGTTCCTCGGGCAGAAAGCTGGCAGCAAACGCTGCGCTGTTGGACCCTACAGCCACGTCCCGCTCAGCGAACACCCGAGTGCAGCGGTGATGCTGGAGGTGGATGAGTGCCCTGCGTGGATCACACGCAGCAGCTCCCGGGCTCTGGGATGAGCTGCGCGTGTGTGAAGTCTGTGCAGGACTTGGAAGGCGTTCGGCTCTCCTCCTCCCGCGACCTTTTGCTCATCCCTCAAGCCCGGGGCAGCGCAGCCCACAACTGGAAAAGCTTTTTGCTTCTTGCCTCCCGTACCCAGGTGCACCCCGCTGTCAGCTTGCCAAAGGCGAAGTGTCACTCTTTGTTTTCCAACAGCCTGAAAAGCCGTGCGTGTGCGTGTGTGCGTGCGCGTGTGTGTGTGTGTGTGTGCACGCAGACATCTGGCAAAAAGAAAAAGCAGAAAGTGGGAACTGCCTCAGGAGGCGGCTGGCAGGGCTGCGATGCCGACGTGTCCCCTCCGCCAGCCAGGGGCAGGCAGCAGCCGCCGGCATTGCGGCCCCACCGACGTGCGGAGCACCTCCAGGAGCGGCTCCGTGCGCTCCTCCGCCGTCCAGGAGCCAACGCTGACCCCGGCAAGGTGGGACTGCGGGCTGCCGAGGGATGTCGTGATGCTGGAGGTGGTACTGCGGGTGAAGCCAACCCCGGGAGCTGGCCCCCGCTCTTTGGGTGCTGCAGATCAAGGCACTCAGGATCCCAGTTGCTCAGGGATCTCTCCTGCTGTGCAGGGCTGTTTGCAGGCGGCTGTCACCGCCTCACACATGGCTACAGTTAACTTCTGCCTGCTCTTCCTTGCCCCCGCCTCCCCCCAGGCAGGACCAACGTAAACCCCGAAAGCACAGCGGGGTGGGAGTCAGCACCTGCAGAGCAGCAGTGCGGAGACCCGGGACAGAGGGGTCCGGAGACACAGCGGTTGTTTTGGGGTACACCATACTCCGCTTTCAGTGTGGACCCCTCAGCCCGGGGTACCAACCAGAGCGGGTTGGGGGGCGGGGGGCTGAGCCGAGCGCTGCTCGCGGTGCAGTTCTGGGCTGCCCGGCCCGGGCAAAAATCAAAACAGTAATTACAAAAAAAAAAAAAAAAAGGGGGGGGGGAAAGAAAAAAGAAATAAAGAAAAATCCCTCAAGGCGTTCAGATATTTTGGGCACACGGAAACAGAAAGAAGGCAAAAATAAAAAGCTCGAAGGTGAGCGTCGGTCCCCGCCGAAAACTGCAGTGCCTCGGGGGGGGGGGGGGGGGGGGGGAAAAGGGGGGGACACGGGGGGGACACAGCCGGAACGCGGCCGTGCGCTGGGGAAGGATGGACGCCGGGCCCCGCGCAGCTGCGTGCTGCAGGTTCGGCACGGCTCGGTTCGGCACGGCTCGGTTCGGCACGGCTCGGTTCGGCACGGCTCGGTTCGGCACGGCTCGGGGACGAAGCGCTGCTCATTGCCACCCCGGGCGCACGGCGCTGCTTTAACCCCATCGATAAACCGTGGGCATCGATCGTGAGCGCTGCGTTCCTCCGCAGCCCCCTCGCCCCCTATCCCCGGCCGGGAGCGATGGGGTTGAATTGGGATTGCGGGGATAAACGAGGGGGGGAGGGGAGCGAAGGGTGAGGGGAGTGGAGAGAGCAGGCGAGGGGTGATGGGGGCTGAGAGGGGGGGAACGGCGTGGGGATGCACGGGGTGGGGAGCTCAGAAGGGGCACTCGGGGCACACACGGGCACCGGGAAAAGGGGCCCGGGTCTCCCCGAGGTTTCCCCCTCCCCCCCTCCCACCCCCGCTCATCTCTGCGCACCCGCGGGTGCTCCGCACGTCGGGGCGGGCGCAGCGCTGCCGGCCCGCAGAGAGCCGCCGCCCGCTTCCTTTGTCAATGTCCAGTAATTAAAATGTCACCGTTTAATTTTCAGGCCTCTCGGAGCAATCTTTTCCTAATAAAGAGTGTGATCGAAGCGCTCCTTCCCCCCCCCCCCCCCCGCTCCCCGCGAAGGGTCTCGGAAGGGGCCGTAAACGCGCAGAGCCGCTGCGGATCGATGGAGAGAAGCCCGGATTGATCGGCCTCTAAAATTAAATTTATTGGGGTCATGGTTTTATATGGTGCTGATACAACTGTTAAATGGGGAACATTCATTTCCAATAGGAGGCGTTTATTAAACTTCCACTGAATTAGACCGCCGTGATTTATGTGGCAATCTCGGCACAGCCCTCCAGGAGGGAAAGGGAGAGGCAGAGAGGGCCCTTCCGCGGCCGTCTCCGGGCGGTTATTTATTTATCCCCACCCCCCCCCCCCACCCCCCCCACCCCCCCCCCGTGCCACGGCTCCATAAGTTTTAACCGAAATTATCCGCCGGGCTCAGCCGGGAGCGGCACCGCCCGCGGGTCCCGTCGGGGCGCCCCGCACCGCCCCGCACCGCGCGGCCCCGGGGGGGGGGGGGGGGGGGGGGACACCCGCAAACGTCCCCGCTCCCGCGTGCGGCGATCGTTGAGCGTTAATTAGAAATTCATTACAATTAAAAGCCGCGCGCACACGCCTTAATTACATCTGATTTTTAATTCCGAATCCGTGTTTACACAGTAAGCGAGACGTACCTCCTGATTATCCCCAATACTCTTTATACTGTACTAATTATGTAAATTAAACCTAATTAACTGACAAAAACTGCAGTCAATTCAACTGTTCAAAGATAACGGAGGCGGCGAAGAGCGGAGGGGCCGCGGCCGTTCCGCGCTGTCGGGGCGGTGCGGTGCGGTGCGGTGCGGGGCCGCGGTGGAGCCGCGGGTTTCCACCCCCTCGGGGACCCCCGACGTATCGTCTCCCCGGTGGGCATGGGGCGGAGGGCTGCGGCCGACGGCGACGCGGCGAAGTGGAGCGGCTCCGTGGGCACCGCGGGTGTTTAACCCCCCACCCGCGGGCCCACCCCGCAAACGGGTCCGCCCGAAAATAAGCGGCGAGAGATGTGGAAGAGCCGGAGGGTCTCTCGCTCGCTCCCGGCTGGAGGAGGAGCGGGAGATAAATAATTAAAAAAAAAAAAAAAAAAAAAAAAAAGAAAGGAAGGGGGATAATTACCGGCTCGGGTTGCGGTCATTGCGGGAAGGCCGAGCCCGCAGCTCCCTGCCCTCCGCTTCTCCCCCCGCCCCGCCCCGACGGGGCGGCCCGCACCCAAATTGCGGGGACCCGCAGCCGCCTCCGGGCCGTGCGGGGCGGCCCCACCGCGGGGATGCAGCGCCGGGGATCGGCTCCGCGGCCGCGGATCTCTCCGCGCCACGTCCCCTCGGCAGCGGGAGAAAATGATCATAAATAATAAACAATAATCGTATGGAGAGATAAATATATATATATATATCTATAGAGAAGCGATAGCCGGGGGCGACGCGCGCCGTTATTAACTTCTGTTTGATCAGTGTAATTGCGCCGATCGCGGCCGGACATGATGATTAATTACAGTTTAATTAACGTGGCCGTGACCAACCCACCCAGGGCGGGGATGCGGAGCCGGGGGGGGGCCCCTCCACAGCGGCGGGACCGGAGGCGGCCGGAGCGGTACCCCCATTCTTGCGGCCTCCGGTCCCGCCGGCGTGGAGGGGAACCCCGGAGCGAACGAAAAACCGCGGCCATCGCCCCCCCCCGCGCCCCCTCCCGGCGATTTCGTTACCGCCCCTCTGTCCCCCATCCGCGCGCATCCTCACCCCCCCGGGCGGAGCTCTCATCCCGGCTACGGAGGAAGGGGGGGAACGGCGGTGAGAACGAAGGGGAAGATTCGTTGGGGCCCTATCGGTGATCCCCCCCCCCCCCCCCTCGGGGGGGAGGGTTTTCGTTGCATCCCCGCTCCCACCGGTACGTTACAACGAGCCCCGGGGGGGCGGCGCGGGCCGAAACGCGGAGGGACGCGCGGAAATGCGCGGAGGGGAGAAGAGGTGCGCGGAGAGATGCGGATCCCCCGTTCTTACCTCGGGCAGACCCGGGCGGGTCCCCCGCTCGCTGGCGGCCCCCCGAGCCCCCCCCCCCCCCCCCCCCCCCCCCGCCCCGCTCCGCTGTGCCTTAAAGCCGCGCCGTGATTGAGCGGAGCGCATCGGTGATTGACGGCCGCGGGGTCCCGGAGGCAGTTAATGTAAATATGCTGGTGCTAAGTGGGTGTGTCTTCCCGTTATTTTAGCTGTCACCGGATCAATGTGCGGCGGCTCCAAGTACGGATCCGGATCCTCCCTCGGCGGCGCGGTTGCCCACTCGCTCTTGTTGCATCGCGCCCGGGCGGACACGGAGGAGGCGGCCGCCCCGCAGCACCGCTGAACGGCCGCACCGCACCGCCCGGCCCCGCGGGGAGGAGGGGGCCGGGGGGGCCCGCACGGCGCCCGGCGGCGGATGAGCGGCCCCGGGGCGGCGGATGAGCGGCGGCCCTTAGCCCCGAGGAGCGCGGGCCGCTCGCACGTCCATCCCGGCTCCCGGTAAGTGATGGCGGTGCGGGGCGGTGCGGGGGAGCGCTTTGGGGGAGCGGTTCCCCCCGTTCTTTCGTGCGCCGAGCGCGGAAGCCGCTTACAGCCCTCCTCGCTAAGCCAATTTGCCTCGCTCGCTTCCCCGCTGCTACGTGCGGCGGGGGCTGCCCGCCCCGGCCCCTATAATCCCCCCTCCCCGCCCCTAATCGCCTCCCGGGGACGCGGGGCTGCAGGGCCCCGGCTCCAAGTTTCGGCCCGGCCGGAGCAGCTCCGCGTTCCCTCCGGTGCGGTGCGTTGGGGTATGGCACAAAGAGACCGGCGTTCCCCCGTCGCCGTCTCCATCCCCTACCCCCATCCCCGTCCCCGTCCCCATCCCCATCCCCATCCCCGGGTCGGACGCCCTTGGCCGCAGCTGCGGAACGGCGGTGCGGGGCTGCGCGGAGCCCTTTGGGGCCGCGGTCGGGGACGTCCCCGCGGCTGCGCCCGGGGCCGAGGGCCGGGCAGCGGGGGGAAGGACCGGAGGGGTCCCCGGAGCGCTCCTCACCGACGCCTTTCGCCGCGATTTTGTTTTGCAGGGGCGTTTTCGGGGGGAATGGAGGCGATCGGCAGTCAGCTGGGAAATGGGAGAGATGCAAGCTCCTCCCCAAATTCAAAGCAAGAGCTGCAGCCGTACCAGGGCTCCAATACCCTGAAGCCCAACCAAGTGGGTGAGACCTCTCTGTACGGAGTGCCCATCGTGTCCCTGGTCATCGACGGGCAGGAGCGGCTGTGCCTGGCGCAGATCTCCAACACTCTGCTCAAGAACTACAGCTACAATGAGATCCACAACCGGCGCGTGGCCCTGGGCATCACCTGCGTGCAGTGCACGCCCGTGCAGCTGGAGATCCTGCGGCGGGCCGGGGCCATGCCCATCTCGTCGCGCCGCTGCGGCATGATCACCAAGCGGGAGGCCGAGCGGCTCTGCAAGTCGTTCCTGGGCGAGCACAAGCCGCCCAAGCTGCCCGAGAACTTCGCCTTCGACGTGGTGCACGAGTGCGCCTGGGGCTCGCGGGGCAGCTTCATCCCCGCCCGCTACAACAGCTCCCGCGCCAAGTGCATCAAGTGCAGCTACTGCAGCATGTACTTCTCCCCCAACAAGTTCATCTTCCACTCGCACCGCACCCCGGACTCCAAATACACGCAGCCCGACGCCGCCAACTTCAACTCGTGGCGCCGCCACCTCAAGCTCAGCGACAAGACGGCCACCGAGGAGCTGTCGCACGCCTGGGAGGATGTCAAGGCCATGTTCAACGGCGGCACCCGCAAGCGGACCTTCTCCCTGCAGGGCGCGGCCGCGGGGGGGCCCGGGGGAGGCTCTCCCGCCGCCAAGGCCCCGCTGCACCCCCCGCCGCCCGCCGGCCCCGAGCTGCCCCCCGCCCACAAAAGCCTCCGCTGCGGCGGGCAGGAGGCGCCGGGGGAGCGGGGAGCGCTGGGGCTGCCGTCGGGGCACGGCGGGGCGGCGGGGGGGCACGGCGGGGCGGGCGCGGTGCGGAGCTACCCGGTGATCCCGGTGCCCAGCAAAGGCTTCGGGATGCTGCAGAAGCTGCCGCCGCCGCTCTTCCCGCATCCTTACGGCTTCCCGGCCGCCGCCTTCGGACTGTGCCCCAAGAAGCAGGAGGACGCGCTGGGCGGGGCGGGGGGCGGCGAGGCGGGGAAAGGCGGCGCGCTGCCGTCGGGGATGTTCTGGGGACCCCCGCACCCGCACCCCCCGCAGCCGGCCCAGCCGCCCCACCAGCCCGGCGCCGCCAAGGACGCGGCCGTGTACCCCTCGTTCCCCATGTTCTGGCCGGCGGCCGGCAGCCTCCCCGTGCCGCCCTACCCGGCGCAGAGCCAGGCCAAGGCGGCGGCCACGGCCGTGGTGGTGGCGGCGGCGGCGGCGGCTGCGGCGGCGGCGGCGGAGCCGTCGGGGCGGCACGGAGAGCTGGAGGGCTCGGAGCCGTCGGGCAGCGGGCGGAGCAGCGCGACGCCCCAGGAGGGCTCCGGGGCGGACGGAGAGCGCTGCCCCAGCGCGCTGTCCAGGGCGGCCGGCGAGGAGGAGCGCTCCGGGGACGAGGCCCTGCTGGGCCCGCTGCCCCTGCCCAGGAAGGGCAGCTACCTGTCCGCCTTCCGCCCGGTGGTGAAGGACACCGAGAGCATCGCCAAGCTGTACGGCACCCGCGAGGCTTACGGCGGGGCGGCCGCCCGAGCGCCCGGCTACCTCTCGCCGGACTTTCTCAGCGAGGGCAGCTCCAGCTACCGCTCGCTCTCCCCCGGGGGGGACACGGCCGAGGAGCCCGAGGTGGACGTGGAGTCCAACCGCTTCCCCGAGGACGACGAGGAGGAGACCGCCGCCCCCTCGGAGGAGCGGGAGCCGCCGCCGCCCCGACTGCTGCCCGCGCCCGAAGAGCCGCTCCCCGCGGCGGAGGAGAAAGGGGGCGACGGGGCGGCGGAAGACGGGAACCGGGGCCCCGACGGCAGCCCCGAGCGGAGCAGCAGCGGCGGAGCCTACGAGGTGCGGGGCCGGGGCCGGGGGACACCTCGGGGCCGACCCCGCGCCCTGACCCGCTGTTTTGTGTAGGTGTACGCGCCGGAGCGGGGGGAGCACCTGCAGCCGCTGAAAGCCTCCCTGGGAGCCGCCTTCCTCTGCACCCCCGAAGCGAAGGGTAAATCGCACCGCGGGGGTGAGGGGAGGGTGGGGGGAAGGGGGGTGGGATCGGGCACGGTTCTGTCCCGGTGCGGGGCTCCGGAGCGCCGCTTTCGTTTTGGGGGCTTTCGGGAGAAAAGAAAACAAACAAACAAAAAAAAACAAGACGAACGGATTTTGGAGAGGGGACGGGACGAGGCCCACGCGGGGCCCGGGGATGCCCCGCAGCGGCGGCCGGGAGGGCTCGGGGCGGGAGGGGGCAGCCCGGAGGGGGCAAAGCTGCCAGCAAGCTACTTTCCAACGGCAAAGCGATTAGGATGTCCTCTAAGAAGGTTTTAACGAGGGCTTTGTCCTTAATTATGTAATTAAGGATATATCAGGACCATACTTTCATTGCTTACGGTTGAAAATCGGTTTATTAACTTTAAGAGCAAGATAAAGAAGACAATCACTCGACAGCAGAGGATTTAGAGACCAGAAAATCCTATCAGGACCAAAGGAGCGTCTCGCATCCCAGCCCTGTAAATACTGACAGAGGTAAGTCCTCACCGCGGGGCGCGGCGCGGCCGCGGAGCACCCTTACCCCCCCCCACCAACCCCCCCAGCCCCCCCAGCCCCCCCAGCCCCTCGGCCCCCGACGGCGCGGACGGAGCTCTGTGCCCCCTCCGAAATAAAAATGATGACAAAACAACGCAGGAGAAGAGCTCGGCATGGAGGTGGCGGGGACGCAGTTGGTGGAAAAGGACATCGAGAACCTGGCCCGAGGTGAGAGGGGGCGGCCCCGTGGGGCGGAGGGACCCGACGGGTGGGGACCCCCCCCACCCCCACCCCCTTTTCCATCGCGGCTCGAGGTCTTTGTGCGTTCCGCAGGAGTGATTAACTCCTGTGATTAATGCAATGTAATGCGATTAACGCCGCGCTGAGCCGCTCCATATGGAAAAGCGCGCTCTCCCCCCAAACCCCGCCGCGTGTTTTTTTTTCAACAGACGAACTGCAAAAACTCGTCCTGGAGCAAATGGAGCTGAGGAAGAAATTGGAAAGGGACTTCCAGAGCCTGAAAGGTAGCGGGGGATCCCCTCCGTGCGGCCGGGGCTCGGCGGGGCGGCCCTGACCGCGCTGTGCCCGCAGATAACTTCCAGGACCAGATGAAGAGGGAGCTGGCGTACCGCGAGGAGATGGTGCAGCAGCTGCAGATCGTCCGAGGTGCGGCCTCGCGACTGTCCCCTCCAGTTTTGTTGCATTTCATTATTACATATATATATATATATTTAGTGTCTTTGATTATTTTTCATCGGTTTTATTTTTTTTTTAATTCTTTTATCGTTATCACTCTTTTCGTTATTTTATTCTTTCGTTTTCTTTTCTGACGATGGCGTTTTGTTATTTCCTCGTATTATTTCACCGTACCGTCTCTCTCGCCGGGCACCCCGAGGAGCTGCCGTTCCCCGTCGATTCCCCTTTCCCTTTACCCGCTCCCCTCGACGGGGCGGCCGCTCCCCGCACCTCCGCGGCCCATTTTGATGCTTCCCTCCCCCCTCCCCTCTCCAGATACGCTGTGCAACGAACTGGACCAGGAGAGGAAAGCGCGCTACGCCATCCAACAGAAACTGAAAGGTACCGAGGCAGGACGGGGGGGCTCAGGCGTCTAACGCGGGGTCGGACCCCCCCCCACCCCACTCCCTCCCGTCGGTGGGGCCGGAGCTGACGGCGGTATCGCTTTGCAGAGGCCCACGACGCGCTGCACCATTTCTCCTGCAAGATGCTGACCCCGCGGCACTGCACGGGGAACTGCTCCTTCAAACCGCCGCTGCTGCCCCAGTGACCCCCCCCGGATCCCTCTCCCCCCCCCTCCCCCCGAAGCCATGAGCCCCGCGGCGCGCCGCAGCCCAGGGCAGAGCCCACGCAAAGCCATTTCCACGAGGAGCCACGTGTACATAGGGGACTCGGAGCTCGGCCCTCTCGGACTGGCAATAGGGCGGGACCCCCCCCCGGGCCCCCCACCCCGCTCCGCGTCCTCCCTCCCCTCCCTGTGTGTCCGCTTCTTCCGCCCTCGTCCAGACTGGAAACAAACGTGGCTATGTGCAATGGATATAAATGTACTGTGATTCTCTTGGTACAGTATTTGTTGGATTTTTATTTATTTACGATGTATATTTATTTCCCCAGCCCCCTCCTCCCTCGGGCCCCCTCCTGCCTAACACCCCTTTCCCCCCCCCGTACATTTCTGGATGTGACAGCACTTTAACGGGCGGTTCGCGACTCCGGGGGGGCACCACCTCTGTACGGGATTTTGGTTCTTTAATAAAAGCCGACTTTAAGCAGCGCCTGCTCCTTGCGGGGCAGGGGGGATGTGGGGGGAGGAGGGGGGGGGGGGGGGGTGTCGCTGCGGGCCGCCCCGACGGGGCGCACAGCCCGAGGTGCCCCCGCTGCATCCGCCGCCCCCCGCGCAGTTCCCCGCTCCCCTCTCCTCCCCCGCGCCGCAGCCGGGAGCTCATTAATGCCCATTTATATGCTCGTTTCACACATGAAAGTATCACATTAATGAGCTCCGGGAGCGGGCCGGGAGGGGGTACGCGCACCTTATAGCCCCAAATTCCCGCTCCCGTGCCCCCAGCGCTGCACCTCTGCGGGACACCCGACGGCAGCGCGGCGGGGGCGGCCCGGGGGGGCTGCGGAGCTGGGGCGGACCGGGAACGTTTGGGACGGGGCTGCACCTCGAACAGGGGGCTCTCCAGGCTGCCGGTACCGCGCTGGGCCCGGAGGATGCCCCGTCGGGCCGGGAGGAGCTGCGTAACGCCCGCCCCGGCGGGGCGCGCACCCCCGAACCCGCGCTCAGCCGCCGGCGCTCATTTAGAGAGAAGAGCGATGCAGTTCCGCGGCCTCGGCCGCCACCGCGTGGGCGCAGCCGGCGGTGCATCCTTCCCCCCCCCCCCCCCCAAAACCCATCGAGGCACCTCCACGTCGGGGCTGCGCTGCCCACGGCTCCAGGTGGGTGCCCCACCCCGGGGATGCGCTCAAACGAACGGGTGGGCGGCGGGAGCGGATCGCCAGCCCCTGCGGCGGGGAAGGGTGGGTGGGGGCACAGCCCCCTCCCCTGAGCTCCCCTCGGAGCTTTGCTTTTGCTCTGAGGAGGTCTCTCGTGGCTGTTTTGGGGACACCGGTGGAGCTGCAGCGCGTGGCCTTGCTGGCATCTCGCGTGCACGCAGGCGAGCCCACGGGGAGGGGTCTTCCTGCCGGGACACGGATGGGATTTAGAGATGAAATGAATAGGAAGTCAGAACTGGGCTCTGCGGGCTGTGAGGCTGTCGGTCTGAGGGGGGGGGGGGGGAGCGGGGTGAAGCAGTTGGGCCCCTCTGCAGCTCACAGCATCGTGCGTTGCTGTGGGTCCCTCCAGACATGGCACAGGGTGATCCTATGGAGGAACCCGACTTGGGCTCCTGTCCTCGGGGAGAAGAGCACGGTGGTGCTGGCAGCACTCAGGTCTGTGCCACCGCGCCCCGAGGAGCTCCCGTGTCCCGGAGGGGGCTGATGGGGTGGGCCCCACCCCATTGCCATACCTGCCCCTCCCAGCCCCTGCTCTCCCCATGGCACTCTGTCAGGGCCGTGCTGGTGCTCACCTGCCCTGCACATCTCCCAGCAGCGTGGGTGCCGAACCCACTCCTTGTCTGGTATTAATATTTTCACACTACTTAGCTCTCATTAAAATGTACTTTGCTGAATTTAATATGCGACATCAAATGACACAACGTATTAAGTGCTTAATATACTAGAAATTATGAAACTATTATAGTCTAAGTAATATGAAATAATTAGAGTGAATTAAACTTCAGCACCAGAATGAGGGAGAGGCTTCAAATTTTTATTTTTTTATTATTATTATTTTTTCGGTCTTAAAATAGTTGAAAGCAGTAATAGCCCACGAAAATAAACAGGCAGAGTTAGGATTTTTAAATAATTAAAGCAGGAAAAAGCCTGGAGTGCCTGGAGTACTTGAGCCTGCAATGGATTCGAGCAGGGGGAAGCAGAAGGTCTGCGTGCTGCAGCTGATGGAGTCGCTCTTTCAGGCCGGTGGCAGAGCAGTGCCGAGGAGCTGAGCAGCAGACCTCCAGCCTGCCCACTGCTTCTCCCCATATGCCGCTCCCTCCTGCACACAGGGCTGTGTTCCCCAGGCCCAGCTTGCCTTCAGATGTGCAGCTCCCAAGGAAACTCCCCTTGAGGCCGCAGGCTGGGGCACAGTCATGCCCGGTCCATGCTGAAGTTTGGGATTTTGGGGCAGGAGAGCAACTGAGGGATGCAGGGCTCACCCTCCTGCGTCCTCTGATCCCACAGCTCTGGGCAGAGGGAGCTGATGGAGTCGGGACAGTTTGCCTTGAAATGGTGATGCCAAGTGGGAGCGGGTCACTGACCTGGTTCTGGGGCTCACCAGTGGCACTGTTACAGGTAATTTAAGGTGCTGTGTCCCAGTGCGAGGACAGGCTCTGCTTTAGCAAACATCCTGGGCGTCAGCAGACCGACGGAATGGTGTCTGAGAAGCAGTGCTGTACTCTAACTCAAAAGTGAAATGCTCCCTGAACATTATTGAGGTCCCACCAAGGAACAGAAGACACATCGGTTTGGAAAGCCAAAGCATTAAGCACCCAGGACTCACCAGTAAGTGTCTAAAAAGCGTTCACTTTTATTTTACGTGGCTCTCGGATTTTCTGCTTCTATTTGCTGTTGGGGGCCTTGGGTTGGGAGGGGCCCCAGAATTAGCCTGGCTGGAGTCCACAGCGGGGGCTCCTTCCTGTCTGCATCCCATGTGGTATGAGCAGCAGCAATGAGACGGCCCCATCCCTTTCTTTGCCCCCCAAAGGCCTTTTTTAGAGGACAGACCCCATCGATGTGGGGTCTGCTCGCTGCCTGCCTGGAGGCCCCACTGCCCTCACCCTGAGCGTTTGGGTCATGGGTGCAGTGCAGTGTGTGGCTGCTCTTTTTGGGGTTCATTCAGGTGGGATAGGGACGGCAGCGAGCTGCAGGTGAGCAGCTGCAGTGCCTGAGTGCAAGCAGCTCTGGCTTTAATTAGGCTGATGGAGGTCGGGGTGCTAACGAGCCTTTCTGTATAGCATGGCTGAGAGGGAGGTGCGCAGTTGCATAAATCCTGCACTTACGCTCACGTAGCAAAGTGAACGCTGCAGCTCTCAGCCCCTTTACTATCATCTTTTCATGCCTCCAGACTCCTTCCTTTGATCTCCTCCCAGCTCCTAATGAAGCTGTGGCCCCGGCTCCCCATGCACGTGAGCTCTCCTCCCCAATATTTTGCACCTGGTGCCACCGGCCCCGCTTCAAAGCAGTGCTCTCACTGGGGTCCTGCGAGCTGGGCGCGCACATCCAGCGGTGGAATTTGACACTAACAAACGAACTCTCATTATTTTCCCGTGGAACTGAGCTGCTGTTGCCACCGTGCGGGCGTTTGGCAGAGAGATGCTCTGCAGCTCCGGTGCTGGGGCAGCAGTGGAGCCGTGTCCCCGCAGTGCCCAGAGACACTTCTCTGCTGTTGCCATGAGTCAGTGCTAATTGCTGCCAGTGACAAATGGGCTGCGCCACCGCAGCTCCTGCACCCGAGGAGTAAGGAGAGGACGGAGTGCTTTTTGGGACCCCTTTGCTTCTGCTGCCCCAGCTCCTGGAGCAGGCAGCCTTCAGCTGTTGGGGCCATTAATGTCACCTTTCCCGAGTGCTGTGCTCGCAAAGCATCCTGCCAAGTATAGCACGTCTTAATTTGCTCCTTTCCCATGCATTCCTGGATTTACAGCTTGGTTTCGTCTGGCTGCTGCTTGCCGGGAGGGGTGAAGCCCCTCTGGAGGGCTGCTCCGAGCCTTGTGGGTTCCCATGCTGCTCCCTGAAAGGCATCACCTAAGCAGGGCTTCGGGTTTGGTTTGGCAGGAATGTGTCTCCTGGCATCACTTATCTATGCAGTGACTGCACCCAACAGGTTTCTGTCCGAGCGCCCATACGTTGTTCTGTGTTCTCTTTAAATGCTTTTTAGGCAGTATGGATTTGGCAACGCAGTAACAGTGTGTAAAATGAAGGAAAAAAAAAAAAAAAAGAGCTTAGGAAAAAATGCATTTTCAGTGATGCCCGTGCTGGGCTGAAAAGTACATCTGCAGTCACTTGCCATCTGCAGCAACTTGTCCAAGGCAAACATTACCCGTCGGGCCAGGTCTGGCCGTGTAATTGCCATAAAGCATCACAAGGGCATCCAGAATAGCACAGCCCTGGAACGACTTCGAGGATTAGGTCCTACTCCCTTGAAAAATAAACCTTGGCAAAAGCTCAGCTCTCCCTAATAAAAATTCCATTTTCACAGCTCTAATCAAGTTTTCCAGAGCCGCGGTCCAAATTAAGATCTGCACGCAGAATATCCGACCCAGGAGAACGGGATGGAGCTCTGCGTGGGAAGCGGTGCCAGGCTGGAAATTTCCGAAGTGCTCAGGGGTTCACCTGCACGGCAGCACACACCACGTCCCCTCCGCGCACAGCTCTGCCAGCCCTGAGCTCCTGCTCGCAGGTGGAAGGGTCGCACCCGGTGTCAGAAGAGCATCGTGAGGCAGCTTGATCCTTAATCACTGCAATTGTTTTCTGCTCTTGTTATTTCCACTCTTAGATCCAGCCGTCCATCAGTAGCTTTCAGTGCAAATGGATTATTTTTGATGCTTGTCTTGTGGTGTTTTGAATGGATCTGTTATTGTCTTGAGTTCCGATGGCCTGGCTGCATGCAACCATGGCCATCCATGAAACCTCCTCATTTGCATCCTCTGCACTACTCAGCAGAACAATGAGAGCATAGGCAGAAGTGATCCATGCTGTACAGGCGTATGGGAGCTGCTGAATCATGGCCTGAAACCACTGATTGATCACATGAGGCGAGCACTGAGTCAGCCGTGGGGTACAGGTGAAGGCAATTCACCTGTATGACCAGAAGGGGTGGAGCCTGGCTCCATCTCTCCTAGACCCCATTTAAGGGCTGACCACCACCGGGGAAGGATCTCTTTCTGGAGATTGCTCCTTTTGGAATTTTTCTACTGGGAGCCTGGGACGTGGGTGAGCATTCCATCCATTTTTGATGACTCTCTTCCACTGCTGTAATATTTCTCAGTATACACCTTGACTACCATACTATTTGAACTGCTTATTCTGTTAACTATACGTCTGTTAACTAAACAAGAGGTCATGGTGGAGGTTGGCTATTAAGGGAGGAAAACCCAACCAAAGCCCATCTATGTGGCTGGGTTAAAAGATGGACAGGAAAACTGTGGGCAAGATCATGGCAGAAGTGCTCCCGTGGGCCCCTAATTGTGGAAACACGCTGAATTTGTGATACAATGTGAAGTTACGTAACACCTTTTATGAAATTCTTGGCGATAAAACAACACATAAAAAGAACAGATGTGGCAAATCGCAGCCATGGTCTGATCCCATTCTGTAGTTGGGTTTAGAAAAAACAATGGAGCTGATTTAAATTCATTCTTTAATTTTCTTTCCCCAAAATGTCCACAGGCAAAAGACTGTTTGAAAGAAAAGCAAAAAAGCACCAAGTGCAAATGGGGTCTTGTGGTGAGAGCAGCGAGCTCCAGTGAGGGGGTGAGCAGAACTGGGGGCCTGGCTCCGCCCTGAGCTGTGTCCCAGGTGGCAGAGCAGCTCCATGAGTCTGAGCTTGCCCCAGGTCTCTGTATTTTCAGGAATGGATGTCCTTCACAGAGCTGCTGTTTGCCCACAAGGCAAAGCCTGGTGTCCCCGCAGCACCGACGGTGAGTGGAGCCCAATTCCTGGCCTCCAGCCCCATGGGTTTCCCACAAGGGGACGCTGCAGCGTGCGTGGGTCCTGGGTTGTGGGGCTGCACAGCTGATAAGGGGCTGCAGGCTCTAATCAGAGCTGCATCTGCGTGCACTGTGGCTCCTGATAAGAGCAGCAGGCTCAAACGATGGGCTCCTGTTTGTTGTGGTACGTGGTTATCCTGAACGTGGGCAAGCTGCAGCTCCAGCCTCTAAAACCAGACCCAGAGTTTTAAACAGCAAAGCAATGCTCCACTGCTGCTGCACAAGCAATGGCTGTGGCTGGGGTTGGTTGCCTGCTTTATTTTTTTAATTATCTTTCTGCTTTCTGGCTATTAGAATTGTATATGGTTGGTTTTCTACATCAGCTCATGTTCTGGCTCCACTGAGACAGCAGCTCCATAATAACTGCGCTTCCCAAAACCTGGCCCCAGCTCTGCTCCAGGACGTCCCACAGACACAGCTGGCTGAGAGGTGCCATTAATAATTCTTTGTATTGTTTGAAGAATTTTTGTTCTTGGATGGAAGAAAACAGCAGGACATTTTCAATGAAAATGAGAAAAATGGTATTATGAGTAGAGGAAAGACCTTCCAGCTAAAGGCTTCCAACTTAAAAAAGGAAATTTCAACTGAAAGAGGGAGTGGGGCTGTTTTGAAAGAGTTTGGGTGTAGACATCAAACTGAAAGGATCTTGTGCAACTCTGCTTTTGAGGTCTAGTACCAAATTTGCCCATTTATTCCTTACCATAGGGGAAATCACTGAGGAATGATAAGAAAAAGACAGATCTCTGGTCTGGCTGGAAGCGCGAAGCACCTTGCACCATCAGATCCTGATGTTTGTCTCCAGTTTTGAGTGCAGTCTGTCTTCCTTCCCTCCTCTCTGCTGTCATAGTGGGACAGCTGGGGGCTCTGATAAGCGGTGGGGAGATAAGGGGCTCTCTGCCATCCCCTCCCTGCCCTGCAGCTCCTGCACGATGATGCTCAGCTCTTGGAAACCAGTGAGCTCTGCTAAATGTGCAGGGAAGTGGCTCCCGAGTGCAATGGGTCACACACAGCCCTGTCTGCGGGGGACATTTGCTGTTGTTAAGTACAAACATTTGGGGGGAAAAAAAGAATGGTACAGGAAGAAGAGTTAAAGAGTACTTAGAAGAGGATGCCCGTAGAGCTCTGGAACAGCTTTGCCTCGAGTAAAGCCCACATAATTGATGCACTGGAGCGGGCATACTGAGGGATAGGTAGGAATGTGGCTCCGGAGCTGCTCTCAGTGGAAAACAAAAGGGTTTCTGTGACAGTTGGGAGCAAGTGCCAGCCAAAGGGCACGGGCTCCTTCCATCCTGTGTTCGGCTGCAGAATGTTAGCAGCAAGTTTCATACGACCATCAGCAGCACCCTGCTTCATCAGGTGGGCTGGTAGCAACGTGGGGATGTACTGCAGCAAGCTGGGAAAACAAACTTTGGCCTCAGCACTGCTTGTTCCTCAGCACCTTTCATGCACGGCCACAGCACGGCGTTCTGTTGCAGTGTGTCTGTATGGGGGCATGGGGAGCAGAGCACAAGGAAGCTGCAGGGGCCTCTGAGCTTTGAGGTTTGCACAAAGTTGTTCCTAGTGCAACGCGTGCTGCCTTTGTCACAGGGGTGCTGGTGCTGTGTGCTGGGATGCTGGTGGCTGGTTTGGGTTGTCCCTGCTTGGAGTGCTGCTGGTAAATCCTGGCGTCAAAACACAGCGACGCTGTCACACAACCATCTCCCGTTCTGGGGTCAAGGTTCTGGTTTGTAGCTTGGAAACCCATTAGTCCATCAGAAAGCATATGGCCGAGAATGGACAAAAAATTCTTGTGTTTGGGTCAGAGCTGCAGACAAAAGGCTCTTTGTGCTGAGAGCTGACAATGACAAATAAAGAGGAACCTGTCGATCTAAAAGAGAAACTGAGGATTATGAAAGGATCACATGGTGAGAAAGAGACCTTGGCTGTTTGTCTGGGTGTTGGTCCCTCCTGGCATTAAAATGCTTTCTGCAGTTTGCCCATAGAAATCCTGCCTCCTGCTCAGGTGTTTCTTTGTCCCACAGATGCCACTACCCGTGTGTGACCACGCAGGCCCAGGAGTGCACAGCAGGAGCAGTTCTCTTAGCCGGTCCATGGCCGTGCGTTAGGTGTTGTGTAAAATAATCAATGCTTCTAGATGCTTCTGGCAGCGGTAACTGCTGAAAAACAGCATCTACCCCACCACGCAACGTAGACACACACAGCAATGGTAACAAAGCCCCGATAACTCAGCAAAGTTATTGGAGGTAAACCAAGAGCTGTGCCTAATGCTCATAGTAAGCGTATTTCCCAAAGGTAACATTTGATTCCTATCCAGACCCGGACATATCTGAAGCTTTGCCTGGAAGTCGTTGTGCAGCAGATTAACTGGGACAATGCAATGTGTGAATAACTCCGTGAAGCTTTCTGCCAGAAGGAGCAGCAACGGAGTCTGGACAAGGCTGGGCTGCAGAACGCTTCACGCATAACACGTTTCTTCACACTAAACAGGGACAAAACAGCACTGCTTTGGTTCCGTGGGAAGCACATCTGGCAAGTGCATATTTCTTATCGGTGCGCAGGAAACATTCTGAACAGAAAGGCAGCCCGTCAGCGGTCAATAGAAACCTAAAATGACCTCCAGAGCCTACGGAGCACACCATGGATTTTTAACAAATCTATGATAGCCCATTACGTTCTGGAACGTATCCGAGTACATCATCCCGGGGAACGCCGGGGACTCTGTGTTCCCTGAAGTAAAGGAGACCTATGGAAATGTGCTCAACTCAAACGAAATGGGGGCAGAGTAAGAGCAGAACGCTTGTTCTCTGGTTTTATTTCTCTTTATAGCTGAAGTAGCTGAGGTGGGGAAGGCGGCTGTGAAATGAAACGCAGAGGGGAACAGCCCTCGCTGCTCTTTGAGCTCTGGTTTGAAATCAGCGTAGATACTCTGGTTTGAAATCAGCGTAGATAATGCACTTGGAAGGGCTGCCTTGTTTCCTGGTTTTCAGTAGGTTTCTGGGCTGTGCTTCCCAGTGTAATGTGATAGCATTGTCTATGCCAGTAAGAGCATACCTGGGGAAAAAAGTCGGCAACTCCTCGCGAGCAACGTCTGGGTGGTTTAGGCAGGGATTCCCTGAATTTTCTATATTGAGGAGTGTGTATCTAGGGCTGCTGTGTCTCACTTCTGGTGGTACAATGTGTTTCTGAGCTCTCTGCAGCTTCTTCTGAGGACCCAACAAACTCAATTCCGACATGAAATATGTTGGGCAGCACGAGGTGCCATCCCCTACTCACTGCAGCCCTACACAGGCACCCCAGCACAGCAGAGCTGTCCTAACCACTGCTCTTCCTTAGCAGCCTTGATTTTTGCCCCTGGAAATGGGTGATAAACTCCCAGTGACTCCGATGCTGCTGGATTAGGCCTAGGGTCCAACTACCCTCATTAAAATTACAAACCAGTAATTCACAGTTCTAAGTAGGTTTGCTGTGGACAGCACCACCGGGAATTTAATGTGCTGTACCAGAGCTGATGCTTAGATTTTTCTATTTATATATGCTTTGGGAGAATAATTTTATGGGTAAATACGATCTTCATTAATATTTTTCTTTGTTCATTCACTGACGCTAGTGAGGAGTTCTGGAGATGAAAGCACCGGATGCAATAAATATTAAGATGACTCCAACTTATTTTAGCGTTGCGTTCCAGCCCCGCCATCTTTCATCCACGAATCTCAAAGTACTTTCCAAGCACTAATAAATTTCCTCTCAACAGTCCAGGGAGATACCTATTATTGTTATCCTCCCCATTGCATAATGGCGCGTTTCAGTCCGTGACGTGGTGGAAGGCGGGTAGTATGGCAGGGAGCTATTTGGGAATGATCCAAGAATTCCTGATTCCCATTCTCCTGTCCTTGCTGCTAGACAGCATTCCCTTCGTGGGAGTGTGATGTGACACTCACCTGCGCGGTGCCTTCCCTCGTCAGGTGCTTTTATGGGCTGCTCTTAAAACAAAAAAGTAGACAACAATAACGTGCCACACCCAGGGCAGGAGACGAAGCAAACCAGAGCCCTGCAGCGGAGGCAGAATCTTCCAACCCATTCTCAAAAGAAGGTTAAAATGGAAATGTTTTCTCAAATGTAACGCTGCTGAGGGGGAGAGAGCAGCCAAGCACAAAGCATCTGGGCTAAAGGGCATGTGCTGCAGCTGAACTCCTAAACCCTCTCCAAACCAGAGGCTCAGCTAATGATGAGACACCAAGACCGTTCAGAGACAGCATGACTCCAGCAATCCATGAGAACAATGCGAAGTTCAAAAATAGCAGTATCGACTGGTGGAAAAACAACATACATATAATTTTCAGGTAATTACTATAGTATAATTAACTCTCTTGTTTTCCTAAGAGCCAGCTGAAATGAACTGTGCTCGCTGCTCGAGCTCAGCTTTATTTACAGTGTTCCCAGGACTAAAGCAACTCTTTAGAAAACAGAGATTAGGTAAAAAAATAACGACACGAGCGCTCGGGATGAGATAGCATCTCCGTGCTGCTGGGTGGAGGCTGGCTGCTGGCGTCTCCATCAGCAATTCATCCAGCTCTGCTCCCAGCCTCGTTAGACAACATCAGAGATGAAGAACTGCAGAACAGAAGCAAAATCTGCTCGCGTGCTGCCTGTGTTACTTCCCTGCGTGGTCCTAGGGGGCAACAGAACTGGGAAATGGTATGATGTGGGGAGAAGGGAGGCACACACTGTAGCATGCCTCTGTCTCAATCGCTGCCTGTGACCGATGCCCTGTGCAAAACTGCTACAGAACAGGACCGTGTGGAAGTGCTGCATTTCACACGTGTACTGCAGCACCATAACTCTCTGTATCAGGGATTTACTCTCAGAGTTCTGGACAAGGTAATACCTTGAGCTTTAAAATTTCTTTTTCTCTGCCACAGATCTTTCCTTATTAGGAATTACTTGGTATCAGTAGAAATTAAACCCTTGAGCAATGGGGCTTTGCAGTCTTCTGTAACATCACTTGTAACCAAAATGAGTTTGTCACAGTTAAAACTTGGCTTTGTTGGTCTGCATGGTTAATTACAAACCTACCTCACCTCTCTGAAGGTATTTGGAACCAGAAGTCACTTTCTGCAGCTTCCTGTCCTTGGGTTTGCGTTGTTCTTGGCCCCGGGAGGGCTCAGCTGTGGTGTAGCACTGCACACTGTGGCTGAAGGTGAACTGGCCACGGCGCTTTCTGCTCCCTGAACCTCATCTGTGCGCTGTGAAAATGGGCACCAACAGGGAAAAATTGCAACTGTGACTCAAGGAGGTGGAATTTTGTTGAGAAAATCTGAATTCAGCTCAGCCAAAGGAACTGCTTCTGTAAGTATAGATGAATATCTCAGGAATGACCATTTATTCTAGCTTTCTTGGGAAGAAAAGGAGCAAAAAGAAAGGAAAAAAAGAATGAGGAAGGAAGAAGATGGACGTTCAAAGAAATTTTCTCACCAGAGGAAGGTGAGCAAATGTATGTACAGAAAAAGACTCGTTCCCTGGGGGCAATTCTTCTGAGATAAAACTTAGAGGGGTTACCTTTGGGTAAGTTAAACCAACACTGGAAGGGTTTGAAGGTAGGATCCTCAGCTAGGGCAGCGTGTAACATGAGTGCCTCATCTCAGTGCAGAACGCAGTTCTATGGCACAGCATCATCAGTGTAACCGAGTTTTGCTGTTGAGACTGTTAGAATCTTAGAAACATTAAAGTTGGAAAAGATCTCTAGGACTATCTAGTCCAGCTTATCCCCACCTTGCCTGCTAACCATGTCCCCCAGTGCCACATTGTATGAGAACTGTTGAATCGGCCTGAACCACTGATTGATCACCTGAGGCGAGCACTGGGTCAGCCGCAGGGGCACAAGTGAGTGTGATTGGAAGGGGTGGAGTTTGACTCCACCTCTCCCAAGACCCCATGTAAGGGCTGACCACCACCAGGGAAGGATCTCTGGTTGGAGATCCCTCCCTAGTGGAGTTATCGGTGAGCCTCGACCATCTTCAAAGGTGAGCCACTCTTTCCTTATTAACTATCTGTATACCGTCTACTTAAGCCCATCTAAAATATACCATCTTTGGCACTATTTCTTTTGGGTGCTGTTCTTGGGGGCTATCTGCCCTACACACATCTACACAGTTCTTGAACGTCATCTCCCAGGCAGCCTGTTCCAAAACTTCAGCAAGGCTGCACAAATGGATATTCACACAAACACTCTGCATCAGTGCTCATCCAGCCTCTGTTCTTCTTCCCACACCTTGCTTTATGAAGGTGTGAGACCTAAAGGGCTTGGGCAGGAAGGAACCTCTCCTGGGGAACCGTAGGAAGATCCCATCCTATCCATCCTCACTGGTAACCACCTCTATTTGACATCACCCATACTTAGTTTTGACACAGTCCAAAAATAGGATCGCTTAATTCCTAAGGGCAGGCCTTAGGAACAGTAGCAGGGCACTAGGAGCAAGCACACATTGCCCATTGATAGCAGGGCGGAAAAGGCAAAGCAAATAGTTGTAAAGAATGGGCTAATTGTGTGCCTGCTGCCATTGTCCTGCAGCTGCAGTGCTTTGTATGGCAGCAAAGCACACGGGGAGCCAAGCCTGGCTTGGCATCCGTAACTCCAGCATGGGAATACAATATACGGGGCATGCAAGTATCAGAGGGGACAATTAGAAATTCTGAAAGATTAAACAAAAAGAATTGCAATGGAAGAAAAGGTTTGTACGGCAGCCAAGGCAGGCTGAGAGGGCTCGGTGCTGTAAAACGCACCCGTATGTGTACAGTAAGAAGGCAAGTTGATATTTAGGAACTGAAAAAACAGGAAATATGCAGATGAGGCTTGTGTGTGTCACACTGTAACGCTGCATATGTAATTGGAGACGATAGTAACTCATTTACATGTGCTTTCCATACTGCAATAACATTGTTCTATCAGCAGGCCTGAGGACATAGAACAGGTAACCTTAACAGAATGGTTCAGATTTTGTTCCTGATTTAGGATTTCAGCTCTCTGTGCATTTTAATAACACGGGCACCAGTGATGGAATGAATGGTCTTTCCTAAACAAGTAGCAGCCCTTATTTTGGGCCTAATTTGAGATGGTGGCAGTGTAACGTTGCACTTAGATGTTAATGTACCAGCCGTTTCAGTCTCTTTATGTTACTTATAGTTACTGTATTATGTATTCTTTATAGCAAATAAAGAATTGAAAGAATTTATTTGATCATCTGACGTGCTGCCTGCTTCATTCTGGCATTTTCTTTGCACATAACCAAGGAATTCCCACTAAAATGTACTGCAACCTTTTTTTTCTTTTTTCTTTTTCTGCCAGAAACGTCCATCTCAGTGGCACATCCCCAACAACCTTGGGAATAAAAGATGCTTTTAACGGTCTGCTCCTATTTTAATATCAGGAAAGAGAGCCATTTAGAACCTCCCTTTAAATAACTTCAAATCCAGGACAAAAAAACGCAACGTCCACGACTTGGAGCAGAGAGCAAGTTTGCGCTGTTAGAAAAAGAGGAAGGTCTTGGAGCCTCGGACTAATGAAAACAACATGTCAGTAGAAAAGCTGCGTATCTGTATAAAAATGTTCTTGCGTCTGAACACGGCTCGCAGAAAGTGAGTTGTTAGACACGGCATGCTTCCTGGGAGGTTACGGAGCAGGAAAATGGAAGAAAAGGTGGAAGGTGGATTCTGGCAGTCTTTTATTTTACTGCAGTCCTGCAGAAAGGGGGAAATGAACTGCTGAAAATCGGGAATTGAAAATAGTGAAGCTCTGAAAGTTTGAGGAAAACCCTCCATCTTTATTTAGATCTCCTCCCTCGTTGGGGGAAGGGTTCAAAGAAGAAAATACCGTAGTTCTTGCTTAGGAAAAAAGGTGAGTGACAACCAGGAGGCTGTTCTGGAGCTGTTCCCACCTGCTCTGGTACAGCCTTGCTGCACTGCTTGGGGGCAAAGCCCTTCTGAGACGGAGCTGTGACGGATCTGAGCGCTGCTATCACTGACAGAACCTCAGCAGAGCTGGAGCAACTGGGAGCATCTCCGAAAACTGCTGTCTGTTGACAAAGTCTTTTCTTGGCACAGAAACCCTCATTTAAGTCTCAGAAGTAGAGAGGAACAAGATTTCATTACATGTAAATAATTGTCTTAAAATAGAAGCACAGATTGTTTTTCACGTTAAGTTCCTTCTTCAAGCTGAAGTATATAGCACAGAAAAAAAAGAGACTATCAAAAGTCTAAACTGAAAAGTGGAGGGTCTGTGTCAGCACTGTGAAAAACACAGCGTTCAGGGAGAACCATTTACATGGAACTGTCAGTGTCCTCTCATTTAGCTTGCTTCCTTATTTGAAAGTATCTGAAGACATACTCAGCCCATTTTATTTAGAGCAAGTTTTGAAAGAGGACACTGTGGTTCACGGCCATGTGTCAGGTTGGATAGCACTATGCCATGAGTTAGCAAAGCACTTAAGCACATGTGCACATCCCACTGAATTTGGTAGGAAGTGAAGAAGTAGGGGAAGAACTTCTAGCAAGCTTCTTTGGCGGGGGGGGAGGGGGGAGGGAAGAAAGTAAATGAGGATTTGCCTTCATATGACCGTTGATCTTTTTGTCAAATTCTTTATGTTAGACACAAACCAATAGATCACATTAAGATTATGTTGATTAAACCTCTTCAATCAGTCGAAATGAAATATTCTAACCTGGGCTGGTTCAGACCACTGAAATAGATCAGCTAATTATGGTACACGTGGGTGTACCGGGTAGTCATCTGACTTTTGTTTTTTTAGACATCTTGCCTAGCACCCTGCCCCCTCCCCAAACCAGCCTTCAGACACTGCGATAACTCTGCACTACATGCAGTGTTAAGCCAGGGTATCTGCTACTGATCAGCCTTTTTTAATTGCTCATTTTCTGAATGCATTAGCATACTGAATGGTAAAAGAAATCAATGAGAACGGTGGATATTTGGTGTACCTGCAAGAGAAATGGGATGTACCTACGACCTGGAGGATGGAGCAGGGAACCGGAGAGGAGTCAAAAGATGCTCCTGAGTTTTTCTGCCATTCTGGTCTCGAGATTGAGCTGGGGAATGCTTCTGGATGAAACACCTGGAAATGGAATGTTTGTGAAGGACGGGGGTTGCACCACTAACAGGATGGTATCAAAAAGCTACTTAGTAGGAAGATATTTGATACCGCTATCACGTTTTCCCCTCAATGGAAACTGCCTAATTTTAAATTGTGGCTAACTATCCAGGTCATATGGGAGACATAAATTATAATTCAGAAATAATCACGAGTAGTAATCTCTTTACCATCGATCCCCCTCGCGGCCTCCAGCACGCTTTCCTCCATCTGCAGAGTGGAGGCATTAATGCTTTTACATCCTGCAACGCAGATAATGTGAGTGCTTTCTGAACGTACGATGATGAATTTTATGGAAGATGAGGGGAGGGAAAAAAAAAAAAAAAAAACGGGCAAATTTGGTCTCACTTAAAAGGATGTACAGTATTGACCTTCTGCCCTAGAGCATTTCTCCGTCCTGTGAGTTGAAGGTAGAGGCCAAGGGGAAAAAAGGCAACAGCAATCAGCGATGACAGCAATCCAAAGGTGGGATGCTGGACGGGGGGGGGGGACTCAAGGGCTGCGGGTGCGTTCTCAGATGGCACTTCTCTTCCTCAGATGGCACTCTTATCAAATAGCACTTTTCTCAGACGGCAGTCTTGTCACTTCCCTCTTACTTATTTTTCCCACCATTCGGCCTGCCTTGCTGACTCAAGAACCCAGCTTTCGCTCAGGAAATGAGCGGATTTTAGCTCCTAAAGCTCTGAAGACTCCCTAGGCTGTCCCAAAACCACAACAACGTGGGACGTACGTGGCTCTCCCCTACCAGGCTTGCCACGGGACATACGCAGCTCTCTCCTACCAGGCTCGCCCTGCGCCCTTTCACTCCCAGGGCATCTCAAGGCGCGGGCGAAGGAGCCGGGAGCAGTCGCCAGTTCCAATTGCAATCGCCTTATCGCTGCGGGAACGCGCGCCCGCCTCTCCCCCCCCTCCCCCTCGCGCCCCGGTGCCCCCCTCAGCGCCCCGCGGAGGAGCGCGGCTCCCGCAGCGCCCCGTTCCCACGGCGCAGCGATAGCACGGGGCCGCGTGTCGCAGAGGGAAACTTCCAGCGCCCGGAGCTCGGGAAAGCTCCCGCAGCTGTGCGGAGAAAGAGGCGCGGGATCCCACAGGGCCGGGGAGGGGGGGAAGACAGAGATCCCCGAGGGAGCGCAGGGGAGGGACAAAATGGCGCCGCGATTCAAACGCTGCGCGCTGCGTGCGGGCGGGAGGGGGCGGTGGGGGGGGGCGGTGTCCCGGCGGGGTTCACTGCGCCTGCGCCCGGAGTTGCAAGATGGCGGACAGTGCGGAACTAAAGGTAAAGCGCAGCTCCAATTCCCTCCGCGGCGCCGCTCGGGGCCGCGCTCCTCTCAGCGCTGTGGGGCGAAGCGGGGCACTGCGCCGCGACTCCGCGGGGCTGCCTCCGTCTGGGGGCTGAGGGACGGACAGGGGCGGGGAGCGGAGCTCTTCTCCGTCGGGCAGTGCCCCCCCGGGCGTGGGGAGCAGCCGGGAGGGAGGGAAGGAGAGGGAGGGGGGGCGGGTGCGGAGCGCTCCGCTCGGGGCCGGGTGGGTGAGCCCGGGGGCACGGCTGTGCCCGGGGCTGACAGGCGGCCGGCCCCCCCCCCCCCCCCCCCACGCACGGCCACGGGGGCCGTTACGAGGCGTTGGCGGCCCCCCCCCCCCCCCCCCCACTTCCCCCCTCTCCCCCCCCCCCTCCCCCCCATCCCCCCCCCCCCCCCTCCTTCGGCCCTCCCCTCTGACAGCGAAGTTATTTCTCCCTTAACTCCTCGGGGTGGGGACCTGTCCGCGCTGCGGTGGGGGCCGGCGGGATGCGGGGTGAGGGTTGGGAGGGTGGGGGTGTCAGCGAGCCCGTGCTCGGAAATGAAAGCAGAAACCGAGGGGACTTGGCGATCGTTTCGGCGAGGTGGGGGTGTGGGCTGCGTGTGGCAGCGAGCTGGAAAGTTTGAGAGTTTTGACTGCGGCTGTCAGCGGGTTCTTAGCAGGAGGGCTTCGCTTCCACGCTCTGCACTTCACGTCGTGAGAGCCGTGCGAGTCAGAAGCGATCGTCGAATACGACGCAAACTTGAGCACTGCGGAGTGCGACGGGGACACTTGTTGTCTCTCTCAGGAGCCCTCAGTTTTCTGCACGCCGCAGTTTCCTGTGCTTTCATTTTTAGGGGCTGTGTACCCCAAGTCCTGGGCTGTGTGCCTGCCAGACCCCCATCCCGCTCAGTTCCCCCTCCGTCCTTTGATTTCAGGGAGTTTTGCTTGAGCTGTGTCTTCCCCCCCCCGTATTATCCTTCCATGTAATGAGTTAAAGGATTGAGATTTGATTCTGGTGTTATCCTCCTGTTAACCCCAGCATGGCTCCTGGAGCTGGGCTGGGTGCACACCGTGGTGCCTTTATAAGCATCTCACTTGAGTATACAGTTTTTACAGCGTACATTGAGGTGGTGGTGGGATGGTGGTCTGGAGACAGCACTGAAAGGCACAACTCCCCTATGAAAACTGGTGATAAATCGGTCCTGAGAGCTTTGAGACGCGAAGCTCTGAGCTCCCAGTCCTGGTGTCTGCAGCGCTACAGCCACAGCTTGTGCAGGAGCGTGTTTGCACCCACTTGTCATCCCTGACTTCTTCATCGATCTCTGTCTGAAAGCTGCTCCTTGAGAACCAGTGCTGAGAAATTATGATATATATATTTTTTTCTTTAAAGTACTGTTGCTACCTCAGGGACCTGAAGGGTAAATGTCAATCCGACAGGTTTATTTTCAATTTCACTTCGCTGCCTGGGATATTTAGTGGTACTTGCAGGCTGGGACTGTGGGATGGAAACTGTGCTCTGTGAAAAGCTGGCTGGTTTTGGTAGTTCTGAGGGCTTGGCAGTTTATGGAAGGAAAAAAAAAAAACCATTGACTTCATAAATTCATGCTTTGAACACTTCGATATGGAGGGGCTGGGCCTGACTGCATTTTTCTTCTCTAGGCCATAGAATGAAAGAGGTGGGTGGGTGTCCCTCTCGGGGAGGGAGAGGGAAGCATGAAAGTTCTGCTTAGGGTCATGTCTGTCGTGTCCTGGGTTTTCCAGGAGCAGTTTGGCTCAGTTATTGGGTATTGGATAAGGTGAGTGGTCCTTGAGGAAAGGAGGTGAACAGAAAGCTGCTCCGTTGGGGCTGGTGTGAGGAACATTTCCAAGCAGATGTGCATCCCCAGAAAGCAAACTTTTATGTTCTCTGTTTCTGTAAGGTTTAAAGAAAGCTGGGGGAGGGTTTGTGATCAAGACTCTGCTGTTTGAGGAATGAACACAGAGTTCTTTTTGTTATTATAATTTTCTTAGGTGAAATTTTTCCATGTTTCTCCTCTGATTAATTAGGAAGCGGCATAGATTTCAGATCCGGTGACCTTTAAAGCTAAAATCAAATGTAATAATTCACAGTGTCTGGCTTGCTTGTGCTGGGTGAAGTTTGTCAGTTTTGCTGCCTCTGAAACTTTTCTCGCCTTCCTGTGCAGAGAACCGTGGGGTTCTGTGTGGGTAATGTGATATGGCATGGGGTGTTGCCAGGTGCCCCAAGTGAAATAAAAGATGTCAATTCCTCAAGAGAAACAGCGGTCATCTTGCTTGCTGTAATTTTTCACTTAACGTTCAGTCGTGAAATAATGTTTCCTGTGATGTATTTTCTCACCACAATCAAGAGTATTTCAGTCTTGTGGCCCCCTAGAGAATGTCTGTCCTGTTGAAAAAGAAATAATCAGATAAGGCCAAGCCTACTTTGCGGATTGCAGCCTTGTAAGGTTGCTGAGTGCATCAGGACCCTCCAAGTTCTGGATGAATCGAACCAGTATGTTTTCGTTTCTGTTGATGGAACGAGGCAACTGAAAAGTCTGCTAGGCAGATTACCTCCCTAACTCCGGAGGTTGAGACATACGTGAATTTTCCCGATCTTAATTACTATTCCTGTATAATTGCATACAGACTGTAATTTATCTCAAGGTAAGCTATTTAAAGCTCTTTCTAATTGGAAGGAGTATACTTGAGTGATTAAATCTTTCCTTCAATATTTCTTACATCTCTTTAAATTGGTTATTAGATTGTTGTGATCTTTGCCTTCTACTCAAGTCTTTTGGAAATCATTACACAATTTGCAATAATCAATTCAATTATACATGGATCAAAGAATGAAAAAGAAAAGCTTATGTTCTAGTATTGTCATTCTTGATACTGTCCTAAGAAGCTGGTTTGGTAAGCACATGCTGGGAGGTTTTCTCCTTTGTTCTCTCTCCTTTTAAGAAAGTGCCTTTGGGGATTGAAGAGATCCCTGGTGTGTTTCTTGTTAGACACAATTTATACCATTAGGAAAAAAAAAAAAAAAGGGAAAAAAAAAGTGAGCCAAGAGTTTGAATGAAAATTCATAATAGCGTTTGCACACAATGGTGATGAAAACAAGCCATTTAGGAGCACGCGGTGGGGGAATACCCCTCCCCTGAATACAGGGGAGCGGATCTCTGGGGGGGGAGGCTGGCAGCGTGGCTTTCAGGTGGTGGTGGTATCGGTGACAAATGGATCTCAGCGTGGAAATGCGGTGCTTAAGTTGTGTTGTCGGTGCTAATAAGCATAAGCTACCTATTTTGGTATTCAATTAGAATTTTACTCTTCTGTATTATGAGCTATTTTTGCTTAATCCTTTTATAAGTTGCTGGGGTTGCGTGTTTCTGCGATTAAAGGCAATATAATCCACTTTTCATTGTGAAGTGAGTCCTGGATTACGTTATTTTCATGCCAGTAATTTGGTGTGTGTCGCTGTCGTTGTATTTTTAACTGTATTGTGGTCTAGGTATCGCTTTTCAGCACAACATTGCAGATATCAGATGAATAAAATTGGCAGCTGAGCATCACTGTTGAGCTGTCAAAATCCCAATCCGTAGCACTTCTTTATTGCCGATAAGGACAGATTGCTTGTTGCGTACACGTAAATACAGTGTCAGCACATTTCCAGTAAAAACCCCTCCCAGACGCCAGGGGCCATCCTGGAAGTATTTGTGGGCTGCGCAAATGAAGTTTGCATTTCTTGCCACTTGTGAGGGGGGGGGGGAGAGGATCACCTCCAGTTGCTCCAAGTATCTCTGTTTTGGTTACGAAGGGGTTTAGCAATCACAGTTAAAAAGCTTAGGTGGGAAGAGGCGGGTGGGGGCAGGAGCACCTCATGTAGCTTTATTCCTAGCAGTAAGAGCCAAGCATGGGGCGGGGAGGGGAGCAGCTCTGGGTCAGGTATGTGAGGGATACATAAGAGCATCCCTTGGAGCTGGATTGGGGCAGTCAAGATTTCTTCAGGTAGTGCAGTTATTTACGGGGATGGAGATGATGGATATGATTTATAGTCTGACCTGCACTTACGCGGAGCGCGGAGATAAGTGTGGACTTGTCACTAATGCGTTTGGCATGGCAGGTTTTATTTCCTGTAATCTGTTCTTGTAGAAGTCAACATCTGATCATTTTTAGTGCAGTTACAGTGGAAAACAAAGCAGAATTTGTAAACACTTGAGGTTCGAGTGCTGCCTGTAATTGTTCAGAGATACCCCAGCCCTCTCCGTGGCTGCTGGCGCCGTGCTGCTGCGTGGCCCCGGAGCAGCCCTCGTAACCTCGTGGCGGTGGGGTTGCTCGTGTGGGAACCGAGCCCCAGGGTTGGGGGCTCCATGGGCACAGGGATCTCATGTAAAACAGCTGGATTTGGGGTAGCTGTCCCTGCCTTGTTGTGACTCAGTGTTTTCAGCAGGTAGCCTACGGACTGTGTACTACCTGTTGTCCCAGAGGGTTTGTGGCTGGGAAGCAGATGGACCGCTCGCAGCTTTTCTATTATGGGGTGCTCTCTGTGTTTGGCCCTTTGGGCCCCACAAGGGCAGGGTTTTGTCTGCAACATTGAGTTGTGTCAGCTTTGACTGTTTACTCTTGCTGGTGCGCTTCCACTCTGGAGGATTCTGCTTTGATGTGAGATGCTACAGGTGCCTTTCTACAGGGAGACCCTGCGTTATGGCCCGCCATAAAAATAAGTGAAAATCTTAAAGCTAGGAGTTAAGAATGCAAACACGGTTCTGTGTGTAAAAAGCTGTCGATACGTACCGTGTGCCTTCTGCAGTTAGCTCGTGCTGTCCTTGCTAAGCAGGAACTTCACCTCTGGGTAGTGTAGAAAAGTTTGTCCTGTTCTTAGGGGGAGTGAAAAAGGAAAGCATATTGTTTGGGTGACTGCTGGGACACGTGCTTGGCAGCTTTGGAGTCCTCTCTGTTAAGCTCAGGTACTGCTTGTCCCGCTGCTGGGTCACTGTTCCAGCTCTGTAGACTAGTACGTGCTCAGCGTGTTGGTTTGGGCTTTTTGAAATGAGAGTAATTGGATTTTACGATGCAAAAATCGCAAGCAGTACCTTCAGTGGTATTAAATGTGTTTCTTAAGAGCAGATTCTTTTGCTAGTAAAAATGGTGGGGGGTGAGGAGAAGAAAGGCCCTCTAGTAGCTACAGAAGGGTGTTTATTTCTGTAATTTAACTCAGTGCTGTCAAAGCTATTTTGAACAGCTGTAAGTCATTGCAAAAAATGCAGCAGTTTTGGAGTAAATTAGAAACTTGGAGGCTACAACAAAAAGTAGATGTTCTTAAACCTTTGCAAGTGAGAATAAATGGAGTAAGGGATGCATGGGATGGGACGTGCTGATTTAGCTAGCTTTATTCTAATCTTGCAGCGTTTTCCATAGCTGGTAATGCCATGCTGTTGTGTTGTGTCCATTGCAGTTGTATTGATTTAGGAATTTCTCAGCTATTTGCTTAATCCCATGCTCCTGCTGGTACTAGAGATGTCGCTTCCCCGCTGTTACGTTACTGTGTTCTGAAGGGACAACAGCGCACTCCAGAAACAAGTGCTGTATCCCAGAATTAAAGGAGAAATGGAAACCAGCAGACAGTAAGTATTGAGGGCTTGTCTAGAATGGAAGAAAAGGAAAGCCAGTATGTAACTACCCAGGGGTCATCCGAAGCTTGACCTTTATAGGAAATAATATGTGAGAGGCTTATACAGGATGTGTCAAGATAAGTAATGGAAAAGGAGCATCTTAAAGCCATTGCTTGATGCAGATAGAGCATGAAGCTGTGCAGCGAAGGCTGTGTGGATGTGCCAGAGTTTGTTTAGCACGCAGAGATGGTGTTACTCACTTTGTGTTCATCACTGAAGATTGCTCTGTAGTGAAGTTCCCTGGTTTTGTTTAGGAAATGGTAATGAGCTTCCTGAATATATGCTGTTAGCCATGTATGAGTTCTGCCTCCACCTGGGCTGCATGGGCTGTGGGCAGTGCTTCAGTTGCCAGGTTCTGTCCTGGAGGTCTGTTTTAACAGCAAGACAGAGTAAGAAAAGGAGAGTTTCTGTCTCTGCACTGCTTTGGGGCTGATACACAGCAGCAGCTTTTGCAGAGCAGTAAGCTGTGAAGCAGCCCTTTATCTCTGTAGATGTTTCCTTCACCGTGTTTTTTGTGTTTATAGTGTGTACAAAGAGTGCTCTTTCCCAGTTTCCAGCCTGGGTCTGATCTGTTGTGCTACACTCATCAAGCTGAGAGTTCAGAAGGACTCTCCTGGTAGCTTTTCTGAGTGTTGCTTTCAGTTTGACACTTGCTTGCCTCCTTGATCCCGGCTGTATGTTGTGCGATACTTTTGCTTGAGTGGCCTCAAGAAGTCCCCAGCCCATCTCCTGCTCAGTGTGGGTTCAGCTGTGAGGTCAGAACAGGTTAGGCAGCACTTTATCCCATCTAGCCTTTAAACCCTTGGTGGATGGAGACTGTGTAACCTCTGTGGGCGATCTCTTTCACTACTTAACCATCCTGTGGTGGAAAACACTTTCCCTTCATATCCAGTCCTAGCCTTTTGTTTCAGTTTGTGCTCTTTGTCCTGCACCCTGCTGCGTACCCCTTTGAAGAGCCTGGCCCTGTCTTCTTGTGTGTGCTGTGTGGCTAGTGGAAATGAGGAACAAATCGTTACCATCCTCAGAAACATGCACAGCTGAGCTCTGGGACCATCCATTGGTACTTGTGGGAAAGATGAGCGTTGCTTCGATGAGCTGGACCTCAAAAGCAGCCAGCATTCTGCAGGAGGTGGTGCAGGCAGCCAGCAGGAGCTGGGCATCTCTTCCTCAGCAGGCTGAGGAGGGTTCTTGTCCGTTCTGAAAGCTGCTATACCAGGCTCCCCTGCTCTTTCCCAATTAAATATGTGCCTATAAAGCAGGCTGAATGCTGAGCACCTTCTCCTTACCGCTCCCATGGAGCGTTGCCCTCACTTTCCGAGGATGCATCTCTTCTGGCTGTAACCCGTATGTACTGACATAGTAAACATTCTCAGAATGTGTGTTGGGCTGGAGTTGAGCCAAACAGAGGGGTGGTATATGGGGGCAGGTACGCCAGGGCTTGTGCTTAACGATGCCACCGTTGAGCTTTTCAACTGGAAACATCACCAGTTAGCAGGCAGAATAGGATGTAGGATGGAAACAGCAGCAAACCTGGTTTTGCTTGGCAGCTCAGCAGAGGCACAGCTATTTGTTTGTTTATTTTTAAACACCTCAGCAGAAGTCCAAGCCGTTCAGGTAAAAATCTGTAACCTGAGCTGCAGAAGTGAGTTGTAAAGAGCCGTGCGGATGGGAATGGTTTCTGATACGTTCATTCCTCGCGCTGTTTCTTGAGACTCCCTTGACAAAATGATCTCACTTTTGTGCAGATGTTGTATCTTGTTTCCCTGGTGCAAAATCAGTGCCTTTGAAAGAGTCCAAGTATTTGTGTAGATTTTCAACTTATTGAAAAATCTGTTAGAGACAGCTCTGCTCAGGCTATCTATGGAGCTGTTAGTACACCTATAAATACACAGCTCCGAAATGAAAAATGCAGAGACTTGAGCAGTGGTACGGAAACAAAGCTGTTCTTTCTCCTAGGTTCCATGTTGGTTTAGCAGTATCTCAGCAGGAATCTGCTGTGAGGCCACTTGATGGCAGGGCTTCAAATGTTTTTAATCGAGTATCAGAACTGTTGTCAGTTTGAATTACAAGCACTCCTATTTTTCTAAAGGGAGTCCACCCAGGTTTTTGTACAGTTGATTTTCACTTTTACCTCTCCTCTGTTAGGGTCTGACTCTTTCACTCCAGGAGTAACATTTTTATGAGAGCTCTTGACAGTGCCGCTTGGAGTTCCGAGGAAACGGCTAAAAATAGACGTGTGCTACAAATGCAAGTTACAGACCATGAGACCGAGGGTGCGTTTAGCTCAGTTTTGTTTCCTTCCAGAGGGAGTGTATAGGCAGGACTGCCAGGGGAGCAAATAGGAGAGGTCGGTCCCACCTCCGTGCAGTGCTCTCGTGGTCTCTGTCCCTTTTCAGCTCAGCTCTGTCCCCGCTGGGGCTGTGGTCTGGGTCCCTCCCGAGTGCTGGTGCACGTTGCTCCTTAACATGCTTACTCTGTTCCCAGCATCGTGATGAGGATTTGTTGTTCTGCTGCTTGCTGCACAGAGGCCCTTCTCATTTTGTTTTGAGTCTGGTTCTGCCCAGCTTTGTGCACTGGTCTTCAGTGTAAGTGAAGAGCTGAGCAGCCGATCCCTGTCCGCCCTGCTCGTGCTGTACGTGGCTCTGTGGACTGCTGTTGTGTCCATCCCCACTTCTGTTTTCAAGGCTGAAGAGTCTTAAGCTTTTGCCTGGTGACTTCTGTCATCCATCTGTGAACCTTGTCACTTCTAACATGTATGTACTTTTAAGATGAGATAACCAAAGCCACCTACACTTCCATATCTGGGTAAACCATGGATTTATATAGCGAATGATGATTTATCATGTTCTCTATTTCTTGTCTAGTAATTTCTAACAATAGTTTGTGTGTTGGACTGCAGCTGAGCTGATGTTTCCATGTGTGTTTATCGTGGGGCCAGAAGCTGCTCTGGGGTTGGGAAAGGTCGCTCAGAGCCGGTTGCTTCTTACACCGAGCTTGGTCCATCTGTCTCCATAGGCATCACGTTACGTTGACGCGCATTGAATTGCTCTGGCACTCAGTCTCCTGAGATCTTTCGCTGTTTCCTCAGTGTGCCTTCATCCTTACGACCACGTCGTATTGTCAGCAGCTTTGTCACCGCCATCGCTTCGTTTTCTAGGTCACTAACGAGCAGGTTAACTGTGTGTGCCAGCGTGGGCCCCTGCACAGCTCCGTGCGTGACCTTCCACTATTGTTTTCACTCGGATGGGTTTGTAATAGAGCTTTGAATGGCAAACTGGGGATCTCTGCCTGTTTTTGTTTTTTAAGTAAGAATACCTGGCTTGTGCGTGCAGACTGGATTTTCAGAGTTCCTTTCAACCCGTGCTATACAGTTGTTTTTAAACATACATGTAACTGAGGAGGTGCCCAGCTGTTTGAAGGGGAAGCAGAGATGTGTTGAAACTTGTTGCCTGTATTTGGTTAATTAGAAAAGCCTTTTTTTTTTTTTTTTTTAAAGGTACCTTTGTTTTTCAGCCTGTGTTCACATAGCTCAGCAAAGGACTTGAGCTCCATGTTAGTGAATTACCTGCATTGGCTGCGGTGGCTCTGGTTGTATTTTTTTTCCTGAAAGAGGGCTTTTGGTACTTGTGGGATGCAGGCTGAGTCAGGTTGGGAAATAATGCACAGCTCCTTCCCTGGGAGGAAGCTGCATGTCATCTAGTGAGTGCACCAGGAGACAAACAGATGAAGACACTTCATCGTTAAGTGCTGGGCTGAAACCCAGAAAATCCTGCTTTTGTCAGGAGATCCTAAATCTCTCCCCCCTTGTCCCCCTCACCCCCCCCCCCCCCAGTGCCTTTGGTCTATATGTATGAAAAGTATAAAATCATGAACAAGGGAGAGTTGTGCGGATGACATTAATGAGCTACAGAAGGCTTATATATATATGCAAATTCCTGTTGAGAGCAGGATTTGGATGAGTGCTGCTAATGAGGTGGGGCAGTGGTTTGGCCACCAAAGATTAAAAAAAAACAACAACAACAACAAAAAAAAAAAACGGGGGCGGGGGGGGGACAGTGGCTGCAGCATTGCCCCCTGTGCCACGCAGGGGGAGCAGGGAGAGCTGTGTGCAAGCACTGCTGCAGAAATGCTGTGTCTCTCTGTTCTCACTTGGTCGGGGTTTCCATGGAAGTTTGAACGGTGCTATCGAAGTTTTCTTAGGCAGCTCTTTTATGGAGAAAGCCAAGTTAAATGCAGTATTGTTTTTGGAGTTTACTTGCAGAGTTTTAATGTATTTTAAATCATAGGTGTGGCTGAAACTTGGCTTGTTCAGAAAACCTTCATTCCATCAGGCAGTTTGCTTCCATGGAGGGCAGGGGGTTATTGTGTGGATAGATTAATTTAATTCAGAGTTATTTGGACTCTGAGAAGAATCTGGTGGCAGGGGAGGGTGCCCGTGCATCAGTCTGATGGCATGTGGCATGAAATGTCCCTTTGCACCGAGCAAGGTTTCTCGGTGTGCCTCCTTAGGCTGCCTTTGGAAGGAGTGTTTCTGTCTGTGCTGTATGTGGGCCAGGAAAATATTGCATAGAGGGTGTATTCTTAGCTTTCTAACACCATTGAGTGTTTTGTCCTGGGATTAATCATTGCTAACTAATGCGTTCTTAAGCACTGCCTGCTTGTCTTTGAGCCTGCAGGTAACACAATGCATTTAATAGGTGTGAAAATACATTTGTCCATTGTAGACAACCCTGGAAGGGTTGGGAGACCAGAGCAGCCTTAGGTCTGAGGGGTGGAGCAGGGGTATGGTTTTAGGATCAGTTTGTCAGGAGCTTGGATGCATCTCTACACACTGTCACTGGCTGGTGTCATTGAAACTGTTGTCTTTACCTTCTTTTGAATGCTGAAGGGAAGTAGGAAGGTCTGGTTCCTCTTCTTGTGGGCACTGGTGGCACGTTCACCCACCTATGACATTGGTATTTTTTATCCAGGTTCTGATTTCTCCTCCCCAGTAATACATGGCACTTCAAAATTGAGGTGTCAATATCTGATGTAAACGTAAATTCCCTGTCATGTTGTTGCATGTTATAAATAATTCCATATTTAGTGCAGCTGTACAGTTAGGAATAAATCAGATTTTAGTGTATTAAAGTCAGGTGTGCAGTTTGTATTCCACGTTGTGTTGCGATGGTCAGTCAGTGCCTCTTCAGAGTTTGGTAAATACACTTCTCTTGAGCTACTGGGTACTCACGCGTGGTTCAGCCATAGCTTTCCTGCTGGCACTTCGTTGGTATGTTGCTTATCTCTTTTCTGGATCTCGTCTCAACAAAAAATGTGCTAGGAAAGGTAAGAGTGGTTTTACTCGGTGACTTTTTGATTTAGTTTCATACTCAGCCCCACGTGTTCCTGTGGTGAGCACTAAGGAGTCGTATTCCACTGAACCAATCCCCAGTTGATGCCTTCTTCCCCTGGCTCAGACATGCTTGAAATCAGTGCTTCCTCAAAGCAGAGGTGAATGGACATGAAGCTGTGCTCAGAGCACTGATGTGTGAGCTGGAGGCTTCCTGCTGCGTTCGGTGCTCTCTGCAGACCGGGTGAGATGGCTCCTGCTGTATGACATGCTTTACCTGGTCCTTGGAGGAGCAGTGGTGTGAAAGGCAGGAAAAAAACAACCCCAAACTGTGTGGATGGCTGTAGGATTGCTTGATGGAGTATTTGCTTTTCTGTTTATTGACACAGTGGGAACCTTTGCTCCTTCCCCCCCCCCGTTGCTTATTTCTGCCGTAACAATTAAGACTACTTGTTAGTGATAATAAATCATTATTCTTGGTGGACCACTACTACAAGGGAACGGGGTATTTGGCCAGTGTGTTTCACAGGTATTTGTTGTGAGGAGATTTATTTCCTTTGGCTTCAGTTTCCCCTTTTGGCAAGGTCGATATTCTAATGATAAATCACAGATGTTTCCCATACGTGATGTTTTATCTGATATCTTAGTTTTCCTTCTCCCTTCCTTCCATCCTTGCTTCATTTCCACGTTTTGCTCTAGTTGGGTTTATTGACTACTGTCATTTTTATACTCACGTGGTTACGGATGAAAGCAGTGCTGGATGCTTCCTCACATCCAGTGGGATGCTGGTGGTACTGGTGTGTGGTTCACAGTGCTGGATGCTTCCACACGTCCAGTGGGATGCTGGTGGTACTGGTGAATGGCTCACAGTGCTGGATGCTTCCACACGTCCAGTGGGATGCTGGTGGTACTGGTGAATGGCTCACAGTGCTGGATGCTTCCACACGTCCAGTGGGATGCTGGTGGTACTGGTGAATGGCTCACAGTGCCAGGGCTGGTGCTGCCATGGCCCTGCCTGAGCGAGGGCTGCAGCTGCTGCCCGTTGCTGTGCGTGGATCCTGCAGCATGCTGTGGCTCTTCTTTGGTGCAGTTCACAAAGCCTGGGAATGATTTTCAGAATGGGGCTTCCTGAGGAGGGCTGCTTTCAAGTCTGACAGAAGATGCTATCTTGGCTTTTTTTTTTAATTATTATTATTTTTTACGGTAGTGAGAATTGTGGACAGATTATTCCAGTTATTTTCCTTCTCTGAGGGCATAATTGGTTACTTCCAGGGGAAGGGAAAATCAATTAGATATTGGCTTCAGCCTGCTGTTCACTAGTTTTCAAATTGTTACCCAAGTTTGATATGAATGTTAAGACTTCTTTAGACATCAGTGTAAGCCAGTGATGACTCAGCCTGTATCTTGTATTGCATCCTAGGAGAAAAAACCTGAACAAAACAGCAGTGTATTGGAGAATGCATTGAGCATCTGCTTGTATAGTTTCATATCCTGAAGTATTATATCAGGCGAGCTAAGTAGAAAAGCTTCATTTCTTTACAAAGGACAACTAACACATCAGTACTTGGTGCTGATTTACAGCATGTGCGGAATAGAGCACTTTGCAGTTTTGTAATGTAAAGGAATTGAAAGAACATTTTTTTTAAACCTTGGAGGAAGGCATGTGTGTGTTATGGCATTAATTTGTTTTAATCAAGTGATGCTTAAGTTAGCTAGCACATGTTAAGGACCAACATCTGTTGATGCAGCAGAGATTTAAATAACTGCTGCAAGCAAACATCAGAACTGAAAGTGAGAATGTAAGTCCTGGAAGTGCTGTGTGCCTTGCTGCTCAGCAGCTCTCTGAGCTCCTGGAAGCTGCCTCTTCATCCTGGCTGCAGTGTGAGTGCATTCATTGAATTCCAGGTACATTCTTCTCCAGCTTCCCTTCTGGATTGCCTTCCCAAAGCTACGTGGGCTTCAGGCAGATAGTTTAGATATTTAGAAACTAACCAGAGCTTAATTCTCTGGTGTTTTGCTGGAGAATGAGGGCTGAACACTCCCATGTAGCAGACTCCCTATCTGTGAATCTCAAATCACTCACACTGTTCGTGTAACCATTGCTGTTGTGTTTTCATTGCGCATTTGAAAATGCACGTGTTCTTTTCTTAAGAACTTAAGATCTCTGGGCTTACCGGTAAGTGTTTGCCCGGTGTGGCTTCCGAAAGTTGTGGTGTCTCAATCCTTTTGAAACTAAGAAGCCATCTTTCAGGCTATTACTGAGTGCCGTGCAAGTTATATTGTGATTTTTACCCATGTAGACTTGTGGTGTGACCAGCTGGAGATTATAGCAGGACGTGGTGTGTTTACCAGCTCTTGGGACAGCTGTGTTTGCAGCCGGTGTGGGCTCCACTGAAGTGTGGGGCGTAGGAATTCTCTTCTGTCAGCCAGCTGAGAGGCTTTAGTTAAGGATAAGAACGCTGTTAATAGAAAGTAAATTTGTCTGGTGGTGACCCTCTCCCAAATAGCTGAAAGTAATTGTCTTCCTTCTTAGCCCTAGGTGTAAGCTGTTAGTCTTGAGGCACGTTGTTTTGTATCCAGGGATCGTCTAAACTAGTATTTCTGCAATTACTTGTCATGAAAATTATGCTAGTGTGTAGCTCTGTAAAAGTAATTCCCATCTGCAAGGGTAAATACACTGGGGACAATTAAGACTGAGTGTGGCTGGAAAAAAAACCCTCAAGTCTCCAAGAACTGGAATGAAGATTACTACTGTCAGCAACCTTATTTAATAGCAGAAGTCCTAATATGGCTCACCTAGTGGGTACGATCTCTTGAGAGCGATAAAACTTTTGTTATGGATTAAGATAAAAAATGTGAGTGACTGTAAATCAAACCCAGCGTGGATGTGATGGAGGGCTGTGTCTGCCTTCTTGCAGCAGATCTCCCCTTGGCTGCTCCTTGCTCCACAGCAGAATACAAGCACCCCAAAACTCCAAAGTGGAAGAAAAACAACATCAAAATGTAAGAGAACTTTTAATATGAGATATTATATTAAAAACCATCAGCTTGGGTTGCTTGTTGTTACTGGCAGCCAGGAGGCTACAGCCCGAGGAGGTGTAGGTCCCTTTCCTCAAGTGACAGGTGATAGAATGTGAGGATGCGGTCTCAGGTTGCACCAGGGGAGGATCAGATTGGGTTTTGGGAAGAATTCCCTCCTAGAGAGGGTGGGCAGGCACTGACACGGCTGCCTGGGGCTGGTGGATGGAGTCCCCGTCCCTGGAGGCACTGAGGTGTGTGGATGTGGCACTCAGTGATGGCCCTTGTTAGGGCAGGTTGGTGGTTGGGCTTGGCCATGTGGGGCATCCTTCCAACCTCAGTGATTCGTACGGGGTTCTTTGCACTGCTTCTCTGTGGATTTCGGAGTAGAGCTGTGTGGTTTTGGTGTACTCAGCTGTCATGTCAGCTCTGTGTGGAAGGACAGCAGCAAATAGTGGCACCTCTGGGCAGAAGCTGTTGCGGAGCGAAGCTCCACGCTTTTCAGGAGGCCCCTTCCGTACCAGAGAGGGTTCCTGCTCCTGGGAGGTGCTTGGAGCTGACTGAGGTGGGTTCTGTCAAGGGTGGGAACATTTATGTTACAGTTATAACATTAGTAGCAAGGAAGCATATTGTTGGTCAACACACTGAAGCAAGTATCACCTGGTGAGTTCAGCTTGGCAGTGAGCTTGCTCTGCTAGCATGGGAGCTAGTGAAAATCGTGACCTTAAGCCCACAGCCACAGAGATGCTGACAGTAGGTCAAAGCCAGGCTGCTTTTGGTGCTTGCAGTCAATGTCATTTTGATGTGTTTTTTTTTTTTGTGTGTGTGGATTAGAATTATTGTGAATGTGTACTTCCAATGAAACGTTCTTTATCAGCACGGATAAACTGGGCACACACAGAGTTATCTCTTAAACCAAAGAAACCCGATCTCCTTGTGCGTGTAATAAAGGGCAAATAACACTGTACCTGCCGTAGGTTTGCTCCTATTCTTGTGGAGCTGCCCTGCTCGCCAGAACGTTGTACGTATCACACTGAGAGACAGCTGAGTTTCTCATTACGGAAACCAATTGCCTCCTTAAAGGCTGCGGCACGTTGCGTATTTATGACCATTCTTCTGTGCTTTTTGCCTCCCTTCCCTTTTGAATTACTGTGACTTCAACCTTTTAGTATTTGGGTTGCATTAGACAAATGCAGGAAGTTACAGCCTGTCGTGGAGGCTCCAGCTTCCACGCCTTGGCCGTTTCACTCCCTCCTGTAGGTTTTTGGTAGGCTGATGTCATTTTTTACAGATGAGCTGTGTTAGTTTCCTCGTGTAAGCCTCGCAGGTAGAATTTAGGACCCAGGAACGTGCCTTCGCAGAGGTAAAAGCATTCCCATCTTTTACGATCTGTCATTTTCACAAATCGTAGGTGTCCAGGAGCCCGAGAGCTCAGTCTGCAGAGGCCTTGTGTAGCCCTTTCTTCTCAAGAAGATTTATATGGGGTTAAAGAGGCCGCTCGTAGCGTGCAGGAACTCTCCTCTATTTTTACAGCTGGATGTCGGAGGCATACTGAGATTAATTCCAAGACCATTTCCATAGTAATCTACTGCTTCCTAGTTGCATTTATTTGGGAAAAGGAATTGGGGTCTTTTTTTCTTCTTTTACTTCTCTCATCTTCTGATATATATATTTTTTCCCCCTTTATCATTCGCGTTGGTGGTTGGGGAGCTGAGTAGGACCTGTTGCATAGCTCTAGGCACGCCGCGTGGTGCGGTACCCAGCCAAATGCTGCTTGTTGTCCTGGCAGATCTCTTGGATGTGTTTTGGAGCTTGTTCACAGCTTCTAGCTATCGCAAGCATCCGGAAATAACTTGTTAAATTCTCCAGATAGATCCCAGCACTGATTACTGGAGAAGTAACCCTTTGTAGAAGGTGAAATCTGATTGTTGGTGCTCTTTGTGCTGCTGAGGGTGGGTGAGCGCTGCTTTGTGGCAGCATCTTCTGACTGCTGCTTGTGATCGGTTTTCAGTGTTGTTTGTCGTGCTTTCCTGTTGATGCTGCTTAATTAAATTAAAAGAAAGGCACACAAAGAAACCAGCTTACTGTTGCTTGCTTTTTCCTCCAAGGTCAAGGTGTCTTTGCTCCCAGGTAACTCCTTCCCCCTAAAGAAGCAGAGAAGGGAGAGGAAAGGAAAGATTCTACTGTTTTCTTTCAGAGAGAAATCACAGTAAATGGCAATACTGACGGCTCTGATAGGCGCATACAGGTTTGTTCTCTAGAAGTTAAGGCTCCTGGGAAAGTCGTTATTCTGCCTGAATAGCATTTATAAAACAAAAGGGTTCTGTTTTGTGGTGTAGGTGCCCTTCTCCAAAGGGCACGCTTGGTGTTGGAGATACTGTAGTGGGTCAGGAGCTGCAGAGCACGCACTGATGCTGCGGTGAGCACTGAGCAGCCTGTTGCTTTTTATTTCCTAGCCCTAGGGTGGATGTCCTGGGTTTAAAAAGGAAAACAAGTGTTGCTGTTCACCTGAGATGTGTCCTCGTGTTTTGTTTGGGCAATTTGAAGGGTTTTCATGTCTGGTGCATTGGTACAACCTTTAAAAATGTGGCAGCTCGTCAAAGAGAGCTGTAGGTAGAACATCCTTTCTAATAAATAGACATGGGAGGGAAAGTAGTGGCCTGCTCTTGCAGTGCTTCTGAGGACCTCCTGCCTGACTCGTGCAGTTGGGTGACCTGCAGTGAGGCAGGGAATTGCACTGGTAGCACCTTAGCCCTGAGCCTTGGGGTAGGGCACATGGGAGCTCGCTCGCAGGCAGACAGCCCTCGTGACTCACGCAGCTTCCTGCAGGAGCACGTGCTCGTGTTGTGCTGTCGAGCAGGAAATGTCAGATGGGTGTTTATAGATTAGAGTTACCTTCCGAGCTCTGTCAAGGGCTTCGCAGTGAGTCAGAGCTGAGTGCTCCAAGATAAGTTGCGTTTCTGTAGAGCTGGTTTCTGCGCTGCTACGCTTGGAACGATTTCTCTGCTGCCCTCTCTCTTTGGGCTTCAGTTGTTACCTTGGTATGACAAGTACCGATCAGAGCACCCTGTTGGTTTGATACTGGGGTTCATCGTGTATGAAACTGGCTTGTGGTCATGTTGCCTCACGCTGCAGTTTTGCAGGGGGGTGAGCAGCTTGGCTTACTCAGCAGCACACACTTCTGTGCTCTAGTGTGAACCTGGGCGGACTGTGCGTTCCCCTGGACGCGAGGCCGTAACACCGAGTTACCTGTAATTGCAGTTTGCAAGTTAGCTTTCAGTCTTTATCTGTGTTTAACCTGAACCAATCTCAGTTTTTATGTTTTTACCTGCTGCTTGTTTCTGCGTTAGGAAAAGCTAAACCAACGCTTTATATTGCTAACCAGCCTGAGACAGGGGCAGCTCTCTGCTGCAGACTTCTGGTGCCATTTTTTTGTGGCTGTTTCCAGTCGGTGCATCTGCTCGTTCCCGTAATGCTGCAAACAGCTTTCTTTGTGTTCTTCTTCTCAAGGAATGTTTCAGGATGGGGAAAATACGAGGAGTTTTATTTGTTTTGGTTCAGGAGTCTGGCTGCACGGTGGGCCCTGCTGTCCGTGTGCTTATTTCTAACTTCTCTATAAGTTGAGAGATGGAGAGAATCCAACATTTAACAGGAGTTTCTCATTTAGCTCAATTATTTCTTCTGCTTTTTTTTTTTTTTTTTTTTTGCAAGCTGGGCCTGTAAGTTTCTAGCAGAACGAGAGCATGGTGATGCTGAGAGGTGGCTGCTGAGGAAGTGGTGCTTATGAAGATGCTTAGTAATCGAGGGTGTGCTGAGCTCCCCAAACCAAAACAATGTGCAGCTCTGATGGGAGAACAGGTTGACGATAAGTGAGGAAATTGAAACTCCAGAAGTTTCCTTTAATTTGGTAATGATCATGAGAGGTTTCGCACAGCTCAGCTTATAATTACGCTCTTTTCTGTTTCTTTAAACATCAGTCGTTTCTCTTCTCTCCTTTGAACCTGTGTGGAATGGTTAAACTGCATGGTGAAAGTGAGACAGGGACATGGATGTGAAGTGGGGCCCCGGAGTTAAGAGCTGGCACAGCTTTCAAGCCCAAGTACTAGAGACTTGGCTACTGGCAATGTGTGACTTCTAATTCCTCTAGCTGCAAGTCAGAAAATTTGTTAATGTTACAGATGTCAGCAGAACACTGATTAGAAAATAGTTACGTGTCCCAGAGTTATTCCTCGTACTGACAGGTTGTCCTTGTCTCAGGTGTTCCCCAGTGCTGCTATCCTGGGTTGCCGATGGCAGTTGGAAATCCCTTTAAAAATTGCTCGTTACAGACTCTGAGTAGATGCACCTATCTAGTCCTGTTCTCATTATATTTCAGATCATCAGTGGGAAAAGAGCAGCAGTCGTGTGCCTTGAAGAATGTTCTGCTTAACAAGATGGAGCTACATTCTAATGTTAGTCTTTAAGATGATGGAACTTGAATGCTAATTTTTTGTTGTTATTGTTTTCTTTCTTTTAAGCAAATGGTTATGAGCCTTAGAGTTTCTGAACTGCAAGTACTTCTGGGCTACGCAGGGAGGAACAAGCACGGACGGAAACACGAACTTCTCACGAAAGCACTGCATTTGTTAAAGGCTGGCTGCAGTCCTGCTGTACAAATGAAAATCAAAGAACTCTATAGGCGAAGGTTCCCCCAGAAAATCATGACGCCCGCAGACTTAACTATCTCCAGCGTACACTCAAGCTCCATGCCAGCAGCTTTGTCTCCATCTACCATTCCACAGCTCAGTTACGATGGCCACCCTGCCACGTCGCCATTGCTCCCCGTTTCGCTTCTGGGACCTAAACATGAACTGGAACTCCCTCACCTCACATCTGCGCTCCACCCTGTCCATCCCGACATCAAACTTCAGAAGTTACCTTTTTACGACTTGTTGGATGAGCTGATAAAACCTACCAGCCTAGGTAAGCTTGCAAGTCGCGTGTCATAATCATATTTGAAGACTGACTTTGTAATAGTAACGGATGGATTAGGCTGCTAATGCAGTAACTGGTTAAATATTGCATCACAGCAGTGTTTAGAGAATTGCTATTTTTGGTAACTTTGGGAACAGATTGTTCTATGCGGAGAGACATCTTACGTAATGCTCATTAGTTGCTTTAGCTGAGCCATTAAATATGGTTCAAAGTTCCGTTATGTTTAAGGGGTGAGTTTGAAAAGAAACAATTGAACCTTAGAAAAAGGAACTTAGAAAAAGCAAACAGACTCCACGACTGTTTAACTTCAAAAAACAAACAAACAAAGAAACCCTCCAAAACATAGGGCTTAATTATAAAAAATGCAAAGTGCTCCAACAACCTAGAGTCCGTTAGGCCTGCACAAGCCTTCTCATCTCTGCTGGGAAGACATGCAGTGCTATTTGCCACGATCCCTATGGGCTCAGTATCCGAGTTGAGGAAGATTTGCTGTTTCTTCAGCTGTTGTGGCTTCTTTTCTTCAGCGTTTTTTGTACCAAGGTATAAATCACTTGGGTAGCTGCTGAGCATCAGATGATGCTTACGGAGCGTTATGTAACAATGTGGGTTTTTTTCTGGCTCGGGTTCCACCCTGCATTTGTGAACATGGCTAACTTTTAATACTGCTTCAGTGCAATAGTCCTATTGATTCCTGGAGAGGCTGCTTGAACGTTGGAACCTTCCGCTGTTCTGAAACCCGGCAAAGACTCGCAGCGGGAAGAGCTAGTAGGAGGGGGAGATGGAGGTGGTGGGAAATGTGGAGATCGTCCTCTGCAGAAGAGATTCCTTGTAAGCAGAAATGAGCAGGTAGTTGACGCTCATAGCCTGCGCTGCCGCAGGGCTGGAAGGAGCCTGCCATGTGAGTGCTGGTTGTTGGCAGACTTTGCCGCATGTTGCGCAGTTGTGTGCGTTTTGTTTTAGCTGTTGGATCTGAGACTTTGCAAGAAAAATAGATGGCTTTGTGATCATCTCGGATTCTGGTTCAGGTGTTCTTTTCCAAGGCGTACTGTACCTGTTTAGCTCTGAAGTCTGACAGATTGATAAGCACTGCCAGCAGTGCTGGTGGTACAGGATAATGAGGTACTCAGAGTGCGTCGCGTCACTGCTACGTTACAGATATCGAAATTACAGTGTTATTAAGTAAGACATTCCAGTGCAGGAGTTACTGTTTTGTTTATTCCTGGGTGTCATAAGAACACTCTTCTGTCAGTCCTGTGTCTGACAAACCAGCTCTGAATTGAGAGATCATAACTCACGCTCTGTCGTTTCTTATTGCTTGAGGAGTTCACATACAATTACATTTTTTTGTGTTGTTTTTTTTTTCCTTTTTGTGGACTCTTGAGTGCCAGGATAAGAAGGTGCATGTGGGTGAAGCTCTGACCAAACAGCTGAAGTGATCTCTGCTCCTTTCAGTCGGTGTGAGGATTTGTTCCAGGCTTCTGTTTAGTGTCTGCATCCTGTGCTGTTTATCTGAGGCAGTACTGTAAAAAAGCTGTTTCTTCCTGTGCTTTTGGGGAGGAGTGTTTCAGTGTCCGTGTGTGTGAGAGACATTTGTTTCCTTTTGTAGTGGAAAGTAATGCTTCTGCAGATTGTGAAGTTGCCAACTGTAAATGTCGTGAGGATATTTTAAAGTAATAGATGTGTATGATAATGGGAAAAAAAAAGCACCTATTGAATTAATAACCAGGGATGTGCAAGTTCTGTGCTCTATCACACAATCACAGGATGGTTGAGATGGAAAGGGACCTCTGTGTCCTCCTGGTCCAACCCTCACTCAAGCAGGGATGTGTGGAGCAGGGTTCCCAGGGACACATCCATGGCAAAACAACTCCAAGCAATTGGCAGCTGAGCATGGACTTACATTTCTAACTATATAAACCAACCAAAGAAGCCCCTGTGCGTCATCTGTTTGTACGTTTACAAATACTATAATAGAAAGGAGTTAGAAGTGATTTTTTAGTACTTGCCCTGAATGGTTTGGACGTTCTTTTCACTGTGGCAGTGCATGGCTTTCCTCAAATCTCAAATTCTGGGTTCTCAGGTTTTGTTTTCATGTGGCAGACACATACTGTGAATGTACAGAACTTTGTCATCTGGCCAATAGTTTGGGATCTCCTGCTTGCTGCTTCCTGACAGATTCACTATGGGATGGTTATAAGAAACTTTGATTTTTCTTCATTTCCTTACACCATGAGAACTAAGAAATGAGCTGCTGAAGAGCTTTGGAGTGTCTCTGTTCTTAAAATAGAACCCATCACAATGGTAAGAGTGTGTGGGAATGAGTGCAAACTCCATTGCTTTGAGGATTTTTGGGTTCTTCCGAAATATTTCATTCCATAGAAATTCAGTGGATCAGATCTTTGGATCTGATTCTGCCGTGATCTTTCCCTACTCAGTGTGAGGCTGCTTGAAGGATTGCCTGTAGTAGACTTCTGTGCCATCAAGAAGTAATTAATAATTTGGAAAACGATAATTTGACAGAGCTTGGGGGAAGGGAGCTGCACAGCAGGGCACTGAATATGCATTCTGTACCCAGATATTCTGTGTAGGTAGGCAGCATGCAAGCTAATGTGAATAACAGATAAGGAAATCAAATTTGCTAACTATTATTTTTAATGTCAAGAACAAAAGGAGGAAATGGATGTTACCTTCTTATACTTGCTTCCTCAAAATGTAGCTCTGAACTGCAGTAAAATCTGCATGCTGGCAGCTAGCTGGGCAGGATTCATTCACAAGGAAGAAAACATAAGGAGGGGGAGATGATAAAGCATTACCAGCAGCTACTGAGGGTCTTGTCTTGAGCATGGCTGGCCGGCTGGGATGGCTGTGACAAACTGTGGTTAGAAGGCTGTTGGCTGTCCTTATTTTTTTGTGCAGCAGCCCATAAAACCCCCAGCAGTGAGTAGGGTGCTCGCAGAGTTGCCTAACGAGTCGAACTTGTAAACAGCCCATGCTACTTCAACCTGCTTGTCTCAGAAGAGCTGAGAGCACCACCTAGATCCGGGTGCTGGTGGTGGGAGTGCTCCTGCTGCTCTGCTTAGGTCCTTTGCTTCCAGGTGTTCCAACTCCATAACTCTTAGATAGCTTTTCAGAGCCTTATGGCTAGTGCTGGTGGTCGTGGTTCTGCTGCCTGGGCTGCTGGAGGTGACAGCATTTCTGTGGTCCCATGAAGGCTGCCAGTGCCTTGTTTAGCTGAAAGGAAGAGATCTCTCCAAATGGCAGCAGCCCTGTGGAATTTATCCATCTTTTGTTAGTCATCATCCTTGCAGCATTGAGCAAGAGCCTGTAGTGGATGTTCTTGTGTACGAGCCAATTCAGAATACTCAGTGCTTGTTCTGAAGGTGTACGGTGGTGGATGGACGTGTACCCTGAGCTCTTGCAGCACTAATGAGAAGTGTGAGCCCTCTGCCTTGTGCTGAACAGTCATTCCATGTGATTACATGAAGCCATTTGGAAAAAGAGATCCCATTTGGCCTTGATGAATGTATGGAAGCTGCTTATTATTTTGACTTCTTTTCTTTATTATTTTTTTAATAGGAATTCCTTTAAGTTAGAGTCTGTTGCTCGTTAGTTTCTCAAGAGAAGCTACAGCTTTCACTTAATTTTATTTTCAGCCTTCAGTGAGCATGCATACGCTGCTAATTGGTTGTTTGTTAAGAATAGGGCCAATTTTCTAAAAGTAACTTCTATCACACCGATAAGATCTCTTGTGTGGTAAGATGTTTACTATGAGATGAGTAATGAGTACCCAGATTCTGCCAGCTTATTATGGAAGGGACATTAGGTTGTTAAACAACATCTTAAAAATACTTTTTGTTACAGCCTCTGCCATTTCTAATTGCTTTAGCTGTGTAGTTGTTCCAAAAAACATTGTAACCAGGCTACGGGTCTTTGTTTACCTGTGTGTAGCAGAAGATTAACTTTCTTTTCACTTTAAAGCATTAAGAGGTTATGGGCCGTGCCATTCTTTCTTTTTATGAAGCTGCCTGAACTCCACATGGGTTCTGGTCCTATGATTTGTTTGCTCTGCCACCATGCTAAGCTATGCTCAAAACTAAAGCCATGGAAATGCAAATTTTTGCCCGTTTCAGCCTGCTGGAAGGAGGAGGCAAAGATGTTCAGGGCATCGCCCCCACGAAGCTGCCCCCACTGGATGGAAGGAGCTGCTGTGGCTCTGCTCAGGTTTGTGTAGGTCCTGGTTGGATTTCATCACCTATGGACTATAACAGGGTTTCTCCAGGAAGTGGTGTTTCTCCCCAGGTGCCTGCCCTCAGGAGAGCAGCTCCAGCTTGGTGCTTGCTGACTGACAGTCGTGCTCCCGACTTGCATTTCACACTGAAACTTTTATTTTTTGTGTGTGATTGACCGTGGTTACTGGGACATGGAGCATTCCTGAAGGCAGAGCTTGCATCTGGTCTGACCACGATCTTTAGTGTGGCTGTGGTTCAAGTTACAGCTATTAAACAATTAAACAAATGAAAGCAGCTAGAAATCTAGGTTGGAAACTAGAAAAGTTTTGTTTGGCAAGCATTTCACCCTTCCATATATCAGCAAGCTGATCTGTTGCTCTGTGTAATCAGAACCATGGTTTATATGAAAGTCACGCTTTTACTGTCTTCTGTGTTTGTTATTTTTTCAGATGTTCTTTGTGGGAGGAAGTTCAGCAAAACACTGCATTCTCCGCCCGGCCGCGCTCCGACTTCCGGCTCTGCAGCGCTGGGTTGCGCAAGGGGGAGCTGGAATCTTAACTCTTGTTTGTGTGCTGCAGCTCAGCTCGAGCTGCGGTGCACTGAAGTTTCTTTTTTGGGCTCCAGTTCTATTTGCATATGGCGTTCTTCAAGTTCGCATCTAGGGGCTCTTTCCGTAGTCGAGTTTCTCTTAAAGGTTTTAAGTTTTGCGCAGCTGTGCGGCTCCTGTGCTGCAAGAGGAGCAGTGTGATTGCTTGCTGTTCACCTTAGGTGATTGTTGGCTCCTCATGCATGGGACTGAGGTCACCCCAGTCCCAGGACCCTGCAGGATGTGGGTGCCTTCTGACGCCACAGCTCTAACGTGGGTATGTCTCGGGAGCTTCTTTACTTCCCGAGATCAAATTTTAGGATATCATTTTGATAATTAAAGCTTTCAGTAGAAGAAGTTATGGCAAACCACACTGTTGATTCCAAGTCTGAGTAATCCATTAATAATCAGTGAAGAAACCCTCGGGGCAGCATCCCACTGAGGTGCTTTGAGACTTGGGAGGTGTTGCTCAGGTATGGTGAGAGGAAGCTGTGCTACTGACATATGTATTTATAAGATTTCCACTTGCAGTTAAGGCATGGGTGCTTCTGTGTCCCAAATGGCTTCGTTAAGTTGGAATCTTAGAGGTGCTTTCATCGCCCTTTATGCTGACTTCCAGAGGAAGGTGATGTGGGTTGCTGTAATCGTAGGAGTGAGCTTAGCAGGGACTCCTACCTGATCGCAAATGTTGAACTTCTTGCCTTTCTTGTTAGGATTATAGAAGTTGTCATTGTCTTGCTGAGACCAAAAGTACTTTAGAATCAGGATAGGCAGTGCTGGCAGCTTTCTTAGAGTGCTTCACTGTTGCTGCTGTTAGGGGCAGAAGCTGAGTTTTTCCAGGCTGAGTGGCAGAAGGTGAGTTCTGGGATCTATATTTGGGTGTGTGAGTAAATCAAGGGATGTAAACAGGGTGTGGAAAATCCAGTGATACTCCTTCCCGCTAGCAAAATGATGGAAGAAGTCTGCAGAGGAGATCTGTGGGCTCAACAGGAGCAGTGGTGAGAGTTAGGATGGAAAGGGGAGAGTTCTGATGCTGTCGGTCAGCATTGGATTGGCATCTTCAGAAGTGTGCATTGCTCAGAAATGCTGTAATACATGGCTGATTAAAAATAATAATGCGTAAATATCTGTCCAGTTCCACAGAGGCTCCAGCTGATCTATTCTTTTTATACAATATATAATGAAGTGTTATAAAATAAGTGATATTTATGAATTAATTGTAGCCTTTGGAGTATTTCCAGGCTATTTTTGAGTACGTATGTTTAGGCAGTGTTTCAAATAATGCTCAGAAGAAGGAATAGGCGTAGCTCCACTGGGAGTGGGGAAGGCAGGGAGTAAAGAGAGCTTAACTATTAAAAGGAGTGACTTAAGCCAAGTGGAATCTGGAAATGATCTGAAGAGTGAAATGCAGTGGAGTGACCGGAACCTGAGGTCAGTTTTTCGCTGGTTTTAAGCCTAAGAACTCAGTACTGCCATTTCACAGTAACACCACGTGTTCTCAAGTGCAGTTGTAACCCTTGGGAGTGAATGAGGAGCTGACCGCTGCTGTCAGGGGAAGAATGACTTGTGTCTTTACAACAGTACATCCTCTTGAGAAGCTTTGATGTGCTTCTTCAGCTGGGACTGACTTGGCTCTGGTCATCGGTGGGAAGTTTAAGTTGGATCTAAAGTGGTCAGTATTCCCAGTGAGGATGGAGAAATATGGGAGAGGCCGCCCAGGGAAGCTGCAGATGCCCCACTCCTGCAGGTGGTCTGAGCCAGGTTGGATGGGCCGTGGGCATCCTGCTGTGAGGGCAGCAGGAGTCAAGGGGAGTGGGGCACAGCATTGCTGCTCGGCTCTGGCTGGTGCTAAAAGGCTGTGGTTAATAGAGGGGAAGTGTTTGTGTCTAAATGCTTGCGTTACTCAGGAGCCTCATAAATTGTGGTGCTTTTAAAAGAGCAGCGATGCATCCCAAGATGCTGCGGGTCCCTCAGTGAGGAACGGCCTCTCACCGTTGCTGTCCCTCGCAGCAGCCTGCTGTCTGCCTTGCTGAGAGCACCGCGTGTAGCTGTGTAAACGAGCCTTTCTGGGTTGGTGCAGGAAGGTTTGGGCAGAGTCCATTGTGAGGAGTGTGGGTATTGTGTTGTGAGTTCCCTGGCTTCCGCTGCCACTGAGTGTAATTCAAAGCCTGTCTGAATTTTATCTTTTTTCAAAGGTAAATGTTTTCTGTGCCTTAATCTGAAGGCAGCAATTCTCAGCTTGGAGCCAGCATATTAAATTTTCAGTGGTGCTACTTGAGAGGAGATTGAGCATAAACTGATACAATGCCTTCTGTAGCTGGAGTAGAATAAAAAAGCAAAATGTCTGTCTTGCAACAAAATGAAGTATCTCATGTGTTTAGGGAAGATGCATAAATATTTATGTGTTGGATTGACATCTTCTGTAGTGTTTAGGTTTTACTGGTCAATATTTTGACAAATGTAACTGATGAAGACGATGTACTCTATTAGCATGGTGAATGGCCAATTAACACCTCTTGTTCGGCTCACAGCATCGAGCAAATTTTTGCTGTAGCCCTGATCCTCTTGCTTAACTACTACTGCTTTCAGGAATAAACATGCTACTATTGCAAATGACCAGTCCAAGACCAACTCAGCGATGGCTTTCCTTGCCCTGAGCTGAGGTAGAGGATAAAATATAAGCTTTATTTTAGTTCAGGTGTGCTTCAGCATTAGGTAGGAGTGCGTTCCCTATGTGATGAGCTGGATGAGCATTAACCTCAGCACGATGGGCAGCAGCTGCAGCCCTGCGAAGCATCCCCACATGGACGCTGTGCTGGCCTGAGGTTCATTAAGGGTTTGGAGGTGTCTGGTTTTGAATGGAAACTCAGAGCAGCTTTTTCTCGAGGCAGCAAGAGGTATTTTACTGCAGAAAGATTGTGTGGCTATTTTTAGCCCTGGGTACTGGTGAGGTGGAACAGAGTATTTTTAGAGCTGTAGGAAACGCAGCCACTCGAGCTGCCTTCTTTCACTCTAATGCTATAGACTCTTTTCTTAATAGAGCAGAACCGGTAGGAAACTTTTTTTTTTGTCATCGTTATTAGTTGTTACCATTTTAATAAACGTATATATTGAATTCGAAGTGTTATAGTCCTGCTCCAAAGTGTTAAGATGGTTTTTGCTCCAGCTTGGAAAACTCATTACTCACATGACACGTTCAATAAAGCATGCAACAAGCAAGGTGTGAGTGGGGCACTCCGGGTGCACACCGATCCCAGCTGCTGCTTGGATCTGCTGGAGTGAAGAACACGTGGAATAATTCAGGAGGTTGTGCTGGCAGTGAACTGGTAGGGGGAACCACTTTGGAGGAGAAGTGCTGCTCTGCAGTGTTTCATACAGCTTGGTGTGCCCTGTGCTGATGTGGGGGCCCAGGTGTGCTGGTCCCTGTTGCTGTCAGGGCCACCTCTGGATTTTTAAGCTGCGAGAACGAAGTAGTAGTAAATAGTTGGCTCTGACACCTCGAGAACAGAGAGATTGCTGGAAGAGAAGTGGGTTCCGTATGGCTTGTCTGAAGCTCTTCTTGTTGGCATCCATTTAATTACACAAGTTTGCTTGGAAAGATTTTTATTACCATGTTCAGACATTCATCTTTTCTGATGTCTGAGTAATTCAGGCATCTTGTTAGCAGCGACGCGTGGCATTCCTCGAAATTATCGTGCAAATGTGGGGCAAGAAATATCCACTAGACATTTGTGTTGGTGCCTCCTTTCTGAGATGAGAAGGAAAATGGCCTACGAAGTAATCCTCTGAGCTCTGCCGTTCAGAATGTGTGAAAGGAAAGGTTATGAAGCTCAATAAATTATAATTGTGAGGGGAAAAATGTGTTTCTGACAACTTGCGTAAGAATTTTTGTATTAACTCTCTTGGCTTTGCTCCAGCTTCATCAGATTATGAGTTCTATTTTGATCTGCTCAGTTGTCGGTTGGAGATCTTTCTGCCTCCTTTTGTTAAATAATAGCTGTTTGCAAGGCGTGGTTGGATCCTTTCTGCCTTAAAAATGATTTTCTTATATGAAAACCGTTTGCATTTTTCTAGTTGTGATTGAATTCCAGGCCCCAAAAATAAACGAGGTGTTTATCTCGTCAGGGTCTGTTTGGTGCTCCTAAACCCAGTGGGTTTGGCAGGTGAACTGGGAGAAGTCTGCTGGCTTTTTCGTGCTCTGAATTTCCAAAATCTCTTCCATGAAAAATGTCAACTCCTTACGAGCAAAGGAGCCTGTGTTGTCATGGCTGAGGATGGGAGCCTGGCACTTGGTCATGGAGCTGCTAAATTAGCTCTCTTTGATTTGTTTTGTTGAAATTTTCATGCATCGTTTGTAGGATAAGTAGATGTAGAAATAATAGATAAGGTTATAAAAAGATATGAGAAAACATATGGGAGATCAGAGAAAATGACAAAGAAGAAAAACATTTCTCATTTTCTCTCCCAGAAGACGCTTCTGTTTGTTTGTAGCACCCCCCCCCCCCCTCCCCCCCCCCCCCTTTTCCTCCTGGGTGAGGGGATGAGAGCAGATCCTCCCATCCTCTTTGCTTCTGCCCTTGCAAGGCTGTCACCCCTGCATTCCCCTTTTACGAAGAAATAATAATAAAAAAGCCACCAAATCTTAGTTTTGCTTTCCAGTGGCACGTGGGGTGGCCAAAATAAATAAACCATGGGTGTATGAGCTTGCCCTTTCCCAGCTGGTAGCAGGGGGAGTTGTCCCATGGCTCAGGGCCTGACTTTGGATCTTGGGTGCTGGGATGTCTTCCCTCTGCTTGCCCTGCTCAGTCTGTCTAGAGTTTTGCAGCCTTTGAGGATCAGCTTTTGCACTGTCTTTCTTCCTTCTTTGCAATTTGGCCATTCTTGTACACAGAAGCAGCATCCTGAAAACCTGGCAATTGGGTATTAGTGCTGCTTTGCAGCTGGGAGGGGCGGGCAGCGTGTGACCGAGTGCATCTCTGACCGCTGGGGACCATCTATCAGCTCGTGGCCTTCTGCTTCCCGTTATTAGGATGAGTGTGTGTGAGGGTGACAGCCAGCCCAGGTGGAGGTGCTGGAGGCCTTCTTGTGCTGTGAGCCTCAGCTGGCACTGTTGGAAATGCCCTGCATAAGTGTCCCTTCGAGTAACTTAATGCTTCTAACAGTAGCTAATACTTTAACAGACATTTGTGTATGTTCCCTATACTTGTCCACTAGCTCTGGTGATCCACGAGCAGCACGTGGTTGTTGCATGGAGGGAAATGCAAGGGGCTCCCAGCACTGTCACACAGAGAAAGTACGGATGCCATTTAGTGAAATTGCTGCTGTTAATATTTGCACCAAGTCAAACATTATTCTGTGGTTGGCCCCAACCTAACGCGTGCTGGCTTCAGGGAAGTACCTGAGGGTATTGCTCTGAGGTCTGTCACTCAAGGATGAGTCAGGACACGCATTACAGCAACTCAGAAATGATGCATTTGAGTGCTCAGGACCAGACAGAGTTGTTCATAGCCTAATGCCATCGTTAAGAGCAGAACTGTGAGTGGTGAACTTGTCCATCAGTGAGTCCTGGAGTGAGAGCTGTAACCTGCTGGACACCTCTGCAGGGAGGAGATGTGGCTGGTTGGTTTCAGGCTGTTTCCTTCACTTTGGATACAGCCAGGCTTTGTGGCAGTGCCCCCACCCTGGGGGAGGGAGTGCCTTCGAAGCACTGTTTTGGAGATGCTTAACATTTCTTTGATTTTTATTTTTTTGTTGTTGTTCAGCAGGTGCACTAATTCTTAAGCAGTGTTTGTGTTGTTGTGGAGTACGTAGTGCAGAGTTGAAGGACTTCGGAGCTGGGCTTCACTGCCGTGTGTTCCATGGTTGCTTGCATGGTGTGTATTTGGCGCATCTAACCCTATAAAATAGCTCTGGAGCCATGAGAAGCTGCATCTGTTGTCCTTCTCAGTCCTTCCATATGCTTTTATGAGGTAATCCATGATCTTGTGTGTTAAAGGAGATGAAGTGATCGAGAATTCCTTATAGGTTTGTTTTTTTTTTTTCATTTAATATCAAATACTTAATGTTCTTACTGTGACTGATAAGGTCTTAAGCTGATGTATCTCAGTTTTGCTGTTACCTGTGTTTTTAATGTATTCTTTACATATAAATATAACAGTTGTTTATTGTTTTTATTTACAAGAGAGATTAAATGACAAATTCCATCTTGGCTCCAGAATTGCTCACAGAAGCAGATGTGTATCAGATTATTGGGCTTGGCTATAAATGTGTTGTGTATATATACGTACGTGCTTTAACGAAAGGAGACTGTTGTTAATCATTCTGTATTTACTGTTTTAAGGCAATGATCTCTTGTTTTCTTCCAGCGTCAGATAACAGTCAGCGATTTCGAGAAACCTGCTTTGCATTTGCACTGACGCCACAGCAAGTGCAGCAAATCAGCAGTTCAATGTGAGTTTGACCAGTAATACAGTATTTAAATACTACAAAATCCTTGAAAATACCAAAACCTTGGCTTACAACAGGTTTCATTTTAAAATGTGAACTTCAGTGTACGCAGTGCTCAGAATGTTCGAGTGGGGCATTCTTTCCTCCTTTGTGCGTAAGGTGATGGAGGAGAAAGGGGTGAGGAATGAAATACCTCCACTGTGCTATGATTTCTCTTGCATTAAATGCTGTACAAATACAGAACTCTCCTACTTGCAGCCCTTTTTCACCATGAGTGAGATCCGTTGTCAAATTCTGTGTTTATTCAGTATAAAGATGTTCCTCGCAGCTACCATCAGAGTTTTCTTTATGCTGTACCAAAAAAGGGAGATGGCAGTGGTCAGGTGAGAATGTAATTGGTTTATTCCCCTTGAAAAATAAAAAGTACTCTGTATCTCAAGAGTTGTGTTTTGACTGACCAGGAGGGGAAAGTGTGATGTATAAAGTGCTTCTCAACTTGTTTTCTCTCTTTGCTAGGGATATTTCTGGGACCAAATGTGACTTCACAGTACAGGTCCAGCTAAGGTATGTATTAGTATGGCCTGTTCTCAGTGATGTTTTTTTCTTTTTTATTTCTTTGATTATTATTTTCTTTTTAAAGCCAGATATAAAGGAAAGCAGGGGAGTATGCATGGAGAAGTGTCTCATCCTGCTCTTTCCTTGAGTAAAGTTTGCTGTTGGCTGCTCTGGGAAGGGCGGGGCTAACCTTGATTCTGTTCCGTGCAGCATTTCCGTAGTTCCTGGTGGCATGTCACAAATCCTGTGTGTACTTAGCTGTAACCAGCTTATTTTCTTCAATTTTTTTTTCGATTGGGCATGTGCTCCTTTCCTTAACTTCACAGCTGCCAGATTCAAGGTGCATGGGCCTTCAAAACTGTTATTTTTCTCAGCAGTAGTGTCAGACGCAGTGTTTTCTGGGCATGGCAAACCAAGGCCACTGTTCTTCAGGGAGTAGGAGGCAAGACTTTGGGAATCAACAGATTTGGTCTCAACTTGTCAGTTATTTTTAAAGTTTTGATAAGTTTGTCTTAAATTAAATCCTACGTACCATTGTAATTATGTGCAAGGCTGTGAGCAGAGGTGACTTCACGGCTTGTTCTCAAAAATGCCTGTCTTGCCTCTCATCCTGCTGGTCCTGGCTGTGCTCACTTCTCTCTTCTGCTGGGTCTGGAGGATATGAGAACAGCAGAAAGCTCCTCCTGGGCTCAGCTGCATTGAAGTGCCATACCGTGATGTGGTGATACATCAGGTGGAAGAAGTCTGGAGGGGTGAGGAGGCTCCTCTTGGTCTGTCCTTTCAGTGCCTATGATCTGCTCTCCTGGCCTGTTCAGGTTCCAGCTGCAAATAAGCCTCTGATGTAGCGTTATCACAAACTGTCTGAACTTAACTAGAAGGCCTGATGTGGGCAGCAGGATGGCATCTGATGGTGTCTACTGAAATTGGAGTAGGAGCAGTTGAGGAGGCTGTACGCGCTGTCCTTTGTGAAACCCTGGTCTGGTATCGAGGTCAGGCTGGAGAAATGGTAGGAAAGAAACTTGGATGATCTGCCTTTTGTAACAGGAACCTGCATATCTGAATGAGTCCATTGTTAGGCAGACCCAGCCTGAGGAATTCAAGAAATCTGAGGAGGAACCTGCATCCATCTTGACCCAAACCTGTAATTTTGAGGGGCTTTCCTGCTTAACGATCCATACAGCTAATTTGGGGGCTGTATTTAGCAGGATTTGGCTGGTTTTTGCAATTCAGTGGCGGGGGGGGAGAAAGTATTCCTTCTAGGATGAGATGGCTTTTAAGTCACTTTATAAGTGAAAGGTGATGGAAGCTCTTTGCTTTTAGGTTTTGTTTATCAGAAACCAGTTGTCCACAAGAAGATCACTTCCCACCCAATCTGTGTGTGAAAGTAAATGGGAAACCATGCAGCCTTCCAGTAAGTAAGATGTTATTTTGACATATGTAATTGGATAGCATTGTTAGGAGCTGTCTGTCAGAAATTTGCCTGGGAATTTATGCTAACCTTTGTTTTCACGTTTTGGAGCATTTGAATGAAGATGAATAAAGGAATGAAAAAGATAGTTAAGTAAATTGTTTCTCATGAGACCAGTCAGCAGATGAAGGAGACTGATATTCTGAATGCTTGACAGTAAGGTTTTGTTTGATAAACATCCTGTGAGTCTGGCTAATGTGGGGCTCTGTTCTGGAGTTTGTGTCTGCTGGGAATGGAGCATCGCTGACCAGCAGGGCTAAAGAATAAGGCGCAGATTTGGAGGACTGGGGAGGAGTGTGGGCTTTGGTGGGCTGTGTTAGCCAGGCACGTGCAGTAAGAATGCTGAGAAAGAGGTGTCAGAGCTGCCTTTGCAAATCTGAACCCTATCCACTAGAGCATTAGGAGTGTGAAGCTGCGTGTGAGGAATAAGGACTTGAGAAATGTGATATTTTGCTGTCTGATGTTCATACTTGTTAAACCGAAGAGGAAGCCTGGTTCAGGTGGGACCCAGCAGTTACTGTGGCGGGGTTGTGGGGAGCAGGGAGGGAGAAAGCGAAAGTGCTCTTCCTTTGCTGAGGGAGAAGGTCTTTCCGTTTCTAGGGCTATCTTCCACCAACCAAAAATGGTGTTGAACCAAAGCGACCTAGCCGACCAATCAACATTACCTCACTCGTCAGATTGTCTACGACGGTACCAAACACAATCGTTGTTTCGTGGACTGCAGAAATTGGAAGAGTAAGTGACTTTGTTTGATGCATAACGCTGTCTACGTCTCTGCTTTGGCATCTGCTTGAAGGATTTGGAAGGAAAGCAAGATTAATTGTGCAGAAATGACTTTGTGGTTTTGCAGTGGATTCTTCTTTATATTGACTGTATTGCTTCAGGCTCGGCTGATAAGACCTGCTGCCTTAGGTCAGTAGTCCCCAACTTTTACTGGTGCCAGCTGTCCCTCCTTACCTCTCACCCACCTGTCTCTGTGAGTCAGGACCCAGGTAATTTGCTTGTCATAACTTCAGGCATTAAGCTCTTCCTGGTTTGGGGCACTTGACAAACAAATGTGGTGTTGTGTGCAGAATGGTGACTTACAACCATGTAAATGTAGACACAGAGCATAGCAGCTCAGTAGGGTTCACATTTAATGTCTCTCACATTTCTGTTCTCACAAATGCTGTCCTTGTATTTAATATTTAAAAAGTCATCATTTTATAGCTTTTTCTTGTCTGTGGGGAGAGTGTCAGATGTTATAGTCGGTGCTATAAAATTGCTGGTGTTCCACGGTACTAATTAAATCTGGAACATGGTGCAAAAGCATAATTGAATAAGGTAGTCCCAAATTAGTGCATTACGTTCAGTGGTGACAAACGACTGCTGGATATGCGTTATGGAGTTGATGTGCACTTAAAAAAAAAAAAAACTGTGGCTTTGCCTTTGCAACCATCCTGGTTTTTGAGGACCTGAGAACTGTCCTGGGGTGAAGCTTGGTCCAAACATTTGTCTGTGCGCAAAGCCCAGGATTCCTGAACCGGAGTGGAAGAATGCTTACAGCCCAGCCATGCACAATAGGCAGTTGTAAAACATCACGATGGTATTTCGCTCCCTCTCTGTCATGATGGATTTCTTGTGGAGCGTGAAACAATCTCCATTCAGATTACAGAATAAATGATGGCTGAGTGATTTTTTTTTTCAAAGTCGTCTTTTATCTAACGAGAACCACAGGTATCAGAAAGAAGCATTTATTTTTAAATCCACGTTGGTTTCTGTTATGGAAGTGCCTGCACGCACCGGTGAGTCGGGTCACCGCGTTCAGTCCAATGCTGCGCTTTTTCTTAAGACTACAACTGAGGATTTAGGGAGAAAAGATGTCACAAGTGTGTGGCCTCCAAGCCACTCTTTATCGAGCTAGCAATTTCCTTAGCCTTTGTAGATACCAGTCATAAAAGAATATACTGGCTGACTTCCAACGTCCAGTATGAAACTGAAGATAGGGGCAAATTCTTAGAGTGCTTCATGGGAGTTACGTGCCGGTCAGAGCTTCCCCTCTCATTAGATGTAATGCTTCCTAATGTGACTGTTTGAGCCCTGGACAGCTAAATGTGAGGAATTTGTTCTATTTTCAGATGTGCCTGCACAGTACAAAACCTGAATTCCTCTCCCTACCTTCCCTGGGGTGTCAGTTGCACGTCTCAACTAGTGTACTCTACCTTTTCTGAAGCCGTAATTGTGATTTTTACACAATCTGTTTCAAGAGCCTTCTGTAAAAGATGCCTTGGGCAAGTTCCTAGCTTTGTAGATTCAAGCTGTCTGTAAATAATTTCACAATGTTAATTAGCTTTTTTTTCTAACTTCTATACTAATTGAGGCATTAAACAAGTTAAAGCAGTAGTGGTTTTTAACGATGTGAGATGCATTCATTGTAAGAATGAAATATTTAAAACGCGCTTCTGATGCTAGTTCAATTTGTGTAATTTTATGCCAAGATATATCCCATCTCTGGGTTCTGGTTGCATCCTACACAGAGTGGCAGATGTCACAGTTGTCTGTTTTTTTCTGCTTTGTTTTGCTAGTGGAAATGTACGTGATAGTTGCCAGGAGGTCAGCCTTCTATTTTTCAGTTTAGCGTGTGTGAGTGTATCTGCAGGTCTGGAGAATGCTTTGTATCAGAAAGTAATTGGTGCACCTTAACATGACACATGTTCTGTCCTTTCCATTATTTATCTGCGTTTGGGGGTGGCGATTTCGTAGTGTGGTATCCCATTTTTAGAAGTGAACTTCTGTTTTGTCTTGCAGAACTATTCCATGGCAGTCTATCTCGTGAAGCAGCTGTCCTCTACGGTGCTACTGCAGAGGTTACGAGCGAAAGGAATACGGAACCCCGATCACTCGAGAGCATTAAGTATGTCTGCTCTTTAAAAAGAGATGTACTGCTCTTTAAAAAAGAAAAAGTAGCCTTTGTAAGTGGAGATCTGAACTAGGGCTGTGCTAACCGAGGCCTGGACTTCCTACAATTCTCTGGTTTTCGAGAATCTGATAGTGGCCTTCTTTGTATTCAGTTCCAATTCAAAGACTCCGAGGCTTTTGTTTGTGTTAGGAGCCAGTCCAGGAACCCTGTTGACACAGTGAAGAGAAAAATGCAAGAGAATCTCTTTCAGTTCAGTCATGCTGGTTTTGTTTCTTCAGAATACAACAACTGTATTTACATAGTTAACTGGTAATTCAGTACCTCAGCAAGCTGAACTAAATGGCAGAGACTGAACCTTGATGCTGAAGTGCTGGAGGAAGGTCTTCATCAACGCACTCTTTGTTCCTTTGGCACACTGTTGTGGAGTGGGCTCCCAGAGAGTCTGGCACAGAATGCCCTCCACTGCCTCCCCACTCCTTTCCAAACTTGGTGCAAGCTTTGCTGCTTTATTGTTTTCTCTGACGGTGATAGAATAAAAATACAAACAAAATGTGCTACACACCGTCTTTTTTTCCAGGGAAATTATGGAAAGACCACCACCTGGCAGCTCTTGGAGTCATACTCCTTTGTGCTCTTTTGGGAGATGTTCAGATAATGCATATTGTCCACAGGAAGGGGAGGAAATCAGCCCACCAGTAAATGCAGGGCTACAAAGCTGGTGGTGTACAGTACTGAGCAGCAGCTCCTGGTGCACAGAAATCCAGCTTTCCCAGGCAGCTACCGCTGTTTGTATGTGGGGGGCAGTGAGGGTGTGGGTATGGTTTGCAGAGCAGGAAGAACGTGGAGCTGACTCGTTCACTTAAACAATGACTGCTTATAAAGTAGTCCTCACGGATAGAAGTAGAGGCTGGGTGGAGATTGAAGACTGGTGTATTAGCTAGTGTTAATATTTCACTGCAGTTCTTTAGGGCTCCATTTTTGTCAGGGTACTTCTGCTGCGATTTCCTACTGCTCAGTTTGGTTTTCAGTCTTGAGTTGGAAGTTTTACTGATGAATGTTTTAGAGGTTTGCACAGACGTGTCCATACAAGAGTTCCTAAAGCATTTTTAAAAAATAAACTTGAAGTTAACAGTAGTGTTACTGTTGCTGGTTGTGCCGGTGGCTTTTAAATAACTTTCAACTGAACAGTTGTGTAGGTGGGGAAAAAGCCATCTCTAAATGTTTTTTCTAGGTATCTTGGCTTAAGAAGAGCTTTTCCTGCTTTTAGCTTTCTTAAATTGTCATGTATGATCCTTCTAGAGGTAAAGATGGCTTACATGACACCTTTACTGTGCAAGTTAGAAACAGTAGGTTTGCCTCCAGCAGATATAGCAAGCAAAGTTTAGCATGCAGCTTTAGGGTTATTTTGTTTCTGTTAACAAACTTGTTTTAAATCAGCTGTAAAATTAACTTTCTTTCTTTCAAATGACAGTCAAAGAGAAACTGACTGCAGATCCAGACAGTGAAATAGCAACGACAAGCTTAAGAGTTTCTCTTCTTTGTCCAGTAAGTGTTTTTAATTTCCTTAAATTAAAAACTTGATTAAAAACAAACAAAACTGTGGCTGTTGAGGAATGAGCTTTTGGTAGAGGTTGGCTTGTGTGCCAGCTTCACGAAAATAGGATCCAGCTCTGAAGTTAGGCATGTGACTTGTCCCTGAGCAGATAAATATTCCATTTAGTTGAAGATGCTATTCAAAATTGTGTATGTATACATTTAAATCTGTCACTAGGTTGTGCACGTGTGCAGATTGGGTTCCTGGTGTTGGGTTGTGATATCACCACTCAGCAGTAAGGCAGGTGATTCTGGCTGGTCCAGCCAATGCCTGCCAGCAACGAGCTGAGCATCTTTTCAGCAGAGGTGATTGTATGCATTTGTGTGTGTTGAATGTTTCATAGTCGTAGACAAAAGATGAAGTGGTGATCTAGAGAATGTTCAAATAAAACTTGTACCAAATGTGAAGTGTGGGAGCATGGTTCCAGTGGATGTGGAAGTGACAGGCCTGCTGTACCTTGACCTGTTGTTTTTTTTTAACCAGGTGCATGTAGGGTTTAGCAATGGTTCATACCTGGCTTTGTTATCATTGACTGAACTGTAAGGTATCAACATTATATTTCTCACATCTTTGGGATGTGGTGCTTTTATTTTAAATATCAAACGCCTTCAGAACACTTGATTGTTCAGTGTATTGATTCACACAGTATCTTTATTGCAGTGTAACTTTTTTAACCTGTCCTGAAGATGGAGGATAAATCTGTTTCCTGGTTTGGCTCAATCTGCTCAAGCTGGGCATGAAATCCTCAGCTTTGAAATCAAAGGAGAGTTGACTTTCATCTTAGGAAGATGAAGTTTATTTTAATAGTTATTAAATGTCTACTTTGTCATTGTAGAGAAACATCTCACAAAGCAAAGTTTTTCTATCTAAAAGCATAGTGGTTACATTTTTTTTTTTTGTAATGAGATAATTGTGCAGCTTTGTGTGGCATTTTCACAACCTTTTTTAAGGTTTTGCCATCGGTATTGAGATGGATGTAAATAACAACACATTTGTAGAGAAATAGGGCTTGCTTGTAAATGAGGTCTGGGGATTACCTTTACAGGTCAGAATTTTATCTTACAAACTTACAGCCTTGTAACCTGTAGTCCTGGAAACACAATAACCACTGCACCACTCTGAAACTGCTGCAGACTGGGGATGCTGAAGTGCATCACCTCCATGCACGGCAGTAAATCTTACTGAGCTGCTTCAGTTGAACTTGTGTTGTGCTGTTTGCGTTCTGTTCTGGGAAGCACACTCGTAGTGCTATTGCTTTTTCTACCATTCTTTAGGCATGATGTTTTTCGCACATGATTGGTTTCCACTACAGACAAAAATAATAAATCAATTAGTGGGAATGGAGTGACTGTAAGAATTTAGAAGAGCTTGTGTATTCCTTATCTTAAATTAATTCTCATGCGTCTTCTGGAAGTGGTTTTTCACTTTGACCACGGCTGATTTGTTGAAGCTGGCACTTGAAGCAGTTGGGTTTCTCCATAGATTACCGTGTCTCAGTTTACTGCCACACTTCTGTTTGTCCTCAGTTTGTCTGTTAAAGATTCTAATTCTTCAGCATTGATATTTTGAAACATAGTTTTTTCTTGCTGTCCGTGGTTCAGATGAGTTAGTGTTAGAGCAGGAAGGTACAAGATTGGTTTTAGGATTGCGTTTTACAAATACGTGAAGATGTCAAATTCTATTTAGCTTTGTCCTAGCGATGTCTGGGATGGAAACAAGACACCAGCCAGGCATTAGGTTGTAGCTCAGCAGAAGCCCTGCTTTTCTCACTGTTTCCTCTTGCTTCTTTTCTGAGAGGCATACAAAATGGAGTCTGTAAACACGTATTTATGTGTCATTTTAATGCTTCCTTCAAAACAGACTTTTCCAGCTTGTTCCTCACTCAGTGCTGTCTGATCTCGCTGTAGCTCTTGGAGTAATCCAGCACTGCAAAAGCTCTGCAGGACAGAGTCTGCACCTTTCAAACAGTCCTGTGGAAAGAAGGGTGGCTGGCAGGATTCAGGCTGCCCTCGGTCTGCATGCAAAGCTGTTGGAAGCTCCATGTTTTTACTTGCAGATCTGTAAACATTTGGCTTAAGGAGATTTTTTTTTTCCCCTCTGTATTTTGTGCTCACTTTCTAACGTGTTGAGTGCAAAGCGAATGATTGAAAATGCTTATTTAGTTTCCAGCAGCAAAACGGAAGTTGAAGAGCAGTGCATCTTCAGGTCTGTTGGTGTGAGGATGCTGTTCCTCCTGTCTCGTTCCTTATGTCATTCTATCACGTATATAGTTGACTGAAATAAATGGGATTGCACATCTGGAAAAGGGTGGCAAGTTTAGACGTGATAACCTGTATTTTGCCCGCAAAAAGTAGTAATAATAAAAAATAAAACTTGGAGCTAGGGAGCTCACTCCGAATGTGTTTCGGATTGCTGCCGAGCTTTTTTTAGCACAGAGGCCTGCTCTCCCTCGGAGACCATGCAGCACAGAGGAAAAGCTGCCCTTAACTATTGGCTGGATCTGCCTGAGATGCAGCAGGCAGAGGCTGGGCTGAATCTGTGCTTCAGGAAGGCTCTTGAATTTGTGTTTTTTGGGTGTTTTTTTTTTTTTTTCTCTCTCCCTCCTCCCGCCCTCAGAATAAAAATAAATCCTCAGGCTCTGCAGCAGGACCAAATATTTAGCTGAACAAAAATTCCAGATCTAGCATTTCACTGTAGGTTTTGCAGCTTTGTTTACGAATCCAGAACTCCTGTTTTGGGTACGTTCTTTTCAGCATGAAAAGAAATTTCTTTCATTGCTTGGGAAAGAAATGAATGCAGCGTTTCTTCTCCTGACAGCAGGCAGAAACCAGGAACAGCACTGGGAGTTTTTCAGAAGTTGGGAAGCACCCCTTCTTTTACAACCTCTCCTTTTGTCAGTTGTGACACGACTTGGCCGTTGTGGCAGAGCAGATCCAGGCGTTCGGTGCCAAAAATGGGGAGAGGAGACTTTTCCTGTTAACGCTGTGTGTGCTGTTTGTCTCCGTGTACGTGGCTCCTGTGAAATCCAGGCACAGCTTCTATACCAAGGGTTTGTGAAGATGTTTCTGGTTTAAATCTTTTTCATGTGGGACACGGGGGTATTTAAGTTCTTCCTGCAGCATGTGTCTGTGGCCTGTCTTGTTTTTCTTTGGCATTGCATAGGAGCACCCAGTTTCATCTCCAGCACTCTTACTCTCGAGCCTCACTGAGCTAGGAGGTTCTCTGTGCCCAGAAGACAAATGAGCCATTGACTGCCATCTGGGAGATAAGGATTCATAATAGATGTGGGTCAGGGGCCCTTGCTTTGTTGAGGGCTGATTATGGGATAGAAATAATGTGCTTGGTCATGGATTTTAGGAGAGGGGGTGCCAGACACATGGCACGTGCAGCACCTCCTGCTGCCGCGGCTGCAGCACCGTTGCTGCAGGCTCCCCAGGGAGGTCCCTGCTTTCCTCCATCTGGTGGTGAGGTCTGTGACAGTGACGGACAGCCAGAGGGGACAGAAACGGGCAGGGTCCTGTAATCGAGCTGGATTTCTGAGAATGGGGTGGGGGGGATTTCTGCTTGCGGGGCTCCCAAAAGAAGGGGTGGGAAAAAAGCATCATGGAGGAAGTAGTGGACTGTGAGTAGAGCCTTTGTTCTTGATATTGTTTTTAGTTTTGTGATATTCTGAGATTGAGTGCCATCCTGTGGCACCCATCTTGTATTGCTTGCAATCAGTATGCATGACCACATTGCTTGCTTAAGCCGTACTAAAAACAGTTCCTCCTCCCAGCCACTGCTGGAATTGGCTGGAGGCTTCAAGTGAAGTCATAACATATATTTTGGTCAGTTATCTAGCTTCAAAATAGTTGGCATCAATGCTTCTTAGTAAATCATTGTGGGGTTTTTTCATGTGAGGAGAAGTCTCCTTTAGACTTTATTACTTTTTAGTGTAGTCAGTCCCTCCTAGAATGCAGTTTCACCAGAAACAACTGCTCACTGCAGAAACTTTTAATCTCAGATGAGTATGAAATGCCTGTCACTGTCCAATCAGTGTTGCATTCATTCTAATCACACGTTGACATTCTGTTGTCTGGGTTATCATTAGTCTATCTAATCCAAATCAAGCTGTTCTATTGCCAAATTCAGTCAGTGCCTCTGCTGTGTGCAGCACCCCAGTGTTTGCCTTCTCTGCCCAGCCACGAGTGCTGTTTGTACCAAGCATGTGGGAGCTTTGTGCTGGCTCAAAACATGCAAATGGGAAGGGAAGGCTGTTCACCTCTAGAAGCTTATGTTAACACTCACTTTCTTGCCAGCCCTTTGTGATGTTGAAAAGATGTAATGTATAATAGAGGGTGGACAGCTATTTGCATTTTGTACAAGAAGGCAGAAAAATTTCAGGGTAACTCAACTTATGCTTAGCACTGGTGCCTGTCCCAGCAGGAGGAGTATAGAATAGTTTCTTCATGGTTAATAGGTACGGTTTATTTCATGAATAGCTGCTTGCTGACAGTTCTTTGGAGAAAGTGGTGAAAATAACAAAAAACTTGAGGAAACAAGCTGTAACCCTGCAAAGGCACCTCTGTGTGCTTGCTCCTGAGTGTGGAAATTAACAGGTAGTTCCAGAAGTACCCTGATGGCTGGAGTATGGACAGCAGTTTGAGCACAAGCGTTATCAGCTCTGATTGAATACAGCACGTTCTTCAGATTTTAAGTAGTAACGAGCATGGGGAATTAATTTTCACGACTTGTCCAGGACAGTGGTGTGCTGCGGGTGGTTGGTATGCTCTGTATGATGTGAGCAGGATAGAGAGGGATGTAGTCCTTGATTTCCTGGATCAAATTTGTCTCAAAATGTGTCTTTAGTAACATCTATGTTACCAGTCAAATCCAGAAATGAGGAACAGTGTATTTTAGCATGTCTTAACTGGACCTTGGATTTGTGAAAGCGTTCTTGAGTAGAATTCAGCCTGTCCCAGTCTCTTTTCAGACAGAAAAGCCCTGTTTGCATCACCTTGTTATTAAATTAACATTCTTGGTTTTTTTTTTCTTACAGCTTGGTAAAATGCGGCTAACTATACCATGTAGGGCTCTGACTTGTTCACACCTGCAGTGTTTTGATGCCACTTTATACATTCAGATGAATGAAAAGAAACCAACTTGGGTTTGCCCTGTCTGTGACAAGAAGGCTCCCTATGAACATCTCATTATTGATGGGTAAGTACAGCTTGACTCAAAATGAAGGGTGTAACTTCCACTGTCTGTGCTGCTGTGTTTGTGCAGCACAGAATACATTGCTCTGCTGTCTCGGTTATCTGGTTATGAGCTGTTTTAAGTCACCACATCTTTTAATTGCCTTGCTGTTTAGAACTGCTCACCAGGTACGTCTTCATTCACTGTTCTGGAGGAACTGTGGTGATCAGACTGAAAGTTTATAATAATGGAAAGCATTCCTTCCAATCCCAGACAGATATATATATATATATGTTTTTTTACTATAGTGCTTGAAAGTTGTTTGTTCTTTCAAATATTCCACAGTGATGGATTCCTAGTTGAAAATAGCACATACTGACTTTTTTTTTCCCCTTAAATGGAGCAGCTGCACAAATCTGGCGTAATTGATAAGACATTTGTGTCAGATCAGATAAGTGCTGCCACCTCACCCCCCAGATGCACGTACGGTTTCACACTTGGGGAGTTGCTGTATATAGAAAGTGACAGAGATCGATTCCCTGGTACTGCCTACATGCAGAGCATTAGGGGAGCAAGTGTTGGTCTCCGTGAGGGAATGCCAAATGTGAATTTCTGAATTTGCAGTTTAATTTCTTAGATAGGAGCTATCTTTCTGGAGCGTGATAAAGGGGAACGGCAAGTAGGGTTTCATGGAGACTGCTAAAAACAAGCAGAAAAACAAAACTAGAACTGCAGTATTCCATTCTCAAGCCCTTTTGGAGACACTTGGATCTTCTACAGGCAGCTTTGGAATCAGGGGCCTTTGGATTTGCAGATTTTCAGCTTTGGATTGAAGGACTGTGAGGTTTCTTGCTCTATATAGCAGCAAAGGCTGACAGTTTCAGCCTCTGGCAGTGAAGACTAAGAGTTAGTAAATAATTAAAGCAGTGTATCATCCTTATTACCTCTGTGTTGTCAGGTATGGATGTTGGAGATTAGGTGACAGAACAGTGGCATCCCAGAGGAAAGGTTATTTCTGGAAATGTTTTAACCTGGGAAAGAGTGAACTTTCTCACTAATGAAAGCAAGGCTCTTTAATAGGCAGAACCACATGAATAGTCTTGGCCAAAAGCTGGAATTCACCCTGGGAGTGATGTGGTGCCAGGATCCTCCATGCTTTAGGAGACGCAGATAGGGGAAGAGTATGTGAGTTTAGATTCCCATGCCCAGCCTTTGTTAGGAAGCTTTCCTCTTAGGAAGGAAAAAGAGCTTTTTTTTTTTTTTTTTGAAATACTGGCCCTGAAATACTCAGCTGTAGGGATTGCTTTAAGACATGGGTTTTCTCAGTTAAATGCTGTTGAAAATAAACATGGGTAAGTAAGAGATTGTTCGTGTTTGTTTACGTTCTTCCTTTGTTTTGGGAAATAGAATTCTGTGCTGTGAGATCTGGAATGTCCTAAACCCATCTCTTAAGTGAATGTGCAGATGTGTATTTTAGGTAGCTTTAAAAAAAACAGACAGTAACTCCATTTTAATAAGGCAATGGCTGAGGGAAGGATGGAACAGCAAAAGTTCAGTCCTTTTTCAACACTTTTCAAACTTACACTGACTAAAAGCGAAGATATTGGGATAGAAATGAGTGAAGCTCTTTTTGCGGATGGATACTGAAAGATTTTGATCGACAGATTGTTCATGGAAATCCTGAAGTATTGTACAGACTGTGATGAAATTCAGTTTAAGGAAGATGGCTCATGGGCTCCTATGAGGTCGAAGAAGGAGGTGCAGGAAGTAACTGCGTCTTACAATGGAGTTGATGGTGAGTCACGGTTTGGGATGCATGGACTCAGTGTCATACTTTATATGGTGGAGGTGGTGCCCCTTTAACTTTGATACGATGTGCTTCTTTTTGCATGTGGTGGCTTTTGGTGCACATTTGGGGCTGATGGTAGTTTTTAAGGAATAAATAATGCTACACGAGTTTGCTGTCTCTAAGTTGTTTCTGGAGGCAGTATAGTAAGCTGTGTTGTTAGGATGGTTGTAGTGTTGGTGTAAGCTACAGCTGCTGTTGTCTTACTGTGTACAGGATGCATAAGCTCTTCCTTGGAACATCAAGTGTCTTCTCACCAGCAGTCAAACAAAAATAAGAAGGTAGAGGTGATTGATTTGACCATTGATAGCTCGTCAGATGAAGAGGAGGAGGAACCGTCTGCGAAGAGAAGCTGTCCTTCCATATCTCCAGCATCGCCAATGAATAATAAGGGGTGAGAGTTAAAAATGCAGGCCAGTGCAGAGAGAATGTATTTGCAGCAAAGTACTGACAAATCCAAAAATAAAGCATACCTAAATTACACCCGAAGTTATTTATCACAAATTAATTCAGTCTTGGCTCACAAAGCCTGAAAAGATTGGAGTACAGAAACGTTAAATACACGTTCTGTTCTGTAAAACACACATATAACACTGTGAAGGATATACAGTCCATAAACAAAGTTGAATACGTGCGTGCTTTTATAGCTTTGCAAAGTTAACATTGGTATGTGTGTAACATGATGCAGGTTTTTAATTGCGTTTGTGAAAATGAGTATAAAATCATGCAAGAGGCTGTGGCTTAGAGGTATTTTTCTGTGGCCTTGGAAGTGCTTTTCTTCCATAGAGAAACATAACAGCAGCACATATGGAGAGCGAGCAGTGAGAAACGTACTTGGGTGTGGTATGGGAGTGTGTGGGCTTTGCCAGTAACCGCTGCCAGGAGCATAGTAATAAAGAATGCCAGAATAACCTGATTACACCTAAGTAGCCAAGCTGTTAATAGCACCCTGTTTACATAAACACGTGGGGATGAAAACTGAAGAAGTTAAACCTGTGGGATCCTGCTGTTGAACTGATTACTGCTGCAGTGATGTAAACGACTCGGTGATCACTTAAAACTCTTCAAGGCCTTTTTGGCTGTCTTCCATTGTTAATTGCCTCCTAGAATACAACTGTTGTACTGCTAGGCAGATTTGTACCTCCTTTTGGGATACAAAATGCCTTAGGGTTGTCTTGTCCGTATGTGGAATCTTTGTGGAAGGGATCCCTGCACCATTTGCAGTGAGTCTCAGCAGTTTCTTCTGTTAAGACAGAGCTTTTCTTTGCTTTATTTTTGCTGGACCTCAACTGTTTGGATGGCAGTCTGTCTGGAACTGAATCAGTTTTCTGATTTAGAAACTTCATCTCAAGTAAAAAGCTTGGGGAACATGTGGTGCTCAACCTCTTTTCCCTACAAGAGGTTGTGGCAGCATCTTGATGCTTTCTAGTGAAGCTTTGAAACGTAGCAGGGGAGCTGTTATGTGCCTGTTACATTGTTCATAGTGTGCACTGAGATTGCTCAGTTTGAGAATAGTCACATGCTGCGTGGAGCAGCAGTAGAAATACAGAAGTCTTTAAATGATGTGCTTCTAGTCTTGGCTTTAAGGCTGAATTTCACTCTTAAAACCTTTTGGTTTTTCTAGCATTTTGAATTTACCCCATCAAGCATCTCCTGTGTCAAGAACACCAAGCCTTCCTGCTGTTGACACCAGTTACATCAACACATCTCTTATCCAAGACTACAGGCATCCATTCCATATGACACCTATGCCTTACGACTTGCAAGGTGAGCTTCTGGCTGTTGGTAGCTGTAGGTGCAGCTCTCTCAGCAACTGTGACAATTACAAAAGGATTCCAACATACAGTTCTTTCACAGTCCAGTTGTGCAAAATAGTATTTTTACATGCATGGAAGATGAGGTGGTATTTTAAGAGAAAGGAGGCTTAGGTTTGTGTCTTAATGTTTTAAAAGCCGTATTTCTTCCAAGATCTGGTGGTAAAGAGTCTGAAGTGTCGTTAGTTTTATGCTAGTTAAATTCATTTCAAAATTCAGTGGGAGAAGTTGGGAGGTGCTTGTTTGTTTTGAGAAGCTTGACTCGTTTTCTTTGGCTCTTTCCAGGTTTAGATTTCTTCCCTTTCCTGTCAGGAGACAATCAGGTAAGTTAAGGAAAATCAAATCATCTGGCAGATTGCTTTTCTGAAAAGGACTTGCTGACTTGGGTGTATAGGCGAGGAAAGAAGTTTGGGAAACTGAAAGAATAATTCTCAAAAGGGTTGGCAAGCCCTCCCTTGGTCACTGCTCCTCCAGTGCTTCCAAGGAAAGAAGGGGGCTGGGGTGGTTTGCCCACCTTTCGTCGGTCCATTCCTGTTTTGAATCTCAGGTAGGAGAACGGTGCTAAACACAGAGGGACTTCCATGTCATTGTTAAGACCAGAGTCTGTTTAGTGGAACTTGGATTCAGAAAGGCATCTCGATATTCAGTAAAAAACAGACATGAGAATTGTTCTGAAATGAGCATCGCCAAAGTCCGGTGTTGTGCTGGTATGGCATAATGATACGAGTGCCTGAGTGTCAGGAAACAAGGCCGAATGGCCTGTTTTGTCATAGTGAAAAGGAATAGAAAGAGCAGAATTACCATACAGATAAATTGCGTTTAAATCCACTTCTTGATAATGGAAATCCTTGCCTTTTGGGGGCTGCCTGTCAGAGTGTAACTTGGGGCAGCTCTTGCTGCCTTCTGATGGGCCTAAACATGCTATTTCTAAATGTGCTTTTCACAGCAGTGTGCTTTCCTCCGGCAGCAGTGAGTAGCACGTAGTTTTACCAGCTGTAGCTGATGACTAATGAGCAGAGGGATGGCAAAATGCCTCTTAGAATTTTGGGGGATTTTTCCATCAAGGAATTGTATGGAGAGGTAAAAGAGTGCTGCTTCTTGCCATTTCTCACTGTTTGGCTGTCTTACAATGCCATTGCCTTTCTAGCATTTTTTTTTTCCTACTGATTGCCAGTATTTCCCATCCCTTTTGGCTTCAGAAGTCAGGGGCTGCAGAGGTAGAAGTTCACAGCATCGATCTGCTCACCTTACAGAAAGGTTGAGTGGGCGAGCTGGTCTGAAACCCAGGAGCTGTCAGAGCTGTAGCTTACAAATATATTCTTTTTTGCTGGTCTGAATCGAAACAATGGTGTCTGAAATGTAACTTGAAAATGTTGTTTTTCCCCCCAGCATTACAACACATCCCTTCTTGCTGCTGCAGCTGCGGCAGTTTCCGCATCAGATGATCAAGAACTCTTACACTCTCGTTTTTTCCCATACACTTCATCTCAGATGTTTCTCGATCAGCTAAATGCAGGAGGAAGCAGTTCTCTGCCAGCCACAAACGGTAGCAATAGTGGCAGTAACAGCAGTCTTGTTTCCTCCAACAGCCTGCGAGAGAATCATGGTCATCCAGTTGCAAGTAGGAGCGGCGCGGACACGGCGTCCATCTTTGGTATCATATCAGACATTATTTCCTTGGACTGATTTTTGAGAAAACGAACTTGTCAGAGGAAGTCTTTGTGCTTGGTTTTACTTTATGTTAGAAACATAGACAAGTTTTTTTCCTTTTTTAGGGAAAAAAATTTACATGTACAGAGAACAAAACTATATTTTCAGTTTTACTTTTGTATATAAACCTAAGATGGCCTCACTGATTAAAAAAAGAAAATAACAAAAAAAAAAAAACACAAAGCAAAACACACACACAAAAACAACCACGAAAACAAGGAACTTCAATTTGATGGATGCTGAAGATTTACACCTGTGCGTTTGTCATGTGAGTTACTTTTATTTTTTGCCCTTAGTTTGGACGCGAATGGCATTATTTTCTTCACAGTAGCATAACTGGGAAAAGGAACTGAACTTCTGAAGTTCAAACTTTTTGGGTTTTTTATTTCTATTTTTTTTTTTTACTTTTGTTTTGCCTCTTGGTGACATTTGTATCTGGTGGTGGAATGTAATTCCCCCATCCCATTTTAGTGCAGATTTTGTTGTGCTTGAAGTGGAATACAAGCTAGCAGCCTGTTCCACGCCGTGCCCTCCGTTTGCAGCACGTAGCCTTTCAGGAGTGTTTATTTGTCATTTCTTGTTCTGTGTGACCCTCTGTTCAGCTGACTTCTTTTTAATTCCACGCTTTAATCAAGCATGTTGCAAGCTCATTAGTGCACCAATTATTCTTGAGGGCCAGACTCAATAAAATGTCAGGCTGAGAATTTTTTTTGGCTGTGTTCTGTGGGACAAGACCGAATTTTTCTAGAATCTAACCCTGGATAAAAGCAGTGACACATCCGACTGTAGGTTTTCGTTTCTAATAACTTATTGTGAAATCCTTCTGAAATAACTTAAGATCCTCATCACAAATATTAAGCACGTGTCAATATCAAGCTGCTTGTGCTTTAAGATCAGCCATGCGTGTAGATCTGGCCCGCTGGGTTGGGGCCTGGCTTCTGTCTGGGAAAACCTCCTTTGAGCTGCAGTAGATCAGATTTCTGCTTAAAAGTGAACCTGTCAGCAAAAGGAAGAAAAATGCAAATGCCAGCTCACCGTTGCGTGGTTGGTGCAGCTGATGGCGGCCTTGGAACGCTGTCTGAGTTCACCTTCACCCGAGTTACGCTGACGTTAAATGCTTGGTGTGAGTCAGTTTAAACCAAAACCCAAGAGCCCAATGCCCTTCCCTGCACTTAAATGAATCTCTGCCTGTTGCAGCCTCTTGGGGCTGTGGGGTTCCTGTTGGGTTCTCTCTTTCTGGCTTGGCAGTTACTTTGATTCCCCGTTCACTTATGTTGCACTCAGAGCCGCGCTCGCTTCCTGGTTTCATTTCTTTCTTTTCTTTTTCAGCCGTGTGTGACATAGGAAAAATCCTTTTTTTTTTTTTTTTTTATTATTATTTTTTAAGAACTGGTGGATCATTTGGGCCGATCCGTTCTTGTTACAGAGAAATGTGTAAATAGCTGGAATGCAGTTTTTCAGGAGATACTTTAAAGTAAGAGTAGGGGGAGGGAAGGAGGTGATGCTCTTGTGTCCCAAAGTCCGCGTCAGAGAGAAACGATTTCCTCTGGTGTGCAGAGTATTTTTGTAACTGGTTGAAAGTGCAGGTAACAGGTTTGTCAGGAGAGAGAGAGGAATACAGAGGTTAGCAGATGCTTGTCTGAGTTTTTAACGTCCCGAGCTGTTGGTTGCAGCTTTGAGCATTGACGAGGGCCACCTTTTGCCTATGAAGTTGTCTCAAACTATTGCATTAATTAAAAAAGGCAAAAAAAAAAACAAAAAAAAAAAAACAAAAAAAACAACAAAAAAAAGAAAAAATAAAATAAAAAAAAAACCAACAAAAAAACAACCACGTTAATCCAAGTAGCATTAGGTATTGCTGTATGATCAGTTGTATGGTTCTTTGAGAGGTTCACATGATTATGTGGCATCAAAATTGTTTTTAGTGTTTTTACAGCATCCCTCTGCCACTAAATAGTTGACTTGAATTTTGAAAACAAACGTTTGTGTTTATATGTATATGTGTGTGTATATATGTATTTATAGATCCGTGTGTGTGAGTTAAAAGTGAGTTAAATAGTTTTTCCCATGCATGTGTATTTCATACATATCTGGCTGATATATATATATATTTCACCATACACCAATTTTATAATTTATTAAATGTCAGTTAAAAAAATAAATAAAAGGCTAGAAAATGGGAAAATACTTATTTTTTAAACTCAAGTCTGATTCTGAAGTGATTAAACCTACATTAGGAATATGTCTCATACATTTTAGTCATGAGTACTAACCCGGTAACGGCAGAGCTTCGTGTCATGCCCTAAAGCCGGAGCGACCCAGAGACGTTGGCCCCGGAGCGAGCGGTGTTCCCGGGGACTGGTGGTGAAGATGAGCCGAGGAGCAGCTCGAGGTGCTTCCCACAACGGTATTCACACCTTTCTCATTTGTGTTCTAATGTGGCGAGGCGGAGCCTGGCATCCTTTGCCTGTGCTGGGACGGCGAGGTTGGCTGGGGATGTCTTCCACCTCTGCGCGGCCCCAAAGGGAAGGAAGGCTGCTCAGTTCACTGCTGCCGTCTCCGACCTCGCTGCTCTGCAATAAGGGACAGAAGCGTGCCCCAAACTCTTGACAGGGTTAATCCCCTATGCTTCGGGCGCTCGTGTTCCACGCTGGGTGTGCTCTGTGCTCACAGTCTCTGTGCCCCTGACCACGGTGAGCGTGGCGTGGTAGAGCCTCACCCCAAGTTCCCTGCGCGGTGCAATGAGCGCTGTGTCCGTGCTGGTGTGGAGCGTGGGGAGGGGATGCGGTCCTCGCAGGGTCAGTGCGCACTGCCAGCAGCAGCCACAGGTCCCTTTGGGTCCTGGAGTGCATCCCTGCTGTGTTAGGAGGGAAGGAACCAGGGCACACCGAGCTCTGGGTCGGCCCATTGCCCCGAGCGGGGCTGTGTGGGGAGAGCCATGGGAGGCGAGCTCCTCACTGCACCGCCACATTGCAGGGTTTTAAGCAGACTGAACCATCTTGAGAAAGGGTTTGGTTTTGTCAGTGTAACTTTTAGGGTTTTTTTTTTTTTCCTTTCCTTTCCTTTTTTTTTTTTTTTTTTTTTAACAGAGCTTAGATTTCTAACAAGGGAAAATTGCTGGTGGTCCCCGAAAGTGCTGCTGTTAATTGTTTTAATTAACAAAGGGAAAAAAATGTATATAAGCAGAATATTAAAATGACCATTAACTCAGATCTGTCATTCATTGCCTTAAAACTTCCTCCTCGCTTCCACACGGCATGCCAAACCAGTCACAGCTTTGAGAGATGTATAGTAGACCGATGTCAGTTTGTATAAAAGTACCGAGTGAAAATATTTATTATATGCATTGGAGAAAAAAAAAAAGAAAAAAAAAAAAAGGTTTACCTATTGAATGTTACCTGTTTATGTAGAAATCTTTAGATGTAATAAAAAGCATTCAGCTACGTTGTGTTTCCTACAGCTGGGGGGGGGGGTGGTGTGAGCAGCAGTGCTTTGCAGCCGGAGGGATGCTCTCACCCTCTGCTTTCTCCCCAGTCGTGTGCTGGTCCAGTTCCTGCCCCACGTTGGGGGGGGTTGTGTGGTGGAGCTGTGGGTTTGGGTGCCCCACACTGACTGCTGCTGCTGTGAGGGTTTTGCTGGTGGCCTTCTCACGAGTGGGGCATGGAGGAGGAGGAGGCGATGGGCAGTGGGGGGCACACGGAGCCCATCCCTCCTGGGCTGGCAGGGAGCGGCCGCGTGCTGCCCTCCGTCCTCAGCTACGGTTGCCGTGGTGGGATGAGATGAGCACTGACTGCTGTGGTTCGCGTCAGCTTTAAGCGGTCTGGAGATGCGTCTGCGCTTGGTTTTCTGTTTGTTTTTTGCTGCTGTGGTGAAGCTGGATTTCTGCAGCCTGTTTTCCCTGCCAGGCTCCTTCAGGAGCTCAGCAGCCAGCACTGCACGCAGAGGCACCTGAGCAGCACTGAGACCAACCCTGTGTGACGCTGTACCCCGACAGAGCGCAGCACTCCGGGCATCAGTGTCCTGCAGGAGGGGGGGACGAGAATTGCCACACTTAGAGGCTGGCAGACATCTGCAGCCAGCAGCATCGTGCCCAGCAGAGCCCAGCACGGAGCTCTGCTGGGTTGGGCTGGGCGGCCTGGCAGGGCAGGAAGGTTTGCTGGGCACTGAGAACCCTTGTGAAGCACCACACGTTGCCACAAGGGAACGCCACACCTCGTTTATTTAATTATCAGCTCGTGTTCTGCGAGTGTTTCTCTGGAGGTGGGGTGGGGTCAGGCAGACCCTGGGGTTCCCAAAGGCAAACTATGGTTCCTGAGTCCGGACGGGGACGGGGAAAGATGGGGAGAAGCTGCAGGTCTTGCCAGCAAACCCCTCCTGCTGTCAGTAGTCCACTGCAGGGAGACAAACGGTGCGGGTGAACTCTTCGTATTTGATGGTCCCGTTTGGTCCAATTTTGGCTTCTTTCAGCAGGTCATCCACTGCAAAGCAAACGAGGGAGGCCGGGGCTTAATTAGAGCTCAGGTACAGCTCCGGGGTGTTGTGCTGCTTGAAAGAAGGGGAACGTGGGGTGTGGGCTTTGAAGGGGTCAGGGTCGGTTGGCAGTGCCACCCAGTCTGAAACTGGCAGCCACTGACCCTGACTTTAATTGCCTAATAATAAAGGAATGGATGTTTTCACCCCTGGGTGCCCGTGGAGCTCAGTGCTGCTGCTGGTGTCACTGCTGCACTGCACAGGTGGTGATGCTGCGCTGCTGGGCAGGAATTAGGAGCACTCCGTGTGCACGGGTGGGACGGGGGAACAGGGAAAGGGAGGAGTGGGAGCCCCGGAGCCGCCGTACCCTCCTCCTCGCTCAGCTTCTCCCCCAGGCGTGTCAGCTTGGCCCGCAGCTCTGCGGCAGAGATCAGCCCTCGCTTTTCCCGATCGATCATGGCCAGCGCCGTCAGGATCTCCTTCTCGGGCTCCTCCTGTTTCATCTGCCTGTACATGATGTTGAGGAAGGTGGAGAAGTCCAGCTCCGCGCTGCGCTCTGGCAAGAGGAGAGATCACCCATCATCTCCCAACAAACCCCACAAAACTGACGCTTTAACCCAAAAAACCAACCGCCAAGCACCCCGTGCCGGAGTCAGACAGCTCCGCTCCCCGCACCCCTCAGACCCATTTTGGGACGCGTGTTCGGGGCTCGGGGACCGCTTTTGGGACGTGTGTTTGGGACTCACCAATCTTGTGCAGGTGCAGGTGCCGCTGCGCCTCGGCCGGCGTGGGGCTGACCCCCAGGCAGCGCATCACGGCCAGCAGGTCCGCGGCACGGATCTTCCCCTTGTGGCTCTTGTCGTAGAGCGAAAAGCACTCCTTGAACTCTAATTAAAAGCCAAAAGACTCTCTCATGGCGAAGGAGGGGATCGGGTGGCAGTGCCGGAGTCCCATTACCCCGCGGTGTTGGGGGGGTGGGGGGGGAGGACTGAAGTGGGGGATGCGGGTGGGATTGGGGATCTTGGAGGGTCTTTTCCAACCTTCACTGCTCTGTGGCTCCGTGTCCAGGTAATGGCCTTACATTTGGGTAAGGGGGGGGATCCCTGTCCCTTGGGCCGTTCAGAACTGTGGGGCTGTGGCACTGAGGGAGGTGGGCATGGTTGGGGTGGGCTTCGTTCGTTGGGGATCTTGGAGATCTTTTCCAACCTCGGGGATTTTGTGTCTCAGTTATTCAAGTGCTAAAGGTGATTAAAAGTCCGGGCTTGCAAAGCGGGAATGGTCGGAGCTCGGCACGACCCCCATCCCCCCCTCCCCCCCTCCCAGCGGCACTGGGTCCCGGTGGGGCCGTGGCCCCGGCTCCCCCCGCCGCGATCCCGCTGAGCAGATTGGCCATAATACTCTTATTGCAGTGCAGCACTGCTGTGCACACCCCTCCCTCCCTCCCTCCCCCTCCCCCCCCCCCCCCACTTCTCAGAGCCCCTTCCACGGGATGGGGGTCTCCAGTTACTCCCGCCCCCCATTCCACCACAGCTGAAATCCTTCTGCCTACGGTCCCCCCCAGAGCCCGGCACACCCAGCGGGGAAAAGAGGGGGGCACGGGGGGTCCCGCGGTGGGAGCGGGGATCGCTCCGTTCTGCCGATGGGAAGTAACGCTAACGCAAGTAAATACGTACCATTAATTTGATCCTGGGACAGAAACTTGGCCTGGGGGGGGGGGGAGAGACGGAATTAAAACAAAACCCAACCAAAACTTCACAACCGTTGCGGGTCCGCGGCGCCCCGTGGGTCCCCCCCCCCATGTCCGTCCCCCCCCCCATGTCCATCCCCCCCCCTCACCATGGCCGATCCCCGACGGTCGCAGCGCAGCGCAGAACGGCCGAAGTCCGCGGGTGGGGCGGGGAGGGCTGAAATAACACCCGGAGCGCCGCGGGAGGCGGAGGGTGGGGCGGCGGGGTGGTGCTGCGGGTGGGCTCCTCTTCCTCCCCCCTTTCCCTTTTTTCTCTTTTTTTTTCTTTCTTTTTTTTTCCCTACTTTCTTTTTCACTTTTTTTTTTTTCATTCCCCCCCCCCTTTTATTTTATTTTCCTTTTTTTTCCTCTATTTTCCTCTTCTACTTTCCCGTTTCTTTCTTCTTTTTTCCCCCTTTTCCCTCTTTATTTCCTCTTTTATCCCCATTTTTCCTCCTTCATTTTCCTCTTTTTTCTCTTTTTTCCTTTTTCAGTCTTTTTACCCCTTTTTTCTTCCTTTTTCCTCTTTTTCCTCCTTTATTTTCCTTTTTCCTTTTTTCCCCATTTTCTTCCTCTTTTTCCTCCTTTTCCCCTGTTTTCCCTCCTTTTTCCTCTTTCCCGCCTTTTTCTTCCTCGTTCCTTTTTACTTTTTCCTCTTTTCTTCCTCTTATCTTCCTCTTTTTCTTTTTTTCATCTTTATTCCCCTTTTTCCCCTTTTATTTTCCCCTTTTACTTTCCCCTTTTATTTTCCCCCTTTTATTTTCCTCTTTTCTTTCTCCACTTCCTTTTCCTCCTTTTATTTTTTCCTCCTCTTTTTTCCCCCCATCCTTTTACTTATTTATTTATTTATTTTGAGGGTTTTCTATGGAACTGCTGAACGCACGTTACAGTTCTGCCCTAAATCATCATTCCCACACACGAATGCATTATAACACGTCACAAATAAGCAGTAAGCCAAAGAGCAGTCATACAACTTATGGAAATACACTGCCGTACTGTAATGCATCGCGGAATGGTTGGGTTGGAAGGGACCCCGAGCCCCCCCATGATGTGAACTGCGTGCCCCCCCAGCTCATTTCTGCCCAGGGCCCCGCCAGGGTTGGGGCACAGCAGCAGCCCCCTGCCCTGAGCTCCACCCCAGTGCTGCTCCAGCACAACCACTCCGTCCCCTGCACTCCCCACCTCCGTGAGGACACAGCTCCATCAGCTGAGTACTGCACGGGGGCTCCCAGCAAAGCCCCCCCCCCCCCCCCCGGGTGACAGCATTCACCTTCCAGCCAATGTCGGGCACAGGATTTATTCGAAATATCTCTACATTAGAAAAACTAGATTTTATTTTTATTATTACTTTTTTTTTTTTTTTTGCTTCGATTCACTCTGAAATATCAAAACCTATAAACTCTCCTTCGCCGCGTGGAGGTTGCTCATGTGCAGGGTGTAAAACGCCCACGGCTCGGGGATGTAGATCACCCCGGGGTATTTCTTCCTGAGGGTTTTGTCGTTCCACAGCCACACCACCCAGACAGCGATCAGCACCAGCGTGATGATGAACGAGTAGAAGAGGAAGAGCCCGTTGCTGTCCAGCACCAGCCCCTTGCGCTTCTGGTGCATCACCAAAGCCATCATGGCGAAGAAAGTGAAGATGTAAAGGATGAAGATCTGCCCCTCGGTCACGAGGTACCTGCAAAGCAAAGCAAAGCACCCACAGTGCCCACCCCAGAACCAGTGCCTGCCCCCGGCGTTTGTACTGACAGCAGGAGCCCATAGCAAGCACCCTACACCATTTTTCCCCCATTAAAGCGGCTCTTTGGGTTGGTGTTCGCCCTGCTCGGCTCCGAATGGGATACGTGATGTTTGTGGTCAGCCCAGAAACTGATTTCTCCCCACTGCGGGGCAGAGAAAGGGCCGTGGTGAGTCCTGAACGCTTAAGGCAAATGGTGCTGGTGATGGTGGTGGTGGTAGGGGACCTCTCGCACTTCCCTGGCTCTGGTTCGTGTCTATGGGAAGTGGGAAGGGTTTAGTTTGTGTCTATGGGAGATGGGGAAGGATTTGGTTCTTATCTATGAGAAATCAGGAGGGTTTGGGTCCTGCCCATGGGAAACCTGAGGGACTGTTACCCATGGCTCGTTACCCATTTGTTTCCTCCTGCACCACGCAGACCTGTGAGTGCACACCATGACGCTGCACTCATCTGGGAGAGCAGAGAGAGGCAGCAAGCTCACAGGGAGTGCTGGGGGACAGAAAGTGCTTTGGGTGCCCCCCAGGAGCTGTGGGGTGGGGGGACCCGTGGGTGCCTCCCTGCAGGGAGCTGTGCCGAGGATCGGTCGGGTGCTGGCGGGAGGAACTGCGCTCAGTGCATCTGAAATTGTTTGCCTGGAGTGGCAGAGACCGAGCTGACGTGTTTAAAGGGGTAAGTGGGAGCTGACCAAATCATGCTGATGACTCTGACGATCAAAAGTTAATTTACTGTATGAGAACAGCCTCAGCGGGGGCCAAAGCCACAGGCGCAGTCGCTGAGAATGAGCGGGAAGCTGTTTGGCTGCCATCAGGGAAACCGTGTGGGAAGATGAGGCTAATGAAAATGGGAAATAAATAAGGCCTCTCTCAAAAGGCCATTGAGCCCTGCAGGGCCCTGGGTGGTGCTGAACATCCCTGTGCCCCCGGGACGGCGTCACCAGGAGCACCCCAACGCTGTGCAGATCCGCCTGCATACAGCACTGGGGGATGGGAGCCCGGGCTGCAGCTGAGTGTCCCTGTGCTGGGATTCCTGAGGAGCAGGAAAAGCACGGGGTGCTGGGACAGCTGCGCACAGTGGGTGAGCGAACACCCCATGAAGGGTCAGGGACTGAAGTGGTCCCAGCAATCAGAACCCCACGGAAAGGGAGATTTGCTTGGATTTTCCAGGCTGGCACGGTGTGGGGGCTTTGGGGGTGCGCTCACCAGTAATAGAGGCTGCTGGGCCCCGTCAGCAGCAGTGCAGACACGGGCATCCTGCTCTCATCCTCGTCGGGCGTGAAGCAGCCAGTGAAGTATATGAAGAGGATCAGGAAGAAGGGGATGTACCTGGGGGCAGAGGCAGCGCCGGGGTGGGCGTGGGGCTCCAAGCCCTGCCCCTCCCCCCTCCCCCTCCCCCCCCCCATACACACAGCATGACCCTTCATCAGCGTGATCATCTGAACAAACTGAGTGGTGGTGGTTTAAGGGGCAGAGGAGGGGGGAAACAGTGCTGCTCCGCTGCTATCCGTGGAGGGAGAGACCCCTGTGAGCCCCCCAGCCACCTCCCCCCGCCCGTGTGGGGTTTTTCACATAGCAAACCACGAGGAGAGCAGCTCTGCCCCTCGGTGCATCGCTCTGAGGCCGCCAGATCGACGCTGCAAAGTACTTACCACATCGAGTGACCCAAATACTCGTCGTAGTAGTACAGCAGCTCAAAGGAATCAATCTGCAATGCAACGGAACAGATTTAAAAGGGCACCGAGGGCACGGAGCGCTCTGACATAAGAACAGCCCGTTATTAACCACGATTATTTTCTAAGCCCCGCCGTAAAGAAGCGGCGTTACCAGCGTCTCTGGCTTCAGGTTCCTGATGATGGGGTTCTCCCTGACGGACAGGTGGTGCTGGTACCCGCTGAAGATCAGGCGGTGGTTGACGGAGTCTCCCACCAGGTGGATGCTGGCGCCCATGACGAACGTGATGATGCTGACGTACACCATGGACCGCGGCAGCGTCTTCGGGGAGCGCTCGATGAGCTGACAACGGAGACATTGAGAGGTGAGAAGGGACAAAGTGATGCTGTGACGAATTCGTCCCTCTCTCGCTTGGCAGAAGTCACCCACGCCATGCGGAGACCTGCAGGGAAGCGCAGCTTCCTGCTCGCAGCACGCGTTCCGTCAGGACGCCCTGCAATTCCTCCCCAAGATGTGTCCAAAAGCGTCGTTCACTGGCCACAGGGCGGCAGCTGACAGCTCCCGCTCCCCTCGTGCTTCCAGCAGCCTCTCTGTGCCCTCCAGCGGCGAGAGGGACCTCCCGCACCGCTCCCCTGTGCCACACAGCCATCCCCGCACGGAGGGTTTGCAGGGGGCTCTGCTGGGTTCTTCGGTTGCTCTTCTTCCTAATGGAAGTGGACCCCTCCCTCTCTTTCTGCTCCTGGAGTGGAATGAGCCCTGGTTCGTTTCAGCCCACCCGCTGTGGGCAGAGAAGTGCCGTCCCTCCCGGCCTGGGGATGGGGAAGGTCTCAGAGCCCATCGGTGGGAGATGTGGCAGCACTGGGACCCAGCAAGCCCTGCGCTGCCAAAGCAGCTTTGCAGTCCTTCGTCTGCATAAACGCAGAAAAGCTCCTTATTTGTGTTTAATTCTGAGGCTTAACTTTCCCTCTCTCTAACGGCTGTGGCTGTCAGAGGGGAGCACGGGGCTCAGAGAGCTCCCATCCGTGCAGGAAGAAGGGCAGAGATGTCCTTCAGGGGAACACAGGGAGACCACAGCAGCAAACTGCGACCTGCAGAGCGCTGACAGCGTTCCTTTCCTGCCCTGAAGGAGTTCAATTACTCCCAAACTCAGGAGAGAACCATTTCCATCTCGGGACATAATCCAATTCCTGGCTAGTGAAGGTTAAAATACACTTATCATGTCTTTTCTCGTATCTCCTGGCTGCCAAGTGTTTCCTAGGAAAAGATTCCCGGGGATAGGACAGTCCTTAACCTGAAAATGTGGCTGTGGGACGTGGTGGCTGGCAGCTGGCAATGGATAAACCAGAGCTACAGACAGAATGCTGAAGAGCAAGTGCGATTAAGCACTGAATGACTTAGGAAATGTGCTGCAGTTCAGCTGCCCCGTAAGGTCTGGATGGATGCCGTCTTCATGCACTTCAGCTGAGCCGGGGCGAAGTGTCATGCTGTTACATGCAGGGAGCACACAGACAAGCAAAGGGATTTCTCCCAAGCTCCAATTCCTGAGGCTTTCCCCTCGAATCTGCACTTCTGTCAGAGGCTGAGCCGTGTGGGTGCAGAATGTGACCGGGCTTGTTCCAGCTCAGGGCACGGATGGTGAAAGCAGAGTGACTGCCACTGCTTCACAAGCACCGCATCGCCTCGAAGCAGGAGGAGAAGCCTCAAATGCCCCATCTGAGGCTCATGGCTGGTGGTGGTGGCTGGGAAATTGTCAGAAAGGCTGAAAATGGGTTCCAGAGAGCAGGAAGGGAGGGGAGGGGGTCGTGGGCACTGCCCCGAGCAGTTGATATCCTCATTTCCTTCTGGAGAGAACGCAGCAGAGCGCGGCAGGAAGAGCTGAGGTTGGTGAATGGTTTCACCTGAGAAGTGCCACTTGCCCTGCTTTTATGGCTGGCAATGTTAGAAATGGTTTACCTTTAGCAGAAGAAACGGTGTTATAACATTGTAAGCCATGTGGAAATAATCCCCGGCACTCGGTTTGTTTAGGGGAAACCACTCCAGCGGCAGGATTATCTGAGGAGAGGGGGAAAGAGACACATCAGTGCTTTAATAACGACACCGGGGAGCTGTCCTTGCAGGGAGCATCCCTGCCAGCACCACTGGGACACAGGAGCTGATGAATGTCAGAGGAAAGCACCAAGGAACCCAACAGCAGTGGATCTCTGCTAACGTGCTGTCCCATTCAGGTGCCAGCACTAAAAAAAGCCTCATTTTTAGGGCAAGCAGCCCCTGTGTCCTGCTGTACGGAGAGCCAGAGCCCCGTGCTTGGGACGTGCAGGCAAAGGTGAAGGGATGAGCAGCAGTAACATCACGGGTGTTACGCAAACATAAACCCATGGGGCTGCTCTGCCACCCCCAGCTCACCATGGCAATGGGACGGCCGAAGTCCAGCACCCAGTTCTGCAGGGTGAAGTAGAACCACAGGTCGAGGTGGAACGGGGAGGTCTTGGAGGTGTCCTCGTTCTTTGCTGCCCCATGCCTGCTGGGGACAGAAGGAGAGTGTCAGCCCCACGGGGCCGGGGAAGGCAGGAGGAGGCTCCAGGGCTGTGTGCTCAGCTTTGCTGCTGGGTGGGTTGGGATGGGTGGTGTAAGGACGGAGCTGAGCTGAGGAGGAGGTCAAGCATCGGGAATAAAAACCCGCACGTCCTCCACGAAGGCTCCTCCCGGCCGAGGAGGGAGCACAAACGCGGGATGAAAAACCCGAATGCTGAATTAAGCGCAACTCTTTCTAAGCTCTGTGTGACAAAACAGAGCTCCCACCGCACTTCCGACGCTAAAAATAAAGAGGCGTCGAATGCTACGAAAGCACTGAATGTAAAAAAGTACCGAATGCAAGAAAGTATCCCTGCCCTGCCGTGCTGCAGCACAGGGATGCTCCGGCCATTCGCTCTCAGGCTCTTCCTCGGCCCTGCCCCTGCACAGCCGCCCCATGAGCCCATTCCTCCAGGCAGGGGAAAGGGAAAGCAGCCGCTTTAGGGCCAACGGACCACTAGCTCTTTTGGGGTGCTGAGAGCAGAGCCCCGAGCTGAGCACGGAGCTGCGGGATGGATGGCGGTACCGTGGAGGATTGGGATGAGCGCGGGAGAGCCGTGGTTCCCTTACGATGTTGCCACGAGGGGTCGGGGACCCCCAACCGCCCGGGATGCCCCGGGACACCGCAGCGTCTCGGATGAGGCGGTGGTACCCGGGGAGCGCAGGAGGAGCGGGGCCGGGGGGGGGGGGGGGGGGGTCCGTAAAGATCCCGGGGGGGCGGTCAGGGTGATGTGTGTAAGTTGGGGGGGTGGGGGTGAGGATCCGCGTGGAGCCGCGTGGAGCCGGGTATCCGATGCAGCCAGGATGGGCTGGGGGAGGTCAGGAAGACGCGGGCAGGGCCGCTCCGGGTGATGCTGGGGGGGGGGGGGAGGGGGCGGGGGTCCCAGGGATGGTGCCGGGAGCTCTGGGCACTGTGGGCCGCCCCGGTGCCCGTACCCCCACCCCGCACCCGGCCCCGCCGCTCACCTGCCCGCGTAGAGCGGCCCGGACGGCTGCGGGGAGCCCGGGGCCGCCGCCGGGAACGGCCGCCGCCGCGCCGAGCCCTGCATGCGCCCGGCTCGGCTCGGCTCAGCACGGCACGGCTCAGCACGGCTCGGCACGGCACGGCTCAGCACGGCACGGCACGGCGCGGTGCGGAGCTGCTCCGCCCGGGCTCCGCCTCGGCGCTGGGGGAGGGCGGGCGGCTGCGCGGCTGCGGGCGGGGGGAGCCGGGGCTGGAGGGGGGAACCGTGACCCCCCCGTCCCCCTCCCCTATTCTCCCATCACGCACGCTGGTACGGGGAGCAGCCGGGCAGCACGCGGTGCCGCCCCGCGAGGATGAACGCCGGGACCGAAAGGCACCGGTTCAGCCCCAAAACGGGGAGCGGGCGCTGCCCTGCTGCCTCCTCCAGCTGTCAGGGTGGGTAAATAACGCACGGGGAACCCTCGGAGCCCGCGATCGTCGCCTGTATTCCACGTCATAGGAAATTTGGGCTGCTCGTTTTGTTTCCCCGTCCAAAGCGTGCTCGGATAATCTTTGCTATTTTTAAAGTAGAGGAAGGAGAGAGAGGTGGCATTTAACTCCTTAAGCGCTCCTCAGAAACAAAACCCTATTGGTCCCCAAGTGCCACCACATGCAGTGATGCGAGCCGCCGTCTGGCCGAGGAAATGAGATTTGGAAGTGGGAAAAGCACGGGCACAGTGCCCGAGGGTGGAAGCCAGGGGGCCAGGAGGGGCTGATCACAGAGCAGCCTAGGTTGGAAGGGACCCTAAAGATCACGGAGCTCGAAACCCTCTGTGATGCGGCGCTGCTCTGTGTGCGCGGCCCCAGTGAATGCTGCTGGGCGGGGATGGCAGTGCAGAGCCCCAGAAGTGCTGCTGGGCTGCACGTGTTGGCAGGCTGCTGATGAACCGTAGTCCTGACGGCACCACTCCCGCTCGCCGTGAACTCGCCGTGTCCGGCACAGCTCGGGGCCGATCCCCATTGACTCAGCGCCCCGACCCGTCCCGTCGGGGCTCCTTTCGGTGGCGGCCGGGCCACGCTGCCATGCATAATGCACGCCGCTCCCCGCGCAGAGCTCCGGTTGCACGGCTCTCCGTTAATTCTTAATGGGGCCGACACCGGATCCCCTTGAGGACAATGGGGCGCGGCAGACGGGCTGCGTGTCGGCGTGGGGCCGTACGTCGGTGTGCCCGTGTCCCGCGGGGACCGCGTGCTGCGGGGGGGGGGGGGGGGGGTTGGGGGGAGCTCGGGGGTCTTCGGGGCGCTTTGCTGAGCGGGCGGGGGTCGGGGCCGCTCGTAAAGCCGCCGGCAACGCAGAAGACGCCAAGTGACTTCAACCCAAACGCGGCACTAAGGCAGGGCAGGCTGGGGGGGGGTGGGCAGCGGCGGGCGGGAGCCGGGGGGGGGGGGAAAAGGTGGGGGGGAACGTCCGCAACGCGGAACGTCAGCGCGCGGCTTCCTGTTTCCCGGAGAAGGGGAACGTGGAGGGGGGAGGGGAAAGGGAGCACGAGTGAGCACGCGCGGCGCTCACTTCCGCTCTCGCTTCCGGGATGGGGGCGGGGCGGCGGCGCGGCCCTTCCGGCGCTCCGTAGCGGCGCGGCGCTCCTCCGGCGCCCCCTCCCAGCGCGCCCCGCGGCGCCGCGGGTTCGAGTCCCGGCACGGCGGCGCTGCGATGGGCCGCGGGTGAGGAGGAGGAGGAGGAGGAGGAGGAGGGGGAGGTGGGAGCTGGGAGCTGGGGCTGCCCCGCCTCGCCGCCGCCGCCGCCGCCGCCGGGCCTGGGGGGCGGCTGGCCCCGCTCGGGCCGCATGTGCCCCCCGCCGGGCCCCGAGGCAGGACGGAGCGGGACGCGGGCGGAGAAGCGGCCCCGGCGGCCGCGGGCAGGCCCGAGCGGGGCCGTCCGGGCCGGCGGGGCCGCAGCCGGGAGGAGGAGGAGGCGGCGATGGAAGGGCTGGCGGGGTACGTGTATAAAGCGGCGAGCGAGGGGAGAGTGCTGACCTTGGCCGCGCTGCTGCTCAACCGCTCCGAGAGCGACATCAAGTACCTGCTGGGCTACGTCAGCCAGCACGGCGGGCAGCGCTCCACGCCGCTCATCATCGCCGCCCGCAACGGACACACCAAGGTGGTGCGCCTGCTCCTCGAGCACTACCGCGTGCAGACCCAGCAGACCGGCACCGTGCGATTCGATGGGTACGTAGGGCCCCCTGCCCGGGGCCTGGGCACGGTCGCGGCGTGTGTGTGCTGCCTGTCGTGGCCTCGTCATAACGGGGGACGGCTGGAGCCCCTCCGGATGAGGACCCCAAAAAGGACCCGAGGGTTGAGGTGCCTCCGCTGAGAGAGAGCTGGGGCTGCCCAGCCTGGGGAAGAGAAGGAAGGACGCGGCCTTTAGCGTCACAGGACAAGGGGAAATGGGCTCAAACTAAAAGATTTTGGCTGGGTATATGGAAAACAAACTTGTTATGGTAAGACAAGAGAGCACCGGCACAGGCTGCCCAGAGGGGTGGGGGATGCCCCATCCATGGAGGCACCCAGGGTCAGGATGGAGGGGCTCTGAGCACCCGGTGGAGCTGAGGGTGGCCCTGTTCATCGCAGGGGAGTGGCATCAGATGGCCTTTAAAGATTCCTTCCAACTGAAGCAGTTCTGTCATTCTGTGGTCATATTCTGTCCTGGACACGTGACGGTTTGTCCAGGGCCTGCACTGCACCTTGTCACAGAGTGTCTGGGGCTTATAATGTGTCCAGTACCAGCACCAGGCCGCAGCTGCCTGCTTGGCATTGCTCAGCTGGTGGTTGCTGTGGGGATGGGCATGGCGCTGCTGTCCCGGGGGTGTAGCCACTTGATACGCCTTCACCACATCAAACTGAAACTCCATGTGCATTCTGCACCAAAGCAGCTCTTCTGTGACACGAGCCATGCTGTAACAGACCGTGAGTAGGATGAGTGTGGGGTGGTGCCACTTGCTTGCTCCATTCCCAGCTCAGACAAGTAGCTGCTTCCTCACCACTGGAGGCCGGCACGGGGTGGCAGGGAGGGAAAGGCGATGGTTTAGGACAGGAGCTGTGGTGAAGGACACGAGCTTTGCCCAGGAGCCACTGTTCGTGGTGCTGTGTGACAGGCAGGATGAACGCTCTTGCTTTGCTCCTGGTGTGGGGAGATGTGGCCAGCTCACTGCAGAAAGCCTGTTTCTAAGTAGACTTTAGCCTCTTAACAGTGCTCTCGTAACAGCAAGTGAGCATTACTTTTGTTGTGCTAGGTGCTGAAGTAGTGCTGCCTATCCTCACCTTACACCTGCTGGTCGTTGTGCTCACACGTTCCTTCGCTTTGCTGTCGTGAGCTTCGTTACCTCTCTTGTTTCTAAAGTCTCTCACCACTCTTGTCAAGTACTTCCTCGTATGTCATTCTTAAAACCAGGGCTGACTAATCCTGAAGGTCCCTTTGCCCTTTGAACAGCTTCAGGTTTGGCAGGTAGCTGGCTGTGTGCAGGCACAGAAAGGAGAGCTCCCATCAGATACCGAGAGGGATCGTCATGGTTCCCCTGTATCTCTCATCTGGCTCCTGCCTGATGAGCTGTGCTGATGTCTGTGCAGCTCCACCTAACCCAGGGGAAGGCTGTCTTGCTTCTTGCCTGCTGAATGAAGGGGGGGGGAACTGACTTCCCTGTGTGTGTGGTTTTTATTCCTCTTTCAGCCCTCTTTTCACAAGTGAAAACTAGATGAGAGTACCTACTAGCGTGAGTGTCTGTCCTTATTTTAGATAAAAGAAGCGCCTCTGTTGACGGAAAGTGATAGAAGGGCTGTTGTCTTCCCTCTGCTGCTGCATTTTCTCTCATGCTGTGCACTGATGGGATGCTGATCTGCTTGCCAGAGCCTCTGCCTGATACAGATTAAAGGAGGTGTTGTTTGAGATACAATGGGCACAGTGTGCCATCACCTCTCCGTAGGAGTCACAGCCTGGTGAGAAGAAAGGCAGCATGTGATCCCAGATCATGCTTGGCGTTATTTTCATTTTTGTGATAAGGTGGCCCAGAATCCCCCCTGTTTGGCCTCTGAGCTTTTGACTTGTAAATACGGACTTGTAGCACGTGAGTAAATTACCTCGTGTTCACTCACTGAGCCTGGATCCTGATTGACTGCTGTTTTAATCGAAAAGTGCTTTGTTGTGGTTATGTATGTGCAAAATAAGGAACTTCTTATTGGGAACAAAGGTAGCCACATCTGTTACGTAGACATCTCTGCGTGCCAGGGCTCTTAAGTGGCCTCTGAAGTGCTGTCTAGAGATTCTGGATTTCCAAATAGACAGCCAGCTGTTTCTGCAGAGCTTTGTAGAAGGGTGAAAATGGCTGAAGTTGAAAGTGAGCTGTTGTCTTAGGATATTTTAATTTTGAGAAACGTGGCTGCGTGGACGTATGGAAACAATCAGGTATTGTCTGTGTGTGCAGGGTGAACTGTGTTTAAGTGCTGCTCCAGAGATGTAGGAGAACGGGAAGGACATCAGCCCTTGCATTTGTAGTTGCAGAAGGTGCTGAAGATTTAGGAATAAAAGCAGCTTAAGGAGCCGTGAGGCTTTGCTGGAGGGAACTGTCCCCACGTCTACGGGTGCCAGCAGGCTGTCTGCAGGGCTGTAATGCAAAACAGAGCCCCAAAGCACTCCAGCCTGGAATAGCTTCCTCTTTTTAAAGAGCTTTTATTTCTGAAGGTCTTCTTTTTTTTTTTTTTTTTTTTAACCCGATTGCTGGTCTGGTTTGCATTGTGGTCTCAAGGAATTGGTGCAGCAGAGGGGGTGGCAGAGAGCCCCAGGGGGCAGGGAACAGGTGAAGTGACAGGGAGTTCTTCAGGCAGCCTTGCTGCCGCATGTATGCTACAGTTACACTGTTATTCCTGCCTGAACTCAAAGAGGGCTTTTTTTTGTTGTTGTTGTTTTGGTCAATATGTGAACTTAAAGATAAAACTTGATCCGTTTCTTTAATGAGTTTCCGGCACGAGGGATGAAAGGAGCAGCATTCCTGTTCTTCCGGAGGCCTCCGCAGGCCGGGGCTGCAGCTTGCAGGTAGGATCTTCAGAGCAGCCCGGGAAGTGCTGGTGCAAAATGTGGCTCCACCCCCGGCTGCTTTGAAGCTTCCACACAGCACTTCTTCCTGCAGGAGACCTCTGTACTCGCTGAGTCCTTTTACTTCAGCTATCCCGGAGGGTCTCTTTGCCTTTAGGAGCAGGGTGGCTGTCCAGTGTCTCCTGCTGGCGTGGTGTTGGTTTGGTTTTGCACGTTGACCTGCTTGTTTCCTCCTTTCTGTTTTCAGCTTTGTCATCGATGGGGCCACGGCGCTGTGGTGCGCGGCAGGAGCGGGGCACTTTGAGGTTGTCAAGCTGCTGGTCAGCCATGGCGCCAACGTGAACCACACCACGGTGACCAACTCGACCCCGCTGAGGGCGGCTTGCTTCGACGGCAGGTTGGACATTGTCAAGTACCTGGTGGAAAACAACGCCAACATCAGCATCGCCAACAAGTACGACAACACTTGCCTTATGATCGCGGCCTACAAGGGCCACACGGACGTGGTGAGGTACCTCCTGGAGCAGCACGCGGACCCCAACGCCAAAGCTCACTGCGGTGCCACGGCCTTGCACTTCGCGGCCGAGGCGGGACACCTGGAAATCGTGAGGGAGCTGGTCAAGTGGAAGGCGGCCATGATGGTCAACGGCCACGGGATGACGCCGCTGAAAGTGGCGGCCGAGAGCTGCAAGGCAGACATCGTGGAGCTGCTGCTGGCGCACGCCGGCTGCAGCAGGAGGAGCCGGATCGAGGCGCTGGAGCTGCTGGGAGCCTCGTTTGCAAACGACAGGGAGAACTATGACATCATGAAGACTTACCACTACCTGTACTTAGCGATGCTGGAGAGGTACAGGGACAGCGAGAATATAATCGAGAAAGAAGTCCTCCCGCCAATCGAAGCCTACAGGAACAGGACGGAATGCAGAACTCCTCAGGAATTAGAGTCCATTAGGCAGGACAGAGATGCCCTGCACATGGAGGGCCTCATTGTGCGCGAGAGAATTCTGGGCTCGGACAATATCGATGTCTCTCACCCCATCATTTACCGCGGGGCCGTTTATGCGGATAACATGGAGTTTGAGCAGTGTATCAAGCTGTGGCTCCACGCCTTGCATCTGAGGCAGAAAGGCAACAGGAATACTCACAAGGACCTCCTGAGGTTCGCCCAGGTCTTTTCTCAGATGATCCACTTGAATGAGCCGGTGAAAGCCAAGGACATCGAGAGCGTTCTGAGGTGCAGCGTCTTGGAAATAGAGCAGGGCATGTCCCGCATCAAAACCACCCAGGACGCCGACATCCACACGGCCATGGACAACTACGAATGCAATATCTTTACCTTTCTCTACTTAGTCTGCATCTCCACCAAGACCCAGTGCAGCGAAGAGGATCAGTCGCGTATCAACAAGCAGATCTACAACCTGATCCACCTCGACCCCAGGACGCGGGATGGCTCCACTCTGCTGCACCACGCCGTCAATTCCAGCACCCCCGTGGACGACTTCCACACCAACGACGTCTGCAGCTTCCCGAACGCGCTGGTCACAAAGCTGCTGCTGGACTGCGGTGCCGACGTCAACGCCGTGGACAACGACGGCAACAGCCCTCTCCACCTCATCGTCCAGTACCACAGGCCCATCAGCGACTTCCTGACGTTGCATTCCATCATCATCAGCCTGGTGGAGGCCGGTGCCCACACGGACATGACGAATAAGCAGAAGAAAACTCCTCTGGATAAAAGTACCACGGGGGTGTCCGAAATACTCCTTAAAACTCAAATGAAGCTGAGTCTCAAGTGCCTGGCTGCCCGTGCGGTGCGGATCTATAACATCAGCTATCAGAACCAGATCCCCAGAACTCTGGAAGAGTTTGTGAAGTTTCACTAGGCTGCGTGAAACCTTTCGTGGTGGTGCTATCCCATGATGACATCAGTTGCAGACCACTGATTATGTGTGTGTACATGGAGTCGTGTTTCTCCCTTCTTTTGTTTCGGTTCCTTTGGATTCGGTCTGCGGTCTCTGTTCTCGTGCGGATCCTGGGGGGGGAAAAAAAGCCACATGATTTTCCTGTAGTCAGATCTGTTTGAGATTTTGGTCTTCTAATTACAAAACGATAACAATAATGATGTTTTCTCCCGCGTTTTCAGAAACATACGAAAAAATTCCCAGTGTTAAGTGGTGCAGAATGTTTTGTGACACCTCTGGTGACGGCAGTTGAATGCTCTGAGTAGGGCACAGAGGAGCCCCGAAGGCTCACACCGCTCCTGAGGCAGCAGCTCTGCAGGTTTTAAACCGTCTCCCAGTGAGGTAGGGAAGGAAATTTTCCTGCTAGTTGTCTGGTTAAGGTCTCAGCACACAGAGCAGCCCATTGCTCTTATACCTCACAGTCTTGCAATGCCTTTCAGTTCATGCTGAAGATGTTGGTAACATCTGAAGTTTTAATCGTATTTCGTTGTTTTGTTTGGTTTTTTTTTAGTGACGTTTTGAACAGCAGTTATCCACAGCTGCAGAAGTAGGGGATGCTCTGTTAGGAAATACAGGTTCAAATTCAGATGTGGTCTGTTCCTCTCGTAGCAGCTGAAGTACCGAGCTGTTCTTTTCAGTACTGCAGTACTGAGTGACTTCTGGAGAAGGAACACACGCGTTGGTCAGAGTGAACCAACACCACGGTTCCCTTTTATGTAGCTAAGTTCAGTTCCTCATATGTAAAGACCATGCATGGATACCTAGAAAACGTGTAGGGTATTTGTGTCTGTGTGTGTCCCAGCATTTCAAACCGCCTTCCCTTGTTTTGTTTCGACGATCAGCACCCACCTTCCTTTCACTCAAAGGATGTGGAACTGCACTCTCGGATTCCAAATGCTGTATCTTCCTAACGGGGTCGTGGTCGCCAAAGAGAGTCATCCTCCGGAGCGTGGTTCTGCTTGAAACTGCTTTCTCCAGCAAGCGTGGAGTCTGTGCCTCCCCGAATTTGGACTTTGTGAGGATTTTTCATCATTTTTACTCCTTTCATTATGATAAAAATGGCTCTTAAAACTTAACATTTTTACGAAGAACTGTCCTGTCTTAAGGTCTTTTACAGTAAGCAGCTGATTGTACAGTGGAACTGTTGCTCGAGACAGTGCCTCTCGTGGTTGGGAGCTGCACTGGTCTCCACGGGCTCCTGGGAACTGTCATTTTACATGCAGCTTTTTAACTGTCAGATGATGGAAGAATGTTCTGGAGGTTGGGTTTTTTTGTTGTTTTTTTTTTTTTTTTTAAGAACTATCTGGGTAGGACATCAAGGTGAGATTTGGGCACATGTTTCTATTTGTATGACAAATAAATAAACACTGAATGTGGGCTGAGGAGGCAGCGAGCAGTTCTGTGCAGCTCAGGTTGGGGGGTACTGCTGCCACGGGGGCTGTGTGCCCTCCAGGGGAAGTGCTTTACAAACACATTGGCTCCTCAACCTGCCATCTTTGCTCTGCTGGAGGGTATACACAAACGCCGAGCCATGCACACCTTCCTCTGCACACAGATCTGTGCTCACATGGCTGCACAGAGCTGTACGTACACACACAGCTATACAGCCACACCCTTTATGCGTGCATCACCTGCACACACACGGTGCAGGGCTGTCTGCATCTGTGTACTCACCTGGATCACAAAATACGTATTTGCACACAGCAGTTTGTATTTTATGTGCAGTCGTATCTATATGTGTATATATACACACATACACATGTGCACATACACATACCCTTGTATAAATGTGTGTGTGTGTATTATAAATATACATTATATTCATTACATACATCGTATCCATCACATATATAATAAATATATATAATACAATACAATGTATGTAATATATGTGTGTGTAAATGTATGTATATGTGTATATACTCATATATATATGCACACACACATATATATATACATGCACACATACACTGCTCCCCTCCAGCTCTGGAAAGCCCTGCTCACAGCAGAGCTGGAAGCTACAGGGGCTATACAATATTTACACATATTAAACATATAGAATTTGTATAGAAATGTGTATATAATTACACACATATATATATATACACAGACGATATGCATATGTGAGTATACATAAATTGTGTGTGTGTGTGTATATATATGTATTTATAGGGGTGTGTATGTATTTGTATATACATTACATAGGGAGGTGTGTGTGTGTGTGTGCCCACGTGTGTGTATATATATATATCTGTGTATGTGGTTGAGTGCATCCACAGGCTCACACTCTCGAGGGTGCCCACGGATGTCACAGTCCGTGGGGAGGAGCACCCCACTTCCTCCCCCAGCGGTGCAGAATGGGACAGGAGGTCCTTCAGTTTTCAAACATCGTATTTTTAATCCTTCCAAAACAAAACAAAACAAAGACCAAAATCCTCCTTCCCAACCACCATCACACGGCCTCCTTTCCCCTCCGTTAACGTCAGCATAAATAACTCTGCTACGCCAAAAGGAAACAGCGTTGTCGGACGGCACTGACCCTCCGCTGGAGGGACCCTTCCCCTCCCCCCCACCCCCCACCCCCCGCCCTTCTGCACTGCGGTGCTCCGCTCCGCAGCAGTTCGCGTTCAGTGCATGAAGAAGAAGGCGGACGGCTCCACTCTGCTCCTCTCGCCCCTTATTTTGGGGGGAGGTGCCCAGCCCTGGGGGGGGGGGGGGGGGGGGGGTGGGGGGATGCTGCCCAGCGGTGGAGGTGTGAGCGTCCATCTCTCTTAGTGAGTGCCCACGGAGGTGCTGCAGCCCCGCGTGGAGTGCTGGGGGTGGGGACGCGCTCCCGCTGGCCCCGTGGGTGCTGCTGCAGCGCTGAGCCGTCCCCACCCCGCTCTGTAGTATCCCTGGCTGCGCTGCCACGGAACGGGGAGGGTGGGTGTGCGTCTTCTTCTTCGCCACGCATCTTTTGCTTCGCGTTTTCTTTTGGGTTTCGGACCTGTCGAGGCCATTTCACACCCCCCCGGCTCTCCCAGCACCGAGAGGGGCGGTGGGCGATGCGCCTGGGAGGCAGGGAGAGCCCCCCCACACCCCCACCCCCACCGCGAGCATCACTCCAGCACCGCTGCGCTCCGCTGCTCCTCTGCCTCCCGCCGGCGCCTGCCGCTCTGAAAAAAGCCGAGCTGTAGGGATCAGAGAGAAGAGAAAAAGCCCACCATCACTCGGGCTGGCTGCGTGGGAACGCCTCTCTTTTAAAGGGATGGAGACAGCCGGATGCAACGGGAGGAGTGGAAAAAAAAAACCAAAAAACAAAAAACAGAGACGCTGCCGTGGTGCCCAATGGAGCATTCCCGCTGCGAGGCTGAGTTTTTGTCCCCCAGGAGCCACGCAAGGGGTGGGAGCTGTGGACACGCAGCCAGGCTCCCTCAGCACAACCCCCCCCCCCCCCCCCCCCCCCCCCCCCAGGGGGCTGCTCACCTTCCAGAGCGCCAGCACCAGTAGTGCCAGCAGCAGGAGCCCCCCCAGCGTGCTGCCCACGATGATCCAGATGGGGATCTGCGACTCCTCGGGCTTGGAGATTTCAAACGTTATCTGCAGAAAGCAAAGAGCTGGTTATGGAGCCGGGAACGGAGGGGATGCTGCAGGCACGGAGCACACAACGTGGGGTGCCTGGAGCTGGTGTACGCTCAGCCTGGGTTGCTCCAGCCCACCGTGGTCCCAAAGCCATGGGGCTGTACGATCTCCCCCGGGTTTCCCTGCCCCGGGCTCACCTGGCGGCTGGGGTCCTCCTCACGGAAGACAAAGGGGCTCCCAAAGTGTCTCTGGAGGGCAGCGTTGGTGGTCAGCTTCAGTGACTTGAACTTCAGCTGCACAAAGAGATGTTGGGGCTGAGCGGCGGCCACAGGGCAGGGACCGCAATCCCTGGGGGTGGACCCCAAGGCCCCACAGCTTCCCCTGTGGAGGACTTACTGCTTTCAGTGACTTCATCCACAGATTGCCACGCAAGTGGAGGTTCATCTCCTCGTTGGGGGCCAATTTCACATTGCAGTCGATGGAAACGACATCAGAGTTGCTGTGGTTCTGCAAAGAGGGAATCGGTGGAATGGGAGCATCAGCTCTGTGGGCTCTGTGCCGTGGCACTGAGCAGGGACAGCCCCCAGACCCCCCATCCAAGGGGTCCTCTGTGGGGCTTGGTGCCTACCAGGAGTGGGGTGCGGGACAGGTCCTCCTCTGTCGGTGTGTGGCGGTAGTCAGTGGTGTTCCCCCAGATGTTGCAGGTTGTGTTCTCCTGTGGGGAAAAACAGATGGGGACGTGCTGGTGCCACCTCATTGCATCCTGGGGGGGGGGGAGGAATGGGGGACCTGACACCCCCCTGACCCTCAGGGCTGGTATTGCTGCACCGTGACCCTGCAGTGGGGACATCAGAGTGAGCGTGATGTGGTGCACGACCCAGGGCCATCCACCACGGGGCGTCTCCATCCCCACCTCCAATCCCAGTGCCAGAGGGTCTCACTGGGACGGACCCCTCCTACCTGGTCCACCAGGAACTCGGTGAGGAGCAGGAGGCGGTTGCCAGCCCTGGTGGCCACGGGCATGGTGAGTTTGATGGTCACCCCCTCCACGGGGAAGAAGCCCAGGTTCTGCAACTGGGGGGGACAAAGGGCAGGGATGGGGGACAGGGATGAGCAGGGCAGTGATGGGGGGGTGGGATGCAGGCAATTCTTTACCTTGAAGGTGCAGTGAAAGGGGGGACCGGTGCTGCCATATCCCTCCAGGGAGCTGTTGGACTTGATCTCATAGTAGTCGAGGCTGGATGCCCTGTGGTGACAGAGGAGGACAGAGAACGCTTCCATAAATTGTCAGGAACAAAGCAGCATTATTTTCTCTCCCCTGATTCCTTTAGTGTTAAACAAAACACCAAAAGAAAAAAAAAAAGAAAAAAAAAAGAAAAAAAAAAAAAAGAGTGGCTGAAGACCTAAAAAAGCTTCCTGGAATCACAGCAAGCAGTGCCAGGGAACGTGTTGCCTGTGTCCATGTTTTTTCTTGCAATCAGATTAATAAATTATCAGCCGTTCCTTCGCTCCCTCCTTGCACTGGACAGAGGACACGCTCTGCTCTGGCAGGTGCTCGAAGCTCTCCATGCACATCCTTCAGTCTGCAGAGGTGACTGCGAACCACACAGCTGCCAGGCCAGGTGCAGCTTTACAGCCCCAGTATGGGCTGCAGGCACCTGCTAGGAATGTTATTACCGACAGAAACCTGGCTTTTCCCCCCACAAATAATTTCCACTCATGCATTTAACCCAGTGCAGCTCCCTCCTTGCTTCTCACTGCTGATTTTCTGAGCAGTGGCCCCTGTGCTCCTCACCTGGTGAACAGCAGGTCGGCCTCGTACTTCAGCTGGAAGTTGAGGTGGGAGACGTTGTCCTCCCTGGTGCTCTCCTTCTCCTCGCTGTCACTGAAAGAGCAGCAAGGCACAAGGTGAGCAGCTCCTGGGTATTTCTGTGTGGTGTTGGGGTGCAGGAGCGCAATGGGAAGAGGTCCACTTCTGCTTTACGGCCAGAGCACAGAGAGAAACAGTTCTACAGCAGAGCTTCCATCAGCCCGAGGCCATAAGGGTGAGGTGCTGGAGGAAGGCTGCACGCAGACAGCAGCGGAGCAGCCCCACGGGCTCTGAGCAGAGAAACCCACAGCAGTGGTATCCCTGTGTGGCTCTTCCCCATCTGGATGCAGCAAACCCAGCACTGAGCAAAGCACCGCAGGGTCCCTCCCCACCAACCCCCCCCCAGCAGAGAGCTGCAGGAAGAGGAGGGGGCTGCAATGCTGCAGACAACAAGGGAGGGGTGAGGGCAGCTAGCTAAGTTAACCTGTTGGCAACCAGGTAGATCTCCATGCTTTGCAGGAATACAGACTTGCTGAACTCGAAATCCAGGCGAAAAGCCACCTGTGGGGGGGTGGGAGAAAACATTACGTGGGGAAAAACCTGCACCAGCAGGGGAGATGCTGCAGGGCACCACGCACAGCCCCATCTCCCAGCAGGGAAAGAGGCTGTGCTGGGGACGGGCAGGACTTGCTCCCTTCCCTCTGCTATGCTGCATCTTTTTCTCTGAGGCCGGAGAACAAAGCAGCCCCTCAGGAAAAGGGTGCTCTCAAGGGGAGCAGCAGTGCCGGGCTGCGGTGCACATCTGCAGCACAGGGTCGGGGGCCAACAGCAACAACATGTGATCTGTGTCACATCTGCGAGTGCCGTGGTGATGACCTCAAGCTGTCTGGGACTGTGCAGCTGACGATGATATTAAAGCTCCCGCTGCTCGCCGGCCAAATTTCCATCTCCAGCTTTGTCTTTGTCTTGGCAGGACCTGGGCTACCTGATGCCATGCAGATGCTTTCTCAGCCCCCGGAGGTCATGGGGAGCTGCTCCCTGCTCTCTCCTGGCCACAGGCATCCAGAGTGCTCTTTCAGGAGCTGTCAAGGTGCCTAGGGCTTGCCTGTCACTTCCAGGCTTGTGACACAGAGCAGCTTGGGCTGGATCTGGGGTGCTGCTGTGGGGGTGGGGCAGGGGGCTGGTTGGCCTCGGTTAATAGGAGGGAATAGGTGGGAATAGGAGGTTAATAGGTGGGAATGTTGGCTCCCAGCCTTGGAAATGGAATAGCAATCGTGGTCGTGCAGAGCTGCCTTTGGGCTTGGGCACACCTGGGCCCCCAAACCAAGGGTTTCTTGAGGGGACAGCATTACCTTGGCTTTGGCGTGGAAGAAGGGGTAGCTCACGTTGCAGACCCTCTTGTTGGGGTGCTTCTCTTCGGTCGCACAGTCGATGTTGATGTCGGTGTCATCCTGAAAAGGGACGCAGAGTGGCTGTGACACCACCTCATGGCCACACAAAGCTGGCAAACATCCCTCACAGGAGAGGCATCAGCTTTGGGGAAAGCAAAAAACGAGCAGGGAAAAGCCTCCATGCATTGCTGAAGGGGCAGCCCCCCATGCAACTCCTGGAGGGCAGCATTTCCAACAAGCCCCTTGCAGCTTTCCCATCTAATCCTCTTCCAAAGCTCAGTTACAGTGCTGAATGAATGAAACCAATTGTTCTTGGCACTATATTTGGGAAGATTTTTTCTATGCCTCTTTGTGAACCCTGATAATCAGAAGACACTGTTCTGCACAGTGACCAGACGAGGAGTAATTGTTAATTAGCTCAGCTCAAGGATTGGGTCCCTGCTGCCCTAACACCTCCAGCTCTTTGGGAAGCTCTCACCCACTGCAGAGCCCAAACCTGCACCAACCCCCACACCTCTGTTGTCAATCTGCTTACTCCTGAGCCAGGTGCCTGTGAACAGAGCAAATCTTTGATAACTTTGCTTGAGATGAAAAACGCTGTCGTATTTCTGAAATAAGGAGCTGAAGAGGCAATGAATGCTGAGGATCTAAACCCACAGGGCCGAGGATCACCCTTCTCCCACCCACCAGCACCACACCTTGGGGATGAGGCTGGCGAACTGCAGGTTCCTGGAGAAGGAGATGTTGAGCACAGTGCTGTAGGCGTTCTCACCACGGTTCTCCAGCACTGCCTCCACAGCCACCCTCCGGCGCGTGCTCTCGATGATGAAGACAGAGGTATCAAAGGAGAGGCTGAAGGCGGAGCAGGCGGGCGCTGCGCGACGCAGGGCTCTGCTGCAGAACTCCCTGTGGGATGGAGGAAGGGTGTAAATCCCATGGTGTCGGCATGCCACATCCCTGAGTGCTGCTTTGGTTTTTTTCCCCTCTCATGGGGGTAAGGAGCAAGCAAAGCCCTGCAGCCTTGCTGGGAGACGTGAAGGAACGTGTCTCTTCCAACACACAATCTCCAAAGTGATTTTCTCGGCAGATGTCACCTCTTTATCGCCACGAGCTCAGTGCAGAAGCCACTGCCACCAACGTGAGCTGAGGCCCAGGCCCCCTGAGATGACCTTTTAAAGCTCTTTAAGGGATCAGACGTAGCATGTAATTATTTCTGCTGCATGAATCAAGCCTGGCATTTATCCCCATTATTTTCTGATTTGTCTCCATGGCACCAGATACGAGTTGTATGGAAACACACCAATCCATTCCCAGTTGAGACTGGGGATGCTCAGGGAGCGGAGCAGGATTGCTCTGTCCTCTGCCAGCCCCATGCCACCCATATTGGGAGCATCCAGGTGCTCAATGTGGGACCTGCGCTGCCTCTGGGGTTGGGGTGCCAGCCCCAGCACGGCCAACTCACATGGCACTGGGCACATCACTTCGGGCATCCAGGACCAGGTCAGGGACACAGTGCTCATCCTCGTTGCACCCGTTCCAGAAAGGGACCTGGTGGGGACAACAAGAGCAGGCTGGTGATGGTTTTGCCCTGGGCTGAGATGATCACAGGAGGGGTGGGGGTGGCAGCCCCAGGATAAGACAGCAGATGCTTCCGTTGGGGATAAGCCCACTGAGCATGCTGACCTCTAAATTGGATTTTCAGTTCCAACTGCAGACACCAAAGGCCTCAACAGCCACCAGTCCCACACTGCTTCCAGTACTGCTGGGCAACACTAACCATGCTTGGTGTGCACCCACCCTCCTACAGCTAAGCTCCCATGGGAAACCTCTGCTTAAAACCAGGGCTACCATGGATGCACACCCCCACACTGCAGCATCTCCAGCCAGAACTCCCAAATCCCGTGGCAAAACTCCCTGGCTTTGAAATAGAAACACTCAGCATCTGGTGCTTTGCTGGGTTGCCATTGCTGGGTGAATTTCCATAGGATCATAAAAGCATTTGAGTTAGAAGGGATCTTTAAACTCCCCTGCAGCGAGCAGGGATGTTTCGGATCAGACAGCAAGGATTCCCGTGTGAGAGTGCTGCACGTACCGAGACCCGGAGCGAGGTGGGCCAGCCATCATCCAGCACGGGGCCACTCTCAGGCTGCTCCAGCTCATAGTCAATGGAGAATGTCACCGGCTTCACGTAGTCAGCCGTGTCCTGCAGCAAGCACAGAGGACAGGGACACTGCTTGTGGTGGAGCAACATCAGAGAGCAGAACTGGAGGCACTGGTGATTGTTTTGTGAGACGAGAGCTTTGCAGCACAGCATCCTTTGTGTATGATCATCCCCTCTCCAACTAAACTAAATGGACAGGGACAGTGCAAGCCCCGGGGTGCTGAGCAGCACCCACCCAACCAATGGTGCAGGTAGGGGCTGATTCTGAGCACTTCCCACACCAGAGCTGCCCCCCTGGGATCCATCTCTGGAGCTCGTCCAGTTGGTAACAGTTCACACGCTGCTGCACCTCCACAGATTCCCCCCAAGCTCCAAATACACGAGGTGCACGAGGCTGCTTCGAAGCATGATGCTTCAGGATCTAAATCCCAAGCTCCATCTCCAGAACCAAAAATTTCCCAGAAGTTCATGACAGTTCAGGCTGGGGTTTGGGGCCAGGCCAGTCTGGCAGCTTCCTTGGCCTCCAAAGAATTCTCATCATTTGCTGGGAATGTTTGAGTTTGGCCAGATTTGTGCATCAGCTGTTCCCCATGCACGACATCAAGGATTTTGCCGGCTCCCGCACTTGGGGAGGGGACCACGAGGTTTGGGATGCAGCAGATAGGAGCAGCAGGGGCTAAACGGCTTCCAACATAAAATAATTGAATTTGCATTGCTTTTGGAGCGGGAGGACCAGCCTGATCCAGGCACGGAGTGCACGCCACCCCCAGGAGGCACACAGAGCAAGCTGGAATGCGACGCAGCTCCATGACCACGGCCCATCCTTGATGACATCAAACCCAGAGCCAATAAATCCAGGCTCAGCAACCAGGCTCCTTCCCAGCCACACAGAGCCCTCCGCCATCACCCTACGGAGGCACGCTGTTGCACCCTCACTTTGTGCGAGGCGGAGAGCATCTTCCCTCCTGCAGATGCAGCCCTACTCACCAGCACGTGGAAGCGCAGCGTCTCGCAGTGCTCCTGCCCTGCTGGCAGCACCAGTGCTTGCTGTGCATGCCTCTCACCACTCTCATCCAGCAGTGCCCGTGGAGCGTACCGCCGCTCGTCGATGGCCGCCTCGTACCGCAGTGCTGTGAAGACAGCGTTGGGTTACGAGCAGCATCTCTACGTATTTGGCTCATGCATGGTTAGATCGGCCTGGAAGTGCTCTGGAGGTGTTGCTCCACAGGCACTTTGCTGTAGTACAACTGCGGGTCCTCAGCTGGTGCTGAGCAGAACAACTCTGCACCCACTGCAGCACCACGTGTGTGGGGAAGCAAAGAGCTGGAGGCTCTTGGGCTTCGCTCAGGACCAGCTTTTCCCCATCCAAAAACACCCTTGAGAGCATTTGCTGCCAGGTTTGGTGCTGAGCTGCTCTCCTCCCCGCTGAGTCCCAGCACTAGGATGGATGTGGGGTCACAGCAGCACGCAGTGCTTTCAAAGAGGAGTGATCCATCCGTAAAGCTGCTCCGAGCTGGTCGGAAGTGTGCACATCTGGAGTGCAGATGTGTTCTGCTGCTGCAGCACAGGGCAAGGGGAGCTCTGCGGGACCACGCACGTTCCGTTGTCCCGGTGGCTGCGAGGCGGTGGGACAGCTGCGTCCTGGGGCAGAGGTGAGCAACATGCAGGGCTGGGAGCCCCCAGAGGAGCACATGGGGGTTCTGCCCTCTGCTTACCCACGCTGGCTGTCTGGAAATGGGCTGAGAGGAAGATGGCAGTGAAGCAGACGAAGGCCGACATGCAGGTGGCATCCTTCCCATTGCGCTTGCAGTCCTTGGTGAAGATGTTAATCTTGGGGGGCTCAAAGTGGATACTGGTGTTGATCTGGACAACGCTGCGGGACCTGAGGGGCAAGCATGCTGCTGGGGCACCTGTGCATGACCACAGCATCCTACAGGAAGCCCCAGATCTCTACATTCACCCTCCTCATGCTTTTTTTCCTCAATATCAAGAGGACCAAAGGCAGCATGCAGACGTGCTCTCAGCTCGGCTGTGTAGCACTGGAAGCATAGGGTCTCCTCTATGCCTTTGCTCTCTGCATATGGGAGTGGAGATCCTCAGTAGGACGCGTTGCTTTGCATGCACATAAGTGCTTCTGCAGCCCCAGGGAGCGTGCAGGTAGTGCATCTCCACTTTGGCAGCTACCTGCATCCTAACAGCCCCAAGGAACCCCCCAGCTGTTAATCAGTGCTGGAAATTATGAAGCTGTCTTATTAAATAAGAGTAGGAAGAGTCTGGGTACCATCAGGTGAATACACTGCTTTGAAGCTCCCAGGGAACTAATGTTGGGATTCTATATAAAGCATCCCTGATGTCCTCCTAGGGCTCAACTGCATCTGGAACCCTACAGCCCCACCAGACAGCGGGTGTTATTCTGAAAAGATGAGTCAGGATTCTGTGAGATCATTTTCCCCTGAAAATGTGAGCACATTGCAACGAACTTTGGGCAGGGGAAAGTGTCAAATGAGATGGACTAACCACAGCACCACAGCGTTCCCCAGGGAGCCGACAGCCAGGTCTATGAGCCCATCCTCATTCAGGTCCAGCTGTCCGTGGACACTGCATCCGAAATACATCAGGCCTGGTCCGAGATCTGCAGCTGCTATCCGCTGAAAAGCAGAAGGGAAAGAATCCAGCCCAATTTGTACCTCTGCCTGCAAAGTCAGCATTTGTGGAGGACGGGTGTTCATGTGAGCCTGGGTGCACCAAGTTTTGCATTGCCAGCCCCCCACGTTCCTGCGTTACTGAGGATGCCTCTTCCCAAGTAACAACATCAAACTTAGTTTGTCAAAGGATGAGAGAAGTTTCTTTGGAGACATCATCCAAAGACTTCAGTTGGCATTTACTACTCCTTACTAGTGTTTTTAGTATTTTATCTAAAGCAAACTGCTGCGCTGAACACTGAGCATGCTCTCCATACCACACATTTGTTCTGTCTTGGGCCCACCAAAACAGAAAATAACTGGTGATTGAACAAGAAAAAACGGAGTGTAAATTCCTGGCCCACTTGAATCAGTGACTGAACACTGTCGCTGCGCTCATGGACGCTGATGGATGTTGACTTCAGCTTGGGTTTGGTGAAGTCAATGTCCACGGGCACAGCCGATGGAGCCAACCAAAGCCGTGAGAGTTGTACCTGCTTGTACTTCTTCAGGATGGTCTTCTCAAAGCCAAGGAAGATGTAGATTGCTCCTTGGTGATCATCTTCCAAAGGTGCTCCTATGACAACGTCATTGTAGGAGTCCTGGTTGAGGTCGGGCACAGCAGCAATGCAGGAGCCGAAGCGCGAGTTCTGGTAGCTCTGCAGGTCCCCGAGGGCCCCACTGGAGACAAAGCGGTTCTGCAAGGAGAAAGTGGGAAACAGCGTCAGCAGAAAGCCTGGAAAATCCCCAAATAAAAATAAACAAGAGGTGAGTTCTACAAAATTAAGAGGTTTGTGGCACGTGGGTGCCATGAGCCATGGTGGCACTGACATGCTTGTACCTTTTGCAGGGTGTAGACGTAGACTTTGCCCCTCTCCCTTCCCTCACTGAAGTACATGGGGGCTCCCACCAACAGAACGTCTGTGACACCATCGCCATTCACATCCAGGGAGTTGATCTCACTTCCATAGTAGGAGCCAATCTGGGGGAGACAGGAGTGAGGTGGGAGCATCTGGTGGCGGTGACCCTGCCTGCAAGAACAGCTCCAGTCCCCTCCTCTCCCAAGCTTTTTGGGGCTGCACGTGCAGCAACAGCCCAGAGATCCCCAACTATTCGCGTGTTAGGATACACAATAGATGGGGAAAATCCACCTGGCATTCAGAGAGAGGAGGAGCAGGAGGTGGCAATGCAGCCATGCCTGGTGTTACCTGCTCGCCCTTCAGCGCCTGGTGGATGGTCAGGTTGCGGTTGCTGTGCATGGTGAAGATGATGACTTTCCCAGTGTGGTTGAACCTGGGTGCTCCTGCGACGTAGAGCCGCTCTCGTGCAGTGGACACAACAGAGGAGACGGTGTAACCTGTGGGGTGAGCAAGATCTGCCCCATGCCTTTCTCCTGTCCTATATCCTGCATTGGGTCACCTACGAGCTGCTGGTAAGCTGTGACCAAGGGTTCTCCAAAGTCACATAGACAGAGCACAGCCAGCTCCAGGTGATTGGCACCCATCGATGCAGCCAGTGAACCCCATGCAAAACCCATCTCTCACTGACAGTGAGGCCATTTCCCAGCCTGCCCACGTGTATTTCATGGCTCACTTGAAGTTAAGCAAACCCTAGCAGGATGCATACACTGATTTTGCTGCAGAGCCACTGCATCACTCCTCCAGACACACAGCCAAAGCAATTCATGTGCACAAAAAGATTTTGCTGATGCTCAAAGTGAAAATTCACGGTGCAATAAAAGCCATGAGCCCATCCCAAACACTGCTCACAAATGCCTATGGGAGTAACCCTGCCAAGCTAACAACCCCAAGCAATCCTGATTTCTGACCCTGGTATTTCTGCACACAGGGCTGCAGAGCAGCTTACACAGCAATACAACTGTGGGGCTGACAAACCCCATTTTTCACACTTGCGGCCAGCTCCAGGTTCCTACACATTCACAGTTGGCTTTAAATGCTGCTCAAATTATTCTAGAGCCTCAAAGCATAGGCAGCCTCAGGCTGGCTGAGATCCCCCATGATCACACCCAGCTGAGATTTGAATGCCTGGGGACTGTTGGGGCTCACAGACCCCTTCTCCCTGGGCACTGACCATACCTTAGTCTTTCTCTTCTCTACATTTTCCCATCCTGAGGGGATATTTCTAAGCAGAGCGTCAACCTCAAAGCTCCCAGATCCCAGAGCAGGGTGCACTGGGGTTTCCTTACTCTTTCTGTCTTTCCCACCACTTCCAGTAAGGACAGAAGTGCCTGGGGCTGTTGGTGTCCCGGTGAGCGAGCAGCCCCAGACACCGGCAAACACAGCCTGGGCAGAGGCTTCGTTTTGCAAACCAGCCCAGGATCCTCACTGCAGGGCTCCCACACATGGAACAGATTAACACAGCAGGTATTTCCTCCCTGGGCATGAAATTTCATCGGTGTTTTTTAAGCTGTTCCAGTAAGAACTGAGGGTGAGCTCCTCCTGCACCAAAATCACATTTGTGCTGTGTGACGCGGTCGCTGTGGGGCTCTCCCTTAGTGCTGGGGTTACCAGAGGTCTCATATGGATGGACTTTACCACCGATGTGGGCATCCCTTCCCAGTTCAGGATGTATTTTGCTCTTCCTATTACCGAGCACCGAACCCCAGCTGCAGAGCCCAGCTGAGCCCTCACCCAGGTATGCTCCGTGGTTCTTCAGCTCCTCGGGGAACTCCTGCAGGTAGGACTCACGCAGTGGGATCACCTTCCCACTGCTGGTCTCCTTCAGCACAGCCCCATTCCAGTCGTAGGCACCCACAGCTCCCAGCAGGATCCCATCCTGCAGAGATGGCACAGTCAGCACGGCACGCAGGAGGTCGGCATTGCATCTACTTTGATTTCTTTTGCTTTAAAGCCACTTGTTATGCTATTTATTGCCCAGTGGAGTTCATTCTCCCACTCACTGTTCGCATGAGTGAAGGCAATCCATGAGCCTCAGTGGTTCTATGGTCCCATGACCCAACAGGCTGGTTTAGTGGGATCCCTAAATGCACTAAGGCTGGAATAGTCCTCCAAGATCTCCATCCAGCCCCACCATTCCTATCACCCACATCCCTCAGCGCCACATCCCCACAGTTCTGGAGCACCCTCAGAGGCAGTGACCCCACCGCTCCCCGGGCAGCCTGTGCTGGAGCAGCACCCACTGAGCCCCTTCCCATCCCTTTTCCCCATCTGTAAACATCTACAGGTATTTACAGGAGCACAGCAGCTTTACCCTCTTACCTCCACAATGTGTGATGAGAATCCAGTCTGGGACATCTCCAGTCCAAACGAGATTTCATTCTTATTGGTTCCTTAAAAAAAAAAAAAAAAAAAAAAAAGATTTTGCATTTAATGCAAAACTCTCCTACAAGGGATAACACTGGTTCATGTGGGATGAGAGCACCTCCACCCTGCTGAGCACAAATGACCTCAGCTGGCACAAATATCCCTCAATCACCACAATTACACACACTTGTGCTGCTAATGAGACACCGAATAAATACAGAATAAATAGTGTGAGCACTGCCTCTGTGCAGCTGCTTTGTTTCCTAGCTGCTAATTGTAGGGTTATGGAAAAAAAAGAAAGTGTGGATTCAAAGGGTTTTGTTTCATTACAACTGGATGAAATTCCTCAGCCGGTGATGTATCCTGCCACGGAGAAGCACTGGGCTGGCTGGGATAGCTGGTGGGGAGCTTAGGAGCTGGTCTGACCAAAATTTATATTCAGCCTTCCATCTTCTGTTTCAGTGTCCCTGTGTGCCCTTTCCTTATGAAATGGAGATAAGTTCAGTGGTGAAAACCAAAAAGCTCGTCCCTCTTTACTCAACCTAGGGCATGCTTAAGGCGTGAGCATCAAGTGGAGACGCCATCCCCGCTGCCGTTGACTGGGCTGGAATTTGGGGAGGGCAGGGAAGCATTGTTCACCTTCCAGGCTGAAAATCCTTTCTCCCAGTGCATCCACAATGTCTTTGAGCGCCGCTTCATCCGTGACGTTGAAGAAGTGTTTGTCGTCGGGGTCGCTCGCTATGAATTTAATTTCGTTCAGAAAAGCTTCAGGATTGATTCCTCTTCTGTTATAATAACCCAACACCTAGGGTGGAGGTAGGGATGTGGAGATCAGGCATTTTTGTGCTGTGGATAGAGCTGTCCAGAAGCACCCCACTACTCACCGCCACAGCGTATCTGGTGACGTTGTCCTTCTCGCTGTCCTCGATCACCTTCTCCAGGTCTGGGCTGTCATGCGACTCTCCATCTGTGATTACAATCATTACTCTCTTTGCCCCTTTCCGGCCACCTTTCTGAAACGCTTCCGAGCTGCAATTGAAGAGATGCCCTGGGCTGCTCAGGGTCGCTGCAGGGGTCGTGGCTACCCCAGCACATCCCCGAGGCAGCGTCCCGGCTGCGTCCCTGTACCCCCAGCTTTGCAGACTGCAGGGAGGGATGGAGTGTGATGAGGGAGAGAAGGGAAGAAGGCACTGAGTATAAATTTATGGGAATGAAGGTGAGTGTGAGGGATTTTTACCGAGCAAACTCTATCCCGTAGGCGGTCCTGGTCTCCGTCCCTCCTCTTTGCTCTATGTGGCTGGCAGCTGCTACCACGTCTTTTACAGACCTGTAGTCATTTAAATGGAACTCGTGGACCACATCTTCTCCATACTGAACAACTCCGACCTAGGGAGCATAGACACGTCACACCAAAGCCTGCTGCACAGTGGGACACAGCAACCTGAAGGGATGCTTTCCCAGATCTATGGCATGAGTGCATTGCATAGGCTGGGAACAACTGCCCAAGTAAAGCTGGGCCGAGCGAAAAGCAAAAAGAAAAGTGGTAAAAGATGAATCAAGGGGTATTTTGCCAGGTTTTGGGGCTAGCAGTGACAGCCAAAATGGTTGTTTGGAGTTGTGCTCATCTACTAAACAGAAAGCCATTCAGAACAGTGATGCAGCAGTTCATAGCTCATCGTACTCCTGGTTAGAGGAGGCAGCAGCTGAGCATCCCCAGCTCCACTGGGATCCGACCTCCCCAGCAGTTTATGGCCACTCTCTGTTTGCTCCAGTTTTCTCACTATGAGACCGCTGATAATGCTCACTTTTGTTTCCATTTTCTGCCTGCTTTTGTGCACCCTGGGTGTGTAGGTGTGGGATGATGCAGCCGTGCTGTGATCCACACCACCTCCAGATAGGGCCCACCGAGGGTTATCTGTGCAAAGTGCTGAGGAATCAGGAGTGGCCATAGCACCTCTCTCCTCCCTTTCCTCCTCACAGAGCTGTGCAAAATCCCTGCACAAATAAGTGCATAACTGAGCCTGCCCAGGGCAGTACCACTACATTTCCATATGACTTCATCCTCCCCATGCCTTGTTGGGGTGTGGGTTGCTGTGCTCCCCATAGCTCATTTAGGGACATAAATGTGAGCATTATTTCCATGGGCTCAGCTTTACAGCTCAAGTATCCAATGCTCACATTGAGAACGTGCGGTGCCAGGTTACGGCATTCTGTCCGAATGGGAACTTTGCACAGAGACACAACGCAGCAACACACGAGGCTTACTTGGATCTGGCCGGGCCCGATGTAAAATTTTTTCAAGATGTTGATCAGGAAGTGCTGAACTTCAACCCAGGGATATATGCTGTTGGATCCATCCAGGACGATGATTATGTCCATGTACGTCTGGCATCCTGTGAAAGATACGCACCGTGGTATTGAAAGCCCTTGGCAGCTCTTGAGAAGCGGGAATTTACGGCCCCATTCCTCGCCGTCAGGTACTCACTCTGATGATTTGTTTGAAAAAAAAACATCTTATTTCAGTCCCTCATAAAGCCCTTCTGGGGTGTATTCACTTCAGCAGGGCAGAAAGAAGCCACATGCATCCTCCCTGCCTAAAAATAACACCCCACAATATCTTTTCTAACTCAGATTTGGCCCTTTATCCCGCCTTATACAGCCCTCTTTATAAAACACCCATTTGCAATGCAAGCAAAAAGCATCTTCCGGTCATAGCGAGGGAAGCAACACCTAAAATTTGGTGCTGGGCTCTGCCCCTACTGCCTCCACTGCCCAAACCTCCCTTCTCCTTCCCATGCCATGCTGGGGTGAAGGAGCGTTTGCAGAGCCGAGACCCCGGGACAGCCTTCTGTAATTTCCCACCACCCACAGGAAAGCCAGGAAGCTTGTTTAATATCTCAAAATCAAATCGTGCCCCCAGATCTACAAATTGGGGCCAGGATATTTAGTTTCCAGTCAATGAGCTCTTTGTTTTATGTGGCCAAGTGCTGAATTCTTTCCCTATTTTGCCTTCTGAGCCACGCTGATAAAATATTCTGGATGCTTTTTCGTTCTGCTTTTGGAAGAATAAGGTATTTTTGTCTTCCCCGGGTGTCAGTCAGAAGGAAAATGTTTACCAGATGTCTGCGCTCGTAACCCCCTTTGAATCACTGCCCTGCAATAATTTCCTCTGCTATCTCTCCTTCTCGTGAGCACCGACAGAGCTTTATTTGCCTAATGGTACCGAAGTGCTCCAGGAGCAGAAACTTATGCTAGCTTCAAGCATAGAATCACAGAATTGTAGGGGTTGAAAGGGACCTCTGGAGAGCTTATCCAACCCCACAGGGTGAGGGCAAGAGGGGATGCAAGAGTTTCTCCTACTTTGCAGAGCTGGCGCCACAGTCTTGGCGAATCTGAAGTTGGCGTTGACACGGGAGCACATCCCGGTGGTGTAGTAGGAACTGCCACATTCGTGGGACCAGAGAGGGCTGCAGGCCTGGGGGAATGGGAGAAAGCATCAGGGATGGTCCTGGGGAATGACACCTTTTCAATGCAGGGGCTCAGAGCATCGCTTGGAGCATCACCACCACCATGAGCAGCACCAGCATCACCATCACGCAGGGCTGGCAGCTGCCCACCACCCAGATCCTGAACCACCAGCAGGGCATGCTGAGAGCTGGGAAAACATTTGCACACGTGCATCTTTATAAACATGCATATAAATATGTGTGCAAGCATAGCTGCATGCATTGATACACGTGTGTTTCACAGAGGGTCCCCTGCTCTCACCAGGAAGCTGCTGTCCTTGGGGTTGGTGGCCAGGCTCAGCCCCAGGCGCATGTTGTCCTTGCGCTCAGACACATTGGACAGGGTGACTCTTCCTTTGGAGAGAGGACATGGTTAGCTGCTTCCTGCCTGCTCAGGGCATCCCCGCCGTGACAGATGGGGCACGGAGAGCTGCAGAGTTTGTGCTTTCCCTTTTGTTTTTGAAGCAGATTGTCAAGATAAGATTTTTACTTTTTTTCTTGCCACAACAAACAAAGAGAAATGTCTTCTGGGAATGAAACAGTGAGTCACAGACTCTTACGTAGTAGGTCCTTAGGAGAGAAACCCCTCTGAGCAGCTCTAGCATCTCATCCTTTCATGTTGGGCCAGCATGCATTTATGTTTGTGCCTTTCTTTCATTTCCCATGTCACACTCCAGAAACCAGGAACGGCCCATGGGGCAACCCTTTATTTTGGTTAACATGAATAGCATTTAGCTTTGACAAAAACACTGTCTAACCCTTTCATACCCCCTGTGCAGCTTCACGAACACATCCAAGCTCCCTCCAACCCAAGCTGATGAAACTTAACCCTTGCTGATGCCCACTGATCTGGGCTGGGAACCCAGGTGGGGCCCCTGGGGCTGATGGGGAAAATGGGGACAACAGCAGTGATGAGATTGATAGGAAAAATGGGAACAGTGGGGAGTGATGACAACAAAGGGGAGGATAGAGATAATGGGAACAATGGGGATGATGAGAACAAAGGGATTGATGGGTACAATGGAAATGGATGGGGAAAATGGGAATGATGGGGATGATGGAGACAGTGGGGGTAGTGTCCACACCAGCCTTTCTGGTACCCATGGGCAGCTCTGCACGGACAGGGCAGAACCACAGCACAGCTCCTGTGGCAGCCGACAGCTGTCCTGCTCTGCACACCTTGGCCATGTAGAAGTGCCCAGTGTCACTGCAGCCCTGGGCCTGCTTTTACTCAGGTGGCCTCAATGCTAACTAGACAAGATAATAAAAATAAAAATGAGTGTTGAAAAATTAAAAAATAAAATTGAAAAAATAAAATTCAGTGTGCTCTCAAAACTGATTTTTTTTTCCTATGAAACAGGTTTCCAATGGAAAAGGATCCTGTTTTAGTAAAATTCAGATTTACATGGGAGATTTATTCACTGGAAAAATCTCGAAGTTCTCATGAAAACAAAACAAATAATAATAATAAACCACAATGTTTTCAAACCAAACCGTATTTGTTTCCAATCAATCAAACATTGTGGATGAGCCAAAGATCCTTCTCTCTTATCAGCTCTGGTAGAAACCCACAACAGTTCAGATGAATAATGATGATAAATAAAGTGCAAACTTCTGCTCTGCTGTGAAACCACTCAAGACTTTACCCCTAAGCCCCAGAGATGTTTCTCAAGACCCTGGGAAAGTCCCCAGCTCTCGCATTCCCACTGACACAGGGCAATATGAGGAGCTCATCCCCCAGCCTGGGACATCCTGCTCTTTGCATGGCTGGTGTGTGATGAGATTGAGGTGGTCGTTCCCCACTGCTGACTTTGTCCCGATTGAATGAATCAAAACATTTAAGCTCTATTAACAAAACAACTTTTTAGCTCCATCCTGACTTGCTTCATTTTGTCCTATTGGTGTTTAAAACTCAGCACCAGGAGTCACACAGAGAGCTGAAATAACGAGCCAGCAGCCCTCACACCCTGGGATGCAGTACCTAGGTTGAGCTTGGTGCAGTTGCTGTGAGTGTCGCTGGTCACCGGGCACTTGTAGACATCTCCTGTCTTCTGCTGCCCGTTGGTCTCGTAGGGAGCCCCCACCACCAGCCTGCAAAAAGAGGCACCTGTCAGTGTCTCAAGGCTGACTTGTCATCAGAAAAAACATGAAACCCTTCCCTGCAAGGATGTGGTCGAAGCAATTTCATCTGTTGCCTCTTGCAAGATGAGACCCAGAGCCCCCCCAATCCCATGCAAACCTACAAATTGGCCGTGTGCCTTACTGCTGCTGGAAAGCACTGCCTGACAGATCCAGTGGGGGTCTGCACAACCTGCAACACGGGCAGGAGCAGAGGGTGCTTTGCCCTGTTGTATTTTCATGGCTGGGCTGGGATTGGGAACAAGAGCAGTACTTGGCACAGCTACATCAGTACCAGTATTGCCTTCAGGACACAGATGCACGTGATGGAGTTCTGGCTCTTGCCAGGTAATACCCAAAGGAATAGATAATTGTAACTCACACTGCGGCCCACGGGGAATATTCTTCACTAAAAAGACAAAAAGTAGATTTCCAGGAGTTTTGCTCCGTGTTGAAACTGCTCACTTATGATCAGCCCAGAGTGGTCCAGTGGTAACCAGCTCAGGGACAGACAAGAATGCTGGGCATCCATTTGTACACTGAAATAAGCAGAGGTTTATCAGCTGACAGAAGCACATAGAGCCAGAAGGGTTGTGGGATGCGTCTGGGACACTGCAAGCATTTTTCTCACTTTCTTGTGGACTTGACCAGACTGGAACAAAGTAGCAAACCAGAGGAGGAGGAGAGCAGGACCTGAGGAATTCGACCCTTTCTTCCAGGCCAGGTCAAAAATAATCTGAGCCACAGGTTCCTGGCACCTTCTCCTCCCAGTGTGTTGGCCCAAAATAAATCTGGTCCACTGCATTTTGTTTTAAGAATCCACTGGTGGATGCAGCCATCCCCATCCGGATTGCCGAGTGCACAGGACCTCTTCTGTTCTGGGCTGTCCTACACAGCAGCTGGCAAAGCCACTGTTCCCAGCACAGATGTTCTCAGTTAGGCCAGAATTGGTGTTTTTTTTTCTTTAAACACTGCTTCTACAAAGACAGTAAGCACTCATTCTTTTATTCCATCACTCTAAAATGGGATTGCTCACCAACCAAAACCTTCAAAATCTAACAGGCATTTAAGGATTCCCATGGAAATACTTCCTGTCTTACAGCTTCCCTGCTAACGAGAAGATTAATTAGGATAAAATATCAACCATTTGGAACCATGCTGAATGGCACTCAGAGGTTTTGATACCTTCTTCTGGTCATGTACAAGGAGTTTGCTCATGGCTCTCTGCTTCCACCCCACAAATTATTATGGTCAAAAAAAGAGGAGGCAGCAGATGTGAAATGTGAAAAAATGCTGGGGTGGAAGACGAGATAAAACCTCGGAGATGAGAAGACATAAAGGTTGAGGCATCTCAAAGGATGAAGTCCTCATTTGTTCACCCTTCTTTCCCCAAGAATTGAACACAAATGGGATTTAACAGGAACTTGGAGCACCTACACTGTGGTGGTACCCAAAGCATTACGTCCAGGATCCCTCTAGGGCTGCAGGATGTGTGCTCCCCAGCCCAGGAATTATCTTCCCCATGGGGAAATCTAACCTGGAAATCTCCCGCTAATTAACACTCCCACATCACTATTATCGCACTACCCATTAATTAACAGTCACCAGCACTGAACAGCAATGTGTAAAGCAAGGGAGAGTGATGATGGCAGAATGGCAGAACAGCCCATTCTACCCAGTCCCCAGCCCTACATCAAGCCTGGAGGCTCCAAGAAAGCCCAAATATTTACAGCCGCTGCCATAAATGCTGTGGAAATGCACGAAGGATTTGTGAAGCTCACACAAACAGATTTTTTTTGCATTCTGAAGACAATGGCATTGTTTTCCCTCTTGGGTTAAATAGAAGTGATTAATTAGCTGAAGCTGTCAAATTCCCGTGGAAACTTGGCTGCTCAGGAGAAGGCTTTTCCAGCTGTTGGGAAGGTGATGGTGCAGGCTGCAGGACTGGGATAGCATCCCCTAAAGGCAGCAGCACCAGCTCGCAGGTTCCCAGCCCCTCCCTGTGTCTTTTGGTTTGAAAACTCATGGTCTAAATAGTCTTTTTTTTCCCATAAATAAAAAAAAAAAATCACAAAACTTCCTAAAATATCCTTTTGTAAATGACCTGAATCCAATGAGAGCATCCCAGTACCTCTTCCCGTGCAACTCTGGGTCACTCTAAATCCTCCCCTTTCTATCCCAGTGTTCCTGAGCAAGCAAAGCCCTCTGCAAAGTCTGGAGCAGTGGCCTTGCATCATGCTTTGGCTAATAAAGGAAGATTTAAGAGCAAACAAGAACCAAACAATCCCTCCCTCGCCTTCCTTTTCATGCGGTCCTTATGGGGAAAACAAAAGATGGAATTCAATGTGAAGCTCACAGACCGCTCAGAGCAATATGACTGAGGACATATTTTTAACATTCTTTCCTGAGGAAAAAAAAAAAGCTGAAAACAAAGGTTTCGACGGAAATGCCCACGTCATGTTCTCAGCCAACGCAGTAAGAACTGAATTTCTGAACTGGGGCATCGGGACTTTTGCTGGAGCACCAAACCCTGCCCTGCTCCACGGCCTTGCATGAGCCGTGGCTGTGTCCATGGCTGCAGACTGTGCAAGAATCACATCAAACGCCAAAACAATGCAAATCTGGGAAATTTATTTATTTTTGCATTGTTTTAGGTGGTTTCTTTGCACGGGAACAGCACAAAACCTGAAAGACAACAGCTCTGCAGTGTCTGGAACAACTGGAGTCCTGGCTGCTTGGTGCCAAACCATGCTTCTCTTTTTTCTCCCCTTAGCCAAACTATCTGGTGAAATTCCCTGCACCACAGGCATTAATTCATGCAGGTTAGCTCAGTAACAAACCCAGTGAACAATGCTCAGCTGGAGCACACCTCCCCCAAAACCACCCAACTGTGATTTGAAGACACTGAGGTTCGGAGAACCCATCCCTTCCCTGGAGAACGTGTTGCAGAGCTCATCCCTTTCACCTCTCCCCAGGCAGAAGAGCGGTGTGATCACCACTGGTGCTTTGTACCCCAAATGAAGGATGCCTGGGAGCCCCCTATGACCTCCAGCACCCAGCCACCTTCTGACTTCAGGGAGTGACTCCCTGCACACCACGGAGAGGTTGCAAAGCTCATTCCGAGCCCCAAGATGTTTTGATTAAATGGAAAGGGGTCAGGAAAAGAAGGTATGTCTCGTTGGTGATCCGGGAATGCAGGGATTAGGGAGGAATGGAGAAGAAACTATGCTTTTCACAGGATTTTTCAATCAATGGGACACTTAATCTCCTGCAAGGCAAATTCACTTGGAGTTAATTTATTCAAGATGGGACTGGATGAAGAAGTGATTAAGGGGGTTCAGGAAAGGGAGAGTTCAGCAGTGGAAAACTTTAAGTTGGTTTGTGGCTGCTTGGACTGGACACTGGAGGGGAACGGACTTTGAGATATTTTTCTCTACCCTTGCAAGGGTAGAGAAAAACACTGATGGGAGTTCAGAGGGAGACTTCAAGGAGATCAAAGCAGGTTCAGGAGCACCGTTCCACTGCATGCTCCATCCCAAGGAAGAATTTCCTACCTTGCCTTAGATGGTGCTGGAGAAACATGGCAGAATTCAGCTCTTCTATCCCTGAGCTTAAGTTCCATCCCCGTTCCCTCCCAGCCACCACTTGCTTGGAGGAAGCCTGCAGGAAACTGTCCCGCTGCTTCCAACTAGCACAGGCACCTTCACTGCTTCTTTTCCTAAGGGCTGATTGGTGTTTTCCCTGCTGCATAACAAACCCACTCATTGCAAAACAAAACATAAACATGTCTGTAGTCCAACCAGCTCCTCAGGTCGAGCCAGGACGGGATGCTCCTAATTACACAGCCCAGCTCCAGGCACATCCCATGGCTGTGCAGCCTCCACCCATTGCAGTCTTGTAATGGGAAGGGGGCCTCCAACAGGACACAGGACCAAACACCAAGCCATGAAGCTTTCCCTTGTGCCATAACAGCTCTGTAGACAACACACTGAGCAGAATGGCTGGAGCTCTCCCTAAAATAGCGTATGATGGGCGTGCTGCAGAACACGGCCGAGGAACTCGCAGAATACTGTGGTCAGAAATAATGATACTTTCTTGTTTTTCCTGGTGTAATTTTTCCCTTTTACGTAGGGCTATGGCAACCCGGGAGTGTTTGTAGGCAAGGCCCCTGGGCTGTGGGTTTCCACCATGAGGTTTGGGGCGGCTGGTTGGTGCTTTCTGTAGGCATCAAGCACCACAACCATCCCAATCCTAGCAGTGATTTCTGCTGGGGATTTCCAAAGCAAATCCTGATTTGTGACACTGGTTCTCACTCGCTGCCTCTCGCTTTCCCAAATTGCCCATTATCACCAGTAAACGATGCTCTTGGTGGTTCCCACACCACCCTTAGGTCTGAGACCACCCAACCCTAAATAGCAAAGAAATGACCACAAGAGCCTTCTTATGGTCAAGCAATATGGGATAGGAAGGAATAACACCATCTCCATTCATAAACATCTGCTGCACAGTATCTATATCTCCACTTTTCCTCCTGGATTTGAGGCAGGCTGAAGGAATTCACCCATGAGCAATGCAGGAGGACCTCTTCCTCTCTTCTGCAAGTCCTGCCACGAGGAGCACAGGACTGTTTTCCAACTGAATGAAAGGCTTTCTAAGTAATAATAATGATAAATACAAATGGTGGGACCTAAGCTTGTGGCTGATACCATCCAGCCCTGAAGCTGGTGACAACCAGCTGGAAAATTTTCTCTAGGGATGAGTCCTTGTCCTCCATGGAGCGCAGTGATGCTACTAACAGAGCCCTGGGGTTCTCACAGCTAAAGCCCCTTGAATCACACCCAAAATAACACAGAACCAGGGACGGGCCCTGAACACTGGAGGGTAGAGAGGGGCTGCAGTGCAACCCCCCATCCCCAGCACGGTGGGAGGGAGCACCAGGAGCAGACGTTTCCCCGCGCCGAAGGAATGCTCTGCAGCTATGTACCCTCTCACCAAAATAATCTCAGCACTCGGGCACTGGCCAAACCACAGGAGAGTTTCAAGCCAAGAAAGCCTCGCAGTAGTAGGGAAATAGCAAACCCTTTAACTGTTTTTCCAGATCAGCACAATTATAGCTTTAAATCCACCGAGCAGACTTCTCTCCCCTCTCCCTCCTCCTTTTTCCCTCACGAGCACTCAGACTGGAAACGTCACGTCTGTCGCTGGGGCTGCTCTCCTTGGGCACTGGGGGGTTTATCCCCAGGGGTCCTTCTGCTGCTGTAGGGCCAAATCCCGCAGCCAAGCAGAGCTTTGCAGCACTGCACATCGTGCAGGGGTCAGGGCAGCATGAGCTGCTGCAGCCGGTGATGCTCTCAGGACAATGCCGCCTTGCCAGCAGCATTAGCAAAGCCCTGTTCCCAGCCTGCTTGAGAATGCTGTATTTATTATTTTACAGCTTCAGAAGTCTAATGGATGTTTATTCACAGCGTTTCACTTCCACGGCCAGTTCTCCCCATGCCTCGTTTGTTTTGGATAGCTGGAAACGCTCAGCACACGCAAGCACATGCAGCAGTGATGCTCCTGCTGCCCCATGGCACAGCCACCTCCTCCCATCCTCACATATTTTATTTAGTCGGGGAAAAGGATGTGGGCGTCTGGAATATTGTGGTGGAAAGCCAAGGGCGGTGGCTGGGGCTTCTGGCTGGGAGCACACTCAGATGACACACGCGGTGCCCCCAGCCTGCCCACACCTCCCCACTCCTGCACACTGCTGCAGACACCTGCCTTGAGCTTTTCCCTATAAATCCCTCCCAGATGGTGCAGTGGAAAGTCCCGTCTGGTTCAGCAGTGCAGTGCTAATCTCATCAGGGTGGGCTTTGTGTGGCACTATGAAGGCTGCAGCCCCGGCCCCCGCCCCATCCCACGTCCCCCATCCAGCTGGAGGCGGGGGGGGGGGGGGGGGGTAATCCAAAACATCTGGCTGTGGGGCTGGGCCCTGCTGCCTCCGAAAGCTCCTGCTCCAGGGATGCTGAGATGATGGAGAGCTGAGAGAAGCACTTGGGAGAGGGATCTCTAAGATTTCCCTCTGAACTTGATGCAGTTCTGGTCTGTATTTGCTATGCACGTGCCTGGTGGGAATGGGTCTCATGGAATCATTAAGGTTGGGAGTGACCTTCTCAAGCCCGACCCCAACTCAAACCACCGTGCCCAATAACCATGTCCCCAAGAGTTACATCTCTACAGTTCTTGAACACCTCCAGGGACAGTGACCCCACCAGTGCTCTGAGCTGCCTGTACCAATGCTGAGTTTCCCATTTCCATGCTTGAACATCCTTACTTTTCCCAAATAAATGCATCTACAGCAACAGGCCTGTTTGGATTCATGCTATCCACACCTTAAATACTCCTAAACTGCACGATGGAGCAGAGCAAGAAGAGAAGCAGCTCCACCTCTCTGGGACGTTGTCATCAACCAACCCCAAAAGCACCTCCATCTTCTTTAACCCCAAATTCTGCCCACGTCTGATGGGGAAATGCTGACCCCAGCGAGTATCACAGCATCTACCTGAGTGCTTTGGGATGCTCAGACCCACCAACTCCAGGCAGAGTTTGGTCTGTGCACTGGGATGACTTTCAGGAGCCTACTGTCATTTTTTCCATTTGCACTCTTGGAGAGAACACGGCTCACACCTCAGCTTCACAAAACAGGGAGAGAAGCAGCCAGAGGGAGGTCTGGGAGGCACTGCTGCTGGCCAGCAGGGAATGCGACCCCACGAAGCAGATTGCTCCTGGAGCAGTGTATTTCCAATTGCTTTCCTCCCCCAGGGTTTAATAATCGGGATTCTTTCCTCCCAGGTTTTCCACTATCAGGGCTGCCGTTGTAGCCCCCACGTGCAAGCTGTCTGGCTGCTACTCCAAGAGAGTCACAACTCAAAATATGCCTGCAGAATCATACCTGTGTACACACACGCACAGATATTCCTATACTCTCACTCACACATATAGAAGCTGCTTTGCAGGCCATCCACGCTGGCCAAAAGCAGCATTAAAACGGTTCAGACTGGAGCAGAGGTGCCAAAATCCTCGGATTCCACATTCAGTATTTGGCAGCTGTATGGCTGAGCACTGTCAGAGCATCGCTCCTGGAGGAGCTGTATTTCAGACACGACCATTTCACTCCTCTGAGCTCCTGGGTGCTGCTTGCCCAGCTGCTGCCTTCCAGTAGCCGTGATTTTGCCATATTGCTCCCATTCCTTCTGCCCCTGGCAGATCTCCAGCCTGGCTGAGGCTCCGCACGATGATTATCACATGGCTCTCTATGTCCTTGGTTTATACTACAGAGGTTTTGTTTGTTCAGTCATTTATCCTTTAACCAGAGTGAGTCACGCTGGCTTCATTTTTAATGATGTACACATTTAATAGACATTTTATACTATGTAATTGCCCATTCTAATACACACTGTATTTATGTATATGCCTATGCTTACTCAGGGCAGAGAACATCCATTTCTTCATGCGGTGGAGAAAAACTTTGTCATTTGTGGAGCCAGGAGTTGGACTCGATGATCCTTACGGGTCCCTTCCAACTGGGGATACTCATTCTATGAAAACAACAGCTCAGTTCTGGCAGATGTTGGGATGGGAGATGTGGGAGAAGACCACAGAGCTGGACTGGCTCCCCGCTGCCGCTCTCACAAAACTGGAGGGGATGGAGGAGACCCATGGGGACCACCCAGTTTAACCCTGTGCTAACACAGGGCCCCTAAAGAGGTTGCACAGATGGACATCACATGAGGAACATGGTGGCACCTGAGCCCACATGCTGTCCTCACTGTTTTCTGCTCTCCACCGATGTTCTGGCACTTGAAGGATTAAAAGAAATACAGAAATGGAGCAGCGGAGGCAGTAGGAATGTGGTAGCAGAGACACTTTGTTCCTGCTCCTTATCTGCTTCAAAGAACTGTGGTCTCTGATCGGTGCTTTCCCAGGCTTAGCCCCAACCTCACATTTTTGGCGAGGTTCTGGCACTACCGGTGTGGTGAGAGCCCTCTGCTGCACCTCTGCACACTGGGACAGCTCGTGTTTGGGTTGTGGCTTGAATGCAGAAAGACTGTGAGAGTTTGGGGCTAAAAGAGCGATCCCTTTGGGCTCAAAGCAGCTGTGCTGCAGGGGCACGTACTCCAACATCACACGGAGCTGGACCACGTGAGATCTTCCCAGCAAAACAGCAGCACTACTGCTGTGAGCTGCTCCTGGGCTGTGCTCAGGGGGAACTGCTGGAACACCCTCTATTTACAGGAGCTGCCTCGCGGCTGTGTTCACTCCCTGCTCCGGTGGCTTTGGCCATGAGGAGTCGTGCTGGCGGGCTGCCCAAAATTCCTCATCCTTCCAAGAAAGCCTTACTTTGGGTAAATAGCCACGTTCTTGAGCGCAGGAAGGGTGAAGGAATTTCTGGTTTGCTAACTGTAAGTTGGACAGTGGGGAAAGCGTCTCATAGTTTAGGTCCATGGACAGTGAGGATGGAAAGGATCATTGCTAGGAAAAGGTTCCCCAATGCCATGTGCAAATCTGCTCATGGACCACTGAGGTGTACCAGTGGGGACCCCCCAGTGCTCAGCATGACCATATTTTGGAGGAGACCCTGCCATGAACTCCCTGGGAGCTACAACACATGCTCAGGACCCAGCCCTGCCATGGGGATGGGGTTACCTCCTGGATTACACCACCTCCTTCCTGCCCCATCCTTCAGTATCTGAACAAAACCCCGAGCAGAACTCATCCCAATGTCATCCTGCAATCCTGACTGCTGCAGGCAGCTCTGATCACTTCTGCAGACATCGCTTCTTCGGTGGAAACTCTATAACATTTTATAGATGGGATGGCCCTGACCCAAAGCCCAGATGGGTTTCCAACAAGTGCTGGAGGCTGAGCAGCCCTGGGGAGCTTTGAACCTGCCTGGAGTGGGACGAGAGCCCCTGCAGCACCTGCAAGCCCTGCTCTGTGCACATAACTTGGATCCAGCACCAGACCTCACTTACATCTTGCATTTACCAGTACCGAAGCTCGCTTTCCCATGGAGCCTGAGCAATGCCTGCCCCAAACCAGCAGGTTGAGAAGAGCAGGGGATGCTCACACGTCCTTAGGGCATTGTAGACCCCTTCTCTCAGAGCTCACTCACCATTTCTTGCCCCCAATGTCATGCTGCTGCACTGTGTAGCCAAAATACGCATCCTTAGAGCCGGCAATGATTTTGGGCCTCTTGGTGTCAATGTTGAAGGTGTCACTGAACCCTGGTGAGAGAAGGATCCCATTAAACACAGTACAGAGACAGAAGGAGAAAGCACTTGTTACAGTGAGGGTGATCAGGCTCCGAAGAGGTCATGCAGAGCAGTTTGGAGCCCCATCCATGGAGATATTCCCACAGCCTGGCCCAGTTAGCACACAGCTGGACCAGATGCTCTCCAGAATTTCCTCCAACCCCAACACCATGGTCTCACATGGCACAGAACTGGTTTGACCCCATCACAGCAGCTCAGTGGCACAACATTGCCTCCATCACCCACGATGGAGGGGAGACCGAGACCACAAATGCCCTCAACCCACCCCACTTGCAGTCACTCAGGGATGTAGGAGACGTGTGATTTGCTTGCCCACTGCAAATAAAGGATCCTGGCATCACTCGTAAGGCAGCTTCAGAGGCAGAAGAAGGGTCATGTTTGGTACTCATAGGGATATAAAGGAGTTGTCAACAGAAGAGGTTGGGAGTGCTGCTTCCCAGGCAGAAAACTTAGGATGGAAAGTGCTTTTGTAGGTTGGAATGCTAGGAGTAAACCTGCTTTTTTTTCTTTGCAATCATGGTAACAAATTGGCAATGCTGGCTTGATAAATAGAGAAACACAGTCTCGCCAGGGAGAGCTGAGGTAAGAAGCTTTATAATCCTACAAAAAGAAATTCTAGAAAGCAGGGGAAAAAAAAAGACTGAAGAGAATGAGAGCCAGCACATTTTGTGGTAGTTTGACCTGATTTAACTTTGCAAAACAAATCAAAACCTCCTCCGAGTTAGCCACTGCCCAGTGGTGACAAGGAGGAATCGAGCAGCAGGCATGGAGCGAGGCAGAGGGGAGGAGGGTGCATTTGGGGGGATCACTTCCTCCAAATTTGCACTGAAGCAGCATTTTCCTTGGTCAGCGGAGCCAGCATGAAAGCAGATGGTGCTGGGGAGCAGGAATACCGGCACAAGTTGGGGACTCCCATCCTTGCTTTAACGCTGTGGGCAGCTCTGGGCTCTTGGAGGGAGCCTCTAAATAGGGAGAAGGAGGGAGAAATGTGGGGTGGGCCAATTAACTCACTTGTGCAGAGTGTGAAGATGGAAAGCAGTTTCCCAAGGCTTGGATCCCCAAAGGACAGACACAGTGTGAAGGGGGAAGCCAGACTGGAGTCGAGCTTGGTTAGATTACATTCAGGGTTGGAAAAGAGGGAAAAAAAAGCAGAGTAATGGTAAAAAGCATTCCTTCCCATCCCAACAGATCTCCTCGAAATCCTTGGGAGGGGTGCAGCACTGCTGCTCTCAAGCATTCACATTTTCCTGGGAGTGATTTAGGTATTAGAACTCAGCATTTTGGGGTCTCTTTGTCTTCAGATGCTTCCACTGAGTCCCATAACAGGGACAGAAAGAAAGAGACCACAAGAGCAGAGCTATGCTCACCCAGCACCAGAGCCATCCACCCAAAGATCCCAAGATCCATTCTGCTGAGCTGCTTGGACTCCAATCTGCTGCTCCTTCTCTTTAAAAGTACTCAAAAGCTCTTGCAGCAGGTACCAGGCAGAAAAACAAAGCAGTCAGGAAGAAAGCTTCCAGACAATGGATGGCAGTGCTGCTGGGACGTGGACACAGGAGGGAAGGAATTTTGGAAAGCAGACGGATGTGGGTGCATTCGAGGTAGAAAGAAAGAAAATAAATGTGTCAAGATTTAAGTCGGCTTAAATTAATAGGAGTTGTCAAGGAGATTTAGCAACCCGGAGGGCTCAGCCTCATTTTCTTGTCAGAAGTGACATCACTATCATAAATATGTTACCAAAACCCACATGTTTTGCTTGTGATCACGCCAGGGCAGGAAGCCTCAAATACCTCCTTTCCGAACTGGAACTTCTGTTGAGTCCAAACTTTTGATTCTTGTCAGGTCAAATATTGAAAAGGGGAAAAATAAAGCACATTTGAGGAACAATACTGGGAATCAAAGGCACCTTTGCTGCCAGAAAGAATAAAGTCCTCCCTGTGCAGCCCCGAGCCACCCCCAGTGCCACCGATGCTCTCAGGGTGTCTGTGCCTCCAGCTGGGTCATAGAATCCCAAAAGCTGGAAAAGACCACTAAGATCACCTAGTCCAACCATCCACCCATCACCCCAACACCAACCCATCTCCCCCTGGTCCTCATGGGGCGAGTGAAGGTTCTGCCACAGTGCCCCAAGCTAAGTTGGTTGCCGCTGCTCATTGTTTTGCTGAGAACTGTCAATTTGAGATCTGGTCTGGGCAGCAGATCTGCTAGAATAAATTCATTTTTACAGTGCTTTGTATGGGTTTTTGACTGCATGGGGCAACCCCAAAGCTAGCGCTGTCACAGCTTAGGACAAGGTGGAAGCACAGGGTGAAGTCTAATCTCTGGGCTCTTTAGCAGGAGAGCTATCTTCGCACCATTCCTCCTCCATGGCATGGGCCAACACTTCCAAAGCACTGCCACTGAACCACTGCACAGCTGTGACCCATGCCAACCCAGCGTGTCCAGGGCAGCCAGCCTGGCTCCCATGATGGGATCCCCATTGCCACATAGCCTTTGGTGGCATCAGATGCTCCTCTGCAATCCTTCTGTCACACATATTGTTTACTTTTATATTTAAGATCGGCTTAGGGAATCCTTTGAGGTTGATACGGAGTATCTGGGCAAAAGCTAGCAGGCTCCGAGGAGGAGCAGGGTGGGCCAGATGTTCCCATGCCTCCCTCCAGCCTCAGTCTCTATCAAACTGTGCAGAATGGAACGCTGAAAGCATCAAATTCCTCTCCAGGTCGCTATCGCATAGCCAGCGTTTGTCATCAGCTATTAGGAAACAAGCAGGGCTCGGTGGCTGCCACAGCTGCGGATAGAGAGCCAGGGAATACTGGGGATGAACAGAAGATCAGTCATCGTGGATGCATGTGTTGTAACATTCCTGGTTACCCACAAAATATCTAACAAACATCCCCGGGGCACTAGCTACAGGAGTACCTTGTGCTTCCACAGTTCAGCTTTCTGGCCCCCCCAAAAGGAGGGGAGGAGCAGCATGACCGCGTTAATTGCAGCAGACCACGTTTAACAGCATCGAGGAATGCGTTGATTATTCACGTGCAGCGTGTTCACCAGGAATAACACAACCAGCAACGGGGGATGAATATCAGCTGCTCTCTATATGCTCCTATCCCAGGGGAAGTGCCAACGGAAGGCTCATCCTAAGGCTCAGAAATGGAGGCAGACTTCCTACACCCAAGTTGCCCAAATGGCCAAACCTTGACTGTTGGATGGAGGACATGAGGTGTGGGACATTCCAGACCTGATCTTCGGGCTCTACAGCCCCTCAGTGTTTAGTTCCCACCAGCAAAGCCCCAGGCACTGCTGCTGGAGGTCCCCTGCGACCCCACCTGGACCATCCCAAGTACAAGGGTTCTTTTTTTACCGAATGGTAAAATTCTGTGACCCTCTGGTTGAAGGGATGAGTTGACTGCCTCCTCTAAGCAAGGAAACTAACGCAGGGAAACAAATGTATGCTGTGAAATAACAGAAGATACTGCATCTAAGGATGACTTCCCAAATAAATTTATCTTCATCCTGTTCAGACACCCAGTCCCCATGGTGTAGGTCGCACCTTTCTTACAGGCTATCACCCAACACAACCACTGCCTGGAGGGGTAAGCAAGCCCTTGGCCTGGATTTGAGGTATCTGTCCACAGGATGCACGGCCCTGATGACCCCCGAGCACCATGAACCCGCCCCCCCAGTACTGAGTAACCCCTGCAGTAACTCCTGGGGGGTGCCCCATGCCCACCAGCACTGGGACACGGCAGTGCCTCAAGGTTCCCAGCCTGGGTGAGTGCCTTGCAGTCCAGCAGGACACTCAGTGGCTGCCTGCACAGCAAAGGGACACTTCCTGACCATGCGCATCCAGGCTCAGTGCCCGCACGTGGCACAAACATGCTTTGAGTTAGTCAGTCCTCTGCAAAATAAGTTGAAATACAGCCACAAAGCACTGGGTCCGGCTGGGCTGAGAGCCCACCACGCCGTGCTGGAAGCGGTGTTAACCCTTTCTGTGACTCCACCACCCCCAGCAGCAGCACCACCACCCTCGGGCATCACTGAGACAGAGATCCCCACGGGCAGAAACGCTCAACCCGAGGATTTTTGTTCAGCCCAAAGCAGAAACGCGGATCTACCGCAGCCCTGACCGCACTCTGTAACAGCTCCACGAGCAGCAGCTCTTTAAGAGGAGTTCACCGAGGGACTCGGTTGCCCACGTAAGCACACAGTGCTCTGCCCCGCAGCTCCACGCAGGCAGCCCCGCAGCCGCCGCCATGCGAGCCCTGCACACATGGTCCCCATTAGGCACAGAAAAGCAGCTCCGCCGCGGCTGGCTTGAAACCATCCAGCAACGGCGCTATTCGCAAGGAGAAAAACAAAAGGAAAACGGAAAAAAAAAGAAAAGAAAGAAAGCGTTGGCTCGCTTTCCATCGGGATGTTTAGAAATGTTTACAGTGGCATTAGCACTCGGTGCTGCCGGGGATGCGCAGCCGGCAGCGCTCCTGGTAGCGGGAATGAGACCTTTCCTTCGCTTTGAAGCTGAGCTGCCCCAGCCCGGGCTGCGTGCAGGATGCTGCCGGCCACAACCACAGCGGGATGGAGCAAGCAGGCAGCGAGGGGCTGAGCTCTGCCCCGTCCCGGGCAACCAGGGCTGCGGGACCGCATCCGTGACCAAGGCACGGACCTGAAGACTTTCTTTGCCTGTTTAATCCCAGGCACTTCTCCTTTGAGCAGCAACTTCACGTGCAACAGGGTAAGCTGGATGATAAACCAGATGAAGGATGCAAAAATTCACCCACAGTAAAAGGGTCCGGCTTCTTAGGGGACTTATTCCTTCTCTGTTCTATACTCCAGAAAGCCGCTTAACTCATCCCACTCATGCCCACAGCCTCGATGGGGCAGCACAACCCTTCCAACTAACTCTCCGCCTGCCTCAATGACTTCTCCAACAGCCCCGTCAAACCTGGGCTTACCCAAACACCTTCCTTCCCCCTTCCTCAACCAACGGGAGTTCCTTTCCCAGGCACAGAGGTGCTTACCGGGCAGGAGGCAGAGGGAGCAGGCGAGGAGCATCCCGCTAGGAAGATCCATGGGAGCACCGGGGGCTCCCGGGCCCCGAGCATCTGCTGGAGGCTCTCAGCCAGAGTGGTAGCCCCGCTCGGAAAGCCCTTTCCTTATCCCCAGCCTTCCCCTGCTCCCTGACAGCAGGCGAGCATTGGGAGGGAGTGGGAGGGACGAGTGAGGTTTGGAGGAGGAGGTACAGCAGGAGAGGGGACAGCCTGCACGCGGCCACGGCACCCTTTAGGGATCGGCTCTGTGCTGGATGGGACCCACGTCCCCACAGCAGTGCCATCCACAAGGCACTCTGCTGGGGTCCTTAATAGGGCTGCTGTGATGCCACCTCAGCTCAGGTGCTACCCCCACTGCGACAGCAAAGCAGCAGGGCACCAAGGAGCACTTTCTGGGCTGTGCCTGAGCACACGGGATGCTTTGAGTCTGCATTGCCCTTGGGATGACTTCTCTGAGAGCTGTCATCGATGGCCCTGTCGCTTCTGGGTGGGATGAACAGCCCCAGACATACTATACAACACCTGCTGGGTGATATTTCCACCCTTCCCAAATCTGGTAGCAACCTGTGGAGGATGCACCCACTGCTGCAGGTTTCTCTTCTGACCCCTTTCCAAGTCTTTCTTCCAATCCCTTCATGTGCAAGGGAGTTGCTGCCTGCACAGACCACAGACCAAGGTGTGACCAACACTTCTGTGCCTCTTTCCCCCCCAGGCTGATAGGGAAGAGCTGAAGCAGCTCCAACCACCAGCATCCCCATCTGCTGACTCTGCCAGACAGTTCAGGGCTGCAGAAGTTTGCTCAAGATACTCCTCTAGAAGAAAGGGAGCGCCTAGGGGATGCAGCTCCTTTTCCTACTCCCCCTTCCATCCCACATATATATACATTCTGGGGCACCAGGGGGAGAGGACACATGTCTGGAACAGAGATCAAAGCAGCAGTGGGATCCAAACTGTCTCAGAGATGCAAACGCTCTGGAGCTTGTTTGCACTGCACCCCTTCCCCCAGCAAAATGCTGTTGGACAAAATCAAATGTTTGTAGCTCTTAACTGTGTTTGCCAGCTGTCCCTCCTAAACCTTGCCCTGAAAGGAAAACACATCAGAATTTCAGGGGGCAGCAAGAGATGAAGGGAACAAAGTGCAGAGTTGGTTTGGTTAAAGTTAAGAGCTCACAGGGAGTAGAGAGTAATATCTGTGCTTCTCCCAAGCACAAATGCCATTCTCCAGGGCACCAGAAGCAGGGCAGGACGTTTCCCTGCTCACAGGCCTCATGTTTCACACAGCACCAGGGATGCCCCAGGATGCACAGCCCAGCACCACAATGCTGAAGCAGCTCCTGACCCAGCAGCACTGCTGCTCATCCTCAGAGCATGATTTCAGCACCAAACTTCAGAGGAGCAGAGGGGATTTTCCCCTCCAACCTGTGCTGAGCTGGGGAAGCTTTCTCCTTCAGCCCTGGTTTGCTGCGTCAGCTGCCCACCAGCAGCTTGCACATCTCCTGGGGTCTCTTGTTAGCTTGGGTCAGAGCCTATGCGCAACACATCATTGCATCTCAGCACTGCTTTCCCAGCACAAGTGCAGAGGGTTCAAGGAGAGGAGCTGTGCTGTGCTAATAGTGATGTAATGCTCCCAAAATGTAAGCAGCTGTCTGTGGAAGGGCTAGATGGGAAAAAAAAACAAACAAGGAAATAAGGAAATAATGGGATTTCAGCCCCATGCAAAAATGTTACTTGGGGAAAGCAAAGTTATTATGGGACATCCTGTGATATTCCAGCAGCGAGCTCAGCAGCAGGGCTCTATAACATCCAAAAAGCCTACAGCAGATAAATCTCATCTATTCATCATATGATATTAATCCTGTAAAAAGCAAAAAGCTGGGCTCACATTAAATGCTGTTTTCCCTTTCTTTTATTGGATCCTCGTGCAATTTGAGCACTGGTTTGTCCAACCCAGGCAGCGCTTTCCAAAATCTCAGCCTGCAGAGGAGGGGTGAAGGGGTGACCCACTCAGTGCCCTGGAGCAGAGCACAGCCCCAGGCAGCTGACGGGGGCTATTTTTCATCACTATCATTTTATTTCTGACATTTCTCCCACCCCAGATGCAGTGGGAGCATTTTGGAGACGGCATCTCCAACAGAGACCGGCGGGGCTGGAAACAAACCTCCCTCCCCAGCCCCGCACAGCAGCTTGGCAGAGCACTAGGAAAAGATGTGCTGCAATCTGTGCCTGGCTCTCGGCGAGCCCCCATTATGGGGTCCTTCACTTTGGGCTCTGCTGGGGGCAGGGATGCTGCACCTGCAGACACACACAGCACCGATCCTGCTGGTTGCTCAGGCATTGCACTGTGCCGCAAAACCAAACCCAACCCCACGTGAGTGGCACAGAGTCCTCAGGGCTCTCCAGCAGCCAGGAAAAAATGGATGGAGAAAGCGAGAGAGGAAAATTTTCCCTTGAAATCAGAGCAGTGCAACAGCTTTTGGTGGGGGAGGGCAGCCCTCAGCTTCAGCCCCATGAAAACACGTGGCTCAGGTGCCACAAGTTTGCAGACCAAATCTTCACGCTGTCCCTGCAGGGCCAACACGCGACAGAGTACAAACCAAGATCCATGCATGCTGCAGACCACAAGGGCTCTGCATCCAGACATCCTTGTGTTTAAACCCAACCCATCCTTCTAGCAAGGGGAGCAAACCCCAGAGCTGAGCCCACACCTGAGCTGCATTCCACATCCTTCAGCCCCTCCTGTGCAGAGCAGGACCTCTCCCAGTGCTGCTGTGGGTTGGTAGGAAGCAAGGAGAGAGCAGACAGGGCAGCATGGACCCAGGCAACAAGCTCACTTGGCTGCAGAGCTGAGCAGGGAGTGACATTAGCTGTTTCTCTGCCACTCCCAAAGGGGAGATCTCATGTCTTCCCCATATTAACAACTTGGATAGGCTTCTGAAGAAATCTGGATAGGAGAAAGCTGCACTGACTGCACCCTCATTCAGAGCCAGGAGGCAGTGCTGGATGACCCCAAGTTCTCTCCTGAGCTGAGCAAGGCTTCACGCACCTCTCACCAGGAAAATCCTGCAGGTAGATTCCAGCAGCCATCCCTGCATCCCAGCTGGGTTGCTGCTGAGTCTCCCACCCCAATGCCTCCAGAGCTAGAAGCACAGCCTGGTGGACCAACAACCTGAAGTTACTTCCCCTGTGTTTAGACCTCATCCCACACATTCCCAATACATCCCCCCCACACATGCTCAGTTTTTCCTAAATTCAGCTGCTCCCAGCTCCTCGCTCCTGACCTTCAGGAGGGTGTCATGCTTTGGACACAGCCACTCTGTGAGCTACAGAAGAATTAAGCTAGGATACAAGGAATGTAAACAGAGGCCAGAAATGAAAACAAACCCCCCAATTCCCAAATCCAAACAGAGGAAGGGCTGATGGGGTCGTGCGGTGCATTTCACGGTGAGTTGCCCCATCCCTGGGGTGAGAGCAATGTGGTACCCCAAACTGCTCCTCCCCTACGTTTTGGGGAGGGCTGGAGCAGGGGGTGCTCAGCACAAAGCCGGACCTTCCACCCCCCTTGAGGTCTCTGGGGTGGGCAGGGGATGGTCACCTGGGGAGGAAGGGGGGGATGGGGGCACGTGGTGCTGCCACGCCTGACTGTCACGAGGCCTTCTGAGCTCAGAGCCCTGGAGAGTTGGTTGTCCAAAACAAAGGCTGATGTAAACACAAAGCCACGCTCTTCCAGGGATTACCAGCTCTGCACGAGGCCAGGAAACCTTACGTCGTCTGAGAGCACGAGGCTGGAAATGAAAGCAGGCAGCAAGCAGGAAGATCTCAGGCAGACAGGCTGAAAGCCCCAGGGAACCATCTAGAGGGCTCCAACACTCAGCTCCTCACCCACTGCCTTCCCAACCAAAGCATCGCCCCCAGCACAGCATGGGATGTAACCCTAGGGTCTCAACACTGGATCCCATAGCTCGTGGTACCCGGCACTGGAGCTGTGAGCACCCCAAGGGTGGATGGGAAGAGGACCCTCCAGGTTCTCAGGGCTCAAAGCACTGCAAGGAAATAACTTCACCTCTGGAAAGCAGCTTGGAAGCAGCACAGTGTTTGGAGGAACTCTGGCCCTCAGCACTCCATCAGCACTGCTGTATTTATCAGCCCTGGCCAGAAGTCTCCTCTCTGTGCCACCAAGCTCACACTGCAGCCAAGTGCTCCCACAGCAAGCACCGAGGCTCTCCTGGCTCAGATGCACTTCCACACCTGGATTTAGGAGGGTGCCAGGCCAACATGCACAAACCCCTTCAAAATAACATCTTGGCTGTATGTCATGCAGCATCCCAGCAGCCATGGAGCGCATTGCCGGGTGTTTCAGAGCTCTCTTGGCCCCCAGCTGTAAACATCCACCTCCCAACAGATTGCTCTGCAGCTTCCTGACACGGGTTAAGCCCACTCACCCTGGCCAGAGCCCGGCTGACCCTTCCCAGGTGCTGTCCCAGTGACTTCACAGCCCAGGCAGCTCCAATACCGCAAAAAAAGTACCATTTGCTACCGAGGAATTTCTTTTTTTGCTTATCTCGCATTATTTTCTTCCATATATTTAGTCTCTCCCTGTTCATTTCTCACTCCAGATGAGCGAGCCCCCGAGCAACCCAAGCACTCCATCTGCCACAAACGGATCGAACGCCGAGCACAGCACTTCCGCACTAACCTACATGGCACCAATGTAAAATCCATCGCCCCCAACCAGGACCACAGAGAGGGGTGCTCGCCATGGGGCCAGCACTCTGTGCTGCATCCCACGGCCCCGCACTGAGGGTGAAGCTCCATCAGTCCCTCATCCACTTAATTGAAAGTATTCAAATATCTTGCCAATAAACCCAGAATATTTCCCCTGGGAAGTTTTCCACGGCAGGGAAAAAAAAAAAAACCCTCTTGCGTAACACTCAGCTATTTGTTATTAATATTATCTCCTGCTCCACAGAAGTTCTATTTACAGCTGAGCACTTCTGCTGCCTCCATTTGCCCACATGCAGCGATTCCTCTCAGTCTGGAGAGAGCTGCTGAGCAATATGAGTTCTGGAGTCGATACCACCCCCCCCTTCCACTTTAATTCTACTGAAGTGACACACACACAGCTAAGCCCAAAATACAAACGGTAAAGCCATTTAAACTGATTCGTTGGAGAGGATGCCAAACTGGCTTTGTGCAGTTGGCAGCCCACAAAAAAATCACAACATCAGAGGAGCTCTTGATTAATACACTGCTGAACGTACTGGAGGGGAAAATATGCAGCAGGAAAGCGACTCTGGGCACGGAGTCATTTGCAAAGAAGGAATTAAAAACTGAACTCCCAAACTGGCTTTTTCCTCTTTGCTGGTGTGAAATGAGGAGGCAGAAGGGTGCTGTGAGCACCCACTATGCACCCACGTTTCCCCAGGGATGGAACAAGGGGCACTGCTTGCTGGCAAAGTGGGGCAGATTTCTGGGAGTGACGTCCCAGGTCCTCCCAACCTCTAAGGCCCGAGGTAGAGGAAAAAAAAAAAGAGCACTTTGAAACTAAAAATGCGCTTTTTGCGTCTTAAAAGAAAAACAAGCCTTCCTTAACATGAGCTCTAAGGGATTCAGAAGCTTCAGCAAAGGGAAACAGAACTGACCTGAGGCTCGTGGAGAGCCAGGAGTAGTGCTGGTGTGCAAGTCACCATGGGTGAGATGGGGACTGCATCCTCACACTGCTCTGATGGAACTGGAGAGAAGGATTGGGATCAGAGAGTCTGAGTCACTTCACCATAGGAAATAAGCATGTTGCCCATCCTGAGAGACAGTTAGGTCAGCACAACCAGCCCTCGTGCTTTCACAGAAGTGTCTGATATGCTTTTCCAAACCAGACAGGCCAACGCATTGGTTCCACTGCTGCCCATTCACCTGAGTCCAAGAGCAGCGCCGACACCCTGCAGACAGCCCTCTGTGAAGAGGCAGAGATGAGCCATTTTTAGGCCCTGGAGACAGATGAGACACATTCCAGGTGTCTGGAGAGCACTGGGCTCTGCCAGCTGTGCTCTGCTAAAGACATTATTGGCCTCAGGGAGTGCAAGCATCTTGATCCCTGGCCTGCAGGCAGCAATGGCCAGGACCTCACATCCCTATACCGGGGGGAACAGCTCCTGGTTACCCCATAGACCATCACCTGCATTAACACAAGCACAGAGGGAACCCAGCTGTCCTGAAAAGATCAAACCAAGAGCAGTTGACCCTTTGAGAGAGCATCCAATGCCCTTCAAGTCTATTTGGAGAGCACAAGCTGGGGGCAAGATGCTCAACCATTCCTGCCCTATGGCTGATAACACAAAGCAAATGCCTTGATGCACACACTGCTAATGGACTTCCAAAACTCACTCTCTTCCCATCCATTTTGCTGAGAGAATCCCATCCATATTGGGTTGCCCCAGTGGCTCCAGCTTCTGCCATAGGAAGTCTGAGGCATGGACAAGCCAGCTAAGCCCTATTTGCTGACCCTTTGGCCACCACCTTTAAAACCAACGGGCTCTGCTGGGAACAGCATGGATTACAAATCAGAGAAATCAATAAAAGCTGTTGCACCCTGGTATTGGGAATGCAGCTTTGTAACAGCAGCAGTGCTGAGGATGGTGGAGCTGCAGCACATCAGAAAGGCACAGACGCTCAGGCAGCCTCTAGTGTCACACCTACAACCAGCACAGACTGTATTAGCACAGAGCTTCCTGCTGCTGCCAAGGAATTTGCAAGCCTGATTTTTCAGTAAGGAACAGCCCAAATAAGGTGCTTTCTTTGTTAAGGAAACCTAGGGCTTTATTACAGAGCTGAATGCCAACACATTCTCAGATCATTTTAATTTTTTTGGGAAGGAGGAAAGGTTGAAGGCATCCAGCAGGAAGGCAGCTCTTGCAGGGAAGGCCGACCCAGTGCTCCCCGTGGAGCTGAGCTGTCTCCTGGCTGCCTGCCCTGGCACAGCTCTGCCATGCAGCGTGGTCTGCAGGGCAGGAAATGCCAGCCCAAGGCCTCCAATTAGAGGAACAGAGAAAGATGGGAAAAGGAAAAAGCGAAGGCGTTGAACACAGCCCCCATCTGCCTGGCTCACACAGAAGTGCTGTCTCGACATGTGAATACATGCACCACGGATTGTGGGGGTACACACGAGGAATATTTCAGGCTGAGGTGCTCACTACCTGGCTGAGCAGGTGGCTTCTCTTTGCCCAACACACAAACTTCTGTGTCCCAGCACAGGGCTGCTATGGAACCACTGAGCACTACTCCAAGCTGGGGCTGCTCACTTCTGCTCAGGAATTCAACTCATGCCCTCTGCATGCTTAAAGTCATGGAAGAAACAAGTTCCTTCCTTTCCCTTTTCTTGGGTTTCACCTTTTCCTGTGGCAATCAGTGCAAAATTAGATGGGAAAGGATCACCCCTTTGCTACAGTGCCTCACTGCCTGTACTCAGATCCCATTTTGCTTGCTAACAGAGGCTCCCGAGCTGCTTCCCCCTCCCCCCCCCCCACGATATTTTGGCCACCACCTCTGAAACGACCGCACTAACATCTCTTATTTTCTACACCGGGCACAACCAGGAGAGCAGGGTTAGACAGGCTGTGCACACGAGGCCACGTTCCAGCACCGGGGATGACTCAGTGGCACGGAAATGCCGGCTCACGGGGAGGATGCAGCATCAGCAAGAAACCTGCCCCGGCATAACCAGAACAAGATGTTGTGCTGCCCGAGCTGCCGACACACTGCAGGGCTGTGCCAGCGTGTGCTGGCACTCATCCCTGCTGCCTGGGGAGGGCAGTGCACAGATGGGTTCATGTTATTTTTTTGCTATTCAAACCCAAACACCAGCACCTCTTCTCCAGCAGACGGTGCTGCACATCACCCGCTGCATCTGTACCTTCCAAGCTGTGACACATGCAGATCTGTTCATAAAGGATAGTTAGACCTAGCACAGTCAAGGCCCCAAAGCAGGTTTTAAGGTCTTCCTCTCAGTAGAGAAGCGCATTGTTATGTGCCATCTGTGGGCCACGTTTGCAGCAGCCATGCATGCAGCACACACAAAACCATGTTGGGATGGCTGGGAGCGGCCACAGATGGGTACACAGAGACATCACCTTCTAATAGGAAAACTGTCCTGGCCTGCAGGCCAGCAAAGGACACTTCCACCCCCTGCAAGCACCCCCCACGTTACAATAGATTTCCTCCTTTCTCTGCCCCAAGTGCAGCACAGCCACCTGCTGAACTCATTGCTTTTCCCCCATGCTCAGAGCAGAACTCATCCTGCTCTTGGCTCCAGTTCACTGTATTTAGCTCTTTGGGGTGGGAGGGGGGGAAGCAAATGCTGTTTTGCAAGCTGCAGTGAGAAGAGCAGTGTTTCGCAGCTGTTCACTGCCACTGGGAGAACACATGCCCCATGCTTTGCAGCAGGTGGGCAGCTTGGGGGCACACAGCCCTGCTTGCTGTTTGGGGAGTGGAAAAGCACCAGATGATGTAATGAAATCTCTGGACATTGCACTCGTGGTGCTTGAGAAAGGCAGTGGGGCCTGCCCAACCCTTTAAAGTCATCTCTCCCCCAACGCTGAAGGTTCACAGGACTCCAGGATGAAGACCATAGGAAGTTGGTGCACCCAGGTGCCAGTAAATCACTGCCCATATGTGCCACAGCCCAGCCTGCACCCATCAGATGCTGCTGGTGCTGGATCACCTCAGCTCCATGCCATCTCTGGGCTCTCCATGCTGAGCCCCTGCTATATCCATCAGCACAAGATCCCTCAGGTGTAAAATAACCCCATCAACTTCATTTTCCACAGTCCTATCATATAGGAATCTCATTTTATGCATCCAAGTCTTTATTTCTCTTAAGCACGTTGGTTATCCATTTACAGAAGCAAAGCCTTCCCTTTCATCTCATGTTATAGCCCCCGTTACACTGCCTACTCACACCTGAAAGCCATTTTGGGGAGCTCTCTATTACCCTGCTGCTGCTGCCATATCAGCCAAGCCTGCTAGAAGCATCAAAACAGAGCTAGGATCGTGGTTTCTCCTGTGCAGCACTTGGCAGCCTGTCCCAGGCCCCGTCTCACCGGGGTGCAGTCAGGGAGGAATCTCTCACAGCATTTTTCCCTTTACACTCCCCCCTCCTCCTATAGCTCTTCCAAGCAGTAAATGGATCTGTCCCAACTATGAACACCTTCGATCCGAGGCAGAGAGGAGCTTCCAAAGTCCCCTGAAGGGAATATTCAGAGCAAAGCTGGAAGCACCCCAAAAAGAAGCTCTTCTGCAGCAGTTCCAGACCTCCAAGAAGCTGCTCCTTACTCCATCATTTCAGCTGCACTCCTCTCACACATGCACATCTACACAAACAAGCTCATTACACAGGAATATACACAGGAAAGTGAATAAGACTTAAAAAATGAGGATGCCAGCTCCCCTGCTGCCTGCAGGCAACTCTCCCCAGCACACAGGGAGGGGAGCAGCACGGAGCCATTCTCAGAGCAGCCGCTGGGCCACAGCAGTGCTGCACCTCTTCCCATCCCAAAGGCCAGCTCCTGTCCTCCCCTCTCCTCCCCCCCCAGCTCAGACCAGCAGGGTCAGGAGACGCCCTACAAAGGGAAAACCACCTTTACAGAGCCCACGGGCAGACCCACCAAGCAACAGACCCCAAATACTCACCCCTAGGGCAGCACAGCTCCACGCACCCCCAAAAGCACTTCCCTTAGAGCAGCCCCGCCCTTTTTAAGCAATTAGCTGCCAATTAGCACCTTCAGCCTAACGAGCTCGTTTGCTGTTTCTCTCCCAGCTGGCACGCCCAGCGTCGAGGCACTCCCTCTGCAGCCCTGGGGATGGGGACAGGAGATGGAGCAGCCCAAGGGCCCTAGGCCAGAGGGGAGTGCGAAACACCCCACTGCGGTGGGCTCTGCACCTCTGCCCCAACAGGACCCCAGTGGATTTTTCCAGACTGATGAACCCAGTGACCACGCATCTTTGGAGCTGCACGGAGTACGTGTACCACGCGTGGGACCACTTCTGGTGCAGGAGAGGTGGTCCAGCAGCCCCAAAACTGCTTGTAGGGGCGGCGGCTGATGCGCTTCGTCCGCGTGTGGGGTACCAGCATCACCTACTGCTGCTGGAGGCTGCAGACCACGGCACCAAACCTTGCCTCTCTCGGGCAGAGGAAGCCTGAATCTCGGCAGATCCTTCAGCAGCGATGCTCTGAACGTTGTTGTTCCTTTTTTTTTTTCCTGGGGTGTGTGAAGGGGCGGCTGTCGGCGCTAGGGGGCAAACGCGGCCGCGGATGCTGCGGGGATCCGTGCTCGGAGCCGGGATGCGGAGCTCAGCCCCTCCCCAAAGCGCTCATATCCCCCACGTTCAGCCCCCGGAGAATGCTCCAGTGCACCCCGGGCTCGGGCCCTAAAGTGCTGCAGTGCCACGGGATGGGACGCGAAAAAAGCAAAGCGTGTGGGCTCAGCATCCAAATCGCGATGTTTTCCCCCTGCTCAGCCCCCAGGCAGAGCTCGGCACGGCTGCGTCCCCGGTTCTGAGCACCCCAGGGCAGGAGGGGCCCTCCCCATCTCCCTCCTCCTGCCCCACAGCGCAAGGATCGTAGCTGCAGCGCAAATGGGCCACGCGTTTTGGGTTTCCCTTTATAATGCATATTGGATGCAACTGCCCGACACATTCACCGAACAACAGAGCTATGGAAAACCCTTCTTCCATTGCCCGGGCTGGCTTCCCGCAGGCAGGACTCGTGCCAGGGCTCTCTGCTTAAGATGGAGTCCTATTTCCACACCCCTTGCTGCAGGGTGAGCTCCCAGGTCCTGCCACTTTCTGCTCTGCCACGGGTCCTCTGTCTGTCCAAACGCTGCACACGCCTTTCCCCAGCAGGAAAAAGCCCAGGGCAGCCTTAAATCCATGCTCTGTTCAAACCCAAATCACAGTCAGGCATCTCAGGTCTGTGTGCTGCTCCCAGGGCAGTGTGTCCACCCTACGGGGCAGTACTGAGACCTGGGAAGCTCTGGATTTGCACCCACAAGACCATGGGTCCCAAGGGTTGGGAGTCTGAGGCTGGAGCTCGGTGTGTGGCCTTAACCTCCCTCTATCGCTTGCAAGCCTTGAGTTTTCTGAATCAGAAGATTTTTTCCTACCAAAAATCTCTTCCTGTCCAAAACTTGGCAGGCCCCTCCTTCCAAAAGGCCAGTAAGCCTCGTCCTTCACCTGAGATCAGTGCTGAAAAGCAGAAGGATGCTCTGTGTGGCATGTGGGAGTGTGATGAACTTCCAGGTCAACCCAAGGTGTGGTGGTGGTGCGGGGGGTGAAGCAGGTCCTAAGGTGGGGATCAGCATTCCTGGAGCAATCTGTCTCCTTGAGATGCTGCTGGAACATCACTGCTGATGGGACAAGTTCTCTGGTTCTGCCTCTGTCTCCTTCTGCAAAGTGTTTCCAATTTATCACATTAGCAGCTACAGCAAGAGCAGGCTCTGGGCAGGAGCTGTGTCAGCACCAAGCCACAAGAAGCACTGGAGCTGGCTCCAGGGACTCCCTGTTCCCAGGCTTCCCTCGGGAGCAGCACATTCCCTGCACCGAGGAGGTGAAGGCTGCATCTGGATTGAGCAAAGATCCCCCAAACTGCACAGCATCCCTCTGCCAAGGGTCACTGCCACCCACAGCAGTGGTTTCCCATGGCCCTGGATGGCACTGTGCTGCTGGAAGGGGCTCCCAGCTGGAGGAGCTGCTCCCATTGCCCCCTGCCCATCGGAGCCCCTTTTACCTGCAGTTGTGTGCTGCATTCAATTCATACTTGGGGTGAGCAGACGAGCTCCAAGCTCCCCTCCTCAGTGCCGTGGCAGAACGGGACCGTATCCAGCCTTAATCCGAACCAGATGACGGCGGCGGAGCAGAGGAGCACTCCGTCAGTAATAGGGAGATGTTTGTTCTTGCTAACAGTGCTCTTAAATGGAAACATCTTTGCTTTCAGGCAGAAGGGCCTGGGATTTCCGTGTGTCCAAGCACCAGGTTCTCCCAATCATTGTTATTCCAGACGAACTTTCAGCAGCAGATAAAAGCCCGTCCTTGGACTTCGCCATAAATTATCTGGCCTGAAACCCAAACATTAACCTCCGTATAATTCACAGCTGCTGTAACTCCCGGGGATAACGTGGGACAATTTGCCATGCCCAGGCTGTGTGTAGCACTCACGCTATATTAATTTCAATCTAATTTATGCAGCGCAAACGAAGTGCTAGGTTTTGGCCTCCCTGAGTGAGCTGTCATTCATTTCCAACAGCACAAGGAACCACCCGGGGGATCTGTCCTTGCAGCTCCACCTCACACGTCCCCACACACAGCCTGGTGCCGTGGGGCTGTGTCCTTCCGTGGGTTTCATCGTTGGAAGGCTGAGCACAGTCCTGCTGTAACCTCAGCCCCAGCGCAGAGCCCGCCAAGCGCTGAGTAATGGCACGGCAGAGCCTCTCCAGATGTAATTGGGATGGGTTCTGTGCTATTCCTCTGCAGGCCTTCCCCTGTGCAAGTGATGCATTGTGCTGGAGGAAGGTGCACGCCTTGCAGTGTTGCAGCCACGCTCCTCCTGCAGCTCCGAGCCCCACAGTGCTGTGACTTCTCACGTGCACCAAGATAGATCCTCCTTTCAACCGCTCAGCAGCAGTGGCAAAGGAAGCCCACAGACACAGAGAGGGGTGGGGAAGCAGCGCAGCAGGGCTCTGTTGTACTCCAGATGCAGCAGGATGGGGGCACAGGCCCCAGCTGCTTCCCCAGGGGCTCCTGTTAAATTAGCCCAGCTCCCGAGCACCGGTTGCATGGGGTGACATTGCTTTGCAATAGCAATGGCTGTGGGTTTGCCCCCCACAGAGCAGAGTGTCTTCAGGGTCCCCTGGTATCTGACTGCATGAAGACCCCCTCTTCCCATCCCCACACCATCTGCCTCGGGACTCCAGCACCCGGTACAGTCACACTGACTTTATCCCAGCAAGGGATGTGCTGGAGGTTGGGCTGGTGCCTGCATCCCAGGGCTGGGATTGTGGGGTTGTGCCTGCATCCCGCTTCACATCTCGTCTGGGAACCCTGACTGCTTCATGCTCAGTCTGCAGATAACACCAAGGCCGATTCAAGGAGGTCTGCAGGTACTGCAGGCTTCCACCCTGGTACCGTGCATCACCCCTGGGAACACCCTCCAGTGGGGACACGCTGTGGGTGCAGGATTTAGGCTCCCTCTCAGCCCCATTTTGCAGCGAAGGCCAGGTTTGTGCTGCGTGCTCCAGCCCAGCCCCACACAAGCACCCCAGCATGCTCAGAGTGAGCTGTGCATGTAACCCTTCCCACGTGGAGGATGTCTGCTGCTGGTTCCCTGCAGGGTGTCCAAGGGGTGCGACCCACACTGTGCCAGCAGGGATGGGCACCAAGCACTCCAGGAGTGCTGCACTGTGTGGTTCGGAACAAATGCTGTAAAAAAAAAAAGGCAAGAAAATTATAAGGAGCTAGCAACACCCCTGAAACCCATCACCAGCTCAATTTCAATCCCAAATGTTTCTCTCTTCCAGTGTGTTCTAAAGCCTGGTGGTTTGGAGCTGCTGTTTTCCTGGCCACAGGGCAGAGCCCAGGGCCCATGGCTGCCCTCTGCACACTCATGGGTGCTGTCACTGCTGGGATTCCCACAGACCACGCACCGAGTCCTGCAGCACCACAGAACCCAAGGGATCTGATCTGACTCCTTTTGCCCTCCCTTCCCCAGCTGTCCCAGTTTGCTGCACCACGCGGGCTATATCCATCAGCTAATTGGTGCTAATTAATCCCAGCAGCTCCAGCTGAGCACTGCTCCATGCGGGAGCGGGGCTACGTACAAGCAGAAGGATTTTCCAATGCCCACCACAGACAGCGAGTTCTCCCCTCAGCATCTCTGCAGCTTCGCAGGAACCCATTTGTTCCCCATCTGGACGATTTGGGCCTCCATGCCCTCTGCCCCTTCCCAAATGCTGTTTGGTTTTAAGCACCGTCCATCCACCCTGAGCCTCCCGCTTTGGTCACCAATGGGGAAAAATGGGGTTTTTGTTGGGAGAGGTCATTGCTGGGTGGCTCGGGAATTAGGGGGCTTGTTCTGCTGGCTAATGTCATTAGCTCCACGTTAACTGCATTAACCTTTCTCACAGTTCCCAGCTCGCAGTCTATCTCTGCAAACGGAGCTGTTATTTGGAAGGCTATCTCAGAACGGCTGTTTTCCACAACCTGATATTCGCTTGTTATCATCCCCACTGATATTTCGTGGGGAGGCTCAAGGCTGGAATAAAACTCGGTAATCTTTCATCAGACTCTTGGCTGTATAATCTCCTTATGAGAAGGAAATCCTTTGTTTATTGGCGGAGCGCTTTTCTTTAAGGGGAGCTGGAAATGCGTTTGTTTTTGCTCTCAAGTATTTCTAATTCGGCAGCAGCAAAACAAGCGGGTGCAAGGCCTAAGCCAAGGGCTGGGGAATTCTGCTTGCAGACAACAAGCTGAAGTGCTAACACTGAGCTAGAACGCTGAGAAGTGGCTTGAATGCTGCTTTCCCAAGTATTGCCTCTCGCCCGCAGCTTCACAGCTGGTGCAAACACCGTGTGTGCGAGGCTGTGCAAGGCCTGGCAGCGGAGGCTGTGCTGCTGCGGGGCTCAGCGTGGTCAGCTCTGTTTGCTCTGTGTTGGGAGCAGTACATGAGATAAGCTGTGTTTCTCAGGTTTGTTCCCACAGCAGTGACCTTGTAGCAGGCACTGTTCCCATCCAGGCCCTGTGGGATTCAATGGGACACCTGCATCCTGAGCGACCCTGAGCATCCCAGTGCCATGCACATGGAAAAGGGGAGCGAGAGCTCTGGGACAAAGCGTTGGTGCCTGACATTGACTTGTGCTCAATTAACTTGTGCTCAGGTTCCCTTTGCTTTGAGCTGCTCTGCTTTTAGGGGCTCCCCTGAGCCCTCAGCAGTGCAGTTTGGCAGTCAGGAAGATTTTGCTTCGCATCCAAAGCTACGGATGCTACAGAACCCCAACAGCTGTCCCCAGTTCAGCCCCATGTGCACCGCCACAGCCTGGCTTTGCAGAGCCATCAGTGTGGGGCTGTGGGTATTGGGGTGGTGGAGGGAAAGGCACTCAGTCCTGGTTACTGCACGGCACAGAGAGCAGCACTGCTCACCGTGCACTGCTCCGCCACAGGAGCGATGTTCTCCCTATAGGAACCCACAGTGCTCAGTGAGGGGGGGACCAGGTTAACGGTGCAAGCCCGAAACCCCCCCCCAGCTCCTGCAACAGAGCTCCGTGGGTGAGATACTGGAAGTGCCCAAAATCCTCCTGCAGGAGCTCCAAGCACAGCCCTGCGTCCAGAGCCCGGCATTTACTGTTTGGAGAGGGGAAAGCCGCCGCATCCCACCCCACGCACACGCAGGGCACAGTGTTCTGGCTGTAAGTGGGGGGGGGCGGAGGGGGAGGAGGGAAACCCACGCAGCAGAGCCCCCCCATCCCAGCTCTCTGCGTGGGGTGGGCACGCAAGCGCCTTTGGCGCTGCCCACGCGTGGATTTCTGCACACGGAGGGCTGTGTGTGTTTGTGTGTGTGTGTGTGTGTGCAGCAGGTGCCTGTAGTCAGCGCGGGGCGGTTTGGAGTGCAAAGCGTTAAAACCAAGCGTCACATCGGAACGGCCCCGTCCCCCCGCAGCCGTCGGGGTGTCCGCTTCGTGGGGTGTCCCCGCTCGGGGTGCTCGGAGCCGCCCTCGGGGCCGCCGCCGGGCGGAGGAGGAGGAGGAGGAGGAGGAGGAGGAGGAGGAGGAGGAGGAGGAGGAGGAGGAGGAGGAGGAGGGGTTGGCCGGGCCGCCGCCCGCAACCGCTGACGCCGAGTGCTCTGCGGGGAAAAACAGCCGCGCTTCGCTCAGGCAGGGAAAAAAAAAATAAAAAAAAAAAAAATAAAAAAAAGCAGCCAACCCAGCACCTTCCTGCTTTATTTTTTTTTCTCCTCCTCTTTTTTTTTTTTTTTTATCTTTCCCCTTTCCTATTTTTTTTTTTTTTCGTTATCCCCTCCTTCCCCCTCCTCCCCCCTTTCCCCCCCCCCCCCCCATCCCTCCTTCTCCCCTCCTCTCCCCGGACAGCTCGCTCACCCTTCCTCTCGGCTCTGCATGACTGTCACAAAGGTAAGGAGCCGCCTTTCCCGCAGCCGCCTCTCCCCGCGGATGCTCCCCCAGCTCCCCGCTCCCAGCTCGGCTCTGCGGGGCCGGGGAGCAGCGGGGCCCGGCCGTTCCCGGCCGCTCCGCTCGGCCCCTGGCGGCGGTGCTGCAGTTTTAACCCTTTGAGCCGCAGCCCGGAGGGAAGGCGGTGGCCGGAGGTGGCCGCGAGCATCCATCCCCCCCGACGCGGCCCCGTTAAGCCGCTTTGCTCGGCAGCTGCTGCCCGGATCTCTACAGGTGGCTGCGGGCTGGGGAGGGGGGAGGTTAGAAAGGGGTTGGGGGGGGGGGGGGGGTTCAGGGAGCGGCTGGAGGGGGATGCAGGGGGCTCGGGGATGGTAGACGGAACCTATCCTGAGCAGAGCTTCCCGGTGCCCGGGGAAGTGATGCAGGGATTCGGTCCCCAAATCTTCCCCGTAACTGCAGCAGCAGCCTCAGGTGCTTCCCCACGCCGCTGCAGAGGGGGAAGGTATTTCTTTCCCATTCTTTCTCCGTGTCCATGGAGCGGTTCCATCCCATAGTGGGCTCCGGGGGCTGTGCCGGGCGCTGCCGCTCGGGGTCCGGGCAGCTCCCACTGCAGCGCTGTGATTTGTGTGCTGGGGAACGGGGCTGCGTCTCACGGCCGCGAGCAAAGGGGTCCAGGCTGGAGCCTTGGGGCCAGGGCGTGGGCTCCCAGCCCTGTGCAGCACCACGGCCCTGGTTTTGGGGCTGGGCTCTGCTTCGGGCCCAGACAAAGCTTTGCCCATGGCCCATTGCCACAGAGAGCGGCGCGGTGCTGAACTAACGAACCAAGTGGAAGCAAACGGGGTGGGGGTCACCTAATGAGCCCCCATGTGGAACGTGTCTGGGGGGGAAGAAGCAGCAGCCGTGCCCTTCTTGCTGCCTGCCACTCCACGTGAGGGCCTCCTGTTGGGAGGGGACGTGGTGGGGACGCGCACGCTGGCACAAGTGTGATGGGGACATTGCTCATGGCCAAAGAGCCCAAAGCAGCTCCAAGCTGATGCTGCTGAAGTGAGTGCAGGGGAGGAAACCCCCCGCCCTGCGTCTCCGTGCTTAACAAATAACTTGTGTTTCGCTGCTTTGCTTTTGTTGGGTTGGCACCAGTGTTTGTTGCTGGCCATTGCCATGCGCACCGCGCCGCGGCTGTCCCGAGCTCTCTGCCAGCTGGACAAAGCCAGCAGCACTTTGTGCTGAAGGAAAAGTGTGTTCCCAGCTCTTCTGGGTGCTGAGAGAGGGACTATGGGGCCGACCAAAAAGGCTATAAGAACTTATGGACCCGCTGACCTGAGAGCTGTTGGAGGAGTCACGCATCCAGGCGGGCTGATTAATTTGTAGTGCTTGTTAGCAGGGTATTTTTTATTTAATTTATTCACTAATGGTTTTTTTTTTTTTTTTTTTTTTTCTTCCTAAGTGCGAGCAGATTCATTCAGAGAAAAGGCCGGGCTGTGAGGAGAGCGTGCACAGCAGTACAGGGATGTGCTGGTGGTTTTCAGGGAGCAGAAGGGTGTGCTGGGAAGATCCACGGTGCGTGCACGTTGTGTGCTTTCACCGAAGCACCCTAAAGCTCCAGCACATCCCGTGGGTGTTGCTTCCTGCAGAATGGACAGTCCTGATGCAGGCAAAGAGCCGTGGAGCTGCTGGGACATCAGTGCTGGGGGCTTTCAGCAGGTCAGGGCTCACTCCCAGCACTGTGTGACCTGAAGCCGTGGCTCATCTCTGGGCGTGTGGATGGAGAGAAAGTAAAAGACATCAGCACCCGTGGGAGAGGGGAGGCCTGGTGGTGTGCTCCGGGCTGCTTGCAGGGAGCTGCCGTCAAGGTGATGTGGGGGATGGCCTGGTGTGTTTAGCGACTGAGAATTGTGTGTGTGTGTCCTTGAGGGCAGGAAAGCAAAGGGCTCCTCGCATCCTGCTCAGTGCAGGTGTCCAGTGGATCCCTGCAGCTGCTCCTCCCACGTTGGGACCGCTTCCCGGGAGCTGCTGGGAGCAGTGGCAATGGGAAACATTGGACAAACTTTGCATTTCACATCTCGGGGAAAATCTATTTGATGAGCAGGTCCAGGTGCCCAGCGCAGGCAGAGCTATCTCGAAGCCAACCCGAGGTGTGGGGAGGCACAAAAGGCTCTTCTAAGGGTGGGGGTGGGCAGGGGAAGACAAGCAGGGAGCAAGGCATGCATTGTCAGGATGTGGAATGAGCTGGTTTCATCCACATCCTGAGCCACCCCCTTCCCTCCCACGGTGAGGAGTGCAAGCGTTCTACCCAGGAGAGTTTAGTCAGGTTATAAATAAGATGGAGAACGATGGATTGAAACGCAGGGAGAGCCCACACTCCTGTCTGGGGATCTGCCCAGATGCCAGGAATCTGGCCTTGAGATGCATTGCATTGAGGTGCATTGCGCTGTGTTGTGTTGCTTTGTGTTGTGTCACATTGCATTGCATGCTGTGCCATGCTCTCTCAGACCACCTCTTCTTTCTCCAGGCTCTGGAGGAAGAACCAGCAACGTGAGAAGTGCTGTAGGAATTGGGCAAATTCATCCCTGCTGTAGATCAGCTGTCCTAGGGGAAGTCTGGGGCTTGGGTTTGGGATCTGCTGCGTGCAAGCAGAAAAACATCCAAATGCATTATGCATAAAGGGCAGGGCCCTTGCTAGAGAGCTAACCACGTCTGCTTGCAGAAGGAGCACACAGAGCTCTTCTCCCCAGCCACAGCCCAACGTCTGTCCTCATTTCCTGAGTCCTCCTCTGTCTCCAGGACTCAGCTGGGTGGATGCTACAGCCAACAGCATCCATCAGATGCGGGGCTGCTGGAGCCAGCCCCACCGGCAGAAAGATGGAGGAGAGAAAGAATTGCGGGGCAGAGATTTTGCCCAACTCCTCCAGAGTTGGTCCCAAAGCTGCACGTTCACTCTATGCGGCCAATCACTGGGATGCACTGTGAGCACCACGCTCATGAAGGGGCAAAGCTCACATACAAAGAAGTGAGACCTTTGCTGGCTGAGCATTGGTTTTGCAGCGAGTGGGGCATTGCTGGAGGGCCGTGCTTGGCTGCAAATGGGTACCCCACACCCTGCATGGCTGGAGCTGGCTTGGTGTGGTGCTCCCAGCTTCTGCCCTCTGCCTGAAGCTGTTTCAAAAGGCTGGAGTGTAATTAACCATGAACACAAATTAACAAGGGTCTGAGGGAGCGTTAATTCGGGAAAGACAGCTTTAAAATGACTGGAGGTTTTTCTAAAGGGCACAGTTTAAATTGGATGCAGTCTGGGAGGTCCTGTGGCATGCATTAGATGTAGTTATCCTCTGGTCTCCTCTGGCTTTATTATCTATTAATTGGTATTAGTCATCAAGCTATGCTGCTTAGATAACAGCTTATCCTCTTAGTTCATGAGCAGATGAAGCCAAAACCAAAAACCCGGAGAGGAAATTGCATCCACAGTCTGTCGTGATCCAGGATAGTGAATGAGTGATGCAACCGAACATGGTCAGGCGGTAATTAACATAGAGGCCTTGATTGGGAAGCCAGGAGTGAGGCCACTCGTCCTCTGCCCCATCATTAAGGGCAAATTTAGGGCCTGGGGCGAATGCTGATCCCATGGCAAAGCTGATGCTGGTTCAATTGATCCAGCACTTGGTTGCAGGCACCGGGCTGTGCTGTCAGGCAGAGTGACTGTGTCAGAAATGGGCTCTGGGCAGCACAGTTCGACGTTATTTCTGGAGGAATAGCCCAGAGGTGAAGTGCAGACAGTTCACTAAGAGCCACATTTAATGCGGGACCGTCTGTGCTCTGAGCCTCGAGGAACAGGGCTGGTGGTGGCACCGACGCTCATCTCAAAGGGAACAGGTGCAGGCCAACGTGCCTGGCACAGAGATCTGTGGGGTTTGGCATTGTGTGGAGTTCTGTGCACGGTGTTTGGGGCACAGCTCTCCTCCTCTCGCTGCCCTGGAAGCAAAGCAGGCGTCCCTTTGTAGGATGCAGCGGTTGGAAAACTCTCTCTCATCTGTGCCCATAAATGAGGGATTGTGCACGGTGGGTAGGGGCAGGCGGTGCAGGGCAGGGACGGTGCTGGGGAGTCCTGGAGGAAACTGGGGGAAGTCCTCTAACCGTGTGTGGGGCCGTTGGAAGGAGAGATGAGATGGCACTGCTCCCAGCTGGGGCAGCAGTACCATGTGGAGTACAAAACTCTCCTTTCTCAGTGTTGGGTTTGCCCATCTTCGGCGTTGCTGGGACTTCTGGGGGCAGGGAACACTCATGAGGGGCCGCTTTGAGTCTAAAAATGGCAGCTCCCCATTTCCAGAAGCATAACTCTCATCAAAGACAGCTCCTCTGGCCCATGGCTTTTTAATGAGTTTTAATTGAGATTCAATGCAGCATTAATCCAGGGCTTTGCCATGGCCTGGCTGTGGCCAGCACGCTTGTTGGGGGCTGTAATTCATACCACGCAGAATGCAACGCGGGGTCACAACCCCCCCCCCCCCCCTTCCCTTCTTCTTTTCATGGAAATTTTATCGAATGATGAATAGTTCAATTCATTATCCAGCAAGCAGAGAGCACGGAGTAGCCGGATCCTGGATTCCTATCTCCCGAGTCAGTGTGCAATTACTGAATTCTGGCAGCAGGCAGAAGCTCCGTGCTGCAGCCAGCTGCTGGAGCCCCCACCAATCTGCATCGTGTCGCTCACAGCCTGGAAGGGCCCCAGCTCGAATCTCACAGCTCCTTCCATCCTTTGTTTGTCACCGAGCGGTGGCAGAGCCACCGAGCACAGAGCACGGCTGGGACCCGAGGCGGTGCTTGCATTGCAAAGAGAGGGGAGCCCAGATTTGGGTGCCATCGTGGCAGGTGATGAGTGCAGCAGGGCTCCTGCTCGAGGACAGGGAGCTGCTCATCATGAGGACACGTGGTCCCAGCCCCCGGTGTGGAGTTTTCTCCTCCGTGCGGGGTGGTTCCTCCCCCCACCACCCCACTGTGCCAATCCTCAGCCAAGCTGTCAGCCCGTATGGAGTGTCTGGTCCTCTCCCATGCTGAGCTCCGGCTGCTGGCCCCATTAACGTTCGTATTAGAGCGAGTGCTGCTGGTGTTTGCTAATGGGCAGGATCTGAAGGCTGGCTCCCAGAGAGCTGCTGGATGGGATGGAGAACTGGTCCCCAGCAGTGCTCACCTCTGCAGAGCTCCCCACTCCCACCCTGTCGTGCCCAGGCCACGTGCAGCATTGCCCCGTGCTTTGCAGTGATTACAGCTGGGAAGCTGGGAGGGGGCCGGGGGCTGTGGGTGCTCCTGTAACTGACATTTCCCTTCCTCCAGACTCAAGGAGCGCCCACAACCCCCTGAGCCCGGTGGCAGGAGGTGCCCACAGAACCCAGCAGCTCAGGTGAGGAGCTGTGCGTCTGCACCTGGAGGAGGGGGAGGGCATCAGAGGGGGTGCAAGCAGCCAGGGCGTGCAGAACGCCTTGCTGATGGAGCACGATGCAGCTGAGCATCCCCGTGGGCAGAGCATCCCCGTGGGCAGAGCATCCCCGTGGGCAGAGCATCCCCGTGGGATCGGTCAGCATCCCCTGACGGATGCTGGCTGCAGCCGGCGCCGGTCGGGGGCTGCGCGGCTGCGGATCGATTCACTGCGAGCAAAGCAGTTTCGGTGCTGCCTCCTTTGTATTGATCGCAGCGAAACCCGATGCTGCAGCGTCGTCTGCTCCACAGCAATAACGGGCGCTGAGGCTCCGGCAAAGCGTGCAAAAAAGTGCAGGGCGGGGATGCTGCGAGCTCGGCGGTGAGGGCTCCTTGTTCGGCCCGAGCCAGGCAGCTCCGTTCCGCTGCTGGGGACGTCCCCCCCCCATCCCCAAGCACAAGGCCGGGATTGTCCGGTGCAGGCTGGCAGCAGGGGGGGGAGGGGAAGGGGCTGTGCTGCCTCCCACAGCCCTGCGCTCGCTGGCACTTCCCTGCACGGTCAGGACATCTCTGCGTTCAGAAGACAGCGTTTGTTTTTCTTTCCGTCTCTTTGACTTGATTTCATTTGGTTTGATTTGATTAACGTTGCCCCTCTGCTGGGGGAATCTTCTGAAGAAGCGGTGCAGCCTTCCAGGGCCGCAGTGTGGGGACACGGGGAGCTCAGTGCCATGGGGAACGCCACGGGGTCTCTGAGCCTGTGCTGCTCACCCTGTTGCACCCTCCTCCTGTAGCAAAACCCCATTTGCAGCATAAATAACCTCCTGGGCTCCTTTTCCTTACAAAGCTGAAGCTCAGCAAGGAGCCACAAAGCTACATAGTCCCTTTTACTCCAGTTTTTCACCCTCATCCCATAGCTTCTTCCCAAGCAGTCTCTCCAAGCCCCTCTTCTTTCACCTTCCCACCCATGCAGGTGACTTCCCAGCTCTCCCTAACCAAAAAGCAGCGAGCTGAGCAGGGTCTGGATTTATGGCTCCCTCCCACTGCAGGTTTTCTCTTGGCACATCGGTGGCCCCACTCATTCTCCCTGAATCTGGAAGAACTGCTGTAACGGAGGCTCTTGGTTCTGTGTTGGGTGATGTGTGACACGACTTGATGGTGCTGATGTGAAATCTGTCCTCATTACATGGAAAGAGCTTTTTGTCTCTTTACATGTCTTTAAAAGCTCTCAGGTTGGGAACGAGCACGCTGTGTTTTCCCTCCTGACTGCAAGGAGCTGCAAGATCAGGGAAAGGAGGGCAAAGTCCCATGGACAGCAGTGACCCGGGGCACTGCCCTCATCCCCGTCCCTTTGTTCTGCATCAAAACATTTCCGCTGCCTTTGCCGGGTGGGAAGGAGTTGGGAAACAGAGTGGGAGGAAAGCAGTGCTTGTTTACATGAACAAGCGTGGGGCTGGTGTTCCTCCCCAGCATGGGGCCCAGAGAGCTTCCTGGGGGGGCACGGCCTCACAGTGATGTTTCGGGGTCTGGGATGTGGGGTGAGCCCATGGGGGTGCCCTGAGGTCTGCAGCAGCGTTGCCATCAGCGTGCTTTTGGGTTGGCTCCATCGCATCCTTGAATTGGTGTCCCTTCGCTCTGTCCCTCTGCGGTGGCCATGGGGTCACCCACGAGATGTGGGGACACAGTCCAGCGTGGGCAGCTCAGGGGCTTTGGCAGCATGTTGAGCTTGAGCTGGGTGCCACGGGGGTGCCAGGATTGTGGCAAATGGATGGACCTCATGGAGCCCCCAGGGGGCTGCGGGCCGGGGCCACAAAGTGAAGGGGGAGGGGTGGGGATGGGGGGGGATGGACTTTCCCAGCAGTGCAGAGACCATTCCCATGCAGTCAGTGGTCTCTGGGAAGAACTCGCTGACAAGTTGAGCTCGAGGGAAATCCTAGGCACTTCCTTCCAGACTGGAATAAAACTCATCTGGCAGATACTTCTCCAGAAGCGTTCATTCTGTGCTTTGCTTAGGCGGTGCTAATGGGATAAATCCTTCACGTCCGTAAGATGAGTTCCCCCTGGTCTCTCCTCTGCCTGTCCCAGTGCTAACATCATTGTGGCATCACACAGAAATAGCAGTGCTGCTGGCTCGGGGTGCTGCTGGGGAGGCTTTGTGGCTGTATCTGCTGGTGTTGGGTGCACAGGGAGAGGCTGAACCCCACGGGACAGAGGCAGCCAGGCCACGCCAGCACTGGTGCTCCTGCTTTGCAAAACCCACAATGAGAGCGCAGTGCATTTAGCACAAAACCTTAATTATTACTATTTTTTTAACGCAACCTTCAGCCATGATGTGCTCTGCAGGTGCAGCCCGTGCCCTGAGCTGCTGCTGCAAGCCTGCTTTATAGCAGCATGTGCTTCCCAGGGGCCCTGCTTGGTGCATGTGTTGTAGTGTTTCTCGCAGCTCACAGATACAGCCCACAGCCACATCACCCAGGATGCTCAGGGCTGGTACCCAAAGTGCCCATGGCATCCCTTGGGGGTGGAGGGTGCTGACCCTGCCATGCTCTGGGGCTGAGGAGTGGGGGATGCCCATTCGCAGTCCCCTGGGGCGTGCAGGGGTTCTACGGGATTTGCTGGTGGGAGCCCTCCCCCGGGGGGGCTGGCGAATTGAATGTTTTTGCTTTCCCTCTCTGCACAGAGCTCTTGTCGAGTCAATGAGGGACCTGCACAAGTCTAGCGTGCTGGGGAGCAAGCACGGCAGCCTGGTGAGTGTCCCGCGCGGGGCATTTGGAGAAGGCTGTGGCTGAGATGCATCCAAACAGCAGCACACCGAGGGCAGCCCAGCCCCAGCACCAGCAGCTCACAAGGGCACAAAGGAGATGTGCTCCATCTGTGTTCTGTTCCTGGTGCTTCTCCCCACCGGTGGGGATGGGTGACATCAGTGGTGTGCTCAGGAGTGGGTGACACTGGTGTGCCCAGGGCTGGGTGACATCAGGCCCCGCAATGTGTGCTGCTTTCCATGTTGGGATTGTCATGAAAATGAGGAACGGATGTGGCGAAATGTTAAATCTGAGCCTCGTTAGCATGAAAGCCATTAATGTGCACAAAAGCCGTTTTCAAGGTTGAGTTGAGAAGCATCGGAGAACTGAAGAGATTAAAATCAGCGTTTGTTTGGCTCTAAGCTCATGCGCAAGGAACAATAAGGGTTTGATGAGTAACGCAGGCAGTGCTGGGATCTGATCTGCACAGCGCTGTGTCATTCCGAGCTCTTCTGCTCTGAGTGCATTCCAGTACTGCAGAGCCCACCAGTGCACGGAGCAGCTCTGGAGGAGCTGGGGTGGATGCAGCTCAGGGTATGGCATCACCCATCCCACCCATCCCTCCTGCTCCTGCATTTTCCTCTCCAAATGGCACAAACTTCACTGGCTGATCCTTAGGGCTCGGCCACCTCAATCCATGGCCAATATGTACTCTCAGCGCTGAGGGGAAGGGGCTTGGGAAGCCCCCTGGGAAGGGCTGAGATTTCCTTGGCCGTGAGGCTGTGTGTCCTGATGATGCTGATGTGCCCGTGGATGAGAGGTGATGGCCTTAAGTTGCTCCAGGGGAGGGTGAGATTGGATATCAGGGAACGTTTCTTCTCTGAAATGCCCCAGCACAGACCACCCGGGTTGTGGTGGGGTCACCATCCCTGGAGGTGCTCCAGAACCGTGGGGATGTGGCACTGACGGCCACAGTGGTGGGATGGGATGGGGCTGGGGATCTCAGAGCTCTTTTCCAACCTTAATGGCCCCACTTGTTCTTCGATTGATTTCTCTGAGAGCCCTCATCGTGCAGGCAGCACAGAGGACACACAGATCTTTAAGGGAGGATGGCAGGCTCTGCTGTGTGACTGCCCACTGCAGCATTCGGGCTCTTTGCAGGAGCTCTGCTCCTCAGCCTCTGTTGCCAAGACTCCCGATGCCTGTAAAGATGCATTTAAAAATAAACCCGTGGAGACAAGAGCTGAGCTCTGCTGCTGCTGGTAGGCAAAGGCTGGGGCTGCCAGGAGCTCAGAGTGCATCCAGGCAGGGGCTGAGCCTGGCTCCTTGTTCCCGTTCCCCAGCAAACTGTTCCCAGGGCGATGGGCCTTTGTGTGCTGTGCTCTGCCAGCTGACGCGGGGCTGCAGGGGAGCCTGGCACAGCACCTCCAGAAGGGCTTTTCATCCTGGAAAACAGAAAAGCCTGGAAAACAGAAAAGTTCTTTGTGCGCCGCTTTGGTTTATTTTTAATGCATCTGCTTCTGGAGCTGCTCCCTGCGCTCCTTGCTCCTGCACAGTGCAGCTGCAGGATAGGTGCAGCTCTGTAAGTCCTCAAAGCATCGACCAGGCGGTGCTGTGGGAGGGGAGGCTGCCTGTCCTTTCCCTGTGATGCTTCTTCTGTGTGCGTGCCTCCATCCAGCACTGCTGTGCACAGAAAATCCCCCCCCGCCTGACCTACATTTTGTGCTGCCATTCATCTGCTGCGCAGTGGGGTGGTGGGGGGGTGAGATGTTAATGGCAGTTGTGCCATGCTCCTGAGTGTCCTTCCCAACTCTCTGCTCCCGAGGATTGGCACAAAAACGATTCACCAATAAACTCCCCAAGGTGCAAGGCAGGGTTTCTCCTAGAGGTGCATCTTCAGCCATGTCCTTGTTGCACACAAAGTGCCGTGGGAGCCACCAAAACCTCCCCAGATCTCCTCCAGCCGCACCTGGTTCCTGCTCTAACTGCGAAGGAGGTTGTGAAGGAGGTTCCCCCATCCAGAGTGGGATTTTGGGATGCACTCTTCCCCTCAAGTGCTTCAAGAAGTAAAATATTACCATGATATGACAAATGCTGGAGCGGAGCAGAGAGATTCCTAAGCTCCTGTGAGATCTAATGTCGTTGGGAGCAGTGTGGTTGGGGATGGGGTTCATTTCATTTCTTCAAAGTGCTCTGCAGTGCTTCTCATGGAAGTTCTGCTCAACCTGAAGTGAGAGAGGGGCTCTGCAGTGAAAGGAAGCGTCAGAGTCCAAGAACAGCACGGAGCTGAAGTAAAACTCAGCAATGAGGAGCACATCGCTCTGATCTGGGAGACGGGCGGAGACGGCTCCAAAACAACCCGGTAGCATTCTTGCAATGCATCCCAGCTACCGAGAGCAAGGTGATGGAGAAAAGAAATGCCCATTCGCCTCAGCAGAATGTATGGAGTTACCCCAAGAGCCAGTTCCTTAAGAATTATGCATCGTTGGGCTGCAGCTGCTCTGGGTAACAGCTCGCAGAAGTGCTCCAGGCTCTGCAGAGCTCTGCGTGGGACCGGGAGCTGCTGCAGGGCTCTGGGGATGCTGTGGCTTAGTGCAGGTGATGGCCAGGGCATGGTGCACGTGGCAGCTAAATTTAGCAGGGTTGTCTGGCTCTGAGCATCGGCTGCTTGAAACAGGATCAAGCCAGGGCTGGAAGTCCGAGGGAAGGAAGGAAATTGCATATTTCAGTGTGAGTTTTGAGGGGATATCCCCAGCACTCACTGCTGCACTGCTGCCAGCACACCCATGACCCGTGGGACATGAGATGCTCTGTGCTCCATCCTGAGCAAAGCTCCCACTGCCCCAGGAGGAAGCAGAGGGGCTGTGAAGAGCAGCTGTGAGGTTTTTTTCCAGCATTTCCTCTCCCTTCGTCTCCATTGAGTTGAAATCCTCTGGGGCAGGGGCTGCTTTCCTCCCCGGCTGCATTGTGCAGACCGTGGGGTAGGAAGTTGTTCTCAATGTGGTGGGGAAATCGGACTGGTTGGCAATAGTTTTCTGTAGCAAAATGGGGTTTCTTGTGAAATTGCCTATTTTGTTGGGAAATCATCCCTGCTTGCAACCCCTTGGCAGCCGTGTTCCCGGCATGAGGTGCGTGACCTAAAGCCCTGGGGGACTCAGTGCTGGCTGGGGGTCTCACACCGTGGGGCCACCCTCTCATCCTTGTCCCTGCTGCTGCTGCTTCCCCACCCTGGGATGAGCCCAGCAAATGGAATGAGAAATGGGAAAAGGGCTTTTTTTTTTCTTGGCCAGAAAATCTCTCTGGTTCATTTTTTCAGGAAAATCCTCCAGCCTCTCCACGAGGAAGGGCTTTGGGCCCCCACTGGGAGCACCTCCATTGACCCAGGCCATTGGAGCATGGCAAAGGATGCTGAGATCTTTATTTTCTGATCCAGAAAGCTCCACTGGCATGAGAACCTCCCTCTGGCTGCAATTCCCTGCTGCCCCAGGATACCCCGAGCCACCGCATCCCCCCTCCATCCACATCCCCAAAGCACAGCACTGTGGGGACCTCAGCGTCGCCCCCACAGCATAACCATCTATTGCCGATGCGGGGAAGCCCCGCTGGATGCCAGAACAATAAACGTGCAGGAAGCATTGTGCTGGGCAGCCCCCAGACGCTTCCCGACATTCTGCTGCCTTTTCCGGGCTGTCTGTGGCCCTGGGGCTGCTGGCTGCTGTTTGCAGGAAATACTGAGGGTGAAGGAACGGCGCTCGGGCTGTGGCCAGCAAAGCGCCGATTGCTTCCACCCGGGGTGGGATGGAGGGTTGCCCAGATTGGGGAGAAAGAACAAAGAGATGAAGAGCAACGCAGAAATGTTGAGGTCCTGAAAGATGCATCCATGTGTGGGGCGGTGCGTCCGTAGCTGGAGGGCAGAGATCCACACGGAGGGCACGGAGCACCTCGGGGCTCTGTGGGTGTGATGCTTCGTTTGGCAGCAGCTCATTCATTTCATTAAGCAGCTGAGCTTAATGCAGGACAACCAGGAGCCCCTCTTTCCACAACCAGAGCATCCTCCCACGTGGGGAGACGCTAAGAAACTGCTGAGTGGGGAAAGAGGGAGCAAATGGCTTTTGGGTGGGATTTGGTTTCTGTTGCAATAGGAATAGAGTGGTATGGATGGCAGGAACGGGAGGAAAGCCTCGCCCAGGGAGGCAGCGGAGAGCTTAAAAGCTATTCAAAGACCTTTTGTGCGCTCTTTAAACTTCATAAAGATGTTAACTTTGGCTTCAAAATGGGAACTCACCTATTCAGCAAAAGGAAAATGTAAAATGCAGTGGGACTCCTGAAAGAAGCAGCCTGGGCTGTGCTGGGGTTCCTCCGCTGCTCGGGCAGATCTGGCACAGATTCTCAGCACTCCACTGGATGTGAGTCTGCATTTATTTATTTATTTTTCCCAGCAGAAACGTTTCCATCCAGAAATAAAAAGTCCATCTGCTCTCATTGTGGGATAAATCCTCGAGGATCTGCATCCCCTTCCCTCACCGCACCGCCCCCAGCACTGCAGGGTGCAAACCCAACCAAGCGGCGCGCCCACCTCCTGATGCTGCTTCGCACAGGTTCAGCTCAGCCCTGGCCCTGCATCCTCTGAAGGATGCTCCTGGTGCTGCAGGGCTGGGAAATGCAGCTCCCAGTGCGACATGTGGGTGCAGGATTCACCTCTGCACCCCTCCTGCTGTTGGCTCTGCCATGTATGGGGTATGCAGGTGCAGACTTACTGCCCTGTGCCCCTAGCTGCGAGTTAAGCCTGGTAACGAGCCCATTGTATGAGTTAGGGATGGAAACACTGCTGCCTACACTTCTAAGCATTCCCCAACTCCTGTTTGGGAGATGCTGCTCCAGCATGCCATGCTCCGGACCGTGTGTCCCCAGTACTGTGCTCAGGGGAAGGCCCTGCAGGGGTGGGGATGTTTGCTGGTGTTGCCCCTTGCTGAGAGCTGCTCTCTCAGCATTCAAATGTGAACTCACATGCCTTTATGTAGCGATGAGAACGCTACTCTGAGTCCTCTGGCACGCATTTGCTGGTGTTTGGACAGAGCTGAGTGCTTGTGTTGCTCTGGGCTGACTTGTGCTCTCCAGCACGCACGAAGTGCCCCAGATCTTTGTGCTGTGCTACCATAAGGATCATTAACATTAAACATAAAAAAAAAAAAGATCAAAATGATGAAAGCCGCTTTCTTTTCACCTACAAAAAGCAAAGTGCTCTGCAAATGCCTCAGTGCCCTCGTGTCTGTGCATGCACCTTGCTGCAGGGAGCAGGGCGAGTGGGGGGCACAAGGGGAGAGCCATGCGAAGGAGCATGGGGCACGGTGCAGCCCCACAGCTCTGTGCTGCTCACCCCTCTCTGCGCGCTCTCCTTCTGCACCGATGCATGCTTTCATGTGCTCCGGCCTAATCCATTTCCAAGTCATCGCATTAAAAGCCTTAATTCCTTTGTCATACGCACACGAAGTGGTGGTGCTGTCTCCTCGATGAGCGGTGCATGCTGAAAAGGCGGTCGCGCTCGGTTCTGCAGAGCCCACCCATGCCCTTCGGGACGGGGACACCCCTGGTGGTTTTTTTTTGGGGTGCAGTGCTCGCAGCTCTGCCCGGCCGCGCTTCAATGAGCAGCAGCCACGCTGCAGCCAGCACTGCCCAACGGGGGCTGGAGAAGAGCAGCGCGGGGAGGGCTTTGCTGGGGCAATGCTGAGCGCACTGTTTGCCCCACAGATGTCATGGCGCCCGCAGTACCGCAGCTCCAAGTTCCGCAACGTCTATGGGAAGGTGGCGAGCCGGGAGCACTGCTTTGATGGCATCCCCATCACCAAGAATGTGCACGACAATCACTTCTGCGCTGTCAACGCCCGTTTCCTCGCCATCGTCACCGAGAGCGCCGGAGGCGGCTCCTTCCTCGTCATCCCACTCGAGCAGGTGAGTGCCTTGCTCCACCTCACAGCATCCCTCCTGCAGCGTGTGCCTGGCTCTGATCTCCTTAGTGGGGTTTCTTCTGTGGCAAAGTCGGGATTTATGGTTGCTTTAGGGAACTGGTTTTATTCTTTAGGAAGAAAATGCAGCATTTGGACTCCATGGTCTTTGTAGATCTCTTCCAACTAAAAACTATTCTATTCTATTCTATTCTATTCTATTCTATTCTATTCTATTCTATTCTATTCTATTCTATTCTATTCTATTCTATTCTACTCTACTCTACTCTACTCTACTCTACTCTACTCTACTCTACTCTACTCTACTCTACACTACTCTACACTATCCATTCCATTCTGTTCCATTCCACTCTACCCAACTCTACCCTACCCTACTCCACTCTGTTCTATTCACCCCATCCCATTCCACTCCATCCTACCCTACCCTACCCTATCCTACCCTACCCTACCCTACCCTACCCTACCCTATCCCATCCCATTCCATCCCACCCCCATGGGCTCCACACCCCAGCTTGGTGCTGTGGGCAGTCAGAAAGGGGTAGCACAGCTCTGCACCTGGGTTTTCTGACACAAAATCCCAATGCCAGCCTATGCAAGGCCTGCAGATGAGCTCTGCTTCTTCATTCACCACAGCAGAACCGAGCCTGCGTCTGCCCCTGCCCAGGTCCTGGCTGTGACTCATCTGCAGCAGCAACCTGGCAGTTCCAGAAATGACATTTTTGACGTCGCCTCATTGTTAAGAGCCAGCTAGGGGAGGACGAGGAGGAACAAAAATACACCAATACATCATCACTCCTCAGTTCACGTTGGCTCTCCATCCTTCCACGGGGTGAGGGCACACTTCTGTGCTACGGATGCAACCGGAGCACGTACTCCTTCCCCCTGCAGCGCTGTGCTTTCACTTTCCCATCTGAAGCTTCCATACGCTCCTTGCATGAGTGCCCACACCAATCTGCACATCCCCCACTCATGCAATTTTAAACCCTCGGAAATTCAGCTGATTCCCCGGAAATTGCCTTCTGGGAGCGTGGTGCAGGATGTGGAGCTGCGGGCAGCGGCTGCTTCTCTCCCAGACTTTTCCCCACGTAACATCCACATCTCTCCTTCCTTCTTATTTAATTTCCCGAGTAGCATCGGCTGCAGATGGAAGAAATCATAATCAGCATTTTAATTGCGGAGCACAGCTTGACTCTTATTAATATTCTGCAAACAAGGAGCTTTGGTGGAGCTGCGTCGCTGCCGCCTGCCTGCACCCTGAGCTCAGAGCATGCCCATCCACGCCCCATGTGGCCGTCCCAAATCCTGAGCCGTAACCCTAATTTGTCAGCAAATTACCCTTCCTTTTTTACCTTTTTTTTTTTCTTTTTTTTCCTGGCAAATGGAGCATGATCCCAAGTTGCCATTTCCAACCTGGTTGGCCCATGGGGAAACCCAGCGTTGCGGTGCACTGCTGTCGCTGGGCGGTCCCCACCGGAGCACCCATGGCTGCACTCTCCTTTGTACAGCCTAATAATTTCATTATTTTTCTTATATGGGAGCTGATTAGCTCATTAAGAGTAAACTAATTTTCTTTGGAAATCAGCAGCCATCTAATTAATTGGCATCCATATTTAGCCGAACATAATTAAGGTAACCTAGATACTGCGCATCTACTCAGGGTCTGATTTGCTGCCATCTTTCCTTCCTTTTTTTTTTTTTTTTAATATAATTTTTATTTTTACATTTCTGCCCTCTGTTCTTGACAGAAATCTTTCCCAGAAAAACGCTCTGCTTTGTGCTGTGAGCTCCCATGTGTTTGCATACGCTGGGCCATATGTTCCTCTGCACACAAGAAATCCAACTCCTTGAAACCAAAAGCCTTTGGGCACTCAGCAAACCCTCCTTGGGAACAAACAATGAGCAGAGCCCTGGGATATTCCCAAGCAGGAATCTGGGGCTCAGGGAAGCTGCAGGAGAGGAATTGGGAAAGAAATCTCACGTATTTTTTTGGGAGCACCTCCCTCCTTCATCCTGGGAAGAGGGCCATGGGTGATGGGCAAAAGGGCGCCACAGAGTCATAGGAAAAATGGGATTTTGGGGTGTACAAAAATCCCAGGTACACTGCAAATGGCATGTCTACCTTCTTCTTTTCCTCTCTCTCCTCTACTTTTCCTTCTTCCTTTCTTCCTTCTTTTTTTCTTCTTCTTCCCTTTCTCCTTCTTCTCCTTCCTCTTCTTTTCCTTCTTTCCCTTCTTCGGGTGGAGAATGTGCTTAATTGTGCTGTTAGAGCTGACAGACTTTTTGCATCTTCTGGGTTTGGAATCAGAGTTCACACAATAGGAGGAGGCTTTGTCCTCATGCAGGAGCCAGAATCCAGGCTTGCTGATCACAGCAGGGCTGCTGCTTGCAGTCTGTGCCGCACCATTCACTGTGTCCCCACTGTCCATGGGCATCCATCCCTTGTGCTGAGCTCCGAATGGCCCCATAGCACCCCAGGATGCTTCTGCAGTGCCCATAACCCATACAGTACAGAAGAGCTCAGTGGGCACAGACTGTCCCCCGGGAGCAGTGCTGCTGTGTACCCCATTTTGCCCCCCATCCCATCCCCATCCCCATCCTATCTCTATCCTGTCCCCAGCCCACCTCCATCCCATCCCCATCCCATCCCCACCCACAGTGGCAGCTGTTGAGAGGAGCAGCAGGCAGTGTGCCCAGGGCTGCCATCCTCCTGCACTCTGCCTTTGCTGGCTTGGGGACCCTGTGGCATGGCCATGGGGACAGCCAGGAGTGGTGGCCAGGCAGGAAGGGAATGCTCGGCACGAGGATGCTCTGCTTGCTCCTTGAGGCATTCTGCAGGGGAAAATACACTGTGTTCTGTACTTCTCCTCAATACGAAGTGATGCCCTGAGGGTGTTTTCTATCGAAGAGCTCAGGACTTTGGGGCTCTCCTCTGGTTTGCACCGTTCTTTGGATTTCTGTGCATTTTTCCAGACCTGATTTTAGTCTGAAGAAGATGTATCCCCCTTGTAACCTCGAGATGGGGAAGGAAGGGGCGGCAGCGGTGTCCCAGCATTGCTGCATGCACTGTCCTGAGCGCGACGGTGGGAGCGGGGCGGGCAGGGAACCTGCACACAACTGCCTGCACCCTCTGCCGGCTGAACCAGAAACCCCGTCCTGGGTGCCCAGCAGACGTGTGCTTTCGGAGCCCATCGTCCCGTTTAACGGGAGCTTTGCTTAGGTTTTGGACTCTTTAATTAACTAGCTCGATCCCAGCTGCTGCTTTTATGGCTGCGGCAAAGCTGCGGCTTTGAACCGATGCTAAGTGCTCCTGTGTGCCCTACTTTGGTCTTTGGGACTCACGGAGTTCTGGGTCTGCTGTGGCTGGAGGAGTAGTTGCTACCCAGAATGTGGATTATGGATGTGCTGCAGAGAGGCTGGGCAGGAGACGGACGCTTACAGCCCATAAAGGTATTTATATCCACAGAGGGGGAGTGACTGATATTTCAGCCTTCATCCTGGCAAAAGTGCTAAGCAGCAGTGCTGGTTTCTTCTCGTGCTCCACTTTGCAAGGCTTGGCTGCAAATACAAGGAGCCAGCAGCCCTGGGCTGTGCTGGGAATGCTGAGCACCTGGTGTCTGCAGTGAGGATGGGGAATCTGGGGGAGATGGGGGAGGATGGAGGAGGATGGACCCTGAGCAGTGCTGGTTCCCATGGCCCTGGCCATGCTGGGACACAGGTGCTGGTGCACAGCTGCTGGAGGCTGCATGCATGCCTTGGCAGCAGGGAGAAGGGAAAGCCTCAAGGCATCTGTATTCATTCAACTGTTGGACAGAAACATCTCCAAGAGTGGCACCCCTCCATCCACACATGGGAATGGCCTTTGGGGAAACGGCCTGTGCAAACAATCACTGCCTCTCAGTGCAGCTGTCACTGGCAGAGCCCAGGGACCTGTCCTCTCCTCACCCTGACAACATCCACTGCAGGTGTGCTGCCCTGCAGTACCTGCAGCTCTCCGAGACCCCAGCTCTTATGCTGGCAGCCCACAGCTTCCCATGGCTGCTCTGGGTCCCTGCCAAGGATTTGTCCCATTATTGCCTTGCTTGTGCTGGCTCAGGTGGAACTGGTTCCTAATGAAGTTTGGGTCAGCTGCGGTGACCTTTGCATGTACTGAAATCAGCCCCAGGTCAGCAAAATCTGTGTGATTTTCTCCTTTGGTTCTCGAGGAGAAGAGACCTCCTCTAAAGAAGACAGCAGCAAATGTATTTACTCTTAATCTCAGCCACTAGAGACTTGTGTGTACTCAAGGATTTCCGAGGAAACCCTGCAAATCCCCGCAGCTCAGGCAGCCCTCCCGTGATCCCCCAAAGCAGCACGACAGCGGGGAGTGCAGGGGGAGGTGATGGAGCAGGGAAAATTCCCTTTGTCCTGGGGCTGGAAGCATGAGCCTCAACAGAGAGGAAGGATTTTCCCATTGGGGTGGTGGTCCCGGTCCTGGGGCTGTGTCAATCCTGGAGCTGTGTGACCATCCTGGGGCCACATGTCCATCCCTCTCAGGGCTCTGTGTGCCCCTGATCCATACAAGCCATTCCTGGAAGCAGGAATTGTTTATTGCCCCTTTTTTCCTCGAGCATCACCCGAACACTTCTTCACTCAAAGCACTCCTGCCCAGTTGCTGCAGCAGCCGTGCAATGCTGCTTCCAATCCCTGCTGTGAAAAACACGGGAGTGCTGGAGCCTGGAGGCAGAGCCCGGTATTAAGGAGCTGCTATTTGGGTCACTGAGCTTCAGGCAGTGCAGGGCCAGGGATCCATCCAGCCTTGGTGTTGGGATTAGGATTCAGTGTGGTTTAGTGCTGACAAGGTGCCTTCAGGAGATGCCGCCCGGGAAGCTCTGTCCTGAATCCCTGATTTTATAATTATTGTTCTCTTTTTTCACTGTTGTTGCTGCTTCCACTCCCCCTGAGGCTCCTTCCCCTCTCTGAGGTGCCCTGGGCATGGGAACGGGCCCACTGCTGCTCCGCGTATTCACTTGGTCTTAATTAAACCTCCTGACTCCTTGCACAGAAACCATCACCAGCAACCAACCCTGCTCTGTCCTCCTGGAAGCTTAATGTACTCTGACAAAAACCCATCAAATCTACTTTGCAAAGGAAATTACTCAGCTGGTTGCTCAGAATTAAAGGGATTGCATATTAACTAAAAGCTCCGTCCCGGAATTCAGCAGCTGCTGCATGCATCCCTGCTCCAGACACCGTGTTAATCACGTCCTGCAAATAGGGAAACGGGGGGGAAGCTGGATGATGTGAGCGGCACACGGAGGTGATGTGTGCTGTTGTGCTCCGTATGATAACCCATAAAGCAGCGCTGTGCATCCCATTAATTCCCAGGAGATGGCAGGAGGGAGGGGGGCTGCAGGCTCTAACAGAGCACAGCCACGGCTCTGCCCCTGTGCTCCACCTCTGGGACCCAGCACAGAGAGCTCAGGAGGTTCCCTGATGTCTGGGGGACCCCAGACACCCCCCCCCCCCCCCCCATGCAGACCTGGAATGGTGGGCAGTGCCCTGGTGCCTGCTTTTACCACCGAGTACAACAAAACTTCATAATGTGCAGGTGAAGCCTTTCTTACGGGATGCTGCTGTTGGGATGCAGGCAAAGGGAAGTGGAGGGGGCACAGATTTGTGGTGAGGAGCAGCCTGGTGCATCCCCGTGCCCCACGTGGACACCTTGAGCTGTTGGTGTCATGTTGCTTTCCTCTTAAAACCTGCGAATTTCAGGGATATTCATGCCCAGGCCCAGTGGCTGGCACTGTGCTTCCAGTTGAAATGCGTTTTTGGGCATTGCTGAGGTGCACACACTTCATTTTCCCTCGTGTTTCCCAGTGCCTCATGCTTTTCTGCAGCACCGCGCTGCAAGCAGGCAGTCCCACTGGCTGATGGAAAGCAGGCAGAGCCCTGTGAGCAGCTTCGCTTTGCCTTGCAATTAGCAGGCTGCATCTTCCTGGGAGCAAATTAATTCAAATAAATCCTCCTGGCAGCAATGGTGCAAGAGCGAGCTGCTGGGCCTGATCCAGCTGCTCAGAGCACTCCTGCCCGTGGCCCTGAGCTGTGGATCCCTAAAATGCAGCATGCTATCCTGCCTGCGCTCCTTTGTTCGTGTTAAATGAAGCCAGGAGCTCGATACTCCAAAAGGTCAGAGCTGGGAGGGCTATGAAATATTTAGTGACTGTGTCGTGCTGACCTACTTATCCTGCACGCTCCGAAGCTCACTACCACCTCCTGGGTGCCAGGGGTGCAGAAAGGGCCAGAATGAGGTGTGGAGGGGCTGTGGGGTCCTGGGGCAGCTGCAGGAGCGCTTGATTCTGTGATTCGGTGGTTCTGTGGTCCTTTGGTTCTATGGTTCTGTGATTCTATGACTCACTGTCCCTTTAAATCTATGACTCTATAATTCTATGTTCCTATGACTATGACTCTATGATTCTATGATTGTTTGGCTCTATGAATCTATGGTTCTATGACTCGCCAATTCTGGCAGTGGTGCATGGGGTTTGTAGGACCAACCTGCAGTGGGAAGCAGCAGCAGGCTGAACCAGGAGCTGTTTGCTGTTTTCTGCTGCAGCTTCCCTCACCCAGCTGACAACCACTGATCATCCTAAAGGTCTTGAAGGGTTTCCATCCATGAGAGCACATCAAACAGCCTGGGGCAGCTGTTGCATTATTAGCATAATCGAGCAAGGGAATTAAGTGTTTCAAAAGTCACAGGGGATTTGATAAGTGGAGTGTGCACAGAGACGCATGGACTTTGAGATAGCTTGCAAAGTTTGGGGGGAAAATACCATCTGCTTGCTAATTTATCCCATTGCTGATCTGCTCAGGGTTGAGGTTGGTGCCTCTCCTGTTCCAGCTGTTTGCCTGTGGTTTCAAGTTTTCAAGAAAACAGAGCTGTTTTACTAAGTCTTACACTGTTTTTAATCACAGACGGGCCGCATTGAGCCAAACTACCCCAAAGTCTGTGGCCACCAGGGCAACGTGCTCGACATCAAGTGGAACCCATTCATTGAGAACATCATCGCGTCATGCTCGGAGGACACGTCGGTGAGTGGGGGTGGAGATATGGAGCAACAAAGATGGCTGTGGGGCAACAGGAAAACTGTGAAGATGTGCAGACCATGCACATCTGCAGCTCGGGTGCCATCGGTGCAGGGGCTGCTGCTGGTGACCAACCCCTCTGCTGTCCCCTGTGCTGTGTGGCATTGAGTGCTGCTCTTTCTGCGTCCCCGCACAGCTGTGCACAGCGATGGCTTTTTGCAAGCCCGACAGCAGTGCTATTATTAATCCTTCCTGCTAGCAGAGACCGCAGGGCTGCGACTGCTCGCGTGTCCTGGTGCATGCAGCAGCGTGAGCCAAGGGCAGCACTGCCAGTGGGGGACACTGAATCAGGTCATCTGTATCAGCTGACATCTGCCTCCCTTTATTTGCTGGATGCGCACAAGTCCATCCCAAAGAGCAGATCGGGAGGAAAAAAGGCTCTACCAGGGAGCTGGGCAGAGCACGGCCCGTTCTGCATGGCAGAAGCCGGGCTTTGGGGTGACCCAGTTTTTGTCAGCTCACAAATCCGCTGCATTTCACTGAATGCTGTCACCCAATGAGCTGCCCTTTCCTTCAGTTCCGTATATTGCTATTTTTCGGCAGCTGTGAGCTTGTCAAGGAAGCTTTTCAATAGGGGAGAAACACAGATCATGGCCACGAATCATGGGAGCTATCTCCCTCCTTCGATGATAACTCCTATACACTGCTATGGGGGAGCAGATTGTGTTGGAGGGGTGCTGGGAAGGTTCGTGAACCATCACCATCGGTGACCTGGGAAATCAGGTCCTATGGGGGAGCTGCCCCTCTCCTGCTGGGGACATGACCCACCAGATCTGTGTGCCATGCAGGTGCGGATATGGGAGATCCCAGAGGGAGGCCTGAAGAGGAACATGACGGAGGCGGTGCTGGAGCTGTACGGACACAGCCGACGTGTTGGCTTGGTCGAGTGGCATCCCACCACCAACAACATCCTATTCAGCGCCGGCTATGACTACAAGGTGAGTGCAGGGAACTGTGTGCAAGCAGCTCCTGGTGTCCAAAACGCAACCACGCACCGTGCCTTGCACCCTCCTGTAGGTGTTGGTTTGGTTTTGCACAAGAAGGGCTCTGCAAGCAATGAGCAAGCAGTTTCAGCCTCCAGATGAATTTTAGGGTGGCCCAAAACGCAGCCTCATTCTCTCCACAGGTCCTCATCTGGAACCTGGACATCGGGGAACCCGTCAAGATGATCGACTGCCACACAGACGTCATCCTCTGCATGTCCTTCAACACAGACGGCAGCTTGCTGGCCACCTCCTGCAAGGACAAGAAGCTGCGGGTGGTGGAGCCGCGCTCCGGCCGGGTGCTGCAGGTACGGGGTCTGGGAAGGGATCCCCAGAATCACATCACAGTCCTTTGGGTGGGACGCAGTAGAAGCTAAGGGCAGGCAGCAATAGGAGTGGAGGTGGGAAAGCGGTGGTTTTCTTGCGGTGCTCAGCTCCCGCCCTGTCCTGCAGGAAGCCAGCTGCAAGAACCACCGTGTCAACCGCGTGGTCTTCCTGGGCAGCACGAAGCGGCTGCTCACCACCGGGGTCTCACGCTGGAACACACGGCAGATTGCGCTCTGGGACCAGGTCAGTGGCCAGGACTCCCTCTCAGCATCCTTTGGGTACCACAGCAAAAGGCAGCCCCAAAATGCCTATAGTGGGGGGCTGGAAGAGCCCTGCCCATGGCAAACCTCACTGGGGCCAGCTGGCTCTGCAGCCCTGGGTGGGAGCCAGGGCATCTCCCACCCGCAGCACCACGTTGGATGGTGATGGGTTTATCCCAATGCAACACAAACCCTGTGCAGTTAAAAGCAAAATTTTTCCCGTTGTGCAGGAAGATCTCTCCATGCCCCTCATTGAGGAGGAGATCGATGGGCTCTCGGGGCTGCTCTTCCCTTTCTATGACGCGGACACACACATGCTGTACTTGGCTGGCAAGGTCTGTGGGCTCAGCGCGTGGAGCTGGTGCTGTAAACACCAGAAAAAATCCCCTCCAGGACGTGGCCAGGTGTGTGCACAGTGCAGCACTCATCCGGCTCTTCTCGCTCCAGGGTGATGGCAATATTCGGTACTACGAGATTGGCTCGGAGAAGCCCTACCTGAGCTACCTGATGGAGTTCCGCTCCCCGGCCCCGCAGAAAGGACTGGGTAAGGATGGCAGCTCACCCCGCACTGCTGAGCCCCCATGTGCAGAAGGTCAACCGTAGGAGTGCTTAAGGATCAGTGCTGGTAGATGTGCGTGGGTGGGTTGGATGCTGTGGGGGTTAATCCGGAGCGGCCCATTCTCTATCTCCTTCCCCTGATGTTGAGCCTGGTTCCTGCCAGGAGCACTCATTCCTGGGGTAATTCCTCAATCAAAGCTCATCCCTCTCCCCTTTATCCTACAAACACCCCTGCCTGCCCCATAGGGATGCATCAAGCAGCTCGTGGGTTTTGGGGTGGCCACTGGCTGGGTCTCAGTGTCTGCAGCACTGGGGGTTATTAGTGGGGAGATCATCTCACACACTGTTCACAGGGGTGATGCCGAAGCATGGGCTGGATGTGTCTGCCTGCGAAGTCTTCCGCTTCTACAAGCTGGTCACACTGAAGGGACTCATTGAGCCCATCTCCATGATCGTGCCAAGAAGGGTGAGTGCCCGGGGGGTGGGCATCCTTTGGGCCAGCCTCAAACCTTCCACTGGTAGCATTTCCAGCACATGCATTTATTTCCCAACAGTTGGGTTTCTACCTCTATCTTTCGATGCTTTGTGCTGCACGGATGCTCAGCATCCGTCAGTCCTCATCCGACTGCTTCCCTTTGGGAACTTTCCAGCTCTGTCGTCATCATGATGGGCGACGTTTATTTATTCTGCCAAGTCCCTCTGCACTGGGCAGAGACAAAGGTGAAAGTCCCATGCAGGATCGCTGCCTCGCAGAGCACGAGCACGCCCCTGGGATGCTTTCTTTATGGTTTGAACACGGGCTTGCTGTGTTTGGCGGCGGCTGCCACGTGGCTGCATTACTGCATGCAGACAGAGGGAGGGAGCAGCTGCAGTGCCCTCATGGAGCTCGCTGCTTTTGTTCCCCTTGTCCTGCAGTCGGAGACATACCAGGAGGACATTTACCCCATGACCCCCGGCACAGAGCCGGCCCTTACACCAGACGAGTGGCTGAGCGGAGTGAACAGAGGTAAAGCCACACAACCCACAGCCGTGCAGGCATCCATGGCTCCATCCCGGCTGCAGGGGGAGCCCCAAAAGCAGCCCCCGCTCAGTCCCTGCTCTGCCCACAGACCCCATCCTGATGTCGCTGAAGGAGGGCTACAAGAGAACGTCCAAAATCGTCTTCAAGGCACCGGTGAAAGAGAAGAAGAGCGTGGTAGTGAACGGCATTGACCTGCTGGAGAACGTGCCGCCCCGCACTGAAAACGAGGTGGGGAGCGCCGTGCTGCTAGCGTGGGCTCAGGGCGGTGCTTTTGGGTCATCCTGGGGTGTTCTGGGGACTAAGGTTTGTCCGCAGCCCGACCAGTTGCAGTGCTCTGGCTCTTTGCTCCGAATCCCAAACAACCTGCACTCCCTGCAGCTTGGGGCATCCTGCTTTAAACCCGATGTCCCCAGAGGAGCAGCACGATGCTCCTGCTTCTTTTTTCTAATTAAATCCTCCTGGAACAACGCCGGGAGGTGCTGGGGAAACACGGAGAGAGCTGGCTTTCTTGCAGAGCACATGCACAGCGTGGGGAAATCCAATCCTAGCAAGGAGAAAGCACACTGCTGCTGTCACTCTGCAGGAGCAGCGGGGCTGCAATAGCAACAGGGGGTGCAAAGCAGAAGGGTTTAAAAGCAGCAGGTGATGCAGCAGCTCTGCTCCCGTCTCCTTGCAGCTCCTTCGGATGTTCTTCCGGCAGCAGGATGAGATCCGGCGGCTGAAGGACGAGCTCTCGCAGAAAGACATCCGGATCCGCCAGCTACAGCTGGAGCTGAAGAATTTACGCAACAGCCCGAAGAATAATTAACTTCCAGGGACGTTTTATAAATAAACTCTCTTCGTTTATACTCGCCCTTTAATTTTATTGTATCCACTTACACAGAACGCGAGCCAGAAGTCAAGTGACCTGCCAAGAGCCCACTGCTAACTGGAAACACGTCCTCGGCGCCTCGTCCTCGTGCGGCACGAAGGGGAGCTGGCTGCTCTGGGGTCAGCACGAAGGCACCACGTCTCCTCGCTATTGATTTGGTTGGTTTTTTTTTCCTATGCAAAATGTGACAGCGATGCTCGAGGCTGCTAAACTGGAACTGGGTGAGCGCAGCCCCACTCAGCGCTTCCTTTAAAAGAGATGAAAAAAAAAGAAAAAAAAAGAAAAAAAAATATATTGAGAGCAGTACGACTGGATGTCCTAACCAGACGGGTCCCCACTGGGACCTGACCTCCTCCTTTCCCCCCCGGACAAGTGCGGGTGCCCGGGTAGGGGCGTGAGGGCACAGCACACACGTGTACAATCACAGGTTGTGAGTTAGGCCTCTAGTGCACTGAAGGGCACCGAGCAGCCCTGACTCCTCACTGAATCAAGTTGCTGAGCTGCCTAGCACCTCCTGTGCAACGGTTCCTCCCTGTTCATTTGCGCCGTGCCCTCCACCCGACGCTTCCCTGTCTTTACGTTCCATGTGCTCTCATTGCCTATTATTTATGCTATCACGGACTAGTGACGAAATAAAATGTTTTCAAGATAGCAAAACCTGGCTGGCTGTTCCTTTCTTCGAATTACAAACAACCAAAAACCCCAAAAGGGGCTTTTCTTTGCAGGGATGAGAAATTCAACCCAACCTACCCCCTCCACAGCATTGTCCTGGTCCCTGGACATATCCGTGTCCTTATCCCCCTATTTCATTACATCACATTCTGTGAGGAAAGGGTGGTTTCTCCCAAGCCCCTGGAATCCACGGGAAATGAGCCCAATTACAGCTGCAGGTGGGGATGATTAATGAGGCCATCAGCATATCCGCACACATCAGCACAAACCCAGCAGGTTTGGTGCCTGCACTGAGGTGGGGGGATGTGGGTGCCGTCCTGTGTCGTCTCCCCCCCCCCCCCCCCCCCCGTCAGCTCCTCTTGGCCCCATTAAAGCCCTACGGACAGACAAGCCCCAGTGCTGCAGTACTAGGGCAAGCCCTGGGTGAGGCTATCACTGCTCCTGCACTTGCACCTTTTCCTCCAGCTCCCTCCTCCCAGTGACAGCTTGAGTTCTTCCTGACATCTCCTCTCACACCATCTGGGCACTATTTAAAGCAGAAAGGCCCATTCTGGGGAGCTCAAGCCATCCAGTTTTAGCACTGAGCTCCCTATGCTGCTCCAACCTTATGGCTCACCGTAAGGACCAGCCCAGTCTCCTCTTGTCCCTGCAGTTTTGGGGCCATGAGGCCGGATTCTGTGCCGGGCTGCACCCCAGCTGCCTGCTCTACACTGCTTTAGGGGGTGGGGGGATATTTCTGCGCTTCTGGGCAGTCTGCAGTGTTTTACCATGGTCTAAATTAGATCCTTGACTCTAAGCTCCCAGCTATTTCTTTTTCCCCACATTTCTCTTGCAAGCACTGCAATTTGCTTAAAGCCTGAAGATGCTCCCTTGTTTCCTGGGATGCACAGCACCTCCAGCACCTTTTGCATCCTCAGCAGTTTCAGAACACCTGATTTAGCTGTAGGATTTTCCAGGCTGTCCCCATACAAATCCAGGCAGAGGGCTAGTCCTCCATTCACACTACCAACCACCTCCCGTGCCCCAGGGGCAGCAGGTAGGAAGAAGAAAGGATTAGAGAGGTGGGCTGCCAGCAACAGCAGACGGCCCCTTCCCAGAGCAGCCCTAGCCAGGAACATTTCCTTCCTGCTCTGCTTTCCCCATCCGTGCTCAGCCTTATCACCCTGACCTACTTTCTGCTTCCTGGAGGTTGTGCTCTGTCGGAGGCAAACGCTTGGCTTGGCCGCGTGGTTCTTCCCATCCTCTGCATTATTGGTTCCAGTGTGTTCAGAGCAAGCTGGAAAGGATCTCCAGTGATTAAGCCCTGTTAATGTACAGACAATGCAAGAACTGCTTCTTGAAAGCGAAAATGGAGCAGATTAAGAAAAGAAGTGGCCCTGTGTTTGTCAGTTAACTGAGTGGAGCTTCCCATCAGTGAGCAGGGGGTGCTGCTGGCCCTCCCTTCCGCACCACCCTGAGGCTCAGGGCTGCCCTTGGGAGCTCAGCTTCCTCATAGCTAAAAAGAAAAAAAAAAACAACCCACCAAAACCCCACACTTTCAAAATGATGCACTGCTGCTTTTTGACCCAAAGCAAGGTCCCCTGCGAGGAGGTTTCCAAACACAGCCAGGGCTCAGCATGGGAACATTCCATCCCCTGCGCTACGGCCCCGGCAGCACTGAGCCTCAGAGCACAGCTCGGGCAGCATGGCATGGGGTGAGCTGTGACAGAGGTGCTCCAGGGAGATGTTAGAAGTAAGGACAGGGGTTTTCTCACGGGTGGATGTTCGGGTTCACAGTGCATGGCTGGTTCTCCCTCTGCTGATACTCCCATCCCCTGAGTGCGCTTTGCAGTGCTGCAGCATCCAATTGTAACAGGAAAACAGAGGCTCCCAACAGAAGGCGGTCAAAGCCTCGCCAGAAATTCTCCACCGGGTTTTTGTTGGCTCTGGGAAGAAGGATTGAAACCAGCAGGGTCAACAAACAACTGAGAGCAGAAAAGGAGCACGGTGCCATTCTCCAGCCCAAACTCTCAGGGGAGAAAGAGGGAATGGAAGAAAACAGGACTACACTCAGTTCATCGGGGGAAAGCACCAGGAGGGGTGGATGGGAGGGCTGCTTTCAGTCCTGCAAGTGCCTCTGCTCAGTGAGGAGGTGCAGGATGGGAAATGAGCACTGAGAGAGGGGACCTGCACATCCCTGCCTGCACACAGCCTCACTGTGCACCTTTGGGCTCGCACTGCTGGGCGGGTTTGCTCGGGTACTGCCCAAGCACACACAGACACCAAAAAGCAGCCTGTGCTGCATGAGCAGGGCTCCCGTTACGGGGCAGCTTAAAAGGCAAACTGACAGCAGAAAGAGCTAAGGGACACACAAGTTGGCATTTGAATGAGCTGAACTCCTGCATTATTTATTTCTACCTTTTCTTGGGCTTTCCCGCAGGACTGTTCCCAGGTACCAGGCTCTGGGCGATTTCCTTTCCCCACGAGGCTGCAGGTTGGTATCTTCAGCCACTCGGGGAAACAAGCCCCCGGTACGCAGCACACCAATGCCATTCTTTGAGAAATAATTAGGAAATCAGGCACACGAAGCAAACCTCAGTTCCGCTCTCAGTGATGGCAGCACCCCCCTCCCAGCACCTCCTCCTGCCTGCAGAGCTAAGCGTTCCAGCAGTGTCAAACCACACTCGGGGCTCAGCTGCAGCAGGCAGGCAGCAAGCGGCCGCCCTGGGTGGGAGGGGACTCACTGCTGCAGTTCTCTTCTTTGGGAAACCTCATCAATTCCAAAGTAAGCTCTGAGACAATCAGCAGCACAAAGAGAAGTGTCACTTCGCTGACACCTGGGTCGTTCACTGCTTAGGAAAGGGAAGAGATTACGGGTGTCTGAGTTCCCCAGACGAGAGACAGAGCTGCTTCGCAAGCAGCAGCAGCAGCTCGCTGGAGCCCACGGGTGACAAAGGTTAAACCAAATGTCACTTCAGCACTGCCATGCAGAGCCACATCCCCTGCATGCAAAGGGGCAGAGGGATGCAGCGTGTTCATTCCCAAGTCTGCAGCTTGGTCCGGAGGAAGGATCAGGTCCAGCTGCTGCTCAATCCCCTGAACAGCTTGAGTAAAAACTTAGATCTTCGGAAAAACACTTAGCAGCCAAGCTCGTCAGTACGCAGCTCACCTGAAACCTTTGAATTTTGAGTGGTTCAATGACACAAAGGCTCTGTTTGGGTTGTCTCTGCTACTGGTAGCTGCTGTTTGCTTTGCAGGATGATGACCCTGCCTGGCCAGGCCACAGCTTTGGCTTTGCAGCAGCAGATCCGAGCTGAGGCAGGAGCAACAGTACGCCTGGTTCTCATAAACAGCCAAAAAACCCCACAACAAAACCCCACCCCAACACCACCACTACCACACTACCAGCCCACTACAACAGGATTTTGTCAGAGATCCAGTGAAGGGAGGGCAGCGTGCCACCCTGCACAGCTCCTCACCCTGCTCTCACACAGCACGGAAAGGCACTTTCAAGTGTCCAAGATCGGCAGGCTGCTCTGCCACTCACCTCTCAAACTACCCATTCAAAGAGGAAAAGCAGAGACTCAGCTGAGAGCTGCTGTGAGCAACAGCAGGAAGGCTTTGGCTAAGAACAGGAGGCCCCAGATGCACTAACCTGGGGCTCACACGGAGCCACAGAACCTCACTCGGATGAAGGAAACCAAGAGTTCGTTCTTCTGGGCTGGGATAAACAGGGGTAGGATTAAACAGCAGAAAGGAACACGCCGTGTTAAGCACGTTGGTCACACTGCAAAAAACTCACTCGTTCTGAAAGAAAAATGGCATGCTATTATTTACAGCAAAGTCAGAACCTCTCCCTTGCTTTCACCCAACCATGGCTAACAGTTCTGTAGAGCAAAACATATCATCAAGCTACTAAAAATAGCAGGGCATTTACCAGAATAACTTACTGAATGCCTTCTGAAAAAGGTATGCAATTCATTTCCCAGTGGCACATTTTACTCAAATAAGCCACAGAAAAAAAAATTGTATAAAAAGATTTATTGAAATTCATCAATGACAAACAGACATAAAACTCAAAGTTTGGCTCTTCTGGGAAAAAAAAAACACACAAAAAAAAAACTGTTGCAAATGTATTTATACAGATGAAATATTGACTAGGAAATACAAGTCACTTCTAAAGCTATTTTAAAGAGGGATATGAAAGTAAAACTGTACATTCACTAGGTATTTTCAGTCATTTTACTGACTTCCACTAGGTAAGAAAATACAATTTTGTATTAGTATCTCGTGCTTGAGTGTATGAAAAGAAACTTTCTACCCTACATGCTGTACTGCCTCCTGTATTTAGGTTTGTAAAAATTTTCCAAGTATATAGCACAAGTGGAAGTAGTTTCTCATCACTTAAAATTGACTAGGTGTTATATATTACAGACCAAAATAGTACACACCTTATTTAAAAGGGTTGAAACATTTTTTTTTATTACAATTGTCAAAGTCATTTCACTAGTAACTCAGGAATTAGGAACACTTTTTATATATATTTATATATATATATTTAAATGCCTGCCATTTTCAGTGTATTGGCTGTACCCTAGCCAAAAACAAAACGAAAACCAACCAAACAAAACAGGATGGGGAGAAACTAAAAACAAAAAAAACACAACACACAGGGGGAGGGAGGGGACTGCAAATTCACCCCACAAACCAGATCCAAAGGAACACCCCAAAAAACCCCCCAGAAACATTTGGTCACTATTTACAAACAGCAAAAGAAAAAAAAAAAAGAAAAAAGAAAAGAAAAAAGAAAGAAGGTACCTAGAAATGCAGGGAAAGCAATGGCTGAAAATGGCAGTCATTCACGGACAGGCAACAAAGAAATCACTTTATCAATATGCCATTCTCACACCTGTTGCTGTGGAGGGATGCTTTGCCTAGATTTGCAGCACCCCTCAGAAATGCTTACAACGTATTTTGTGACTGGCAGAGGTGGAAAATTCCAACAACCAAGGATATTCAGCTGTCTCAGAACAGAGTATTTGGGGTATCATCCACTGATTGTTAACTTGTTTTCTTTAAGGATGTCAAACTATCCACTCCAATAATAAGAAACAAATTACCACTTGGTTTATACTTACTATTGCAGTTACAGGGACTAAGAGAGGGACAAAAAGAAAAAAAATATATTAAATGAATAGGAGGAGGAGTGGCAGTAAAAATAGTATTTTATTCCCTTGCCCACCCAGTCTGCTTCTCCCTCTCATTCCCACAGCAACATTACAACCAGGGAAAAAAAAAAAAAAAAAAGGAAAAAAGAAAAAAAGGGTTGGGGGTGTGGGGAGGGGAAATACAGGGTAAAAACAGTCAAATCACAATAGGAAATTTTCAAAATAGGTTATTCAGTTTAGTCATCTTCATCTCCTTCGTCTTCAGGCTCTCGTTTCCTCTTCTGTCCCCGTTCTTCATCTGAAAAATAAAACACAGCTTGAGTGATATGAGAGCTTCCACACGCTGCAGAGAAGCTGAACAGCTTCAGTGAGTTCTGGACAAAGGAGCAGGAATAAAAACATGAGCCTGATTTTTAGAAATATATGTATATATATAAATCTCTAGGATGAAGTGGATTACTGCCATACCGGGTTCTTCTTCATCTTCGTCATCATCTACGTCGCCGTCGTTGTAGCCTTCCTCATCCTCCTGGATTGAGAGAAAGAAAGAGAAACGACAACAAAAATAGGTAAGAAAGTCGGTTCCAGCTCAGAACCTCTCACAATTCGGCAATATCCAGACAGAAAGTCCTTGAAGCATCTTAAAAAGCAAACAACAGGCGGACAGTTCCCACACGCCACATAAGTGCCGTTGTTGAAAGTTTTCTGCTGCAGCGTAACTGGACTCTGGCCCAACTTTTGCAGAAAATCACAGCAGCTTCAACTCTTCAGCAAGTAAGTGCTTCCATACTTCAGCTGATAAGCAGCTGCAAATTCTGTTATGGTGCCCTGAGTTTAGTAAAACTTGATGACTGCTACTGATGATTGCTCAGCAGGGAAGGCACATGTGTGATGGGCAAAGAGAGTTACAGCATGGACAGACATCTCTGGATTCTGAGTAGCTGGCCTTCTGCAGGCAGATTTTAGCCCCATTCCTAGTGGTTCTGTTAACAGTGAAGTCTCAGTAGAACGTGACCAGCTCAGCATGCCCCACACACAGCAGCAGGACTGTGAATCCAAACATCCTGAAGAATCACAAGGCACACATACATAGAAGGACCTCAGACTAAGAGCATAGGGTCAGTAACTCAGGTCCCACTCCTCTCTGTAAACCCAGCCCCTCAGAGGCCCCACGTGCTAGTTCAGCAGGCATTCCTGATCCTACTTTTGACATCAGCAAAACCAGAATGATTTCATGTCAGTGGTCACTAGATGGCAGCTGGCTCACAGACAGGCAGTCCTCAAAGACACCCCCACTGTGACACTTGTCAGGTGAAAACAGAAAGCACACAGTTGCTGCACTGAAAAAGCCTGCAAACTTCGGTCCATTTCTTGCCCAGCTGGACTTACTGAACATTCACTTCATACCCATTATTAATTCCTTACCTCTTCCTCTCCGCTTACATCTTCCTCTTCTCCTTCCTCTTCTTCCTCCTCGTCTTCTTCATCTTCTACTACCTGAGCATCATCATCATACTCCTCTTCTATACAGAGAAACAAAATAATTACTCAGACTCTTAAACTTCAATTTTTCAACACTGCCATGAGATATAGGACCTCTTATTGAGGCAAGGAACAAACAAAGCATTGCTTAAAGGCAATAGAGAACTAAAAGCAGCTCTCCAGCTGCTGGGCAGGGATAGGCACAGTCCTGTTTCTCTTCAGTCAAGCAACAGGGTGGTGCAGCAGCTGTCTCCATGGATGGAGCTGCTCCAGGGCTGCAGGGCCTCTGACAGTAAGTCACAGCAGCCTCAGGACTGCTTCAGCTGCTCCAGTTCCCAATATTCAAATGCATTTTAGAGCTTTGCAGTTCTGTGAGTGTCCATCCTTTTCCATCAGGGATGAGACAGAACCACGCACTGGGAAGCCTCCCTAGGGGAAGCACCTGCCCTTCATGCTACAAGAGCAATACAAAGGGGGTCTCATAAACAATGCACCATATAAACGTGCAATTTGTTTTCAAGAGGAAAGTACTTCAATGCTACTAGCCCAAGCAACAAGCCAGGAATGCTTCTCATGCTGCAGGAATGGTGTTATGGGAGCTTTTTCATGCATTTCAACACAGGCTCAGACTTGTGCTCTGATGAAGAGAACCTGTCCTTGCTGAACCTTTGTGCTGCTGGATGAATGCACCAGTCTGCCTGGCACTGCCGCAGCACTCGCCCCTTTCACCAGGGCTCACATTCAGCACTCAAGGGAAAAGTGCAAGTCCAGCTATTCTGCTTTTGCTGTGCAGCTGGGTTTGAAGAGTCTAGCAAATTCCCCAAAGTCAGCCTGATAGTCATCCAACCAGCACACTGATGCCTCTGAGTGCAGTCTGCCAGGGAGGCGGAATGGCACCTACAGCACAGCGGAACCCACAGTTCATTTTCCTATCATTAAAAAGTTGCTTGCTGCTTCATTAGTGCCTTTCACAGAGCTTGCCCCAGGCAAGCTTCAATACATACATTCTCCTCTCCTTTGCCTGATCCCAATCAGTTCAGCTTGTCCTCAAAGATGATCTATACCCTCCTAGCAATGCCTTAGCTTCTCTACTTGATCCCTTGACTCAGCTACTCTTTTCTATGCCCACTCTGGTTTCCTGCTCTACCCTTCTCTGCCAGGATCTACGCAACCACACACACTTCCCTGACTGTATGGTTCCTGGAAAACTGCAGGGTGTGCAGCTCATCTTTTCTCATGTTTCTCCCTTACGTATTCATTCCCTGATGTATCTTGTTCCCTTAACTGTTCTGGTTCCTTACTGGTTGCCTTCCTTCTGGCTCCTTTTGTCCTATACCCTTTCAACTCCCCATCTTTCAGCCGAAACAAGCTTGAGAAAAAAGCTCTTTCAGGCCCTGACCATCTCCATTCCCCTCACTCCTTCAAAGAACTGAAGCACTTCTCCTTTACATCAGTCAGCAAGGAGCTGCTGAGAACACCCTTCTCCTGCCAATAAGTCAGAGCCGGAAGCAAAACATCCCACACAGCATATCAACCTTCCAGCTCACATACACCAAGCAGCACAATTCACATACCATCTTCATCTTCCTCCTCGTCGTCTAAGCCCTCCACGTAGCCCTCTGCATCAGAGTCCGGTGCTTCTTTGTCATCCCGATCTTTCACTAGAGATAAGACTGAGAAAGTTGTTCTTTCAGGCCCTGACCATCTCCTTTCCCCTCATTCCTTCAGAGGACACTGAGGTACTTCTCCTCTACATCAGTCAGGAAGAAGCTGCTGAGAACACCCTTCTCTCGCCAACAAGTCAGAGCTGGAAGCAATATGTCCTAGGCAGCATATTGCTCTTTTAACTTACACACACTAATTAGCACAATTCACATACCATCTTCATCTTCCTCCTCATCGTCTAAGCCCTCCACGTAGCCCTCTGCATCAGAGTCCGGCGCTTCTTTGTCATCCCGATCGTAGCCATCGAGGTATGTGAGTTGTGGGAGGAGCTTGAATACATTTTCTCTATAATCATTCAAGTTGGTTACCTCGCAATTGAAAAGATCTAAACTCTTCAGGTTTTCTAACTTTTTCTGCAAGGAAAGAAAAGTCTCTGAAGTTCGGTGTTACGATAAACCTCTACAGAACAGACAGTGTAACAAGAGCTGCTTCTGTGTCCTCAAGAGCCTCTCATGACAAAGGGGTCATTTCAGTCCCTGCCTACCAAACTGGGGCAGAACAAATCTGCAATGTCTGGGCAATGCTGCTGCAGTACCTGCAAGTGGAAAAGACTCCTTCTTAAGTGAAGCACCTTGCAAGTAGAAAGCTGAGATTTGGAAAGAGTTAATGGTACAAAAATCACACGTGATGTGAGGGGCTATGTCAAGAATAAAAAGCAGACCAGGGAGTTATCATCCCCAGAAGGACTGCTATTTTCAATGGAAAAGAAAACAGACTGCTCTTTAGACACAAGAACTTTACCAGAAGAGATATAGAAAATACTTTTGGTTTTGGAAGAATGATAAAAGATTTAGAAATCCAAAAGAGAAGGATTTTTTTTGCTTTGGTCTGAGGTCTGCACTGCCAGCAGCACTTCAAAGTACAAACAATGACAGGGCGAGCAGAGCAGTGAAAGATTTCTATCAAGACTTATGAAAAAAAAAAAATCTCTCTTCTGGAGTTTAGCACGTACAGCAATGATGACATCAAGAAAACAAGTCTGAAACTGGGAGCAGTTATAAACCTCTCTCTCATCTGCTTGCTACATGAGTTTACTGTTCTGCTCTCCCCTTCCGCTGGAGGGAAGGAGAGCCAAGGACTCATTTGAAAAAAGCTCAAGATGTTTAGGAGCAAGTACTTGGGAAGTAGGCACGAGTTGAAAGCCTTCATTTCTGGACAATAAGGGGCACGCAGTACTATTCCCTACTTTTTAGTTTAAAAAGCACTGTTAGGCCTGACAGTTGAATGGCTGTTGCAACAACAACTGGTCAACCTGAACTCAGCACTGAAATAAGAAGCACATATCAGCAGCGAGCACGAGATGATGATGGAAACCAGCAGGAAGGAGCTGGAAATACAGCTCTAAGAGCTGACTCTTGCTCGCTCCCTCCCTCTCGAGTCAGCACGGCGCAGCACTGCTTTGCTCCACAAGGCACCTGCTGGGCAGCACCAGCCCCGGCGTGGGCTGGGACAGGCCCGGGGCTGCTCCAGGAGGAGGGCTGGCCGCTAGGGGGGAGCAGCGGCTCACGCTCCCCGCGGGGACCCGGCCCGGCTCCGGCTGCTCGGACGGCACCAGCCGAGCTGCTCGTCTGGTGTGTCACCGCAGGTGTCAGCCCGATAGCATGGGCCACCAGGCTGCAGAGATAAGCACCGGGGCTGAAGACATTCAATTGAAAGTGGATTCAGAATGTCAAAACGCAAAGCGTTGTGTCTGCCAAGCCAGCACTTCGCCCCTTCTCATCACAACGTTTAGTTTTCAGTCTTGCTCTATCGACTTACCAGAGGTTCTATTGTCCCAAGATCTTTTATTTTGTTGCCACTTAGATTTAGATGCGTGAGGTTTGGACACTTTTCTGCCAACACTTCCAGTCCTCCTGAGACTCTGTTGTCACTTAGTTCGAGCTAAAAGACACAAAAACACCTTGAGTTCCTAGTGCAAACACGCATGGCAAAGCAGCTTGGCCAGTCGTAAATTACGTTTTTATGCAAACAACCATTTTACATTCGGTACATTACAAAGAGGAAGAGAACAGACATATTTACCTTCTTAAGTTTGTTTAACTTTGGTAAGTTTGCAACTGAGGTTAAGCCTACGTTGATTGTACTCAAGAATTCCAGCTCTTCGAACTCATCTGTAAGGCCTTCAATTTTGCCTTCGTATGACCTACAGTTGTCAAGAACAAGTTCTTTAACCTGGAAAAAGAGCAATGCAGAATGCACATAAGCAGCTCTGTATGGAGGATAAGGATCTCACTCACAAGCAAAGGACAACGCAGCTCAGGCAAAAAAATGAAAGCTATTCCATCAGGTTGGCAAGTATGCAAAAGGTTATTTTCTGTATCTGATCCCTAATTTTGCTAGCACATCCTTCTCCCTCTGGTTGCTTTGGGGGAAGATCTGCTCCACGGAGGCACTTTAACCCTGGGGAATTGCAAGGCGTGCTGCAGGTGATGCTGGAAGGGGAGGTTTGGTGAGCATAGCTACTGCAGCCTCTTTGTCTCTTATCTCCCCTGCCCTGATGCAGCCAGCAGCTCAGTGGGAGGGTGGGAGATAATGTCCCACAGTGCTGAGCAGCACAGGACCTGCCTGGTAAGCAGCAGTTGTGTTTGCTTGTCTTTAAAACCGGGCCCCACTCTTTCTGCAGGTGCTATCTCCCAACAGACACTCAACAGCAGTATTCATGCAGGACAAGCTGAACATGCCCCACCCTGAACAAGGCTGCTGTTTTTCACCCCAATGCCAGGGCAGCCTTACAGGACTCGAGATCATTAGCAGCAAACATTAAATGGGCTTTTCTGGGCTCTCTGTGACTCCGCAGGAAGGACCCACCCACGGGGAGAGCATTCATACATTTCCACACCAACAAAGAATTTCTGGGGCTTATTTTGTCCCCGCATACAAACACCTGGAGCAACACACGTGCCCTGCAGACTCCTCCTGCACCAGGCAGCCAGAGAACCTCCAGCCCTGGGGTTTGTGTAGGGGTTTGTAAAAGGACAAGGGTGCTGCTGCTTGCTAGGAGGATGGGATAAAGGGGAGTTTGCTAAAAGGGCGTATGTGGAAACGTGAAGCAACTATTCAGTTCACACCAAGGATAGTTCATATGCAACTATTCCTTTTTTTTTTTTAATTACTGTAGTCCTGCTGCACTGAGAAGGATCCTATGTAGTTGTACAGCTCCAAATAACATCCCTAGATTTCTAATTAAATCCCAGGCACTGAAGTCAATAGGGAAGTCAGCCCAAAGCAACATGAGAGCACAAGTGATTCATTGAGTAGGAGGATCAGACTTAGACAGGAAATACGTTTTCCAAGACTCCACAATTTTCCTAGAAGAATGATGATAGGGAATGACTACATAAAACTCTTCCAGAGGAATTTTAGGCTGGCTAGGAGAAACTGAAAATCGAGTCAGATGCTCCAGATCCCCCATACATCTATTCCACAAAAAATAAGATAAAAATGCAGACAGCAGGAGAGCAATTGTAAAGGCAAATATGCACATCTTCTTCCTGTAACAGTATGTAAAGTATCAGGGTCCTACAGTGAGACTGCTCAAGGTGCACACGCACTTGGGTGTCTCAGACATCTGCTTCACGTGCACAGAGAGCTCCCGCCAAAAAGTTTAAAAGAAAAAATAAAGAAAGAAAAAAAGTGAAGTGAAAGACACCAGCCCAAGCCCAGCAGCTGCACCCCATGCCTATCTGCGTGCATCCTCGCTCAGCAGCCCGCAGAGCCCCTCGTCTGCCCCGTTATCTTCGCAGGCCAGTGCCCACCCATGCACAGGAGGAGCCATCCTCCCTCCCCCTTCGAGGCTGCTGCCCATGCACGGTCCTTCTGGTGCTATTCTATTTGCAAAAGGCCAGAAGAGGAAGTTTGTGAGAGCATGAGGAAGATGAAACAGAGCAGGAGGGAGCGCATGAGGAATTATCTCGCAGACTGCAGCCAGCACAGCACTGCACTCAGGGTCAGCCACAGCTCTAAGCTACGCAGCACACCAAAGCATGAAAGGAAGCAGTACCTGAGCCCCAACAGGGAAAAGCATCATCTGTCCTCGCCTCGTAAAGCAGGAACATCCCTACATCCTACCCAAGGGCAGGATGGAGAAAGGGCAAATGGGGAACGGGGCAAAGCTTCCTCGAGTGCAGAGAGATGAGAAAGGGAGCTGGAAACAGCCAGGTATGTAAAAGAGAAACTCTTTACTACGGTGACACGAAACTGGTGACCATACTAGTACGATGGCCATCTGGGTTCTGCTTTCAGTCTGCTCCTTCTAGAACAAGGCTGCTGTTTCCTGTCTTTCAGAAACTGATTCAGAACTGCAACACCCTTCCTTGCTGCGAACAGTACGCAGGAGAGAAGCGAAAGGTGACCTTAGGAAAGCTACATTCCACCTAGAATAGCTCACTACCATGAGAGAAGGATTACAAATCTGTTTGTCTTCAGAAGTCTTCAAAATTTTAAATGAAAATTCCAATCTGAGTCACTCTCCAAACATCCACTCAGCCTCCCATGAGCACCCTGACAGTGCACAGCAAGACTGTAATTTTTACCTGTCTCTTTCCTCATTCTCTGTCACCAAAACACAGAATAAGCCCTTGATGAGGTAAGCACCCTTCCTGAGCCCTGCTCTAAGCCTGAGCCAGATGAGTAGGCTTCAACTGGTCTGAGCCAATCTGGCTGTGTCACACTACAGTCCGTGTAACAGCATGGATGTAGACGGACAGCTGGAACTAAGGGCAATAACCAGGATCTGTGTGGAGGGACAGAAGGTAATAAGTGTAATAAGCATCCTGAGCTAGCTTGCGTTTAGCTGCATCTTGCAGAAGTTGCACGTGGTCAACCTTAACTGCTGTACGCATCGCAAAGTGCAAACTACTCAAAGCACTAATTGGAGCAAGGACCAATATAGGCAGTGCTATCACAAGCCAGACCTTTGCTCGTCATTTCCTCTCTCTCCCCAGAGTACTGCTACATAGCAAGAAACAGCAGAAGAGCAACATGCCATAGGCAGCAAACCACTGCAGATGACACTGTGATACTTACCTAAACAGCTAAGAAGGCACCCGCAGGTGAGTGTCTAGCAGAAAACCTGACATGCATGTAGCTACGTTAGGTCCCGTAGCAAACAACCATGTCTTCAATAGCACCCATGGGAAGGCACCTTCACCTGCTTGGGAAGGGATGCTCCACAGCTTCATCTGCCCAGAGCTCCTCGGCCAGCCAGCTGCTCTGCCTTGTCCTTGCTGAGCTCACGGGCCCCTGCACCTCCTTGCTCTGTCCAGCGGGTGCCAGCTGCTCTAGCAGGTGCTTCCTGCTCATCCGTGCGCTGCGGTTTGCTGGTACCAGTCCTTGGTTTCCATACGCGTGCACATAAACAGATTGCAGCTCTCCTCCAACAATTCCTGAGACAGCATGCCTTCGGCCCTCTTCTCCTGTGGCCGCGCCAGTGTCTATTTGCGACAGCCTCGGCGGCTTTCAGAACATGACATCATGCTGCAGTTAACACATGCTGCGCTGCTGCCTGCAGGTTACAGCATCCCCTGCATCGCTTCAGGGCTTCCATGACATCACACTGCACTACCACTGGTCTGATAACCACCGACTCTTATCTCTTTCCTAGTATGGTTACCACATTAAGCTGTATGCCCAACTGTACGTTATCGTTAACATAGCCATGGTGAGCACTGCAGGACTCCAACCTATTCTTAGGCTAAGTACAGGCAGCCACGTGTAAGCAGGGACTGAATTTCATGGCAGCCCTAGCAAGAAGATCCCCAGCTCGCTCACTCCTGTTCCTGTGACCACACTCTTCAGTTATCAACACACGTGCAATCAGTGGAATGTAGCTACAGACAGCTACTATGCAGCACAAGGTATCACCTTAACCCTCACTCTGCATTTCCACAGGAGCACGTGAAAAAGGCTTTCTGAAGCAGAGACTTTGCCTACAGCCCACGGGCAGGGAGACCCAGCAGTGGGACTAAGCTCCCGAATCCAGGTCTGTGATTGAAGGCTTAACAATGCAACAGAAGGACACAGCTGTGAATACAATTCTTAAAAGATAAAAGGCAAATTTACAAGTACCATTCCGCTGGCTTCACAAGCAGAACTGCAAAGACTGTAACATCTCATTCTCAGCACAATGGATCAGATGCTTTTGAAATGTTTGTTGTATAGGGTGACCCTAGGATAGGGATATCCCAGTGTGTGGCATTTTAACCCCCCCAAAAAACCAGGAAAAGATGAGGGCGTTAACTTTGTCTTGGTCTGTTCCCAGCCAAATGCTAGGAGAACACCGAGAGAAGTCCTTCACACCTATTAACCCAATGGAGACTTGATCTGGAAGAAGGCAGAGCATTGAAAGTAGGGAGGGGAAAGCCAGGGAAGCCTGCTGCAGTAAGTGGAAGCCAAGCACAAATCGCTCATGAAAGCGGAGAGCTTTATTCTCTCCTTGTCGTGCAAACACTTCAAGACACTGGGGTTTCTGTCTTTGGGACTTTCTGCTCTCAGAAGAACACAGTCTGTGCAAAGCCCTGTACCTCTCCGCAGTGAAGACAAAGAGAGACCTTTGCTGGCTGTTGCCAGCCTGACAAAGACTGCTCCTTCCAGTTCCCACACTGTTTTCTGGATCTGTACCCACGTAGAGCTGGTGATCCTTGAGCAGAAATTGACCTCTTCTGGTTTCTGTTCCACACAGTCTGTGCCTCAAAGTCGAAGAGCAACCAGCCCTCCAGTCAGGATGTTCTCATTTTGCTGGGGCAGAACAGGTCCAACAAGGCTCAAGGTCTTCCCCATGGAGCTCATAATCCGTGATTAGCTGCACAGGGACGGTACGATGCTTTCCATCAGCAACTTCTACTAGGTTCCTTCAAGGTTACTTCTGGAAGGACTGAAATGCTGCAAAAATCTTCATTTCAGATGCTACCTAGAACCTCACTAGGTCAAAAAGCGCTTGAACAAAACAGCCTACTCAATAACTTGTGCTAATGAAGTTGCTCTTAATGATCTAAACAAGATGCAACCTCTGCTCCAAGATGGTCACCGAAACATAACCCATGCAAAGAACTAATTTTAAAAATATTATTACAAATCAAGATAGCACCACCTGCCATCTGGCACTTCCATACACAACAGGTCTTCAGCCACCTCACAGCACCCTGTGATATAACCAAACAGCAAAGCCTGCCTGCACAGAGTTCATCTCCTGATCGAAAACAGCAAGATGGAAGAACACAGAACAACCTCCAGCCCAACAGAGCTGCACAGGACTCCTGTGTGCCAATTATAAGATAACTGGAGAGCTGCTCAGCTCCCCCAGGCTCACTGGATCACAGCAGGCCCTGGCCATGCCCTCTGCCCTGGGTGTGCTGCCCATGCACAGTGAGGCAGAGGAGGAGCAGGAGGCAGCTGGTCCAGCACCCACTGTGCTGGCAGGGATCCCCATGGGCTGCTCCATCCGGACAGCAGGATGCTCAGGGGTGATGACTGAGCCATAATTCTTTTTTTTTTTTTTTTTTCCTACCATCAATTTAACAGGGAAGAGAAAATTCCAACAGTGTCAGCAGCTTCTGCCAACATACACATGTAGAAAGACAGCCAGAATAAAGCTCGCAGGCACCAACTGCAGGTGACAGTAGTAAAGTTGGTTTTTCCTCACCAAAACAACTTCTGACTTTAGATTTTGATACATCCCCTCAAGGTTACACTATGAGGAGCTGAGATGCAATAAATAAATTTTGCTCACTTGAATTGTCCTAAACTATGAAAGTTAGTTAGCCAACTACCATTTGCCTCTGGTCATTACTGCGTTGAGCAGAAACCTGCAAAGCCTGGAACAAGGAGAAAGGCTGCTCCAAAAAGGCCACAGAACACAGACCGCTGCCCCTGAGATGGGCAGGACATACAGCAGGCAGAGCACCTGAAAATCATGCCACCAGAGGCAGTGAGCAACAGTCAGGAAGAGATGGGATGGAATTAACACGTGGCCCTCATCATTCTGAGCACTGAGTATCGTCACGGACAGCAGGTACGTAATGCAGAGCTCACCCTTGCCAAACACCTGGCACGTGCTGGAGCTGCAGAGCAGTTGAGGCTGAAGCTTGCAGAGTTCCCCACAAAATGCTCTCCAAACCCTACCATGGGCATCCCAACCCCCAGCTGGCACTTTCCAAACAACGCAGCTCACAGATGGTGAGCAGAACATCTCCAGCACAGGTTGGTCCAACAGCAACCCACACCACTCCTGCTGATTCCACCCATTCTGAACGTGCTCAGCTGAGCTGGAGCTCCGAAGTCTTGCAACAAGGTCATGTGAAACTACTACAGGGCTTTGAAACTCATCTAGGCTTTCTCCTAATGATACAACCCCAAACTTTCATACTTGGATTCACCTTCTGCCTCTCTTTTTCAGATCGTTGTGTAATTAAACTCTTCAAGGAGGCTTTTAGAAACCAGAAAGAAAATGAAAATAAGAGAATCTTCCAGCAACATGCAGACAGAGCTCCGGGAACTTACTTTTCACTGAAAGCATCAATACAGGTATTTTTTCCCTGGAAGCAACAGTCCACACGGTGAGCACATATCCCAGTACCTCTGTCCTTGAGCTGTGATGCCATGGTTCTCCTACAGGTTTCCTCTGTCTTTGCAGGCCGTGCCCCCGCAAACACCCCACGTTTCTCTGAGTTGCCCTAACACCACATGATGAAGAAACAGTGCAATTCTGCGCTGCTTTCAACCCTTAACTATCCAGTGCTGAGCTCTGCAGGAAAAGAGCACCCTGGGGTGCAGGGCTTTTATTTATCCCATGAGGATAAGCACAGGATGACCTCCTCTCACCGGTTGCACTGAGCGTTAACAGGACTCAGTACCACCCCTGTCTCAGGAAAAGGGAAGGAACAGAAGAGGAGAGAGGAAAAATGTTTCAGTTTGTTTATTTATTTATCTGTCATCGAAGCTACTGTTTCTTCTGAGACAGCACAAGTCTGCCTGCATAGCTCAGAGATCTTTATTTTTTCTACACTCTAACATTTCACATATCACAGTTACAGGGCCCGAGAGCAATACCTACGGCTCCAGCCAACTTTACACCCCCTTCACACAGCTCCTGAGAGGAACCTAACGGTGCAAGGGAAATACATAAGCAGCAGAAGGGTTAAGAGTCTTAACGATTCTGACTACGCCTTTGTATTTAATTAAGAAGCATCTCCAGAACCAAAAAACTTCCAGCAAAAAACTATCGTACTGCTGCTTTTCTCGAGTAACAGCCTCCCCAGCAAGAAACCCCACGGCTTACATACAGGTACTTCCACACACTTACAAGGTCAATGTAGCCAATATGCACACTAATTAATAAACCGGGAACACACTTCGGGGACACAGAAAGCTGCTTCATTCAAAAGCACAGAGCTAGTTTTCATTTTCATTTCCAGCATTAGCACAACTCTAAAGACTGAATATTTATTTAGAGACAGATTCAAATCTGTAAGTGATTAAATTGCTCAATCTTAGTGTTAAACACTTCCTAAAATTCACATTGATATTGCTTTCTTCTTTTTCAACACAGCATACACCCATTGGCTGAGCACTCTGCTCTGCTTCGGGCTGGGGCAAGTGAATTCATGGGGGGAAACTTCAGCTCCACATCCCAGCTCCCCTGTTCCAGAGCCACAGTGCCTGACAGCTCACGTAAGGTGCTCTTCAGTCAGTGCCAGCTATTTATTAAATAAAACACTTAATCCTAATTTCAAGAGCTGCGTGGTTTATACAGAAAGCAGTCTCTAAAGATGTCAGCTGCTATGGAATACATTAGCAAATCACACTTAGAAAAGATAAGCATTTCCTAGCACTTTTATGGCTTTGGAAGGGAAGTGTTCAACAAACAAATACACCCATAGAGAACACAACTTGCACACAGTGCTGTGAAGGAAAACACTGAGGACTCTTTTATTACAAAACATCGTCCTTACACATGCAAGGACTGTGACTGATTTTAGCAACACAGTGATAAAACCCACAAGCTACGTATTTACTAGTATCTACTAAGTACTGGGCATATTTACTGCGTCTGAAGGGTGGCAGAGCAAGCGTAGAGACAAAAAGTAACACGGTGAACAGTGACAGAGGTGTCACAGAAACAGCTGAGAAGCATCCATCACTCTGAGCACAACGAACACAACTGCTCCACGCTCCCATGTGAGACCTGCAGCAGTCACAGACACGGTGCTGGGCCCATGCAGGTGAGCTGTGAGCTGATGAAGGCTGCTGAGAGCTGCCCAGCATGCCATGCTGCCGTCCCTGGCTCTCTTTGGGGCACCAGCCCTGCTCCACCTTCCCTGCACTTAGAAGCACTCAGTACAAAGCACCTGCTTGTATTTTGCTCTTCTTTTCTGGCTTCTCCAAGCGAGCGGTGCCCGTACCCTTAGGTCAGGAGGATGGTGGGAGCAAAGAGCAATCCACAGAAGGAACAAAATGGGAAGAACCACACAACAGCAGCATTCTGGACTGGGTTTATGACACCACTGAACGAGCAATTCAAAACGCATCACTGATTCAATCCACTGATATGTAACGCACAATTTTTGCTGCAAGGACAGATTAAAATTAAAAAATTGCACTTAATTCGGCCACAGCACCTACACCCCAGGAGATTTATACTGAGAAACTCCCCCCCACACCTTGTTTTAACAACCTGTTTTGTTTGATGGGCAGGACAAAAACTCATTTCTTTTTGACACACATTTCCTGCTGCACCATAAAACAATTACACCACTACAAATTCAGGCAGTTATTTTCTTAACACATTTTTATCAGGCCAGTACCATTTGAAATACGTATATTTAATAGTGGATGCACTTCAGATGTTGCTGATCAAATTCTCAAGAGGAGGTTAAAAAACGACCCGAAAATCTACTGTTTCTACATTCTAGCAGCATCACAGAGACTTAAGAATCACACCACCAGGTTTATATACCATCAGGTGGTTGTGTTTGCTTTTTTATTTTACATTCATAGGTCCTCTCACGTGCTTAAACTCGGCCCAGGCTAAGAGGATTTGCCAGTCGTCAGCTGAGAAGCTAGCCTACATTTCAGAGGGGACAGCTCACACACATCACACCTGTCCTGCAAGCCTGATTTCTGTGGGCTGCAGCTCCTCTGAGACAAACACCTATCCGTCCACCCCGATTTCAAAGGTTTGCATCCAAAATTCAGAGCCTTGACAAGCAGCTCTTATACAAAACCCAGGAAGCTGGCAAAAAAACCCTCAGCGACTTCTTTTGTTATATTTACACTCTGCTGTCAGCTACATAAGTGGTTAAGTGATTCAAGTCTGCAAAAATCCACGGCAAGCTGTATGTTTAGCAGAGATCCTGCATGCTGGTTGCACACCACTGCAACCTGTCCCACTGTTTCTAACCTAGAGCACATCCCTGTTCCATCTGCATGCTGTGAGTCAACTTGTGTATCCTGACCCACTTACCAAATACCAGAACTTCTCCAAATGCAGATCTCTGAAGCAGCACATATCACTTTCATGCCTCTACTGTTACTGTGAGCATCACACCAAATGACTAGCTTGAGAAAAGAGCTTTTTTATTTATATATTTCATATGAGAGAACACTTTTACACAGATACCGGTACTGTAATTCCCTTCAGTGTTAAAACTTGCAGTAAACTAGAGAGAAATCACAATTTAAATAAGTTTTAAGTGCAATGAGAAGACAGAATAACTGTAAGAAACACCCAGTGTTGCAGGCAGTGTTTTATCACTGTCACAAATTCGAACTGCTAAAGCTCCTTTCTAAAGCAGCACTAAATCCTCAGACTAAGTGAACAGGCAGGGTAGCACCGAGCCACCAAAGATGAGTTTTGTGTGTAACTAACTCCTAAACACTGCCACTCCGCATCCTGTGGCTGAGAAGTCCCCCTTTGTACTGACCACGTTTCAGAGCCTGTGTGAACAGATGAGCTGGGTTACAGGCAGTAGGAGTGAGCAGCAACACCCCCAAACGCACCCAGCTGAGCCCCTGTGGTCAGTATTTACACCACTACCAGCTGATGGCCTGGAGAAAAACTATATTAAAATGGTTGGATAGCACCAATTTCTAGGAGGTACTTTTACATTATATAAGATGATAGCGATAAGATCAGCGAAGTGTGAAATGCCACAGCAAGTGCACTACTATAAGTGACTGTTAAATATAATGGGCTAAAAGTTGAAATACCTGGAAGGCAGATGGGAGAGCTCAGCTCCGGCCGTGCAACAAACGCATTTCAGGTACCACAAACAGATTTCTCACCAGCACGCACACACACACAAAACCCACCAATTTTCAGGCACTGTAACCCCAGACCTCTCAGCAGCAACAGCTGCAGTAGCGGGGAAGTCTGAAGAAGAGACAGCTACCATACATCCCACTTGGAGACACTGATATTACATTTTATTGGCTAACATGTAACCTCGCAGGGTTATGTAAGCGAGCAGCTGAAGTAGCTGTACGGTATTACATAGTATTCAACACAACTGTATTACCTAGCCCAAAGCAGAAAACAGTAACAGGGGCTTTCTGAGCTTCAGCACCTTACCAACGTTCCCTTACCAAAGCTTCATTTACAGAAAGCTTTGATTCTGCAAGTTCTGATAAACAGAATATACCAAATGTAAGAGGCACTGCAAACTTTAGCACATATACAGTAACAGCTCCAAGAAAAAGTAAACATGCTTCCACTTGTGTCCTTATTTTCACCAAGATTTATCTATATTAAAGCTTAGAAAATAATGATCCATGATGGATCATACAATACCGCCTGCCCATCAAAGCAGAGGTTAACACAATGTCCAGAACTACCCTGTCCGTGCCCCACATCTCACTGCAATCCCTGAATCAATGACATCTGGCGTTATTTTTGCATTAAAAGTCAGCTTCAAACATTTTCTCGGGAGCATTGGCTGGATTTAGCTGAATTTTCTTCTAACAGGTACTTTAGAGAAACAGACTTCACGCTGCACCCTTAGTTCCCCGTAACACAAGAGCACATGTAAGCATCTGTGATCAATGGCTTTGCAGGAGTGACTATAAACAGAGCAGCACTCCCAAAGGGCAGCTCCCTTTTGTATGCAAGGGCAACTGTTTACCTATAGAATGGATTATGATCCCATTTGCTACCTTGTGAAGTGGAGCACAGCGACAGAATGAAAGGCTAACAGGTTAAAAAATAAAAAAAAAAAAAAATCAACAACAAGAGGCGTCAGGTTAAACAAGCATTGCTTTACAGCCAAGCAGTGCGGATTTCTGAACTGCTGAGGGGCAATAGGACAGCGGTGAATTGGGGTCCTCTGTGCAATGAAACAGAGCTGAGCTGGGGCTCGAGGAGCACTGAGCCCACAGAGCTCTGAGCCCACCACCAACCTGGGGCTCCCTGAACTTCCTCTCGCTTAATTCAGAGCAGAGCTGAAGCAGACGCGTAGGACGGGGAATAGCCCAGCCTGCACCCAGCACACTCGGGATGGAGGCTTAGAGCCGCAGCTCTCTGCATAAAACGCTGGATTCACGCCTCCAGCAGCACGAGCGACAGAGCAAAAGGCAATAAAATAAAACAAAGGCGAACAAATAAAAAAAGAAAAAGGAAAAATACAAGATAACGATAATAACAATTAAAAAAAAAAAAAAAAAAAAAAAGGAAAGCCGAGCCGGGCCCTGCACGAGGCCCATTCCCCGCCCGCCCCAACCCCCCCCCCCCACCCCCCCCGAGGGATCGGGGTCAACAAATGATCACAACGGGAAAACCGGAGGGGGAAAGGGGCCGGGGGAGGGGAGCAGGCCGCGCTTTACCCTCCGCTCGTCCCGCCGCCGCGTCTCGCCGCCACCAACCTCCTCCTCCTCCCGCCCCGCGCCCGGCGACAGCGGCGACAAAATGGCAGACGGCGGCGGTCCGTCATGGAGGAGCCCCTCCGCGCCCCGGCCGCCCCCGAGGGGAGGGGAGGGCCGCGCTCCGCCATGGCGTGCCCCGATCCACCCCCACCTCCACCGCCACCACCGAGGGCTCCGAGGCGGCCCCCGCGGAGGGGAACCCCCGCCCGGAGCGGAGCGCGGAGCGGCGGGGAGGGCCCAACCGCCCTCCTCCTCCTTCTCCTCCTCCTCCTCCCTCGGAGCTCGGGAGGGGAAAAAAACATGGCGCCGCGTCCTACTTGCGCTGCCCGCGCCTGGAGACGGCCCCGGGAGCGGCGCGGGGAGCGGTTCGGCTCTCCGCCCGCTTTGTGCCCCCGCAGCGGGGACAATGAGCCCCGCGGGATGGCCGCGCCGCGTGCCCTCCTCCTCCACCTCCTCCCGGCCCAGGACTTTTTAAAGTTTAAAGAGCAGCTTCCATCCATCCATCCTTCCATCCATCCGCCTCCGCCCTCCTCCTCCTCCTCCCCGAGAGGTACGTTGCATTCAGCCGCGCTCCCCCCCCCGCCCTCGGCGCGGACCCCACCGCCGCTCTCGGGGCCGCGGGTTCGAAGCCCGCCGCCGCCGCCGCCCTCGGAGCGGTGCTCGGGGTGGGGGCCCGCCCGCCCCGGGGCACCCCACGGACGCCGACTATTTTCGTCCTGACAAAGTTTCTCGGCCGCTTTGCTCGGGGAAAAGCCGAACCACGGCCGCGAGGAACAAGGATGATTGGGTGGGGGGGGGGTGGGGGGGGGTGGGTGTTTAAAAATAACCCTAAAAAAAAAAAGGAAAACACGCACACGTCTGTACACACACGCACACCACGCACCCGGGGCGCGCGGAGATGGAGAGGTGCGGAGCGCATTCCCCTCCCCTCGCTCCTTGTTTTTAACCACCGCTCCCCCTCCGATTCCCCGCTCCCCCATCGCCACGCGAGCGCTCCCACGAACCCTTCCCTCCCTCCCCCCCCTCCCCCCCCCCCCCCGACGGCATCGGGAGGGAGAGAGAAAGGGCGCGTTCATGAGCACCACAAAGTTACAAATATGGCTCCCCAGCCTCCGCGCCCGCCCGCCGCGCACACACCCGCCGCGCTCCGGACCCCCCCCGGCACAACTCTCCCCCTCCTCCCCCCCCAGCACCGCAGCTCGGCCGGATCCCCCCCGGCCCCGCGTGGGGGTGCGAGGTGAGGACCCCCCCCCCCCCCCCATCCCACCGCCCCACGCAGGAGGCAGCGCCCGGCCCGCGGCCCTCTCCTCGGGTACGGAAGCTTTGAAGGCGACCCCCCCCCCCTTTATTTTTTTTTTTTTTAAATTAAAATTAAAAAAAAAAAAGAAATAAAAAATATAAATAGATGAGCTGCCTTTTTTTTTTTTTTTCTCTTTTTTTTTTTTTTTTTTTGCTTACATCTGAGGGCGTCCTGTTCCGCAGCTCTAAGTGGATCCTTTTCTTCATGTCCATGGCCGCGGCTGGCGGGAGGCGCTCGCTGTCCCCGGCTCCGCTCCGTGTGCTGACACCGCCGCAGACCCCCCCTCACCCCGCGCGGTAATGAGGGACTTTGAGGGCTCAACCAGCGCCGCTCGGAATCCCGAGCCCCAGCGCCGCGGCGAACACTAACCTGATAACTGCGGAGGTGGGGGCTCCGGATGGACGGACGGCTGATCCAGCCAATCGCCTCGCCTCGCCGCGCGGCCGCAGCCAATAGGAGCGAGCGAGGCGCGGTGGGAGCCAATGGGGGAGCGGCACAGCCGGCCAGGGGGACAGCCCGGCTGGGAGCGGAGGATCATTCCGTGCTGGTGGCTGATGGGGAAGGAGCGGCGCGGCTCCGCGGTGGGGCTGGGGCGCGCTGTGCTTCCCCCTCCGCGCTCTCCCCCCACCGCTCTGCCGGATCCTGGGGGAGGCGCCGAGGGGCGGGGAGCGGTGCTTACAGCCGGAGCCGCCCGGGGAAGGGGCGCGCAGCCAGGAGGGAGGGAAAGGTGCGGAGCGGGGCGGCGAAGGGGCGGCTGAGGGGAATGGCGCGCGGGCCGACGGCGGGTGGAAGGGGGAGGGGGGGGGGGGGGGGGAATGGGCGGGAAGAGCGCGGGGCGGGGCCGGTGGGGGAGGAGGGGGGAGCGCTGAGGGCTCCGCGGGTGCGGGTTATGCGGGGTGCCGAGGTGGATGTCCGGCTGGGGGGAGGCAGCGGTGCTGGGAAGGCGCGGGCCGGGCGGTTTCCTCTGTCGAAAGGCGCTGCGGAGGTGTCACCTGAAGCCCGGCTCCGTGCGGCCGTCGGGTCCGCGTTGCCAAGCGGAGGTGCGTTGTCCCGTATCTTCGGGCAGGCGGGCTGCTGAAACGAGGTGCTGAAAGCGCGCTGGCAGGGCTCGCCGTCTGCGCCGGGCCCGTCCTGCTGCTGCGGGGCTGGAGGCGGAGAGAAGAGCTCCCCGTGCGCCCGGCTGTCCTCAGCGGGCACGAGAGGATGCGCGAAGTCCGGGAGAGTGAGTGGTTGGAGGCGTTTGCTGTTCGTGAACCGATGGTGGGAATTGCCGTTGAGGCTGTCTGCTGAAATATTTTCGCTTGTAGGGCGCGTCTGTGTGTATATACCTTGCCTGCCTCGGCTGGGTGAGCAGCAGTGGATGGCTCAGTATGGGTTCTGTGCGAGCTGGTGGAAGGACTGAGCTGGATCCAGCGTAAGGTAAAAGAAAGTAACCTTAATTCCTCAGCTCTTTTTTTTTTTTTTTTTTTTTTTTTTTTTTGCAGCAGCAGGTTCATGTTTTTGTGATGAAGGCTGTGGGGGATCTCACTGCAGCTCTCCAGTACTTGAACGGAGCTTATAAGCGGGGGGGGGAGTAACTATTTACACTGTCTGATAGCAAGAGAATAAGGGGAAATGGCTTTAAGTTATTTAAGCCTCCTCTCTTATAAGTTGTTGGGAAGAAATTCTTCATTCAGAGAGTGGTGAGGTTCTGGCGCAGGCTGCATAGAGAGCAGTGGGTCTGGTGGTGGGCACCAGGGCCTGGAACAGGATGATCTTTAAGGTCACTTCTAACCTAAACTGTTCTATGGTTCTATGAGATGAATCTCTCTATAGTTTAGCTGTTAGAGCCGTTGAATTTCTGCTTTCTCTGCAGCATGGATGAGTCATTTTATTTACTGTTCATTAACTTCGGTTTCAGTGTGCTGAAAGTTAGTACAGCACCGTGTCGTGGTTTTAGGATGTAAGCTTTGCAAAGCTTTCAAACTTCTGGCTTAAGGTGAACTTCATTTTACCTCTGTTTTAAATTCTCCTTTGCAGGTGTAAACAAAGGTGACCCCTGGGTTGAGGTTTCACCAAGGAAGTTTTGGTCTGGAACGTGGTTTAATGGCACGGGTGAAGATCTTGGGAGAAGTAGAGCATCTATAGGTACCAACTGAACTGTCACCACGGGGAAAAATAAGTTTCTGAGAATCTAGAGATGTTGTTTGTGTTTGTTTTTCACAAGAATGTCTTACTTAAGATTATAAGTTGTTCCCCTCCAAAATATTTTGGGGGGGGGGAATTATTTGAAGTTCAAAACTGAAAGGAAATGTTTAAGTGTTGATCTTTCCCCTCTGCCCCAGCGCAAGCATATGCTGCTCATGTTGTGAGGATGTTAGGAGACCTGAAAATTGTTGGGAGAGCTAAACATGTGTGGAAATATTCCAGGGTTGAATGTCAGTGTCCTCTCACACAATGGTTCTTGCATTTTGAGTGACTGTGTGGAGTACAGCTTTTCTTAAAAACAGCCGTGCCTGGTCACTGGTTTGACTGTTATGTTTAAGGTATAAGAAAATGTAATGAGCTTTAAAGTGGATCTGATCATGCCGGGAAAATTTGGGTTTGCTGTCTTTGTCATAGAGGGAAAACCTGTTATATCTTGATGCAGGAGTGCCAGGTCTTAATTGGGGAATTTTTATTGTGTGTTTCAGCAAAGGAAGCAGTCACCTCTATCATTTCTAGATGTCGCTGATTAGAAATCCCACGTACTGACAAACGCGTGGAATCCTGTCCTGTCAGAGTCCTTAAGAGAGCTGAGCAGCAGCAGTGGCCTGAGCTCAGCTTGCCACAGTGGGAAATAGCTGTGAGGATCCATGGCCAGTCTCCTGCTGGAAGATGAAGGTCCTCTGTTCTTATCTGTATCATCTGGTTTGTAACATTTGAGTACAGAGAAGTTGCTGTTGTGAGTAATCGCTGCAGTTAATGTTTGATTGTGAATGCCGTTCACATATTTGTCCGATCTCTTCAGTGCTAGGAGTAATCTGTTGTTAATGATGTGACCAACAGCTTTGAAGTACAGGTTTGCACGTAGAAGCTGATCACTCACGGGTCAGAATCTTTGGCCCGAATCTGAAATACTGAAGGAACTCCCCCTGGAAGATGCTGAAGCTTTGCTGAGTTACATTTTTACGAGCTCCTTTGTGATTATCTTTTAAGGCACTTTCTGATCTAGCATTGAAAAGCTATTTATCATAACTGCAATTAAATGCTTTCATCCCAAATGTTTATATTGCTATGCACGTCCCTCCCTTCCCCCCCCCCTTTTTTTTTTGTAACACAAAGTGCTGCAGCTGTATTTCAACATAAGTTTAATATCAGCTGTGCTTTGTAAGAATGTGCATCATGTAAACCCAGTAGGATTTCCCTTGTCTGTAAAACTTGCTGGGTAGTTAAGCACAGCTGAGATGAGCTGCCCATTGTTTTCTGTCTCTTATAATGCTCCTTTGTAGATCTGCTGGTCTCTGGTTTGTCCCTGCTGCATCTATACAATGCATTCCTTCATGTTTTGTGTAACATCTTCCCCAGTCATTTCTGCGTGTGTAAATACAGAAACTGGAAAGAGAAAGTTCTGTTTGTGAGTTGTCCCTCTTCCTCCTGCGCTTACTGTAGCTGGAAGATTGGTCATGAGCAGGAATTGAGAACGAGATTGATCACCATTATCCAGGAATTCTGGGGGAAAAAGGGCAAAAATGAGCACTGGGGAACAATCTACACGTTCTGACGACACAGGTTTATGCTTTGAGACCCTCAGCATGGGGGTACTGTTGGTAGGAAAAGTAAATGAAGACCCGGAGGTGTTGGTTGCAGAATCATCTCAGCTACCTGCCGTTGTAGGAGGCTTGGGTGCTGGTTTTGTGCCTTCTGTTACTTGCTGAGTTGTTTAGTGGTTAGCAAGGTGCAAGCGCAGTGAGGTCTAAACCCGGGAGGGATTTTGTCTGCCGTTGTTTGCCTTTCTTTTAACTTGCCCAGCTCAAAGGAGAATTAGGTTAAAACAAGTATCTTTCCGTGGTGACTTCTGTGGCTGTAACTCCTCTGGCATATGAGTGGTTCCTATTGATGTTTGCACTGATTTGCTGCATGTTTGTCTCACAAGGTTCTGTTTTCTAACAGTGTTTCAAGTAAGACTAAAACTAAAGAACTAAACAAGGTAACCTAAAGTGATGTATTTAATGGGGAGTGGTTGTTTCAAGGTGCCCAACTGAGAAGAGATGAATACATCTGATGTGTCTCAAAACTTGCTTTGTTCCCCAGGAGTTTAGTGTGGGATGTTATTTCCCTTTTTATTTGCACAATATCTGGCATACCAGCAGAGCCTAGAAATTCATAATGTTTAGCTAAATGAGGAGAGAAATCAGGTCTCACACATTTCTGATGTTTGCAGTGATATCCTCACAACGTTTACACATCAGCCTGCACCTTCACAACTTTTACACTGGCTTTTAAAACTGCTTTCTGCAGCCATTTGCCCCCAGTTCTGGGTTGACAAATGTGGTTTGTTTGTTTGTTTTGCTTCTTACACAAACCAGTTATTGCTGTGCTTATAAGGGAGGGCTTAGATGTGTTTTGGAGCTGTGTTTAGCAGCAGATGTATTGCATATTGTCCTTTTCCTTCTGACAGTGCTTAAGAGTATTTAAATGTATTCTTCAGCATTTGCCAGGTGATCAAGCTACTCTTTCTTTCTTTATTTCCTGAAGCACTGAACATTCTGTTACAAAGGTAGGCACATATTATTACAAATAAATGGTGTTTTTTTTTTTTTCATAGCTTTGATGCTTCACATTACTGTGAGGAAGATCCCTGTGCAGGGTTCCACAAGGGATGGACAGCAGCAGTTCCAGCCTCTGTGCACGTGCTGCCTGTTTTGTAAACGAGCATTCAGCCATTTGTGTGGCTTTTAAAAGCTGTCCTGTGCATAACCAGCTTCAAAACTCTTGTCAAATCTCAGGAATTAGGTCGGTGTTGTAAACCAAAGACATCAGATAGGCTTTCCAAATTATTTGGGAGGGGAAAAGTACGTGGATGTGAACTGAAGAAACAGCAAAGCTCTCAGTGGAGTGAGTGGGCTGAGCGTGGTGTAAAGTCAAACAGCAGTAACTTGTAAAACATGCGTGAGGAGGAAAAGAGAGCAAATATTTCTAGTCCATCATAGAACTAACTGCGTGTGGATTAACTCAGGAGCAGGAGAAGAGCCTCAGAGATTCTTGCAAAACCGTGACCAAACTCCTCTGCAAAACCCGATGAACTCAGCAGTGGTGTGGTGGGATAAAACAAAATCAGATGTAGGAGAAAAACCATGACAACTTGCAGTGCAAAGAGTTTAAGAAGTTGAAAGAATCAAAATTCAAATCTAAAGATGTCTGTAAAAAAACTTCAGTAGAAAATCAAATGAAGCACTGTATAATGAAGCTTATCAAAGAGTTTGCGGGGATGCTTCTGGAGGTGGCAAGAGGTGTGAGAATTCTGCTGAAAATAGGAAACCCGATTGTATTTGTTTTTTGTTTTTTACCTAAGTCCATATCTGTGTAGTATTTTTGAATAAATGGAAAGCGGGTGTTTTGTTGTTTTTTTTGTCATTTTTAAAGCAGCTGTTTGGGTAACCTGGAGCATGAAGACCACGGTGCCCGGTACTTACAGGGCCTGCACACTGAGGCTGTGACTGCAGCTGAGCTGAAGGAGCCTCGCTGTTCCACTGGGGTGTAAAGAAAACTTCAGGAGCGTTTGACGAGTTCCGCTCTATTCAGCGGGAGGAAAAAAGGAAACCTCCTTGTGGTTTTCATGCTTTTCTGAATGATCAGGTTTTAATTTAGCAGAAGTATCCCAGGCAAACGTAGTGTATTTCTTGCTCACACTCAAAAGCAGCAGCGCCTATGGTAGAGAGGGAGCACCGTGCACAACTCGCTACGCTGAGTGCGAGAGCTTTCGAGTCTGACAGTTTAAGTAGTGAAGATGGAAGTGAGGACAGATCTTGGGCAGGGGACTTGAAGAGGAATGTGATTCATGGGGCATAGTGACTGGTGTAATTACCAGTGCAGCTGCCGTAGTAACTCTGCCAGCACTAAAAAAGCCTGCCGTGCCCCTGCTCTGCTGGTCAGAGCCTAAGTGATAACGATGGCAGCAGCACTGCCAACTTCAGAGTGCTGTATGCGAATGGAGCTGTTTCTGCTAGGTTTCAAATCGACCTAAAACCTTCACGGGGCTTCCTGAAGTGTTTAGGCTGAGGAGAAACTCTTTGTTTTGTGTTTTCTGTGAGGAATAGTGAAAGAGGAGCGATACAGAGGGATTGAATTAATCTGATGATGAGTACAGCCTGTCAAATTCAGGCAAGGAAAAAACAAAGACTTCGATTTTAACGTTTTCTGCACACAAGGTTTTATTTTGATAATACGTCCGTTTGTTTCAGTATTGTATTAAATAAGGCTTTTAAACTTTTTTTTGCTGTGTTAGAACTTTCCAGCTGTCACTCTGTAACATCTGACCTGTTGTCCAGTGTTTGTTTCCAGTTAAGCCAAGCGATACATTTCAGATTTGATCCAGAGTGGGACTTGGAGTGAGGAGCTCTTGAAGCCTTGGGACAGAAGAGTGGGAAGGAATGTTCTGCTAGACCCAGGCTTCCTTTTCATGTGAATGTCTAGACCAAGTGAGGAAAAGCTTTCACTGGAGAGCGAGGGGAATTTTGAAATACAAACCACAAAATGTTACTTTCTGTCACTAATGTGCATCATCAAAACTCACTTCTCTAGCACTCAACAAACGCAAAATTGCATTTAGAATTGGATTGCCAAAGCCTTGCATCAGTCTCACATCAAAGGTGGTAGAATTTCCTAGAATTCAGGGACTCTGACAGTAAGTATCCATCTGCTCAACTGCCCAGCCCCAACATCTGCATCAGCAGGTCATAACACCTCACCTGTGCAGCAGAAGTAATCACTGTCCTATGTGGGAGAACGCTTTGCTTCCTTCCTAGCTGCTCCAAGTATAAGCCATAAATACATACACATGCAGCATTCCGAATTTCTCTCAGTCTTCCTTATCCTCTTCAAACGGTTTCCAGATCTTGCTCTTTTCAACCTTTTATTTCCCTTTCATTTCTGCCATTTCCATCTCCTGTTTTTAAGAACGTGCTCCCTCATGTTTGGCATTCTCCAGCAGCGGTGTTTGAGGCTCGATTCGAGAAAGAGATTATCGAGGGAATCACGACTTCCCATATCCAAAGGTATCAGAAGATGGTTAGCTGATTTCTGAAAGCACTCGCTGTTGTTCCTGTTGACTGATGGTACAAGTTCTGCAGGCTTAAATCCGGGTACAAGGTGAGTCCTAAAATAACACAGCAGGCTTTCTCTTTGAGCTGCAAGAGGCACTCCGTGCTCGTCCCAAGCTCCTGCTGACTGCAACCTGGGTGACAGTAAGTCATGTAGTTCTGTGCCTTACGTGTCCAGCATGTATGTATGTACACACTGGGGCACAGCCCTAATAAAACAGCCTTTTTATGGAAGTTATGTTGCATATTGTCTTTGTCATAGGTGGCTGTTAGTAAATGGAATGACAGTCACGTGGCATTGTGGGAAATACCACTAAGGTTCTCATTTTGCTTGAAGGTTATGGTTGTTTTCTTTTTGTTTGCTTTAATAATGAAAACCTTAAGCCTGCAAATGATAGTTCAGTTCTTTTCCCATGTCATCTTTGAACCTCTTTCCAGTATGGAAAGCAGGGCAAAAACTGATTGTTGTAAAAACTGAAGTAGTCTCTGCTTAAAGCCTATGAAGTGAAAACAGTTCTAGTTTTAAAATGAACAGTACTATTTTAGATGCTATAAAGGAGGTGGATTCACCTCGGAGCTGACGTTTTTCCCTCCTCAACATTTAGGTATTCACAGCCTCCAGAGGAGCTTAACAGGTAGGTCCCTTCCAATTGGACTATCCTGCTCTACGAAGGAAATCACGTCCACTTTACATGAGCACCTCGAGGCTGACCAGAAGTTACAGCAGGTTTCATAGTCAGTGTTTTGGTTGGTTGGTTTGGTGGAGGCACAGTGTGGTGTGTGCTTTTTTTTGCCCAGTTAAATGGCCTTCTGCCATTCCCATGGCCAGTCACAAAAACAGATGCAGCTGCTTTTAAGACGTTCAGGGACAAAATGAGGATGTAACGTATCGAAGAGTTGTGCTGGAATATGTGGGCGTTGCCTCTGTTCGGAGACAGAGAGAAAGGGAAGGAAGCAAATTCTTCAGCCTGGAAGATATCAAAGCCAAGCTGATTCTAAAGAAGGGCGTTTTTACAAACTTGCAGGGCAGGATTGTGTATCTGCACCACAAATGCCTTTAAGGGGGGAATAAATAGAGTAAATTGGTGCAGAGGAGGAGGCTGAACGTGTCCTGGATGTGGTGGCCTGGCTTGTGCTGTGGGTGGAATTGTTGCCACTGGCTTCATGAGCGTTTTGATTTTGGCTTGTAAGCCCCTTGCAGTCCCACTTCTGCCGTGAGTGTAAGGAACAATTAGCAACACTGCACAAAAGCTGCTGGTAGACATCAGCTGTGAGATGTAGGCTGGCATTTAAATAAAGCTTAATTAAACATATGTCTTTCTCTGGAAACAGCTGAGAATTTCTGGTGGTCACACTATGGCGTTTCCCTTCGAGGTGCACGAGGAGTTTGTGGGCAGCAAAAGCAGGAGTTTTATGAGTAGTGTGTGCTCCGTGTCCTCTAGAACTGATTCAGCTGCACTTCAAGACTGCTGAAACAGTGGTCGCTGCAGGGGTGAGGCAGGACTTGGGCAAGTAATACAGTTTTACTTCAGTAGATGCAGGGATGAGGGTCCCTACCTCCTTCCCTCCCCGTGGGAAGGTACCCTGATGCAAGGAACACTTCATGCAGCACTTAAACAGAGGCCTCCACACCATGATCAATCTCAGCACGCTTCTCCAGTGAAATATATTACACATTTGTTAGTTTTTGGGTAACAGCCAAATGATTCGTTGTCCCTCCCCACACGCACGCTTCCATTTATAAATGAAGTCTTCAGTCTTTTGAATGTCATACAGAACTGTTCAAAACCAGACTTGAGCAATTGAGATTCAATTAGTTCAATCAGAGCGATTCAATTGACGCAGCTGAGTTCTGCGATCTGAACAAAAGATTTTGCTGTAATTGTGTAGGAATATATAAGTGCTGAAATGGTTGTCTTGTCCCCACTCCTCCAGAAGGATGTATTGCATTTCGAAGCTTGCTGTGTGCACCCCGTTTTCTACCCGATGCTTTTGTGGTGTCTCAGCCCCTAATAAAACTGGAGGTGAAAACAATCCGGCTGGGATACAAGAAAGTGTGTTTGCTGTGGGCAAGGCTGCTGAATGGTGGCATTAACACGTAACGTGGTGCTAAATTTGGTGAACCCGTGTGGTCATCCCTTCTGACTTGAGGCAGATATCTTGTAATATCCATATGCTGATGATATTTCTGATGAATCATTTGAGGTTGTGATTCACAGCTCGGTTGTAGCGATGTTCAAGTCAAAAAAGAAATGAGTTTTAGAGCAGGAAGGGTTATGCTGTCTGCTTCTCTTGGCTCTCCACCTGTCAGTCCGCAGTGTGTGGTAGGGGGAAAGACAAAAAAACACCAGAAACAAAAGGAATCCACTTCTCACTATGAGAGCCAAGATTCTGCACTAGTTAGAAGCAGAAGTTTCCATAGTCATCTTGCTTTCTGCCACAGCATCCATGTTCTTAGAACTGTTTTCCCATGGGATTTGTGACTGCTTGCCACACCTTCCTCCATCTTTCTGGACCACGTCATGTTTGTCCCTCTTTGGGTTTTCAGTAGCTGACGAAGGGCCAGAGTCATTCATCTTGCTTCTCATGTCCTCTGCTTTTGTGTGAGCAGAGCTTGTACCAGCAGTTCTGGTGTTGTATGGCTCTGTTTTCTGTCAGAAGTTAAAATCTCACATTGTCTGTGTAAATGAAGCATCAGCTTATGCATCACGTAATTAAAGTGGAGATTCTCGTCTTCCTCTGCCAGTCCTCCTTCATCACTGTCTCAGGCACAGCAGATGAAACAGCCTTATTTGCTTATCATGCAAATTCAAATCAGGCATCGTCTGAAATAAGATTCTCTCTGATCCTTACTAGGGTTGTCTAGACTTCCATATTTCCATGTGAGATTTTAGAGATGAGATCCTTGGCCATCTGCACGTGTAAGACTTCTGCAGCGTTTCACCATCTAATTAATCACTCCTTCCAACATTGTTTTCCTTAACGTGACATATTTCACTGTGTTACTCCATTCACAGTGCTGCTGCAGAGGGTGTTGTACAGGGTGGTGGTTTGACACTGCAGCCCTTTCTTGTGCTCTGCTCTCTTGCTTCAAATAGGAGGTAGTTTTCCTCACCTTAGATCCTGGATTGCAATGTGCCAGCCTCCGTTGTCTGCTTGTTGCATTTAAGATCATCATTTTCGTATGAGGAAGAATATCACGTGAACAGCCTTGTCTCCTGAAAAAAAAAAACTTACTTTTCCTTATTATTAGGATTGCAGAAGTCCTCAGGTACCTGCTTCCGTGCAGCTGGGACCCTCAGTGCTGCCTTACCTGGATCTCCCTACCTGTCTATTCTGCTGTTATCTCTCGTGCTACATTTTTATGCCTGTTGTGGAATGACTCTCACATGCTTGTTCTGTCCCAGGACCTGGCGTGAGTCAGAGGTTAGACTTGATAGACATGACAGTAAAACAAACAAATAATGGTGGAACATGAAAAAATCAGACCTTGACTTGCAAGTATGGAGGGTGAGCTCGTCTGTAATTCCCTTCAGGGCAGGGGCAGCCACAGCATTCGTAGCAGACATTTGTGTAGGCTGCTCTTGGAGGTACCCAGTAATGGCATTTCTGCTCCCCAGTAATTCGTTCCGTTACCTTGCTGGTCATATCATCTGACCCAAATCTTCCATTTCTTTTCATCTGGGCAGTGAATGGGAAAAAGGCAATTCATTTTGATATTGTTAGTGTTTCATTTAAAGCACTCACAGATTTCGTGGTCTCTTTGTCAGGCCAGCCACCTCTGTTTCTCCAGTCCCTCCCTGTGTGCGGTTTCCTGAGCAGGTTGCTGCTCTTACTGGCTCTCTGACTGCAGCCCGTGTGAGATGGACTCAGGGCACAGCATTCAAAGCTGGGTGCTCTACTGCAATGAGACCTCAGTTATGTTTTTCTGTGTTCCCCACGAAGTGCAGTGCTGCTGTCAAACTGAAAAAATAACCACTGTTGACTCATGCTCACCCTGCAACCATGGGATTCTTTTTTTCCTCCGATGTTCTTTCTGTCTGGCATTTGTGGTAGAGGTGGCAGCAATAGTAAGTTGTTGCAGATATTTCTCGATGGGGATCTAAATCTGGATGGTCAATGTGTTCATGCAAAACTGATCAGCGTGAGGAAACTGCATGGCTTTGAACTGGAAGCACAACAGGAGAAGCTGCTGAGGCTGTTCACAAGTCTGTGGTGGGATATAAGGAGTCTGATCTATTTTTTTTTTTTTCATGGTGTTTTGGATTTATCCTTGCAGTAGCAGTATCTGTTATATCAAAAACCATTGCTTCTTTGACACTTATCCCTTAGATAGTGTCATTTATCCCTTAGGCAGTGTGGGTAGAAGGAGGAATTTTATACTTTTTCAGCTTTCACTTTTGTAAACCTGAGCAAAAGTGAAGTGCCTGTGTACTTGATGACATCCATTACAAAGGTAATCTCAGTTGTTCTTCCTGGACTTGTTCCTTGCTAGCAAGAATCATTACAAATTTGCTCGCTTTCCTTGACTTTCTCATCCTGGGCCTCACGCACAGTGTGAGGGATCCTGGTTTCATTGCTGCATATTGAATTTTAGAGATGATGTAGACAAGTGTAACTGGATCAGGTGCTTTGAGGAGCCTGCAGGCCACGCGGCTGAAATCTGTCCTCCCCATCCACACAACTCCAAGAGCTGGGACAGGTAAAGAGCACGCTCTGCCACGCCAAGCAAAACCTCACCTGGGTTCTCAGAGTGATAAAAAAACAGTACCAGAAGGAATGGGAGAAGCTCTGAATAGAAGAATTTCTTGTTATTAATCACTATCTGTACTGAGTGCAGCGCTACTATTCTAGGCATTGGAAAAGGAAATGTTATTTTCCTTTCTTATGACAAAAGCAAGACTAGAACTAAGTAGTGGATATTAAATATGGAATATTTCAAAAGGATTTTTCACCTGCTAAACATAAAAAGACTTATCTCCAAGAAGAAGCAGGCTGGCTAGGCCGTATATGTTTGTTTTTTTTCCATCCAGGACGTGTGTTCCCACTTCAGCTTAAGCTAGATAAACAGTTGAGTAAATGGAAGCACTTCCCCTGAACAGAAATGCTATTACTGAAAGCAGTCAGTGATTTAATCAAACGAGTTTCACAGTATTCACAGTTCACCCTCTCGTGTGCTAGAGTTCAGCACTGCACAAACAGGATCAGAAATTCTTTGCTTACCTAGCAGCAAATGGGCTGCTTAGTCAGACATGCAGGGCGAGCTGCTGAGCGTACAGAGCTGCAGTGAAGTTCTGATCACTGAGCTCTCTTTTCTAGCACCATTTGTTGCGGGGTCAGGTTTGTCAGATGGCAGCTGTGCAGAGTGCCTCGGAGTGCTGTGTGTCCCCTGAACGAAGCCCAGCACACAGATCTTTACAGCAGAATGTATGGTTGGAGATGGGTGAGGCAAATCTCAGAGGCTTCTGATGTTACTGCTGCTTAAGTGCTGTGTTTCTCTTTTTGAAATGATGGAGCCTTGTTTCTTCTCTTGCATCCATTCCCACTGTTTTCACAGTCGTCTTCAAAATGTTCCGTTTCTGTCATTGCTTCGTAAATATTTGCTTTCCTTTCTCAGGTGGCTTTGTGAATGGAAACCCGTAGGAAATGAATGTTTGTGTTTATTAACTTCTGCTAGTTAAGAGCTCTGGAAAATAGGGCAATGAGGAAAGCAAGTAAGAGCTGCATTTTGAAACGCTGCATGTGCAGGTGCTGTGACTGCTGTCTGTTTTCTCCACGAATCAAGTAGGTGTTCAAAACTGACCATTGATTTGAGGGAAAATTAGATTCAGAAAGCTTCTGTTGGCAGCTGTGGGATATCTTAACTGGAGGCATCGACAAGTATAGCGAGCGTGGATGAGAATGCGTGTTTGTAAAGGGAGCTGGGTGATCACCTGGGCAGAATCGGGTTCTGGAATACGAAAAGGCTGAATTAGCATGGGCAGGTATGTGGAACTGCATTCCAGAGTGTGTCCTCACTCACAGTGACCGAGCAAACTGAGCTGTGTGTGTGTGCTATGCTTGTTCTGCTGTGCCCGAACCTAATCCACTCACAAGTTCTGGATAAATGGTCATACAAAGGAGAAGAACACTGGCCTGAGTGCTTGTGTTCTTTTTGTACTCAGGAGTGTGTCTGTGAGCTTTAAAAATATATGGATCTGGACATATGCAGTTAGGTTTCAGAGGACACGTTTCTGTGTACAGGTTACTGAAGGGAAGGTTGAGTATATGGGAGAAGTCAGTGCAAGGAAGGTGCTAGTTATTGTGATAGAAATCAGTCACTGTTTATTCTGTGAGGTTGAAGGAAAAAAAAAGGGGATTCTAGTATGGCATTTACTACCCTGGGTGAATAGTAGAGGGGGATCTTTGTTCCTTTCAAATGAAGACAGTGGCTCAGCAACTGCTGGCTTTCACAAACACCAACAAAAGCTCTTCCCGTTGATTTAATCTTCAGCTCGTGCCAGCCTTCCCCCTTCCTTCTGTGTATACTCATGTCTCTCTCTTCATCTCTGGCTGTGAAAGGAAGCATGAACACGACTTGCAAGTGGAGTAGGAAATGAATTTAAGCAAAGGGAGGTGCTGCGTGGATAATATGTACAATTCTGCAAAGGGCTTCCATCACAAATCCATCTTACAGTCATAGAGTATCATATATGAATATATGAACTCCAACAAAGAGAAGAGGAAAGGCAATAAAGGAGCTACAGAAGGATCTGAGTTAACCAGGGAATCCTATTCAGAACCTCAAACAGCAGTGAAAGGCCTGTGCTACTGAGCAGGCAAAGTGAAATAATCCGAGTACAGCTGCAGTCCTATAGGATCGTGGTGCCCCAAAGGGGCTGAGCGGGGTCCTGCCATCCTGTTGCACTGCTGCCCGCTCTCCCCAGTCTGTTGTTTGCTCAAACCAAAGCCAAGGTTAGGAAAACACATGCTGCTGTAGTGAGGTAAATGCTGGGCAAGCAGTCAAACGAGGGAGGCAGATCCAACCACCTGCTGCTTACTGAGGCCCCTGGTCTTTCTGTTTCATTGCTGGGATTGCAGGCAGTGCCTTGGAGTAGAGGAGCAGGAGCTGGCAGCTTGGCTGGTGAAACGGATGGGGAGAACCACTTTGGGGTTAACCTCACGCTGTCCGGTGTTGTAGAGCATTTTTTATTTTGATGTAGTGATTCACTACGTCACTAATTCACTACATTCACTAATAGGAATGAGTGCACGTTTTGTCCCTTCTTTTAAGGTACAGTAGTGAACACTAACAGCGTGCTCGGTCAGCATCAAGTGCCACACTGGGTTTTATCCTTACTTCTGTCTCGAGGTAAGATACGTGGCTCAGCCGTTAGTGTGGCTGTAACTGAGCCCTGAAATGGAACTGTTGCCTAACATGCATCATCACAGTCCAAAACCAACAGCAGGAGCACTCTTGTCATTGTGTAGATGATGGTTGGCAGTATGGGGAACGTCACTGATGTTAGAGTGCTTTTAACTTGTTGCCCAACAAAGTGCTGTGGCGGAGCTTTGTTAGCATATCCTCTGCTGTTTCCAGGATCTTATCTTATGTTTCTGGCTCTGGAATTCTGCATCTCTGGATTTCTAGAAACCAGATTTGTTGGTCTTCCGTGAATTTAGTAAAGATATCCTCCAGACAGACTTGGTTTTGTGTTTTCCCTGGGGACTCTGTGTATAGAGTACGGCATAAGCTTTGCCTGCTGTGCTTGCTTTTAACAAGATGGGGTGATTGAAAATAAGGTTAAAACCCTCTGTGTGTACCAGGAGCGATGCGAGTGCTGTGAAGTTTGGATGGAAGAAGGGCTTTTCAGTCTGTCATATAGCATGATTTTACATGAATCTGTTCCTAGGATTTTCGCTCTGAAGTTCTCTTTACCAGCACACTGTGATCTGCATGTCCGTTTGCAGGAGCAACTGGCTTTCTGCTTTGCAATGCTGCTGTTAGGAGCTGCAGAGGTAGCATTAGGGAGCAGTGACAGCACTTTCTACACATGTAACACCCCACTGATAACCCATCTTTGACACGTGCTGGATGCCAACGATCTGGGCATTGAGGAGCATCTGGTGTAGCACTCAGCTGCAAGAAGAAAGAAGGAACAAAGTGGCGGAGCAGTCTGAGTGCTGGCACATGCTGAGGTTTCTCCAGGTGTGACTTGTGGCCCCTTATCCCCAGAAGAGATGTGTGTGACCTAAAGAGGCACCGACCAGCTCCTGGGCTCCTCAGCAGGCTGTGACATCCTTTCAAGAATGTTCTGCCAACGAGTATGCCAATGACAAAGTGATTTTTACCTTGCATCTCACTGGGAAAGCGTGCTGTCAATCATTACCTCACTGGGCAAGTTTAATGGGGTGGAGTTTCTGGGAAAACTGGTGGGACTGGAACCGAGTTGTGCTCCTTCAGTATTAAAATTGAGCTAGGCTTCTGAATTGAAAGTGGTGATTTGCCTAATTTCCTTTCAGATGATGTAATACGTGCAGGGAAGCGAGGTTAATTCTCTGTTGCATTGCTTTTGGTTGGCTCAGCTGCAGAGCTCAGAGTGGGAGGGGAGCAAGCAGTGACCTGTGGGTGGGAAATCAGGTATGTACGAGACTTTGGGATTTTGTAATCACTTCCTGCTAAAATAAAGGAATGGATTTGTAACATTTTCTTTGAGTAGTTTCTGCATCTGATATCTGTTCCGTTGAGCTGTTTGCATTGCCCAAGGATTCCTAAATCGTCTGTAGGCCTAACATGCTGCTGAGGACAGCCTTGTCTTCCCATTAGCCACGTGCTGGCGGCCACTGCCATCCTCCTTTTTGTTCCTTATGTCCACTCCTCATCCAAGAGCAAGTTTTGTACCTTGGATGTGGATGGGCCAGGCTGGCAGAGCACACCACTTGGGAGAAGTGCCTGAGAGCTCCCTCGGTGACCCAGGCAATTCATTTCTTGCCCTGTTTCCTAACAAATTGCTTCATTTATCAACACAGGATGCTTTGTAGCACTAAGGCCTGCAGGAAGCTTCGAGCAGAGGCGACAGGTTAACCTTGGGACTGGATGTATCTGCTGCAAATGGTGCCATCCTGCTGTCTCAGATTCCTGCTTCAGACTGGAGAGGAGCTGGGCCACTCTGGTTGTCCCCAGTTTTGAAACGCACTCATCGAAGTGAAAAGTACTGTAGGAAATCTGTTCTGTAGTTCTAAATCAAAACTTTTCCCTTCTCCACGTGGTTTCTGTTCTGTTCTGCAGTTATCCCCCTTGCATCCCCCTGGTTTGCCCAGATCTCCAAAAATCTCTTGTCAAGTGAAAATTGTCCTATTCTGAAGTCCCTCCAAGAGACAGATTCCTGCTTGCTCTGCAGTTCCCTGCTCCTGCCTTGCTGTGTGTGTTTGTTTGCTCCAATCTTGCTGTGCTCTATCCCTCTTTCAATGAAGCCAAGTTCTTTAATTACTGTTTTTCCTTTGTGCAAAGCCTCGCGGTCCCTTGGCCTTTTGGTGCTATCAGACTGAAAAAGGGAGAAGAAAATCCTTTAAACAATTTTCTGACTCCCTCTAGAGGATTTCCTTCGGTGCCCAGAAATGGCTGCGCAGTGGGAGCAGCAGCGTTGGCTCACCACGCCTGCGCAGGCGGGTTTCAGCACAGACTGCATCTTCTGCACTGCCCACAGGCTGCTTTTCTTTCCCTGTCAGCTCCTGCTAGAGTCTCCATGATTTAATTCCCAGTGTTCTTTAAATCTAAATGCTCACAGTCCATTTTTCCTTAGGCAATGCAGGCCTGGCTTTCTCTGCTGAAGGAGAAAGGCTGTTCTCACATCGACTGATTCCTCTGGACCAAATTTTGGGGATGCCCTTCAAGGAAAACCTCACATCTCTCCCATCGTGGTAGTGCCATCTCAATGCCCACTGCAGGGGTGATGGTGGCACCTTTTCCCCATCATACTGAAGGGTGCCCATTGTGTCGTGCCCCATCTGCTGAAAAATGCCCCCTCAGGTGAAGCAGAATTGCAGAGCTTTGTAGGGTGGGCCTTCACAGGGAGGTGCTGGCTCTGTGCCTGTGGAAAGAAAAATCCTGCACCGCGCTCTGTGTGAGCAGCTTCAGGGAAGTGCTTGAATGATAAGGGTTCAGTGTCTGGCTAACCATTCAGCCCCCATCACTCAGGGGTCTGGTGATGCTGGGGATTGCTGCTGCAGCAGCAGGATCAGGCTGTCCCAGCTCTCTGTGCTTCCCCTCCTTGGCTCAGAATTCCTTAGCACTCGGCCACGGATCAGGGCTAGGAGCTGGGTTATTGCTGCCCTGAGCTGTGCTTGCTTTGATATGGGCTGTGGCCGTCCCTCATTTCCTAAAGGAACTGTTAACCATTTCAATCGTAACAGCAGGTGAGGGCCAATATCACTGGAGGGAGGTGATCCTCCCCTCTGCTCTGCCCTCGTGAGGCCACATCTGAATACTGTGCCCAATTCTGGGCACCCTGCCTCAGAACAGCACTCTCCTGTAAGGAGTCCAGAGGAGGCACGCAAAGATATACAGGACCTGGAGCATCTCCTTTGTGAGCAGAGCGACTTGGGTCTGTTCAGCCTGCAGAAAAGAGGGCTGGGGGAGACCTGCTCATACTTCAAGGCAGAATAACAGGTGTGTAACAATAATTCTGTACTAACTCTGGGCCTCTTTGAATGTGCTCAGGAGGTTCCTCAGCTTTACTCCCAAATGAGTGAGATAATTTCCCATATGTTACTGACTCATGAAATAAAAGCCTGTGGAAAGCTGACAGCTTGGGACACGTTCTTGATGTTGAAGGGCACCAACAGTGCCCTTTTCCTTCACGGAGTATTTTGATGGAGATCTGTACAGCAGTGTCCGAAACAGAGGCGTAATTATGGGACTGTCACAGCCAGGTGCTCCTTAATGCTTCCATTGAAATCTGTTTTTGTTTTAATTTGACGTGAACAGCTTCAGCAGGACTGAATTAACATAAACCTTTAAAAAGGTGTGGAGGGCCCACACCTGCTCGGGTCTGAGCACACGGCTGCTGGAAACGTGGGATCCGAGGGCAGCGGGCACGAGAGCTGCATCAGCACCCACTGGAAGGTGAGCTGCAGAGTGTGCTACGCTCAAAAGAGAAGGTTGTGCTGTTTTTGCCTCTCCTCGGATGTCTTATACACCTTCAACTGCTCTGTAGGATCACGTGGGTAAAGCCTGAACAGATTTATAGCGAAGGATGGGTAGAGATGGTTTGTTAATGCATGCACGCATCCACGGTTTCTTGCCTGAGTGCCAAATTCTGATCGCTGGTGGATACAGAACGGATGTTTTTGAATGAGGAGGTGATGTTTTTGTGGGTGCTGCTTTAGATCGCTGTGTGTCGGTGTGTAACTGCACCGGGCACTGCAGCCCTGGCAGCAGTGTGCTCCCAGCCTGGAGCGGTCTATAGCTCGGCAGAATGAGACGGGTTGACAGCAAAGTGACTCAGCTGGAGTACAGGTGGGCAGACTGCAATGCTTGGCAGTGCTGGGTGCCATCCCCTGCACACCGAGGCTCGACAGCAGCTCCCCGATGCTCCCAACCCTCCCCATCCCACTGCTCTTCCCGCAGGTTCCCGGTGCCATGAGCGCGGCTGAGGACGCAGCGTGGCTGCGTTGGGTGACGGAGCGGTTCCAGAGCATCGCGGGGCAGGATGAGGAGATCGGCCTGGAGGAGTTCAAGGCGGCTCTCCAGGTGAAGGAGGTGAGTGCTGGACCCGGTGCTGCTGGGGTCACTTCCCACCCCACAAATCTGTGATGCTGTGATTGCGAGAGAGAAAAACCCAGAAGCTCTGCAGCAAGCAGCAGTGGCAGCTGTGGGCTGAGCACCGCTGGCAGTGGCAGCTCGCTTTGCAGCACGCTGTCTGGAGCATCCCACAGCCACCCCAGTGCATCCCTCCCCCGCAGTCCTTCTTCGCTGAGCGCTTCTTTGCGCTGTTTGACGTGGATGGCAGTGGCACCATCAGCCTGGGGGAGCTGCACAGTGCCCTGCTCCTGCTGCTGCGCGGCACTGCTGCCGACAAGCTGCGCTTCCTCTTCCAGGTCTACGATGTCGATGGTGAGAGGACGGCTCGGTGCACTTAGTTCTGTGCAGTGCTCTTTTGGGATGGGAGTGGCACCCGTCTGTAAGGCAGCAAATGCAGCAGCCATGTGTCCCTTGAGGCCTTTGCTTGCGGAGAGACAGCCGTGTGCTGTGCTCCGTGGTGCCCTCGGTTGTGGGGAGGGGCCCCGTGGCAGCACTGGAGTGGGAATGAATTTTAGATCAGAATTCTCTCCAATTCCCCCAAAACCAACGCACCGGTGAAGGAGGGGTGGTGCTGGTGGGCACAGCTTCCCCTTCAGGCAGGAGGGGATGGTGCCGCAGTGCTGGGTTTGAGGTCGGGCTGTGATGCAGCGCTGCTCTCCCTGCAGGCAGTGGCTCCATCGATGCGGCCGAGCTGCACCTGGTGCTGCAGGCCTGCCTGCGTGAGAGCGCGATCTCGCTGCCGCCGCAGCGCCTGCACGACATGGCCCGGGCACTGCTGGAGGCGGCTGACAAGGACGGCAGTGGCTCCATCACCTTCCAGGAGCTGCAGCAGGAGCTGGAGGCCTTCCCGGGGCTGATGGAGAACCTGACCATCAGGTAGTGGCAGTCGGTTCTGAGGGGCACTCCCCCTCCTGGGAGAGCCCCTTCCCTCCTGCTGCGCCGTGGGGTTTGTGCTCCCTGGAGGATCTCGGGGCACTGCCCCTGGGCTCGCCTGCAGAGCAGGGTGCCCTGCAGTGGTGCTGAGGGTATCTCAGTCACCCCAGGAGAGTGCTGGGGTGCGTGTGGGACTTGGGCACGGGGTGTGTGGAGGGCTGGGATGCAGGGATATCTTCTGGGATGGATATGATGGTTTGGGTTGGAAGGGACCTTGAAGATCATCTAGTTCCAACCCCCCCCCTGCTCCAGGCAGGGACAGGGGTGCGTGGCTGGGGTGCCAGGCCAGTGCTAGGATGGGTGAAGGACTTGCACGCAGGGATGTGTGCAGGGTTGGATGCAGGATGCGATGCCTTGGCAGTGCTGCCAGCTGGCTCAAGCCCCCAGCAGCGGCACAGCGGAGCCGGCGGCCACGCTGCCTGACGGCACGGTACTGGCACAACCACCGCGGCCAGCTCACCTTCCTGGGGGTCTACGTCGGCCTCAACCTGCTGCTCTTCGCCCTGGCCGCCCAGCAGCACGTCGGCCGCAGCGGGTGGGTGGCGGTGGCCAGGGGCTGCGGGCAGTGCCTCAACTTCAACTGCGCCTTCATCGCCGTGAGTGCGGGCGTTGGGCGGCGGGGAGGAGGGGACGAGACGGCTGCGTGACTCCGCTGGGGGTCCCCATCGCCTCCGCTCCCCTCTCTGCCCCGCAGGTGCCGATGCTGCGGCGCTGCCTGACCCGGCTGCGTGCCACCCCGGCGGGCAGAGCGCTGCCGCTGGAGCACTGCGTGGCCCTGCACCAGCTGCTGGGGAGCGCCGTGCTGGCGCTGGCCGTGCTGCACAGCGGAGCGCACGTGGCCAATTTCGGTGAGCGGAGACCCGGGGATGCGCGGCCACGACCCCGAGGGGCGGCGGGGAGGGGTGGGCAGGGATGCTCGCGCCGTGCTCCGCCTGTACCCCCCCCCCCCCCCCCCTCTAGCGGCTCTCCCAGGCGGGCAGCGCCGCAGCGGGGCCCTCTTCCCACCCCCTTCGTCCCTCGCGCGGCGTTTTGCACGACGGCAGACGTTTCGTTTCCGACGGATCTGAGCAGAGCTGGGCTGCGCCTTCTCGCAGAGCCGCTCAGAGCCCGCCCGCTGTCGGTGTGCTTTGCAGGCAGGCTGGCACGGGGCGGGCACGCTGCCCTCGCCGAGTTCCTGCTGACGGCGCGTCCCGGCGGGGGGGGGCTCAGCGGCACGGCCCCGCACACCGGGCTGGCCCTGCAGGCGCTGCTGCTTGCCATGCTCGCCTTCTCCAGCCCCTGCGTCCGCCGTGGTGGGCACTTCGAGGTGTGTAAATGCACGGGAACGCCCCAAAGATGCCCCATCTCGTGGCACAGGGGGCAGTGAGCCCCCCAAAGATGCCCCATCTCGTGGCACAGGGGGCAGTGAGCCCCGTGCTGCCCACCTTTGCTCACCCGTGTCCCCTGCCTGCAGCTCTTCTACTGGAGCCACCTCTCCTACGTCTCCGTCTGGGCCCTGCTCTTATTCCATGCCCCCAACTTCTGGAAGTGGTTTTTGGTTCCTGGGGGCCTCTTTGTGCTGGAGAAGGCGGTGGGCACGGCCGTGTCGCGTGCCATGGGGCTGCGCATCGTGGAGGTCCACCTGCTGCCCTCCCAGGTGCCCACCCCTCCACCACGGTGTGCACAGAGGGCCCTGGGGTTGGGGTAACGCTCCTCCAGCCCTGCACGGGCAGCACGGGGCCCTCCATCCCCTTCCCTGCGTCACAGCAGTGCTCCCTTCGGCTTCAGTAGGGTTGGGTAGAATCTTCAGTCGAGCCATTTGTACGGGGGTGTGTTTTGGGGTCTCTTGATGGCGTTCAGGAATCTGCAGCTCTTTGCTTAACGATTGCAGCAGAAGGTGAGAGCAGCATTTAATTTGGTTAACCACTGTCCGGATGCTTTCTGCTCCTCCCACCTCAGGTTACCCACCTGGTGATCCAACGGCCTCGCTCCTTCCACTACGAACCCGGGGATTACATCTACCTGAACATCCCCACCATTGCTGCCTACGAGTGGCACCCGTTCAGCATCAGCAGTGCTCCTGAGCAGCAAGGTGTGTGGGGGCGCACAAAACTGGGGCTCCTCTTTGGCATTGCCAGGATGTCCCGTGTCCCACAAGCATGCCGTCACCTTCCCATGAGCATCCCATGAACACCGTGCTACCAATCCACGAGCATCCCCTCGCCATCCCATGAGCATCCCAGCACCATCCCATCAGCATCCCGACGATGCTCGGGTGCAGGAATGCTGCTGCCTGGGCTGTGCTGTGCTCCAGCCCTTGTGTCCCCGTCCTGCAGACACCATCTGGCTGCACATCCGCTCGCTGGGGCAGTGGACCACACGGCTGTACGAGTTCTTCAGGCAGCCTGAGCCCACCTGGCTGCACGGGAACCTGGAAAGGAAGAAGTGGTGGCAGTGGGTGCGGGTTGGTGGGCGCAGGGAAGGTTAAAGCCTGTGATGTGCCATCTGCATGGCGGGGTGAGGGCAGCCCTTGTGGGTCACAGTGCTCCAGCAGCCCGGGGCAGATGGTCCTTTTTCCTTCCCCATCTCCCCCTCCTTTCCTCCCTTTCTGCCCCTTTTCCCTCTCCCCTTCCCTTTCCCCTTCATTTTTCCCTTCCCTCCTCCCTTCCCCTTTTCCCCTTCCCTTGCAGGCCCCTCCCTGCAGTACCCAGAGCACACTGCGGGGCTCTGTGCCCAGCACCGGGGACGCAGCCGTCGAGCTGACGTCGTACCGACGCAGTGGGGCACCCACCACCACCAGAGGGACCGAGGATGGGGACGGGGACTGGGACGCGTCCCTGCAGACGGTTGGTGCCAGCACAGCCTCTCCAACAGCACTAAACCCCAAATGGCTTTGGGATTGAGGTTGTGGTCCGTCAGCCATCGTTCCTACTGAGCTCAGCTCTGGGAACCAATGGGCACAGCTGGGAAAAGCCAACCCCATAGCAGCCAGGAGCCGGGCTGCTGGAGTGGTGGTGGGGAATGTTGGAAGCAGAGATGTGGGAACAGGGAGGAGGCCATCGCCTGCTGCTGATGATGGACACTCTCTGTCTGCAGGTTTCTGTGGGGCTGGGGGAGAGCCAGCAGCTCTGCAGCATCAAGGTGGGCTCCGGGTGGGAGCTGAGAGGGGACTCCACGTGTGTGCCCCATTGGCTTTGCGTTTGCTGCCCTGTTCCTGGGTGCTCAGCCTCTGTCTCTCCCAGTGCTACATCGATGGCCCCTATGGGACCCCAACGCACCGGATCTTCACCTCGGAGCACGCTGTGCTCATCGGCGCCGGCATTGGCATCACACCCTTTGCTTCCATCCTGCAGAGCATCATGTACAGGTTGGGGCAGTGCCACGCGCTCAGGGCTGCAGTTCCTCACTGCTAAACACTGGACACGTGGCCACAGGACCCTACACCGTGTCACTTTTGGGGTTAACCTCCACCCAGGGGATTTCAGGCAGGGTTCTCACTGTGGGGATGGTGAGGAAGGAGGCTTGGGGTTTCTGTATGGATGCTCAGGGTGTGAGGGGTACAGGCGAGGGCTGCATCCACCCATGCAGGTACCGTCGGAGGAAGCAGAGCTGTGAGACCCCGGGGGACGAGGACATGGCCCTCAGAAAGGTGGGAGCAGGCTGTGGGGTTTGCAGGGGTATGTGGGGTGCAGGCTTCCCTCCAGGATGCAGGCTCCCCGTGCATCTCATCCCATGGGATATGTCCCACGTGCTGCCAGCCTGCCCTGACACAGAGGCTGCATCCTTCCAGGTTGACTTCATCTGGATCAACCGGGACCAGCAGCACTTCGAGTGGTTCCTTGACCTGCTGGCTGCGCTGGAACAGCAGCAGGAGGAGCAGGAGCCGGGAGGTGAGCGGGACGTGGAGCATCCCAAACCCCACATCAGCCCAGGGTATCCCAAATCCATCCCAAGGCACAGCCGGGTCCCCCTGCCGTGCCCAGGGCGCTTCCTGGAGCTGCACCTCTACATGACATCAGCGCTGGGCAGGAGCGATGTGAAGGCAGTGGGGCTGCAGCTGGCCCTGGACCTGCTGGCTGCCAAGGAGCAGAGGGACTCCATCACGGGGCTACGCACCCGCACGCAGCCCGGCCGCCCCGACTGGAGCCAGGTGAGGGCTGGGGCCGTGCAGGGCACCACCAGCAGCACCGCAGACCCGGCACCTTCCCCTTCCCCTGCAGGTTTTGGGCAAGGTGGCAGAGGAGAGGAAGGGCAAGGTGCAGGTGTTCTTCTGCGGCTCTCCGGCATTGGCCAAAGTGGTCAGAGCTCAGTGCGAGCGCTTCGGCTTCCGCTTCTTCAAGGAGAACTTCTAAAGACCATCACCATCCTCGTCACTCCTGAGAGGGGGCTGAGCTCGGGGCTGATGGCACTGCTGCCACCTCTGTGTGCCCTGGTCCTCCAGACTGGTGTCGCAGCGGGGAGCTGGGGGGAGGATGGGGGTCCTGCGTCCCTCTGCGTGTCCTGGAGCATCCATGCAGGGCTGTGTGGGGTACGGAGCGTTTGGGGACAGAGAGGAGGTGGGTGTCCCGGAGCATCCTCACAGGGTTTTTGGGGGGCAGGGAGCGGTGTCGCGGAGCATTTGGGGATGGACGGAGGTGCCGTCGGGGCGGATGGGTGGAGGAGCGGTGCCACATGAGGGCACTGCAGCTCCGGGAACGGGAACGGACATCCTCCGATCCGGGCTGCGAGCAGGGGATGGAGCTGACAGCATCATTTTTGAGGGTGTGCGTGGCCCTGCTGGCTGGGGGGCGTGGGTCCCTACGCCCCCCAGCCAGCAGGGCCACGCACACCCCAAAAAATGACGCTTACAAGTGCCGCCGAGCCGACGCTTTGGGATATTCCCCAAATCCGCGTTATTTTACATCTCTTTTACACCTGAAAGCAGCAGGGAGGCTCCGGATGGGGCGGGCGAGGTGAGCTCATTTACACACCCCCCTCCCTCGGCTGCCTTCATTACCTCGATGACGCTCCGACCGTAGCGTAGCAACCGCTAATTGTCGCTTGGATTCATCCACGCATCCTTCCCCGGATCCGGTTCTTTCATTGAGATGTCACCGTGGCATTGAGGATGCTCCGGAGACTGCGGGCAATGAGGGGGGAGATGTTGAGTTGGGCTCTGTTTTGGAGCAGGGAACACGGATCTCTCAGCAGCGTTCCATCACTGAGCAGCCCTGGTACATAGATATTATTCACTTAAGTAATCAATCAGTGCCAACAAATTACAGGATACGGGGAATGAAATTAGCCAAACGAGCTATGGATGTAAAATTCATTTGAAATTCAATTTAGGAGCAACATTAGCTTTCAATTAGTCTGCCCAACTGTTGGAGCATCGTTCTGTCTATCAGATTTTTTGTAGAAATGTAATTAACCTTTGCTGTTAAATTGTTGTTGATTTCATTGATATAATTATTATGCAGCTCCTAATGCTTGGCTCGTTAGCTGGTGGCTTCCAATTAGGGGAACTGGGGCCAATGGTCATTTGTGGGCTCTCTGCTTCATTTCCTGGTGGGGATGGGGACACGTTGTGGGCCCGGGTGTCACACGTGTGCAGCCTTCATCCCCAGGCACAGCCAAGGCATAGACATGAGGAAGAGGAGGCTCAGTGCACGGAGTGAAGGTTTATTTGGGGACTGGGGCAGCAGCTCGCTGGTGGTGGGGAGCTAGAGGGACTGGTACCAGCCTGATCCCAGTCACCTGCACTGGGGAGTGGTGGTGATGTAGGGGATGATTACTATGACAGTTTGGGTGGTGATGGAAGGGGTGATGATGGTGGTGGCAGTGATGATGACAGTTTTGGTGATGATGGAGGTGATGATGATGGTGATGATGCTCATGATATTTTTGGTCATTTTGGTGATGGTGGTGGTGGTGACACTGAAAACCATGATGGTTTCGGTAATGATGATGGTTTTGGTGACGGAGATTATGGAAGGACGTAGCTGCTTTTTGTGCTTTCTCATCATTTTCACAGCAGCTCTGGACTCTCAGCAGCACCCATTCCTAAGCGCTGCCACGAGAAGAGGACACCTGGGGCTTTTCTTCCTCCTTCCTCCCCATTCCATCGATGCAGCAATAATGTTGTCCTCGGTGGGCAGCACGGCAGGGTGTCTGCTGTGTGTTCCCCTCCCAGCCTGGCCCCACATGTCCTGGGCTCCCTGCATGCAGATCCCATCCCACTGTACCTCCAAGCACATGCAGAGGGGAAGCAGGACCCACAGATGTGCTGTGAGCATCACCGCAGTTAGCATCACCGTTTGTCCAGTGGGCAGCTCAGCACCCTTCTATCCCCACGAAACTGAAACATCGTTGACCGTCGCTTAATTCCCATGAGCTATTTTTAGCAGACACAACTTTCCCCCTTCAGCTCTGTGGATGTTTGCAGGGCAGTAAATCAGGCGGATGTCTGATATATATACAGCTCATTCTGCTCCTATTGAGGCCGATGGAAATTTTTCCATTGACGTCAGCGGGAGCAGGATTGATCTCCGTGCATGTACCATTTGTTCCTGAGGTTTTAAGAATTCATTTCCTTCCTCCATTGCCAAAGACAGATAGCAGCCGTGGAGGTAGAGGAGTCATCTAATAACCACATATTAATACATGAATCATCAGCTCAGGGCCCCGTTTGGGAGAAGACTGAGGGGGAACAGCAGCCCGACGTGGGGCTGTCTGAAATAAAGGATTTTGCCAGCACAGCAGCTAATCTGCAACCAGATAATAATTGCAACGTAAATTTTTTACACCAGCGTCAGGACCACGGCTTTTAAGCTCTATTGAAATGCATTACGTTGCATGGGTCCTCAGCCGAAATCCTTCACCCTGCCCCGGAATGGCAGCATCCATGCTTTGAGGACGCTGGTTACTTTTAGACACAGCACCATAACAATCCGGGGCTGATCCTGGAGGAAAGGGAGAGTGCAGCTGTGACGTGTGGCAGTGTCTGGCTCCCATGGCACGAGGCCTCTGTGCAGAAAGGGAGGAAGCCAGGAGCAAAAAGCCCCATTATCTCCAAATCTCCCTCTGATTTTGTTTTCACAGCACGTGACAAACAGGACTAACGGATAACTTAGACAAAAGAGCAGTGTGTGCACCTTTGTGTCACCATGGGAACACTCTTTGGGCCAATTCCGGGGGAGAGATCCTGCCCTGCAGAGCTGCAGCATCCGAGGGTTCTGTGCAGTGCATCCCCACCATCGCTCTGTGCCATGCAGCACAAGTTCAGCTCCTGGTGCTGCCCCTTTTCTCAACGTCTGCTTTAACAGCAGCAGCGATGCACGGAGCGATGGCTGTGCTGTGCAGCAGTGCTGGGCCTTCCTTGCATCCATCCTGGAGGATAAGGCCCAAAGATGTTCCTTGCAGCTGTGGAGGTCTCGTGGCAACACTGGGCCTGGTGTAATTACCTTCCTGGGTCTGCTCATGAGTAATGAAGATGATCCTCTAATTAAGGCACTGCTGAGCTTCTTCTTGCTCTGCTAATGTAAAATCAGTGAGAGGTCACTCCTCCATTTCCAGCTGGAGCTCAGTGAGCCTGTCTTCCAGCCCCGTGCAGGAGCAGCCAGTCTGGAGCGAGGCAGTAACTGCAACGTGCACGTTTACACTGATGTCACGAGCACATCTTTTAAGCTCTCTTTATGTGCACTGCAGTGCAATATCTTCCTTTGCAAGAAGCAGTGTGCAACGTGGTGCAGGAGGTCACTGAGGGCAGGCCTGGGCGGGATCCGGCCTTTGGACGGCCAGGTGCTATTGCACAAAGCAGAGCAGCTGTGCCCTCAGCAGGGGTGGGGAATGCGGGCTCTGCAGCACGGAGCAGGAGCAGGTGATGTTCGGATCATGGGGTGAGGAGTCTCAATTCAAGAGAAAAGTGTGGTAGAACTGGCAAAGGGTCAAAGCGGCAGCACGTGGGGACTGTGCAGACACGGGCAGGTCTGAACAGCAGTGCACGCAGCAAACAGAGCGTGGGAAAAGAAAAAGGAAAAAGGAAAGGAAAAAGGGAAGGAGAAAGGAAAAAGGAAAGGAAAAAGTAAAAAGGATAGTAAAAAGGAAAGGAAAAAGGGAAGGAAGGGAAGGGAAGGGAAGGGAAGGGAAGGGAAGGGAAGGGAAGGGAAGGGAAGGGAAGGGAAGGGAAGGGAAGGGAAGGGAAGGGAAGGGAAGGGAAGGGAAGGGAAGGGAAGGGAAGGGAAGGGAAGGGAAGGGAAGGGAAGGGAAGGGAAGGGAAGGGAAGGGAAGGGAAGGGAAGGGAAGGGAAGGGAAAGGGGGGGGGATTGCTACAGCACAATGCAAATAGAGAGCGCCCACGGCACAGCTGGAAAATCAGCGTCCTGTTCCTGATAAACATGGGTTTGATTTTTTTTGGGGGGGGGGCGGGGGGAGGGGGGAAGGAAATTGATTAAAAAAAAAGAAAAGAAATGCAATTAGTTTAATGATTAAAAAAAATAATGCTGTGCGTCCCCGCGGCCGTCCCAGCACCGCAGGGGTTAACGCCCTCGCGCCCGCGCCGCCACGTGCACGCGCCGGGGGGGGCGTGGTGCCGCGCAGCCAATCAGCAGCGCCCTCAGCCCGCCCGCTCTCCCATTGGCCGCCGGCGAACCCCGCCCCCTCGCCGTGCTCTCGCGGGAACTGCGGGCGTGGCCGCGCCCCCCCCCCCCCCCTCACCCCGCCCCTGCTCTGGGATTCCGCCAGGCCGCGTTCTCCTATTGGTCGAAGCTCTCTCCACGCCCCTCCTCCTCCCCGCGCGGCCAATAGGAGCGAGGAGACCGAAGAGGGCGGAGCTCCCATTGGCCGCGCGGCGACGAGGCGGGGCGCGGCGCTCCCCGCTCCGTGCGCCCCCGCCTCCCCGGCGCTGGGGTTCCGCCGGCAGCCCGGGCCCGGCCCGCAGGTAGGAGCGGCGGCAGCGGGCCTCCCCCGGGCGGGGCGGCTGCGGAGGAGTCGGGGGGAACGGCGCAGCCCCGTCCCGCGGTGCGGCGGGGAGCTGCGGCTCGGGGGTCCCCGTGCTGGAGGAGGTGCGGGCGGTTGCGCCGCTCCGGTGCTGTTTTGCCCCGTGGGGGTTATCCCGTCCCGCGGGGAACGGCGAACCGGAGCCGCGCCGCTCGGAGGGGCGTCCCGGGTGCGGGGAGTGCGGGGACGGGAGGGCCCCGTGTGCCGCCCGCGCCGTGTCCGTGCGCTGAGCGGCTGCTCCGGGCCCCGCGCGTGGGTTCGTGCTGAGGGCGGAGGTCTGGGGCGCGCCGCTGTGAGGCGGAGTCCACACACGAGTACATCCGAACGGGACGTGCTGTGTTCCGAGTGCCCTTGGGCTGCCCCGAGGACCGCTGGAAGGTGGCGGGGTGGTTTTGTTGTGATTTGATGAGCTCTGCCTCCGAGCAGAACGCGAAGGAAACGTCCCGCAGGTGGTGGGGGAGGATCGCTGCCCTCGGAGTGAGATCCTCCAGTCCTTCCACGTGGTGTTGGGTTCAGCAGAGCCTCAGAGGCACAAGGAGTGGATTTCTTTGGGCTGGAGGGACGTGGGGCGTGTGGCTCGTTGATTAAAAGCTCATCGAGTACTGCTGGTTGGAACTGGCCAAGCAGGAAGGTTTTTAAGGACGTGTTGTGCTGCTCTTGGCCGGTTCGAACACACCTTAACGGTGTTCAGTGTGTCTGCGGAGGCTGCTTGCCCTGCTGGGACACCGCTGGGCAGAGGGGGAGGGGAATGCTGTGCTCCATGTGCATCTAAAGGCACCGTTGTGCTTCGGTGAAGGGCTGAGTTCTGATCCAGGTGCTGATCAGTGCGTGCAGCTGTGGCTGAAGGCTCGGTGGTTACTCAGGAGCTCTCTGCACCCGCTAGGAAAAGCGGCTCCTTTGTTTCTAAGCTGCAGGGTAACTGCCACAGCTGTGTCATGCTGCCCTTCTCAGATCTGTTGCGTGAATCTCTGTGTCAGGGAGTGTCACTCATGTAGCAATGCTTCGGGCACGTTTTTTCCCCGTTAAAAAACTGAAATAACCACAAGCTCAGGTGGGAGCTGTGTCCTTTGCCTGGCCCGGCCCAGGCAGTGCAGTGCCTTTGGGTGTGGGGCCCAGCAGGCGGGTCCCTTTGGTACAGGAATGCTGGCACACAGCCCTTTGGGGGCCCAGGGGAAGTTCTTCCCCTTCTCAGCAGATCATAATGTCACTGTCTGCGTTAGGTGGCAGCAGTTCCTTTTTTCACACAGTCAATAAAAGTATCCTTCAGCACCGGCCGGCCCACGCTGCCCCTTTGTGTCACACAGCTGAAAATGAGAAGGGACCTGAAATGATTGGAGCCTGGCTGGAGGCCCGGAGAGATGGAGAGCTGGGGCTGGCAGCGCTTGGCAGGAACCGTCTGTAAGACATGTGTCCTCAGTGCTTTCATTGTGCAATCAATTCCTCAACAGTAGCGCTGCACCTGCAGCTGCTCCAGCAGGAAGGCAGGGCTGGGCTGGGCACTGTTCCCCAGCAGCACTGGGGTCACTGCTGTGCAGGAATGCATTACATGGGGAAAAGTGGGTGCACGTATTGCGTGGGAGCACTGCTGGAAGGTGAGCAGGAGGAGAGCGGAGGTGCTGTGCTCAGAGGTGGAGCTGCTCTTGGGGACAGCTCTGCCCAATGCCCCTTGGTGGTTTTCTTCTTTTTTTTTTTTTTTCCCCTCCCCCACACCCTTGGATTTCACTGGAGTTAAATGCTGAGAGAATGAGAGCTACTTTACATTTAATTGAGGCAGAAGATGAAAAGGCAGCTGCTTGCGGTGGTTCTGAACTGGGTAACTTTACTGCTGGGGAATGTTTTTGATGAGCTCGCTTTCATGTCTGAGCAGCAGCCCAAACTTCAGGATCTCGTTTCTGCCGGCTTCCCAAGCAAGTTGAGTCATCGGTCTGATCCTGCGCTGCAGCCCTAAGATGTTGGAAGATGGTCTCATTTTTGCAGTGTTATTATCTCGTGGTGTTAATGCTGAAATCCTTCTGCACCCCTGTAAGATCTGGGGAGGAAGCACTCTCATTATGTGCCTATCCCTGGTGTAGGGGTACAGAGCAGCTTCTCCGTGCTTGCTCTGGATGTTCATTTATTGCTTTGCAGTGGTATTGCTGCTTGCTGTGTCCTCTCCCATCCTGCAGCTGTGCTGCACGCCGCTATTCCTCGTGCAGTTTGACCCCAACCTGAGCCAAATCCTTTCTGACCCTCTCCCTCTGCTTTTCCTTCTGCCTCTTGCCTCCTTTCTGCTTCCTCCTCCTTGTCTGTGTCTGTGGCACTCAGGCAAGGGGTGACCTTGCTGTGTGATGTGCTCTGCCCCGTGCCCACCTGCAGCCCCCCCAAGCCCTGAGCCGGGGCAGCAGCTGCAGAGTGCAGCCCATGGGCAGGACGGCGCTGCTTTGTAACGCTCGAGCTAATATTTACTGAAGCATGTGGTCGCTCCTGAGCTCCGTTTCAAATGTTAAATATTGAATTTGAAATATTGGAGGGGACAGATAAAATGCACGGTAATGAGAACCTTCCGAAGGAAGCTCAACGCTAATTCCAAAGAAAATGAGGAGCTTTTAATTAGTGTCTTATCTCGAGTACGCCACCTTCTCTTTTTTTTTTTTTTCTTTTCATTTATATTGCTCGTATTATTAAAGATCAGCTGGTGCCCCTGGTACGGTGTCACTTCACAGGATCTGATTTACAGGTCCTCAGCCCCAGGTACCTCACTGATCACGGAGCTGATTGATCTGGCAGTGCTGGGATTTGCTATTGTCCCAAGTTGCACTTGCTGTATCCGGCTGCCTTACAGAAAGGGCTGGGGAGCACTGATGTTTGGCTCTTTCTGGGGAGGTGCGGTCCCTGTTCTGTTCTAACAAAAACCCAGACGTGGGAGCAAGCAGTGTTACCTGCTCTGAAAAAGTGAATGCATCTCCTGGTGGCTGTGCTGGGTTGGGCAGCAGGAAGGCATCTGTCCGAGCTCCTTCCCATACGGGCTCAGGGGCATTCTGAGGTTTTGTAGCAGGAACTTCACCCTGGATTTTATGCTGAGCATTCAAGAAACTCAAAGGAAGTTGCTTTTTGGGGGGGGGGGGGGGGTCGAGAAGGGAGCATTGCAAAGCCAGCCCCAGGGGACGCCTTGCTCAGGGCAGTGTGTGTCTGCTGGGGTGCACTTCTCTGTCCTGCTGCTGCTCCCTGTGCTGTGCTGGGGGCTCCCACATGTGCTTGCTGAGCAAGCGTGCTGACCTATGGAGGAGTAACTGGGAGAGCTGAAGTGGGGATGCGGTGAGTGTGGCCTGAGATCTTCCCACGAGTGAGTGTTAGTTGGGGAGGGCACAGCTGGCTGAGCTTCTTGAGGGGCTTTGTTTGAGCTCTGTTTCCTATTCTGCTTCTTGCCATGGAGAATGAAGTTTGTTACGTGGGATTAGAGTCTGTTTGTGTCCCTTACAGTGCTCAAGAGTTTGCAGTGTGCTTTGGTGATAAGTGTTCTGAAAAGGAGGATTTGTGAAGAGAGTCCCTGCACTCTTCCTGCATGGGAAATGCAGCTCTTGTGCATTTATTTTGGTCTTTTTAATTGCATAAAGGTATGGCAGGAAATTCCAGAAAGACCCAAAACAAAAGAGAGAGGATTTCTCGTTTATCAGCAGATGATTTCCATTGAAGTGTTGGTGGGGGTGGAGCAGCACTGTGATGCTGCTGTGCTTTTCATTCCCCACATCTCTTGGAAGAACCTGAAGGATTTTGATAGGGGAAAAAAAAATAGAAGAAAATCTAAATACAAACAGGAAGAACTAATTCCACTAATGTAGTGTATATTGGAATTTCACATGCAAGGAAATAAACTGGCTGAGAGAAACCAGCTTTAAGGGCAGACCTTCATCCCTGCTTCGTTAACAGCGCATTAACGGGTTACAGCCTTCGTTAGTGCTTGGGTAAATCCAGCATACCCATGGTGCCCTACAGCTGCTCCTGTGCTGCCCTGATGCGTGGGAGCTGTTGGATCATGGCCTGAACCCTCGGACTGATCACATGAGGTGAGTGCTGAATCAACCACAGGAGTACAGGTGAAGGCAGTGCACCTGTGTGCCCTGAAGGGGTGGAGCCTGGCTCCATCTCTCCTAGACTCATTCCCCTGTATGACCAGAAGGGGTGGATTCTGCCTTCACCTCTCCTGGACCTCATTCCCCTGTGTGAGCAGTGCTGCTCTGGCTGGCCCAGAAGCGATGGCTAACTGTTGGCTTCGTGTTTCCCAGTGGATTGTTTTGAGCAGAGTTGCAATGCACGTGAGGATTAGTTGCTAAATGCCTTATTGGGCTCTGTCCCTAAAAGCAAGGTCTGCGTTTGCAGCTGGTTGTCGTAAAGGAGTGGAGCATAACGAGCTGGCCTGGCTGTGCTTAATTGCTGAGATCTGTACAACTTCAGAGATGCCACATATCAGTACAGAAGCATTTCTCAAGCCAGCAGACTTGCCCGAAAATGGGACTTCAGTGGTTTGGGGGGGAGGTGTGTGTGTGTGTGTTGGGGGGGAGGGGGGAGGGGGTTGGCTTTGGATTTATTTACTGTCATTGTCAGTTTGATTTATGTTTCTGCTTTTTGATAGGCAGAAAGATTTCCTTCAGCATCTGTTGTTTCAGGTGTCAACTTTGGGTTTTTGAGATGTTGATGCACAGATAGAGGTCCTGAAGCTGGAAGGTGTGTGGATACTGTGCCGCGTGCAGCTCTGTAGGTCATCTCACCCTCTGGTTTTCTGGATCACTGTTTGCTTGTTAAGTGTTAACTGCGCCATGCACCTCGAGCCAAAGGACTCATCGGCTCTTGCTGTCCCCGCTGCTTAATGCTTTCTTAAAGCCTCTAAGAAGCTTTGCTGTCCTCGTGGGGCTTTTGGGTTTCTCTCCTCCTGATGATAAACATCAACAAATGAGATCAGAGTGTCTTCTGCAGCAGTAAAGGAGAAGCAGTGCTTGGTGTGCATTTTCCGGTCGCCTGCTTCTCCGTGTAGCTGAGGAACACAAAGAAGGCACTTGGTTTGTGCTACAGAGGAGCTGAGCCTCCTGGGACCCACCTGGGTGGGCTGCAAGGGAGGGTCTGCTGGCAGGGCTGTCTCTGTGGGCACTGCAGGGCTCGTTGGTGCCGGGGTTTTGGTGATGGGAGCGTAATGAGCAGTGCTGTGGTTGTTCTGCAGGTGGTGATGATGGAGAAGGAGGAGCCAAACTCCCACACCTACTGGTGGTCCCTCACTCTGTTCCTCATGCAGTCGGCATTCTTCCAGGCTTAAAAACCACCCAAATTTTGGAGGAAGCTGAACTGCTGGCGATGCTCCTCACTTTGGGTGGGCGGCAGGAAGCGCTCCGGCGCGCTCGGCCATATGGTGGCACTGACTTAAAGCTGGTGGGGTTTGGGGATTGGAGAGCTGTGATCTGCACTGTGTGCTGCCATCAGCTCATCACCTGCTCCCAGGGTGGCTCTCCTTGAGCTGCTGCGTTGGTGGGTTCGACCCCAGGACTATGTTCATCTCTTGGAGCTGTTCTGGTTGTAAATGAGTGGTGGCATCTCACTGTGAGCGGTGGCACTGTTGTGGCTTTGCTTTGGGCACCACAGCGTAAAAAGGGCATAAAACTATGGGAGAGCATCTGAAGGGGGGATACAGGAGTGGGGGTGGGCATGAAGGGCACGGTGTGGGAGCAGCAGTGGAGGTCTCCATGTCTCTTTGGCTTGAAGAAAAGGAGGCTGAGGGGTGGCCCTGCGGCTCCGTCATAGGATCGTAGAACTGCTCGGGTTGGAAGAGACCTTTGAGATCATAAAATTTAACCTCATCCAAACCATGCTACCCTGACTCTAAGAACCCACTGCTACATCATGTCCCTGAGCACCACAAAACCCAAACAGGGATGGTGGCTCACCCACCTCCATCACAGTGGCCCTGTGGCTCCTCATGGAGGAGCAGAGGGATGGGTGGCAGTCTGGACCTGAGGGCACAGCGTGGAGCTGTCAGATCAGGTTGTGTGAGGGGAAGGCTTAGCCCCAGAGATGCGTGGAGCAGCTCCCCAGGGCAGCAGGCACAGCCTGGAGCTCAGGAAGCACTGCACGCTGTTTGGGTTGGGTGCTGCTATGTGGGGCTGGGGTTGGATTCCATAATCCCAGTGGGTCCCCTCCTCATGGGGATGCTCAGGGCTTCTCTCCCCCCGTCCCCTCCTCATGGGGATGCTCAGGGCTTCTCTCCCCCCGTCCCCTCCTCATGGGGATGCTCAGGGCTTCTCTCCCAGCCGTTGCTTGTCACTCGTTCCCAACTTGGCCACCACACACAGTGAGTCCTCGGCGGCTGCAGAAAGTAGGGCAGTTATTTCTGAGCGTTATGATTAATTGATAACTGTTGTGCAGGGATGGGGTGGATCTGAGCTCTCCATCTCCAGCGACACGCAGCTGTCGGTAACGGGAGCACGAAGCCCTTGGCAGGGGAGATCCAGGAGTGAGCAGAGAGGGCTGTTTGTGGGCTCTAAGCTTTGCGTGTCTGGAGGTTTTCCTTTATTTATTTTTTTTCTCTTGAACGTTAAATAGATTTAGAACAGGAAACCTTGCCTGCGTGTAGTGCTTCCAAAACCCTCGCAGATGGGTGACTCTGTTTCCAAACATCAAATGTTTCAGCTGCTTAATGCGTGTTTTTAAGCACCAACAGCCCTCTCAGAGAATGTTCACATTAAGCCTGCTGAGAATTAGGCTTTTAAGAGGAAATGTTTTTAATATTTCATCACAAAAAAGAAAAAAAAAAAAAAGGGCGGGGGGAAGAGTTATGGAAAACAATGCAATGCTTGGAGTCCTTCGCATCACACAGCACAGCGCTGTGGTGGGAGAGGAGGGGAGGGATGCACGTGCCCCGGTGCATAGTGTGGTGTGTGTGATGTCCTCAGTGCAGCTGCATGGTGTGTGCTGTGTGTGTGCTGCCTGCTGCCCCTGTGTGTGTCAGCAGAGCAGGATGGTGCCTTGCAGAGGGGTGAGGATGGGCAGATGAAGATTTCCTATCTGATGGCTGTCATTTGTCCTGTAGCCATGGGTCTTGTTTGCAGCTAGTGCCCCACAGCAGGGCTCCTCTGCCCTTCTGTGTGCAGCTGATTGCTGCCTGGGACAGAAGGTTGTGTGTCCCCGTTGGTGCAAGGCGGGGAGCATCGCTCGCAGCACACACCTGGTTCCTGAGCCTGTCATGGGCCTTTGAACTCTTATCTGGAAGGAAATATTTGGTGTTGACGTCCCGTGTGCACAGAAGGTGTGTGAATTCCAGCTTTGAGTCCGTGTTGCTGATGAAGAAACAGCCAGATTTAAGCTTTCTTTGCTGGATGAAACACACCTGAGGTGGTGCTTGGCTTGATTTCTGCCACTGCTCCCTTCCTCTGTTCAGCTGACGTGTCTGCCAGTAGGGCACCGTAAGCATTTCCCAAAGGGGGAAAGGTTCCTTGGGGTCTGTATGGGGTTTCTTATTCTCAGATTTTTGCTTTAAAGGTGTGGGACTGTAGGGAGCACTCCATGCGAACGACTGGGGAGCACGAGGGATGACCAGCAGTGGAGCTGCTGCGTTTAACCGGCTGAGTGTTGAGCCCTGCTCCCTCCAGGACGCTGCTGCCCTGCTGGCTCCGGGCTTCTCTCCCTGCATCCGAGTGCCCTCTGCTGGAGCTCCCTCCTCTTCCCCGTGAGGAAGGTTTGGCTGCTAATTGCAGCAGTCCCTGATGGTGTCTGATGCAACTTCTGCCCTCCTTGCTGCTCATCGCACCTCGGTATCTGCGTGTGGTTTAATCCCCTGCTGTTTGCAGGGATTGGGATGCTTTGGAAAAGGCTGCTTCTGCTGTGCTGCAAGCAGTTTGTGAGGCTGAAGTCAGTTCTGCTGGGCTTCCATGCCCACGTGTGGGCAGGTTTGTCTGTGTCTCACCAGCTCGCAGGGGAGTTGCCTCCAGAATCACTCTGTCTGACCCCGTTTCTTGTGACCCTCTCGAGTGCTGCTTTGTAGGATGAGATTGCCCTGAAACAGGCCCTTTTTTTGCTTGCTCTAAATAGCAGCTTTGAACTGCAGTGCAGACAGGAGGAGCAAACACTACGGGGCTGAACAATGGTGATGCCAGTGCCTGGAGATGGGTTTGCACTAAGGGGCTCTGCAGCTGCTCGGCGTGGGTGCACAGGTGCCTGTGTGCTGGGCTGCTTCCCCCTATAGAGCCCCAAAACCTTCTGTCAGCAGTAAGGGAGCTGGGGAAAGCTGAACCATTGACACTTAGAAGGGACAGAAATCAGAATGGAAACCGGCTGCCCAAATGCACATTGGTTTGTATGGCGTTAATGTGGCTTTGTCGCGTGTGGGTTCGGACAACCCGGAATTGTTTGATGGATACAAATGCTGGCCTTACACCGAGCAGTTAATTAAATGCTATGGCTTTAAGCACCCCATTTAAATTGAGAAGTGCTCTTAACAAATGACCTAAGTGGGGTTCTGCACACTGAGGGCAGCCAGGGCAACCCCCTGCAATCCCCAGCCCTGGGTAGCACCCCATAGCCCAGCATGGGGTTGCTGTTCTGTCCTCCTATTGCACAGCAACCTGTCCTGGTCTCAGCAGAGGGATATCTGTGTGTTCAGAGCAGGAGCAGTGCTGGTGAGGTGCATAGTTCTCATCGTGGACTCTGTGGCTCTTCCAAACGTTGGGACTGAACTGTGGGACTCGAACGCATCAGAATCTTGGCTCAGATGGGGAAATGAGGAAGTGCAGCTGGGAGAAGGAATTGCACACTGTGTCTGTGGGCATGGTGCGGTGTCAGGAATGCACGACAGCTGGGAGTGGAGTGGGATTTTTTTTTTCTTCTTGGTGATCTTGGGCTTTGCAAGCAGCTCAGAGCTCTGTCCTGTAGGTACGGAGGAAAACAGGGCCTCTTATTGCTGCCTTCATAGGAACGGGATGAAATTCTCCTGTCCTACAAAAAGGAATCCAAAACAAGTTGGGAGAACAGGGATATCTGAGCAGGGGTTTCCCAGCACTCTGTGTGCATTCTCTTGCAAGGTGCGAATGACAAAGTCAGGCATCATGATGATGATCAGCATCATAGTTGGCTGTATTGCCAAGTGATTGAAGCACACGTCCAGGCCTGCAGTGTTTGCAGCCTGTGCACTGGAGAAGCAAAGGTGCATGGAGAGAGGCTTGCAGGGGAGCACCCAGACCAGAGAGCAAGAAGCTGTCTGTATCAGTGGTCAGAAACCTGTACTTGATGTCTGTGTCTGTGTTGGTGCTGCATTTAACCTCATCCTTCGGTGCTTGGGGGAGCAGCATTCAGACAGCTGTCCCGTTCTGCTCCTTCTGTCCCTGTTTGCGGTGGTCCTGGTGGAGCTGGCAGTGCCCAGTGCTCGGTCCCTGTGCCGGATGCACCATGAGGATTTCTCAGTGCTGGAGCTGTGCCCTCCTCCTGCTGTGTGCTGTGAACTCTGCCAGGCTCGCCTTGCCTTCCTGCCAAGGGAACTGGGGGTGCACCTGCTTGGCTGCTCCTTTAGTCGCTCTCTTGGGTGTATTTCCAGGCTCTGCAGCTGTTGTTCCCTCAAGCCAGGGGTGGATGGGAGCAGGGCTTGGCTGCAGCTGTGCTGCTGGGGACGTTTCCTGCCCAACCCTGGGTATGGTGTGGGGATGGGGTCTGCCCCACGCTCCGTGCTGTGGGGTTTTAGCTGTGTTTTAGAGAGGAGCTGTTGCAGATGCGTAGGTACAGGGCTACTTCTGTTGTGCACAATAGGGAAATAGCAGGTATGCATGCGCAAGAGCAGACCGCCTTTGTGTCACCTCCAGCGGACACATAATATACTTTGATTTCTTTCAAAGGCAAAGATGTAGAATCCTTAGAGTCGGGAGAGACCTCTGAGGGCCACCTAGTCCTGATGCATGGGGATATGCCCATATGTATGGGCAGAATCTTCTGAATGGGTTTGGCTTGGGCAGAGCTTAACCTGTGCAGTGCTGGAGCCCGCTGTGCTTGGGGGATGTCTGCAGGACAGCCCCAAATCCGTGCTGAGGGCTTCAGGAGGAGGAATATGCAGGTGCAGAAGGGTGCTGGGATGAGAGGTGGGCAGGGAATGAAGGAACAGCCCCAGGAGGCAGCCAGCCCCGCCGTTTCTTGCCTGGATGTTGTTCCCACAGGGGGAGAGCACGAAGCCTGGGAGATGTCTCCTTGAAGACAGCGTGCTGAAGGATTGAATAATGAAAGCGTGTCTCTTGGGGAACTGAGCACAGCTTCCTGCTGGATGCAGTGTGAAAACGCCGCTCCGTATTTAAAAATAGATGTTCTGTGCAGTGTGGGTCTCCTCTTCTGGAACCTGGCTGTAAGTGAAAGACACGCAGGGCTTTGTTGGTCGGGTTTTTTGCCTTTGTTTGCTTCAATTTGGAAGTAAGTGACAAGAAAATGAGCGTTTTGTCACAAAGGTGTTTTCGAGGCCGGGCATTTGTATTTTATTCTTTTTTTTTTAAGAGGATCGTGGGAGACAAGCTGACAGTTTAACAGTGCACGATGCGCCGATACAAACGTCTGCGTGGCTGCCTTTAATCCGTTAGAGGGGAGAAAAGAAACAGTGGTTATCAGCATTCCCAAGGCAAGGCACGGGCTTAGTGCATGCAGAGCCTTGGAAGGAGAGCAGAGGAGTGCTCCCAGCGTTGCACAAAGCTTCTGACAGGCGCTGGGAGCACCACAGCCATGGTTGGAGCCGCCTTTGTTCGTCCCAAACGAAGCCCCCAGCGAGGGGACGGCGTGGGCAGAACGCTGGGTGGCTCCGGAGCTGTTGGCGTGTGTGGGTATGGATGCTGAGATCTGCCTCCCTGAGCTAACCTGGGGAGAGAGTTCAGAGAGGGGATGGTTGTTTTTCGGTCCAGGTGTGTATCATGATGCTTTTTCTAATCAGGAAGAAAAGACTTCAGGGGCTCAGAGCGAGTGGGGCTCGCTCGTAGCGGTGGGTAATCCTTTTAGAGCAGCACTGCTTGGAGGCTGACTCCAACAGAAGAGTTCTTGTTTCATTTTAGGCTGGGGTTGGGGGCCGGGGGAGGAGCTCAGAGGAGCGTAATTCAACACGCCATCTCCAAGTTGAGGAAGAAGGGCAGAGCGCATAGGAATGCCGCCGTAGGAGTTAATTACACGGCGCTCGGGGTGATGCTGCCATCCTGATTCCCCTTAATCCTCGTGCATTTGGGATGCTGTGTCCATGACGTCCCCGTGGCGATTTGCAGCGAGTTCTGGCCACGTTCCGGAATGCCGTGCAAAGCCTCCCAGCCTCAGTGGCACTGCGCCTGTCGGCTCCAGCTGGGAAGCACGCAAAAGTAATAAAGGAGGTGGGGGAAACAAACAACAAAAAAACCTTTGCAAATGTTTTGGGGCCGGCGTGTACCAGAAATAAAGCCCCGCTCAGAGCTTGGTTGGTTTCGTCTCCTGTGAGTGGCCCTTAAGGATCGCAGAGTGCTCTGGTGCTGTCCACCAAGGCTGGGCTCTGCCTTGTGCTTTGTTCTTAGCTGCTCGGTTCCTGTTCCTCCACCTGTGAAAGCAGATAATGGTTCAGCTGAAGCCGGGCTCCTTCAGCGTGGGCTTTGGCTTGGGATGGTTCGGGAGCGCCTGCAGAAGGAGCTGCTGGGATTTGCTGTCCGATCGGGGCGGGTTGCAGAGGGAGAGCAGCTGAGGTCCCGCGCTGCTGCCTGGGGGAAGTGACATTGCTGCTCTCGATCCTTCAGTGATTCCGCGTGTCAAGAGCTGAGCCTGGAGATGCAGAGCAGGCAGGGCTGAGTAAGAGGATTTCTGCAGATAGAGGAGGAAATTCAGCTCCAGCAGCTGGTGCAGGTCCTGAAGTGCTTCCATTTTTTCCTCTTTTTTTTTTTTTTGTTTGTTTTTCATTTTCTTTTTCCCTCCACATCCTCCCCCATAGGAGATTGGAGAAGGAAATCCCTTTAAATCACCAACCCCTCCATTTTTTATTTTTGAAGTCGAAAAAACCCGAGCTGCCTTAGAACTCGGAGCCTTCCCTTTGCTGAAGGTAAGCAAGGAGCCCACCCGTGCTCCGTGGCCGTGTCCATCCGCTGCCTGCTGGTTAACCTTGCAGGAGAGGTTGCTGGTTAACCTCCTTGCAGCTGTGGGAGGCTCGAGCTGTGCTGGCTGCAGGCGCTCAGCCCTGAGCTCTGCTGTGCTGCTGCTGGGCACCGGGGCACCTCAGTGCAGCTTCTCTCCTCTCCATCTGGACGGTGAGTGTGCTTGGGACCTCATGTGGGGCTCAGAGCCCTTCGGGGCAGCTCTGGGTGCAGGTTGGTGCTGGAAGGGGAACCGTAGGCAGCCCTGGTGCTGTTGCCATGGGATCCATCGGTGACTGAGCGGCAGCGTGTGTAAACACCGCTGTAAATGATTGAGGGGAAGGTGGTGCGTGAGAGCGGGGCTGTGCTGCCAGCCTGGCCACTTGCTTTATGTGAGAAATACGCTAATTGCCTGCTTTGCTGTGTTGTGCAATTAGCCACGCTGCAAGCTCTAGCTCTAAGAGCAGGTTTTAACCTGTTGTGCAGACATGGATGTTTGGGATGCCACACAGAACTCAGGTGCTGAGCTGAAGCTTGGCTTTCCCTGACTTTTCAGAAGCAGAAGTTTCTCCTGGAGTTGACTTTGAGTGATTTGTTTATTTATTTGGATAATGTGTTCACTTATTTGGACAGCTTCTTTGCTGGTTATGATACATCTCACTGTGCTCAGCCATAGGAGACCCAGTTCAAAAGAAACAAATTGGGGCTGGGAAACCTTCCTGGGATTCCCCCCCCACCCCCCGTGTCACAACTGAGAGATAAAAGCTCCTTTGCAGTGATTTCAAAGCATTTTGCAATGATTAAAAGGAACTCGAGGCTTCTGCCCAGTAATTAATCCACGCTCCTGCTGTCCGGTGCTGGTGAGGTGCGTGTCAGCAGTGCTGGGCCTGCTCCGCACTGGGTTCCTCGAGGAGTTTTCAATCTGTTCCTTGCAATATTTGTCAGCCCATGCTGCAGGACTGCCCTGGGATCGTCTGACTTGTCCAGCTCATCACCTCCCCAGCCCTTCTCCAGCTTAACTGATTGCAGAGCATGCTTTTTATTAACAGTGAGGCAATAGAATCAGAGAGCACGCTCCTGGTTAGGAGGGGAATAAAGTTTTGCTGCCAGCTTTTAAATCTATATCCTCGTAAATGGGCTTAGCAATCTGCTGATGTGAGCATCACGAGTTGGGTGTTCTTTTTTTTTTTTAATATATATTTAAAGTGAGTTTTTATTATTTTTTTTTTTTTTAGGATGAAAGTAGTTAAAGATGTGAATGGTGAGGGACGGATGAAATTAAGCAGCAGAAGCACTGATGGCAATCTGCAAAGCTTTAATGTGTTAATGGAGCTGGGCATTGTGCATATTTAGCAGCAGCCTGGTTTGAATCCTGGGGAAGGAGCAGAGGTATTGTGACTGCTGTCGTGATGCTGTTCTCCTGTAAGGGATGGCTGGGATGGCACAGGGCTTTGAAGGAGATGCTGACGGTTATTTTGCTGCTGCTGGAGCTGCATCAGCTATAATTGCCCCCAAGTTTGGTATTGGTTTTAAAAAGAAAGGGTGGGCTAAAGAATGATGTTTGTAAAATCTCCCAGCTTCACATTGGCCTTATTTTGCCTTTGTGAATTATTCAGTTATTCAAGGCTGCTGTAGCGCTGTATTTAATATGTTTTAAATGACATTGAATCCGTTAATATGATGGAGGAGAAGAGCTGGGTGGACTAATAATTAATCCGCAGGGGGAAGAGCAGGAGAGAAGCTATTGCTGTGGATGGAACAGCTTGTTTGGTGTTGAGCAGGCAGCATCCAGCATCCCCTGAGCATGGCTGTGGCCCACCCGGCCCAGGAGCTGTGCCCTGACCCAGATGGAGTGGGAATGCATGGGCTCTCAGTGTGCTGTGAGTGAGTGATCCAGGTTTTATGGCTTATTATTTCTGCCTTGTCTTAATTAAGACCCCCGCTAATTCTTATCAAGCAGCGTGTGGACAGGCTCTCGTTTCAGAAGGTTCTCCATAACGCAGGTCTGAGTGGGGCACACCATCCCATGAGCATCGTGGTGCTGCTGAGCCTGGTTCTGCTTACCTGCTGGAATGAGAGTTGGCTGCGAGCTGTTAATTGCCTCTTAGATTAATTCCCTTGCTGGAAATAGAAGCTGCAGCTTTCCCTTCTTCTCCTTACTGCGTGAACGTGGTGGTGCATGGCTGTCTGGTGGCTTCCCAGTGGTTATCCCATGGAGGTGACGTGGGCAGTGTCCCAGGGGCCGTGTCCAAGCACACGGTTCTGCAGCTGCTGTGGAAGTGCCGCATCACCATATCTTATTACCCTGACGTAGGGGTTGGTTTCTCCAAGCAGAGGGCAAGAAGGAGGTTTGTTTGATTTGTGTGGGGGTCTGTGAGCACGTCTCAATGGCAAGGCTTAGCATTAATGGAGCAACAAGACCTCATAGGATCAGCACAGGAGAGAAGAGGATGCTTTCTGGGTGTCCCTGGTGCTGGGGAGAAGGGAAGGCATCCATCTGTCTTCTCTCTGGCCTGGCTCACACGAGATCAGACAGGAGTGGCAGCCTGCCTTGCTGGCACTATGAGGACATCTTGACACAAGGTACCTCAGTAATTTGTTTCATTATGAGGCTTCCATTAGCGCCAGCTAATTACACAGGCTACTTTGGGTTTGAGTTGCAATTACATTGACCGATGGACAATAATCAGCCTCAACACACGTCTTCTGTGTGTAGGAAATGTCTAATTGCTCACTGGGTTTTTTTTTTTGTTGTTGTTGTTTTTTATGAAGGTGTTGCCTAATTGGGTTTCCCATCTTCTGCAAATGCCTCCATGGAGCCCATGGGTCAGCCCCTAAATGAGGTCTAGGTGAGGTGGAGCCGGGCTCCCCCCTTTCTGGTCACACAGGTGCACTGCCTGCAGATGCTCAGTGAGGCTTCGAGGCCAGCTCAGGCTGCTTCAGTGCTATCCCTGGCTTTCCTCGTGTTGGAGCTCAGTACAGCATCTGAACTACGAAGGTGTCTGTGATTTCTCAATACGTGAACCTCAAGCAGAGGTTTCCTTAGGCTTCTTCAAGGGAGAAGGTTTCATTTTGAGTGTGCTTCCCTGGAGTGAATGATAGCGTTTCCTTGTAGGCTTTGTCTGTGGTGGTGTGGGATGCAGCTGGTGGTGCTGGTCGGGCACAGAGCCACGAGCTGATCCGAGGCATGCAGATATTCTGCTCTTAGTTTAAAACCCAAAGCCTACTTATCCTCATCTAAGAAATGGTAATGGTGGCTGTGGGGTTTGTGTTGAGATGAGAAGCTAAGGAATTGCTGCTGCAAAGTGTGTTCCTCCTTGATTCAACCATGCGATGTTTCCAGAGGAATCCCAGTCAAAATATTCCGGATCAGAAGGTTTAATTTGGGTTAGGGATTAATTTCTCTATTTGCGTGTGTGTGGAACAGAGTTAGGGGTGGGGAGGAGGGCAGAGCTCCTTGGGTGACCCATAGCATGCTCTGTTCAGCTCAGCTGCAGCTCTTGTTTGGAACTTGAGCTTCTTCTGTGCAAGCGGATGAGAGTCACGCAGAGCCTGTGGAGAACGGCCTCTGCGTGGGCTGCCTTGGTGCCCCAGGGCCCCGGACAGCACTTCTTGCCATTGGAAAACATGTGGTCTTGGAAAAAGAAAGCGTGGGTTGAGTCATATCCAATCTGCTGCAAGTCATGCTCGAAAGGTCAAGTGTGCTGGTCTGTAGCTAAGCATCGGAGTGTCCTTGGGACTGAGTTCATGTTCAGAGTGATGGTGAAAGGCTTTTGGTTTCTGTGGTCTTTTTGCTTGCATTGTCGATTGTTTGGGAGCTGCTTTGTAATGAAGGAGTTCTGAATTGCATTGGACTCTGAAAGCTTCGAGTTCGCTTTGCTTCTCCCAAGAATAGCAAACTTGATTGCATCCTTCCTGTTTGTTCCTTCGTGCTGAAAAGAACTCCTTGTATTGCTGCCACAGGCCCCATCGCTGCGTACCTTTGTGGGGGAGGAAGAATTGGACTTGTTGATGTTTCACTTAAAATAGGAAAAAAAGACAAAGCAACAAAACCCAACTCCTACTTCTGCAGAGCAGAAGCTGCTTTGGAAACAAAAAAGACAGGTAAACAGCAAAAGAATTCCCTCCAGCAACAGGAACAAATGTACAAAGCGGTGATGGCTTAACCTGCGTTGGAACAGAGCGCTGTGTGTGCCAACACAGATCCATCAGTGTGGGGGGGAGGGATGCTGATACAAGGTGGGTTTGCTGAGCAGAAGAGCAGAGAGGTGACGTCGAGAGCAGTAAGGTTGGGTTGCAGCTTTCTGCTCCGTAGGTCTGAAGGAGCTTGGGAGAGAGGCTGTGCGTCCTGTTGGAGGATGTGAATCCAATGTGACACAGCAGGAAGAGCAGCCAGTGTCTGTTCTGCCGGTCCAGCAGGTCTGTGGATGGCTCCTCTGGGTTAGCATTGACTGCAAATCCACTTTTGGAGCAGAATGCTGTGTCTTCACAAAGCCTGTCCTCGCTTGGATGTAAGAAATTGTGGTCAGGCTGTCTTCAGTCCCCTGGTTCGTTCCAAAGGTTAAGCAGTCTCATCAGCAGGACTTGTGGTCTTGGGATATCTTGGGGTATCTGTGTAACTTGTGATTTCTGGGCTCTAAGAACCACATTTATTGCTGTAACTCAACTGGTCCAGTACTTGTTACTGCACGGAGCGATGCTGTGATGGGAGAACAGCAAGTGGGGCTCTGAATGCAGGCACAGAGCTGCCCCTCCTTCTGAACTTCAGCACAAGGCTCTCACTGCGTGTGCAAATTGCACAGCCCTTGTTCCTGTCCCTGTGGGGGTGACTGCATCCCTTCCTGTAGCTGTGTGCCACAGCCCCGTGCTATGGGATGGGTGCAGCTGCCGGAACCCATGCTGGGAGCTCGGGGGGTCTGCAGGAGAGCAGTATCCCAGGGGGACACGGGCAGCCTCAGCAGTTATTCTGACCTTTCTCTTTGCTACTGATTTCTGTGTGTGTGTGTGTGTGTGTGTGGTGGCTGTTGAACAGCAATCACCTTTGGTGTTAAATAATGCAAATAAACCCGTGGCTGTCAGCACTGTGCAGGATGACTCGCAGCTGGAGCAGTTTGCTACAGTGCCTTTCAGCTCGCTTTTATATCATTTCTAATTTTACCCTGCCCTCCTTTTTCATCAGCTCTTCTAAGGAGCTGAAGTAGAAAGGATTTTTATTTATTTTTTTAAGTAACTAAAAGGATCTCTCTCTCTCTTATGCCTTATTACGTGCTATCTGCATTCATAAGCTGCTTTCCGGAAACCAGAACTGAAGTTACTGTGGTGCAGTACATGGAAGCTGGCTCTGCCTTTGCTGTGAGCTTCAATGAAAGCAGCATCTGTGCGTCAACTATGGCTCCCTGTACCAGCGCTGGGCCAGGTCTGAATAGGAAAAACGGGAGAAAACCTGGAGCCAGAAGGTTTGCAAGCACGTGGGCTGGGGTTAATGGCAGTCTGAATGCAAGCTCTGGGGCCAGGTGGAGTCAGAGGGGTCAGAGCTATGGGCTGGAGTTCTGTGGCCCCAAGCGTGGTATGGGACCTGTGCTTGTTCCTATGGGACAGCATGGGAGCACTCAGAAGGGGCCAGGAAGCAACTGCAGTCTGAACTTCAGAAGCTTCCTGGGAGCATCTCTTTATTGAAGGTTTCCGGTGTGTTTTGTTGCGTAGCTCATTTCTTTTGGAAGTAAATTTTCTGCAGCCTTCCATTCAGCAGCTTCCCTCTGTAACTCTGCCTGAGGATCCATCTGTGTGGTGCTGGCGTTTGCTGTGCAATAAAAACGGGGCACTTTCAGCCAGTTTCTGTGACTTAGCAGATAAATAACACATGTTCTGTAAAGCACTGTGCTCCTTAACCTCTGCTTTTTGCATGGGGAAAGAAGTAGCTTTGAAATATGTAGGAGTGTGGATGTGAATGCTTGGTGCTGATAGCGAACGGTGCAGCAAAGCAGTGGGTTTGGAGTTTGCAGGAGCCTGGAGAGCTCCTCAGAGCAGTGCATGGGGATGCTGCATGCAAGCAGGCGTGCCAGATCCTTGCCAGATGTCTGAGCCGTCGTTTGGAGCGCGCTCTGTGCTGAATTCTTGTAGGCATTGTCATGAGCTGGCAGCAGAAGTGCCTGCATCTCTCTGCTCCGTGGCTCTGTTGTTTGTGCAGTGCTGGTGGGAAAGGAAACGTGGGTCCCCGTGGTGCTTCCAGCTGGGACGTCCCAGTCCCGGAAAGATGTCGTGTGGGACGACTGGAGCTGCAGGACGTGCTGCTGATGTTTGTGGAATTGTGTGGCGTTGCAGCGTTCCTGGTGAGGCAGGAGCAGCACTGGGAAGATTTGAAATGCTGCTGAGAAAACTCTCATTTTGATCCCAACTTCTGTGTTTTGCTGGTGATTTGCAGCGAGGACGCGCTGCTGATGGAAGCAGCTCCTCGGGGTTGTCAGAGGTTCTCGTGGTTCTGATGTTGCCCTCATTTCTCAAAAGCAAGAAGAGCTTTGTGTTTTGGTTCCCTCCTCGTGGCTTTGCAATAGAAAATGTGGTAAATGTGGAAGGGGTCCGGGTGAGTTCCCACCCAGCTGAGGGCAGCTGACACCAGGCCAGGTTCGTGTGCTGCTGTCCCCTGCTGCTGTGACATCCCTGCATTCAGCTCACACTGTAGCTGTGCTGCCCTTCCTTTTCATTGCAGTTTAGCTGCTCCTTGGCTCAGCCTTGTCGCTTTGCTGCCTCCAAGATGAAGGTCCTCGTGGCTGGTGGCAGGCTTGGCACCAGGGCTGGGACATCCATCCCATCCTTGCACCAGGCAGCACTGCCCCGTACAGTGGGGCTGGTGTAAGGAGAGGACCTTGGTGTTGGATCTCGCATTGCTCCCGGTGCCTGAATGGAAGGGGACTGATGAAACAGCTCGATCTTGAGCTTTGTTAACCTGCGTGCTAACAGTGCAATACTTGACAGCTCAGAACGAGGTGTTACAGTGCCTCTGTGAGCAGCAGCTAGATCTTGGAGTTGTTATTTGTGCCATCAGTGAGGGGCTTAATAGCTTAATCCATCTGGAAAGCAAGGAGATGGATTGGGCTGTACGATGAACGGGCTGCTAATTACCGCAGCGGTCCCTCCGAGCTGTGCACCCAAGCAAGGCGTTGTGTGGCACACACCAGTCACTCCACTGGAGTTTTCAGCAGTGCCCTGTGGCACGTTTACTGCAAGAACAAAGCCTTGGTACCTTTGGTGGGACCGACCCGTGCAACACACACAGAGCACTTGTGCAAAGAAACGCCGCCAACAGAGCCCTAATGTGAGTGCAGCTGATGCTGAAATGAGATGCAAATCTCAGTTTCTGCCAAACTGTGGGTATCTGTTGGTGCTGTGCCTTTGTGAAGCACTGCCGCACAGCAGCAGGCATTTCTCCTGCTGCTTCGTGGGTGTGCTGGTACAAAAGGAGCTCCGCTGGGCTCTGGTTGCACTGGGAAGATGTGGGGTGGACTTCTGGCTGCAGTTTCTTCTGTGTGTGTGCTGGATCCTTTCTGCCCAGCAATCCAGCGAGGATTAGACAGCAAATCTGTGCTGAAGAGCCCATGGAGGGGCTGTTAATCTGCAGTCAGCTCATTTGTTTGCACGGTGCTGTGATTTTTCTCACACTTAAGGAAAAAAAAAGCCATCCTGACAGCATATCCAAATGCTAACTGAAGATGGGCTCTGCACAAACAAGCATAAATGAAGCATCAGGAGCAAGGCTTGCCTATTCCAACCAATTGCCTGGGCTAACATTGGGATAAATGGTACAGTCAGGACATCTGCAGGGGGCTCCCTTGGTGTGTGACACCTTTGGGTCCCATGCTTTGCAGCAGCAGCCGATGGGAGATGCAGCCCAGCAGCTCTGGGCAATGCGGAGCTGTCTCCAGTTGGAGCCTTTCATCAGTGTCTCACTTGGAGGCAGAAGAAGGCTTTGGCAAAGGGGCAGAAGTTTTGATAGAACGGTTTTCCGCAGTTTTTTTTTTTGTTACATAACGCCAGAGTCATCCAATGACAAAACTCAATGGCATTTCATTCCAGGAAACTTGGGGGAAAACAGGCTGAGCCTCACACGCGGCCTTTTAGATCAGGGTGTGCATTGAAGTTGTGCTATCTCTACTTTGAACACCGGGTTGAACGTGCTGCAGATTGGCAGCTCTGTTGGCGTTTTTTCTCTCTGTACTCAGCAGCTCACAGGCTTCAAAGCCAGGAGGTGGCTTATCACCGTGGAGCAGGATCCCTGCTCCTTGCTGGGAGCAGCGCCGCGTGTCCCATTCGTCCGCAGCTCAGTCCCTTCTGATCCTCGTTTAAGCACAGAGAATTTCCATGGGAGTGCCCTGAACTGCTGCCAGCAGCGTGGGCTGGGGAAGTTGCCGCAGGGTTTGTTTTTCTGAGTCTTCCTCAGCTCCTCTGGGGCTGGACTGTTGGCTTGAGGCTCGCTGGTCCTGTTTGTTAAATGCTGTCTGTACAGCATGAGCAGAAATAGAAGTGAGGGCTGTGTGCCTACCTGCCCTTGGCACGCCCTGCCTTCCCATAGCAGCTTAGTGCAGGAGGAGGAATTGCATTGTGCAGCATGGGGCGGTGGGAAGGAAGGCTTCCTGCTAGAAATAATAAGCAAGCTATTTTGTCTCTTTGGAAAATAGTTCATAAAGGCTCAGTATCACTGCAGCTCGTGCTGTGCTGGAGCTGAGCATCAGCATCTCCCATTTGGGGTCTGTAAAGCTGCATGCCCCATCCCTCTTCCTCTTTGCAGTTCGGGTTTTGCGTGTGTGCTTGCAGAGCAGGACCAAGCTGAGCTAAAAGTGCTTTGAGGCAGCACAGCCAGGGCCTGTGCACAGCTAGGGGATCACACGTGGGTCTGTCTGAAAACAGTCATGCTCGTGGGGTAACGGATGCGGGAGAAGCATGGCAGTGATGTTCCCCTTCCCTCTGTCCATTCCCTGCTAATCCAGATGGGTTAATTAGCATTAAGTTTTATAGGTAGGGGTCAGAAGTGTCATTCTCCGTTCAAAAGTGAATTATCCCTGTGTGTAAAGAGAGCAGAACGTGTTTGTTGAGGTCGTCCTGGAAGCATCGTCACTAAAAACCATCTGCTGATGCAGAAAATTGGATTTATTCTTATGCTAGTGATTCCATAAAAATACAATGAGATATGAATTTATGCCCTCTAAAAGCTCGCAGCAAACCAGGCTTTCAGCAAATAAGACACTTATCTTTTAAAGTCCAGTTTTAACTGACCAGATGGTGCTTACAGCGTAGGAGCATAGAACTGGTGAGACGTAATTGATTATTTCCATTTGAAAATAAAAATTAATTAAAAAAAAAAAAAAGGCAATTTCAGCTGTTTGGAACTATTGCCAGGCTCCAGGCTTTGGTTATGGGGCTGTTAACTGATATCCTCTCTTGTTGCTCTGGTTGTGGTGGTGGTTTTCTGCTGTGGGTTTTCCCATCTGGATGGTGAAGGTTATGTGGTGATGCCTTGGTGGCTGCTCAGCCCTTCATTGATGGTGAGAGCATGGAATGGCACAGTCCTGGATGTACGATGCAGTGTGGGGGACAAGATGAAAGCCTCCTCTCCCTGGTGACTTTCAAGGGGAGGCTGGATCAGGCCCTGAGCAGCCTGGTGTAGCTGTGGCATCCCTGTGCATTGCAGGGAGTTGGACTGGATGGCCTTCAGAGATCCCTCCCAGCTCTAAGGATTCTATGATTCCAAGTGGCTGAGTGCTGCCCTCAGGGAGGGGTCTGATGGTTGCTATGGGGGTAAACTCAACAGGGAGGGGGGCAGGTGGGTTTGGGAAAGGTTCTGCACCCGAGGGTGGTGTCCCAAGCTGCTGGAGCTCGGGGGGCAATGGGGACTGCTCTTGTTTTAGCTGAGTTTATCTTGGTTTAACTCTTAGGTTGTCCTGTGTAGAGTCAGGATTTGGGCTTGGCGTTCTTCATGGGTCTGTCCCAACCCAGGGTATTCTGTGATTGTTAATTTGATCAAGTGTTGCTGCTTAGGGAAGTGCTAGAGTCACCATCCCTGGTGATATTTAGGAGTCATGGCACCAAGGAGTGGGTGACTGGACTCAGAACATCCAATTATGCCTCAAGCTCAGAAATAAAATTCCCAAATTATTCATCACACAGGCAAACAAAAGCAAGAAGTCCAGTGGTTGGAGCTGAGGACCTCGAAGGTCTTTCCCAACCACACGGTTCTATCGACAGTCCCAAGTCCGCTTGGCTGAACATCTCTTCCATTGTTTTGCAGGTATGGTGTGAATATGCGTTGCTTGGCAGCCCGGGTCAACTACAAGACTCTGATCATCATCTGTGCTCTCTTCACGCTTGTGACGGTGCTGCTGTGGAACAGATGCTCCTCGGATGGGGCCGACCCATTCCCACGAAGTCCAGGTGGCCCCGAGCGCCGTGCGGCTGCCGCCAGCAATGGCCCCGCACGTGATGTGGCCAAGCAGAGCGAGGAGGCATCGCCCCAGGAGCAGCAGAAGGCTCCCCCTGTCGTGGGGGGCTTCAACAAAGCCCCCGGGCTGAAGTACGAGGAGATTGACTGTCTGATCAACGATGAGCACACCATCAAAGGGAGGAGGGAAGGCAGCGAGGTCTTCCTGCCGTTCAGCTGGGTAGAGAAATACTTTGAGGTTTATGGGAAAATTGCTCAGTACGATGGTTATGACAGGTTTGAATTCTCTCATAGCTACTCCAAAGTATACACACAGAGAGCACCTTACCACCCGGATGGGGTCTTTATGTCCTTCGAGGGCTACAACGTAGAGGTTCGAGACAGAGTGAAGTGCATAAGTGGCGTTGAAGGTTTGTGCTCCGCATTTTCCTTTTGAGTTGAAATGCTTCCTAACGTTTGCTGTTGTCATTTGAGATGCACAGTGCTCCTGATTTTGTGGGTAACAGTCCAATGACTCTGAGAAATCTGGTGCCATCCGCAGTATCTACCAGCTCCACTGGTTGCAGCCATCTCCGGGGGCTGGGATGGGGTACTCCGCTGCAGGTGTTGGCTCGGCCATTGCCACTTGCTGTGTGTGTCATGGAGCCAAATTCTCCATCAAACAAGCCAACAAAGCAGCAAACCCATGGGGCTGGCAGAGGAAGACTCTGCTTCCCCATGTGAAGCACCAGGCTCTGTCTTGTTGACACCAGTGGTGCAAGTGGCAGCTGCTTGCTGCTTATGTTTTTGTCTTTGTGCTCCCCATGCTTTAACAACATCCTCTTTCCTCCTGTGGCCGGGGCAGTGCTCCAGTTCCACCGGTTAAGCCATCCCTTTGTGCTGCTCCAAAAAGCTGACTGGCTCAGCAGTGTGGCACAGGGTTAGATCTTGTCTTAATGACTTTAAAAAAAAAAAAAAAAAAAGCAACACCAAAAAACTATCATAGTATGTGATACTGTGCCCCTTTGAAAGAGAAGGGCAGCTTTCACTGAAGGACTGAAACACGTTGATTTTCACACATCTCAGTGCTCGGCGGTCTCTGCTGCGTTGGTGTGAGCTCTGGTTCACACCCACAAGTGCACAGGGCCCTGTGCACATCCCTCTGGTTTTTGTGGTTCCTTTTTTTTTAAGCTTGGGCATCAGCCATATGAGGACTTCTCCTTCAGGATCCTTTGTCTGAGTGTCAAGAGGGTTTGGGAGAAGGGGAGCAGGCCTTGTCAGTGGAGATGACGCAACACAGTGATTAAACTGAGGCATTAAAAGGGCCAAGGTCTCTCAGCTCAAGTTGTGGGCTTCCCCTACCCTTGTCTTTGTGGCATGAGGAGGTGCACCAGGAGCAGGACATAGGCAGAGCCCTCCTGGGACATCTTTGTTACCAAAGGTGTGAGCACATCACCGTAGCAGCTACACATCCTCTGGGTGTGTGCAGGAGGAGAGGCTTTCCTTTCCTCTCTCTCCAGCTGACATACAGCTCAAGAAACAGACACAATTTGCACCTGACTCTATGGTTATTCCTCTATTGGCCTTGGTTTTTTTTTTTTTTACAGCAAGTGATTTAAGAGCCGTCCTTGCAAAACACAGTGCCAGAGCCTGGCTGTTGTAAAGGCAGTGGTTACCAGCAGCCAGCAAGCAGGGTTGAGCAATGCTTGCAGAGGACGGGTTTGATATTAAAACACTCTCAGCCAGGTTTAGCTCTCGTCTCGTGTGGCTCCAGCCCTGCAACACTCACGTTGCTGCATGCTGAAAACCTCGTGCACTATTTTCACCTTCTCCCTTCCTGCAAGGTTAACGTGTTGTTACGTCCTGTGACCTGGAGAACTGAGTCTTGTCATCTTGTATCAATTTCAAGTCGAGCTCTTCCAGCAGAATTCTTTTTCTGCGCCTTCCAGTCTCAACGAGTGCACCCTTTAACTGCAAATGCTTAGCACTAATGAGCGAGCTGGCTTCCAGGAGCAGAGGCAGCACACAAGATTCAAACGTTTCCTCTGATGGTTTTCAGGCAGCAGTAAACCACTGCACCCCCATCGCTGATATTTATTAGCAACGCAGAGCTCAGAAACGTGTATGAAAATTTCTCTTTTCCCATCAAGTTTAAGCAATATTTTCACTGTGCCACGTTTCAGGCAAAATTAGTTTCTGAGCTTGACATTGCCGTAGGGGAGAGTGGTGTGCATGCCAACTTGTTTATTTGCATCTTCCTTATTCTCATGTGTACGCAAGAGCTTGCGGTGCTAAATGTGCTGCAAGAGGGTCACGGTGATGTATTCCCACTTTGGATTCTTATTGCAATTGGGAATTTGCTCCAAACAAAGCACAGTTTGAGGGAATCCTGCTTTTCTCCATTCTGTTCTAAGCCTCGTGTGTTTGCCTTGTGCAGGAGGTGCGTGTGGCAACTGGGGCAGCTCAGGGTTTGGAGGCTCCTCCCTTAGCACCACAGTCCAGCAATGACACGGCACTTGATTTGAAAAGATATATGTGGTGTTAAAGGGATCGTGTGATACTGAATGTCATCTGGGGGTTGAGCGGGTTAACAGAATGAATAAGGCCAGATAGTATTGCAGTTGAGATCTTGTACAGATGGTATAGTTAAAAAGATTATTGTGATGGAAAGAGACGATCAAAATAAAGGAAAATACTCACCTGTGTGCTAGGCTTGCAGCAGGAAACAATCTCCAACAAGAGATCCTTCCCCAATGGTGGTCAGCCCTTAAATGGGGTCTGTGAGAGGTGGAGTCAGACTCCACCCCTTCTGGTCACACTGGTGCACTGCCTCCTCCTGTTCTCCTGTGTCTGACTCAGTGCTCACCTCAGGTGATCCATTGGTGGTTCAGGCTGATGGATCTGTTCAGGGGTGGGGGGAGGGGGAGCGTGCAGCGCCGCAAACGCTCGTGTGCGGGGCCATGCCCATGCAATCCTGACATTGTCCCTCTCTCCTAGGTGTGCCCTTATCCACGCAGTGGGGACCTCAGGGCTACTTCTATCCCATCCAGATCGCGCAGTACGGGTTGAGTCACTACAGCAAGAACCTGACAGAGAAGCCCCCACACGTCGAGGTGTACGAAACAGCTGAGGACAAGGACAGGGCCGGCAGGGCCGCCGAATGGACCGTGCCCAAGGGCTGCTCCCTGTCCACAGTGCTCGATAAAGCCAAGTTCACCAGTGTGAAGCAGTTTGTTGCTCCAGGTGGGTTATCACAGACAAACAATGGCTGTTCGCTCGCTCAGCTGGTAGCAGGGGGCTCTCCTTCTCCTGGCTCCCCTGGTTTTGTTTGTGTGGAGCAGCTTTCCATCTTTAGGTCCTCGCCTGAGAATGTCATTGAGTTCCTCTGTGCCTTTTTTCCTGCTGTTTTCTCTCCATCGCTGCTCTTTGAAACATCCTCGTTGTAATGTCAGAACGTGGCTGTATTCAGGGAGAGCAGAGCAGAGCAGTGGCACTCGGGTTTCCTGAGCCTGTTTGCTGCTGTCCCAAAGTGGAAGCAAAACACTTCAGTCCCTTGTGGAGCTGGGAAGGGTCTGAGATAGCACAGGGGCAGCTTTCAGCCTGAGCAAACTGCTGCTGAGACACTGCATCTCTCTTCGTTGGGATGCTGCTACTTTTTGAAGCTTTTGAGGGCTGTGCTGTCCTTGTTCTGCTTTAACAGGGTTGCCTTAACGAGGCAGTGAGGGGGAGTGCTGCATGGGCATGTGTAGGCAGTCAGGGGTGGTTTCCTGTCCTCTCTACCCTAGCTAAATCAGCTTCTGTGTTGGAGTGACTGTATGTAGGTGATGAATGTTGTTGTAAGGGAGGAAAAGACAGCCCCCAGTGGGGAGATGGGCAGCAAGAACTCCCCCAGCAGCTCCCGGTGTTGGTGGCATTGCCCCTGAGCCCACAGAGGCGGCCCCACCACGTCCCCATGGCCCTGGCTTTGTAGGGTCATGTGTGGTCTCTTACTGCCCATTGTACCACGTGCCTTCTGTTGCCCGCTCTTGACTTTCCTGTGTTCTGCTTCGTCCTCAGCAGAGGTTTATTTTGAGAAGTGGATTATTTCATGCAGGAGTTTTCCTTTGTGCTCAGGCAGGCTCATTAATAAGGACGTAATGTATTTTTCTTCAATCAATACCCATTAGAATTAATGAGTCCATTACTTAAAAAGACGATGAAGTAATTTTCGGTTGGCACCTTGGGCCCAGGTCCCCAGGGAAAAGCTGCTGAACGCTCTCATGTCTTTGTAGTAGAGAAATACAGGGAGAGGGGAGGCTGAAAGATCTGTGCGTTCCCTTCTCATCCTTTATTGATGGCAGAGTGATGTGCAGGGCTGAAGGCCGCGTTCTGCATCCACTCATCCGAGATGGCTGTAAGTAATGGATTTGTGGGCGCTTACAGCTGTAGAAGGAGCAGTCAGCCTTTAGGTTTCCTTCACTTCTTAAAACTCCTTTTCCCCTCTGTTTTAATTCACTTTGTTACACCACCAGCAGTTATTTACGTGGAGCTGTGCACGCGTTCAGGGCACAGCGCAGTGGCACCTGCTGTGCACGTGATGTGAAACGCAGTGGGAGCAGTTGGGAAATGGAGAATCCTCATTTCATTACAATAATTGGAGCATTGTTTTTTTGGTACGTGTTGGGAAAGGAAGAACCACAGATTTAAGGACAGCTCACGGAGGGGCCGTAGCAACCTGTCAGCACTGACAGCTCTGCTCAGAAGCGTCCAGCAACTGCTGGCTTCTGCTTTCATTTCCACCAAATGAGATCTCCAGTTAGGGAGGGAAGGGTGGTTGCTTGTCTGTGTTTTGAACTGCTGAAGAGGAGTAGCAATGCAAATGTCGGGTGTTTATTGTGTTCAGAGGGGAAGCTGGTTCTCCTCTTGTCTTTCTGTGGAAAGCTTGAGGGAAATTTCAGGTTGGATAGGAGGAAAAATGTCTTCTCCAAAAGAGCAGTGCTGCACCAGTGCAGGCAGCACAGGGAGTGGTGGAGTCACCATCCCTGGGAGTGTTCCAGAACCATAGGGAGGTGGCACTGAGGGGTACGGGTTGTGGGGTGTGTTGGGGTTGGGGATCTCAGAGGTCTTTTCCTTGTGATTCTGTGGTTCTGTGGAATGTTAAGCTCTGTTTCTGACCATATTTCTTAAGACCTTACCCTACCCTACCCCAAATTCCTGCCCGGTGTCTTCCCAGCACCACCTGAGGGTGCAGTGGGATCCCCCCATGACTTGCTGTGCCTCAGCTTTCCTCTGCCCAAATCCTGCTGCGTTGGCTGGGCCACGTGCCGAGCCACGCTCAGTGCAGGGCAGCACTGTGTTGTTGCGGGTGCTCCCCGCCTCACGGCTTTACTTTTATGCTTAATTAAATAATACATGTACAGAAAGAGGAGGCTGTTTGAATTATTGATAAGCTTGCCTAAAAGCATTTGGGTTTGGTGTGGTTACCTCTGCGCTCTGTAGATGCCTTTAAAGAAATGAGAGCTCTCCCTGCTGAAGAATTGCTGTGTGTTTGTTTTGCAGAGAACACTGAGGGGGTCTCCCTGCAGCTCGGGAACACCAGAGATTTCATTATTTCTTTCGATCTCAAGTTCGTGACCAATGGGAGCGTTTCCGTGGTGCTGGAGACCACGGAGAAGAACCAGCTCTTCACCGTGCACTACGTCTCCAACACGCAGCTCATCGCCTTCAGGGAGCGCGACGTCTACTACGGCATCGGGGCCCGCACAACCTGGAGCACCGTCACGCGGGACCTGGTGACCGACCTGCGCAAGGGCGTGGGGCTGTCCAACACCAAGGCCGTCAAGCAGACCAAAATAATGCCCAAGAAGGTGGTGAGGCTGATCGTGAAGGGGAAGGGCTTCCTCGACAACGTCACCATATCGGCCACCGCGCACATGGCGGCTTTCTTCGCGGCGAGCAACTGGCTGGTGAAGAACCAAGACGAGCGGGGCGGATGGCCCATCATGGTGACTAGGAAGCTGGGGGAAGGCTTCAGGTCCTTGGATCCGGGCTGGTACTCGGCCATGGCCCAGGGCCAGGCCATCTCCACGCTGGTGCGAGCCTACCTGCTGACCAAGGAGCACGCCTTCCTCAGCGCCGCGCTGCGGGCTACCGCGCCCTACAAGCTGCCGTCGGAACAGCACGGGGTGAAGGCCGTGTTCATGAACAAGCACGACTGGTATGAGGAGTACCCCACCTCGCCCAGCTCCTTCGTGCTCAACGGCTTCATGTACTCGCTCATCGGGCTCTACGACCTGAAGGAGACCGCCGGGGAGAAGCTGGGCAAGGAGGCACGGCTGCTGTACGAGCGCGGCATGGAGTCCCTGAAGGCCATGCTGCCGCTCTACGACACCGGCTCCGGAACCATCTACGACCTGCGGCACTTCATGCTGGGCACCGCTCCCAACCTGGCACGCTGGGACTACCACACCACCCACATCAACCAGCTCCAGCTGCTCAGCACCATCGACGAGGCCCCGATCTTCAAAGAGTTTGTCAGGAGGTGGAAGAGCTACCTGCGGGGCGGCAGGGCAAAGCACAACTAGAGCTTACAACCAAAGCCCTCGTGCCTGCTGGCAGCGGAGGTTCGGGCTTCCGGAGCTCGGCGAGGGAACACCTGCAAAGGTTGCATCCTAAATTTGTACGGACCGTTTCAAAGAAGTGATCCTTAAAACTGCTCTCCTGAAATAATTGCATTCCAGTGTGAAAATCTTTGGGTCTGATGGGCAGGAATGGAGGAAGTCCAGCTCGCTCGCTGTCCGTCGCTCTCCACCGTGACGTTACCTGCGCCGAGCAAAACCCGTCTGTGATCTGAGCTGGGGGACGATTTTGTTCTTCCTTTTTGCAGGAAGAATATCTACGGAAGCCATACAGGTCTCTGAAGCGCAGCACTTGCCTGAAAAGCTAGTACGTGGCCTCTTTTAAAATGGAGCTATTTGTGTATATGTCGGAACAGCGTCGCAGGTGGTGTGGTGTAATGCTGTTAACGTGTTATTTCCCTTGTAGCCCGGGTAGTGGACAGCGTAGCTTTTTTGAGGTGTTCCTTTCTGTATGGATTTCTTTCCTTGGGGTGACACGGTCTCTTTAAGTTCTCTGTCTGGAGATCCTGTGGCCGTACGGCTTCGCGTCACACCACGTAAGCACAAGTCGGTGGCTGGTGGCCACACCAACCCTCTCCTGGGAGCCAGGCAGACACGCCGTGCCGGCAGCAGGGCCCCCCCAGCAGCTGGAGTCCCTTCTCATGGAGCCCGATGTTCTGTTCTGTATTTTTTCATCACATCTGAGAGGTTTCTGTAAGCGTCGGCGACATCGTTCTGCCAGAGACCTGTGTTAAACTCGTTTTGAGTGGCGCGTGGGAGCTCTAATTGGAAACGGTGGCTGTTGTCCTATGGGGATGTTCATTTTTAACCTGCTTCCGAAGAGCCAGCACTTGAAAAATGGCAGTTAGCCCGTAGGGCTCTCCAGCTCTGCCTGTGCTTTAATGAGGCTTCTGGTGGATCCGGAAGGGTAAAAGCGACCGAGTGCACCATCAGATGGCAGTGGTTTGGTTCGGTAGCACAGCAGACATCGCCTCATCAGCTCTGCACCGGCGTCGTGGGCTCTGCTCTGCCATCCCAGGCATGAAAGCTACTGACGTGTCCCGGTGTGATGAGGTCACGTAGCACTGTGGGGCTGTTCTGCTCATCCCATGCTGTGGATGTCGGTGGGCGTTCGGCTTCAGGTGCTCCTTCGGGGGGTGGAGCTGGTTCAGACCGCAGGGAGGCCGGGCACCAGCATGGCGTGCCTCTTGCTTTATGTTTCCCCCTTTTTTTCCCCCTTTTCCCCCTTTTTTCCCCCTTTCTTCCCTCTTTTCCTTTTTTTCCTTTGTTTTTCCTTCCTTTTTCCTTTTCCCCTTCTTCCCTTTTTCCTTTTTCCTTTTCCCCTTCTTCCCTTTTTCCTTTTTCCTTTTTCAGTGCTTTCTCTCTTCCTCACAGACATCAGAAGCGACTTTGTATTTACTTGATCCCTGCAGACATGCGCTGTGCGATTGTATCAGTTAACGCTCAAAACAGATGTGGCAGGAGAACTCTCAATACCAAAGTTAGCGGAGGTGATTTTTATTTTTTAGGGTGGTATTTCTATTTTTATTTTTATTATTTTTTTACACGCGTGCACAGAGAGAACGACCCAAACAACGTACTTTCTTCCAGCGACTGGTGCTCACCGCAAGCAGAGGCACCTCCCCCTGCACTCCCTTTGCCCATTTTGGATTTGGGGGAACTGAGAGCCGTTTTTGGGGCGCAGCTCGGTGCCCGTGCCTTACCGAGGCCGCCGTGTCCTATGTTATTATTTTTTTGTTATTATTTTTCTTCTTGTTTTCAATATCGGGTTGAAAATGGCAGTGATGGTGGCGTTTGGGTGGGAGTGTTGGTGGTGATGGCACCGTGCTCAGCACACCGCATCCTTAATCCCGTCCCCTGCGTTTCTGTTGGCCCTGGCTCCCCCAGGGGAGTTGGTGTGAGGGTTCCTCCTGGGGTCGTGTCGGGGGTCGGACTCCGTGGTCTCTAGATCCCTTCCACCCCTTACAATTCTGTGATCCTGTGTTCTCCAAACGTGCGCTGGGAGCGGATGGTCGGACACCGGTGCCCATCACTCAGCTGAAGTCACTTCACTTTTATTCCTGCGCTTTTTCAGTGGTCGACATGACCAAAGTCATAGGGAGTATGCTCAGTTCAAGCTTCCCGTGGGGCTCGCTGTGCACAGACCTCACTGGAGTGTGGTGCACACACAAGCACAACCGTCCGCGTGTGGCCGTGCTGTTTTTCTCAGCCATTGTGCAAGACATTCACCGAAAGCTGCTATTTTCCTCCACCTTGTAATTGTACTTTATTTTTTCTACATTCTTACATGTGGGGTATACACCATGTGTTAAATATGCAATAAATTGTTTACAGGATGCTCTTGTAAAGGGTGGTCCTTTGTAAAGCTGTACAGACTTTGCAGTTTAAGCACAATGTGCACATGTTAGTTTTATATACGGCGAGACGTGACTTTTTGCAGAGGGAAAGGTTCTACTATGTTTATATACGAAGTCCATGGATCAATGTTTGTGCTCAATGTAAAGCTGCTTTATAAGATTGTAAAATAAATCCTTTTTTTTTTTTTTTTTTTTAATCTTAAGGTAAACGTGGAGTGCTCGTGTTATTTCGGGATTCCCTTCGCAGTTGGTATGAATTGGGGAGTGGAGGAGGACTTAAAGACGTTGTCTTGGCGATGGCTCTGGGTGTTTGCTGCTCAGTTTGTGTTGGAAGGAGATGCATTTACCATCTGCCCAGGGTGACTGATGGCTCCCATGTATGTGCTGCACTTCCTGAATGCTGAACAGCGGTGTCTGCGCTCTGCTGATCCCCTCAATGGGGAGGGGCAGTCCAGGTGCCATGCTCTGTGTCGCAGCGTGTCACATGTGGCTCACGTTTGCTGTGGCCAAGTGTGAAGGGTGAGAGCCATCCTGGTGCAAACACCCCCTGCCATGATGGTGAGTGAACAGCTCCTCTTGTGGGCCCTGGAGATGCTCCTGGCTCCAGCCCTGCCCCCGCTGCCTTCCAGCCTAGGAACTTTGGGCACGTGTGTGCAGGGAGCACCTAAACAGATTTGCTTCTGCCAAGCCCATTACCAGAGGGAAAATAACACAAAATCCAAATGGCATTGCTCGGGTGGGGAATGCTAACCCATTAATTTCATCATAAAGAGGCCTTCTTATGGAAATCCTCTCTTTATCCCGTGTGCCACTGCGGATCGGTGCGGATCCCATTAACCCCGTGCTGTGCTGCTGGATCTTCGTGTTCTCCCTCCGATGGAGATGCTGTCAGCAGAGGCAGCTGGTGGGGAGCTGCCACCTCCCCCTGCCCGGAGGCTGAGCTGCTCACGGCGCATTAAATGTGGATGTGGAGCCCTGAGCTCTGTAATACTCAGCCCTCCATGCGTGGCAGGGCCGAGCCAGATGTGCTGGGCACAATGGTCCATAGGATGGGATTTTATGCCAGCACATCCCCAACTTTCCTCCCGTGATTTTGCCCCATCCTTGGGCAGGATCCAGGTATGCAGGGTGCAACTCAAGGCACACCACGGAGATAAATTAAATGTGTGTCATGAAACTTGCAGGCTTGGGGCTGCATTAAAGATTAACCACTTCTGTCTCGGCGGCTCCGCAGGCAGCAGGGCTGCACTGCCTGGGAGTGGCTGCTGGGAGCCCTGGGCTGTGCACGTCTGCACGGGGCTGGGGCACTTCTGGAGGGGCTGCACAGCTGGCAGGTGTTGGTGCACACGGGGGTTGTGCACAGCTGGGGTGTGTGCACGTCCCCACAGATGTCTGTGTCACCAAGTGCCCTGTCCTTGTCCCTTGCTTTGTGCCCTTTAACCTGCAGCCTCTATCTTTCCCACTGCAAACGCCTTCTCCTGCTGGTTTGGCTCCAGGGATAAGGGGCAGCAGCAGCCCGTGGCCGACCCGTGCCTGGAGCTCTTTCCAGATCCCCGTGCTGTCCTGTGTGCGTGGCTGCGTGTCAGCTCCATTCCTATTTAGCTGCAAACAATGTCACGAGGGTTGTTCCCGAGCTCGTTAAACACCTTTTACAGCTGGGGAGCTTCCACTGGTTTCCAACTGACCGCACCGGCTGCTGCTGGGAGGTTTTGCTGTGCCGTGGGTGTGGGGCCAGCACCAAAAGGAGAGCTGTCGGGTTATAGTGCTGGCAGGAAGGAGCTGCCGTGCAGGAGTGGTGAGTAGGAGATGTCTGCATCCCCATCTTTGCAGGGCACAACGGTGACGCCTCAGGGACAGTGACTGTGTGTGCCTGGGGCACTGCAGGGTGAGGGCATCACCCTTCTGAGCAGTCCCAAAAGGTGACATGGGCACAGGGGACACCTCGGAGCAGCAACTGGGAGATGGTGCAGGGGAGAAAAGAGGCAGGAGTGCCTCTTTTCGTGGTCTAAAGTGCACGCTGAGTGCCAGCAGCCCTTTGGGAACAGTGGCACCGGGCAGTGTGGTCAGCAAGGAGCTCCACATCTGGATGCAGGTGTGAGCACCCAACCCAGCCACCTCTGCATCCGCCCTGTGCTCCCAAAGCAAACCCGGCCGTGGGGTTTGGAGTGCTGGGATGGCTCACGCGGAGCTGGCTGGGCTGAGCGGGTTGAGATGAGCATTAGCTCTCCCCGCCCTGTGTGAACGGTGCATTAGGTCTGGATGCAGTGCTGAGGGTAATGGCTGTGGGTATGTCCGCGTGCCATTCCTTTGTCTCTTTACAGCAATGGCCACGCAGTGCTCTCTCCAGTGACTCCCAGTCCTCTCTCTGCCGCTCTCTAAGGACGCTGTGAGCTCCGCAGAGCTGCGCGGGGAGCAGGGGATGCGCGGGGTCCCGGAGCGGCCCCGAGAGAGCGATGCGAGGGCACCTCTGGGCAGCGGCAGCTCCCTGCCTACACTGCGCTTTGCACTTTTGCAGTCTCCTTGGAGACAGTTGAGCAACTTTCTGCTCTTTTCCGGTGTCGGAGCGGCGGGGCCGGGAGCTGCGCAGGGAGAAGCCAAATGCAGCTCGCATTTTTCCTGCTTCCTCCCCAGCCCGGCTGAAGCCGATCGGAGAGCGATCCGACAGAGTTCGGCTGCGGCCATTTCCGGTGGTGTTTTCTTTTGTTGTTGTTGTGGGGTTTTATTTTCTTTCCCCTTCCCCTCGCACCCGGCCAGCTCTCCTTGGCTCCAGCCCAACCGAGCTCGCTGACCTCCCCGCGTCCTTCCCGAGCCCAGCGGGAGCCGTCCCCAGGCGGCCCCGTCCCGTCCCACCATCCCCTCCCTCGCAGCTCCATCGCTGGGCCATGCGGGCTCTGTTTGTACACAGATGAGCAGCAGCAGCAGCTCGGCACCAGCGCGGCATCGCCCAGCCCTGCGCCCGGCCGCTCTGTAAGTACGGCACGCTCGCTATGCCCCGCTCCGCTGCTGCGCTTTGTGCTGCCGTCCCAAGGGCTGCTGTGCTGCTGTGCTGCTGCTGTGCGAGGCCGGGAAACGTGGGGGTACGAGCACGGGGCTGTTGGGACTCCTCTGTCGGTGGAGAGCTGTGGGTACCCAGCTCAGCTCGGCTGTGCACAGCCCCGGCTCCACGCCTCAGCCGGTCCTGCTCCAAGCAAGCCGTCAAAGTTAACGATTAACAGCTAGAATACCTTCCCCTCCACTGACACGCGCGGCTCCACGCGCGCGCTGAGCCCACGCAGCGATGGGGGAACGCGGTGGGGCCGCGCGCGGCCGCGGCGATGGGGAGAAAGAGGAGGAGGAGGAATCGGGAGAGGAGGAGGAGGAGGAGGAGAAGGGTGTGTTTGCAGCACGCCTCCGGGCTTTGCAGCCTGCTGCCACAGAGGTCGCAGCTCAACACGTGTCCGTGCTTCCCACCAGGGCGATGTCCCCCATCCCTGCCCCGCTGCCCGCGCCTCGCCGAACGTGCCCTTGGAGCAGGAAGGAGTGGGGCTGCAGGGTGTGCCTGCTGCTCCTGCGGCCTCGGCCCAGTGACTCATTTTGCTCGTAAAAACACCGAGTGGTTGTCGCAGCTGGGGTGCTCCCTGCTGCGAGAGGCCCGGCCCCTCCGGCTGTCCCCAGGCGCCGTCCCCACCACGTCACCCACAGCTGACCCACTGAATTCCCCCCTGGGAGCAGGAAGCTTTGCAGCCACCCATCGGTTTTTTTTTGTTTTTTTTTTTTGCTCATTTCTGAGGTCACTTTGTCACCCCGTGCCACTCAGAGACGTTACGGATGCAATGGGGCAGTGCTCGTAGTGCTGTGCTACCCCTGCACTGGGCTGCTCCTTCCAGCCAGGCAAGAAGATGCATGGATGCATGGGCAAGCATTTCCATCCCCATCCCTCTCCCCATTCCTATCCCTGCCCCCATCCCCATCCCCGCTCTGCACTCCTGCAAACCCAGCTGCTGCCCCCATGTATTTGCAGCCCAGCGCGTGCCTGGTGCCAACTCGTCACGCAGCTCACACCTTCTTATCTCCAAGATAAGGAAAAGTATTTTTGTTCCGTCCCATTGATGCCCTCCTTTGTGTTCCTATCAGTGGGGATGGGGAGCAGGCAGAGCTGCGTGGCTTTGCTGGTGGAGCATGCAAATACCAGCATGCTGCTGGTGCAACAGTCGGGAGAAAGGTCCCGACTGGGGTCTAATCTTTAACTAAAGGCATTTCCAGCTTCATTCCATGTCAGGTTTTTTGCTCTCTCGCCTCGTTAATTTTTCTCTCCTTAACCACCTCTGGGCCGCTGCCCTTCCTGGGCACCCCCCCAGCCCCAGGACCCGTCTGCAAGGAGCAGGGCACAGCTCGGGTGCGGGTACACAGTGTGCAGCACAGGGAGAAGGGAGCAAAGGGCTTTGGTGGGGCTGTGTGCAGCAGCAAGGTGTGACAAACCGCAGCTCGGGGAGGTTACGGGGAGGGCGAGGAGGAGGCGTGGGTGCAGCGGGGAACATAGCAGGGTGCTGCCCACAGCTCTGCTGCTCTCCGCTCTGGGAATTCACCTTTCTTCCCCTTTACTCCACAGCCCCGTGCTGCAGGCAGGGAGCAGAGAGTCGGTGTGGTGCGGTAAGTCCTGGAGGTGCTGGGATTGCTCCGTGTCCCTGGTGCAGGTGGGGACAGCCCCACATCCCCCACTTCTCCCTGTCCCTGTGTGAGTGGCAGCGGGGGACCCCACGAAGCCCCGTGCTGACTGCAGGGGGTGCCACCCTCCATCCCCTCCATCCACACCTTTGGCACTGGTGCATTGCAGACCACGTCCCCCAGGTCAACCGTCCTGAGCTCAGAGCCATCGCCACGGGGCAGCCACATCCCCACCGCTCCCGGTGCCACCCTCCGGGCAGGGATGTGAGGCACCGACCCGCGGAGCCGCGGTCCCGACAGCGCAATGCTGAGCCTGAAGCTGCCCCGACTGCTCAGCATCCACCAAGTGCCTAAGGTCAGAGAACAGCTCCCACCCCCAACCCCTGGAGGTGGGAGGGATGCGGGACCCTCACCCTGCACCCAGGGTGCGGACAGCTGGACCTCCCCTTGGGGGACGCTCTGCCACCGCTGTGCACCTCACAGGCGTACCAGGAGCAGGGCATCCTCTGCGGGTACCGCCCCCCCAGGATCTCAGCAGCCGACTGCCTGCTCAGCGCCTTCCAGATGACCAACGAAACGCTCAACATTTGGACCCACTTCCTCCCCGCATGGTGCGTGTCACGGCCGTCACCGCGGCGTCAGGGCAGGGGACGCAGCGGGCGTGATGCTCACCCTGTGCTCACAGGTACTTCGTGTGGATGCTGGTGGGGAGGCTCAGGGGGTCGGGGGGCCGGGACCCCCCTGCCTGGCCGCTGCTCGCCTACCTGCTGAGCTGCTGCATCTACCCGCTGGCCTCCAGCTGTGCCCACACCTTCAGCCCCATGTCATCCCGTGCCCGGCACATCTGCTACTTCTTCGACTACGCGGCGCTCAGCGTGTACAGCTTGGGTAAGGTCGGGGGGAGTTGCTCCATGATGAGGAAACTGCAGGGAATTCTGTGGGGATGGGAAGGTTTGGGGTGTGGCCATGCGGCACTGATGGGATTTGGGGTTTGGAGAGCCCCCGTTGGGTAGAGGGAACCTCCTCACCGTGTCTTCCCGTCCTCCTCCAGGTTCGGCCATGGCGTATTCAGCGTATGTGTTCCCAGAAGAATGGGTTGGAAGCATCTTCCACCACTGCTACGTCCCCATCGCGGTGTTCAACACGGTGCTGAGCACCAGCCTGGCCTGCCACTCCAGGTGCGTGCCCTCCGCTGCACCTCCCCAGTCGCTGCAGCATAACCATTAATTAGTGTCACTGATAGAGCTTTGGCTGTAACAAGGCAGGGCAAGAAAAGCCCCAGAGGTATTTTTGCACGGTGCACGGCTGCATCCCCGTGTTACAGAGCTGCCAGGAGGGATCGCAGCCCTCCCGAGTCAGTTTTACCGCATGGATAGAGGTACATGTGGGTGATATGCAGCAGATTCAGACCATCTGTATGGAAAAAGTGCACGCGGGCGGGCTGCAGTGAGTGTGCATGGCCTTTGTGCCCTGAGAGCCGCCCCGCAGGAGCAGCGGCCCCACAAGGGCTCCTTTCATGCCTGTGGGTTTGGCATCTCCTGCACGGAGCAGACAAACCTGTCTGTGCTTCCTCGCTGCAGCAGAAGCTGTGCCCTCCCGTGAATGGGGCCCTGTGCTGTTCCTGGCTGTCTTCCCCAAATTTTGGCACTGGGAGGTTCAGTGAGGTCCGGATCCAGCTCCACCGCTGCTTTATTTTGGGGGGTGGCTCTTCAGTTACTGTGTGATTTCAGCCATTCCAATGCTTCAGCGGTGTTAATTTCCTGGGCAACACAATGCAGGATGTCATTCCCCATCCAGACACAGGCTTTGCGCCTCAGATATGGTACAACGATAACCAACAGGCTCCTGCATCTATTGAAAGGGTGATGCCATAAAAGAAAGCAACTGGTTAAATGAATGAACTCTCAGATTTCAGTCACTCTCTCCATGCATTCCCCAAAATGACAATTGCAGAGCCTTGGCAGGGTGTGAGACAGAAGCACACGGAGACGTTCCATGCCTCTGAGGCACGAGCTGCAATACAGCTTAATTAACAAACAGCAGTGACTGCAGCCTGAGAGCTGCACTACCACAAAGCAAGGCAGGGCCCAAAGCACATCGGGACCCAAAGCCAGGCAGGACCCAAAGCAGTGCAGGTGCATTCTGCTCGCAATCCTAACGCTTGGCTCAAAAACCTAGGGTGAATACTCAGATAACAACAGCAGGGGCAGTAGTTGTTTGCCAGCAAGCTCCATTCCCAGCCACTGATGGGCAGCAGCAAATGAGCACCAGTAAAAATCCGCAGCAAAATCAGGAGAGTGTAAAAAAAAAGTGTTGTTTCCTGGTGTGCCCTACACGGCGGATGGAAACATGCCAAGGATGGCAGCCAGAGAGGTGGTCTGGGAGTCCCAGCAGGAGGATGAGGGCACTGAGCACCGAGCTGCAGCTCTGTAACGATGGCAGCAGTGATGGCCCCAGCACTGCTGCAGCCTCACCCGGTGCTGCTCTGCTCCCTGCAGGTTCCTGGAGCTGGAGCGGCCGCGGCTCAGCAAGGCGTCCCGCACGCTGGCCTTCGTGTACCCGTACCTCTTCGACAGCATCCCGCTCTTCTACAGGGTACGCTCACAGCGTGGGGCTGCTCGGGCTGTGAGCACTTGGGAAAACATGTCCTTTCTTAAAAAGAAAAACAAACTCCTGCAGGAAAAGAGATTAGGTTATTTTTTCCTGCACCCATCCAAGCGCAGGACTCATGGAATCCGCCAGGTCACGGTCACAGGCTGGAGGCTCAGCTTGTCTTGGGAGGGATGACAATACCTTTGGGGGTGGGCGTTCTGCTGGCATGGGGCTGGTGATGCTGGGACCTCAGGGGCCAAGCAGCTCACTCTGTCCCACCACCACAGTTCTACCTGTGTGCATCGCGGAGCTGCGCGGATCCCGCGGTCGCTGCCCACTACAGGCACACGGCCTTCGCCTTCCTCACCTGCTTCATCTTCGCCACCCACCTGCCCGAGAGGCTCGCGCCGGGACACTTTGACTACATTGGTAAGCAGCCGGAGGCTGAGCTTCGCTTCCTCGTCAGGCAGAACACACAGTTATGAACACCACAGCACCACAGAACTTGAGTTTCGCTTTCGGCTTCCCCGCAGGGCACAGCCACCAGGTGTTCCACGTCTGCGGCATCCTGGGCACGCACTTCCAGCTGGAAGCCATCCTGATGGACATGAGCGAGAGGCAGGCACGGCTCCCGGCCACGTCGCTGCTGCAGGCGCTGGCGCCCATGGGCACGTGCGTGGCCGTTGGGTTGGCCATCATCGCGCGCTGCTCTGCACAGCTCCGCCGGGCACCGGAGCCCTCGCAAAGGGAGAAGCTGCACAGGCAGTAGGACCCCTGGTCTGTAGGGTGTGGGTTTCTGGTTCGCTGCTGCACAGGACAGAGCATGGAGAGCTGATGCGTGGGGTGAACGCGGCGATCCTTCACATGCGCTCGATGAGGGAGATGTTTCTTGGTGAATCCTCAAGACGTATTGCACTGGTGTTTGTACATAAGGCTTTCAGGCTGGGGATGGGTTACGAAATGCTTTTACTCGAGCTGATATTTCATCACCGGAAATATTTAAAATCATCTTTAACGTTTTTCTGCAAAAGGGAGATACGTGCCAACGCTTTCCAGAGCAAGAGGCATTCACCAGTTCTGCCTTACGGAGGGGGCACAAGTGTCCTTGCTGGCAGGGGGAACGGGTTTAAACTGAAAAAGGAGAGGTGTGGTCGGATGTGCTGCTGCTCAGAGTGAAGCAGCCCCATTGCTGGAGGTGCCCAAGGCCACGGATGGGTGACCTGCTCAACCCTGGTGACCTGCTCAGCCCCTCCATGGCAGCACGTTGGAGCTGGGTGGGCTTTGGGGTCCCTTCCAACCCAGCTGTTCTGTGATCAGCAGCAGGACCCCATGGCAGGATGTGGGCACAGTGTGAGCCGCCATGTTCCGGGGCTGAACCCAACTTTTCTGGTGCTGGAGGTATAGCCCCAACTCTCTGCCTGACACTCCACCCAAGTGCCTAACGATGCGAGGCCTGGGCGGACCACAGCCTGCCTTACACTTAGTGATAAGAAAATATCCAGGGCACCTCTGTGCTCCACGGACCAAGCAGCCTTAGGGGATCACTTCTCCTCCTTCAGGGCTTTGAGGATGCTTCCTCGCGCTGGCTTTGCCCCACAGCTCACACGTGATGCAGTGGTCCCACGATGGAGCACGATCTCTCAGCAGCCGTACGGGTGTACGAGTGGTTTTGTGTGGAATTACCTCTCGCAGGGTGGAAGAGATGCACGTTGGGGTGACGAGGCAACAGCTCGTTAGGGACATTATGGGGCTACTAAGTCTTCTGATAACAAACTCGCCTTTGAAAGCTGACCAAGATATTAATATTTATAAGCACTGGAACCTAATTGTTTATTCAACGGTTTTATTTCATTAAGAGAGGAAACTAATAAAGCGGTGGCACTGACGTATTCGAACCTGATTTGGACGGGCTGTGTTTCTGCCTGTGAAAACAATCGCTTCGGAGATAATTGCTAAGAACTGCAAAGCTCATTTCACTTGTGTCCGCGTGCAACCCGGAAGAAACGCGGCTCCGCTCGCCGCTAACGGCGGCACTGCACACCTCCGGCCAGCAGGGGGCGCTGTCTGCGGGCGCCGCGCCGTTACCATAGCAACGCAGCGGCCTGCACCCCGAGGCGAGGCCGGGCGGCGGCGCCCTCCCCCTCCTCTCGCGGCGTAACGTCGAGCGGTGACGTCACGCGGCCGCGCTCGCTGATTGGTTGGATTTGAACCGAACGGGCGCGCGGCCGCGAGCTGAGGCAGCGCGGAGCTCGAGTCCCGCCGCGACCGCTGTCCTGCGCCGGACCCCGCACCATGAAGGCGGCGTAAGTCCGGCCCCGCTCCCCCGGCCCGGTTCGGTTCGGTTCGGTTCGCTCTCACGCCTCGCTCCTTCCCCCAGTAGAGCTAAGACCCCTCGGAAGCCGGTGCTGAAGAAGCCGTCGCCCCCGGGCCCGAAGGACCCCGTGGGGGTGAGTGACGCTGCTCGGGGCGGGGGGGGGGCAGCCCGCGGCTCAGCCCGCGCTCACGGCCGCCGGGCCGTGTCCCCACGCAGGTGTACTGCAGGGTGCGGCCGCTGAGCCGCCCGGACCAGGAGTGCTGCATCGAGGTGATCAACGAGAGCACGGTGCAGATCCACCCGCCCGACGGATACAGGATATTCCGCAACGGGGAGTACCGCGAGGTAACGGCCCTTCCCCCCGCGGCGGAGGCGGTGCTCTGGGAGGAGAGAGCTCTCCAGTCCCTTTCGGAGCGGAGACGTGCGGTTCCCCTTGGCGTAGAATCAGTAGACGGATGAGTGGGAAAGCCCTCGGAGATCCCCGAGCTCCACCCGCCCCCCCCAGGCCCGCTGTTGGTGTCCCTCGGTGCCGCCTCTCCACGTTTTGGGGCGGTGACCCCACCGCTGCCCTGGGCGGCCTGTGTCACTGTGTCACTGCTCTTTTGGGGGAAGAAATGTCTCGTGATGTCCAAATCTGAACCTCCCCTGGTGTAACTTCAGGCCGTCACCTCTCATCGCTGTTCCCTGCGAGCAGAGGCCAACCCCCATCTCACAACTTCCCTTCGGGGTTTTTAAGAGTTGAGGCTCTCCCCTGAGCCTCCTCCTGGCTAAACAGCCCCAGTTCCCTCAGCTGCTCCCCGTAAGGCTTGTGCTCTGTCCCTTTGTTGCCCTTCTTGGACAGGCTTTGTGACCTTGGTGTCTTTCTGTATCTCCTATATGCAAAAAGGAGGGGTGGGAGTGAAAGGGGAAAAAAAGGTGAAGCTGGCAAGGCTGCTCGAAGGACTCATTCACAGAGCTCTGATTCTTTTAAAGCAGCTCTAGGTAAAACGAGGCATGAGGGAGTTAAGAGTTGTTGTATCCTTAAGCTCAGCAAAGAGCAATGTTCCTCCGTGTGTACTGAAGGGGAAAGCAGTAGTTAATGTACAAGAAGAGGAGAGTGAGTGGGCTGGTTTCTTCCCCCTGTAACCAGTGCAGAGCTGTGCCTTGGAGGTTCAGAGTGGAAACATTTATTTACTGTGAAGAGGATCAAACTCTGGAATGGGTTTCCTGGCAGGGTGGGTGGTGTCCTGTGGCCGTAGTGGGCACTGTCCTCGGTAATAGGCTTTAACTTCTGGTTAGTCCCAGCGAGGTCAGGCAGTTGGATTCAGTCTTTGTAGGTTCCTTCTAACTGAACTGTTCTGAAGTGGTGAGATGGTGTGAAGTGGGAAGGAGGTAGCAGGTCGCTTACACCAAGCAGCTGTTGTGTTTTCTGGAAAGGGGACTTCAGAACTGCATACAGAATGTGGAACTGTAGCTCTGAGTGTGGCTTGGTTGTTAAATGGCTAATTACAGGTCCCAGCAAAGTGCAGTAGCTTTAAGTGAGACGATGCCATTGGTTTTCTGTGGGTAAGGCATGGCGAGTGTTAGCTGGCATGCAGGATACTTTGTTTTTGAGTTTGTTACAGGAGAATCTTCAAGTATACCAAGTGATATTTAAATATTTGCAAGCGCTTTGAGGCAAAGTGGTCAGATCTGTCCAAGTACATTTGAAAACCTATGACTGGAAACAGGGCTGGGCTAGGGAAAGATGTGAACTTAAAAGCGAGAACATTAAATGCTGGAATAATATGACTTTGTGAGGTGTCCGTGGTTCCTTCAGTACCTGTGTAGATGATGGCTGGAGGTCAAGCAGAGACCTGAGCTCGGAACATAAGCTTTATAAGAAGCAGAGGTTGCTGTTCTTTGTTATGCATATCTTACTGATTATTAGGAGAGCTGTAGTGGAGCAACTGTGCATGTTCAAACGCAGCTGTAATCTTAGAGTGTGTTATTTGCTGTTCTGCTAAGCTCATGGAAAGCAGTTCTAAAGAGTGAAGCATTTTAAAGCAATGAACTTCTGGGCTGGGGATCTTAAGATTGAGGACAATGTGTCTTCTTTACTTCAGACGCAGTACTCATTTAAAGAAGTCTTTGGTACCCTTGTTGCTCAAAAGGATCTTTTTGATGTGGTGGCTAAACCTCTAGTGGAAGATCTCATTCGTGGGAAAAACGGTAAGGGTTCATTTGTTTGCTCTCATGCCTTTGTGTGTCTGCTTTCTTTTTTTTGGTACTGTTACGATTTTGCATCTCTTAAGGTTTCTTGACTATGTAAAAAGTATATTTATAATTATATTTATGTATACAACTTATTTGCAATGGAAACAGCTGTGGTTCAGCTCCCCTGTACAGCTTCCTTGGGAGCTCTTCTTGTGTAATGCTGTGCATGCTCTGTGTGCCCAGTTATCGTTTTTTGTGCACTATTAACTGAAGAAACTTTTTCTTTTTCCTGCAGAAAGATGTGAATTACTCTCCTAAAGGCTGACTATAGAAACAAATCAATTTGTCCTAGGCATGCTTTTGATACCTTGAAGTATCTGGTTGATGTCAAGCTCCCTAGCAACAGCCAAAGTAAATCAGGCTGCTATACCTGGGACTTAGTGGCTGTATTTCCGTTTCCATTTCCAAATGCTTGATCCCAAACCAGGGGATGTATTAGTAGTTGAAGTTGAAGTGTGCCTCAGTGAGATGGGCAGTACTGGTGTTTGGCTCTTTGCTGGGCTGGGGTTAGCTTACTGAAAGATAGCTCAGCAGGGGCCTTTTTTCCCAAGAGTGTTTTACCCAAGGGAAAGAAAAAAGAGTCAGAATGTAACTTTTTGAGACTGTAAGTGTGATTACAGGACTCTCTGTCTCCTCTAGGTCTCCTTTTTACATATGGGGTGACAGGCAGTGGGAAAACCCACACTATGACAGGATCTCCTGGTGATGGAGGACTTCTTCCACGGTGTTTGGATATGATCTTCAACAGCATAGGACCCTTCCAGGCCAAGAGATTTGTGAGTAGTTTTGTACCAAATTCTCCACTCTGCTGCTGCTCACAACAACCTGAAATGGAATATCTCCTGTCTTCAACAACAACAGAAAATACCCCCCAAAAAACAGTGGGATTTCTGAAGCAGGACCAAGGAGTCAGGCCTGGCTTCTAGGACGGGCATATCAAGATGATGTGTGATCTGAGTGTTCTTGTAATTGTTACTCATTTTTTAATCAATTAAAAAAACGAGTTAGGGTTTCCTGTGGCTTTTGTATCTCGAGACAAGATCTAATTCCATACTTAAAGTAATATAGAGAAGGATATTTCTTTTTCTTTTTTTTTTGCTTTCCAAATATATTTGAAACAATACTGGAAGCTCTTTCCTTGGTAGCATGCTAGCTTGGAAGCCTCTGTGAAATATTTTTGTTTTGGAAGTACCTGTTTTCTGTCAAATCTCCTTGGAATTAGCTAGCAGATTGAGTGTTAGTGAGGGGGTGTGGTATTTGCTGGCTGCCAGACAGCTTGATCAAATAACTTGTCTTTTGCTGGCCAACACCTTATGTTCACTCCCGTTTGTCATTATATTGTCTCAACATGTTCACTGTTCAGGTTTTTAAGCTCGATGACAAGAATGGCGTGGATGTTCAGTGTGAAGTAGATGCTCTGTTAGAGCGACAAAGAAGAGATGCCATGCCTCTTCCCAAAACTCCTTCTGGCAAGTGAGTAACTATTGTAACGTGCAGGAGAAGATTAGTTAATGTAAATGTCATTCTGAAACTGTGATTTTAAATTATCTTGGTGTCTTTATCTTATTGTTGGGGGAAAAAAAAAAGGATGATATTCATGCAAGTGATACTCAATTTTGTGCCTTATGTTCCACATAGACTGGGAAACTGCATAGTGAGATACTTGGATTCTGAAGTTTAGAATTGAGCAACGTGAGGCTATTTTTTTGGTATCTGTTTCCTGATTTGACCAGGCAGGGTTACTGGGAAGTTCAACTTGAGGACGTTTTGCAAAATATTGAGGTCGCTGAACAGTGTGTGATTCCAGCATCAGCTATCCAGGAATTCTGCAAGGTGCTTCTTACTGGAGCTGAGTGCAGCAGTGCTGGATAAGTGGATCTGTCTATTTAGACTCTCCTGGGTGCACCTGAATCTGGATATGCTGGCTTTAGTTTCTAATCGCACCAACTTGTCACTGAGCTTATTTTTTTTTGGTCTGTTCAGCCAGCCAAGGTAGCTGGCTGTGTGTACTCCATCACAATTGCTTACTGTGTGTGATCAACAGGCGACAGATAGATCCAGAGTTTGCTGATATGATCAACGTGCAAGATCACTGCAAAGTGGAAGAAGTCGATGAAGATAATGTCTACAGCGTCTTCGTCTCCTACATCGAGATCTACAACAACTACATTTATGACCTCCTGGAGGAGACTCCATTTGAGCCAATAAAACCCAAGTTAGTAGGAATGACAATACTGATAAACTCACAGAAGTTTTGCTTTTGTGAGGACTGCCTGTCTCTGTGGCTGTAGTCTCTGCAAGTCTGTCTCAGTTCAGGTGAATTGCTTCCAAAAGTCACAGAGGTGATGTCTGAGGAATCCGGACAACGGTATTTAAGTGTGCTGAGTACTGATGGTTGCCAAGATTTAGTGCTTCGTTTCCTAGTGTAATGGAAGAGAAATAAATAACTATTTAATTTCTTAGGCAATGCTGTATCCTGCTGAGGTTGTCTATTGGTCCTATTCCTAGCTAGTGACCACAGCTTGAAGAGCAAGCTGTTTCATAGCTGGCGTTTTCCTCTGGAAAACTGTGTACTGGGGAAAAGCTTGTGCATTATTTCCACTCAGTGCCAGTCATTTCCTTAGCAACAGAGATGAATATTCTCAAATGAGAGTCTGGATGTTTTTCTGGAAAGGTGTGTATTTGGCCATGGTCCAGAGCCAGTAAATCTTATGATCTTTGGAAAGACAGTCTGTAAATCAGACTTATTTGAACAGATCTTTAAAATTCTGAATCCATTAAAGAAAGCTATGTATATCTACTTGTCCTTGAGTTAATTAGGGAGTTGGCCAATCTACAAGGACTTAGAGCAAAACAAGCCATTGCATTGAGCCATTGAGAGCATGCTCCAGGGTACTGCCTCGAAACGAGTTTGAATACCTGAATGCTCTCTAAATAGGAATGAAATCAGGTTTAGTTTCTTGCTGATCGTATCCAGAAATCAGCCTAGGAAAAGTCTTGGATTATTTCCACTTATGGAAGCTACAGTGCATTAAACATGAAAAGATCTTGGACGCGGGCTGGACGACTTTAATATTTTTAATCCTGTTTTCTTGGTAGGTGGAACAATTGCAACACTCCTGTGCGAAACGGTGACTTTATGTATGTGCCTAAGCGTGTTACTCCCGATAATGAAGAGTGAATTTTAGTAGAAGCAGAAAATAAACTGACTCCTTATCTCCTCTTTGCTTTACTAGTGAATGTAGAGCGCTGTTGAAGCCATCTTGCTTCTATATGAGCCATATGCATGTAGTTAAGCAATAGCTGCCACACAAACCTATGATTTCCAGTCAGAGTCACAATTAAACACGGCTTCTAAATCAGTAGCTGAAGTGTAACTAATCTTGGCTGTGTGTGTCCTTGTACTTCCACTTCCATCTGCTGTGTGGATAATTGCCATATTTAGTCTGAATTGTATGCTTAAAGAATAGAGGACTTGCATGAGATGATATACTGCTGTATATCCAACTCCACTGAAATTTAGTGCCTTCCTTTCTTGCCCTTAAGACCTCCACAATCCAAAATACTTCGTGAGGACCAGAATCACAACATGTATGTCATGGGATGCACAGAAGTAGAGGTGAAATCTACAGAAGAAGCTTTTGAAGCCTTTTGGAAAGGTAAACAATCCTGAAATGTAACTTAAAGACGATCTGTCTGTATCGACTCCGTATGATCGTGCTGAAAACAGAACTGGCTGTTAGTAGGAGACGAGTCTGTTAAATGAAGCAGGTGTCTGCAGGGAGTGTTTTCCTTCTTTTGGACAGGGCAAAAGAAGAGGCGCATTGCAAACACTCAGCTGAACCGGGAATCCAGTCGATCTCATGGTGTTTTCTTCATAAAGCTGGCTCAGGCACCTCTGGATGCAGATGGAGATAATGTGCTGCAGGTGAGTTCTGGGGCATGCTATTAAAGGGGAATTGCACGTATGTGTGTGTGCGTGCATGGATACAGAGGTTAGAAATGGTGCTGATGTAAACTTAGGTATACTGAAACTTGCAAGTCTTTGAAGTGAATCAAAATTACGAAGTTTAAGTATTTCATTTCTCTCCTTCCTGTAAATAGAGCATTAAAGTGAGCAGCGGAGCTGCTCTTTCATTTATTCTTCCTCTGTTTTGAGCAAAACATCTCAAAGTAAGAATATAAGACTTAGAGGCTTTGAACAAGAGTGCTTGATATAATCTAGCTTGTGCTGCAAGACAGAGGATTTGATAAACTTGTTCACAAAAAGCCTAGAGAGGCACGGGCTATAAATATGCTGTCAAACCTATTCTGAAGGTACAATATGTGTTTTAAGTGTACCTGCTGGCTTAGGGTTGTGGGGTATGTTCCCCTGCACCCCACCCACCTTGTGCCCCCATAGAAGGCGGGGAGTATAGAGCTAATAATTAGCCTAACCTGATTTCTTTCCTGTAACAGGAGAAGGAGCAGATCACTTTAAGCCAGCTGTCCTTAGTTGATCTGGCTGGAAGTGAAAGGACAAATAGAACAAAAGCTGAAGGGAACAGGCTGCGAGAAGCAGGTATGTGCCACACTTAGCCCATCACTTCTACAGGCTTGGCTGTGCAGGTGCTAATCTTGTAAAGAAACCATAAGGAGAATTGTTAAGTGTTCTGTTACTATGTTTGGTTATCTCCTTTGGTGGCCTTCAATCCTCCAGCTTGGGAACTGACAGTTTTGACAGCGTTTATTGCATTTGTGGGTTCTTCAGATTGTTTGGAATGGGTATCAGTAGCAAATGACTTATGGGTCCAGTCAGTTTATCTTTAAAATAAATAAATAAAAAAATAATAATAAACTGGGGATATGATACAAATAGCTGCTTACAGAGATTTCTTTGATATCATTATTTTAAGGTAATATTAATCAGTCATTAATGACGTTGAGAACATGTATTGAAGTTCTACGGGAGAACCAGATGTGTGGAACAAATAAGGTATGCAGCCTGCCTTTCAAGCATCTTTTGGAGAAGAGCTGACGTAAGAAGAGCTTACCTGAGTTTTTTTCCACTTCATTTTCAGATAGTTCCATACAGGGATTCCAAACTGACTCATCTCTTCAAGAATTATTTTGATGGCGAAGGAAAAGTGCGTATGATTGTATGCGTTAATCCTAAAGCTGAGGACTACGAGGAGAGCTTGGTAACTTCCTTGCAGTTCTTATCTCATCTTTTCCCACTCTACTTTCACATTTAGCTCTGAATTATTGTACTACTTCAGGAGGTGGCAGGGATGGTAACTTATACTTGAACTCTTCGGGCAGTCAGATGTAATGCTGCAGGGTGGATGTGCCCTCTAAGTCGTAATTTCTCCTCTCAAACATGCTAATACTGCTTGTGTGCAGCACAGGAAGTTTCTCTTATTCACAGCAGTCCAGACAGTGGGGGCTAAAGCACCAAAATATGACCAGGAGAGTGTTTGCAAGAACTTAAAGACACCTGCACGGTCAGGTTTAGGGCTCTGAGGGCTGAAGGAAGGGCAGGTGTAACTGGAAAGGTTTTTAGATGCTCTGTTTCAGATTTGCAAGCTATCCAGCTGGGAAATAGTGAAGATTGTATGTTGATAACGTCTCTGCTGAAACTTTTATGGATCTGAAATGTCACTTTCGGACAGCTGCTGTTTTAATAGAGTCGTCAAGCTCACTTTTGTTCTTTTGTAGCAAGTCATGCGTTTTGCAGAGATGACACAGGAGGTGGAAGTTGCAAGGCCTGTGGACAGACCGCTGTGTGGTTTAACGCCCGGGCGCCGCTTCAGGAATCAGGCCTTCAGAGAGGAGCTGGCGCGGAAACTGGAGATCCGGGGCGGCCCAATTAACGGAGGTAATTAGGAGAGTGCCAGGTGATCACAGCACACACCTTTTTCCCTGTTGGTAAGGGATGAAGGCCTCTTTAAGAACAAATCTGAGCCTCGGAAGCACACGAGGAGCCGTGTTTAGCTGCTGGTGGTGTGCTTTCTCTGCAGTAGGTGCACCTGAATTGCTCTTTTCGTGCTGCGGTGCTGCTTACACTGGAATTGGGCTTATGCTGCAATTCTCAAAGTAATTCTTTGTTGATGAGCTGAGTTCAGGGTCCCATTACTGAAGCTCTGGGAAAGAGACTGTGCTGAAGATAATGCTTTGATGCGTTTGTGCGCTCTGGGTTTACTTTAGAAATTAGGATTTGCCTGGAGGTATTGTAAGGAATGAATCACAGATGTCACGTTTAATCTCTTCTCAATACTGTCAATTATTCAGAAAACGTGTAGTTCTCGTTAATAATTCTACATCCTGTCTCCTTCATAATTCTGTGGAATGATCTGTGGCTGTGCGTTGTCAAACGAGAACTTTGTTCTCTGGCTTGCTGACAGAGTTCCTTGGCTTTAAATCTTACAGAAACAGAAGAGCAATCTGCTTCAGAAATATTTCTGCAGAACTTTCCTCCTCTGCCTTCGTGTGAGCTATTGGATATTAACGACGATCAAACGCTTCCAAAGCTTATTGAAGTCCTGGAAAAACGTCACAAACTCCGACAAAAGCTGTCAGAGGAGTTTGCCAAAAACGGTAAGAATTTGAGCACCGATGTGGAGCAAGATTTTTGGTGTCCTCATTGCTGCTCAAGCTTCTCTTCTGCACTAATGTGAAATAATTACCCTGTCTAGGCTGGCGGTCTGAAAGCCCTTTCGTTGAGGTAATGCAGTAGCTGGTAGTGTTAGGTTAGTAGGAGAAAGGATGAGGAAGTAAACTGTGTTGAACTCTCTTGCAGTGCTTTCGTTTAAAACTGTGCTGCGAGAACTCGATTCCAGCGTTACGTCCAAAGAAAACTACGTTCAGGGGAAGCTGTCTGAAAAAGAGAAAATAATAGCAGGGCAGAAAACAGAGTTGGAACGCCTGGAGAAGAAAATTAAAACTTTGGAGTACAAGGTGAGTTTCCTTTCCTTGCTGTGTGCTATATGGTTCCTAAGCACAACAAGCCAAACAGGGGACAGAAAAAGCAGGTTTCTTCAAGTTGCTTTTAAGGTGGATAGAAACAAAATTAAAGGTCCCTTATGGGGAACCTCTGAATGCTTCCTGCTTTTTGAGCAGAAGTGTAGCATCAGTTAGGCTGGGAAAGACTCTTAAGATGATAAAGTCCAAATGTCTGCCTCTAACAGTACCAGGTCCACCACTAAACTCTGAGCTGTGTGTCCACAAATGAGACTTCAGCAATGCATTTGTTCTTGGAAGTTGTAGAATGTGTGGAACTCCTGGAATGTGAGCTTTTCAGCTGGTGGGTGTGTGGGTGAAACAGCTCCTTGATATATTCTAGCACAACCACTGTGCTTCTGGGCTCAGATGGTTGTGTTGCCTGGGGGCATAGCAAAGTTCTTCCTCACTTTTTCCAGATTGAGATTTTAGAGAGAACTGCTACGATTTATGAAGAAGATAAGCGTCACCTTCAGCAAGAGCTGGAAAGCAAGAGCCAGAAACTGCAGCGTCAGGCTTCTGACAAGCGTAGGTTGGAGGCACGGCTGCAAGGCATGGTTGCTGAAACAACCATGAAATGGGAAAAGGAGTGTGTGAGTATGCTGCCCTCTGTGTTACAGCTGTCTAATGGAGTCATGCTGGAGGGAACTGGGGAGCTTGGTTGTTTTTTTTTTGTTTTGTTTTGTTTTTTTTTTAAGGTTTTTCTTTGTTTTCTTAATACTATTAAGAGGGAAGACATATTTGGCTTTTAATTGAGGATTTGAACAGGCAATTTCATCTTAAATTTTATAAATATCTATAAGATAGAATGAACTCCTCAAGGGCCCATGGTACAACTAGAGCAGCTCTTGTGTGCGTTTCATTTCAGTATGTGGAACTTGTTCTTTTGAGTTTCTGACCCTCTGAGGAGTGATTCTTTTGTCCTGTCAGTTGTCAGAAGAAGCCTGACATCAGGCTTTCCCCATTATCATCATGTAAACTCTTGTTCAGGTGTGTGCTTCGTGAAGAATGGGGGAACTAAATCTGAGGAATTAATTTGCAGTACTGCAGGACTGTTTACTTCTTCAGGGCTATCGATGAACTGCAGTTAGATGATGGTCTGATTTGTCCTTGTAGTTAAGGAATCAAAATCATGATCTTGGCAGTCTTTCTTTTTAGCTCAATACATCATTACTTTCATCAGCTTATATCTCAGAGGGGAAGAATGTCCTTGCATGTAGAATACAGAATTGTATTCAAACTTATATCCCAACTGCTCTGTTTGTGTCAGGCACTTCATGCTTTTCTTTGCTTTGTCTTTGCAGGAGCGTCGTGTAGCAGCAAAACAGCTGGAAATGCAGAACAAACTTTGGGTCAAAGATGAAAAGCTGAAGCAGCTGAAGGCCATTGTTACTGAACCAAAGAGTGAAAAGCCAGAGAGGCCCTCACGGGAGAGAGACAGGGAGAAGCCTATTCAGAGATCAGTGTCTCCACCACCAGTACCTGTAAGTTGCCTTTAAAGCTCTTCTTGGGAAAGGGACAAGCATACTTCTGAGAGTGAACTAAAATGCAGAGCACTTTTCTCTAGAAATTGCTTCCCAAGCGCAGAATTTGGATGATTAAACTGCTTTTGAATCCTTTCTCTCCTCTTTGTATTTATCGGTGTTTTTTATTTGTGCTCCTACTTTCCTAATGCCTTTAGTGTTGGAAGAACTGATTCTTAGTGCTGTCACTGCAGTGCAGTAGCTCTCCAAAGCCATACATTTGGGTGGCTCCATTGAATGTTGTCTACTTGCAGTGACAGTGTTTTGTTGCCTCGTGAGTTGTGAGCTCTGTATCTCTAACTGCTTTCCCATTCTCTTCAGCCCTCATGTAACTTTGTTACTCAGGTCCCTAACAGCCAGCAGCTCGTGAGCAACCAGCAGATGCACAGACGTTCTAATTCTTGTAGCAGCATTTCTGTCGCTTCCTGTATTATGGAGTGGGAGCAGAAAACCCCTTCGCACAAGCGTACCGGTGGCACTCTTAAAACAAGGACTAGACAACAAGAAGCAGAACAAAGTAGAGACTATAACACCTCAGACAGAAGGAGAGGGATGTGCTGGACTGGAATCCCTGAGGTTCCCAAGCGTAGAGATGAGCTAGAAATAGAAGAGGATCAATGCTGCATGGTTAGTGCTGCTCCTGTCAACAGCTGAATGCAGTGTGACTTAGTCTGGCTCAAAAGTTCATCGCAACTGCTCTCTTACACTGAGTGTAAAAGAGATCTTTGACTTTTCCCCTATATGTATTTCTCATAGGCCAGTGCTGTTTCCGAGTCGAATCTCCCCATTACTCTATTTAAATATTTAATTTGGCATTTAAAAAACCTTTTAAAAAGCATTTCCATTTCTTCTTAGCGTGTAGATAGCTGTGGAAAGGAACTCTGAACTAACTAGGCCTTTTTTTTTTTCTTTTAACTCTAAATGTCTCTGTTTTGATTTGTATCTGTCTCCTCAAATCTGTCTTACAGCCTGCAACCTACCGTGGTCCATTTGGGCAGCTTAAAAGGTGGTCTTATGAGCCAGCCACAAGTGCAAATGTCTGCTAGAAGTAGTGCTTGGACGAATTTCTCACTTGAATAGCTATTAACTTTTGCTTTGCTAGAATAGTCTTTCCAAGTTTACTCATCTGCATTAATTCTGGGGGCTTTGCTTACAGTTGAGAGATGCTTTTCCATTAAATTACTGTGTGCAAATGTTTATATCAGTGGTGTCTCTATCGTGGTGTAACTGTCACAGTGGCTCAGGTAAATCCAAGAGAATTGTACTACGCCCTACTCCCAGGGACAGAGTTCCTGTGAGGTCTTCCCAAGTACTTTATCATGGTAAGATTCATCTTTTGGATAACATTTTCAACATTCCTGTTGCTTGCCAGCTCCAGCCCTTCAAAATATGCGATGTGATTTAAGCAAGTGCTGTTCCTATTCACTAATACACAGACCACCAGCATCAGAGTGTGGGATGTGTTCTCTCCTACAATAAAATGTGACTGGTAGTAACATCTTCCTTTTGGACATAATTTCTAGATGTCTAGGGCACCCTGGCAGAGTTGCTTGCTGCTTTCCCACTAAAAAGGGGACAGATCTTGAGTGTTTTATTCCTAGTTTTCACGTAAAACTGTTCTGTTGAAAGCCACGTGTCTCTAGATACGTGTAATCTCTAAAAACTGCTTTAGCTCTGTAAGATTTACCTGTGAAGGACACAGCTAGCCTCACATCTCTTACGGGGAAAAATCCCAGTTGCTGCTCATCATCTGAAAGCACAGTGCACGGAGTTGGCATTCATAGCTTTGGGTTATTTGACACCACTGTTATTCACAGAGATCTGTAAATCAGTGAGTCAACAGAACAGAGAGAGCCCGAGGTATTCTTTCAAATGCCCGTTCAAGGATTTGGAAACAAATTTCCTCTATTTTATGGTTTACCTGAGCAACTGACAATGAACTTTAGATTAAAAATAAAACAAATTGTGAACCTCCATCTCTTCTTGTGGATTTCCAGCAGCTGGGCTCAGAAGCAGTAATGCTAGGAAAGGGCACTCCTCCTTTTCCTCTGCTCATAATACTTCTGAGTTAACAGAGGCTTTGCATCTTCCAGAGGTGTTGGAAATCCATACTGACTCTGTTCCCTCTGCTACGTCAGGATTGCATCTTGATCCATTAGTGCATCTGTGGAAGCGTTTCAAATTTCTCTTTTCAGGTCGGTTAATATGTTCACAGCAATCAGATCTGGGAAATCTGGCAACAGCGCTGCCAAGGAGAAAGAGATTCTCCTTGAGAAAACCGTACTGTGTAGGGAATGCAAGTGATTGGATAAAACCACATCAAATTAGTGGGAAATAATTGGCACAGAATCCATTGGGAGTTCTTTGCAAGGCTCCCGGTAACAGTGCGTTTCCGGATGGATTCCAAAAGGAACAAAGCTTTGATCTCCAGATAAACACATCTTAACCAGACCTGCAAAATCGGGTTTTGCTAATGATATCCTTTGGAGGAGCTTAACTGTGTGCTGATTTCTTCTGATTCTCTTCCACTCTGATCAGAACGCACCTCCGGTTCGTCTCCGACACAGACGGTCGCGCTCAGCTGGGGAGAGATGGGTGGATCATAAACCACCTTCTAATCTGCCCACTGACACAGTCATGCAGCCACATGTCCCTCATGCCATCACAGTAGCAGCTGCAAGTGAAAAGGCACTAGCTAAGTGTGACAAGTACATGCTGACGCACCAGGAGCTAGCCTCTGATGGGGAGATTGAGACAAAACTAATTAAGGTAAAGCAAACACCCCTGTGGTAAACTTGTGATAACCCTGTCAAATCCTATTTCTGGCAGTGTATCGGTGCTGTGGGCTCGTGCCTTGCAGGAAGGTATGCTTGACCCCGAGTGCTGGGAGATGGCATTGGGAAGCTTTGTGCTGTCGGGTTGAAGGGAGGTTTTAGAGTCTGAGAGTGCTTTTCCTGAGCTTTGTCATTGCTTCGTGTGTACACCATCACGTGCTTATTGCTTGCTCGCCATCTTTCTTGAAAGTAATTAAGTTTTCTTTTCCCCTCTAGTAAAATACAATAATCCATTCATAATGAAAGTTGCTTAGACTCGTGACTGCAGCTAATCTTGCAGAGTTGGTCTTGTTGGAATGATATTTGATTTAGATTAGGGAGTTAGGTGGCTGCAGTGTGGGATGCTCAAGTGCTGCAAAACAGAGTTCCTGGTATGCAGCTAATGAGCAGATTGCTGGGGTGACTTTAGGCTTTGAATGCTTGCAGTGTTTGTGGTCCAAAATGCTGACTGCTCTTACCCGAGGCCAAGTGAGAACTCTTTGTAATTCATAGAGAAAAGCTTTTCATTTGCTTTTCTTGTGAGCATGCATCTTCCAGTATTGCCTTTTTTCCTTTGAGGTTTTGTAGTTGTTGGTTGTGCTTGGTTTCTTTGTGTCTAGTGAGGAAGAATGTACTTTGGGGTGTAGGCTCACTAACTTGAAAGGAAACTGTAGCTGTGAGTGCTTAAGTTTCCACTGAAAACTAACAGTGTAGCTGCCACTGTAACCTCATGACTCTGACTCGTTAACTGCTCTTGGCTCCCAGGGTGACGTTTTCAAAACCAGAGGCGGTGGTCAGGCTGTGCAGTTCACCGAGATAGAGACCCTAAAGCAGGAGTCTCCAACTGGGTGAGTTGTGCTCTTAACTTCCAACAGAATTGGGGCCCACAGTGTGTAACTTGGGTAGTTAATGTGTAACTGATTCTGGTCCAAATGATTGAATAAAAAGTTGTCATGTGAAAGTATGTTTGGGGAGCTTGTAGGTACTGGTGGTGCTGGTAAGGCTGGTCTGCTCTTGAGAGAAAAGTGTTTAATTGTAGAACGTATAATGTATTCTGTTGTGCATGAGAATTCTGTAGGATTCCTTTAAAGAATGTTTCTATAGCATTTATTTCTCCCATCCTTGTCTTACAGTCGAAAGCGAAGATCATCACCTTCCAATGCTGATCCACCAGAGGATGCTGCAGACTCTGAATGGACGGATGTGGAAACCAGAGTAAGCTACACAGGAGGGAGATATCTCATGGTTGATCTGGATGAGGGCTCTTGGGGTAATGTTGATAGCTGGGTCAGGTTTGGGGTTAGAGACTGACTTTCTGTGTCTTCTCAGTGCTCTGTGGCAGTGGAAATGAGGGCAGGATCTGCCCTTGGACCTGGATATCAGCATCACGCTCAGCCCAAGTAAGTGCCCCTCCTCTAGCTGGTATATTGTTCTCTTTCCTGGTAACACCTAAAGTGAGACAGTGCTTTCTTCCCCTTCACCTTGATGTCCTTCCTGCTTTGGGTTTGCGGTGCGTACGCTTTCAGTATACTGTCAAGTGAACAGGTTTGTTGAGTGTTGGAAACACTGACTGTACAGATCTGTAGGGGACTTCTACCCAGAAGATGTGTTCTGGCATGTTCTCTGGCATTTAGTGCTGCGAGCAGAATGTCAGGTTCGATCTTGTCCTTCTGCAGCAACTCAGAGTGCTCCTAGCTGGACTGTAAAAAGCTGGGGGCTGTAGCATGCCTGGCAGGTCATAATTGGAGTGGGATTGAAGGTGACAGTGGCATAGGACTGTCCTGTATCCTTCTCCAGTCCCTCTGGCCTTCATCAGTTGCTGATGTAGTCAAAACAAAACCCTCATCTTTGTACCTTTAGATAAAATTAAGTCAGGTTACAAGTTTGTTTTGGTGTCTCAGTAAGGAAACTGAGGGAATCATGGGATGTAGAGTACCTGAATGCAGCTAATATTTCAGCTGCTACCTGCTATGCAACTGCCAAAGCATCTCCTAAGGAAGCATGGGCTTTAGTTGTGGTAGAAGAAGCTTTCTTCCTCTTTAGATGCATGGATAAGTCTGAATTCTTTGGGACTCTCATCATTCTTTAATGTGATGGGATCAGAGTTGCAGTTATGCAGCAAATGTACCAGATCTCCTTTTCCAGGAGAAATTGAAATAACCAGGAGAAATTGAAATAATGTACTCGGTGAAGTTAGTGCCTAACACTTGAACCAGACATCTAAAACAAATCTCTCACCTATAAAAGAAACATTGCAGGTGATCTAGCCTTGCTAAACTCAATGTTGCAGAGCAGCACTAAGCATCCAGGTTTGGACTCTCGCAGATAGGTGCTGGCAATGCTGTGGAAGTCACCTGTTCAACTCAGAGGAAGACAGTTTGCAGTTTTACAAGATATGGTTACAGGGGGGAGAGAGGGCTGGAGAGGTAATGAGGCTTCACCGAAGCCAACCAAGCTGCTCGTATTTGGAATCAGAACAGGAAGAAGTAGTAAAACACAGGTTCTCATCTCTTGTGTGATGGGTATTTGTACTAAAGGGTTTAGGGCTTTAGTTGCAAGGTGTTCTGGGGAGCTTCAGAAACGAGTGGTTCCTGTTGTGGGTGAGGTCACAGATGCCTGGTGTCGTGTTGGTATGCACTCCATCACTTCTCACAGAGCTGCTCCTGGCAGCCTTGCACTACTGTGGCAAATCCTGTCATTTTCCTGTGTGTTGAATTGGAACTCGTACTTCTTTAAAGCTAATAAATTGAAATCAAACTTACGTTTTAAGCCCACGGCTATTTTAAAAAACAAGAAAACAAACTTCAACTGCTTCTTGACAAATAAGCTCTCTGCTTTGCTTGTAGCGTTTCTTAGCATAGGAAGTACGTGGAATTTATGCATGCAGCGCAACAGGTAAATGGGTTATTGACTGCTGTTACTGAGAACTGCTGCTGTGTGAGATCTGAAAGTTGTTTGATTGCCTCGTTTTCTTTTAGGCGAAGGAAGCCATGAACGTAACGTCCTGCTGCGTTGGAATCCTGTTGGTTTTTATCAGGCTTATCTGCTGCCAGTGACAAACTGACTGCTTTGTTATCACGACAAGCTTGTATGTTTTTTACACTGGCCTATGCAGGCAGTGGTTAAATGGAAAACACTTCTTGCACACCCGAAGAAGCGTGCGAGTGGGTGCAGATAATTTCAGTGGACAGGGGGAGGCTCTACTGTTGCATGCTGTGGACTTCTGAAGAACACCTTCTGTCTTGTATGTATGAAGCCCTCATTGTTAAGCTGTGCCTTTATAGAGTAACGACACAAGGCTGTTGCCTTGCCTATTTTTCAACTCCTTATAAAACATACTTGCATTCTGGTCACTATCCTTCTCTTGTCAGGCCCTCTGTTCTGAAGAGGTGTAAATGCTGCCATTTATTCAGATGCAGTAACGCACTTTAGGAGTCTTCCTATGCCATTTCATATATTATTATAGCCAGCAGCAGCTTGGTAATGTAAATTTCTTCTTGGAAGAATTACCTTTAATTATTTAATATACAAATCAGCTTGTGAAAACAATTTCAGTCTCAGTCTTCTAGTAGATATTGGGTAAAAGGGTAATGTGCTCACAGATACGGTGAGGACCTTATATGTGTGGCTCTGTAAGCATGGTAAAATAAATACTTTTATTCAGTGGCTCTTATCAGTCCTGTTCTTGTTACAGCACAGATGTTAAACTGCAAAGACTGAGGTAAGCCATTAAGACCATGGTGTGCAAGGACTGTGGTTGAATGCAGCCCTTGTGATGCTCCTGGAATTCAAAGTGAGGAATCTGCTTGGGTCCCTGGTGCATCTGGGACGTGCTTATCTTCAGGTCTGCAAATCCTTCTGAGGGAGGTTGGTTCTGTTCTGGGGGAGTGGCTGGTTACCAGATTCTGCAGCCTACTGAGGCCTTCCACCTCAGTCTGGGGAGCAAGAAGTCCTTGTTTAAAGAAAAGCCACCAGCGCAGGTAGCTGTGGCAGGCATGTGTTCATTTCATCGTGTTCCGGGTGCTGGTTGGAGTACAGTCTTGCTTTTACAAGTTTATGACCTCATTAGTAATTGTCTACATTTAAAGACATTGCATTTAAGTCAGAAATGGCAAACAGGAAAAAAAAAAAACCACAATAAGAGAGGAAAGAACAGCCTAAAGATGTGTGCTTTTTTTCTTTTTTCTTTTTTTGTTTTTGAAGACATTTTTGAGTGAGCTAAGTGGGTGAGTCCTGCCCTGTAATGGACCAGCGGGAAGCTCTGCTGTGGCAAGCCAATGCCACTAGGTGGTGTGAAATAACCACCGTCGGGGGCTGGCCTTGGAATCCTGCCCTCACCCTCCCTGCAGGGAGGTAGGCTTGGCCCTGAATTCCTCTTCTGAACACCACCGAGTTTTGGGATGTTGCTAACCTATGTGCTGTGTCCCCACTGCCACGCATCTCCTGCCTTCCCTGCTGCAACGCAGAGGGAGGACAGGAAGGGCAGCCAGCAGATGATGGTGAAAGAGGCTGCAAGGCTGTGCTCCCATTTCTGCTCTCCTTTACGTGCATGAAAATAGTAGATTATGAATGATAAGCAAGCTTTCAGAGGCGTCATCTCTCTGATTTAGACCTAGTCATCCTGTCGTCAGTGTAAGCTGTGTTGAGAGTGCTTCTGGGGACCCCTGGGAGGAGGGAACCCTGGGAAATGGATGCTCAGAACTTTGTGAAAGAGAGCAGTGGCTGCAGACTGTGGCTTCTCCTGGGCTGCTTTGCAAGCAGTGTGAACGAGGCATTCTGACTCAGCTCTCTATGTGCTGTTTTCTCTGTCACTTGTGGCAAAGGCTGTGTGGCCAAAGTGTCTCTTTCACAGTCCTTGTCAAGTTCTGTGTCTTGACACGTGATGTTTTGTGGTATCTCTTCTCAGGAAGGAGCTTTGTGTTTTGAATGAGAATGCAGGAGGAGAAGAGTCACTGCAGCCGCCGTGCCCAAATAAAGGTTAGCACAAACCTGAGACCTTGTGAGGGAGCATCCTTGGCAGTGCTGTGAGGGAGGTGGCAGCGTGTTAACAAGTTGTGTCAGGTCTGTGACTTGTTCTTCACATGCCCGAGCTGCCTGTGAGGTCTGTCTGGGCCAGCTGCTCGGGTTTGTGTTGGGGAAGGAACCCAACTCAGCAGAGTGTTCCTTGGGAGGAAGCGTGAGGTCTGCCGGCCTGGGGAGGACGTGCGTGGTGGCAGAAGTTCAGTGCACATCAGGCTGTTCCCTGGCCCCATCGCTGCAACTGCATTCAGTGCCACTCAATTGCATTCCTGTGAAGTCGTTCCTCGTGTCTCTGCATCTTCTTCACATATTTACTCTAGCACATAGCACTGGCGCTGTTTACTCTGCAAAGATTCCTCCAAGGCTCAGCTAAGCACACAATTTACTCAGCTAACAAGGGCTGGCATTTATTGTGGATATCTTTGTGTACTTGTCATTCTTTAGTCTCCGCTGACATTCAGTGGGAAGCGTTAAAGCAAACAGCAGCACGCAGAAGGAGGGTTGCCTGTGCCATTGCTCCTCTGTGAAATAGCTGAGTGAGGCCTTCTGCTTGGTGTTGGCTGAGCCAGCCCCCTCCCCAGCTTGCTGTCAGTGGGGGTGGAAGCCTTTATGAGGGAACTGGACTTCTGGTTGGAAGTAGAGGTATGGGGCTTTGCTTGTTTTTGCCTAATGCCTACCTTTATTTTTCCCTTGAGCTTTGTGCAGGTTGGGGCTAGTGCTACTCAAAGCAGTAAGAATGTAGCCCTGTGGAGTAAATAATTATGAGTTATAGTTGGGCAGGATCTGGGGAGGTTAGCTCTGTATTTCTTGTCACTCAAACAGGGGCTCTAAAGCCAAGGACGCCGTGGGGTCTCACTAAGTAGGATGCTTGAATGTGCTGCTCAGGGGAGCTCAGTTGTGCATGGAACCAAAGCAACCAGGGGGATGTAAAGGCATGGTAAATTATGCGATATTGGGACATCTTATATATGTGTGTATATATGTATGTATATATGTATATATATATATATATATGTATATATGTATATAAGGAACATATATATATATATATATAAGGTCAGTTATCATTATAACCTGATAACTGCTTTCTCCAGTAGCTTCCTCTGAGGTCTCCCGGGTTCCTTGCAGGCTCTTGTTCCTCCTGCCTGTCCTAACTTTGGCAAGCAGGATCAAACCATATTCCAGTGGGATGGGTTTTGCAGAGGCATGGAGCCCGCTGGTGAAAGCAGCTCTTCAGTGCTTTTGTTCTGAGGCTTGTTTTTGTGATTCCTAGTTCCTGTAGCTAGCAGCCAGCAGAATTTCAGCACTTCAAGTCAGCTTCTCTGGAAGAGAACTGATGAGCAGCGGATGCTCTGTGCTTTCTGCGGGCAAGCCTGGTGTCAGAAGAATCCTGATTAGTTTGCTCGTAGTTAAGTTCTTTGGTATTCTTGGCAAATGCTGTTGTACATTCAGTTTGCTGAACTGAATTCGTGTTTACCTTTTGAGGTAACAAATTCCTGCCACAGTGGGCTCAAGTCTGCAGTTAGTGCTGCCCGTTCTTCCTGCCAGCTCTGGAACATCAGAGTTTCCTACTGGCAAAAGGTGAAGGCTCTGGGCTCTGCTGTCTGTGTTGCTTGGATGTTCTTGGCATTAACTGGCTGCAGCCTCTGCTGAGTAATAAAAAGCAGAAGAATAACATGTAGGCTCGACCCTGAAATTCTAGACTTCTCACAGGGAGCTGGAGTGGATTTGTTCTTGAACCTGGGCTCTTCTGAAAGCTGTCTCAAAGCAGGTCAGAACGCGGTATGAAAGTTCAGGACACCAATCTTATTCCTGGTCATGTTCCTCCCCCTTGGCTCTGTGGCAGTGAATCACTGCTGAGCATGTAAGTACCAGAAGCCTGTAGGATTAGCTGAACTCTTCCCAGCGAAGTTAACGGGATTTTACTGCCTACCTCGCTACCCTGCCTTGCTCTTCTTGCCAAGTGCTCTGCAAAAAAGGTGCCTGCACTCTGCTCCTGTGAAAGCGTTCTGGCTGAGCTCAGCCCACGTGCTAGGCAGCCTGCCAGAGAGCAGGGGATGAAAAAGCTGATACGGAGGAGCCTGTCTGCTTTTGGACCTGGCAGCTCCCGTGCGTGCTTCACACTCGCATGCTAACATGCTCCAACCCTGACCCCGGCGGCTACAGCTGTTCTCAGCTCGGGCCCTGCCATTCCCCACATCCTCCCGTGCTGCCTGGTGGGAGCTATTTGCAGACAGGGATCAAAGGTACGGCCAGCAGAACTGTCTGCTTGAGGCTGACGTGGGTTGTCCGAGGTGGAATCCTTGCTCCTGGAGTCGCTGCGGGGCCGTGTCTGTGGTGTGCAGTGCTGGAGGTGTCCCTGCTGCTGGGCTGGCACGGGATGGAGGCATCACCCAGGAGCTGTGCTCCATCTCCGCCACATCTGTCACAGCATTGGTGCTGGCCTTAGATTCACAGCTGTGCCTCCCCCAGGGTTTTGCACAGTGTGTTGTCTCTGTCGTCTCTCAGTGGGGCAATTCTTGGTGCTGGTGGTGGCCTTGCAGTGGGCTGAGCTCCGTGTGCCTGCAGCCAGGCTCGCAGCAGGATACAGCGTGCCAGAGATGTGTGTGGCACCCATGGGGTGGGCATGGAGGCTGAGAGCTTACAGCAGTCAGCTCGAGCCAGCCTGCAGGAATTGGAAGTGGAACTGTTGTTCTTCTGAGAGAAGAGAGCCCAGTGGTGCTTCAGGAGTGATCTGCAGCGAGCGGCCCTCGCATGGTGTCTGTCTCCAGTGTCTGTCCTGATTTATGTTGAGCTCAGATGCTGTTAAAAATAATCCTCCCACGTGCTAAAATTACACCGCCTCTGATTTATGTGCAGTTTTGTGGACAAAGTGCCTATAAAAAGAGGAGTGAAACAGAGCTCACTGTGGCATGGGGGGGAACATATAGAAAAACAGCATGGGGATGGTGCTGGCACAGCTGTGGGTCACCGTGGGTCAGTGCCCAGCTGAGAGATCAGCTGTGGGACCCCAAAGGTGTGGGGTGGGGTCAGCCACGTCTCACCAGCACGTCAGCTTTCTCCTGTGCCATAGTGAGCAAGAACTTGGTGTCTGAGACAGTGGTGAGAAAGCCCCTTCCTGCCCCAGCAGCTGGCTCTGGAGCTTTGGGTACTTGGGTTTACTTTTAAAATACCACGAGCTGCTGTTGTTGTTTTACTGGGGGGGAGGGGGGGGGGGGAAATCTAGAGTCTGTAAAACACAATTCCCTGGGATGGGAGGCTAATCCTCTTATTTCTGCACGTTTCTGGATGATTAAATGGCTGGATTATTTAAGTAGTGATTTGTTGCTGGATTGCATCATCGAGGAGATCTGAGGCATAAATATTAGCTTTGGGCTTTTGGCTCTTGATCGTTGAAAGGGGTAGAAGGTGTTCTGTGGACAAAAGGCAGAGAAATTAAATTAAATGAGCATGTGGAGTAGCGGGTCACAGCGGAGTCCCTAAACCCTTATTGGCTCTGAGAGCTTTAACCTTTATAAAGAACCCGTCCTGTGAGCAACATCAGCTCTGCCTAGTAAATCTGCTCTCCTACTGTGCTTCTGAGTGAACTGGCCCTTCTCCTGGACTTGGAAACGTTTCTGTGGTGTTTGTTAGCTTCTAGGGCTTGGATTAGTCCTTCCCTCGCACCGAGCCGAGTCCTGGCAGCCCTTCATATGGCTTCACCCAGTGAGGGGGTGCATGGGATGGGCAGAGTCCCCAGCAGCTGGGATATGTGGCCTTTGGAAAATGACTGGAGGAATGTTGCTCTCCTTAGCAGCTCCCAATGGGAGATGCTCGGGTCGAAGGGGGCTGTGGGGGGCACCCTGCCTGCCCCAGCAGCTGCACCACGGGGGAAGACCCAGTTGATGAAGGGCTCCCATGCTGTGCTTTGCCACGTGCTGGCTGTGCTCCCACTGCGTGAATTCCCCACAGTGTTGGGCTGTGTGTGGGGGGGGGGGGGGGGGGGGAAGTGCTGAGAAGTACTTTCAGAACGAATCCGTGGTTCTGTGATGTGCTGCTGGTTTCTGACTGCTGCAGGAAGATAAAAGCTGCTGCTGCAAAAACGCTGTGACTTCCCAAGGTGCCCAGAGCACAGTGTATCTTGAAGTGTGCTGCTTGACAGGTGTGGCTCCCTGGCAGCACTGGGGGTGTCCTCGTCCTGTCCTTCACCAGCAGTCACAAACCCAGGCAGACAGGGGCAGGACAGCCGTGGAGCCCCCACCTCGCTGCGTGCTGTGCTGCTCTGATGTGAGGGGTGCTGGTGGGGGCTGTGTGAATCCAGCCCTGCCTGCTGAGCAGGAAACAGAAGCAGGTTCCTCTGTGCAAAGCATCTGCAGCAACGTCCTTTGCTGACAGCACGCATCAAGTCTGATGTGCCTTGGGGAGAGGAGGTGGGAAAAGGAGGGAGAAGCTGCGGCGGGCAGCTGGAGGAGAAGCACGGAGCTCCCAGAGCGTGCCCTCCTGCAGGCTGCTGGTGGATATCACACCTCAAAGCATTTCTGCACCTCGCTCGGGACACTTGGGGCGAGCTCAGGCTCCTTTTCAGAGCTAATAGCTCTGGTTGGAGGATGCCTAATTAAGCGTGGCTGCTGTGCACTAGCTGGTGGTTCAGCTTTGTACCCTCCTGCTAAGTTTGGAAGAAAAGCAGTTAGAACGAACCCACACAGAGGAAGTTGCAGTAACAGAGGTATTTCAAACGCAAGGGAGGGATGAGAATCAGCGTGTGCAGGAAGAGCGCTTTGCTGCGGACCCCGGGCAGAGTTGGAAAGCAGAACTCCACAGCTGCTTTAAGAAATCCACTTGGAAAACAAGACCAAGTAAACGTTTACTGGAGCCTGGGTGAGCTGCACGCGTGACTGCAGTGGGTGTCCTTCACACTGCTGGGTTAATGCTCTCTGGTGGTGGGAGGAGCTGCGGATGGGCCCCTCCAGGTGCTTTTGGAGCCTCTGGCTTAAACACTTCTGCTTCTTAACGAACCCAACCTCCAATGCAAATGAGATTCCAAATAATAAGTAATTAACTTTATCAAATTGACATTACCATTTATAACCGAGTGTCAACACTGCCTTTATAAACAAGGCAGGGCTGCTATTTGCAGAGCTGGCGGGGGGAGTGCATGGGCAGGAGGATGCAGCGGAGCTGCAGCTGTTTCCTTCCCGTGGCCGTTCTCCTGCTGCTCCTGGGTATCCTGCTGCCCTCTGCTGCACTGAGGTGACACAGAGGGGACACATTCCTTGCTGGACACAGCAGGAAGGGTGCAGCATCAGAAAAAGCCTTTGTGCTATTGAGGGCAGAGCCCATTTCCCCATTAAATGGTGCTTAACTGCAGACTTGGGTTTCGCTGATGGTGTTTCCAGAGGTGTGAAGTGCAGCAGAGGTCGGGTGGTGGTGTTTGCCTCCAGCCTGGATTTCCTCACCCCTTCCTCTGGGTCCGATCTCATCACGTGAGGAGCTGAGGAATTAAGGCACGGGGCGCCAAGGCCCTGATGGATGGACGGGCCCCATAAAAACGTGAGAATTTGCAAAGCAGGAGCCAGCTTAACAAAATAACCGCTGTGTTTGAAGGGGGGGGGGGGAAGAAGTGTTTACTCTCACGTATGGAAATGAAATCACTTCTCCGTGTTCGTTGGCGGCAGTGCTGTGTGTGTTTTTGTGCTACCCAAGAACTGAAGTTACTCATTCACCTCCGGTGTCCTCGTGAGCAGAGGTTAATAGCTGTGAGGAGGATCGAGTGAATCCTTCTTCCTGCGTGCACAGAGCGAAGCAGAAGGGAAACCCATAAAGCTGGGAGGGCCCAGGACTGGGGGTACTGGGGGGAGCAGCACCTGCTGACCCAGGGGTGTTTGCAAGGGGAGAGCAGGGCCCTGCGCTGAGCTGTGCCCGAGGGATGCTCTGCAAGGAGCTGCCTCGGCCGTGCCTTGGGTTGCAGCTTTTTGTAAGATGGTACTTTCACAATGGGGGAAAAAGTATCTGTTTTATTGGTGTGGGTGTTCCTGTGAATTTGTTTTTTTGCTGCGATTCTGCAGCTCTGGCGGAGCCGGCCCGAGATTTGGCAATCCGAAAGGAAACGTTAAGATGAAACTCTGCATGGAGGAAGGGCTTGGATGCTTTCTGCCCTAGGAACTGGCTGTGCAGGCACAGAGAGGCTTTAATGCTCTAACGAGCCAGGTGCAAAGAAGTTATTTATTTTTCTTAAGGTTACTGCTCTTGAGAGTCCATTCATCCATAAGGATGCCAGTGGGAATTGTGGCCTTTCCAGTTCACATCTTGGCAGCGATGAACGGATGCCCTTCCATTTCAAGGGTCTCTTTGGTGGGCTGGGGCAGCTCTGGGGGGGGAATGTGCCCCACACTGGGCTCTGGGAGCAGCTCTGCCTCTGGGGCAGCCCCTGGGAAACACACGTTTGGTTCCATCCCAAAACCCATCTCCGATTTCAGATTTAAAAATAAAGGAGGGGAAAAAAAACCAGAAACAAACCCAACCCGCATTAATCCCATCAGTGGAAATAACCACGTTGGGCCCACGATCTTAATCTTTTATGTCGTCCACATCTGGAAAAGTAATTCGGGGGGGAAATAATGTAAACTTCAGCTAAGCTGTATAAACCCAACGCGAAAGTGATTTCATGTAGCCACGGCCCGGCAGACCTTTGTCACACGCCTTCCTGTAACAATATTGACTTTATAACACCTACACTTTGTTCTCTTCCTTAACAGGACAGCTGCTAAGTGCTGGTAAAACAAACATCACATGTTCCGTGGGGCTCCTACAAGGTTTGCAATCAGGCGCTCTCTAATAACTGCTTAAATACTCTCATCAAGCTTGTCCTTGCTGTTTGCTTTAGGACATGGTGTTGTTTTTTTTTTTTTTTCCTCCCCTCCCTATTTATTCTGTGTGAGCGATAGGCAGAGCTGGAGGTCACACAAAGTAAATGCAGGTGCTGCTTTGGGTTTTTTCCTTTTCCTTTCTTTCCCCCCCCCCATCCCCCCCCCCCCCCCACATTGCTGAGCTTGCCTTTCTGAAGCAGTGGAGCGGATGTCCCCCTAAAAGCATTGCCTTGTTCTTCCAGGCATGGTGATCTCCTGAACGCAGATCCCTCTGCTCTCCTTGGCACGTTTTCAAGTCCAAGCTGAGCAAATGCAAGATGACAAGAGGAATGAGAGCTTGCTTAGCAGGAAGAGGAAAATTGAGCCTGATCTGGGGCCGGCTGCCCTGGCAGAGCAGCGATGTATCACAAAATTAGGTTTCCCCTTTTGCGTGGCCTTCAAGGTCGGCAGAAATGGGAGAGAATGGAGCTCTGCACTGGGATTCTATGTCCCCATACTGGTGCAGCCTTGCCCTGGGCCAGGTCCTGGACCATCATCTTCCTCTCTGGGCAATCAGAGAACAACATTAAGGCTGGAAATGACCTCTCTGCTCCCCAGTCCACCCCACCACACCCACATCCCTCAGTGTCACATCCCTGTGGTTCTGGGACAGCCTGTGCCGGCACAGCACTGCTCTTCGGAGGGAGAGATTGTTACTGATGTCCAGCCTGAGATGCAGGGATGGATTCTGGCTGCTGCTGGCTTCCAGGCTTTGCTTACAGTTGTCCTACTGCAGCTGCACCTCCCCTTCAAACCCACTGCTGTGATGTACAGCAGGTGCTATGGGTAGGACATCGAGCCCCCGCTAAGACCTCCTGTGAGCTGCGGGTGTGAGAAGAGGAGAGCTGCGTGGGGCTGCTGGTCCAGCTCAGGTGGGTGGAAGGGAAGGGAGAGAGCACATCTGTGGGCAGAGATGGGGGTTTTCCTTGGTGCTGTGTCTGCCCGTCGTTCCAAATCGTAGCATTGTGTGTTCCCTTTAAAATCGAGGGCAATGCTGCACGCTTCCTTGCTTTCAAAGAAAGGGTTTGCTCATGCTGAAGTCCTCGTTGAACACAGTGCTGCACTCTGGGCGCTTTCCAGGTATCGCAGTCACTGCACCCTGGAGCGATGGGTGTGAGCAGGGGGTGTCAGTGCATGGGGAGCTCCTGGCCTAAGCACAGCCCTAACGCTGCCTCCTGCTCCAGACAGGGAGCAGCAGCCCCAGGGGCAGCCCAGCCTCCATCCTGCAGAGCATGAGCTGTACACAGCACCTCAGATAAGCCCTGGTTTAGTAACAGCTGCTTGCATTGATGGAGGGAAGCTGCCATGCTACAGGGCAAATTATGGGACCCTGCTCTGCCCCAGGAGTGGCTGACGGGTGCAGGGAGCTGGGGGAGGATACGGTGTTTAGATGTAGATGTTCTCCCCTTCACATCCTCCTGACCAGGACAGTGTCCCCTCTCCCTTTGCCCTTGGTCCTGTTGAACCCAGAGCCAGGCAGGAGCTGGCGTGCAGCATCCATTACCTTGGTTTCTGCAATCAAAAGCCATTTATAGTAAATGTGTTTGCTTTGTACTGAATTACTCGCGATGCTGCCAAGTACAACCACACCAGCTGTTAATTAGAGTTTAGCTTTTATTACCAAAAAGTCTGCTCTGTTGATATGGAAAATGGGAATAAAAAGTCATTTAACCTATTGTGATGTGAAAATAAACGATGACTTGTTGGTTTAATTAAATAGTCTATTTATCTAGCTGTCAAAGTGTTTGAACATACACAGGATTACCAGTAGTGCTATCCTGCCTTGTCTCCCGTTGTCTGCATAATCTTGTTGTTGGAAGGGAGTCACCTGCTGCATGGCCCATTGAGCCCAATGTGCATCTTTCAGCAGAGAAGTCCCATACATTGTGGCATATCCCGCTTCTCACTCTTTGCTTTCCTTCCCTTTCCTCCCATCCACTGAGCAGCCATCGTCTCCTTTCATAGAATCATGGAATGGCTCAGGTTGGAAGGGACCCCAAGGACTTTGGGAATTTTTCTGTGTGTTTTATAGCAGAAGGAATCTCAGGAGTCCTAGAAACCTGTGTGCTCTTTGATGCTTTCATCTCTTCATTGAGATGGCAGTGAAAGTGGAGGTTCTCCATGCTCATGTCTGACATTCTTTGTGTTTCATGTTTCTTTGTCCCTAGTGGCTCTGTCTTGAATGATGCCTGGATTTCCAAGAAGAGCACAGCCAAGCATGGAACCTGGAGCTGGGTAGCAGGAGAAGCCAGCAGATCTCATACGCGTGGGCAACCCAACAGTGGGTCTCAGAGCACCAGCGTGGGGAGCAGGTTTGGTCAAACGGTTCCTTACTTGGTTAACCTGGTTGAGTGCCAAGCTCTCATCAGTGTTCCCAACGGGTGTGGGCTCTGGTGCTGTTTGCTGGCCGCGGTGCAGGACACGCGCGCTGCGCCCTCTCCGCGAGAGCGCTGAACTTGTCGGGGCTGTTTACTTAACGCGTTCGCACTGTTTGTGTAGTCAGAAGTCTCAATCTCATATTTATCTCCTCTTAAAGCAGCTACAGTTTATACTTTAAACACATTAATCATTTCCGAGCCTTTAAAGGGCTTTTAAGTGGAGACACTGGTTTTGTTTGCCTTTTATTTAAAGTCTCCCTTCCGAATCAGGAGGAAAGTGCTTCAAAGGACATTGGAGGAGCACGCTCTCGGATGAACTGTGGCTAGTAAGCCTTTCCCCATGCAAAAGTAGAGCCAGAAAGCCTTGTGCTTCGGAGGGCACCTCCGTGCCTGGCTGGGTGTCTGTGTTTTCTGGATTGTCCTTGGCCAAATGTCCCTTTGGGACGATATGGGCTCTTCTAGGTGCCCATCTCCATCGCAGGCAGCAGTTTGCTCCCTGCAGCCCACGGTCAGGGTTCTGTGGTGCCCGGGTCTCATCAGTCAGCCCTAGGGTCTTCTAGCTCCAGCTTAGCGGTGGCAGAGTACAACCCACTGAAGGGTTCTAAGGTCTGTGCTGGAGTGGAAATAAAGCCATGGTTGGACTGGTGAAGGACTTCTGACCAAGACGCCGCTGCCTGCTTTTGGTGGGTGGAGGGTTTCACTCCCAAGGCATCTCCATGCCTGGCTGCAGAGAAGTGTTTTGTTGGAGGCTGATCCTTCAGAAGCTTGTTTATTTACTTATTACTATTTTTCCATGAAACCATTGGGAATGAGTGAGCTGGAGGTTAAATATCAGCCCTGAAGCTCCAAGTCCTCCTCCGGGCTGTGCAAAGAGGTGCTGGGACCCACCATCTCACTCACGCTGCGTTTGTGGAAGGAGAAATCCACTGGGTTGGAGCAGCTACTGCTACAGTAAGAAGAAATGGTTTTCTTGGAAGAAAAATTTGGGCTCTTTTCTCTTTTTTTTTTTTTTTTTTTTGTAAGAGTCTACCCTTTAAGATTCCCATTGGCACCGTGTGCTCAGCCCTGGGCACGGAGCAGAGCCCGCTGTGCTCATTTTGCTCCCCTCACCTCCATGCTCCTCCGGCCCTGTAATTGTAACAAATGCTTTTTCCATAAGATGTCAGTGTGGCACAGGAGTTTGGATGCTTGTTTGTTGACTGTGAGTAATCCATCACGGGGAAAGCGAGGGAAAGCCATCTTCTGGGCCGTCCCCAAGTGTCAGCTCGTTTACGGCTCTCGGCATTAGTTTTTCCATTGGCAGAGAGGCGGAGGAATGGCTGTGCTGATCCCGTACCAGGAAAGGACGTCTGCTCTCCTTCAGTGAGGTCAGGAAATGCTGAGGAACCAGAAAATAGGTGAGAGATGCTCCCAGCTGGCTGGTTCCTGCCCTGTTTGGCACTTCCATTCGACTGATTCATGCGCTCCCAGAATTGAACCCCGAACGCCGTTTCCGCCTTTTTGTGCGTTTGAAACTAACGCTCTGGAAATCAAATTGGTGTTATAATAGTATTTTTGGGTCATCCCACAAGCACAGCCAAAACAGGGAGCAACGCTCCTCAGGGCTGAGGAACCCAAGGACCACATCAAATGCTGATGGAGAGAGGCTCCTGCTGACTTCGTTGGGAGCTGGACCAGGGCCTGGTGGCAGACAAAGGCTGTGTGAGCGGGGAGTGTTCACCCCAGCCCCACTCTTCCTGTGGTGCTGGGGCCAGGGGTATGTGTTTCCTCCCCGGGCGATGGGCACGCTTGGATGGGTTGGACGTTGTGCAGCTCTCTCCCTTCTCCGGTTTCAGCTCGGTTGTTAAACCCAATAATATGCGCAATAATCTGCCTGTCTGGGATTAATATAACGTTATATGTTTCTTGAAAGCCTTTCTGATCCCGCAGTTAATTTAATCTTTTATTAACATTAACTAGCTCATGTGGTGTCCAGCAAGCCTGGGGAGAATGCTTTCCAATACCAACAGATGACAAAGAGATGAAAATATAATAGCAGATGAATTCCTCCTTCACCGCAAAGGCAGCAAGGAGGGCAGAGCAGAGCACGTACAGCTCGCTAACGTGAGCTGCCAGGAAGCAGTGCTTGTTGTTCAGGCTTTGAAATGGCAAAGGGAGAGATTCCTGGGAGGCGTATCTCTGGCCGAGGAGCGGCGCGCAGTTAGCAGCTATCAGCGCCCAAGTGCCAAAAGGAAAACGTTAACCTCCCTGGTGCCAAAGAGGCTCTGCGGATCCATTCTTTGGCCTCAGCACAACGTTATAAAAGAGGAATAATGGCAGTCTGGAAAACGGCCATTTCCCTGCTAGGAATTGCTGCTTTGTGCACGTGCCAGGTTCCTACCTCGAGTTGCGGGAGTTGAAGTGCAGCGTGGGGCAGCAGCGTGCCCACCACCATGCAGTGCCAGGAGCCCCCATCTCCCGGGTGAGCCTGCTCTGACTCGGGCAGCTGACACCAGGCCTGCCCTGGGCTGTCCCTTTGGGTGCCGCTTTGGCTCTGCCCAGGTTGGTGCTGGGGGATCAGAGGTGATGGAGACTGCGTGGCCGCTGCTCGTGCCTGGCTGCCTTGGCGCTTCACCCGTGAGCCACAGCCAGACCTGGAGGGATCCAGAAGTTTCATTAATTTCCAATTGAGCTGGAGCCAGCGTGGGTCGCTCCTCTCACTAGAACAAAGTTGTTCTGCACACCCGACAGCACCGGCATTGGATCCAGATGGGAGCAGCTCTGCTCCAGCAGGCAGAGGGAACCCATTAGGAGCGTGCTCTATTCCAAGGAATTCCTTTCCAATTTCCTTCCCGATTATCCCGCTTATCCACACGCATGAACCCTCCCCGCTCTGATGCTGCTTTATCTCCTGGACGGATGGGATTTTCTTCTTTCCTTTGTGCTGTGGTGCTGATGTTATGGGGCTGTGCTGGGTGAGGAGAGGGGGTGCCTCCTGGGCCTGCTTTGTCTTTAACGCATAAAGCAGAGACCTGCAAAACTACAGTGCCAAGATCACACGAGGTGCTTGCTCTTAGCAGGATGCTTTCATAGAAGCATTACAGGTTGGAAGAGATCCTCAAGTGCCACATCCCCATGGTTCTTGAACTCCCCTGGGGACAGGACACCACTGCTCCTGGGGCAACCAATCTATCCGATGCAGGGATTGCCTTTGGCATGCCAGCAGCCCTGCTTCTGCATGCTGCCCAGGAACAAGCACTGTAAGTGACAGACGTAGGGTGGGTGCAATGCTTTGCACACCAGTGCAGGCTGTTAGGGCAGGAAAGCAGCATAAAAATGAGTTTGTTGTAAAGAGGAGGGAGAACAGGGTTTGACTGGCTCAGCGAGGAGAAATTAGCCATCAAGCTGGAGTTTTCTGAGCCGCAAGCTGCAGTTAAAAGTAAACTTTAGGAAAGTGTGGTCTCCGCTGAGGTCTGTGCCGTGGTGAACGCGGCACTGCTTTCCAAGCCTCAACGGTTTTGCTGGACTAATAAAAGCGGTCAGAGGAGGAGGGAAAGATGTGGTGGAATCTGGGCACAGGGGAGGCAGGACCTGAGCTGGAGCTTCCCATCTGGGGCTGATCAGCACTGAAAGGCAGCTCTTGGGCCATTGTGTGGGCAGGGTGTGGAGCTGCCAGCATTGCTGTAGTCTGTGCTGGCAGGCCCAGGTCGCTCAGTCCCCGGATGGTTCCCCACTTTTTTATTTTTATTTTTTTTTACAATTTTCTGGTTCTGGGTCAAGTTTTAATTTGGTTTTTGCTTTGAGTAAAGGTGCACCGCTGTGTGCTTGGGGAGGTACAAGTAGAGGGCGAGTTGTGAAGCAAAGGCGGAGGAGGTGGAAATATCACAGCCTGGGAAAAATGGGGTTTGCATATATTTGGGAAGGTGGCTAATTAGTGCAGAGAGTCACCACACCAGGGAACGCTGCGTGAAAGGTAAAGCTCAGCAGTGCTCAGGATTGAGATGGCGAGGGAATACTAATGAGAGCTGCTCAGCTTCACCTTAATGCAAACCCATGCAGAAATTCAGGATCCAGCACTGCAAAACACCACTGAGGAGGTGGGGGAGGCTGCAGCTGCACCAGGGTTTGCTGGGGACCCCAGCAGTCTGCTCCTGGCTCTGGGATCGGCAGTGCCTGCTCCTGCCTGCCTTGGGATGGATGGGTGGATGGGAACTGTGCTTTGTGATGGGCATGGTGGTCCCATATGAGAAGCTCACGTGTGGCTTTGTGTGCACGTGCAGGTTCTGCGCTATGGAGTCATGTTTTAGTTTCAGTTTAAAGTAAGATCCATCCCAGCATTTCTTGCATGGCCACTGCTTGCGCTGGCTGTTGGATTCTGAGCAAGTGAGTACTTGGGGTTCAGCTGGTGCCCTTCCTGCTCTCCCAAAGGCAGCACCAAGCTGTGCCTGCAGCTTGCTTTGCTTTTTGACTAAGAGGTGCCAACAGCACTGGGGTTTTGGGAAATCTTTTGTGTATCCTTGCAGGAGGCTCCTCCCCCCCAAACCCATCTTCAGCACAAAGCTGCTCAGAAGTGCCTTTCCAATCAGCAGTATCATCGCTCTCACTCAGCTCACTCTGTCTTTCCGCGCTCGAACACGTGCCCCGTTACGTCTTTGTGTCTAACGGGCACTTGGCATCTCCTTGGGGTTGGATCTTCCGGAGAGAAACCCTTCCTCCACAAACATCATCTGCAAGTTTGTATGGGGTAGTTGAGAAGTATGCCTGGGAGAAAAATGTTGGTTTATGTCTTAGACCTCCAGACACAGCACGAGAGAACCGTCAGCGTGGAGGTGTAATTTGTCTCTCCTCCTCTTCAACACAGGGGGACCCTACACAGGTAAATACAGCACTCAGCTGTCTGCTTGGCACGTGGGGTGGGGGCAAATCCACTTCCTTGGCAGATTATAATGATATACATTAGCCACCCAATTTAGTGAAAAATATTGTTTTCTCCTAATTAAGCGAGGTCGCTGACTCTTGGGAAGTTGCACTTTCTGCCTTCCAGGCTTGCTGACAAGACAGTAGATTTATCTCCAATTCAGATCGCTGGAGACGGCGTTGGGTGTTTTATTACCGCGTACAACTTTGTGGATGTTACTGGGAGATTAATGAAGAAGGGAGGGCGGGGAGTGAGGGGAGTTCAGCAACGGTCTGTGCATGGCAAATATTAATTAGGTTTCGTTTCATATGCAGATGATGCAATCAGCTGCGCAACGCTGGAGATAACACTTTTGTCGAGGTTTGTTTTTTGACCTTGAGAGGCCGCGTTTTCCTCCCCCCACCTCTTTCCTGCAAATCATAAGTCGTATCTTAATTACCCTCTGTGATCTGAGTTCCCTTTCACACGCGGCATCGACGTGATCCCCACCTGCAGGTTGGTGCCTCCACCCTGCACACATCCCCATGTACCCTGGGAGAGTCATCAGCCTGAGTTGGCTCTGGGCACAGCCAAGCCCATGGCGTCCCAGTGCCACCCTACAGCCATCCAAGGTGGGGGGGGGCATGGTGGCACCTTGGACCCGTGCTTGCTGATTGTAGACATCTCTTCCAACCTTAATGAGTCTGGGAATTGGCGATGAACGCTGAGATAAGGAGTTGGGTGAGTAGTATCATCTGTATCTAACGATATCTGTATATCCATCGCAGAGGATACACACGCATAGACCTATCTGTAAGTGTGCATTTATGTAGTTGGAGGAGTCTGTAAGTGTCTAAAAGGAAAAGTGCAGCTAGCCAAGGGTGTGAATGCTCTTAATATTCCATCTGAGCATCTCTCGGCCAGAATTTCCCCTTTTTATTAAAATCGGATTCAAAGCCGTCACCCCTGGAAGTATATTTTTCTGTCTTTAAGATCTCAGTGCTTATAAATGTCCTTCCCCCCCTCCCCCCCCCCCCACCCGCCCCGGCTTTTATTTCATTCTATCAGCTCTCTGAGGCCAAAGACACGGAGGTTATTGGGGCGGGGGGTGGTTCTGCCGTGTCTGCCGGCCCAGGGCAGCGCCCGTGCGTGGTGAATAATCGTAATGGGAAGAGACGCTGTCGGCTTAAATACATCAGGGCTGTTTCCTCACTGAGTGGCAATTTGCTCTGTCATTTAGAGTTATGCAAAGTAAGGGTAAGATGGCAAGATCCTCGTTGCTAATAGCTTACAAGTGACTTGTCGGAGGAGCGCTGCACAGGGATGTGGGAGGCAGCTGCCCGCAGTCCGTGCTCTGACGGCTCCTCGGGGTTTGTGCCTTCTCCACTTGGGTGTATTTCCCCTCTTCTCGTGCTCCTCAGCCACGACAATGAACATCTTTAGGCATTCACTTTTCCAGCCCTCTGCATCCTGAGCTCCTCATCGTTTTTTCTCACGCCGTAAGTGAAGACGGTGTTTCTAGGGGTGCTGATACCAGAGCTGGCTGAAGATGCTTTGCGTTATCTGTTGTGTCTCTGTGATTGGAGCCCCTCCTCCTGTTCTGTAATAGCCATTTCTATGAGTGAGAACATAAGGGGCGGAGTTCCAGAGCAGCAAGAGCTGGAGTTGACCAGCCCCTGTGTTACCTGCCTGGGCATCAGCTAATCACTGTGCAGCTGCTTGAGCTAATTAGCGGGCAACAGGCATCCCTTGCTGAGCACACTCCTTAGGAAGCATCTTGAGAAGCACTGGGAGTGTGCTGCGTGGGTTCATGATGGGATGCTCTGTGGGGTCCTCCTTTGCTTTTCTGGCTTCTCCCCTGAGCACCAAGTGGGCCCTGAGCCTTCCCAAGGGCTCTCCCCGGCAGTGAGGTGGAGGTGCTTGCTATTAGGATTGGTTGGTGGCTGTTTCATTCATGGGGAATGCTCAGGTTGTTTGTGGAACCCTCCTCCTCAGAGAGCCGTGTGGATGTGGCACTGAGGGATGTCACTGGTGGCAGGACGCAGTAGGACAGGTTGGGCTTGATCCTGCAAGCCTTTTCCAACCCCAGTAGCTCTGTGGTTCCCTGTGGCTCACAGCTATGGGAGGTGTCTCTTTTCAGTGGTGGTTGCTGACATGGCAGCAAAACTGTCTCTGCCTCTGGTGAGCTCATAGGATCGTTGAGGTTGGGAAAGACCTCTCAGAACCCCAACCCACCCCCATCATGCCCACCGACCATGGCCCTCAGTGCTACATCCCCACGTCTCATGCCTGTGGTGCACCCAAGGGCACTCAGCAGAAGTTGGAAGGAGGTGTTGGCTCCTTCTGCTCATTTCAAAGTCAGAACAACCCAGTCTATGGGACGGTGATGTCCAGGAGCTCGTAGCTCCGCCAGCTTAGGGCCATTGAGGCCACAGAGCCAGCTATCAGCCTGACAGCAGCCCCCAGTCCAGGCTCAGCTGCTTTCCTGGGGCTCTCCTTAAGTGTAACCCACCCGTGGTGTCCGTCTGTCCTGCTGGGCTCAGCACTGGAGCCACCCAGCACAGCGATGCTGCACCATGTGTTGGGTCCTTTGAAGCTGCTTGCCATGGAAAGTATGGTAAGGACATCCCGACTTCAGGCTAATCCATCATGTATTTAATTGATTCATCGTTTTCTGCCTTCCCGGTGTAGGTATGAGTGTTTTCCTAACCTCTCCAATTCATGCAGGCTTGTTTTTTCCACCGTGGGGCTTTCTTTTCCCCCTCCTCCACACACGAGCAGACAAGATAGCTTAAGAGCTCTTATCTGCAGAGGAAAAAAAAAATTGTCTTAATCCCCATTTAATAACATAATATCAGCAGGTAACATGTTCAATATGGCAAAGGGACTCCAGCACCAGGTCAATAGGGTAGCTATAATTTTTAGCAATAAACAAAGCCTGCTTTTAATTACTTCTGCGAAATTGCTTGATCCATGCATGATTAAATATTCATTCTGTGTAACTAGACAGTTTCTTTGTATATAGATCCATATTAAATTTAGCTGGCATCCTGCCCACGCAACACATCTCATAAATTCCTTTTAATGTGCTGCAGCTTTGAAGACGTCCCCCCTCCCTCCTCCCCCCCCGTGTAAATGGCTGATGGCTCTGCCTTACCTGGGCGGCCGCCGCTCGGGAGACACATGGAATCTTTTAGGAAGGGAAATGATGGAATTTAGGGGAGACATGGGAAAAATAAACCTCCTGATTGCTCCATGATGGATCTGCGAGGGGAAAAAGTGACTAGCAGACCTTGTTTTCTCACAGGCTTGCCAGCTAACTACTTTGGCAGCGCGTGCGAGGGGAAAAAATCCCTCCTTTTAAAGTCAAGCCAGGGCTGATGTAAATATTTATGTAATATTTTATTACAATCAGAATTTACTTCATGATTGAAAAAATTTCCTAGGGACCCCATGGAAAATCAAATTAATACGGAATTTAAGTGGCTCAATTGGCTTTCAGAAGTGGCTTTACCGGGAATGCCAATGGCCGTGGGGAGGGCAATTGGGATTGAGGTGTGTGATCAGGGGGTGCCAGCCCTATGGGGCAACACCACGTCTGTGGGACGGGGTCTCCATTGGTCTCTCTTTCATTGCATGGAGATGCGATGGTCAATGCAGCACCAAATGCTGCAAGCAGGAGCACAGGGCTGGCACTGGGTTGCGGATGGCTGCTTGGGCACCCTGCCTGCAGGGCAGTGGGGATGGCTCCCCTTCCAGAAACATCTCCAGCCCTCTCTTACGCGTGGTGTTCCCCTCCAGAGCATTCTCTGCTTATGCTCTGCTGCCAGCACCAACGGCAAAGGTGTAAATATTTGGAGGGATGAAGTGGTGGGTGGGCTGCGATGGGAGGAGACGCAGCGGTGGGATGTGCACAGGGACCGTGTGTGTGTGTGCACACGCATGGTCCCTCCCAAGCAGCACCTCGGCACACACCTCCAGCCCCTGCACTGATACTACGTGTTGGACGGCAGCGCTACCGCACTGCAGAATTAATGGCATATTTGTAACGCCGACAAGGCCGTGTCGCTTAATGAAATTAATTCAGTGGAACGTGATGACTCAGTGGTGGCAAACAGATAAATAAAAACATCTCTTAAATAACCAAATCTGCACCAAAAGAGCTGAACCCGGCCACGTCTCCGTCTCAGCGCGTGTTATCTGCTGAGTGGCTGTGGTGGCCTTCCTGTGATCCTCCCCCGTTCCTTTTAATCCCATGTTCAGCCTTTTCCAATCAAAACAAAGGGATTTTCTCAGCTAACGAAGGAGCGATGCTGCCAGTGGTTAGGAAGCGTTGTTTTTATTGTAGAGCACAAAAAAAAAAAAACCCGTAAATTCCTCAGGGGCCCAATGCTTGGAGCTGGAGTCGCAGGCTGCCTTTAAACGTGCTTATAAGGAAACGTAGGGGTTGTAATGAGGAGAGGCTGCGCTAAATGAGTGGCAAGCCAATTAGCTTGCTTTGAAACATTACGTTCATTAGCATGAAAATAAAGCCAAACTTTTTCAAGATAATTGCATCTTTCAAATATCAGTATTCTTGATCCGCGGCCGTCTCATAAATATGCATCACGATATAACCCTTTAAAAACACGCTCCGTTAATAAGGAACGAGCTGCTTGTTGGAAATGGCAGCACAGGACGAAGCAGAGGTGGCAGTGCCCATCCCGAGGGCTGCACCTGGCACGTGGCTTTTTCCCCCTATGCAATGTATGGAAAGTGGTTGGAAGGTGAACAGAGGCAGAGAGGGAATGGAGTTGATGGTGCTCTCCTCTAAGTGCTGCTCACGCTCTGAGCTTCACTGGAACGTCTCGCTTTAAGGCTGAGTTGCTGGCATGTGCAATTTGGAGCTGATGCTGTAAAAATGGAACTTAGTCATCCCCTGTGGCTTTATTTATGGCTCGGGGAGAAGGAGGCTGTCAAACAGTGGGGCTCTCTGCAAGAAAAGGAGCTGTGCTCAGCACTGTGCATGGCAGCGGTGGGGCTCCAGGGCAGCCCTCACCCACCAGCCGCTCTGCCAGCCCTGTGGGTTTGGGGTGATGTCTGCATGCACCCACTCAAGCTGTGGGTTGGGGGGAAGAGCTGCCCAGCCTGTTTGCGTGGATGCTCGATGAAGGCATCGTACAGAACGCGGGCACCTCTGGAGATGCAGCCTGTGTGCTGGTAGATGGCCGTGGCCATGGCCCTGTCCTGCTGCCCGTTCTTGCCATGCTGCTCCTCCTTCCTAAACATCCAGGGGGTTATCTACTGTGACCATGCTTCCCTCCTGCTCTCTTTACCCATAGGATCACAGGAAAGGTTGGCAAAGATTGCTGAGATCACCTCATCCAACCGAACCGAAATGTGAAGGACTGACATGTTGCTGACGGCCCGGCCGTGGGTTAATCAATGTCTGTATGATATTTTGAGAACATAAAGCTTGCACATTAATAAGTTATTGCTCTGTTACAGCCCAAGTGCTGCAGGCTCAGGCTGACAATGCTGCACATCAGAACTTCTGCTTATTGCACCCATTATTCCAGTAAGCAGTTGCTGCTCTATGAAGAAAAGGATAATGACCACTCCCTTTCACAAGGCAGCCATAGGCAGCAGCTGCAGGCTGTACAGCAGGGTGAATTCCATTTTTGCCATTTTCCTTTCTTTGACACCCTCTCTTGTGGTAAATAGGTTCCCGTGGCTCCTGCTGTTTTCTGCTCTCTGTTGGCATTGTCACGAAGATGAAGCTGCAGAATGGGACACCTCGGGAATGGTGATGAGCCACCGAGATAGCGCTTGTCAGCATGCAACAACCGCTGCCTTTGGAACCTGGATTGGTTTTCTCTCTTATTTTGGTGTCCTCAGAGGCTGAGTGTGTGTTCTGGAGGGAGCTGGCAGGTCGGGCAGGGATGGAGGTAAGCAGGGCTGGCAGTGCAGAGCACGCTGTTATCCCTGTTGGGACTGGGTTATTCCTGCTGGGACTTTGTTATTCCTGTTGGGGATTGGGTTATCCCCGATGGGGACTGGGTTATCCCAGCTGGGATTGGGTTATCCCAGCTCCTTCTGCTGCAGGGGGTGGTGGGAAATGCATTTCCAGCTTCTTTCCTGGAGTGCTTTGCATTATGGCTGGTTGCACAAACTGCTGCGAGTGGAGTGCCCAACTGTGTTGCTGAGTGTTGCCTAAGTAATGCCTGGCATTAAAGAATAATGCTAATTTCTCTTAAGAGATGGCGGTGCTAATGGGTTTTTTGATTGCGCTGTATGCTTTTGTTCTTCTGCTCGGCCAGCAAAGAACAAGTCACTCCTAATGCATGCGGCGTTTTGAGGCCAGCAGGGGAAGGGATGCCCCACCAGCTCGTTAGCTGCCTGCTAATGGGACTGTGGTGGCATTTCAGATATCAAAGATGGGTCACCCGCAGCACATGACACTATTCATGGCAGGTTGTCCCTAAATCCCCCAGTGCTGACGTCACCAGGATGTTCCCCATTGGTTCCATGGCGGTGGATGTGCCCTGCAGCAGGGCATGGGCATGGCACAGGTGGGCAAAGCTCCAGGTGTAGAAACCCTCCCCAGACACGAGGCTTTGGCACATGTCTAGCAGCTCTTCACGGGTTTAGCGTGGCTGCAAATGTGCACTACTCGAGTTTAATAATTAACCAGAGCTTTATTTAAGTCCATCGCTGTGCTGCAGTAATGATTCATCAGATACCTCATAATGTGTACGCTATAATTTTTATTAGGAGGTACTTCTAAAGCACAAAGCTGGTTGTTACCTGTTTGTATTCAAACACATCATTAGTTACTGTGTATCGTGGGTCAACACGCGGGCATAAAACAATCCCTTTTCTTCTCTTGCAATGATTAACCCATCTATCAACAGGGTCTGTTTAATATCTGTCACTATAAACAGTCATTATTTCCAAGAATAGCCAGATGGGCAGATAATTTAAAACATAACTTGGAATCTATTTTAGTTTTTAGAGGCCTAACTTGACAAAAAAAAATTGTAGAAATGCCCATGCAATCACACGCCCAATTTGTGTGCGTAATTACCTTGATTACATGTGTGCTTGTGGTAATTGTCACCACAGATGGTACTGGGATGCATGAAGGGTCACTTGCGCATGCAGAGCTGCTCCACATACCACACCAGGGAAATTGGAGATGCAAATTGGGTGGGCGCCCCGTGCACCACGCTACACCACGGGCATGCAGTGCTGCTTGGTTCGGGCACTTGGGTGCAGGCATGGGGAGGTGGAAGGGGGCTGGAGGCATTGCCATAGGGCTCAGGGGCTGGGGCCTTGTTAACTCAACCGTGTACTACCCCTTTAGCACAAACAGTCATTAAGGTTGGAATAGATCTCCAAGGTCATCAAGTCCGACTGTCTGCCTGACACCACCATGCCCATCTATAGAATCTATTCAGTTGGAAAAGAGCTCCAAGGTCATCAAGTCCAACTGTCTTCCCGCCACCGCCGTGCCCGCTTATAGAAGCTATAAGGTTGGAAGAGAACCCTAAGGTCATCAAGTCCAGCCATCAACCCCTAACCACCACAGCCACTTATGGAGCCATAGAATTGTTAAGCCTGGAAAAGGCCTCCAAGGTCTTCAAGTCCAACCCTAACCCATTCCCACCTCTCCCCCAGTAACACCGCTGCACACACCAGTGGCTCCCATCACAGGGCAGCAGCTCTCCAGGTCCTCAGCGGAATTAAGGATGCCCACTGCTGCTCTTACCGGGGTGGGGAGAGAGAGACTTAGGAGGAAGTCTATCTAAAAGTTATTATTAATTTTTATTGCTGCATGGATTTAGAGATTTGGAAGAAGATAAATTCCAAACAGACATCCATTACTAAACCGACAGTGTAGCTTAAAGATAACATTTACATTCTTACGGTGTTGATCTATATCTGATCCCACTCAATCTGCTCCCTGTTCAAACTTTTTGCCACCTTCAGAAGGATCAATACCTACATCAAAGGTTATATGAAGGTGGCCAGATTCTTTTAAGCTGTTTGCATAGCCCTCAGTTTGCTGTGCTAACACAGGCTGGTACTTCTTCCAATAACTCTGTTTGCCTTGTATTAGGGCTGTTTGCTGAAACACCTAGCAGAATCCAATAGAGGACAGACTTTCTAAACATTTGGTCACATCTGTCAATCAATAACACCAATCGGTTTCCTGATACAAACAGCAAACTCTGCCAAATCTAATATTTGCCCAAACTTTTACTGACTCTTGCTGGTTTAAAACAGTAAAAGGCACCGGAGCAGACATCGTCGCAGAAAGGTTCTCGCTAATATTTAACCCTGGGCAAACACAGAGTAATTCCAGCAATGGAAGGAGAGAAAACAAACAGTGTAATTATTGTCCCCTTTTTTATTTGAGATAATTTGCTTAAATGTACAGCTATTATCTGCTAATATGGCGAGGTATAATTAGAAGGAACAAAATACAGGTTTGGCCGCCGTGGTGCAGGCGCACTGCGGCACAGATCTCAACTCTTGAACCTTGCCCCCTGCCCCGAGATCGTGTTTATGCAGGTGATCTTGGAACAAACACACGCCGTTATCAGCGAATGGAAAACACCTGACTGAAAAACAAACAACAAAAAAGAGGAAAATGTACTCAGAGGTCTCCGGGCAAATCTGGATCGAGGATTAAAACCCGGAGGAGCGATGAGGACAAATGGTTTTCTGGAGTGGCTACGGGGCTGGGGTGGGCAGCAGGGACAGTGAACCCAGGGGATGCTTTCCACGTGCATCTGGAGCGAAGCGTGGGGATGGCTGAGATGTGGATCCTGGCAGCCTGCACCCAGGGGACACCCCTGTCCGTGGGGCCCTGGTCCCACTGGGTGACAGTGGCAGTGCAGTTCATCTTTATTTCATCAGATTGTGGAGGGAGAGTCGCTGGGACAGATAACGATCTGCACAGTTTTCCTTTTGGTAGCCACGTCTATCTTTATGATAAGCAAAAATTATTCCCCCTATGCAGGTAGTGTGCTCTGGCTCCACACATCCAATGCTGTTTTCCCTAGCACGGGAATTCAATTGGGCTCTGATCGAGAGCAAAACACACCTGAAAGCTGCACAGAGCACTGCTTCATGCAGCAGACAGCCTCTGCATTTTGAAGGCAGCCTCGCAACGCATGTACTCTCATCTCTCACACTTTGCTTATTGCAGCGTGCTGCTAAGTATTGGATAATGGGAGTTAGCAAACACTTTTTGCAGAGGGAAGCAACTGAAGCAGAAAGCGGGCGTGCTGCTTGGCTTGCAAAGGGAATTACGCTGTGGGTGATGGGGACGATGCTCCGGGACAAGTGGTAAATGAGGTTGGGTTGAGCAACGCTGCTCCTCTGCCCCAGTTTTGCCCAACAAATGGCTCCCAGCCCTCGGAGCTGGCTTCCTGGGCAGGATGAGCCCACACAGCGCCCGTCGGCAGGGCGAGATGGTGCAGTCCTGAGTCACTGCTATTGCGGCACATCCCCACCTGCAGCCACAATGGGTGTTTGTGTCTGGCCCTGAGCCTTCCTTGCTGGCAAAAATCACGTAGGTTTGCACCAGAGCATCCTTGTCTTCAGAGCAGCTCTTGGGGTGGTGGCATCTGAGTGACATCTGCCCATCCTCACATGCAGAGCAATGGGATGGGAGCCTGCCCCGGGCCACACCGGTGGGAACTTTGTGATAATTGCCATCCAGACTGCTCTAATTACAGGCTGGAGAGGAGCTGCATCGGACCTGTTCTTCCTTATCAGTTTATTGCCGCGATGTTTTCCTAGACGCTGGGATGAATCACAGCATTGCGTTGCCTTTCGTTCTGGCTGGAATATATTTCCTGGAGAATGTGAAGGGTGTTTTACTGCTATTAATGAGTAATTAACCTGGATGCTCTGGGTTAGAGGCTGCTTGGCGTTCACCGCTCATGGGAAAACGCAGCACGCGGAAGTTGGGAGGCAGCTGTGCCCAGCACCTGTGGGAACAAAGCAGGTTCCTGTGCTGTGACAACAGCAGTGGGGGATGGCCTTGGGAAGGCAGCCACGCATTGATTTGTTCCCAAGCTTCAGCAATGCCTTGGCTGGGGTGCAGCGTGCTCTGAGGGATGAGCAGCGAGCGTGACTCAGCGTGCAGCACAGCAGCACTGCTGCCCCAGAGCATCCCCTGCTCCGACCCCGCACCCAGGCGGCTTTCACCTAGGCAAGTGTGCCAGCGTTGCAGAAATATTGCAAAACTCCCAAATCCACATGGCTGCAGTGAGGTTTCGCCCTGCCCTGCCGCTCCCCACCGTGTCCTGGTGCATGTGGAGCTCACAGGTGGTCCAGAGGTGATGGGAAAAGCCTGAATTATTAATTGCAACATCTTTTTCTTCCCTTAATTCATCAAAACATCTTCAGAAGTGTGCAGTGGTTATCACCGCGACAGCGCCCACCGGATGGGATGTTTTCTCAGCCAAAGAGATTTCACTGCTACAGAGCTCTTCCCCATCCCAAATCCAAACTTCTTCACTGAGGAGTGGCCCCAGTGTGAAATATTTGGGACCTTTCTAGAGATGAATGATCAGAAATTTCAGCTTCTGCTTTGACTTTTAAACATGCTGAAACCTTATTTTTGTCTGCAGGGTGCTCCCAAGGGACAAAGCAACAGAGCTGTTGCCATCAGCGTGGGGTGATGGGCACCAAAGGGGCTGGCTCACCACAGGACAGCATCACAAAGGTTGCTGAGGATTAAGGAGATGCTGGTATTGGGGTGGTGCCACCCGATGGCAGCGCTGCCCTTGGAAATAAGGGACTGCTGCTAAATGGAGGTCAAAGAAGTTTCTGGTGTGACTTAGGGTGGTAGATATCCACCACTGCCATGGCACGAGCAGCAGCTCCAGGCAGGACAATTGTAGTCTACCTCCATGGAGCCATGTGCAGAGGCATTAGTGCTGCTCCAGAGATTCTGTATGCATGGCCAAGGCTGAAGTCCTCTCCAGGGTGGCTGTAGCCAGCCTAGATTAGAACTGTTCAATTTGGGGACCTCCAAGCCATTGCCCTGTGCCTCTATTTGTGTGTCAGTGAGCCAGTTGCATTTCCATGATGGCAGCAGAGTGAGCTGCAGGAGAGCTGACGGCAGCGCAGCTCCTCTGGCTCTGAAGCTTTAAAACACTTCAGGAGTAAGTGCCATGTGCGCTAACAAGCATCGCTGCTGGCACCACTCAGAGCATCCCTCCTCCTGGGGCAGCGAGCTGGAGAGCTGCTGCGTGCCACAAGCTTTGTGCGTGCCTTTGCTGCAGGACAGACCCCAGGGGGCCAGCTGTCCCCCATCCCCAGCAGGTGGGCTCCTCTCAGGGCAGCCCCAGCTTCATGGGCACATCTGTGGGTGGGGAGAGCTGCCCTCTTCCCCCCCACCCATGACTTGCTGGTGCCATGTGGGTGGGAGAATCTAATTGCTGCGCTCACTGTGTGCCATGATGCAAGGTGCAGCGGTTGCAGCACGTCCCGTGCTTGAGGAACCCCCTGCAGCCATCCCTGGAGATGCAAGGATTGGTTATTACAAACACCAGAACACCCCCAAATTAGAGCTGCATTCACTTTCCTGCATACAGTCCCCATCTTTGTGGCAGGCGCAGATCAGCGCTGGGATTTCCTTCCCTTTTTTTTTTTTTTTTTTTTGGTTGGGGTTTTTGTGTGTGTTTGTTTGCATTTTTTTTTTCTTGCCTCTGGCACAAATTCCAGCATTGGTTTAATGTTTGTCAAGCAGCATGAGACCTGAAATGAAAGGTGCTACACAAGCAGAGGGCATAATTGCGAGCCTGTGTGATGGGCTCCATAGAAATGCGTGTATAATAATAATGACATTAATAACAGGCTGTTGTTTGTCATCGAGCAGATCCAGGGCCCAGACACGCCCAGAGCAGCTAAATAGCGAGCAGAGAGCTCCGGCCTGTGCACTGCTTCAGGAACAATAGCATGTAATAACACCCAAATTGCTTTCCAAAACCCTGGTGTGGTCCTGCTCAGGGCCATTCCCGGGACACAAACAGCTGAGAACAGGGTTTCGTGGAAACCAGATACCTGCTGTGCTCCCGCTTTTGTTACCAGCTCATGCCCTGTGAGTCATTTCTATCCCAAAAGGGGGAGGGGAACCTCTCATCTTCTCTGCTGTTTGTGGGCACCTGGAGCAGAAGGTGACGGCTGGACCTTGGTCATCATTTCCAGCCTTACTGATTCTGATTCAATGATTCTAAGGTCCTCCCAGCATCCAGCCTCCACTGCAGGCTGGAGGAGCCCTCCTGGTCAGTGATCCCCAGTGCATCCCTAAAACAGAACGCTGACTCTGTCAAAAATAAATTAACCATCACATCAATATCCCACCGTTGCCGTGCCTGCTTTCTGCCTTCATTGCTCCTCAGCAGTCAGTGCACACAGAAATGTCCCTCTGCCTGGTTTGTGGAGCTCAGGGAGGGAACCCCTCCATGCAGATATTGTGTCCTGGAGCCTGGGTGCAGTGGTGACCTCCTTCATAGCATCTCACAGAATCATAAGGCTGGAAAAGACCACTAAGATCACCAAGTCCAACCGCCAGCTCTGTCTCATCTCTATCTCTCTGCTTTCTGATGCAGAGGAGGGGAAACTTTCTAACGTCAGCTTTAAATACCAAACCCAGGGCTTGCAGTGATACCGTGGGGCTGGGGGTCCCACGCAGGGGTGCCCCGGGAGGAGCTGGCTGCTCGGTGTGCCAGACGGGCGCTGCTCTCTGCCTCTGCTTGCTACGCACACACAGCTATTTGTATAAACTGGTGGACGCACGTGGGAGGTGAGCGAGGCAATCAGTCTGGCTCTGCAATCTGGAAGGGATGGGAAATCTGTCTGTAAAGTCGGGTGTTGATGGAGAGGAGTGAGAAATGCAGGCACTTCAGGGAGCAGCAGGCACTTCTGCAGGGGTGGGTGCCATGCGGGTTTGGATTTGTAGGGCAGCAGAGAGGCAGCACGGGGTGATTGCAGCAGTGATGCCTGCTGCAGGATGCCCACAGTCCTCCATCAGCCGCCATAGAGTCATCAAGGTTGGAAAAGACCTCTAAGATCATCAAGTCAGCCCATCCCCACCATGCCAAGCCATACAAGAGCAGAAGCATTAAGGTTGGCAAAGACCCCTCAGATCCCCAACCCCAAACCCACCCCCACCATTCCCACTGCCCCCATCCCTCAGTGCCACATCCCCAAGGTTCAGGAATACCCCCAGTGACAGTGACCCCACCACTCCCTGGGCAGTCTGTGCTGGAGCAGTACCTCTCTTTTGAAGAAGAAATATTTCCTAACATCCAACCTGAGCCTCCCCTGGCACAACATGGGGTTGTCACCTCTTGTCCTGCCGCTGTGACCTGGGAGAAGAGACCGACACCCACCTCACTACCACCTCCTTGTCCCCTCCACAGGGCTCTCACCCCACTTCCCCCCATCTATCCATCCATCACAGGGCTGGGAGGAGCCTTGGCACGGGGCAGCATACACCGACCCAGGGCAGGGAGCAAACCCCTGGGTCCTGCCCAAGATGACGGGCAGCGACGGAGCCGCTCTGCAGTGTTTGCTTTGCGTGAGTACACAATAACGCTGTAACCTTGGGTTGTTTGCACTAGCCAGGAGTGTCACTGCCAGCGTTGCATTCAACAGTTGTACTTGACTGAATAAGCAGACGTTTTTTCCCCCCCCCACCCCCCCCTCTGTCATAATGGCACTATCCCACGGAGGGGCGATGGATTGCTTTTTCGGTTGCACATGCTGTTATCGCTGTGCTGTTCTAATGCTAGTCAAACATTGCTGTGAATAGCCAAACTCAATAGCAGCAGTGTTAGGCTGGAAAGTCAATATTAGCTGAGCAAACAAAGCAAATAAAGAGTTGCTATTTGCGTAGCTATGAGTATTTGTATGCTCTGCTGCTGAACAGGGTACTTTGAAATAATAATTAAAAAAATGTTGTTCTTCAAGGCAGGGAATGATTTTTATTTAGGGTAGAGGAGTCAGCTTTTATGAAAGGCAGCGTTCACTTCCCTGTGAGCCGCCCCATGAGCATTGGCTGTGCTCTGCCCCATAGGATGCTGCTGCGTGGCGGGGCCGGGGTCGTGCGTGTTGGGAGCGCGGTTCCTTCTGGTTTCTTTTGCATTTCACTGTTTCTTGTTAAGGTTCTGGCGTGTTTCGAGGTTTGCTGTGCGACCTTCTAAATGGCACATGCCTATTTATAAGCAGCTGTCTGTGGCCCGGTGCCACTCTAAGAAGCCCTGGTAATGAAAACCAATAAACCCTTCTTTCATTAATATTGGATATCTCAATGCACGCACCCAATGTGAGTTTTCAAGAGGGGGTGCAGCAGCCCATCCCCCCCTGAGGGCTGTTTCCCCATGGGAAGCATTGCTGACACCATGGGCAGAGGTTGGATGGGTTGTGGGCCCCTGGTTGCTGAGCCCCAGGACCTGAGCCCCATGGGATGAACTGCACCACCAATGCCATCTGCAGAGCATTTTTTGTGCAATCTCCAGACCAGGATGCTTCAGACAGCTAAATAATACAGCTAGGGGATTAAATACTTAATTCCTAAGAAGGAGTGTGGCTGCAAGGCATAGGCGAGGGACTAAATATAAATAATGGGTTTGTCTGAGCTGGGGGGAGATGGAGTGTCAAAGTGGTGGAGAGTACCCAAGCTGGGAAGGGGAAGAGACTGAAGGGGATGAGATGGGGATCATAGAGCCACAGAATCAACACATTTGGAAAAGACCTCTAATAACCCCACATCCAACCAAGACATCCCCACTGTGCCCACTGTCACAGAATCATAGATTGGCTTGGAATGGAGGAGACCTCCAAGTGCCACATCTCCATGGCTCTTGAACACCTCCGGGTCTGGGGACCCCACCACTCTCCTGGGCAGCCTATGCCAACACCTGACCAGCACTAAGGAGATAACACAGAGCTCAGGGCATGTGTTTGCTGCAATCCTCCTGCAGTATCCAGGCTCCAACCTGTTGCACTACTTGCTGCTCCTGTCGGTCCCGTGTGTGGTCATCAGACTCCTCTCCCTGCCTAATTTTTGGTATTGTGCTTCCGTGGTGCTCATGGAGATGTAAAAATGTCTGCCTCTCCATGCTGCTCAGTGTGTCCTGATGTCACGGAGCACATTTACTGCACAATTATAGCGCTGGCTAATGCTGTTTGGAATAATTAAATTCACATGACAAATGTAGTTGCATTAATTTTATTTATCTTGAGTGGCTTAACAGGAACTAGCAATGGAAAAAGTAATTATTTTGCTTCTAGGGCACTGGGATTGCTGATTTGGAAACCTCTCTGAGACATATTCCTTAAATGTGGAATAGCAGCATGTGAAATGCATGAGGAGCTAATACAGTGCATAAAAATGAACGTAATTTCTGAAAAATGGAATTAATGAGGCAATGAGACTGTTTTAATGAGCATAAGGTCTGCAGTAAATGTCACTGTTCCCATGTCTTTATTGTAAATTATAATGAGCGTTGCAGCCAACGCTGTGGGATGCAGCTGGGGTTGGGCAGCGGGAAGGGGATGGATGGAGCCCAATTTGGGACCCACTCCTCTCCCTTCTCCCCCTTTTTAGTGGAAATGTTATTCCCTTATGTTCCTGAAGAGAGGGAACCACTCTCTGATTCCTGTTGTTAAACGGGTGGGTGAGCAGCTGTGGGCTGAGCTTCCCTGCTCCAAGCAAGGGCTGCGGCTGCGAGCTGCTGGGAGAGGCACCGCGTGCCGTGCGCTCTGAGCCAGGTAGAAACCAAACCCTTCTTTGCGCTGAGCTGCTGCAAATTGCCTCTATGGCTTTGTTTCCAACCAGCAGTGCTGGGGAGGTTTGTAAAAGTGGCTTCTGCTGAGCACAAGATAGGCGTAACCACAGCGGGCAGACGGCCTAAGGCCACGGTGATGGGCACGGCGACAAGCACCGCACGCGGAGACATTTCCTTTCCGTTTTTTCTCATTTTCTCCTTAATGGAGCCTCACTGTGAAACTGTTCTGCATTTACAGTTTAGAGATACATGACAAACAGGACCACCTTTGCCTTAGCTTTATTCTGAATTTTGCTTTCTTTTCCTATTGCTGCTGGCAGGGTCTTCGCAGTCCCACTGGATCCTGTGAGGAGGGCTCACAATGACTTCCCATGCTTTTCCCCTCTAATTCAGCATCAGGAAGACGCAAGCCTCAGAGATCCCCTTTGCTTCCTCCTGGCTCAGCAGTGGGTCAGCACCCCGTGACCACCTCCAAGTAATAAATCCCTGCTGCTCAGGGGTGGTTTGGTTGCCTTCACCACCTCTGTGATCAGTGCTTCCTCTACGGGGTCTTCAGGGAGCTGGGGTTACCAAGCAGTTTCTGGGGTCTCTGCATGGAGCCTATTTGCCCCTGGTGTGTTACATGACCCTGCTCCATGTCAGTGCTGCTCCAGCACTGGGAAGGATGCGTCCCTGCAAGAACTGTGTGAGGTGGTGACTGCTGATGAAGGAACAGCCATCACCTCCGGGCACTGGTGGAGCTTTGCAGCGGAGCCTTCTGCACCCACACCGGAAAACGCAAAGAAAAAATGCCGTTTCGAGCAGAATTTTGAAGCTTTTTGAAGTCTTTCCTTCTTTTGTACTTGGGTTTCCCTTTAGTTTAAAAGGCAGGAAAAGGAAAAAAAAAAAAAAAGAAGTACAAAGAAGGGCCCCAGAGGGACTCTTCCCCCATTTTTCCCCCCATGCTTCCACGGAGGAAAGGAGAGGAGGAGGACGCAAGTGGGAAGAAACAGACTTCCTCGCGAGGTGCCCAGGTGTGGTGTGGCCATCCCCAATCCAAATTCCCTGGGCTGTGCTGGTGCTGAGCCAGCAGATCCCAACAGGGCTGCCCGAATCGGGGCCTTGTTCAGCTCCACAGAGGTTGGAGCGCTGTGACCGCTCTCCTCTGGCAGGCGGCTGCCTGTTTACAGACATGTAAATACAACTTCACAATTGCCATAAATCCTATTGTGCAATATTCTCTCGAACCAATTAGATTCTGACATCTGCTTAATGTTTAATTACTTTTTGATGAAGGAAACGGAAAAATTGACAAATAGTTTAATCCATCAAACGTCGGCCTTTTGTGAGCGTGTTTATATAAAGCTCACATGCCAACATCTCTTAATTTTTCTTGCTGCTCTGGCAAGGATGAGGACAAATATTTATATTCCAGGCACACAAGATGGCTTTCATATTGTTTTCATGTTTAACTGATTTCAAATGAACTAAGATGGCTCTTAATGTGGTTACAAGAATTTGCCATTAATTTTCACTTAAAATTGGATCCAGCTTGCTACATGTCTGCAATATATTAAAGTTAATAACGATTTGTTTAGAAAACGCGGTGCTTACTGCTGACTGATTGGCACACGGTCGCTTGATGGAAACATCAGATTCCTATTATATTTAAATGATAATTACGCTTAGAATATTACTCCTATTTTGGAGTGCTTAATGCAGAATACTTTGGTTAATGTGATGGGAACGTACAGCACTGTACCTCAGCAGTGGGCACAGCTCTCCTTCGCCCACTTCTGCTTGCTGCTACAATGCTGCTTTCACAGACGCACAGAGTCATAGAAACACTGAGGTTGGGAAAGACCTCTAGGATCACCAAGACCAACCCCAGCCCTTCCCCGCCATGCCCACTGACCACGACCCTCAGTGGACACAGCTTTAGGACCACGATCACTGGTTGGAGTGGATGATGGGGAATGTGGGTGCTGTATTTCCAGGGAAAGTCCAGCAGTGGTTCTGCTCAGCATCTTCACACCCAGCATACGGTCCCGTACAGTGCACTCCTGGATGCCAGGAGAGCATCTGTGGGTTATGGATGACTGGACTGGGTGATGGGAGGTGGATAGTGGGGGACGGATGAGGGGTGATGGCTGCAGGGGATAGAAGATGTGTGATGGATGAAGGGGATGGATAGTGAGCATGGGTGGTGAGCAGAGAGGTTGAATAACAGGTGGTGGATGAAGGTGATGGGTGATAGTTGATATGTGATGGGTGCTGGGGATGGATGATGCACGATGGTTGATGGTAATGGAATATAGGTGATGGATGAAAGTGATGGGTGAATGTGATGGAGTTCCTCATGCTGTATCCAGACATGTCTGCAGCAAATCTGGCCCCTCAGACCCTTTGGCTTGCAACCCAAGCAGCACTACAGAGATCTGGAGGACCTGCAGCTCCTGCTGCCTTCAGATCCTCCTTGAAGAACACAGTGATGGACCTCCCCACCCCTGTTCTGCACTCAGCGGCCTCAAAGCTCTGCTCACAGAGAGCAAGGGGTTGGTGAGTGTCTTGCTTTCTTGCAGTGTTCTGGCTTAGGCATATCAAGGGCATTTTTAGCCAAAAAAAAAAAGGCTTTCAGGATGGGATGTGACTTCTGCTTGTTGAAGTGGCCTTTGCTCTGTATGGCTTTGTGCGCTCTATTTATCCTCTCATTTATTTCGAGCTGTCCCATGTGGGCCCTGCTCTGACCACCCCCTCCAGTCGCTGGTCCCAACCCATGAGCAGAACCCATCTCCCACTGCTCCTGCACGCCATTGCTTGCATTCATTCACTCATTCATTCATTCACCCAGAGCTCAGCTCTGCCGCTGCATGCCTCTGATCACAGTAGGCACCAGGGCTGAGTTTGAATTTTTCTCCTCTCCACCGCTTTTGGGAAAGGCGTGGGAGAAGGAAGGCAGCCCAGCTCTGTGATCCTTCACTTACACATTTAATAAAAGGAATAAAATATCAGAAATGCTGGAGAACATTTAATAATTCAGCATCTTCTAGTTGTTTCATTACCTTAATATTTGCAAAAATTGCCAGCAGCTCTTGACACCTTTTCTTGCTCGCGATATGAACGGAAAAAGCCAGAAGGAAGTACAATACATTCACCTGCCCTCATTATGCTAATCACAGCTTTGCCAGGTTTGCTTCGAAGTGTCCTCACTCCATGTGATGGAAAAGAAACGCAGCGCGATGAATTTGACCTAGAATAGTTGTTGGGAAGAGAGGAGCATGCAAAGCATGAGAAACCCACTGATCTTACTCATCGCATCTGTGAAAACGCTGTTATTAACTGACAATAAATCTAACAAACTTCATAATTAGGTTACTTCTTCCCTTTGAACTCCCATTGCCGGAGCCATTAGCGAGCGCAGCGCTGTGATTTACAAGCGAGCAGAAGCACCGGGGTTCAACGCTTTATCGGCTTTCATTTTAAAAGGCATTTGTTTCCCAGCCTGCTAGGAGAGCTGCTGCTCCCCGGCGCTTTGTTGCAAGCAGCAATGTGTTGCTCTTTGCTCTTTGCTCTTTGTTTTTGGCTCCTGCCGAGCCCTGGTGGGATGGGTGCTGCGGCCAGCCTCCCATATGCAATAACACCGCCGTCCTGGGGCTCCCAGCACCGCCATGTCGCTCCCTGCTAACCATGGGCACTGCCACACCGCGGCCGTGCGTGGGCCAGGCTGCTGCCTGTGAACAATCTCTCGACATCAACCATTTCCCCGCAGGCTTTCTTCCGTCAGGTCGCCGCTCTGAAAAAACACCGCCCCGACATGAAAAGGGCTCTGTTTCCACCGCCACTCGGCGGGTTTTCCCACTGCCTGCACTGACAGCAAGGGTTTCTTATTGTGCGTCAATTACTTTCAAAGTGAATGGGAGACATTATGTTATTAAATCCCACCCTGCCTCTCGAGGTGCTTTTAATTTGTATGTTTAGGTTTAAATTTCTCCAGGAGTGCCAAACCCCGTATTTGTTTTCCTTGGGCTATTTTCATTTTGGGTCTCGGTAACTGTCAGAGCCTGCGAGTTAATTGCAGCTCGCAAGGTTATCTTCCTGAGCTCGCTTCTACGGCAGCCGCGCGCCGGAGCCAGTCCTTGGCCGCCTATCTTTATGATACTGTAGATTCTGACTCTTGTAATTATCCTTTGAGTTTAAGCTGATTATGTCGACTTTATAACCGGTGTTTGTTTAATTTACCCACAGCGTGTTGTTTGTACAGTGGCTCCGAAGGTAAATATGAACCTGATTAAACAGCCCTGCCTGCCTCTGATGGCCGCGTTCCCAAAGATACACAAAAATAAACAGCCAGAGGGGCAGGGACCCCTGCCTGCATCCTGTGTCTGTGTCCCTGAGACCCACCATCTCAGCCCTGCCTAAAGGTCTGCTCTAAAATCGTTATTTCCTGAGCCTGGAGGTGTCTCCCTGCTGCCTGGTGCAGCCTGCAGGGCTGGTGCTGCATCCTGGCCCACACCTCCAGGGAGGGGGCACTGCTTTGGGAAGGGCAGCCCCGAGGAAAAAGGGTAAAGATGATCAGAAAATACAGCAAGTGCTGCAGCTGGGTCTTGGATCCGTCACTGCCCTTGGGATGAAAGCGTGCTTGCTCCTCGTTAGAAGCAATTATCTCCCACAGTGACACTGGTGTGCATCCTGCATCGTGGGGACACAGCGCGGGGGATGCTGCAGGTGACGCATGGCTGACGAGCATTATCCTTTTAATTAATCAACGAGCCTTAAGCTGACTCTTAGGCAACTTAATCACATTATCTGGTCTCTTGCTGCAATGGACAGGTTAAAACCTGTGCCTTTTATCTGGCTGTTTGCGGTGCTCATCCCCGTGCTCCTGAGAAAGAGCTCCTGAAGAGGTGAGGATGGGTGCAGGTGACCGCTGCCCGAGACCCACCAGGCAGGGCTGGGCCTGCACTTGTGCACCTGCCGAGACGCAGGAGTTGGGTCAGGGCTGCAGGTTGGGTGGTGGTGGGCGCCACGATGCCAGCACTGCTGCTGCATTAATGACACCTGCAGGGAGAACAAAAGCTGTTTTCTGCCCCAACTGGTCGCACGGGGAGGGTTGGATGGTTCAAGGAGCACTGCCCGAGGGGTGGGAGCGGGGAGCTGGGAGGTTCCTGCAGCTCAGCACCGCTCCTCCCAGCACACAGGCTGCAGGAAGAGCCCCTCTGGTGCCAGCTGCTCTGCGGCGTGATTTGGGTTGCCGAAGGTGCGAAACGGGATGGAAGGCATCCAGCATTCCTGCGGTTTCTTTTTAATATTGGTTTCAGGCAGATGGGAAAAAGTCCTCATTCATAGCATCGCGGTGGGTGGTTTGCTCCACTCTCTCCTTCCTGGCACCAGATGCCTTGGGCCAGGTGCTCCTGCTGCTGCTGCTTGGTTTACCTCTTGGTGTCCCCAGCTTGTTGTGCTCCCTTGCTGTTCCCCCCTTGCTGTACTCCCCTTGGTTTCCCCACCTCCCATGGTCCCCACCTGTCCCATTTTTGGGGGTGATAGCTGCTATTTTCCCATCTCTGCATCCCTTTGCAGCTTCTTGCTGGGGCACCTGAGGATGGATGGACACATGGATGCTGTGACCCCCATCACCTGCAGCAAGCACTCAGGCACTGGGAACTGTGCTGCTGGACAGCAGCTTCTGAGCTGATAACCAGCCCTAGAGAGAGGGAGAAACCCAATGTGGAACCCAGAGGGCTTAAGGATGAGCGGCTTTAAGGAAAAGAGCTTTTCTATCTGACTGAGAGCAGCCCTGCTGTAGGGCTGGCACCTGCCCCACACCACTGCCTGCTGCAGGGAGGCTCCGAGCTGTTATCTCGCAGATGGGAGTGCTGGAGGAGCACTGCAGTGCATGACCCGGGGCTGTCCCACGGCTCTGACCCTTCCTCCACCACCTGCTCTGCACTCTGCCTGCTGCCCACACGGCTCCAACCCCTCCAAAACAGTCTCCCCCGCTCCTCCTAGCTGGGCAGGTGCTTCCCAACTCCGAGCCAAGATCCAGTGCCACAGGGGGAGGACTTTCATCTGAATTTCTTTCCCCAGAGGTGTTTGGAAAGGTTTCCCAGAGCCAAGGCAGCATCCCTGTGCCAGCTCTCCTTGCTCAGCACCCAGGGAAATTCCAGCAGCGCTCATTAGAGCGGCAACTCTGGGCAGCCCTAATTGCAGAGCGGGATCTGGGAAGCACGTAGATGCCGTGAGCCGCCCTCTGCTTTGCTCTGGAGCCGGATCAAACAGTGAGGGTGGGGCAGGGTGCCCACGGCACAGCACCACATCACTGGGTGGCCCTGCATGGGGGGCTCTGGCAGTGTGGGGGTCCCAGCAGAGTGGGGGTCCTGGGTGGGGAAGGGTGAGCGGACCATAACCACTGAGGTCCAGGAGCAGCCTGAGCTCTGCCTTCTTTTCTTCTTCTCTTTTAAACCTATTATTAATTGCCCTTTATCCGTTATTTTCATGATTTCATTACTGTGCAGCCCTGTGCGTGGGGGGAGGGGCAGGGAAGCTGCCCTATATGCCCCCATTCTGCAGCACAGGGTGGGGGTGCTCTCCTCTTGTAGAATTGCCATCAGCCTCAAAGGAGAGAGGGATTCTTTTCCAGGAAAACATCAAGGAGCAGAAATGCACTCAGGCTCCTGGAAGAGGCCCAGCACCTGTTGGCTTTAAAAGCTTGATGGGGCTTTCAGCTCGCAGCAGCACAGTGAGTGCATCGCTCTGAAGCCAGAGTGCCCCCAGTGCTTTGCAAAACGTGGGCGTGTGTGCGGCTGCAGAGCACAGGAGGGCTTTTCTTCCCCTTTCTGCCTTGTGCTGCTGACCCACGAGCTCAAAAAACACATCAAGCTCTCCACGCATTTGAAAAGCCTTATCAGTCAGCCCTCTAACTTATGGGATGCACATACAGTCCCCAACCCGTGCTAGATCAGTATCTCTCCACAGATGGATGGAGAGATAAATTTTAAAGAATAAGCTTAATTTTATTACTGCCTTCTGAGTGGCCATCGCATGACAGCGTGCGTCAGATTGACAGGGGTTTGATGCTGGGTAATGGCACATCAGCAGGCCCCGCTCCTTTGATGTACGATAATGGCGCATCACCAGAACAATGGCGTTTTGATATATTGTATTAGAACATAATCAGGATGATGGGGCTTTGATATATTATGTGAGTACATCACCAGAGTGGTGCTGCCGTGACACATCACCGCAGAGCGCTGTCGGGGCTGCCGCGCTGTAATGGATTTCAATAATGCATCAGTGGGGCCGGGAGCTGCCGGACACCTCCTCATCCTCCAGGTGAGGATGGGGAAATGATTGAGGGGGGGCTCCTGGGGGCTGCATCCTCAGGCATTGCCTCTGGGAATGGTGATGGGTGGCGGAGGGTCAGCACGTGGGTCCCGCTGCCATGCTCGCCCCACAGAGCTCAGCGTCAGCGTTCATCCCCTGAGCTGCGGGACGGGGCAGGTGCTGGGTTGGTGTTGGATTCCTGATGCTGGGGTCATGCTGGGCCTGGTCCGGTTCTCTTCTTCACTTCAACAGGAAAAGCCATAAAAATTGGTCCCAGGGTGGAACCTTGTTCTTCCCTGAATCAGTCACCTTTCATCTCCCTGAAGCAGAAACAATTCACTCTTTGGGCTCTTTTCTTTCTTTTAAAATTGGCTGCATTGAAACATCCTCCAAAATAAGTATTGTTCTCTTCCTCCCAACATCCTCCCCCCGCCCAAAAAAAAGCCAGAATAACAACATTCGGTTTTCAAGACCCCTTTCTTTCCCTGAAACCATTTCCAAGAATCAGAGGCTGTTTTGGGGTTTGTATCGGGGTGTTTTCAGCCTGCAGGAGGGTATCTGTGCAGAAGAACCCACTGACATGAAGGCAGTTCCAGCCCCAGTGCTGATGGGTTCCTGAGTCCAATGCCAGGCTGCAAAATGGCTCTATGCTCTGAAAATGGATTAGAAAACGGAGGAGGAGGAGGCAATGCGGGGAGACTGCCAAAAGGGATCTCTCGGAAGTGGAGAATGGCACTAATATTTGGGGAAATTGAAATTCCGACCATGAAATTGCCTATCATTTATCATCCCCAACCACCTTACAGAGTAAGAAAAACAGGCATTAAGCCTTATTGCTTTTTAAATACTTATGATCTCGGGGAAAAGCAATCTAATCTACTTCCCTTAATGTGCATTCTATGAGAACGTCCGCGAGTGTAACGGTGACATTTGTGCTCGTTGTGTCTTCACACCTACGAAACAGCCGTGTTAGGCTGTTGTTGGGGGGGAGTGAGAGGATAAATCACCACCTCTCTGCATCTTGAGGGCTCTTCTCCTGCTGTAACCACACATGCTGGGAGCAGTGGTGTCAAGAAGGCAGAGCCCAACAGGGATTTCAATGCTCCTGACACTTTGGAGCCCAGAAAAGCCACGATGGCCCTCCAAGCAAGGAGAAGGTCTTGCTGCTGCTCAAAGCAGAGCCTGATGCGAAGCCTGATGCAAAACCTGCCGCAAAGGCTGCAAAGTACTGAGCAGCACTCCCCATCCCTGTCCCTCTGCCACACCCCGCGGTGAGATGGCAGGTCCCACTTTGAAAATTACCACTGCCAATGGTCATACCCCAGAATTTGCACGTGCTGCCCCCAGGCCCATTGCCCCTGCATGCCCAGGGGTTGCTTCCCTGGTGCCAAAGGCGGCGATGATCCTTCCCCTCCATCCTGGTGGCAGCTTTGAGATGATGGACTCTGGGGCTGCTGAGCACTGCAGATATTTGTGGTGGTGTTCAGAGAGTTGGGTGCAGGGACCACTTGGGCACGCGCAGTGCCACTCTGCTCTTCATCTTGTGATGCAGAGATCAGAAAGGGCTCTGTTGTCACCGTCCCCATCTCCTCCAGGAGCTGATGTTGAGCTTTGCAAGCAGCACTTGCTCGGGTTGTGTTGCTCCTGGCCCTGCACACAGCAGCAGTAGCTCCCCTTGCTGCACCCACACCTCGCACCCCGGCTCTCACCTGCTGATGGTCAACCACACAGCAAAAAAAAAAGAGAGGAAACCAACAAACAAACAAACACAGCCCCCTTGGAATGATAGGGGAACATAAATTATCCAGAACTGGCAAGAAATGAAAGTGTTGCGTGGTCCCCTGACAGCAATGGGATGAATAACTGATGATGATTAGTTAAATCATAACATTGCTCATGCCATGCATAAATGATGAGCCAACTGCTTGCCGTGCCCTGATGAGATGCAGCGTTCTCCGCTTTCTATCATTCCCACTTTGTAGCCCCAAAGAAACTACCACATTTCTGCATTTTTGTGTTATCTGGCACATCAAGCAATGCGACAATGAATATATATTGACCTTATTATAGCAGCCGGCTGCTTGTGCCAGAAGCAACCAGGCATACTTTGCACAAATTAAAGCTGTCAGCATGTAATTTATGGTTCATTGCAAAAGAGGAACAGAACTCTGAGGGGAACATTGTGGTTTGGGAAGCAGGTAGGTAGGCAGATGAATTGCATGATAAAATATCTTGCTAATGATGTGATGTTAAAGCTGAAGTGTCATTTTCATTCTGTTTTGCACATTTTTAGTTATTTCTTGCTCGAGATGATTTTCCCCTTTCCACACTTTCTTTTTTTTTTCTTTTTTTTTTCCTTCTCTCCAAAAGCCAAATTACTGCTTATACCTGAAAAGGATGGAGTAGGTGTGATAATTTATGAACAGACAGCCGCTGTCTGGAGACGATGAGGTGGCACTATGGGGCCACGTCTCACACGCTGCTGATGGGTGACACCTGGGGCAGTGTGCAGAGGGAGCTCTGCTCTTCTTCACAGCAAATGGTCTCAAGGTGAAGCAAAATAAAGGCTCCGTGTGTGCACGCTGCTCGTGTTGTCGTGCATGGCGACAAAAGCGTCCATCCGCCATGGGGTGCTGCAATAGGATCTGGTTGCCAAAGGGTTGGGGTCTCCTGCACCTTTCTGCTTCCAGGCTCTTGGGGGGGAGGGATGGAAACAGAGGGAAGGGGACTTAATTTGGAGGACTAAGTGGGAGAGCACTGTTCAGGTGGGATTAGCTCATCCCGGATGATGCGCAGCAGCACACAGGTGCCGAAGGCAGCCCTGAGGCTGGAGCTGGGGAAGGAAAAGAGAGGTGGGGGAGAGGGGATCTGAGGCCTGCCAAGCCCGATCAATAAAGGATAAAATAATTAAATCCTGCAATAAAGCATTGCTGCGTTATTGCAGTGCTCACCTAGCGCTGTGACTCACCCGGCCTCGCGCGGCAGTTCTGCTGTGGGGAACCCGGAGATGCCAAGAGAAACATCTGACAGCGCAGTGCAGCCACGTCACCCGTGGGGGCCACCGTGCCGTGACAACACCCTGCTGCTGGAAATCTGGTTTTGGTTTCCCCTTGGAGGCGGCCCAAGGTGCTCACAGCATCCCAGCACACCAGGGTGAGGGGAGTGGGCTTTCCCAGATGGAGGAAGTTGGGCTGGGGGCTGGGAGTGGGGACATCACCAGGGTCCCCATGCCCCCGGTTCCTATCACCTCTGGCCCCGTGCTCGGGGCAGCCCCGCTGTCACCAACGTGGGGTGTCCATCTCTGGGTAAAGGCATGCAGTGATTCTGTTGGTGGTTTGGAAAACGTGAGCGTGTCATGGAGTGAGGCATGTCCTGTCCCTGCGGGGTGTCCCTGGGAGCAGCACGTTCCGAAGTACCGTGTTGCTCCCCCGATCCTGGCCACGCTCCTTGCTTGATCCCTGCTGCCGCGCTGTCCCAATGGGCTGCACACATTCATCTGATGAAGCCCAGAGACGTGGCTGCTGTCACGGCACATCCCAGCCACCGTGCTGTGGGGGCAGCAATGGGGACGGCACGTCAGTGCTGATCCACGAGGCTGTGACACAGAGCCCGATGTCACCACGCTGCTCGGGGTGCCACTGAGAGCCACAGGGTGAGAGCACAGAGCTGGAGCTGGAGAGCAGCAGGAGTGATGCTCCAGCACCCTGTGCCTGCAACCCCTGGGCACCACCTGGAGCCGAGCACTGTTTGCCAGCATCGATTTTCCTCTTGGCACACTTTGCTTACTCTGCTGCCCATCAGCTCAGCTCCTTTGCCTATAAGGGGACTCTGTGCTGCTGTAATTGATGCTAATTGGCAAAGGTCTGCAGCTGGGGCTGGCTCCTGCCGTGCTGCTTCCCACCACCCCATCCTCCTCCTAACGCCCTCTCCCTCCTTCCTTGAGCTTTGTCCATCACCTCACGCACAGACAGCCCTGGGGCTGTCCCCCACCAGATGGCAAGAGAAAGGGGTAAAAAAAAAAAGGCAAAACAACTTTTTAAACTAAAAACCAGCCCAGGTTCACTGCACGCTGGCACTGCCTTTGAACCAAATGTCTCTGCAGCCACTGACAGCTCAGCAACAGGAGCGGTGGCAGCATTCGTGAACTATTAGTGTTAAATTATTCCAACAAAAGCAGGCCTTGATGTTGTGTTGAAGTTGATAACTTGAGGACGTGTTTGAAAAGGATAAAAGCTTCGCCTTCAAAGGACAGCTCCTCTTTTGTATGAGATGTGCCGCCGAACGAATTAACCATTTTCGTAACGAGCACGCCAATCACGGCACTAATTAGCAAGCATTGAGACTCGTAATTTGCCATCCATGCATTAAAAAAAAAAACAGCCACAACCAGTATTAGCTGCTTTCTTGCTGTCCCACAGCATGTCTCAAGCATCCCACATTTGCATCAGTATCAGGGAGTGATGTGGTCCCCCAGACTGGGGACTCACAGGGGATTTGGGTGCTGCTGGAGCTGAGGTATTCTCTGCCAGCTCTCCTCACCCCACTGAAGGTGCAACCTGTCCCAGTCTCCACTCTCAGCAGCGTTGGCTCAGGTGGGCACTTAACGAAGGGCAAATTGAGCTGCCACGGTGATGTGAGCGGTTGGGGATGTGGGAGGAGGGAGCTGAATCATCACCTTCTACAGCTGTAGCTCCAAGTGGAGCTGGGTTAGGGAGGCAGTGCTGTGGGATCTGCGTGCTGGTGCTCAAGAACTGTGGAGATGTGGTATCTGGGGACGTGGTTAGCACAGCACAGTGGGGCTGGGCTCGGCAATCCTAGGGGTCTTCTCCAGTCTTTATGGTCCTGTGATTCTATGTCTATGAAATGGCCTCATGTTGCACCAGGGGAAGTTCAGGTTGGGTCTTAGGGTATGTTTCTTCTCTGAAAGTGTTGTAGTGCACTGGCACAGGCTGCATGGGGAGTGGTGGGGTCACTGCCCCTGAAGGTGTTCCAGAACCACAGGGATGCGGCACTTGGGGACATGGTCAGTGGGCATAGTGGAGTGGGATGGGCTCAGGAATCCTAGAGGTCTTTCCTGATGGTCAGGATGTGCTGGCTGTAGGACTTGATCTTAGAGATGGTTTCCAACCTTGATCTTGTTCCTGGTATGGGGTTGTATGTGTCTGGGCTGCACTCCACGATGGTGACAGCATGAGGGGAGAGCGGTGTGCCTTTCATTCACAGCACCATAGAGACAGGCTGAAAAAAGAGCCCGCTGGGGATTAGCACCCTGGTGGTGCTTTAAGCTGTCACTTACAACTCGAGATCTGCTGCTCAGCCCCTGGATAGTGGGGGTGGGGGGGAGGAAAAGTGAGGAAAAAACCTTTTACAGGGTCTTTTTACAAGCACGTGATAGCCCACAAACCAAGCCTGCAATGCACAGAATGTGCCCAGTAATTAGTTCTATAAACACACAGTTCGGTGGATGTAACAAAAGCTGTAATTTAAAATTTGACACCATCTCCCTTTCCCAGGAGACAGGGGATGGGGGGGTGGGGGGGGTGTTATTAATAGCAGCAGTATGAGCTTGTATTTTTCTTCTCTGTAGCACTTGGGAGGGGGGCAAATGACCTCAGTGTGAAGAAACTTTATTTTCTACTGCCTCTTGATTTATGTGGGGAATCTGTTGCATGATTAGCGCCTATCATCAATAACCACGCGGCGCAGGCTGACAGCTGCTGAGTGGAATGAAGAAACCCTGTGAAGCAAATAGCTACAAATTTCCCTGACAGCCCCGGTTCGATTACACGGCGTCAGCTGCCAAAACACCAGTTATTACAGGCATGGAGTGCCACGAATAGCTCGGCGCAGAGGAGGGTGATGTTAACACCCCCAGCGCTCCTTCCCCTCCGCGGGGGCATTTGGGGATCGTTACTTGCGGCAGCTCCGTGTGCAGCCTCTGCCTGAGCTGCTGATGGAGATGTTGCTACCCTGTGTTCACTGGACAGTGGGATGGCGGGGTGTTGCCCCTTCCCACCTGTATGGGAACTGTTGAATCACAGCCTGAGCCACTGATGGATCACCTGAGGTGAGCACTGAGTCAGCTGCGGGAGCACAGGTGAAGGCAGTGCACCTGTATGACCAGAGGGGATGGAGTCTGGCTCCACCTCTCCCAGACCCCATTTAAGGGCTGACCATCACTGGGGAAAGATCTCTTTCTGGAGATTGCTCCTTTGGAGTTTCCTGTTCGTGAGCCTGGGATACAGGTGAGCATTTGCCTTTATTTTGTCTCTTTCCACCACAGTGATCTTTCTAACCATACCATCTGTAACATATCTTGACTGCAATGCTATTTGGTGTTATTCATTCTGTTAACCATACACCACCTTAGGGATGCAAGCTCTGGAAGGGCTGTTGTAACAACCCCAAGCCCTGGCTTTCCAAAGGAATCCTCTCTGAGGGTTGGCCAAAGTGTACGTTCTGAGGGACAGAGTAGAGGGGCATTCCAGCTCCCTTCCATTTGAGGACTTTCTGTGGTTCCATTGCTCAGTGGTTCTAGAATTCCTTGAGTTTATGGCTCTGCAGTGCTATGATTTCATGACTCTGTGATTCTGTGATTACAGAGGTAAAGGTGGCACCTTCCCGCTCCCTTGCAGCATGAGATCTGACGGTGTAAGCACTGTGCAGAGCCCAGGGTGGGTGTGTGGGGGGCACAGGGTGGCTGTACTCATGGGGAGCCCCATGCCATGCCCTGTATCTCTCGCTGCTCCTTGCTGGAGAAGCAAGCTGATGTCGAAACGAGAGCTGTTTGCAAACAAGCAGGCGCACCCAGCATCATTCACAAAAACTGCATAGGAAACAGTTGGGGATGACGGATGGATCCGAGGAGCGCTCAGCTGCTGGCAGCCTTTCCACGTGGGAGCAGAGGTAACACCGAGCAAATTGCTTGCTGTAAATTATTCAGCCCACACCGCTTAGTGCGTGCGCCCTGGTGGACTGGGAGCTCAGCTCCTCGCTGCAGTAAAGCATTCTGTCTGTGCAGGGGGAGAGCTGCTTGGGTCCCCCCCCCCCCCCCCCCTCTGGGTCTGCAGATAGTGTGGGTCAGAAGGGAGCGTGGCAGATGAATGGGGTTTGGTGTTCTGATGGGATAGGGTGGCTGGGTGTTGCTGAGCTGCTGAGCTCTGTGGTTTGCATCCTGGCTTCTTCCTGCTGCTTTCCTCCTTGTCCACTGTAAACCAGCACCTCTGGAGTCACCGTGCCCTTTGCTTGCTGGTGGGGAGCAGTGGGAGATCCACTGCTGCAGGATGATGACACAAGCACCGCCTTGCGTTTCTTGTAGGGAAAGTTCTTCTTTGCAGGAACGTTTTTCCAGCGAGGCAACTGTTTTGCATTTGGGCTTTCGTGTCGCGTTCGGTGCCAGCGTTTAATTTTGTTTTGATGTTTATTTATTTATTTATTTTTATTTTTTCTTCTGAAAGCTGCACGGCACGTCCCGGCCTGGGAGCTTCTGCGGGAATCTGGTTCTCAGCTGCCAGGAGCGTGGTGGGGATGCGCCTATGGGGCGGCTCCTTGGGAGGTGTGCAGCACAGAGAGCCGGGATGAGCTGGCCATGCGCCCTGCTGCGGCAGCGTGTCCTGATGCACACCTTGCAGAGAAGTGCATGCATTGCAGCCCGTGGCAGGGCACGTGCTGTGCTGCAGGCTGTGTGACGCTCTGCACCGTGCGTTGGTGCAGAGATGCTGGCTTGCACTCGGCCCAAACAGCGTTGCTTTCTGCTGGAAACTCTCCAGGTGCTAATGCAATATTTACGAAAAGAGGCAAACAAGGACTCTGATGCAAGGGAAGGAATTGTTTGTGTTGTGATGATGAGTTTGAGGGGAATGTTTTATTAGAGAGTGTGTTCTTGAAAAATGCCCCGTTCGGCATTTTGTTTGGCACATAATTTCACTCCTTCGAAGCAGGGCTCCAGCACTGAGCTGGAAAGCAAAGCGTTTCCTCACCTGTGTTGGGCTGAGGTCCTCCTAAAGATGGGGTCTGCATGCAGGAGGAGCACACACAGTGCTTGGGGAGCTGCCCATGCCTGCTCCAAGGTCCTCTGTCATGTCTGAGCTGCTCTCAGCTTTCCTCTTAAAATAATGGATGTGTCGGCTCTGGTTCACGGTCTGGTCAATGTTTTAATTCCGCCCTAACTTTATAAGGCAATTTCATGAATTATACAGTGTGGTAACAGAAGGAGCTAAATAAAGACGCAACACTAGCTGTGTTTAATAAATACGCCCTCGCTATCTGTGGAAGCTATTTGCAAGTCAAAAATACGGCACATGATGATATAGCTGTCGATGGCAAATTATTTAGATTACAGCTGGGTCAGCACTATTTTATGCAAAATCCCATCAACTAAAAATAGCAGGAGGCGGCTGTGCAGGGAGCTGCAAAGCAGAGGCAGCCCTGCTGTAGGTCCCTGGTGCTGGGGTGTTGTCCCATATGGGCGCTCAGTGGAAATCAGTGGGGCTGTGTCTGTGTTAAGGAAATGTTTAGCTGTGAGGACACCTCTACAGTTTTCTCAAGCAATGATGGATGCTGCCAAGGGGCCCATAGCTCCCGTGGGACACATCTTGGGGGTTGTGGGGGTGATGAGGCTGCCACGGGGTGGGGTGGATGCCTCAAACCTCACTGAGGTCGTTGGGGCCACAGATGATGCAGGGTCTAGAGGCATTTATGACTGCAAAGCTACAGGGCTTGTGCTGGTTTAATGATTCATCCAACTTTGCTAAGAACCAAGCGAGATAAACCAGCAATGCCTCCACTTGTTCCTCCGTATGCTCCAGGAACTGACCACTAAGGTAACAGAAATAAGTGACATCAGCCTTAGCTCTACATTTCCCTTCCTGTGAGCGCTAAAGGTATCCCCATCTTTTTTTTCCACCGTGAAAGCAGAGCATATTGGAGTCAAAGGATGATAAAGGTTGGAAAAGGCCACCGAGGTCACCAAAAGCAACCATCAACCTGTGCCCACTCATAAAATCATTAAGGTGGGAAGGGGTCTCTACGATCATCACATCCAACCATGTGCTGGGTGGGAGCCACCATGGAATAGCCCTTGGTCATTCCCTGGGAGCATGTCACATGTTTCATCACCTGCGGAAAAACAGCTGCTGTGTGCTGGGGGATGTCTGTGATTCCCCCTCACTTGCAACCCTCCACCTTTTGCTTGCCAGCACGAAGCCAGAAAGGTGTTAGCAAAGCAGCCTCGATGAGCAGAATAATTCATGGAGCGGCAGTTCTGTAAATAGGGCTTAAATTTTAAAAGATGTTTTCCAACTGGAAGTCATCCTAGTGCTGCGCCATGTACGTACCACATAGGTTAATTATGCCATTTATATATAAGATAAATCGCTCGGTGGGAAGTGCGTCAATGTACCATTTAGCTTGATGTTAATGCTTTCTCAGGGGCTTTTAATCCCCTGGAAACTTTGCAGTGAGTTGCTATGACCCCGCCAGCTCCGAGGGATGTCACACTGCTGCTGCGTTCCTCAACTCTTATTGGAATTTCTTTGTTCCCTCTGCGGGTCCTTCTGGAGCTGAAGTGGAATGATGTGTCAGGCATTGAATTGCAGCTTCTCATCCTTTAAAACCCCCTTTGACATTGCAGCCTTTAGAAGTCTCCTTTCTGCCAAGCCTTCCCTGTACTTCTGCTCTCCATTCTGCTTCCTTTACGCCCAGTGCCATCTCCTGTCCATCCCGCCTGCCTGAGGGATCCCGAGCACAAAGCTTTCCTCCCTCCTCCAGCATCCTCCTGCTCACGTCCTCTTTTGCTCACAGCTATTCCCAAAGTCCCCTCCCAACACTTGGAGCTGAAAATCACTGTCACCCCACGAGCACATTTGGGGGTTTGGATTTGCACAGCGCTCCGTCCTGGGGTCTGGAAGGCATTTGCTCTCCCGTTCTGCTCAGTGCTGGATGTGGTGGGTAAGGCTGACTCCCAGCGGCTCACGCTCATGGACTCGAGGTCCTCATTCTGCTTCCTGCTCCAGAGAGGTGTAGTGGGAGCATGCTGCTCTTGGAAAGTCCGCCCATGCACATAAGGAGATTTGTATCCCTTCCTTCCAGATGCTGCAGTTCTAAGTGCCCGGCTGTGTTTTGTTACGGTTCCCCAGATAACAGCATTTGGAGCAGTGCTCCTTCAGAAAATCCACGCAAAACCATCTGTGATTTTCTGCTCTTGGACGGGTAATTGGATTGGAGAGGAGGGTGGGCTGGGGGCTGCCTTTGCTTCCTCGCCTCCAACGCTGACGGTGCTCACAGCCTAGCGATAGGAGCCCCCAGCACTCAGTCCCAGCTGCAGGGAGCAGCTTCACCCCACAGCCCCCTCTGCATGATTGAAACGGGAACCTCATATTTTTTTCTTCCCCCATCTTTTAAAGCGCCCTTTAAAAAGCTGCATGTTTTCTTTGATATCATTTTAATATCTGTGATAAGTTCCTTCAGGGCAAAACCCAGCTTTGCTTCTATAGATTCATTAAGCTTTGGCTAACGGTGGCCCTTCAAAAATAAAACCTTCCCTAGGCAGGGTGAAAGCACTGCCAGCACACGGCCCTCCTCACCCTGCCTCATTCTGAACTATTCAGGGTGATGTTATTGCCACCAAGCTCCAAGTGACACCAAGGGCCACCAGGATTGGGGTGCTGCTGCGTGGGCACCCACAGCATCACCCCACAGCAGACAGGGTGGGCAGCTGTAACCCCTCGCAGTACCAGCTGCAAATTCTAGGCCTGCCAACTACAGATCCCAGCACTGCAGGGCCTTGCAGGTCAGGAGGAGGAGAACTGCACTCAATGTTTTTGTGTTTTTTTTAAGGAAAATCAGCTGTTTCCCATCTGCCAGCTCCAGTGCAGGCAGTGCCATGAGTGCATCCCCAGCTCAGATAGATGGCTGCAAAGTAAATTTCTATGTCTTTTTCTCCTCTGGTCCAAGGAGCCACCAAGAGCTTTTTCCTGTGGGACATCCGCGTTCTTGCCCCACTGATCTGTGACCTTTGCTCAGCACAGAGGAAGGGGATTGCTTGCATGGAGCTGCACCTTTCTGCTCCTCTCCAGGGCTGCTCCTGGAGGAGACGCTCTCAGTGCTCTGTTGAACACAGGTTTGGATGTCTCATGGGACGGGGATTCCTTTTCCAGGGATTCAGATATAAGAACGACGAAAGGGGTTCCACCAAAAGAAGCTTCACCCAGGGCTGCAATGGGGATCAAAGCTTCACCGTGAAGCTCAGAAATGTTTCCCTGCATGTTTTCCTCTTTCCATAACACACTTCTGTGTCTCTCTGCACCGCACAGTGTCTGGGAAGGAAGCAGAGGCAGCGTAGCCCCATCTCTCTGGGGACTTCTTCCAGCAATAAAGATGAGCAACAATTGCTTTGGAAAAAGCTTGACATGAGGCATTCTACATCCTGGGGATGCTCCGTTGCATTTGTGGGCAGAAAAAGAGAGCTGACACCTGCAGGTGACCAACGAGCACACCCCAGCATCCGCTGGGTTCGGTGCATGGAGGTAAGTGTGCCCCGAGCACGGGTGAGGGCACCAACAGCAGTAGCTCAGCTTTCCCTGCAGTGCCCCATGCTCCCACCTCCCCCTTCCTCCTTCCTGCAGCTCCCTTTGATCTCACAGCTCCCCAGTAGCACGCAGCCTGCCTGTGCCTGTGCTCTGTGCATGGGGATATGCGGCCAAAGCGGGCTCTGCTCCCAGCAGCTCCCAGGGATGCCTCTGGGGTGAGCCCTCAGCGGTCGCAAACCCTTTGCAAATGGTTTTCATGGTTGTTGGAGCCCGAGGTGGAGGGAGAGGAGGGAAGGGCTGAGACTTGGATTCCAGCTCAGCAGTGATTGTTTGCAGGCCAGTAATTCAGGTCGCAGACAAGGCCCCATTGACGCCGCTCCCAGCACAGAGCGGTTCAGTCGCTAACCCTGGAAAAGCGGCTGCTGTGCAGTGTGGGGCCAAGCCCTGAGCTATGGGGAAACTGCTGCAGAGCTGGGGCAGCCCCTGCAGCAGTGTGGGGCTGGGGGGCACAGGGAGACACCGAGTCCGAGGCATTGCATGGGGGTTGCGGCCACGAGGAGGGCAAAGGGGGAAGCACGGCAGGGCGGGAGGGCACGGAGCTCCCACTCATCCTGCACTGGTTTACTGGTGTAAACTGGACCTGTTTGTGGGTTTGGCTGTTGCTATTGCATGTAGTGCAGCTTGACAGGGAGCAGAGCCTGCAGAACCCCAGGCACACCTCCAGCTGCCCAGGCCCCCGTTGTGTCCCACACCCCACACCCGTGCCCTCAGCTCTCTGCCCCAAATCCTCCCCTGGAGTTCTAATTCTACCAGGCTGTGCCTAACCCTAAAACATCAGCTAAACAGTATCAGGGGGTAACTTCACAAGGGTGGAAAAATGGACTGAGATTCCGCTAACCCACTTCTCTTACACCTTTGGAGACGAAACCAGAGCAGCACCATGAAGTTACAGTGATTTATCAATGGGCTGAGGAGCTGGGCTTTAAATACAGCATCTTCGGGATGCTGGCAGCGCTGCTCCCTATAAATCTCAGCCGGTATTTCTTAGCCCTTTTATGCCAGCTGCTTTCATGTATTCAGAACCTTTTCCGCGCAGTAGCCTATGAAAATATTGAACCGATGCCCAGAGCAACACCAGGATATGAAGGGGAAAACTTTAAGATGTTTTGTAACTATTTTTTTTTTTTTTTGAAGCAGAATCTGCCAAATCTTAATTTTTCCAGTTTACAAGTGAGAGCCCCTGACCATCTGTTTGCTGTCAACCCGTGTTTGTTTGGAAGGCAGTTTTATGATTTTTTTTTTTTTCCATCTCTCACTCCTGTTCTTACAACTGGTTTACTGAACTTCATAAATGTCGGCTTTCGCAGTTGTTTTGTGAGCCAGTTATGATTAAGGATTTAATCAGAAGCGAGCAGTCAGTGTCTTTAATCAGTCCGAATGGAGATCAAAAACAAAAGGGACGGGGACTGAAAAATGAACCATTTAATGCATCCCAACAGCCTCGGAAAGTGCCTTATTTCCAACATAATGGCAACCAGGAATCGTTAGAAGAAACTCTTAAGCAATTTTGGAGGGCAGTTTTGTTGTTGTTGTTGTTGTTGTGGTTTTAAAGATAAAAAGGGGCCGAGGCCATTTAAGGCTTAAAAGCCATCCCGACCTTTTTAGCTCGTTAAGTATTAAAACCAACCCGGCGTCAGGCAGTGCGGGCAGCTCTCAGCAGCGGTGCCCCACATCTCCACTCTGCCCCATGGGCAGCGCTGGGGTCACCCCATGAAATCCCATGGGGACTTCAGCGCCACGTGGAACCTCTCTGCTCGCTGAGTGTGCAAAGGGCACCCATGGATGTGTGCGGGCTGGGAAGTGCAGGTTGCATCCCACCAGCAATAGGAATGTTGTCTCATTGCGTGTGCTCTGGGGCAGAGAAACTGAGTCGTCCCGATGGGCGCAGACCAGCGGCGTCCCTCCTTGAGCTGGGATCCCTCGTGATGTGTGCAGAGTGCTGGGCTGGTGTGGGGCAGGGAACCCTATGGAACGGGGTGAGAGGAGCAGCCCCAAAGTGGAGCAGGCCCTGTCCCGGTGCTTCCACCTGGTGTGCATGGGGAGGAGGGGAGCAGCACACAGGCTGCTTTGGGTTATTTGACCAACCAACCCCTGAGCTTTGAGTTCAAACCTCCCCGTTGTGCCTCCTGTTGCAGGGCTTTGCTTTTTTTTTTCCTAATTTTTTTTTTGCTTTGTGCCTACTTCTAAGCAGCACATCGCCCCGAGCTGGGATGCAGGTACTAGAGAAGCAAACCCTCACCGAAAGGCCGAGCTGCTCTGAGCTCCCTTGGGCTGCTGCATTTGTGGGGAGGAATATCCACCCGGGGCTCTTGCAGCACACAGATACGTGGATTTGCAGCCCCGGTGCATTCAGTGCAGAGACAAAACCAAATCTGCGGTGCTGCAACGCTGCTCCACTGCTGCTGATGCAGTGCTGGGGAGGCAGAAGGGAGCCCTGGGGGCAGGGGGCTGTCCCCGAGCCAACAGCTCCTGCTTTCACTGCAACATCCCACTCCTGCACGGCGTCTCCTCCCCATCAATGGTTTGATGCAGCCGCAGTGTTTGTGTAGCAACAGGAAAACATCGTCCCGGGGTGATGTTCTGTTCCATTTGAAATGATCTCTTGGATGAGGCGCAGGAAAGAGCGGATTCGAGCTGTAAACACAATCCCATTTATCTCCTTAACCACACGCAATCTCCTGCCTCGGGGCAGGGGGGGTGGGGGTGACCCCCCCACAGCCCAGGCGCAGTGACATGATGTGCCCAAGGGACAGCAGGGCAGTGCCAGCCGTGCTGGGGGGGTTCCCCCACGACTCCCACACCCTGGGCTCCGTCCTCACCCTGACCCCTCTTTGCACCACTCTACTTTGCACGCCTCTTTGCATTTCAGCCCACGGTCGCAAGAAAAGGTTTCCCCCTAAAGTGAAACTTCTGGAGCCTTAAACCACCCCGATGCACCGCGTGGTTTCAGGCACGTGGGAATGCCACGGGGGAACAGCATGTTCGTGTCTGAGCGATGCTGACGGCCCAAACTGCAGCTGCTCGCAGGACACACAGAGCATGGGCACCTGCCTGGGCCTGTCCTGGGCAGCAGAGAGGAGGCAGACGAGCTGTGATGAGTGTGAGCTCACTGATGGCAAAGTCACGGGGCCCTTCTGATGACGTTACTGACATCCAGAGACCTCTCGCCCCGAAGATCCCACGTGCGCTGGTGCCTTTGGACCGATGGTTATTCTCCGCCGTTTCCCATCATCCTGTAAGTTTTGCCCCTGTTAAAGCTGGGCTTTGTTTTATTTCCTACTGTGAGAGGTTCTGCTGGGTGATTTGGGGTGGGCGTAAAGTGCTCCCGTGGATGTGGGCTGGGGCTCTGCAGGTGCATGGGTTTTGTGAGGGCTGTACCCCCTCTGTATGGGGGGGGGGCTTCAGAAAATGCCCCAGCAGTGGAGCTCCATGGGTACCCTTTGCCCATGGGTCACTGGATTTGGGTGCTGGTAAATGTTCCCCGTTTCAGGAAACCCTGAGGGGGTTCATTGCTGCCTGCAGCCCCGGCTCTGCGTCGCCTGGCCTTGCAACAAACGTTATGCGTTATGTTGGTTCTACTCCATAAAATTCCTTCTGAATCTGGGGAAATGGGTTTTTAAAATCACTTTTAAAGCCCTCCGGGGGCTCCTACGTATTCTCCCAGGCTTTCTTCTTTATTTGTCCCCTCATTGTAATCCACTCCGCTTATGATGTATGGCCGCGGCAGAACATCTGGCTCTCATCACACCTTCTGTTGACTCACTGCTCAACAAAGGGGCTGAGATGAGTCCCAGATGTTCCGCTGTGTCCGTGCTCCCTCGGCCGCACGCTTTTATGGTGAGGAATAAACAGAGGTGGGTTTGAATGTCGGGGGGACCAAATGCGTGTTAGCCCTTGGGTTGGGAGCAGCAGTCAGTGGGCACGGTGGGGGTGGGTTGGGGACCTCGGAGGTTTTTTTTCCAGCCTTGATGATTCCGTGCTTCTGTTCCATGAAGATGTGATGCTGCTCAGGGGACGGCACGCAGGTACGGTGCTGCCTCGGGACGGCAGAGCAGGGCTGGTGTGCTCAGCAGGCCTGGAGCTCAGCGCGGAGCTCTTTGATGCTCTGAGCACTGATGTCGTTTCGGTTCATCTTTTTGTCATTGATATTACGTGTTTATCTAAAGGGGAATCTCACTTTCATCACTGTGGATTTGGGGCCTTTTTGCTCTGCATGACAACGAGGTGGGAAGCAGCTATTGAGGGCTGGGAGCCTCTCTGGAGAGGCTTCCCTTTAAAATGCCCTCTGCAAATACCGTGTTAGACAAAACAGCTCTGCTGCCCGAAGGCATTTCCATCCGCAGCCACAGCCGGGAAGGCAGCATATCAGAGAGCAGCATTTCTCCAAGGCAAATGGATCTGTTCTCATCTGGTTTTCCTCTTTGATGCATTTTTATGTTAAGGGCTCTAAGTGCTCCTTTAATAGTTCTGGCCCTGTCAGGGAAGCTGATGTTTCTCTGCTTTCTTGTCTCTTCCAGCTTTCCCTCCTCGAGCTCCCCGGCAGTGCCCTCTCTGGGAAATGGTTTTCCGTGCCCGTGCTGATCCGCCTCGCTGAGCCTGAGCCGGGACTGTCTGTGGCACCCATCGGCGTTGCCCCAAAATGCAGCGTGTCCCATTATCTGCCTCGACGACTCGGGGCTCCCAGGAGAAGCCCGATGACCACAGCCAAAGGAAACCAGCGCTCTGTGCGGTGTTGGGACCCCCAAGCTGGTGTCTGCAGCACGGTGTGGGGCTGAGCAGAGTCAGAACCACGGAATCATGAGGGCTGGAGAAGACCTCTGAGATCCCCGAGCCCAACCCCAGCCCACTCCCACTGTCTGTGCCCTCAGTGTCACACTTCTACCGTTCTGGAAGACCTGTGTGCTGCTGTGCTGCTGCCCTGGGCTCTCCCTGCCCAGCTCCATGGGTCTCACTGCCCCTCAGGGCTTCTCACCAATTTTCCTGCTCTGTCCAAGGGCACTGTGTGTGTGTCGGGTCATACTGAGAGCCTCCATGTCCCACTATGGGGACTTTGTGTCCACAGCCTTCAAGGTAAGGACAGGGGGATCAGAACAGCGGCGGGCAGCCACTGACACCACCAGAGCTCCTCAGGGAGGGCTGCTGCACACGACTGTTGGCAATAAGCTCAGGCACGAGATGTATATAGGGGTTATCTTCCCCACAAAGCATCCTAATTCCTGCCAGCCCGTGTGGATGGAGGTCCCCATGCAGCGCCCTGCACCGAAGCACACACACCAGGCATGTGTGGCTCGGGTTGCTTTAACAAACACTCTCCCTGCCCTCCTTCTTGCATGTGGGCTGGGTTTTTAATTAGCTTTTTTTTTTTTTTTGAAATGTAATTTTAAACTTTTTTTTTCTCTCATGGAATCTGCCTGCATTTTTATCTCAGTTTAGAATGCACAAAGCTTGACAATTTTGTTCTCGGAGTCAGTGGGATGATCAAGGTTTTTACAGTCTACTAAATTATTAAAGGAAACTCAGTTACTCACTAAATATTATTGCTTCCATACTGTCAGGGAGAAGATCACAGTAATATTTTGTTAATTCAAACATCTTTCTTTTTCTCTGAGGCCATCGATGACAGGCAAAGAGCTTGCATAATATACAAAGGTGCTTGTTACAGCAAGAGGACATAATTAATGTCAGAAGGAGCAATAAGTCTTTGCGCCAGGGCCGTGCAGCTAACTGGAACACGTCCTCAGCTCAGCTGGTATTTCAGATGGGTACTGTAGGCAGTGGGACGCAGGGGGTGCCCTTGGGCTCTGGGAGAGGCTTGGTACAAAAAGAAGGGATTTAGATCAGATGTTAGGGGAAACTCTAGGACTACAGGGTTCTATAATCCTATGGTATCCTCCACAAGCAGTTCCTATGTGGCATCGGGTGGCCAGCAATGAGCTGGAGCATCCCTTGATGTGGTGTGGTGATGTGCTGTACCCTCGTGCAGTCACCGCATGCTGGTGGCCAAATGGGATCACGGCATCCATATCAGCACTGGGTCCATGCTCTACCTCCTGAAAATGTCCCCAGCCCTGCAGGTGGGAACTGGCCACCCCAGGGACCACGATGGGGATGCGTGGCACGTCCCCTGTTGGGGCAGGGCAGCAGGGACCCACAGGCCGGTTGTCTTTGGGGCTGCTTGGCAGAGGACGCCCGCAGCGAGATGCTGCCACGCACAGCCTGGGGCTCATGTGGCTGTGTGGCAAGTTGTATTTTCACACCAATGTTTTTGGTTTTTTTTTTTCAAGTCATTACAAGCTAAACAGCTCAAATAGTCTTCAAGGTGAAATCTGCTTTTCATTACTCTGTAAGGGCACTGCGGCTTCATTTTCATAAGTTACATTACCATATGCAGCATTATAGTGCTTTGCTCTGCTACATATTGTCAACATTAAATAACCTCTTTTTGTGGTTACATCATAAAAATTCTTTAGATCTTGGAAGCAGACTGTGAATATTTGCATATGTATATCTTTAATTTTCGCAGAACAGGCTGGCTACCAGATGGGTGAACCAAATAAGCCTCCAACATTTATCTGAGAGCTCGACGTTTTCCTGTGTTGTTAACCGCAGAGGAAACTAGGTGGTTTGCAGCCACGCTGAGCCGCTGCCAGCCCCCAGCCTTCGAATATTTTCACAGGGAGGGGGAAGAGGGAGGGGGCCTTTTCCTCCAAACCAGATGGCCGTATGGAATCAATAAAAGTCCATTTCAAAAGTTTGTTTACTTAACATTGAATATAATATGCCTTTGTGGTCCCTTTGCACCGCACAAGAATGCGATTCAGCACCAAGCTAATGAGGTGAGCACTGCGGAGGACATCGCTGCAGCGGTCATTGCCTTTTGCACCCACCTCATGGGCTTGGTGGGGGCTTTGTGGGGGATTTCAGGGCTCTGGGGCAGCAGGGACTCTTTCTTTCTTGCTGGAGCTCTGGATGGTGGCACTTAGGCTGCAAGGATGTCAGTTGGGTGTTGCTGGGTGTTGGAAGTAGGATAGTTGGGTGCTGGAAGTTGGGTACTAGAAGTTGGGTTTTGGAAGGCAGATATTGGAAGTTGGATATTGGAAGCTGGGTGTTGGATGAGGTATACTGGAAGTTGGATGTTGGAAGTTGGATATTGGAAGCTGAATGTTGGAAGCTGAATGTTGGAATTTGGATGCTTGATCTTGGATGCTGGGTGCCGAAAGTTGAATGTTGATTGGGTGCTGCCCCTAAAACCTGCGCAGGAGGAAGGCTCAGCATGTGTGAAATATCTGAAACCTTGTAAGGTATTCATCTTGTGCTGTAATTATTTTTAAACATCCCAAATTATATGAGTAGTACAGCAAAAACAATGTCGGCTTCTCTTTAAAACACGGCCTTTCATTACGAAAATCTGTCATCTGTTAATTCATTAGAGCCCCGACAGAAAGAGCTGAGATCAAAACTATTTTAAATGATTCCTGATGACACACAATGGCAAATTTCAGCCATTATTCCGGAAATGTAACCATCATTCTTCCTGCTGGATTCAACAAGGGTCCTTCCTCTGATATTAATTGACTTCTAAGTAGTTGCATATGTTGTTGTTGTGTTATTGCTCAGATCTCTTTCTGAAGTGTGTGGCGACGTGAGCAAGAAGCCTTGGGCTCTTCAGATCTCTCCGTCAGACCCAAACAGCACTGAGCTCTACAGCACTGCAAACCAGGGGCTCACAAAGCTCCACGCTTTGCTGCCTTCACCTGCTTCAGTGAGTAGGGGGCAGCTCTCCTCCATGAGAAAAAAAAAAAAAAATACTACACATCTGTTTTATTTTTTCTGTATTTTTTTTTTTTTCCTAAAGATCCAAGGCAGAATTTCAAAGCAAATTCCAAATTTTATTTTGCTGCTCTTGTTTCCACGGCATCTCATGGCATCTCTGCGGGCACAGCTGCCTGCACTGCTCATGGAGCTGTCCGAGAGTCCGCATGGCGAATGCAGACACGATGTGCTGGGTCAAGCTCTATGCTGTTAATGAATATGTTTGTTAGAATGGCATTATCATCACTCAAGGCAAGCTGTAGAATCTGTGAAATATTTGTCATTTGCACATTTTTTCCCTTGCATTTCAGGCTTGCCTGGAGAAGGGTGGGTAGTGGTGATCCTGTGATGCTGGAAAGCCATGTGCCTCCTCCTTGATTTTGGTGGCTCTGCTGTTGCTGTGTGTGTGCGTAATGCCCCACATTTACTCTGTGTACGGCACAACATGGTCCTGGAAACATGAAAAACATGTAAGAAAGCCAAGTGCTGTCCTTCACACAGCTTCTGCCACAAAGTCAGAACCTTGACCAATGTGCAATCTTCAGCAGATGCTTTTTGTGTGGCTGAAACTTGCTCCCCTGGGCCATCGTGGTGGACAAGGATCAAGACCATCAGAGAATAGAATCATCAGAGCTGGAAAAGCCCCCTGAGATGCCCAAACCCAACCCACCCCTTCATGCCCACTGACCGTAGCCCTCAGTGCCACATCTCCGTGGTTCTGGAACACCTTGTGGGTGACCCCAGGTCTGCTCCCGAGGATTTCTGCTGCTATGTCACAGAACATCTTCATTCTCATTGAGTAATCCAGGCCAAGGTGGAGTTTTGCCCAGGATGTTTGGGGCAGCCAGCAGGCATTGAGGTGGGGCAGCAACATGCTCATGGAGGAGGAAAAGTGGTTCTGCGTGTTGCCAAAAAAAAAATGTATTTTGTTCTGTTAAAGCTGGCTCTGTACTTTTTCCAAGTGAAGTATATGAAAATCCTGCTCAAATGATGCGTGAGTTTCTTATGAACTGGGCTGAGAGCCGATAAATTGCTGTGTTTAATTAAATACCTCGATTTACTGAACTTGAGGTGAAGCCAAGCATGGCGAGCAGGGCTGCTTTTATGAATTATAAGAAGACAAGAAAGCCAACAATGAGCCGTAAAATATTGTAGGACCAAAACAACAACAACAACAAAAGGGTTGGGATGAGATTTGAGTGCTCCTTTTTAACAGTGCAGCAGAATCCCACCCCTGCTTTGGTTTGGTGCAAAGGAGGAATACAGAGGGAAGGGTGCTGGGCTCTGGGGCTGCCTGCTCACCCATGTCAGCTCTAACAGCCTTGCACCATCCCCACTGCAGTGCTGAATCGACCCACGGCCTCAGGGCTGGGCACACACAGCTGATTTACCTGCACAGCACCTCGCCGGGTGAGAGCATCACTCTTCTGCACATCACGCAGTACCTCTGTGCTCTATCGCACTTTAAATAGCACGGTGGAGCGGAGAAATAATTATTCTTGTAGGTTGGCTGGGGCTGATTCTAAATCTGCACGAGCAGCGCTGCTCGGGGACTTTTGGTGCTTGAGTCAGCGATCCTCTGACTTTGTGACTTCAGAGAGGGACAAGCGTTTGCCTTTTCCTTTTTCTCTCTTCACAATACATAATGACAAAGATATAAATCTGTGGCAGCCCCGAGGCATAAATAGCCGTAGTGCAGCCGGCTTGCTCTGCCACCCACGACCCACGAGAGGTCTTCACTGCTTTCTTTTCATCTGTGAACTTGCTCCAACAGAAAGCAAACCAGTGCCTTCCCCCATCCTTACTGGGGTGCACTGGACGCGTCTCCGTGGGGGGCAGCCCATTGTAGTGCTGTAGGTTTTGCTGCTGTGAAGTCCCTGGAGCATTTAGGGCCTAAGGTGGAGTGCCCAGCAAACACACAGGTGGGAATATGGGGTAGTCCCAAAAAATAGAGGAGTAGACGGGGAGCAGAAGGAGGAGCAGGAGCTGGAGGGCTGCATATGGGTGGTGCAGGAGTAGGAGCAAATAGAAGCATCCCGTGCTGCACTGCTGAGCCTGGGGAACAGCACATCCCGGGCTGTCCCCCTGGCTGGGCATGGCTGCTCATGAGTTAAGCAGCCTGGCCCGTGGCTCCAGGAAGGAGTGGAGCCCGCTGGTGCCAGCAGAAAGCTGTGAAAACATCGAGCAGAGTGTTTACATGGCTTTTTCTTTCTTTTTATTTTGAGATGCTCTGATTACAGGCCAGACTTTTAAAGACAGGAAGTGCCCAGCAGATGAGTGTATCAATCACTGCCTTTATAAGCTTTTGAAGATTCTGCAAATCATTTTATGGCTCAGATAGCAGCCTTCCTGCAATGGCAATAAACCTGGCAATGAGTCAGGCAGAGGATGTGTGCCATGCCCAGGGGCTCGGCGCTTTGCCTCTCTGGGTCAGCTCTGTGGGGTGACTGCTCTTCTTCCTGCAGGGCTGCACTGGGAATGGGTGGATGGAGCAAAGGGAGCCACAGTCCCATCAGTGCTGCACTCCTTTGGGAGTGGGTCCTGTGCAAGGGGAGGATGCAGGGAGCTGAATAAGCCGTGTGAGCAGAGCAGGTCCTCATTGCTGAGGTGCGGTTCTTCCCAGGGTAACCACATCCACAATTGCACGTGAAACTCCTTTTGAGATAAGATGTGAATGCCTGGAAACTTTATTATCTGTGGGCACGAGGAGAGTCTGCGCTGCAGTCTCTGATGCCTCAGTGATGGTGCACGTCCGCTTCCCCATAGCAATCCCTGCAGGAGGAAGCGCAGCTGGGGCTGCAGTCCATCCTGTTGCTGGGCCAGGACTCGGAGCTGGGCTCACCAGCCCTACGTAGAGCCAATGCACAACTGCTCCTCGTCGCTCCCAGGCGGTGCAGCCAAATAAACCTCCCTCTCCCTCGCTCTTCCCGGTGCAATTACCGCCTCACGCCCCGTAACTCGCAGCCGTGAGTGAGTCAAATTCAATTTTATAGCGAGTGTGCAAAGTGAACTGTAACTGGGGAGCAGTTCGGTGCGCGCCGTCCCTCCCCAGCCTGACAACCAGCGTTACTGCCCAGCAGGGAATAGCCTGATCGCTCGTTTACGGCTGCAATCATCTCTCTGTTACAGCATTAGAAAGGAATGAGCACCAAAAGCCATTATAATTAAGATCTCTCCGGAGCTGACAGTAGAAATAGATGGCATGTGGAGCTGGAGCTCTGTGGCTCAGCTGTTTCTTTTCGAGCTGTCACTGGAAAATTACAGAGGCTGACAATCATATTCTGAGCGCAGCCATGCTGAGCGGTGCACATCCAGCACAGCACCAGGCACGGCCGTGGGCACAGCCCTCCGAACCCAAAGGCTTCCTGCAAGGCTCAGGGCACCGGGCTGCCCTCATAGCACTCAGCTTGGTGTTCGTCCCCACTCGGTGTCCTCTGCTGACTCATGAAAGCACCTGAGAGCTGCAGCGAGCTCCCATGCCAGGCCAGGAGGTTTGGGCTGCTGTGAGCGTGTGCTCTGGTGCTCAGCCGGGAGGGAGGTCAGGGCCCTGTGTCCACATCTGAACCTGGGCTGCTCTCCATTACCTGATGCTGGCAGCCCGTGATCACTGCTGGCCTCTCCCCATGTGCAGAGGTGCTCACTGAGCCCAGAATATTCAGAAATACTCAGGGCAGCAGCCGAGGAACAGCACTCGGTGCTGGAACCCATGGGTCTCAGTATCTCGGAAAGCATTGCCCAACGGAGAATTGAAACAGCAGACAGTGGTTTCCCAATTATTGCTTAATATCGAGCAGCTCCTCCCCTGCCCCAGACAGCAAACAGCACATGGAGCTGCTGCCTGCAGCACCCTCCTGCTTTTCTCCTGCCTCTGAGCTGGGGAGCTGTGCATTTCAACTTCTCTTTGCCTGTGAAGGGTCCCTCTGAGCTCAGCAGGATGGTGCTTGCTGCTCTGTGCATGGCAGCAGCTGAAGGCACGCGCTTGCTGCCTGCGTTTTTCGCTGACAGTCGGCAGCGCAGCTATTCCTTTTAAATGTCTGATGCTGTATCTCATTGCAGGAGGCTGTGTTGGGTTACTCCTTGCCACATACCGCTGTGAGAGGGTGTATTATTTAAAGAACCAGAGCTTTGCAAACCTCACTCCCTTGCCCCATTGGATAACGTGCTACAAGCACGAGTGGCCCTGCTTTTCTTTCCGGTGGCTGTGTTTTTAAAGTCACCCGGATTAGAAACCAATTTATAGCTAAAGGATGCGTGGCCCCTGGGGTTTTCTGCCAGCTCAATCCCAGCATGGCAGCAGGCATGAGCTGGTGTGCATTTGGATCTGGGAGTCTGGATCTGTGCAGACGTTTTGGGACAAGCTGGGATTCCACGCAAGCCTTTGGGTCTGCAAAGAGCAAGGGTCTCCAAAGAGAAGCTCCCTCAGCCTCAATGCAAAAAGCTCCGGAGCCACGCTGCCCCATCCCACCAGCCAACATCAGCAAAAGCTTCTTTCTAAGCTCTAAATGAATTATTGATGCAATTATTCATTCTCATTTAAATATCTATTTAGTGGCATTTAAATCACAGTGTTCAGAATATGTCAACAGTTTACACAATAATTTGGATTCTGATCTTTATACCTCTGTTTTCTCCCACACAAATAATTGGAACCCATCCATTCCGAGTGACAATTGGAGATAAGCATCGCTCTTTTTTTTTTCCTGTTGCACATGTGCATTATCTAAATATATTGAAACACTTGCTCAATTTTAATTTCATTTGAATGATTAATCAGTTACTCGGCTGTAATTGTTTGTGTTAAGACATCTCAGATTAGAAAACAGATCAGGGAGACAATTAGGAAAGCAAGCGCTGTGAAATCGCTGTCGATAGCTGCGTGTGAGCAGCTGAGGATGCAGCATTGTGATACAGAGCAGTGATGTTCTGCTGTGGGGTCCACACACCACAGTGTGGGACCGGTGCAGTGCTGGGACCCCGAGCTGGCACTCGTTTGAGGGGCTGTGAGGGATGGACACTGCTGCTCCCATAGGGATGCAGTGGGAACCGAGGCTGAGGCACCTGTGTGGACTTGATTCCATCCCAAGCTGTAAAAAAGGGGAAACTCTGGGAAATCCTCATGGGGAGAGGAGAGCAGAAGGGCTCAGGGCTGAGCGTGGTGCTGCTCTACAGCCAGGGTGTTTCAGCCATCCGCAGCAGTGGGGCTGCAGCAGGATGCATCCATCCCCACATCCCTCCCCTCGTGTTCTCACTGAGCTTCCCACCGTATTAATTACCCCCGGGATCCTCCACTTACCCGGAGCAGCTGCAGCTCTGCTCCTCCCGTAGGGCTTTGCTCTGGTTCATGCCCAGACGGGAGGGAACTGGGTTCTAATGTCACAGCTCAGCTCCTGACCACCCCGGCACAAAGCTTGCTGGCAGCGAGGCGATGACAAGTGGCACTGACCTATGCTGGCATCCCTCCCGTGGCCCCCCCCCCAGCCCAGCTGACCCCCCCGAGCTGGGACAGAGGCTCTCCCAGGCTGCGCTGTCCCCATCGTGGAGGAGTGGTTTGGCACTGCCCTGGGTGAAAATGCGGCATAAGGAGCCAGAACAGGCGCTGGCCGGAGGGAGCTGGGTGGCAGCCAGGAGCTTGGCCCCATCCCCAGCAGCGGGAGGTCTGCCCTTAAATGTCTGCTTTAAGGAGAAAGCACTTCAGACAGCCTGCTCCGAGCTGTCAGCCCACGCCGTGCCCCCCACCCTGCAGAACCCGGGCTGCACTGCTTCCATCCCACCCCCCTGGCTGGTGTGCACCGCAGTGCTCGGATGCACAGCCCTGCTGCTGCTTCGCTGCAATTTGTATTTCTGGCTCCGGGGAGGAATGCTGGAGCTGCCCCAATGCTTCTTAGTGCCTCGTCACTTTCTGGGCTCCCTGTTTCAGGAGAAAAATCAGGTTTTTATTTTGCTGTGGGACTGCACACAGCCTCATGCACTCAGGCAACGGTCTGCACCACTGCCGCACTGGTGTGGTCACAAAAGCCCGCAGGCTGCGGTGAGAAGGGTGCACGGCTGGAAGGAGACAGCAAGGCAAAGCGATTTTGCAAAGCCCTCAGAGTCCTTTGGGAGCAGCGGTGCCGCCCCAAGCATCGCATCCAGCTGCTCCTGCAGCAGAGAGCAGCAGCAGAGTGCAGGTGGGTGGGCTGCTGGTGGAGGATCACAGAACATAATACACAGAACCATCGAATATCCCACGCTGGAAGGGACACACCAGGGCTGCCTGCATGCCCCCATCCTGCAGCCAGACGTTGCCGTGATGAATGCAGCTCGCTCCCCATCACCAGCAGCTCGAGCGAAGTCGGCTGTAATGAAAAACCAATATTTCCCACAATCCCCTCCGTAATGACTTTAGCACATTGATGAGCTCAGGCCGGGCTGGGAGCTGCACGCCGCGGGGCTGCCTGCGTGCAGAGGGGTGCAGTGAGCGCCGACAGCAGGTCCTGGGTTCCTCTGTGTGCCAACAGAGAGCTCAACACAACGACTGCTGCACCTCTCTGCCGCGCACACTTCGTGCAGTCCTGCTGCAAAAAGCCAGCAGCACCCATCAGCACGGTGCTCAGCCAAAGGGAGCAATGCTCTGAAGGCTCCTTCAGGGAACCCACGCACCCACTCCCGACAGCAGTTATCACCAGCGTCCCCACATCAGCTGTGTGAGCAGCACGTACACAGGCAGCTTTTGTTCTGCTCCTGGAGAGACCCTCCAGCCCCTTCGGAGCCACTTGGTCTCATTTATTATTATTAATTTTTTGGACTCCAGCAAGGGGAGAAAAACATCCTTCATTTGTCCTAATTTAATGCTGTTAATGAGATTGATGTCGCAGGCTGCCCAGAACATCAGCAAGACGTGTGGGTCGAGCACCCTCCATTAACAGCAGCGCCCAGCCCGCAGCTGCGACCCCGCTATCAGGGGGCAGAGCCCTTTGGCAGCAACACAGCATTTTACCAGCCCTGTTCTCACCCGGTTTTCATTTTCTTTCCTATTTTTGCAGCTCTGCTCCATTAATCTTCTTCCTGGCATCGGTTTTCTGAAGCCTCAGTATGTAATGCGTTCAGCAGCACTGTGTGTTTGCTTTTTATTTCTCTTTCTCCCCTGGGTCTCGTTGGCTTTATAACAAGGCACAGAACGACCTGATGATGGGAAGGATGTGCAGATGCTTCTCAGTTGGGCACAGCGTACCTCACACTGCTGGCTCTGCCCCCAGGTGCTGCCCCCATTGGCAGGAGGGATGCTGCTGCTCCTGTCACAGCTTTCCCCTTATGGTTGCACAACCCCTGCTCGGGGCTCCCAGCACCCAGGGCTGGTCCAGGTGCTCCTGGAGCCTGGCCAGCTGCGATAAATCTCCGTAATTGCAGCTCATTGTAATTATGCTTTATGTGGAGCTGATGCTATTACTGCTGGGAGCTTTGGCCTGGTGAATCCCATCAGGAGACTTGCAGCTCTTCTAGTGAGGCTGGGGACATTGAGTGGGAGCTCCGGGGCTTGCTGGGGCTGATGGAGCTGGCTCTCAGCTTTGTGTTCTGAATGGCAGAGTGTCAGAGCAAAGGCAGCATGGAGATGGTGGTCCCTACCTTGTCTATTTTTGGTATCATCCACTCAAGAATCCACCTGGTGCGTGCACAGAGGATCCTCCAGCATTAATTACCTCCTGCAAGGTACGTGATCAGAGTGCTGTTGTGGTTGGAAACGGCCTTTGAGATCCCCAGCCCCACCGGCTGTGTCCCTCAGTGCCACATCTCTGTGTTCCCTGAGTATCCCCAGGGATGGAGGCCCCACTGTTCCCTGGGCTGCCTGTGCTGGTGCATTACAGGTCCTCTGGGGAGGAAATATTTCCTGATGTCACACCTGACCCTCTCCTGGTGTAACATGAGGCTGTCACCTCTTACCCTATCAACACCACCTCCAGCTCTTCTCCAGGCACTCCCCGCAGCCACAGCAGGTACTGAGGTCATGGTGTGGTCTCACAGCCCCATTTGCTGGGGGGGGGGGGGGGGTGAGGTGGGTGTCACGGTGCAGACTGAATTTTCCCATAGGAAGTGCCCCACAGCCTCTTCCCACCCGGCAGCGGGCGCTCCATGGAGCATGGCACGGATCCATCTGGCTGATCCCGAGGAATGCCCGGGCGCAGCCGCAGCTCCAGGGGATTAGACTGAAGTTTAGCGTTACACCCCTTGGAAGAGCCGAGCTTTACTTGGAAACCGAATCGCATTAATTAGCATTCTGCTAATGGCTGTTTTGTATAAATATAGTGTGCCTTAATACCAACACGAGTCGCAGGTTGACATATTTAGATCGCTGATATCAAAGTCATTAACGCCTCTCCGTGGTAAACCTATTCTCAGTTCGGGCTGCAAATGGGATTCTCCTGAGCCAATCAATCTTCCTAAAGCCTGAGCAGAGCCTGTTGATCTTTAGCCACTGAATGGATGCAGCTTCCCAGAAATGTGCTTGCATCTGTCAGAATTATAAGCAGCTGGCAGCCGCAGACAAGGGTCATATTTGCTGCGAGTGTGAAAATAGGATCCCAGGACAAGAAATGCTATTTAGCAGCGTATCAATTCAGGGCGTGCTATTAATGTCGCAGCACGGTGTGTGTGTGTGTGTCCATGCAGGCACTCCTGCACATGCCAATTATGTATTTATACGCAAGGTCTCCTCTCACATAGACCCCGTGGTCCTGGAGCTGATCCAGGGCTTATTAAAACTTGGTGACATCAAAGGATGGGAAAGGTCTGCCCGAGCTGAGGAACTCGGAGAGCTTAACAATTATTTCGTCCTAATTCCCTCCTAATTTATCATCCCTTTATGGCCCTGATTAAAAGCTCCCCTGCTTGATAGCAGCAGCAAAGGCAACGGCAATCTTCTGAGGCTGATGGGTGGCAATTTCAGCAGGGGCTGCTGCCGTCAGTGGGATGCTGCTCTGGATATCTGTCATGGCATTGGCACCACGGCCACATTGCCAGCGTGGTGCCTGCCCTGGGCTGCTCCATGTGCTGAGCAGCGTGCTCAGTGCCATGCCCCACAGCTCGACTCACCAGAGTGCTGTTCCATCCCGGTTATTATTAGATGGCGGTGACGCAGATCAAAGCACGTAAGTCCAACTTATGAAGCACATAACAGCCAATCTTGTCCAGGAGGCCTTGCTCGTTGCTGCAACTTAAGGCTGAGCATTTCAGCTCAGGAATATTCAGTTTAAATTGCAAATCACCACATTTCTGAAGTCTGCGGGACTCAGCACCTTTGGATCCCATGCTGGGGATGGTGAAGGGATGCTCCTGGGTCTGTTGCGTGAGCTTACCAAGGAGCAAGCACCACAGTGGGGAGAACACTGGGCAACAAGTGCAAATGGGCTGCCAGCACTGAGAGCTGTCCTAGTCAGTGGAGATTTTTGGTGTTGTTTTTCTTTTTTTTTTTCTCTCTTTTTTTTTTTTTTTGTTGGGAGGTCATAATAAAATCTGCTCTTGGCTGATGGATGTTAAACGAAGCTCTCCTCCTGGATTGAGGCAGGCAGTACGTAATGCTGAGGATGCATGCAGCACTGTGATTACTCTGACCTCCAATCTGGGGCTGAGCTGCTCTCCATGGAGCCCTGCAGATCGCAGGCAGAAGTTTCTAGAACTGGACTGGTCGATAAAGGTATTGCATGAAAAAGAGTGTGAGGCATGAGAGTGGTCAGGGTGTGGGAAACGCACTTGGTATGAATGGCTATGAGTATGGATTGATGTCCCCAGGCATCAGCAGGGACTCACTGCTGCCTGTCCCTCCCCCTCTGCACTGTGTGCATCTTCAGCTGCACCTGGGCCACCTCCTTATCGTACCCAGGTGCCTGTCGAATGAGAAAGCTGCCTTCAGAAGGATATCAGTGGGGACGTTTGGTGTGTCATTATTGCTCAGGCTCTGCTGGACTCTTGCCGGACAAAGCAGCACGTCCTCGAGAATGTCTGAAACGCTGCCTCAGTGCGCTGTGTTATCGGCACACCAGTCGCAAAATAGATTTCAATTATGTTGAGCAACATGCTGCGGAATTTATGCTTCCAATTTCTCCATTTAGTGGTGAATCAGGCTTGTTTGCATTGCCAGCTAATCTTTATGCCAGAGCTGTTAATGTGCTCTGACCCCTCTTTAACTCTGCATGCTGAGCTCGCCATTCAGCTTTTCTCTCTTAGCAGCAAATCAGCCTCGTGTGCCCAAGCCCATTGCATAGCCCCCATGGTCTGGAGGTGGCCTCGAGTGGCTCTTCCCAGTGAGACACTGACATTTCACATCCTTGCAAGAAACCTGAGTTCCCCAGACATTGCACCCTGGATTCTCTGCAAAGTTTCCAGCCTTTGCTCTTGACGGAGAGCCAGCTCAGGCTGCTGTCCTGCTGCTGGAGGGCACTCCCAGCCCGGTGCTGTTGGAAAGCCCTGCTGCTCCCACACCAGCATGGTGCTTTTTGCACTGAGCACAGCCCGTGACTCATTTGCTCAGTGACTGCTGAGGCTGCTGAGCTGCTCCTGCTGCTCCCCAGAGTGCCTCCTGTGCCCTGAGGGCTGCTGCTGCATCTCCCTTTATTTTGTGCAGGCGCCACAGATGTCTGTGTACAGCACCTCCTTAGAATCATGGAGTCATTCTGGTTGGAGAAGACCTCGAGGTTCCTCAACCCATCCCACCATGCTCACTGATTGCATCCTTCGGTGCCACATCTCCATGCTCTCTGAATACCTCCAGGGACAGTGACCCCACCACTCCCTGGGCAGACTGTGCTGATGCATTACAGCTCTTTGGGGGAATGAATTTCTCCTAATATTCGACCTGAACTCCACTGGCACCAGTGAAGGCCATTCTCTAGACGAAGAACCTGAGATCTGTTAAGGCCTCTAAGATCATCAGATTCAACCACCAACCCATCACCACTCACCCACATCCCCGAGTACAATATCCAAGCATTTCTTTAGGGAGGATGCAGGGTGCTTCAGAGGTGCTGCTCCCAGTGCCCAGCATCCATCCAGGGCTCCTGTGTGCCCGAAGCACAGCTAGCCCACCACTAATGCCCCCTCCTCAGCTGAGGTCATATGGGGCAACCCCACACTGAGCACGCTGATGGGGAGATCCCTACGCTGCCCCCAATGCAGTCTGCAAAATCGAATAACAACCGGTTTAAAAACATACTAAAACCAGAAAATTTATGTAGCATGACCCAAATTGAATTATACATTACAGCACTGTAATTGATTTTTTAGAAGAGAGATTAAATTTATTTTATGCCTCACTAACTAACAGCTAGATTTACCTAATTGCTTAGAGTGCAGAGTTAGTATGATTCATTAAACCCCATACATGCCTGGGTACATTACACTGTGACTAAAGCTTCCCTGCTTCGAGCAATTAAAGTGGAGAAACTTGGGGCCTCATAAGTAATTGAATATAACAATACAGCTTGGAGTTGCTGTGGATGTCTTATTAAGTTCTTCAAGCAAAAAGACACAAGTTCCCTCCGTTCTCCAGTGAATCACTTTGTGAAATTCTCTATGACTGGTGTTGTTTTCTCCTATTGCCAAAAAAAAAAAAAAAAACAAACCCTAAAAATTGTATCTACGAGACGGATTTCATGCCTTGATTCACAGTTTAATTTTATCAATCATAACATTTAAAAAAAAATTGACAGTGCCGAGCAGACATCCCTGCTACTCTGAGGAGAGATGCTTGGGGTAGGATCTAGGAACATTTGGTAATTACAGACACATTGCGAAAATAAAGGTAGCAATTTAGTAAAACAGGAGTGGAGAGAAGTGATGGTTTTAGCTGGCAGGAGTAGATGAGAATTGTTTGGCTCGGTTTAACACAATCCCACACGCGCATGAGTCGCGCCCGCAACAAAGCGCCGGCTGCTGGGGATGGGCAGCAGCCTCACTGCGTCCCCTCCCCCACCCGCACTGTGACATCCTCCATGATGTCATTTTGTGATATGTTTTTCTTTCTTTTTTTTTACTTCCCCCCCCCATAGGGCCCAGAAATGCTCTCTGTGCCCCCAGTGCTACAAGTATCGCTCCTCTGCGCTAGGAAATAACGGGGTGCTTTATCCTCGGTCGAGCCCAGCATTAAGGGTTGAGCCACCCCTTAATTGTAGCTCCTGCATGTCAGCGGAGCACCAGAGCCTTCTCCCCATCAGTGGAAGCACTGCACAGCATCAAACGAGCACGTAACGTTTGCAGAATTTGCCTATTTAAAATTAGAAAACCCAGCAGGACTGCGCCGTGCGCTCATTTCAGGGAAGGATTTGGGGCGAGCAGACGCTTTGGGTGATTATTAGAGGAATGATTAGTGGCCTCCTAAATGCAGGGGTGGAAGCGCACACAGCATTCACATTTAATGAGCGTTGCACAACCCAGGATCATCAGTTTACTCACTTCGTGGAGCCCACAGGTCATAAAATTCGCGCTGGATTGTGTGAAGTATCTCACACAAAGGGCTTCCCGTAACAAAATAAGCCTTTAATTAGCAGAACATCAGGCGAGGCTGAGGTGCAACTTTCCCAGACGTATCACCGGTGACGTTAATTACCGACGGACTTTGCATATGCATGATGTGCGCCATTTTCGCTGGTGCGCTGCTGTTCTCCCTTTGTGGGGCTTTGCTGGGTGCCCCCGGGTTGGGGTGGGGGCACAGCCCCCCATTTTTCTCCCATCGATGACGGAAATTTCTCCTCGAGGATGTGGCTGCCTGCCCGCTGCAGCCATGGGCACGAGGAAAGGATCCTTCGTTGGGTCTGGTTATGGCATTGCAACTTTGGATTTCATTTCGTTGAGCTACTGTCAGAGCTTGGAGGAGGAAAAGCATGGGGAAACATCAGTAGCTGACGTGAATATATTACATTCATCAAAACTGAGAAAAACTCAATGCCACCGATTCTGGACAGCAACCCGAGACGCCAACAGATGCAGGGAGTGTCAGACAGCGCTTTGAGAACCATTAGGCAAATGATGGTGGTCTTCTTAATTACAACTGGAGCTGTACAGCAGGAAACCCTTCAGCGAAGTCTGTGCAGTGTTATTGGGAACCGAAGCGTGTGCGTTTATCAGTCGTGCAGTTGCAGTGCTGGTCTCAGAGCTCTCTCTACACCGTGATTCCCATCTCAGCCCTAAGAGGTTCCTTTGCTCCCAGTGTGCTGCACTGAGCAGCACCAGGAGGGACAAAGCCGCTTTGTAGGAGATGCAGTGCGATGAGGGTGCTGCCTCTACGTGATGCCAATCCCAGACTTCCATTGTTGGTTGCTTTATTATTATTATTATTTGGAATAGGAAAGATCAAGGGTTGCATTTAACAAAACGAGATGCCCTTTGTGTCCGTACACACAACCACTCCTTGTAGCTGTTGCTGTGCAGGGAGAGCATCATTAAGGAATAACGAATGGCCCCGCACGGGCTCCACCCAGCTCTCTGTGTTGGAAAGCCTAATTAGAGCGCAGAGATAATGATGGAGTGCTGGGGTGAATTTGCATGGGACTCCGGCCTGCGTGAGGGACAAAAGTAATTTACCCAGCTTATTAGAGGGAAGCGTCTGACACCACAGGCTGAGACCTGGTGGGACCCTGGGACCTCCAACGCTCACAGCTCTGGGCTCAGCCCACCACCACCACACAACCCCAGGAGTCTGTTTATTCACAGAAACGTGGAATTGTAGAATCACAGTATCACAGAACCATAGAACAGCTGGGTTGGAAGGGACCCCAAAGCCCACCCAGTTCCGACCTGCTGCCATGGAGGGGTTGAGCAGGTCACCCAGGGCCCCATCCATGGCCTTGGGCACCTCCGGCAATGGGGCTGCTTCACTCTGGGCAGCAGTGCCAGTGCCTCACTGCCTCTGAGTAAAGGATTTCCCCCAAACATCCCACCGAAATCTCCCCTCTTTTAGCTCAAAGCCATTCACCCTTGTCCCATCACTACCTGCCCATGTAAAAAGTCAGCACAGCACGAAGCAGCTGTCTGATCCATGAAGGCATGTTTTGCCAGCTTTAGCTTTGCTGCCTTCCACGTTTCCAGGGAGCAGCTTTACTCTCATCCTGGATGAAAGCCTCCGGTCTTCTCCTTCGGAGCATTATTTTTCCTCTTGTTTCCTCCCTTCTCGAACAAGTGGTGCTCCACACTTGGCAGTTTTCCGTGCTGCTGGGGGCTGGGGGCTGCTGGGAGCGCTCTCTGGAACAGCACCAGGGAAGGCTGTCCCTCACCCTCCCCTCTGATTAAAGTTCCTGCCATGGGATCGTCATTAACGCTGCTCGCCTAATGAACGCGGTTCATGAACAATGGCAAGCGTGTAAACAGGTTTCATCAGGCAGGCTCTGATTAAAGCTGTGGTTCGGGTTAATGAGATGGAAACGCCTCAGTTTGCTTTCCCTTTTCCGTGATGGTCTGTGAGGAGGAAAAAAAAAAATGTTGTAAGAATTTTTGGAGACGTTTACTTGCAGACACCACTGAGGGTTTCTGGGTCTCCAGTCGCATTTTGGTGGAAAGCTGGCCAAGAAAATCCCTTCAGCACTAGAAAGGATGGGGGAGGAACCGGGGGAAATGTCCTCCCTGCAATGAGATGCAAAGCACAGGCTGACTGCTTGGGTTCCCATAAGCCTCACTCCAGAGTAACGTGGTCCCAATAATTGGTGTTAATTGGCACTAATCGTACCCTTCGATACCGGCGCTACCTCTGGGGCCGGGAGAGCTTTGCTCTTTGCATACGGTTTGACCTGGGTGTGTTCTGTGCTCTGTAATTGCACGCTGGTAATTGCACGCAGCCCATGCAGCAAACTCTTTGAAAGGCCTTTAATGGAGCTGCGACTTGCCATAACACAGAGAACACGCTGAGCAGAAGTGTGAGCAACCAGCATGCTTTATGCAGCAGGTGTCCAGAGGGAGAGGTGGAATGGCCCCATTAAACACTCAGGTTCTGTCCACAGGACAGCAGGAAGGGTCAGGGGCCGTTCTACCCTATGTCATTCGTACCTGGGACCGAGCCATGCTTTGTGATGTAGAGCTTTGGGCTACGCCGCGTCTGCCTTAATGAAACATAACAGCACAGAAGGCAATTATGTTTTTGTCCAGACCTGTCTGAGACCATCAACAGCACCTCATTGCTTTACAGATTGTTAATGCTGTTGGCAGAAGTTGAAGATCCTCCTCGGAAAAAAAAAAAAAATCAAATTTATTCTCTGTTGCTACATACTTTAGCTGATGATAAATGATAAATAGGGGCTTGTGGCTAATTAGACCTCCCTTTGTCCAGAGGCAGATACATAACTGTAAACCGTAACCATGATAAAAGGAAGAAGGGAAATGGCAGAGAACTCACATGAGGTTTCTTTTAAAGATCGTTAGGAGCTTTAGGGAAATTAGGAAACAAAACTGCTGCTGGTGTATCAGAACATCTCTGCCTATACGGACTTATGGCCAACAATTAATCACACCGCTCTCCGTGCACAGGTTTGTTATGCAAATTCCTCTCCCATTTTTCCATTTTTATGAACATACCCAACCTGGTTAGGAGGAGGATGCCCCCGAAGGCGCTTCTCATTGGAACCTTTCCAATTTCCAATCATGCACTGCATGATTTCCTTGTTTTCCTGCTTTCCCACCTTCGCCCCCAAGCAGAGGGATGCACGCAGGGGCTATGGGTGTGTGGGCAACTGGGGTGGGGGCACAGCCCCGGAGCGGGGTGCTGCTGCCTTGCCACCCAGCTGGGGGCACACGGAGCGGGACGCGGCAGTGACTCAGCTCTGTCAGCACACTCATTGTGAAAGCAGAGATGCGTGTTGCGAGCTGTCAGCTGACAGTAATGGACTTGTTAGGCTCCTGATGGATGGCAATGGCCTTGGAAATTGCCAGAAGCCATTTCAATCTGTGTCTGGCTCAGAAACAGCCACGCACGGGGAAGGGGATGGGGGGAGAGCTGGCAGAGTGCTTCGGGCAGACTCACAGTGACCTGCAGAGCGGCTCCTTCCATTCTGTGTGATCCTAGGAGTCTGTGATTCTATGACTCTGCCTTTCTGTGGTTCAATGATATTAGCAGCAGGGCATCCTGCAGGTCTCCTCCAACCCTGTAATGGGCTGTTGAGCAGCCCCAGACAGAAGGGTGCAGGGATGCACCATAGTAGATCGTAACAAGAAAGCCTCAGTGGAAAAGAAAAAAAAAAAAAAACATATTAGAAAAGATGAGTGGGTCATCTGCATCGGGAAGCTTAACTTGGGCTGTCCTTGATCCAACAGTCCTGCAACAAGAGGACCAAAACTCTACAGGGGAAACCTTGGAGGCATCTGTAGTGCCCTGGTCAGGTTTGACAGCCAGGAAGGGGTTATCCTACCACAGAGCCTCTCAGCTGCCCTTATCTCTGGACATCCAGATAAAACTGCAGTGGGAATTATGAGAACAGATGACTCTACACTCACATTTTCTGTGTTCTTGATGTGTGCTGGTGGGAAAGGAGGAGGCAGAGGTGGAGTGCTGAGCCCTGTGCTGGTCCTGCCCATGTCAGCTGTGCTGTGGTTGTTCTGCTAAGCGGTGTGTGCATACGTGGTTATCCCACATGCCCATCTCCTGTGTGCTCTGCCTGGGGACAGCATTGCTTCAGTGCTCACAGCAACCAGGGCGGTGGTTGTGCTTCACAGCTGTGCCTGGCCAGGCTGGTAGTGACGTGCAGCACACCTCGCCTCAGGGAAGTCTCCTCTTGCTCCGTGTTGGCCAATGCTGGTATGCGTTGCATGCACTGAGGAATCACCCCAAGTACGCTGATGCTATCCAGTGGCACAGAGAGGTGCGAGTGTCTGCCTGGAGATCTTTCTATCTGAGCAGACGGGGTGGGAAGCATAAGCCTGGGAGATGCACGGATACGCAGATACTTATCTCGGGAGCTGGCAAATACTGAGTGTCTCCATGTGACCATGGATGGGGAAAGGGTTTTGGCTTGTTTTCCTTACATTTGGCTTTGCCAAGTCACCGTGTGGGAACATAACAAGGAGTGGATGTGAGCTATTTGCTCGTCCTGTCTCTCACAGTGGTTCTTTTCCTCGTTCTTACCTTACATTACTTTTCCATGATTTGGGCTTTGTTTTAAGTTAAATAAGGACAGAGCCCAACAAAGGAGAATCACAGAATTGTAGGGGTTGGAAGGGACCTCTAGAGATCATCAAGTCCAACCCTCCTGCCAAAGCAGGCTCCCTAGACCAGGTTGCACTGGTAGGAGTCCAGGTGGATCTTGAATACCTCCAGAGAAAGAGGAGGAGGTGAATGTGATTGGTGCTTTGGGGAGAAGTCTTTCTATTCAGGGCAGGGTAAAATTGCTGTTCTGACAGGCAAGCGAGGCAGACCCAAGGCACCAGTGGAGCAGGCGTTGCTCATGGGGGTGTCACCCAGAAGGAAAGTCTGTTCAAAAGCAATCTCACCCACAGAATCCATTAGAAGCATGGAATGGTTGGTTTGGAAGGCCCATCCAGTTCCAGCTCCCTGCCACGGAATAGATTGCCACTCACAGGAGCCCCACTCAACCTGACCTTGGGCACCTCCAGGGATAGGGCACCCAAAACTTCTCTGGGCATTAGGATGGATCGGAGGATGGAGGGCAAATTAGATAGAACTTGCTCGCTGAATGAAGAAAAACAGCCTCTTGGGGAGGTTATGCTTGAGATCAACAGGGTGGAAGCATGAAGAAGGATGAAACATTGTCATACAGATGTGAATCAACGTAGGCTTCTCTCCAGAAGAAGGCTTGCAGCCCTCTGAGAGGAGAAACACCAGGATCGCCTTGGAGAAGTTCCCAGGTGGGGACTGGTAGCCCTGCCCATATGCACCATGCAGAGCCCTGTCCTCCCACACAGTGCCCATTCCTGCAGCCAACACGGATGCTTTGAACGAGCCCCAAAAAGCCCATCTCGGTGACCCCATTCTAATGGATGTTGTTTATTCTCACTGCTGAAAGAAAATTAGAGGAAAAAAATATAGATATGTCATAGCTCTGGAATTCATTGCAGAGTTTATTATCCCCCCCTGTATTATCTCCAGCCCTAACCCAGCTTTGCAGCCACGCTTGTTCGGTGCTCTGCCCATGCACTCTGCTGTGACCTGAAGGGATCACTATGTCTTAGGTATGAAATGTTATTTTGTTCCCTCTTTTTCAATCTCAGGGCTCATCTTAGCAAACGCGATCGTTTCGAATTGTTCTCAGCAGTGAGGTATTTTCTTTAATGGACTATTGAGCTCGGATAACAAATTTTAAATTATAACACACATGACCTGAGCCAATTTAAACTTAATCAAAAATGCCGAAGAGCTACCGCTCCAAACGGTTGAAGGAACACACACACTGAGCTGTTGTTCAAAGACAGCTATGGCAGCGGAGAGAGCGAGGCCTCCAACTCGCAAGGAAGTGGAAAACTTGCTCGAGGAAATCACCAGGCACTCAATGGGGAAGAGGTTTTTTAAAGCAGATGCACGCACCAAAATCTCCGTTGACATCTTTTTGCAGCTCTTCCAGCGGTTGCATTTTTAACGTCCATTTGTGCCCAGGCTCATTAGATCACTGAGACTTTGGTCAGCCCGTGGCACTGCTGCTGCAGAGGGGACGCACCCATCTGCGGTGGGTACCCAACACCGCTTGGCTACAGCGTGCCCAGCTCTGGCAGCCTGGGCCTTTCTGTAACTCATTAGGCAACTTGATTTAATATGTCACGCATCCATTGTGCTGTCCTCTGCCAAGGAGGGTTGCCCACGCTTGTGGGGTTTTCTTTGAATTATTCTCATTGTGTGCAGACACAGAGCATCCCGGAGGGGCAGGGACGGAGCTCAGAGCGCTGTGCCTTGGGTCTGGTCCTTCATTCCCAGGGCTCATCTCCTGGGATCTGGGCTGTGGAAACATGAGGTTTCTGTGTGGGCTGCTGCAGCCCAGCCCAGCACTCAGAGATGCCCAGCTTTGTTATAGTCCCTGCCCTGCAGTGAACGGAGCACAAAGCTGAGCTGGGTGTGCTCCCATCCAGGGCCACGCCACACTAATGGGTTGCTCTGGCACCAACAGCTGACGGCCCTCCAAGCGTCTCCTTTGCAGTTATTAATTTAGATTTTATCAGCAGCTCTTTGTCTCCTCTTACCTCCTTCAGATGCTCATCTTCAGCCGAACTCCCACAGAACGGGTCAGACACATCCCCGGAGCACTGGGAGCACGTGTGGTTTGGTGCAAGGGAAAACTAAACTGGAACCAGCCGGAGAGTGCTGCTGTTAGGAGGACCAGCTGAGCCCCCAAGGTTGGGGAGGGAGGTAGGATCTTGACCCTGCTGCTGATCAGTGTGGGTAAGGCTTTGTTGAGGGCTGTGCCATGCCAAGTTGAGCTGTGTCATGCCAAATTGAGCTGTGCCAAAGCATGCCATGCCAAACTGTGCTATGCTGAGCCATGGGGAGCCATGCTGTGCAGTGTTGTGCCGTAAAGAGCCAAGCTGGGCCAAGCTGAGCTGTGCTGAGATGCACTGTGCCACATCGAGCCATGCCAAGCTGAGCCACACTGAACCATGCTGTGCCAAACTGAGCCGTGCCAAACCATGCTGTGCTGTGTCCTCCCATACTGAGCCAAACTGAGCCATGCTGAGCTGGGCCATGCCGATCCATGCTGAGGTGTGCCAAACTGAGCTGTGCTGAGCTGAGCAGGGCCGTGCTGTGCTGTGCCAAACCAAGTCAAGCTGAGCCATGCTGAACTGTGCCGTGCAGAGCTGCACCAAGCTGAGCCATTGCCAGCTGTGCCGAGCCGTGCTGAGCTGTGCCAAGCGTCAGGAGCAGCCATGACAAGCCTGCAACCCTAAACCCTGTGTGCAGGAAATCATCCGTGCTGAATAAAATGACAACAGAGCTGTAATGCTTTGTGGAGTGTGTTTAATGAAAATATCAGCCCAGGCCTACGACATGAGGCATTCATGTATAATAAAATGAGGTTCCTGAAACACTTCAGAGCATAAACCATCTGGTCTGCTGTGATGTACTAACAGCTTTGACTAATTTTTAATGCAGGTTTTATGACGGATATGCACATCATGCCACCCATGCATAAGGAAGATACAGCCTGGCTGCACTTTGAACTGAACTGACTGATGATGAATTTGTCTCCCATTTTAATTACTTTCTGTACATTAAAGGTGTAGTGGACCGTGTGAAGTGCTTTGTCTGCCTTCTCCCCTCTGTGTCCCCACGTTTCTGCAAAGTGCTGGAGTTGCCTTTGCTCCCTTATCGCCGATGAGCACTGAGTGTGGGCAGCAGAAAGAGGGAGACCGAGTCCAAGCGCTGCAGAGAGGACTGGGTCAATAAATGCATCAGGCCACCAGCAACACACACATTTCAGGAGGTTAATTAGTTCTTATTAATGACGTCCCTTGAAATGTTCTCCAGCCCATATGGCCGGGATCGGTGCTGCTGGCGGAGCGCTGCAGGGAGAGCTCGCCGTTCTGCTCGGCACAAATCAAAGCGGTGCCCGACATTTGCAGAAGGCTTTCAGGCTGAAATCTCTGCCTGTCCTGCCACGCTCTCGGCTGTCTCTCGCCAGCTTCTTTCTCTTTGATGAATTTTTAAAGCACTTTATCAGCTTCAAGAACGTATTTATTTATTTAAGGCAACCCGAATGCGGAACCATTTACCCGAGTGAGCCCCAGACATTGGGGATGCTGCTGGGACGGGGCTGGCTGCGTTGGGACGTCCCCATTGGAAGCAGGCAGGAGCATGCCCACCTCTGACCAAAGCGGGGAGAGCCACTGCCCCGAGGGGAAGCCAGCTCTGAAGGGTGACCTTCTCCTGTGAACTCTTCTGTTGAATTTCAAATGACTGCCTCACGTTTCTGTTCCAGAGGACCATGCCCCAATTTCCCCAACGTTTTCCATCTTTTGAGAAGGGAAGAAGTCTGAGAAGAGTTCTTCCTATCCCAAATTGTTACATATTTATCATGAAAGAATGTGTTTTGATCAGAAAAGCGGTTTCTGCTCCGTAAAGAAGGGACATGTGAGTGTCAGCTACGACGTCAGTGTGCATGTTGTCATTTAAAACACCTGACAGCTCCTCAGCAAACAGGATGAAGGTTTTTTGTAGTCCCCCTTTCTCCCTCTTTCCATTGTGCCTGGAACCAAGCGGACCACTGACTGCAAATTCTTTATCTCATGACTCTGGCCCCTTCTTTATTCCAGAAGTCATCTGTGAACTGATCATGATTTCTCTAACTGCTGTGAGCACGGGGGGATGAATGGGCTTTACTGTAGTCTGGGAATTCAGCTTTGGCTGTCCCAGACCCATTGGTTTTGATGCTCACAGCGTTGTCCTGGCTTCATTCACTGGTTAGCCAGATGAGGCCTTTTCAATGGGAAAGTGCTAAATCACAGCAAACCTGCTTCCTTGAGTGAGCATCCAGACACGTGGAATTTCACAAATCTATGGGGATTCACCACTGTAGGAACAAATCAGCACACAGCTGCCCTGCTCCTTGGCAAAAGCCAATGCAATGGATGGGCTGAGGGCGAAACACACTGGGATTGACTAGCAGAACTGCCACAAATCACAGCTCATGCTCTCCAGCCGAGTAGAAATTAATTAGTAATCTTACTTTAAAGAAATAATTATGACAAGAGTAAGAAAAGCACACTACCGAGGCTGTGACCAACCAGAAGGGAAAACACCTACAGCTGCAAATCAGCTGCAAGGGACAGGAACTCCTCCAAGAGGAACGCATTCAAAAGCAAAGTGCCGTTGCATTGGGAGTGCCTCTCATCTGCTTCGTGCCCTTTCCTTGGAGGACGAGAATTCGGGGTGGTTTTTATTTTGGTCTGCATTCGAGCTGCATGCATGGTTCTCTCAGGTGGGTGGTGCTGGGGCTGCTCTCCCATTGGCAGCACTAATAGTGGGTTGAGCTCTCACAGCCACGCGCTAACTGATGGAAGCAGCATTGTCTCAGCGGTGCTTGATCACCGGGTGAAGATATTAAACGCGTCTCTATCGCTGCGTGCGGCTCCAGACAGCTGCTGCATTTGCATACCGTGTTCCCGAGTACAAACGCCTTTCCAAGTTTCTTCAGGGAATACCTCGCAGTTGGCCTTGTTTGTTTAGGAAAATATTTAGACAAGTTGTTCTTTGAGCAGCAGAGCTGGCTGCTCCCCGACATCGGGGTGAATGGGGGTGGGAGGGCTGCCGGGGCCGCAGGGTTTGCAGGTTGCACCCGATGCTGGCGGTGCCCCTTTGTGTTTGCAGAGCCCCCACGGGGCATGCTGTCCCAGACACGGTCCCTCCTCAAAATGCAATGCCTCTCCAAAACGGTGCACTGCACCGATGCTGGGTACCATGCTGAGGTAACCCTAAGTGTAACCCTAACACTAAGTCTTGCTCAGCAGAGGTGTCCTGGGTGGAACCCTGCGCACTCACTGAGGTTATCCAGGATGTCTGCATGCACAAAACCCCACAGCACGTGGCCTGGTGCTGCTGTTGGTTCTGTGGCTGTGTGTTCCTGCGCTCACCCAGGCTCATTTCCCTGCGCTCAGTGATGGCCAAGTCCAATGTCTGTCCTTTTTATTTTTAGGACCTTTTTATGAGGTCAAAAATGTGGCTGATTTCTTCCCATCCAACGGAACATTTCCTGTTTTCCGCGGGGACCTGGAGGGAACATGCTGCTGGAGGGGCTGCTCCCGTCAGACAGCAGAGCAGTGTGGGTTGCCCCGAGGTTCCTCCCCAGCTTTGTACACATGGGTGGTTTCCAGCACCCAGACCTCCTTGGATCCACCCATTTCTATTTACTGCTCTGCATCTTACATCTCATTGTTACATAAGGACAATGCTGCTCTTCACCCTGCAGTCACATTCTCCTGTTTGGACTTAAATAGTACAGATGTATATATAGAATATGTGTATTCCTCTGCTATTAGACCCAAAGTGCTTCTGCCACCAACCTGGGCATGGCAGTACCTGAATCACTCTGCAGAAGGCAACGTGCACCTGATAGGGACGTCTGGGTCGTTGGGTTGAATGGGCACAGTGAGCTGGGGATAGAGGGGCATCCCAACCTGTGTGACAGCATTCAGGTTGAGCCCAAACCCAAGGAAGCCAAGGAAGCAGAGGCCCCCTCCTGCTCAGCAAACACTTGCTGTGCTCTGTGCTGCGGTTGCTGCAGTCCCGGATGACTCAGAATCGGACCAAATTGGAAAGGCGTGCATGTAGTGGGGGTAAGAAAAAGAAAGCCAGGGTTTCATGAGCATGGGGGAAAAGTCATTGTAACTTGCAGGGCAGCGGGAGATGAGCTGTGAGGTCATAAATGGGTTCTGCGTGTGCTCTGAATAAGGAGAGCTCAGGTTCCATGGCGTGAGTCCATGAGAGCTCTTTGACCAACCACAAGGGAAACAGCGATGCTCGCTCGTGCTTCAGGGGACTGTGAGCTTCCAAGGGGGGGGGAAGGGGAGCGTGGGGCTTTGCATGCACATTTCTGGGGCTCAGAGCTCTACTGGGAGAAAGCTGAGCACTGCAGATGAGAGCGAGAGGAACACAGGCTCTCGCAGACTCGCACACACACAGCTGGTTCCAGTTATCCGCCGCTCCCCAGGAGGACGGGAGCGCCGCGCAAGAACTCATCGTTCACTTTTGGAAGCGGACGTTTTGGTCACACGTTTCTTTTTGCTATTTCAGCTTCTGGGAGGGATGAGCGCTTCCTTCCCACTGCTGTCTCAGAAGGATCCGTCCTCCCTTCACCCTGTAAGAGCTCTGCATCCCCCCAGGCGCATCTTTCAGGGTGCTGGGGGCAGCAGTGGCACCCCTCGAGCCCCAGCTGTGGCTGCCAGCCTCCTTCCAGCCCCTCACTGCTTTTTGAAGCCCTTTCTGCTCAGGGAAAGCCCTCCTCACAGAGCTAGCCTTGTTGAAAGCAAAACACCATGTTTAGCGAAAACATCCCTGGAAACAGCTTGTACTCACGCACCACTCCGTCGACATCATTACGGCTTCTCCCCCGATCAGCGCCAGCCCCAGCGCTGCTGCCAAGCCAGGAAAGTTTGACAATGAAAGGATTCCATCATCACTCTCGCACACATTTCCTAATGCTTGTTTTAATGTCCGAACATCTGGGAGAGATCCACACTCCGCTCCCAGCACCGTTTGCTTTGGCTGCGCACTGCTAGGGCTGCGCGGGGCGGCAGCGCCTGTGTGGGCCACAGCTCTGCTCAAGTTGGAAGTGCGAGGGGATAATTATTTTAAGAGTGCGTGACGAGTAATTAACGGCTTCCTGAAAACGAGAACCAGTTGAAAAATTCCACTGAAGGTTTTTTTTTTATTTTAATAGAAAAATGGATTTTGGGGGGCAAATGGTTTCTCTTTCATTCCTGCAGGGAACTGGAGAGGTCTTGTAGGGAACTGAAGAGGTTTTCTCGGAGAAGTGATACTGTGGTGTTCTTGGTCTCGGGAAGAAAGACCCTTTCACACCGTTGGGTTTTCAAAAAGTTTGGAAATGATGAACAAACCCAGCTCAGAAAATAAAGAAGGAAGGAAAACATTGGCTGGGACAAGTGCCCACATGTGGCCAGGACATCATGGTGATGGGGATGCAACTGCATGCATGGTTCCATTCCATTCAGCTACCTTTTAAACAATTAGATTAGTCCGCACAGCTAATTGCTGACAACCTTCATGGTGAGAGCCCCATTAGAAGCACAGTACGACTGCGACGGGCGGCAGAGGTGCCCTTCCCATGCCCCGCGCTGTTTGTGCAGCTGTGGGAGTGCTCTCTGTGCTGAACTCCTGCACTGCTGCTGGACTCAAGGGACAGCACTTCCAGGTCTGGCTGTAACGATGCTAATGTGCTGCTTTCTGGTAATTTTCTATTAATTGTTTGTGCTCACTGTGTGTCTTCCATCCATTAGTTACACTTTCTGGGACTGAAGCAGGCAATAAATCCTGGGGTCTGCCAGGGCTCCCACAATGCCTCTCATGCTCTCCTCCCTGCCGTAATGTTCATCATGCAATTGAAGCAGTCCCTGTCAGGCCCCATCCCTCTGCTCCTCACTCCTCCAAAGGCAGTGAGAGCGGCTGCCGGATCCCCCGGGTCGTGCCTGTGGAGTGCTGATAAGGGAATCGGATCTCAGCGGCGACACGAGAGGTGAAACCCGAAGATCCAGAATATTTAGCTGTGTTTACCCACAGTAATCAGCTTCTCAAATAGATGTCACCGGGAAAGCTCTTGCTACATTGATTGCACTGTTCCCCGCTTTCTGCCCAGGGGCAAACAGCTCTGATTAATATTTCACAACACTCCTTTTTTCTTTTTTTTTTTTTCCCTGATTCTCATGCTCGGAGAGCTTTGATAGAGAGACACAGAATATTTTACCCTCTCTCGTGTTTGCCTGCTCCAGTAATCATTGGATTCAATCACTCTCGCAATGTTTTTATGAATTAATAACAGGCACTTTGGAGGGCTGGCGGGGAGATGGGAAATGCAATCTGTACAACCTTAATGAGCACCGTGGGGACCCGGTGCCATGGTTTCCGAAACCCTCTCTGCGCTTCGCTCTAAATCATTGTCTGTGCAATTACCTGCGCGCAGCCCTCGGAGCTCTGCGCGCACACCTGCCTCCCGCCGTGCCCCGCTTTCATCGCCAAGCCTCATTTGGAAGCTGTCCCAATTAATTTTGGTGGGTTTCCTTTCTTTTTTTTTTTTTTTTGGGGGGGGGGAGAGGGTGTTGTTTTAATTAAAGCTCCCCTAGTCAGCGCTGACAAAATGTTTGTCTTCGCTGCTTCGTTAGCGTGCACATTGAGCTGTATGCTCAGCACCAGAGCAGGAGGGGATGGATGGGAACGGGACCTGGGATCGAGGCACCCTGGGGGCTTTACTTTGTGGGCCGGTGGGGAAGGGGTGAATCTGTGGCAGCAAACACTGCCTCTGTGGTTCCAGAATGTTGGGGCACTGTAGATCTCAAGCTGGCGGTGTGAGCTGGGTGCTCCCCACATCCTCACATGCAATGGGATGGGGATTCAGTGACCTGAGCTCTGCTCCCTCATTGCAAGGTGAAGGGGAGATTGAAGAGGAGCTTCTGTCGTTGCTACCATCAGCACTGCTGTGGGCTTCATCTGCAGAGCTGGCTTTGCTCAGGTCTTCATTCAAGCTCTCCTGCTCTCAGGCAACAGACATCTGTAAAGGTCCCTTCCAACTCAAATGATTCTACGCTTCCACCCCTGCTCTCCAATCCAGTTGGCACAGTATCTCCCAGCCCAGCAGTGTGAGCAGATCTCAGTGGGGAGGACCACGCACTGAGGCCCAAGCTCTGCTTAAGATACTTCTGCTCTCACCAACACTTAGGAACATCAGGTCAACCCCATCCACGGTGCTCTGCACAGCTCACTCTGTGCTCCCAGTGCTGCCCAGTGGATCCTCTATGGCATCTCCAGAGCACCCAGCCATGGTGGACCCCTCCAGTGACCCCTGAAACTGCTGCCCTCTACTGAAGCAGTGGGGCTGACCCACACAGGGTCCTGACCCCTCACCATGTCTCCGAGCTGCAGCAGCTGTGCTGAGTGCTCATCGGGTTCCCACAGGGGCTGTGAGGATTGGGATCCAGACAACCTTAATCCTAGACGTGAGGCTGCGCTTTTAAAAATCGTCTGAGTGGAAATTTGGCCACGGGCAGTGCAATTGTGTTTCAGGCTCTAAAGCCAACTGGAGTCATTAAAACACATACTGCATTCCTCTGGAGGAAACATAGTTGTTGATAGGGCATAATTTTACAGCACAAGTGTTGGGTCTTAATCCAACATTAGTATTTGTACAAGTTCATGTCTGAGGAGTCCAGAAATATCAAGTGGAGAGATCCAAGTCATGGATCCTTTGGTGGTTCCTGGGATGAGCTGGAGTGGGAAGTCAGCTGGGGGACGTGGGGAGAGCTCGGTGCTGCTCGTGGGGTTGCTGCAGAAGGAGGAGCAATGCGTTGCTTCTCCGAATGTTTTCCAGCAAGGCCAAATCCCTCCAGCCACAGCTGTCCCAGTTTTGCATCTCCAGGAGGGACAAGGCATGTCCTGGGTCACCACCAAGCCAGGATCACTTCAACCCCTGGTGTGGGCACAGCACGCTGGGAGGGCAGTGGTGGGGTCACCATTCCCAGAGGTATTCCAGAACGGTGGAGATGTGGCACTGAGGGGGTGGTCAGGGGGCATGGTGGGGGTGGGCTGGGTTTGGGCGTAGAGCATCTCAGAGGTCTTTTCCAACCCTGATGATCCTATGACGTGCTGATAGGGCCTCATCTGAGGGCTACGTGTAGGGCTGGAGATCCAGGCTGGTGCTCATCACTGCTGGCACTGCGGACTACAATCCTGTACTTGTAGTCACAGACTAAACAAATGAGAAAAGCGAAGCAGCAGAGTGCAGAGGGGCTGAGCTCCTGGGGACAGCCTGAGACCAAACAGCACAGGAAACAACCAATGCACCCAGCCTATCTCCACCAACCCAGCCATTCGTTTCCAACCCCATCGACAGAAAACTGCCCTTCATCTATCAGTGAGCCCAGAATTGCTCCGACTCTGGGAACTTCTCCATTTTCACCCTGCTCTATTTGCATTCTCTGTTGGGCTTTTTTTTTTTTTTTTTTTTCCCTCTCCTAATTGCTTTTTAGAAGTCTGTTCTCAGCCTACAGCTATTTTGGAGATGCGGCACGGAGATCCCGTCTGGGTGACTAACTAAGTCATTTATAGAGCCTTGGCCAGCCCCGCTCTGCCATTCTGCCGGCCAGACAGCCACTGCCGCTCGCAGACCTGTTGGGACACGTGCAACAAGAGCATTTGAGCAACACCTCCAGCTCCCTAATCGGCTTAGAGCAGCACAAACCCAGCGACATGGGGAGGAAACAAGTCGGCCAACGCAACCTGCTCTCGGCGTCGGGCTGTGGGCGCTGGGTCTGGCCACGCATGGGCGCAGCCCTGCTGGTTTGCACAGATGCGTGGCAGGCGGAGCTCATGGCAAAAGAATTTCCCCCCAAACAAGGCCTGACTGTTCGCCTTCCCTGCTGGGCTGTGACACGGGCTCTGAGCGGCCACACAGGCTTCCTGTGCTGGTGAGTAGCGTGTGAAGCCCAGCACCCAGCTCCCATCTGCACGGCACGCTGAGGGTGCCCAGGATGGGTCTCGATGGCACTGCTCCCCTCACCCTCACCTTAATTCCTACCCCCTCACGCTAACCCTAACCCCTCACCCTCATCCTAACTCCTACCCCCTCACCATAACCCTAACTCCTAACCCCTGCAACCCTAACCCTAACCTCTGTAACCCTAACCCTAACCTCACCAGCAGCCCCACGCAGAGCATCCTCCTCCTGCCCTCACCTTCACGCTGCCAGCTGATTTTTTTTTTTCTCCCCATTCTTTTTTCCCCCTTTGCTCGATGGTTGCCGTTGTAAAAGCTCCTGAACAATGGCCCGCATTTATCCGGAGCGGACAGCCTGCCAGCTGGCGGCCCCAGCCTTCTCATCCCCTTCCAGCCCTCTTAAAGACGACCGTCCCAGAAACTCGCCTGCGCGCTGCTCTGAGAAGTCCCTGCCCTCTTAAATGTCTGGGCACCGATACAATTAATGTTTAATGCGGCATTCTTGTTTCCCGGCTGCCATTCTCTGCGAAACAATGGGGTGTTTTGCCCATGAAATTACTGCTCTGATTAGGAGGAATATGTCTGCCATTAGACTTTCAAATGCGATCCTTTCGCAGCGCAGCGCTGGCAACGCGGCCCCGGTTACCCCGGTGGTATTTCTGCTCCTAAAGGAAACAGTGCGCGCAGACATGGGGCTGGTGTACACCTCCAGGGGAAGGAAGGGGCTTTGCATGGATGGATGCAGCAATGGCAGCAGGGATCCACCAGGACACAGCAAACCCACAGCTGGGACTCTCCTCTGCAGATAGACGTGTGTGCCATAGTCCCTGTTTGAGCTGGGACCTTCCCTCTCCTCTCACGCAGTCTGGGCTGAGTTGCTGGGGTTGCTTTGCTGTGGGTGTACGCCTGAAATTGCTCTGAAAGCAATACCTGCTTCCCCTAAAGCCCCACAGGTGCACAGCCTCTAAATCTCAAGGCCTTTAAATTAAGAGCAGGTGGTCTAGGGGTCTTCCTAGGGGGCTGAAACCCCTCCTGAGAGAGAGAAGCAGAAAGGATCAGAGGTGAGAGTGCCTGGGATGGTGCATTTGCATGGCAGTGGTATGGGGTTTGAGCACAGTGTGGGGTCCCTGGCGTGGACATGGCACCCACTTATGGCATGGGACGCACAGGACACCATCTCAATCCTCCTGGGAATATCGGCTTGGAGTTTTTCACATTGTGCTCAGAAGCACAATGAGATCCTTAAGAATTTTGGGGGTCTCACTCCATGAGGGTGGCTGTGTCTGGTACTTGGGGGGGGAGGGAGGGAGGGAGGGAGGGAGGGAGGGAGAGAGGGAGGAGTTGTGTAGTCCCACTCACGGCTGTTGCGGACAGCCCTGGGGCAGAGTGAGGCTAGGAGTCTGCTCCCCAAGGAGGGTCTCATCCTGAGGTCCTGGGAGGCCCCGTGAGCAGCAGGTTGGTGTGACAGGTGATACAGGTAGGCCCTGCTGTCGTTAGATCTGGGGGTGCTGGAGGAGTTGTTTATTCCTCCCCGTTTCTGAGCACGTGAGAAAAGCACACTGAGCACAGAGGGAGCTGGGGTGGGACCAAGGCCATCCCGGCCCGAGCCCCGCTCACAGATACGTGTCTCTTCCTGAAGCACAGAGGGTATTTTTCCGGAGTTGAGCCGATAGAAATTCCCAGCGGAGCGGCTGCGGCTGGCAATCAGCTCGCTCATTCTTTGCTTATCATCACAAACCTCTGACCTTCAAACGGTGCTGGCTGAGCAAACTCAAACAAAGCCAGGGGACGGCTTGCAGCGCTCCTGCACCGCGAGGATACGTGATGGGGGACCCCGTGCCGTGGGGTGACACCAGAGGGGGGCTGAGCCCTACGGGTCTGCGATGCCACAGCCATGCACTGTGCTGTAGGGCGGTCTGGGCCTGTGTGTGATGATGGAGATGGGTATCTCTCCATCCCTGCACTGCCTGGAGTCTCTCTGCTCTCTGCAGTGGGATGCTGATGGAACACAGGCTGGGTTTTGAGGATCCCGCTGCCTTTCCAGGCAGTGCTTTCTGCTTCCATCCTCAAACGCGGGTGATGGGTGGGCTTCCTGCTCTCCTCTTCCCAGAACGAGGTGCTTGGTGCCCCAGGAGCCACGGTGATCCTCTGAAGGCAGTGTCGTCCCCACTGCTCTGATCTGGGGGCAAAATGGGGCCGTGATGCTGGAGGGGATCACTGCACGAGGGATGGAGGCAACTGGTGTGCCAGCAGGCACGGAGGAATGCAGCGGGGAGAGGAGGAGGGGGGCAGAAATTAATAATTATCTAAGCACACCCCTATCACTGTTCATCAAAATTTGCCCGTGCTTCGTTCCAGCCTCCTTTCTTCTCCTTGCCTCCAGTAAGTACTTCGACATCCCTTTTAAAAATTAAAGGGGGAGGGTTATGGAACAGATAAGAGATAATTGCCTGGCTTTGACTCTTCCATTGATGTGAAAATAGGATTGGAATTACTCACTCTGGTTGAAAGGTTAGTTGAAGGTTATTACAGGAAAATTGTTATTCATACATTTCCCCCCTCCCCCCCCCTCGTGCTGCTGGATAGCCTGAAAGATTAAATTCACAGAGTGCATAATGACCCATCACAACGGACAATGGTGGGAATAATCTCCAGAGACTCAGATAACAGAACAGAGACTTCTTTGAATAATTCATGGCTCAACAGACATCCCTCACTAACAGATTACATGCGAGTTTTCATTAGAAAGGAGATAATTTAAAGTAGCTTTAAAAATAACCGCTATTTTTAACGGAAGTGGAATTACCATAAGCATTTATGCGGTTTGTTTATGCTTTAATAAATCTGCTTTCCTCCTGACCTTCATGCCATGGGAACGCGGCGCGGGGAAGGGGGGGGGGGGGAAACAAACTCATTGTTCGCAACAATCCCGCAGCGCATCGCGTTGTGTTCTGCGGGGCATGGCATGCAGGGACGATGCAGCTCAGGTGCTGTGGGGTGCGGATAGGGTTGGGGTGCTGTGGGGTGGCAGGAGGAGGGTGTGCGGTGCTTATTGAGGCCTAACGAGGGCCCGATGCGCATCTCTAGCATCATTCTGAGCTTTGACAAACGTATCTTAAGCAACTAATTGATATCTAGTAAATTAAACAGCAATCGAAGTCCTATTGTTCGGTGCCATGGGGCTGTGTAGAGTGCAAGTTTTCCAGCTTGCATACCCAGCTCCCGCTGGGGGTGCGGGGATGATGCTGTGCAGCCTTCCTCCTCCTCGGCCCCTCCTTGCAACCCCCCCCAGCCCTTCTCACGGCTTCGGGTCCAAGTGACAAAACAAACGTGATGGGACAGAGGAGGCAGCGGTTGTGTAGCAGGGTGAGATGAAGCGAACACCCGAAGGATAATCCATCCTCAGCGCGGCTTAGTGATGCACGACCGCTCCTGTGGGGGAGCAGCAGCTCTGGCAGTGTTTGTTTTCTCCCATCAGGTGAATCTGTGGGCGCTGCAAACTCTAATTGAATTAACGCGGGGCTGCCTAGCGGTGGGCACCGCATGTGATCTCTTCTGCCTCCATTGCCGCTGCTGGCAGAGCTTATTTAGAGCACGCAAGGGAAGGTTTGTGACCTAGAGCAGCTGCTAAGTAGGAAGCAGAAGCAATTCTGCTGCAATCAATGGCATTTCCCCGGGTTTCTTCTGGCCTTGCCAAGAGCAGGATTTGTTGTCAAGTCTGCAGGAAGCAAAGTTTTCCTTCTTTTGCAAGAGGCGTTTGCTTTAATTGCTTCTTCCTGCGACTGAGTGGTTGTCCCTGCTCCTCTCTGAGCTCGGCTGCGGGGCCAGGCTGCCCAGGCCACACTGCACTCACGTGTGATGGAGCATTGAACTGGGGCTGCTTGGACCCTGTCCCCATTCCGTAACAACCGAGGAGGGTTTATCCCTGCAGGGAAACACGACAGCTACGGAGGTTTTATTCCCACTCGCCCCTCCAGGTATCAGGGTTGGCTATAAATCATACTTGAGTCTAAAGGAGGTGAACAAGGACTTTCACAGATTCAACGTGAACCTCTAACATCTCTTTCCTCTAAAGCTTCTGTCAATAAATCATTTTCTAATTATCAGCTTAAATTATCAGCTAAGCGTTTCTAAATGATCTCTGGAGTGATCCCTGATGGAAGGCGTTGAGAGCAGCATTAAGGAGGTCTGAGAAGAAGGTTGCTCTCCTTCCTTTTGAAAGGCTCTATCTGAAAAGCTCTCATATTTTTTTTCCCCCCTCTCTTGGACTTTCATCCACTGAGTGTGTGTGTTAGGTGGATGGAACAAACCCCAGCCCTCCTTAAATGGGGGGAGATATAAACCCATATCCACCCACTGACCCGTGGTGGGGGTTGGATGCAGCGCTGCCTCCTGCCACCCTGTGTCACGATAGCACTTAGTGGTGCCCCACAACTGCAAAGTGGGTGCCCTACAAGCAGTGTGAAGCCCTGTGACATGTCAGGCTGGGTTCATGGCTGTGTCCCCTGCACAGGCAGCTGCTTGCAGACGTGGCAGCTCTGCATCTCAGGTGTATTTTTATCCACGTGATGTTTTTTTACAAGAGCTCTGAAGAACTCCACTTCAGCCCAAGGTGGCACGGGGAAAGCACTTTAATTACTGCTGTTTTCAAAGTTGGAATCGAGCTCAGCCTTTAATAACTCGCGGGAAAGAAGGTGCTGTCTGAAGGTAAAAGGTTAATGGGACTATTTCTGGCCCCCGCAGAATAACAGCAATTAGAGCTGACCAGCACAAGCGCTCATTAAAGCGTGCAGGCAGGTGGTGAAGCAGAGACACTGAGCACCCCTCCCCGTGCCCACGGCTGTGATGTGAGGCAGAGCATCCTCGGAAAAGGAGCAGCAATTGGGCTCCCAGCTATAGCCTGGTTACGCCTGGGTGACACCTACTGCCCGCACATCCCAGGCGGGATGGTTCCATTTCTTTGGGGAATGGCCAAAACCCCGAGGAAGAGGGATGGAGAGCTGCATGCCAGGGACGTGGCGTGGATGGAGGTGGAAGGGTTGGGCACCGTGTGGGGTTCCCTGGCTGCTTGAGCCCCCTCTGTCTGCTGGGCACAGAGACCTGCCCTGAGGATGGAGCCCAAGCGATCCCATGGGGTTTAAATGACTCAATGGAAGGAGCCAGCGCAGGGTCACCTTTGCTCTGCCCCTTGCTCTCTGCTTGCCCAAAATCAATTCGGGAATTATTTTCTTCTTCGCAGGAGATTTACAGCGTTTCCCACGTTGCCCTAATTAAGGCAATTAATCAAGGCAGCGCGGCACACGCCCCGGGCGAGGAGCTGGGAGGGCTCTGCTCCGTGGGGTGGGACAGAAAGAGCCCGCAGCATCTCCCGGTGCCTTCGCTCCCCAGCCCTGCAAAGAGCCTCAAGTGCTGCATGAGCCCACGAGCACAGCAGCACGCTGCTCCTCCTGCGAAGGAGTAGCTCAGCTCTCAGCGCGGTGAGAGGTCCGGAGAGCTCCAGACCAGAGCGGCATTGGTATTCGATGGCAATCCTCCTCAGCTCCTCTCGTTCCCCCCCTCCCGCTCTCTGATTTCTCACTTTCTTTTTCCTCTGCCCCGATTAATCTTATTTCACGGGCTCCATGACAACACGAGCACCCGAGGAGCTCGCTCTCCAAACCGTTATTGAATTACGTGCGGGCAGATCGGGCTTGCTCAGCCCCGAACCACATGAACGTGATGACGCTGTGAAGGTCGAACACAAAAAGCCCCAACGGCGCTGCAGGGGCTCAACACATCCCCGGGTCACCCCAAAGAGGGGTGCGGGGAGGGGGCACAGGGACGGGGCTCCCTGTTTCCCCCTGGAGAGGGAAACCAGGCGGTGCCGTACGGAACGCGGCCTCCGCGCCCCCAGGGACCCCCAGAATAAAGTCGCCGTTACTTTTTTATGCGCACACCATACCCGTCTGACGCTCCCTCCCCCCTTAGGGTTCCATTTCCGTGGGCAGCCACCGAAAGCAGCCACAGCCGCAGCCGCGGAAGGATGCTGTGTGATGTACACCGATCCGGGATGGCCGGCAGGGCGGAGGATGCGGGCGGGAGGGCGGCAGCGCTGTTTGTTTTTATGGCCTCCTCCCTTTCAGCTAATGGGAATCTCCCAGCGAGACCGCTAATAGGTTTCCGTGTCACGGCGGGCACGCAGCGGGGCCGGGGTCAGCGTGGCCCCGCGTGTCTCCCCGGGACGGGGCTGCTCCTGGATACCGGCCCCAGCGCAGGGCAAGCAGCTGCCGCAGGGCTGCATTCACGGGGAGGGGGGTGGGGGTCTCCACCCCGGAGGGGCTGTAAATATCCCTGCCTCAGCCTGCCCAAAGGCTTTTGTCTGTGCTTAACGACGTGGCTGCTAATTCCCCCTTGAGGAGGTAGGGGCTGTAAATAACGGTTTGGGTTGTGGGGTTTTGTTGTTGTTGCCTTTTAGAAAAGGCCCAGTGAATGGGATGCTTTTAACCCGGAGCTTTGCACGGGGCTGCTCCTGCGAGGTGCTGCTGGAGGATGCACGGAGCCAGGGGGATGCACAGGGCTGGGAGCTTCTTCAGGTGTCACCAAGAGCCCAAAGCCTGGGGGGCACACCGATACCTACCTGTTCACTCCCTGAATCAAATGCATCCTCTGAATTCTCCTCCATTCGCAGCTGAGACAAGAGCACGTTTGCAGAGATGACCACGCTCCCATCCCATCAACAACCCGCACAGCCAAAGCCCATCGGTGTAAAGGTTCCAGTCAGAGGGATTTGGGTGCTCCTCTGGCCGGTATGGCTGAGCGTGGCTGCAAAGTTTGCACCCTGCTTGGCAAACTCAGACAGCTCTGGTGCACAGGGGCTGCTGCACTCAGCCCGGCCTGCTCCAAGACATGCAGCCACAACAGGTTGCTCTGTGCATCCCCCCGTCGCGTCCCCAGGGCTTTCTGCTCATCACAGAATTTTCAAAACTGAAGAGATTCGGTAAAAGAAAAAAACGGTTTTGCCCTTGTTCAAATAAGGGCTTCCCCATGGAAGCGGTGACGTTTGCTCTGGGAGCAGCCAAGGACTGCCCGCCTGATGCAAGGACAGCTCGGCCCCTTCCCCGTGCTGCTCACACAGCGTCCCCATCAGCTCTGGCATTTTAGAATGTGGACCCCCAGTTTTTCCCCTACCAGGATCACAGCTCGTGGTGCCCAGTGCTCCCTCTGTGCCGTGCTGGGCGGAGCTCGCTGTGGGGTTGCAGGAGAGGTTGACATGGGATTTTTGCAAGGCGTCAGCTCTGAGAAACAGGGACGAGACCTTTGTCTGTGCAGCGTGAGCACACCGCGTCCCTGCCCAGTTCTGAATAACCCAGTATCCGAATTGTCTTCTCTCCTCCTTGTTTCAACCCGTGAATGCTTCTGACAGTCTCAAGGCACGCCTTTCTCTGCCAATGGTCTCTCTAAAAGGAACACGAATAGGGTAACGGAGAGGCACAGTGCCAGAGCTAATGCAAAACATCCAGACGTGATGCTGGTGTGCTGGCCTTCCTCCTGTCTGCCCGAGCAGCCCCAGACATCCCACGGCCCCACGCACTGAGCATGTGTGTGCTCCTTCCCAGGAGCTGGCCCTCCCGAGCCTGCACTCGGCCCTTTAATAATGAGCAAAGCAGATGATGCATGAGACGCTCGCAGGCTGTTAGCACTCCCATGTATCACTGCTCGAGAGTTTGGGAAGGAAAAGTGCATTACTGGCTTGTGTGAGGGGAAGCTCCCAATGGGCTCTGCAGCCGGGAAGAGGGGGGGCTGGTGAGGGAGGCTGCTGCAGCCCTGAGCTTTGGGGCTGGGGTCAGGTAAGTGATGTGCTCCAGTGCTTGCTGCACCTGGGGTGATGCTCTGCATGGCCAGACCCCACAGTGCCCTGCAAACAGGGCTGGGGGCTTTGCTTCCTGCCTGGAGCTGGCTGGGCAAGAAGACCCACCAGGAGCTGGGAAGTAGCTCTGACCTTGCCCTGTTTCCTTATGGAAAGGCCTTCGGGGAGTGTCTGTGGGATGGAAGACACTGCTTGGAGCCTTCCCCTTGCTGTGCAGAGCTAGGTGTGCGTGGACCCAAGCAGCCCAGCCCCCATGCAGTTGCCAGCATGGCTTTGGGGACAGACACTGTCATTCTCATGACTTACTCAGGGCTCATAAATGGGATGGAAATCACCCGGCGCAGCTACTGAGCATTGGAGTGCCCTTCAGGGCACGTTTCCATATCTGGCAATGGATTGGCAGCTTCTGGCTGCTATGTCATGCTCATGGAACTGTGGGACGTGTGTCAGAGCCCGCGGGGTGCTCACTGCAGCCTGCAGGCTTGGCGATGGGATCTGTGCTGTGATCTGCGCTCGCCCCACTCTGTCTGCCCACTGCACCCTCACAGTGATGTTTTGCTGCATGACCTAAGAGCAGGGCTCTGACCAGAGGAGGCTTTCCACTCCAGCCTTCCTTTGCCACCTGGTAAAGCCCAGAAGATGTACTGTTGTTGTTTTTATTTCCCTGCTCTATTATTCCCCCTGTTATTTTCAGACCAGGCCCAGATCCGTGGAGTGTTCAGTGTCAGCATCTCAGTATGTGCTTTCATGCATGGCGTATGCAAATGCAAGGTGATTTATTCCATAAAAGTGTTTTTATTGCAGCTCCCAGCACTCCTGCTACCAGCTGCTATGAGCATCACTTGGATGTTAAAGTGCTGTCGACGAAATTGTTCCCAGCGGCGTGCAGGCACAGATGTATGTCTCCCTACCATCTGATGCTCACTGCACCAGTAGAAAGCAGCCGTGCTGTCCCACCAGCTCTGAGGGTGCAGGGGGCATGGCAGGACCAGGGGAAGAGCAGAGCCCAGCCTGCAGGGAGGAAGGCTTGAGGGGGAAGCAGCTCAGCTCTTCTCATGTAAGCACATTGGCTGAGTGAGGATGTGCCCTTCCAGCTCCCAGGGGGTGGGGAGATGAGGATGGAGGTGTGGTATTGCTGCAGAAATGGCATGTTTTCTGGTCATCGTGAGAGAATGATCTCTAATCCCAGTGTGCTTTGAAGGGTGCCCTGTAGGCAATGCTGGGCCAATGGGCCAGGGCAGGGAGATGGGATGAGGCCAGTGTGTTCCTTCTTCTGCCATTTACCAGCCATGGTCAGGGATTGAATGCTCCCATGGGAACACAGGATGGGAAATGAGGTCCTTCAATGAGTGTTCCAGTGAGTCCTTCAATGAGCTGGTGGCTAGGGAACAGCCTGGGGATCTCGGTACTTCGGGATGCTCAGCTATGCACCCACAGCAGACACACAGCACCCAGAGGGACCACCAGCATCGCCCTCAGGAAGGAGAAATGCATGGGGTGGGATTGCAGGGAGGGCTCAAGGGCTGCAGGCAGAGCTGCAGGAGCACGTGCTGGGATCGTGCAGGTGGAGGAGAGCATGCCTGCATTCACCCTCAACAGCAGGCCCTACAGTGCAGGAAAAGCCCAAAACCAGATCTCCTTTCTGAAGAGCTGGTTCAGAGGGATGGGAAGGCAATGACAGCAGAGTTCAGGGAGGAGGAGTTAACAAGCAAAGAAAATAGGAGATAAATAGCAAAAGAATGCTTCAGCCTATTCATCCCAGAGCCTTACTAAATGTACCGTGAATGATTCCTTGCAAAATTGAGCTGTATGTACACTTGCTTGATGGCACTGCAGTGAATTGCTTCTTTAGTAAATCTGTCTTGTATGCATAGACATTATAGCTTTTTTTAATGTAAGAACTGTGCATGTCTTCAGGTTGAATATCTCCTGCCACGAGCAAAATTAGATTCCAGTGCATCGTCCTGAATCCCCAACCTTCCTGCTGGGGGTTAGGGCGGGAGTGCTCCGTTCCTGGGATGCCTCTGCGCCTGCCTCAGACGCTGTGATTTTGCCCCAAACTCATGGAAAAGCGTGGAAAGGGCCAGGGCAGCCTGAATAGCAGCAGTCAGCAGGGTGGTCCATCCTGTCCTGGTCCTGTGCTCTCACCCTGGCCATGGGCTACAGGGGTGCGATGGCTGCAGGGATGGGACCCCAGGAGCATGCCATGGCAATGTGGCCATGCCACATCTGGTCCCGTGGCCATCCAGGCCTTCCAGGGGAGCATTCACAGTGCACACAGGGCTGTCATGAGGTCCTGGTGTCTACTGTATGCATCCAACACGTGTCCGACCTGTGAATCCTGCACGTGCACACACCAGATGTGTCTAACACGTGCACCCAGTGTATGTATGCAAGCTGCCCCATGGCTGCACCCAACACGTGCATCCAGGAGAGTCCAGCACGGGCACTTGGCGTGTGCAACCAACACACACTCCCAAAGAGTACATGCAACACACATGCACCCAACGCAGTGGAACTGCACATCCATTTAAACAGCCTCGCCCATGGGTCACTGCACATGCACTGTTTAGAAACCTCTTCCTGCCCCCATTTCTTCCTTTGCTAGCCCAGAAGAAAGATTTCTTATTTCTACTCTCAGGGTCACCGAGAGGGTAAATGCATTAACACTGCTCCTGGATGGATGGTGATGTTAGAACGAAGTCTTCCTGCTATTTGTAGGCTGGATTTTGCTCTGCTGGCCGTTGACTGTGTATTTACGTGCTGTGCTCCCAGTCCGTGGGGTAGAACAGATATATTTCTAAGATACTTGCTTTTCCATAAAAATATTTGATTGCAGTATTGACAGAGCTACTGATGTAAAAGGGCAAGGAAATATTTCCAAATGGTTTATCTGACAGCCGTAAATTTCATCTCATGTTGCTTATTGACCTCTAATTGTTTCCAGTAGTAGCAGGAGACAGGAAGATCAATAGGGCCGGGGAGGTAGTTAATATCCTTGCTGTGTGCTTAACTGTAGTTAGAAAACAGTGGAATTAATCTCCCTGTGATTTTTAGCAGGTTGGTAACTGAATCTTTGGGCACCGCTTCTCGACCTTCTCCACACGCTGGTTTCAGGTGGAGACCTGAACTCTCCTCAGACAAGAGATTTGGGATAACAACCACCGGAAAACAAACAGAAAGAGGTGAGATGCGCCTGTGGGAGAAGGGGAGGCCCAAAGATGCAGATCAGAGCCACCTCCTCTGCTCTGTACCAGGAAACTGTGCTGTATGGGCTGAGGGATGGGGCAGCACTGTGCCATCGCTTGCAAAACAAAGGTTTTCAATTTGCATGACATTTAACGCCCAAATTAGTGAAATGATTTCCCGTCACTTCAGGAGCCAACAGGCGCACACATGGATCGCTGCTCAGCTCTGTGGTTCTGCTCCTGCACCACGACAGCTATTCAGGGTCATCAGGCTTCGAGCTGAGAGCAGGCACTGCTGGCAGGCTGCACCAAAGCCGCCGTCCCCAGCCCACACCCATGGTCCTTGGCTTCCTTCCTCCTGCTCAGGGTTCAGCTGCTCAATTTGCATCCCAACAGTTGCACACCCCAAAGGACAGCTTTGCCATACAAATGTAAGGCTTGCTCATGAAGATCGGGAGCAGCAAAAACCAGCAGGGTGCTGCCCGCATTGCTGCAAGGAGCTGGGCACTGCATGCACTGCACACACCACGGGCACTGCCGGCACCATGGGCACCAGCACGGTGAGCACTCAGACCCCATCAGCCCCACTCCCAGTCTGAGCCACAGACAAGGAATTAGTAGCCATCCTTCCACCACGTCTGCTTGCCTCTGTCAGCCACCCGATTCCAATTCCTCATCTAGCTCCCGTGCCTTGCAGAAGTGAAAAGTTCTGTGCTCGTTACATCCCTAAATCTACTCTGGTGAGCTGCAGTGGCACTGTGGGACGTGGGCAGTGGGCACAGTGGTCCTACAGGCCTCCTCCAACCTCAATGGTTCTACGGGTCCGTCTCCCTGCTCCATCCCAGCATCTCCCATCTGCTCTGGGCACACAGGGGCAGGTGGGACGGGACAGGGGTGTATCCCCCGGGGTGCAGAGCCTCAGTGGGCAGCAGGGCTGTGCAGGCAGTGCTCTGGGGCACAGCACAAACCACGCCGCCGCTCCTCCGCCTGTCAGCGTGAATCACGGCAGAGCAGTAATCTTTCATTAGAGCATTCAGCGCTAATTGCTGGCAAAATGCCACGCGCCTATTTTCTCATTTTAACAAAACATTTATGCATGAAAGATTTAATGCCAGGTATCAAGCATATCATTGTAAATTTACCACTAATTAAGCCTAATTAAAATAATTAAATGGCTGCGGAGTCACAACGTGAATTAAAATCACATTTCCTCTCGTGCGCACGCCGCTCCTCCCGCTGCCCTTACTCCGGATTGAAGACACAAACATTTCCCCGTTCAGACTCCGTGCGGCGGAGGGGATTTAATCGCTGAGATAACGCAGCGATGCGATGGTGAGTTTTTCAACCGCGGGACCTCTGGAGAGTTTCCTTTATCTGGATGAAGTACGGACAATTTGACAAATCTGCTCCTCCGAGCGGTCGCTCGGCTTTCTGCATATTCATTACTCCTTGGATTCTTAATCAAAGCCGCTGACGGACTCTGCGCGCCGCGAATACGTCGCTGATGAATGATGGTTGGTGTTTGCTGGTGGCGGCGCTCGGTGCGGCCTGGCCCGCTGCACGCAGCACATGGTGCTGCAGATGTGAGCACCGCGCACCGCTCCGGCACCGGGCAGCGGCCCCCAGAGCTCCATCTGCTCCCCAGCCCCAGGTGGCGGCAGCAACGGGGAGCGGTTTGCTGTCCTGCTGCACATCGCTTGGCTTTTTGCTTCCGATGGAGCTCGCACCCCCATTTGCACAGCTGCGCGGGCTCTGAGGATGCAATGGGTGCTCATCCCGCGGGTGCATCACTTGCTCTCCAAAGGGGAGAGCCGCTCTTCCAGCCCAGAGATGCAGTGTTTGTGGAGTGGGCAGCTCTAATCGTCCCCCGCCCCCTGGTTCAGCTGCTTGCAGGAGGTGCAGAGCGAGGCGAGCTGTGAGTTAATTAAGGCACTGGAGGAGCTGTGAGAACGGCTCTCTTATCGCTGAAACAATTAAACGTGGGATTTTGACCTAAAAGGACACGAGGAGAAGGGGAATCATAATTGAGCAATCAAGAGAGAACACGTTGCACTCCGAGGGCCCAGGCGGCCCACTGTGGGGGTTGGCTCCGGGCATGATCCCATCGCTGGGACAGCGGCTGCTGGCGGCCCCAAGAACGGCCCCAAAGGCAGCAGGGGGAGCAGAGGGGGCTTGTCCCACCCATGTTCCCCAGCCTCTGTGCGGTGGGATTAAAGCCCCGTGCTTAGGGTCCGCTAATCCTCTCAGGGAAAACAGGAGAGAGCGCAGCACAGAGAGACGATCTCTACTGTAAAGAGGTTCTGTTGGGACCGCAGTGTTTGGACTCCAGATCAAGGTGCTTGCAGCTCACTCCGCATCACACTGCAATGGGCTTTGTGAGGAACTCAGCAGCCGACCCAGTCTGCCCAACAAAGGAGTTTTCCTTAGCATGTTTTCTGGGTGACCTTTGTGCTGCTGCATCGCTCTGTGCACTTGACCCAATTTTTGCACTGCATTTCAGGAGGTTGGAGCCGTCGGCTGGCTTTGCTGGTTGCTTGTGCTCTTGCTGTGCATGCTGCTGTTCCACTCCGAGAAACAAGCAGGAGCTTGCAGCTCTGCAGGGAAGGGTTTGCACTGGAGAGTGCCCCCTGCACCTTCCCCTGGCCCTGTGTGTGATCTGCCTGACCTGCACCCTGCAAACCATCAGGGTCCTTTCTGAAGCTGTCCCCCGGGCACCAGAGGATGCAGGACCAAGCATGTTGTCATGCAGTAATTCCACTGTCGGGCTGCTTCACTGATTTGTTGCTGGTTTTTGCTAGTTGATTTATGGCCTTCATGTATTGGCCGTTCTATTGATTCATACCCAGCTCTTGCCTGATGCCCTTGGAGATAGCAGAGGGCCCCATGGGGCTTGGTACAGCTCTGCTGGTGGCAGCCCTTGGCATGGCTCAGGGAAAATGGGATTTTTGTGTATCTAAACTCTGGGTTTTTGCTCAGGGGTTGTGCCCTTGGTGGGCTGCTCAGCTGCGTGCTGGGTCTTTGCAATTGGTTTTCCCGTTGGGTTTCTGGGTGCCACCAGTGATGGACCCAAGGAGATCCGTTTGCTTTAGACACAGCCAACAAACGGGATCAGAGTAAACCCCTGCAGGAGAAGCAAAGCCCATGCAAATGGTTGAGGTTTTGTCTCCACCACTATCACGCAGCTCCTTCTGCCGCTCATCTGAGTGCGTTCTGGGGGCAGAAACAGGGGCACCCTGTAGCATCACCATGCACCTTGTCACCACAGTGCAGCCACCACGGAGGGCCTGGGGTTTGTGCTGGAGCCAGCTGATCTCTGGCGCTGCCACAGGTCCAATTGCAAAGCAAAAGCACATTTCTGCCCCTGGCTGCAGGGAAGAGCTCCAACACTCCAAGACGTGGCCTGAGCAAGCTAAGGGCCGTGATACCCCATGCTCTGCTGCTCCAGGGGGCAGAGCATCATCCCATTCCCTATTTCCCCACAAGGAGCAGGGCAGGACCGTGTGTTTGCAGAGCTTTCCTCTCCCATTGGCGAGGGGACATTTGTCACTCAGATTGGCAGCCTGGCACAGGGCTGGAAGGAGCTGACAGAAGCAAATGAAAGGGAGAGGAGCGAGGAGTGGGGGCCAGCCGGGCGGCCATGCATTATTTACCACTGCTCTCACATGTGTGGTCCCGGCCAGGTCTCCGATGGAGCGTAATGGATTGCAAAGCCTCCTTTGTATGCTCGGTGTGGCCGCTGCTAGATTTTAGACTTGAGTCGTTCAAGGGAAGCTCGGGCTCATTTCCCTCTCAGCGTGGCCCCACGTCTGCCCATCCGTACACACACAGCTGCTGCAGGGGTGCACCTACCCCCAGGATTTTGATGTATTTAACGCTGAGTTCCATTGCTGTGCCCTCTCGTCCCACACCGACCCACTGTTGTGCCTTCCAGCCCAATGAACCCCTCATCCCAGGCTCAGGGGGAGCAGGAGGAAGGTGACAGCTCCCAACAGGGCTCATTAGCAGCATAATGAGCCAGCTCGCAGCTTTGGGTCCCACCCTGTGCTGCAAGCTCACCCCATAGCCCCCCAGCCTGCTCCTACCCACGCAGCATACAGCTGCAAAGTGCGGCCCATTCATCTCCCTCCTCTCGGCAGTTTGCATGATGAGGCTGTATTTCTCTTTTTATAACCGAGGAAAGAAGTAGTTAGGTTAAAAAAAAGAGAGAGAGAGAGAGAGAGAAAAGAGAACAAGAGGTGTTGGTTTTCTGCAGAGAGCTGCCTGTAATTGTAGCTGTGAAGGTAGATGCTCTGCAAGCCCACAGGGAAAAAGCCCCTCCAGGTCCATAAATAATTCAGCTGCTCTGAAATAGACTGCGGGCACGTCGGAGGAGTTCCTCGGCTGCAAATAAATCTATTGATCCGTGTTTGCTCTCAACCCTGGAGACAGCTTCTGTGGCATCCCCCGTGCGGGAGAGGTTCCCCCACGGTCACTGTGTCCCCATGGCTGGCAATGGGCAACTGCCCCAAGGAGCACCTGGTGCCACACATCACCTCCTGGCACCCACTGTCACCTGCTGCTGCTCAATGCCACGTGTCACCCACTGAAACATGGAGGCCAGGCTGGGTATCCCCTCCACAGGCTCACCCTATGGTCACCTCTTGGACTCCTTGTATCCTCCAGTGCAGCGTAGGGTAAAGGGACTCCTTCTTGCTTCTTTAAGGGCTGCAGCCTGCAGTCACACAGCCATCCTGCCCCACGGTCTGATCCCTTCCCCACGTACTCAAGCAAATGAAGCTCGGGCACAGCTCCACGACACCTCTCCGTGCACAGCTCTCCTCGTTGAGCACACGGAAAGATTCCTCTGCTTCACGTGGATTGAGCGCCCAGTTTTACATGGATTATTATTATTTTTTTCTTTCTTTTTTGTTTTTTTTCTTTCCCTGCGAATATAAACCATTTTGCATTTCAAAATCCTTCAGCAAACAGAGCAGTTTGTGTTTGCTAATTTAAAAACAAATATTTGCCTGCCAAGCAAATATAGTCTCTGAGGATGTGCTATTAATAGGATAATTAGGCAGCCGGTAATGAAAAGGATTGCTGGTAATTATGGCAAGATTTGTTTTGGCATTTGAAGGCAGAAAGGGAGGCTGAAGTGCTACAATCTACCTTAGAGTTAATTAGTGCTATTAGAATACACCTGAAAAAATAGGGCAGCTAATGAACGCTTCAGTCCACGTTTAAAGGGGCCGTGGCAGTGCGTTTCCCAGGGATGTGTGAGCAGAAGACAAAACCCTCTCCCAGATCTCCAGGAAACACTTTGGGCACGAGGTGTGAGGTCTGGGCTCCGCATACAATACATCATAGAATCCCCAAGGCTGCAGAAGACCTCCGAGCTCATCCAGTCCAACCATCCACCCATCACCAACAGTTCTCTCTAAATCACGTCCCTCAACGCAATCACCAAACGTTTCCTGAACACCTCCAGGGTCGGTGACTCCACCACCTCCCTGGGCAGCCCATCCCAGTACCAGTTGGGCTCAAAGTGCACCACTTTGGGGCTGTGGAACTGGAAGGGTTTGGGGTGGGTGGAACTGGTCGGGCCCCCGGGCAGAACGGGGCTGTTATGTAAAGCTCCCCTTGCTGAGAGCTGCGTTGGATGCGCATTTGTCGCCATGCAAAAAAAAACCACTGCGGCGGCTGGCTCCGAAATGATTAATTAGAAAATTACATTTATATAACCCTCTAATCTGTATTTGTGCATTGCCAAGGGCAGAGGCAGAGGTAGGGGAATTACATCCAGATTAGCTCCGAGCCAAAAGGAGCCCAGATCTGAGATAATTTGGAGGGCAGAAATGTACCGACGTGGGGAAAAAGAGCCAAAATTGGGATTTTTGCTTAATTCTCCCCTCCCACAATTAAAAAAAAAAAAAGAGAGAGAGAGAGAGAGAGGAAATGAATGGAGCGAGGCGGGGCCTGTCGGGGTTACTGGGTAACGGCCCCGCACTCCGCAAAGCAAGAGGTGAGATTAGAGAAAAAGCTTATTTCCAGCTGAACATGGCCTTCAGTTTCCCAAACAAAATTGCTTTTATTCTTCTCAACATGTGTTCAAAAAGATTAAAGAGCTGTAAGCTTGCACGGCTTAATAAGAGTGTGCATTAGAAGAGCGGCCCGGAACGGCGGTGCAGAACAAGTCCACCCCGGGTTGGGAGGATTTGAAATCCTGTTTATTGAATTATAAAGAACCTTAAAGGATAAAGGATATTGAAGTAGGGGATTTTAATGCTTTGTGGTATTTGGGGGTGGGGGGTGGGGGGAGTTATTCGATCACAACAAATCATTTAAAAAGCATTTTGTTGGGTAAAAAAACACCGCCAGTCGGTTGAGGAGCGGGATTGACGCTGCAGAGTTGAGTGGAAAATAGGGGGTGGTGTCGATATCCGTATCGATCCACATCCGATCCCCACAATGCACACGTGGGCTCTCCAATGACACAGGCATGCTAAAGGTGAACCCTGAGGGCTCTGTGGATGCCCTACTCATGGAAGAAGTTGCACGATGTCCCTTCGCAATGGGGGAAACTTGGGGTGATGTGAGTGAAGGAAGGCGGATGTGGTGGAACGCGCCAAGCCAGGCTTCAATGGGATCTGGGGTGGGTATGGTGGGTGGAAGAAAAGAAGGGACCCAAAGCCCTCCAACACTGCACCCAGAGGGGCTGTGTCCCCTCCAGAGAAGGGTTAGCCCACTGGTCTCAGGTATGGCAGGCAGTCAGGTGGGGGACTGCGGTTCCCAAGCGTCTGCGATGTCTGTGATAACTTATGCTGTTCTGCTCCCTAAGAGGATTGGGCAGATTAAATGAAATCATGAGACACGCTATGCAAATTACATCCCAAATCAGATTGTCTGTTGGGGATTAGGGTTAAAATATTGGAAGCTGGAAACTTTTTTCTTGCCTGGTCCACTTTCTGAATGAGGTGGGGAACGTCGGATCTCCTTGGCACTTTCCAGGCTGATGTTTGACCATACGGAATGTACCCCTCCGCTGCTTCACCAGGAGCCTCGTGGTTTCAGCACCTTTCCAATTTCTTGCTGATTTTCCCTAAATCTCCTGGGAAATTTCCAGTTAATGGCTCCTTTTCTGCTCAGGCTCTTGGCAGCTGAGTGCTCCCCACTTCACGTACTTGGGACCAGTGTGAAAATCTGTTCAATCTCCAAAGCACCACACCTAGATATGGGTGCACCAGGGCAAACAGGAAGGAACATGAATTTGCTACGGAGCTGGCAGAATCACAGAATGCCTGAGATTGGAGGGGACCATTTGAGGTCATCCAGTCCAACCCCTATGGGGGCTGGAAAGGGTACGGAGCAGCCCCATGGAGTCGGGAAGGGGGGGGCGGGGGGATGGGAAGAGCAGGCTTCATTATTTTCTGTTTTCTTTTTAAAACCTGGGATTGTAGTTTGTTAAAACCATGCTGAGAATGGTTCCCATTGTGGAGCAGTAGCTTTGGCTGCAATTCAAGGCTGTTCCCATTAGAGCTCCAAACTGCTCAGAATGACAGACCGGAGTGGGGAATGCTGGGTTTTCTGTGGGGTTTGCTGGGATGCTATTGGGGTTTCTAGGATCGCTATGGTTCTCTGATTCCATGATCCAGGTCTTCTGAGAATGACCCACTCACACTGCAAGGTGGTGGAATGGTTTGTCTTGTTGGATTTTGGAGAGCTTTGGGTAGATCAGCACAGGACAGGAGGATCTTTCCCGTTGCTTTGTGGGGTCCATTGAGCAGGGGTCCCCCAGGGACCGTGGGAAATGACCTGTGTGCTGCCAGTTGCAGCGGATGCCATAGGCATCCTGGATGTCTGCAGTGGAAATGTTCAGTCACGGCTTCAACCAGTGATGGAGCACCTGGTGGAAAGGCAGGGCCAACCCAGGGGAGCTCAGGTGCAAGCAATGCACCTGAGTGACAAAAAGGGGTGGAGCCCCCTTTTTGGGGAGATGAGGGTATGTTTCTAGAGATCCCTGCCTACCTGATGAGGGTATGTTTCTAGAGATCCCTGCCTACCTGAGGTCTTCTAAAGGTAAGAGTGATTTCTTCCTTTGTTTTTGCATCCATAGCTTCTGTATTTGAGCTTGCCCTCATTTGCTGCTGCTTGGGACTTTGCCACCCTTGTATTACTGCTGTGTTTTCCATCACATTATAGCATTGCAATGGTGCACGCACCAAAGGCCCATCTGCTCCCCAGCAACAATGTTCCCCACATCCTGCTGGCTCTGGCATCAAGGGAAATTGTGTGGGGTGAGGAGTTGGGCCTGGAGGACCCCAGGGAGCACTCTGTGGCAGCAGGATCTCCTATGTCCAACGGTGCCAGAGGAGCTGGCTGGGCTTGGGGTAAAATGGTGCAGGCATGAGGGCAGGGAGCTACTCTGAACTCTGGGAAGCAAATGACCTGCTGGCAGCAGGAGGCAAATCCCCAGCAGCCTCATCAGATCCATGTTGTGGCCTCTGCATCCTGGGGAAACATCAGCTGGATCCATGCAGGAGGAGGCTGTTGGGGTGGCCTTCCAACAGCTGCAGTGACCTGGGCTGAGCGGAACCAGAGAGCTGAGCTGCATTTATCCAGAGTGTCTCTCCCCATTAGTGTGACTGCAGCATCCCGAGGATGTGACACAGGAGATGGAAGTTGTCAGGAGAGCCGTACACCTCCAGCATCCTCTGGAGCGTGTGTACGGAGCTGACACTCAATAAATAATACAGGATTGAGATGCAGGGAAGCGCTGTGCTCAGGTACTGAAGCGTGGTGCTCAGCAGCACCTGGCACTCCTCCCAGACTTTCCATGATGTCTGCAATCCAATTGTCCCTCAGCCATGGGGTATTAATGCTCAGGAGGAGAAAATCTTTTCTTTTTATTCCTCAAATGAAGTGGAGGCCCGGATTGCTCCCTGCCATCCCCGGACCAGGGAGGGGAAAGCACTGCTGGGACAGAGGAGCCCAGACTGGTGTCAATCCTTGGTAGAGGGGTCCCTGCATCGTTTGCTTCTTTGGAGCAAGCAGTAGGGCTGGGGGTTACATTCAGTGCCTCCTACTGCCAGGGTGCGGCGTGCTGATGCTCTGCAGAGTAATTAACGCACTGTTAATAGGATTTCCAGGGGCTGGAGCTGAGGGGCGGTCGCTGCAGCAGGGGAAGGGACTGAGGGCTTTGCTGATGTTCCTCCAGAATAACACTGCTGCTGACAGTGGGCGCTGCTTTTCCCCTTCTCCAGAAGTCCAGTGCCTCTCTCCATTAACGCCTCCCCTCCTCTTTGCTCAACTTATTCAATAGAGGGGATTAAAACGTAACTCCCTGAAGGCAGAAGCTGCAGCAAACTGTCACTCCCCCGTGCTCCTGCTGGAGCACAGCCTCTCTCCAGCCCAAATTATTCCCAAGGACAGGTTATGGCTTCTTGTACCTCCTGCAAGCTGAAGGGGGAGGAGTGGGAGGGGAGTTATTATTATTATTATTATTTTTTTGATGATGATGATGATGATTGTTTTCATGGATTAATGACCGTAAGGGGAGCACGAAGGGTAAGTCACGATAATGTGGGTTTGAATTAAACTTCTAAACTTCAAGCCCCTAAGCCTAATGAGATTAGAGCGCGCGGAGCTCGGTGCCACGTTAAGAGGTCGCGGTGACTGCCACCCCCATGGGAGCACCCGGTGCCACCTTCCCCAGAGCTTCCAGGGGGTCAGGTGGGTCACGGAGAAGGGTGAGGTGCAGCCTGGGAGCAGGGCGTGATCCTGCCTCGGCATGGGGCTGTCACGATGTTTGGCTCATAGTGGAGGCCCCGCTGGAGGCAGAACGTCCCTTTGGGGTGAGGAGTATTGCAGCTCAGGGCTGAGCTACTGTGTCCATCCGGACCATTCCTGTGCTGATTTTTGGGGTGGCTTGATGGCCCCGATGGCCATCGGCAACAGGTGGAGACAACAGCTCAATCCAACTTGCCTTCCAAGAAGCCCTCAATGACTCCACGTCTTCAGACATTGTTGGGTGCTGACTTCTATCACTCTCCATCAGAGAGAGCTGTGAAGAAGGGATTATTCCCTAGGAAAAGCAGAGGAATAGTCCCCAGGGCTCCAGGCTGTTGCCTCCCACTGCTCCTCTACACGGATGTAGGTTTTGGGGGTCCACATCCCAGCACAGCCCCCCACAGCAGACCCGACCTGCAGTGCTCCATCCCATCTCAGAGTTTTGTTACTAAAGGTGAGAGCTGCACTCCTGTTCCCATCCCCCCTCCTTTCCATGGATCTGCTCCACCTCTGTGATGTTCCACCCCATGGAAACCTCTTATTTCCCTAATTAACCAATACTCAGAGGCAGTTCTGCCTCAAACAGACAGAGCAGAGCACCGCACTGCAGATACCATCCTGAAGATCTCCTTTCCAGTTGTATAGAACTCAAGAAGCAGTGAGCTCAGTGCCTGGGACTGCTGCACAGGGATATCAGCCTACACAAGAATGGAAACTGCTGTTTTGCAATGGGGGGGGGGGGGGGGGGGGGGCTTTACACAAGCACACTGCCCACCCAGGGGCTCGCTGCCATCCTTCCTCCCAGCGTGCACCAAATGGGGCTCCGTTTCATTCCTCCCTTTTCATTTTGGAGGACGCATGTTGCTCTGTGTAACCGCTGTAACCCGGGCTGCCCCAGGGGGATTTATGGCCTCCATCCAGTTTTATTGTTGATACAGATCTTTATCTGCCCCGGGCTTATAGCTGACATTTAAATTACACTGCAAACAATGAATCAATATTTATGGATTACCGGTCCGATACATTCGCCCGACGAGTTGTTATGGGATTCGGTCTCCCAGCAAACAGGACAATGAGGTCAAGGTCAAGGCTTTGTCTGATGAGAAATAGGCACAGACAGGAGCTGCCAGCCCGATATTGACTGCCTAATAGGAATGCATTTACGTTGGCCATTTAGCTGCGGGTATTGAGCTCTTTGTTAATTTTCCCATTCTTGTCATTTTCCTGCTGATAATAGTTCATAATTTAAAGCCCTGAGTGCTTTCCCTGCCTGTAGCAGCTTGCACACACACGCACACATATGCACACTCACACTCGTGCTCACCCACGGGTGTAACCCTGGTGCCTATGGTGCCTGGGTTATCTGTTGCCTTAGAGCAGAAATGGCAGTGCTTGCTGTTCTGTTTGCACTTCTGTGCCACTTGGCATCTTAGAAACGATGATTTACTGCGTTTCATGTGGCCACTGGAAAACAGAGGGAGACGAATGCTTTGAAGAGAAGGCTAAAATTTGCTAAACCCCAGCTCCTGGCTTCCCAGAGCAGCACGGCACTGCCAGCTGTGCACAAACAAGGTCAGTGTGCACTCCCTGTTCCCACGCAGCGCATGCGGACGTGTGCGCGAGGAGGTGAGCAGCCAAGGTCACCAGGCAGGGAAATAAAAGCAGCTTCCTCTGGCTGGGAGCTGTTTCTGCACGCCGTGGGGCTGCTCCTTGCACTGTGCACTGGGGGGATGCTCTTGGCATGCCATGGGGCTGCTCCCTGTGTTGTGCACCGTGGGGATGCTCTCTGGGCTTTGTATCTCGGGGCTGCTCTTTGCAATGCTGCCCCCTCCATTGTGCATCTTGGAGCTATTCCCCGCATTGTGCACCTTCTTGGGGCTGCTCCTTTCATGCACAGCAGTGCTGCTCCCTGCACTGTGCGCTGGGGGGGGGGGGGGGGATGCTCTTTGAATACCATGCCCCCTGCGTGCACCCACGCTGCTCCCTGCAGCCAGCAGTTGCATCGGTTCAGCAGGCACAAAGCTGCTGCAGAACAGCTCCCCGTGATATTAAAGCAGCGTAAAGTGGCACAGGGAAACGTACCCCCTTGTCCCCCCCCCCCCAGCCGCCCCGGAACCGAGCAGGAGGGGGGCAAAGCAGGAAAGGGGGGGGGGGGGGGGGGGCTGTGCTTCTGGCGGCCCCGCTTTTAAAGGTTGTGTTTATCCCTCTTGTTAACCGCCAGATGAAAAGTTGAAGGCCTAAATTAGTTTTGTCCTCTCCCCTTCGTTTATTTACATTATAATAACCCCGCGTCTGCGAACTGTGTCAATTATTCTTTCCTCTTGGCAAGCCGGGAGCCCTTTGTTCCTCTCCAGTGTACAGAAGCGCAATGTAGGTGAGGTGGAGGACCTTCTAATCCCCCGACGTAATTAGCGCTCCCCGCAGACGGCGCGGGGCCCGGGACGACCCCTCCCTCCATCCGACGTTCCTTATCTGCGACAACGAGCGGTCCCCGGAGCCCCGGGGGGGTTTGGGGGGTGGGGAACAACGGAACGTGGCACGGACGGACCCCAAAGGGCCGCGGGGACCCCGGGAGCGATGGGGGGAGCGCGGCCGCAGTGGGGAAAGAAACGCTTTGAAGGGTTTTCTCGGCGCGTTCTGAGCCCCGAATGAGGATGAAACTCAAATGACACGAAGAAATAATCCTTCACTCGGCCCTGAAAGGATTATTCTAATTACTTTGATTATTAAAGATCAGACAGATTTCTTTTTTTTTTTTTTTTTTTTTTTCCCTCTCTCTGTTTCCCCTCTTTCCCGGCGTAAGTGAACCGACCCAGCAGCACAAATCCGCGCTGGGAACTGCGGAACGCCTTAAGTAAACAGCGGGAACAAACGGGGCAGTGTGACAGCCCCAAAAGGGGGGAGGGGGGTGTGGGGGGGAGGGGGGGGGCGGCCCTTTGTGCCGCTCCGTGCGGGAACTGCGCCCTGAAATCAGAGCTCCGCACTGCGAGGGCCGTGGGGGGATGGGGGATATTGGGGGGGATGGGGGGGGGGGGGCCGCGGCTGCGCTCCTTTCACATGCAAATGGAGTGGTTGTCTCCTTTCTCTCGCGGCAGGATGGCGGTGTCAAGCTGGGCCCGGCTGAATAAAGCGGAGAATTTATGCTTTATTGAGATCTATTTTGCTCGCTCAGCCCCGCTCCGCGCGCGGGGGGAGCACAGATGGTCCCTCCCGACCGCTATTTATCAGCCCGGCTAAAGCTCCCTCCGCGTCATGCTCCGCGGCAATTCATTGAAGGGCTCTGTTTGTTTCTGCTGATGAGGACTGTTAATTTGCGCAGCAGTCTCATTAGGCCTAAACCACCAATTAATTTCTTTTGTTCTCATTAAATGCCCGATTCCGAAACACTGCGGCGGCGGCGGTGGGTGCAGGGGATGCAGCCACGAGTGCAGTGCCACGGGCTGCAGCGGGGTGGGACCCCGCGGGGTGGGACCCCCAGAGCAGCTTGTTGCACGCCATCATGCATGCAGGTCGCTGCGTGCAGTCCAAGCCACTGCAGACCTGCAAGTCCTTGCGTTTGAGCCCATCGCGTGTGTGCTTCGGGTCACTGCATGCATGCAGTCCAAGCTATGGCAAGCCACTGCATGCCCTGCAGGTCATGAATGACGTGCCCCCCAGCAGCAGCTCTCTGCTGTCCCCTCGGCAGTGTGGGTGACACGCGGGGCAGCCCTGCACGCTGTCCAAGCAGGCCGACCCAAACAAAGCCTTCTCCAATCATTTCAGCGTGTCGCCAATGAGAGGTTGGTGTCTGTGCTCCATTATGGTTTTATCTGATGATGGGTGTGTGCAGGCCAAGAATATCTTGTGGCTTGTGTTCTGCACAATGTGCAGCCGCTCTGAAGAGCCCTTGACTGTCTCTCAGCAATTTATGCCAGAAAGTGCAGCTTTTGTCTGTGGGTGCTGCAAGGGCAGCTCCTTCCCCTCGTCTGACATTGCTCCATTCAGGCTTTCTTTGGAGAATAAAACACCCAAGAGGGGACTGGGGAGGGGGTGTGTGTGGGGGGGGTTGGTTATAAAACAGCCATTTACGAAATAAATAAAGAAAAAATTAAACAAAACTGCACAAGAAGGGGGAGGTGTCCAAACCCCTGCTGCAATCACACTGCTTTGCTGCTGGAATTCCTTTCCTCTGGGGCCGTGGGTGCGTGTCTGGGCACTGCTGCTCCGTCCAGGTGAGATTTCGGGGGCTGGGGCACATAGGGCTGCGCAGCGCCGAGCTCACGCTTCGCCTTCCTCTCCTTTCTCCCAGTGGCAGTGATTCTGCACTCCGCTGCATAAATATTTTCTTTCCTTTGCTGCACACACTTCTGTTCCTTTCCCGGCAGCTGAAGAGCTGCTGCGTGGAGATAAAACAGGAGAGGAGGGAACGCAGCACTCCCCTGTCGGCCCGTGAGCACGGCAGTCGCCCTTTGTCTCACCACACCGATTTTATCCCCCACTTTCAGCCCCACACCAGTTTGCTGGATGCTGCTGTTCCCCTGCGGTGCCATGTCCAGGGGCCGGGGGAGGTGGGAAGGGGCTCCGTGCTGCCAGGCAAGGTTGGGTGATGGTTCAAAAGCATCCGGCGCTGCTCAACAATTGTTCATTGTGTTTGCAGGGTTGGCCCGGACCTACAGTGTCACCACGGCTCGGTGGTGTGAGCAAACACCTGCTGGGGGGGGGAGGGTCGGGCTGGGATGGGGCACAGCACTGCGGCCCATTGCAGCTCAGCACCCAGCACAGCACACATTGTACCTCTAGACTTATTAAATCTCAGCACCCACTGCACCTCAGCATGCATTGCAGCTCAGCACCCACTTCATCTCAGCTCCCATCACATCCCAGCACACACTGCATCCCAGCACCCATCACAGCCCACCAGTGGCAAGGCTGAAGGGCTTTTTGCAGCCAGACAACCTTGGCTCATGCCGGTGCTGAGCTCTTGCTAAAGTCAGGTGTTTGCAAATCAGTGGCTCTAGCTGCAGAGGTCCTAAAGCAGTCGGTGGAGGGGAACGGTTGGGCCGTTAATGTTGATTTTCAATAAGTCTTTGAGCACGGAGGTGGTTCCAAAGGGCTGGGAGAAAGCTAATGTTGTGCTGGTATTTCCAAAGGGCAACCATGATGACCCAGGTAATTACAGGGCTGTCAGCCCGACATCGATCCCCGGAGAAATAATGGAGCGGCTGATACGGGACTCAATTAATAGCGAGTCGGAGGAGGACAGTGCAATTGATGCCAATCAGAGCGGATTTACGAGGAGCAGAATTTGTTCAGCTCCTGCACTATGTCTCTGGTGGGATCACCGGTTTGGTGTCACCAAATGCTTGCGCACAAGGACCCAGCACGGTGCAGGGCAAAGATCTGCACGGAGGTGCAGTGCTGCTCCCATAGGGACACCAGAGTCCCAGGTGTGTCCGTGGGTGCTGGCACTGGGGACGCTGGGCACAGCCAGCAGGGACCCACAGGAGTGATGGACACCTCTCCTGGTGGAACGCAGGGTGAAGGGGGAAGTGTGCAAGGACAGGGTGAGCCTTGGCTGCTCCTGCTGGCACACAGAACCTGTGGAGGGGGGGATTCAGAAAGGCACCGAACCCACGCTTGCTAAACCCAAAGCCCCACATTGGGCAATAACTCAGTGACCCCACCACCAAAACCCAAAGGTGCTGCGGCTTTGTGCCTTGCTCACGTAAATGAGCGATGCCCACAGCGCTCCCCATGCAGCCCATGCGGGGAAGACAGTGCTCTACTCCTCCCTGCACCCTTCCAAGCATTTTTAATAACCCACCTGCAGAGGTCAAACCCATTGCTTGCATCATCACCAGCCACCAGAGTGCTCCAAGGACACGTCTAATGAGCGCCCATAAACACCGCATCCGTCAGCGCTGCGAGCTCCCCCGGATAGAGCGCGCCGGGGGATAATATATTTATCTGCAAGGAAGGTATAAGGCCACAAGTCCAAAGCTACAAATCCTCACAAGTGAGTATTAATGGATTATGCCTCTGCAATCCATCGCGTGTTCTGGTTATACAACAAAAATTGGGATAATAAAACAGCTCTTAGTGTCAAAATGTAATTAAACAGCTTCGGCGTGCCTCAAGAGCAGCACAGCTGCTTTGTGCTGCCATAAAGCACTGTAAAACTGTGGGGCTGCTGGCTTGGGTGCCTCGCTGAGAGCTCCTGGATGTGCTGGGGGCTCACATGGGGGGGAACTGCTCGTCAATCTGCCCCGACGTGCCTGCAGTGGGAATGGGATCTGGATGCACCGCTGGGGGATGCTTGTGTGGTGGCCATGCAATGGGGCTGGATGGGAGGGGGGTGCCCGGCCCATGGTGGGGCCTGGATCCTGAGGGATGGAGTGGGCACGGAGAAGTGGACTTGGTGATCTTGGAGGTTTTTCCAACCTTAATGATTCCGTGATTCCAAATCAATGGGATAATGGCACTGCGCAGCCGCTCCGGGGCATTGAGTGCACAGTTTGGCCATGGTCACAGCATCCTCAGGTGTGTGTGTGTGTGTGTGTGTGTGCAGCCTGGCACAGCCCAGCTTTATCACCTGCCCATCTCCTCCCCCTCCCCCCCTCACGCCCGGGTGTTAGGGGCCGACTTTTATGCGTGACAATAAAAAACATTCATTGTGGCAAAACATCGGCCAGTCAAAATGGGGCTGGTTAATTCCAGAGGATTGTTTCATCTCAGCTCAACAGTAATAATGAATCTCTTTTACAAGACGAATTGGTGAACAGCCAGCTTCCTCCGGGGCAATTCCTGTGTAGTGTTGATCCCGCTGGAATTTACCTTGGAAAAGGAAAAAAAAATAAAATAAAAAGAAAGAAGAAAGAAAAGGTATAAAACTATCAAATGCTCCTATTGCTAACAACGTGTTATTTAGCTCAGCCATTTATTGGCTGCACGCAGATGGGGCCGAGTCTTTTGCAAAAGTGCTCACACAACACTTTTCTCTGGAGCCAGCCGCAGCCTACAAGAAATACGAGGTGCTCGCGAGCAAGTTATTATCCTCTTAGAGCCAAGAACACGATGGGCGCTCTCGGAATGCACTGAAAAATTAATGTGCTCTTGGCCTCTACCTCGGAAATGAAAAGGTCCCCACTCAGTGCTCCCTCACCACTGCTGCCAAGCAGTGCCAACCACTGCCAAGCAGTGCCAACCAGTACCAATTAGAGCCAACCACTGCCAACCAGTATCAATTAGTGCCACTACTGCCAACCACTGCCAACCAGTACTGATTAGTGTCAACCAGTGCCAACCACCATCAACCACTGCCAACCAGTACTGATTAGTGTCAACCAGTGCCAACCACCATCAACCACTGCCAACCATTGCTAACCAGTACAAACCATAACCAACCAGTGCCAACCAGTGCCACCCAATGTCAACCAGTGCCAACTAGTGCCAACCAGCACCAACCAGCACCAACCAGTGCCACCCAATGCCAACCAACACCAAACACTGCCAATTACTGCCAGCCAATGTCAAACAGTCCCAACCAGTGCCAACCAGCGCCCACCACTGCCACTGGCTTTTCGTTGGGCCGAAGCTGCATGGGGCTTTGTGTTGTGGTGGCAGTCTGTGTTGTTGTTGTTGCCTTTTCTCATTGTTTTTCTTTCCAAGAGGGACTGAGCCAAATGAGTTTTTATCTCTTTCTGCCGTTTTCCACCGGGATTCAGCGAAGCGTCGGCGCCTGAGAGCAGAAAACCGATAAACATCGCAACGCAGCCACTCCGAGCGCTGCTTTATCTGTGCCATTTGAAGTGATGACACCCTTCAACCAGATAAACAAAGCAACGAGGAGGGGCATGTTGTTAGATGGAGTGTGTAACGAACAGAATACTCCCTGCCACATTACAGACAATGGTAATGCACAATCATTCATTATAACTCAATTACAGTAATTAAAACTGGTGGGATGTAGAGGCAGAACAGACGAAGGGAGTAGTGCCAACAGAATTTACACTCCGTGTCATCAGCTAGCGATAACAACAGCTGATGGTGTCCCAGAGCCTCCTCCTGCCATCTGTTCCCAGAGTCGGCAGTGGGGGATGGCGTGAGTGCCACAGCAACGCCGTGTGTGGGGGCACCGCGGGGTCCCAAGGGCTGCAGGGAGCAGTGGGTACCCCGGCTTGTCCCCAGGAAGAGAGAAGGGGGCACCCCCCGGAGAGAGCAGCATGGTGCAGGTGGCACGGACACCATCCTGGGGAGCACAGCCTGCAGAGGGCTGTTTGTGCTGGGGGGAGGGGGGAGGGCATGGTATAGCAATGCAGAGCACACAGCACACAGTTTGTTACAGCATGGCACGGCACGGTGTGGTTCTTCACAGCACGGCATGGCTTGAGAAGCATGGCATGGCATAGCAGAGCACAGGAAAACAGGACGGCGTGGCATGGCTCATCACAGCGTGGGATGGCACAGCATGGCATGGCATAGCACAGCACTGGAAGGCATGATATGGCACAGCATGACACAACTTGTCATGGCATGGGGTAGCACTGTACGATATGGGGTGGTTTGCAATATGGCACTGCCTGGAGTGGAACGGAACAGCACGGAATGGCAGGGAACGAGATAGGATGAAAGAGCATGGGGTGGCACCCAATAGGATGGGATGGCATAGCACAGTGGAGGAAAACAGCACGGCATGGCCCAGTTTGTCACAGCATCACATTGCACAGGGAGGCACAACATGGCACGGCACAACACAGCTCATCATGGCCATGGGACTGCACAGCATGGGATGGGACAGCACAGAACAGCTCTGCTACACCTGCAGCAACACCCAGTGCTGCACAGCATGGGAAAGGCCACATTCCCATGGAGAGAGCGTTCCCAGCCACCTCCCTGCCCCACCAGGACGTGGCACACTTGGGCACGGTGGCTGCACGGGGCCGCGACGCAGTGGGTGCCAGCCAGGGGTGCGGCTGGGTGGCAGCTGAGAGCCACCCCACTTACTTCCTTCATTGTGCTTTTGAAGGCAAGCTAACAACCCCTGCCCCAGCGCCAGGCCCTAAACACTGTAATTTGCTAATTATTGGTTACTCACAGGGTAATTTCGCCTGACTGGCTGCCCCAGAAAGCCAGACTGGGGAGGAGGAGGAGGAGCACCCAGGCACAGTGCCTGGGGGAGCAGCTGATCCCAACAAATGCACGGTGCCTGCAGGGACCCGTGGGGCATGGGGCAGAGTACCGGCTCAGTGCGATGCTCCTCCTGCGTGCTCACAAAAGGACAACAGCACGGAAATCAGGGAGTGCATCCCAAAAGGTGCTGCGTGCTGAGGCCTCGCCACGTGGATCTGCCTTTGTGCAGGAGTCAGAGCAACGTCGGCCGTCAGGCATCAAAAAGTACACGGAGAGCCCTTATGAATTTATAATACAGAAGAAGAAACGAGCTGGCGAGGCTGGAGATGCTGTAATGATAACATATGCACGTCCAGTGCCTTGCTGATAACGCAAATGGAAATCGGAGAGGCCGTGCGTGGCTCCGCCACTTCCTCCGTCAGCACTTTGGGAAGGTTGCAGTCAAACCCAATTAATTGCAAAGGGCAGCGGTGGGCTGAGACTGCTGAGAGCAGCGCCGGGTGCCCCCGGGCTGAGCGAAGCCCTCCAGCTCCGTGCTCTCCCAAACCTTACGACAAAAGATTCCTTGCCGTTTTCATCTTTTAATGGTCCCCCGTGCCAGCCCCTCATTCCGCCCAGCTTAAAATCAGATTTAAATGCACTCATAACCATTTACTGCCGTACATTATCGGGAAGCCGAGCAGTTAAGAGTGCAGCTCCGGCTTTTTATTTCTCCCTCGCAGCGGGCTCTGTCATGTTCAATCCATCACGGGGAGGGCCCCGCAGGACGCTGCATATGTCCTGGTTCATGGGAAGCGCCGGGGAGGTCGGGCACGGCGTTGGGCAGCAGAGGAACACGCGATGTCGGTGCTGGGTGGGTGCGGCGGTGGCACCGTGCTGACACGTCACCCAGCAGCAGAAGACAATCCCCATCGTGCTGGAGATGGCTGCAGGCTCGGCGTGAGAAGCAGCAAAGCTGGGGTTGTGGTTCTGCTCAGCTCCCAGCGAGGCAGGAGCTGCATCCTCAGGGAAGGGCAGCATGCAGCGTGGGGACGCGGATGAGTTGAGCACCAGGGTGTGCATCCCGCTGTATGGTTTGTTCTCCAGCTGAAATCCATGGGGCAGCAGCATCCTGCAGCTGCGGGGGAGGGGTCTGCCCATGCAGGACAGCTGCTTGCTACACACGATGCTTTTACCAACAACTCAGCGCCAATTTCCAATGACCAGACGGTTCCTAGGCACCGTGCCTCCATTCCAGCTTCGCTACATTGATTTTTTATTCTTTTTTTTTTTTTTTTTCTTCTCTCTTCCCCTCTCTCCCTTTTTCATACACAAAAACCAGGCGTCGTTGTTAACAGCTGTACAGGTTCTGCTACGTACGTCGGCGTCAAGCGGAGAGGTCCGACTCAGCACCCTGTCCCTCGGGGTTGGGGGGAGGAAGATGAAGCACCAACACCAGCAGAGCACAGCCCGGGGGCTCAGCTCAGCCCTGGGGTACCCCGAGCCCTTCCAGTGCTGCAGAGCAGGGGCTGCTCCATGGGGTGGGCTCAGCCCAACTCCCCCACCCCTTCAAACCATTCCTGCGATGTGGTTTTAAGTGATGGCATCGTTCCCCTTTCCTCGTGGGGTGGGAGTGCAGCACACAGATGGATCCCAGCTCCTCTCTCCGGGCTCAGCTGCACACAGTGTGTGTACGCGATGGAGCTGTGCAGCGTGGGCACCACGGGCCCGGGTTCTGGGTTCCTCCCTTCGGTTTTGCACAGAAAAAGGGCAAAATATAAAGCTCAGGAGCACTGTTACGAAGGAAAGAAAAAGGCCATTTCATGTCCCACAGCAGCTCCTCTCTGCCCCATCGCATATCTGCCCACATCCGCACCGTCACCGTCTCCTCAGTCCTCCACCAGGGTTATAAAAAAGGCAAAATAACAACAACAACAACATGAAAAAAGAATCCATAAAGAAAAGGAGTACCAAAATCCTCTCCCGCATGCTACAGCACAGGGGGGGAGCGCTTCTGCTACACAAATACTTTTTATTTCCCAGTTTTGGTTTCCTCTTTGAAACCCTTTTAAGTACAAAATGCTGCGACGTCGGCCTGTGCAGGGAGGGGGGGGGGGGGATGCTCCACCGGGACCTACACAGCACCGTACAGCCACAGGACCCCCCCAGCCCCCTCCCCCCCACAAACCCCACGTGTCAGTCAAGCGCTGCTTTTAAAAAAGACTTGTATTTTAAAGGTTATCATCAATTCTAATTCTTTACTTTCATTTGAATACAAAACACATTTAAGTCGCTATTATCTTTCGTGGCTCCCTGAGCTGAATTTATACTATGCTTTCTTTGAAATCACTCCTCGTCGCTTTGTGTCCGAAGACCAAGAAGGGTTTTCGAGCGGATGATTCCCGGATCGTGGGCTGCCCCCCCTTTTTTTTTTTTTTTTTTTTTCCTTCAAACGTAGGAGCACAAAAAAAAAAAAAAAAAAAAAAAAAAAGAGAGAGAGAGAAAAAAAAATCCATATAAAAACGTGATTGTGGCCCCGACAGCGTCTGCACACACGACACCAAACAATGCATGGGGGACGACGGGAGGAACGACTTCACCAGAGGACGCTTTGCTCAGTCTGGTTTACACGTCCAGGCCGCATCCCAAACGGCCACATCGGGGCTGGGGGGGATGGAGGGAGGGATGGGGGAGGGGCGGGGGGGGGGGGGTTGGGAAGCCAAAAAAAAAATAATAATAATAATAAAAATTGCCACCACCAAAACCATCAGTGGAATACAATTACAGCAGACGAAAATACACACCTAGTGTACCGGGAGGGTCCCCCACCCTTCCCATGCTATGTACTCAGTCCGGTATTTACATTTTTCACAAGTCTTATGTGGGATGCACCAAAAAAATAAAAAATAAAAAAAAAAAGGAAGAGTCGCGTTCAAAATAAAAATCAGTCCTTTATAGTGCCACCAAAGCGCAGACGGAAAGAACCAGGAAACCAAAAAAAAAAAAAAAAAGATAAAATAGCCCAAAAACCAAACGGAAAACTTCGTTCAGGGCTTCGATGTGTGTGCCATGTTCGCAGACCTCCAACGACATCCGTGTGGGTCCCGGGCGGGCGCTGAGGTGCAGCTCCGGGGAGCGATCCCATCCCAGGGCCGCTCCAGAGTCCCCTTAGTAGATGACCTCATAGACCGTGGCCTTCTTGTCCCCAGAGCCCGTGACGATGTATTTGTCATCCGCTGAAATGTCGCAGCTTAAGACCGACGAGGATTCCTTGGACTGGAGGATGGAGAGGAAATAAAACGGAAATGGGGAGAGAAATGAAATAGGATATTGAGCGGTGTGGTTTCTCGATCGGCCCCGGGATGGCATCACAACCCCCCCACCCCACTGCCCACCCCCGTGCAGCCCCTACCTGGAAGATGCTTGCCCCGTAGGGCGTCCTCCATGCGTTGAGCAGGTTGTCCTTCCCCGTGCTCACGAACCATTTACCTGCAGACACGGGAACGGCATCAGCACCCAAAGCACCGAGCAGAGCCAGGTGGGCAGCCTGGCTCCCCACCCCGAGCTCACACTGTGAGATTTGGAGAACTGGAGCTGCTGGAAAACCAGGAGGTTTCCTGGAGGTGCCCACCCCCAATGGCTCCCACGGGCTGCTGACACTCACCGCAGTAGGCAAACTTGAGGGAGAGGACGCAGCTCTCGTGCAGGTGCAGCTGGTACTTGTCGGGCTTGGTGTGGTGCAGCACTTCCACGTTGCTGCTCTCCATGCCCACCGCCAGCCACTCACCCGTGGGGCAGTACCCCAGCGAGAAGATCTGGGGGCACAGAACAGGTTGGCACGTGCAACCCTGCAGCATCCCGAGCCCTGACACCAGGATTTCACACTGGGACAGCCCAGCTGGGCAGGGGAGAGGAGGCGAGCGCCCACTGCCAGCTCTCCTTCTGCTTTCGTGCGATTAAATGTCCGTGCACAAGTGCAGCTTCACTCGAGCACAAACCCAGAGCCTGCATTCCCTCTGCTTGGTTTTAATGGGGCAGCTGTGCCCAGAGCTGACAGCAAGGCCAGAGAGTCAGAGGAGCAGCAGGCTGCAAGGGACGTGGCCCTGTCCTCCTAAACATCCCCTGCCATTCCTGATGCTGAAACATGGGGAGTCAGGGGAAGGCAGCACAGCTGGCACATCCAGAATAGGAAACCTCAGTGGAGGGCAGCACAGCTGTCAGAGCTCCAAGTCGTGGCTGCGATGGGCTGGAATTCACAAGGATGACCAGCTTTGCAATGCCACGTGGTGCCCTGTGCAAGCACCGCTTTCTTAATAAGCAGCCCCATCTTGCACCACATGAAAAAGCAACAAAAGTGGGGCTAAATCCACAGCCAGAGAGCCCTAATGCCTCAAACACACCTGCACAGCACCCAGAGCACGCACACACAGAGCCAGGCAGGGCTGGGCAGGGCACCGACCCGGCACAAAGAGCTCCACCACCACGCTGAGCTCCTGCAGGCTGCCCCCAGATGGACAGCCCCTGCCCATGGCCAGGACCTTCCCCAGGGTCCTGTGCCCACCTGGGAGGTGAAGTCGTGCTGCTGCAGCTGCCGCCCTTCCCGCAGGTCCCAGGAGCGCACCGTGTTGTCCAGTCCCCCCGTCCACAGCTTCGTACCATCGTGCGAGATGTCTATGCAGCTGGCACCGTCTGTGTGGCCTTGGAATTGCCTTCCAAGAAAGAAATAGAATGATAATTCATATCTACAACGCGTGGCAGAACCCACGCAGGCCACACCAAGGGCGGATGCTACGAACACATCATGCCCGGAGCTTGTTTGCCCACAGTTCTCCACTGCATCCCCACCTGGAGAGCATCCCCACGTGCATCAACGCTCTGGTGGCACCTCTGTGGTGGTCCGACCCCCCCACTGCCCCCCTCACCTGACCAGGGTCTGGTTGTGCAGGTCCCACACGGCGATGTTGCCGTCGCTGCAGCAGGAGAAGCAGACTTTGGCGTCGGGGCTGATGGCCAGCGCGTAGCAGGCGGGTGCCGAGGAGGTGAGCTCGGCCTTGATGCGGGGTGTGGGGGAGGCCAGGTCCCAGATGGTGAGCGTGCTGGCCTCCCCCCCAACGATCAGCGTGCGGCCGTCAGGGAGCAGCTTGCAGGAGCGGATGTAGTTATCCCTGTTCTGCAGGAGGAAGAGAGGTGGCGATGCTGTCAGTGCAAGGGGGGAAGGCAGCGGGATGGCTTGTGGCAAACACAGAAGTGGTCAGCAGGACCAGGGAGGAATGTGAGAAAGGAAGACTCAGGGGAGACCTTACTGCTCCCTACAACAAATCGGAAGGAGGCTGCAGCAAGGTGGGCTGGTCTCCTCTCTCTTCTCTCAAGCCATAGGACAAGAGGACATGCCCTCAAGTTGCACCAGGGGAGGTTTAGCTTGGATGTTAGAGAAAGTTTCTCCGTGAATATGGTCACAAAGGTTTGGAACAGGCTGCTCAGACTGGCAGCTGAGACCCCATCCCTGCAGGCACTTAAAAGGAGCACAGACGTTGCACTGAAGGGCACGGGTTTAGTGGCAGACCTGGCAGAGCTGGGTTACCACTTGACAACATTAGGACTTTGCCAACTAAACAGTCCTACAAAGGCTCTAGGAAGGCTCTACATCACTCCTGGGGACCAGCAGCAACGCACCGCAGCTCACACGCATCCCAGATCCCCCCACCCCACACCTTACCAGGCAGTCCAGCTGGGAGATGGGGCTCTTGCTGCCCGGCTGGCTGATGTCCCAGATCTTCACGCAGCCCTTGCCGCCGGTGTACACGTGCCGGGTGGGGTTGCTGATGGTGACAGCACACACCACCTCGCCGTGGCTCAGCGTGTTGATCTGCCGCGCGTGCCGTGGGATGCCGGGCCCAGCCAGGGCATCGTGGGGAAAGGGGACAGGCTGCATCTGCCCGTCAGCGCTGACGTGAAACGAGTAAGCTCTGTCGAGGTGGGGGAAAAAAAAAACAAACACAGAGGTGTTCCCCCCACTGCAAACGCAGCACTGGGGCCGGCACTGCTCGGCCGACCCCAAGCAGCGTGGGGTGGTCCCCTCCCAGGTGAAACCCCACAGAAAACCAATGGTGCTTACGGCTTCCCTCCGGGGATGGATGCCAGGCTGGTGGGCAGGCCAGGGGCCCGCATGGGCGGGTGAGGGTCAAAGCCAACCTGTCGGGAAAAGCGCAGGTGAGATAGGCACGGTGACCATCATCATCATCCCATCCACAAGCCCTACAATCCCCCCCCCCGTTTACCCTCAATATTGCTGCTTGAATGCTTAGAGCAATTCCCTCCCCCCCAGCCCCCCCTCCACCAGAAAGGGGATGGATTTGGAAACAAAACAGCATCTGGGGCCTGCAAGGGTCAGCACAGGACTTGCTCGCCCTCCCCACATCACTCCCACGTCCCTGGGACAGGCAGCCTATGCCCCAGTAGCCAAAATCCCAATCTCTATATTAACAGCAAGCAGTTTCACTCTTGTTTTGAGAATGTTTCACCTTCAAGCGTACAAACAAGGACTTATCAGTATCAATATCAGGCAAAGGTGCTCCTGCAGGGAGCTACCCCCAAGGGCAGAGCATCCGATACCCATCAACACTGCGGGGTGAGCCAACCCCAAACCACCAGGCGAGGAGCCCATTTCAACCCCAACACCACGGAGCCCCCCGAGCCCTCCCCGCGCCCACCGTGAGCGAGAAAAGGAGCTAAAAGTGCTACGTACAGCTCCAAAGCTCACCATTGGCGACCGGCCATAGGCAGCAGCGGCAGCGGCTGCGGCGCTCATCTGCGGGGGGATGTTGTGCAGGCCGGCGTAGGCACCGGGGCTGGTCAGAGAGCCGTTCATCTCGTGGTGCCCCATCATGGCAAACGGGGCCCCGTAGGAGCCCGCGATGGAGATGGGCGTCCGCAGGGCTGAGGCTGCAGGAAGGTTGGGGATGCGGTCAGGGGATGTGGGGCGGTGGGTGTGCCACTGTGCTCACCCTATCTCCCCCAGCACCACCCCAGTACCCTCCCCAGGATGCTGTGGTACCCACCCAGCGGGTCCATGCCGCTCGGCTTGCCGGGCATGGGCCGCAGCCCCGGGGTGCTGCTCGTCCCTGGGGTCGGGGCGTCGTTCCTCGGCGTCGGAGTGTTGGACTTGAGCCCGGGCGTTGACGATTTGTCATTCTGGGTGCAAAAAAAAAAAGAAACAACAAAAAAAAAAACCGTAAAGGATGAAGTTCAGCTGCAGGGAGGATTGCTTGGAGAGCCCTGAAGCATGGCACGGCACGTACGTGGCCCAAGTCTTTAGTCTTGGAGGAGGGAGTGCTGCTGGAGGAGGCGACCGAGGCCGGGCTGTTGGGCGCGTCCCCCTTCTTCAGCCCGCGGGCTTTGTCCAGGCCGTTCTCCGGTGGGGAGTGGGCTGGGCTGACCCGGGGGGTGGCAGGGTCCTGCAAGGCAGGAGAAAGCACTCGTACCCCAGCACCACCCTCATGGGACCCCCACCCCAGGGGGGTGACACCGAAAGGCCCCGCTGGCTCACCTCGTTGGAGACATCGACGACGAGGTCATCGCTTTTGTCACCATCGCTGTCCTGAAAGACAGTGGAAAAAATCACAGCCCTGCAGAGCTGCAAACCCCAGGGCAGCTCCCACGGGGCTCAATCCCCCACAGCATCAGCCCCAGGGCACAGTTACAGCCTTTGCAAGATCGTGCCCGACCCCAGCCAGCCCCCACCCAAGGGGGCTCCTGTGCTGCACTGTGCCACATCCCCGGGGCACTGAGGAATCCCCCATAGCTCACATATCGGCTCATGCTGTCCTTCTCCTCTGCTTTCCTCTTTTTGGAGTCAATGCTGTAGTCTGTAGAGCTCCGATGCTTCTCGCTGGCTCTCAGGCTTTCCGAGGGCGAAACGGAGTTATTCTGCAGTAACAGAAAACACTTATGAGTTATGGGGGGGAACAGGACTTAACGAGGAGCAGCTCCAAGGCCACAGCTGACATCCTTCCACCCAGCACCGAGTGCTCAGAGCACCCCCAGGCTGCAAAACCCCAGCAGTGGGGCACAAACCGCACGTCCTCACTGAACGTCACCCCGGGGTGGGCTGCTTATGGACACCTGAGCCTGTCTGCCACCAAAGCGGAGAAAGGGGAGGAGCTGCTTGTTGTTGAAGAGCTGCTGCAACCTACGGGGGCTGCTGGTTAAGTACAGATGTGCCACCAACATGGGTGCACCATCCACCCACCCAACACTGACGCACCCAACATGAAGCTCCAGCCCAACAGGGCTCACCACAACGACCCTACGCTGTCTTTCCCCTGTGTGGCTGCAGAGCCAGGACCTCCATCCCCAGCTTTTCTTAGGGAAGCAAAGGGCAGAGCAGGGCCCGGCTGCCAGGAGCTGCTTTATCTCAGCCTCAGTTAAACCAAAGGGCGCTCAAAACCGCGTGGATGAAACACACACCCACAGCACACGTTTCTCCCGCAGCCAGGCACTGCAGGCAGGGCTCCGTGCACCCCGCTGGCTTCCCCTGAACAGCCCTCACATGGGGACAGAGCAAGAACGGCAGCGAGAGCCGCGCTATAGGGCCGCAGGAGGCCCGGCCCCATGCTGCAGGCAGCTCCTCCGAGCCGCAGCCATCAGCACATCTCATCGCAGAGCCCACCACCCCCGCGAAGTCGGCCGCGTTTCCCCGACCCCTCCGCCCGCCTTTCTTCCCTGTCTGAAAGGGAGAACTAAAGCAGTTCATGTTTCTCCTCGGTACCCAATAAGCGGCTTTGGATAACACCGGGCTCTTTCTTCTCAGGCAGTCATGCTGAAAAAACCTCGCAGCTCCCAGAGAATCATGTCGAGCATTTAGAGGCATCGATCCATTCAGCCTTCCGCTGGCGCGCCGCCAACGAGCTAAATATTTTTTTATTGCTCAGGCAAGGCCAGGGAAATATGAATGACTAACGCTGATTATCGCGCGCATTAAACCTCCGCGGGGAATACCCCGCGTTTTATTTCGGAGATGGGGGAAACGCTTCCCATCCTTCACAGCCCCCTCCCCGCTCACGGTGCCCAATTCCCCTTCTTACTCCAATGCTTTATCTCCCCGCCCCGCCTCCCCAGCGTGGGGCTGCTCTGCTGTGCCGTGGGGTGGGGGACGTGGGCCGCACCGCGCCGGCCCCACTGCAATGGGGTGGGGGAGAGCAGTGTTGGAGGCAGAAGGAGAAGAAATACATGAAGGAAAGAAATCCAACCGGCGCTGGAGGTGACGCTTGCCCTCGACCACGGTTATTTAGCTGGTTAGTTAACTGCTTGACCTTCCGAGTCCTACTTAACGCGGCATAATAGCCCCAACCAGCCCGGCAGATTAGATGACCCGAGATAATAGAAGAGTGATCAGGAATAAAATAGCTTTCCTAATCGCCCACGGATCTTTTTACCCGCGCTGACTCGGCTGTGCCCATTCACGGCGCTCACTCAGTCGCGACCCGACCTCAGAGCGCGGCCGTGGGGGAGGTCTGACCCCACACATCTGCCACTGGGGGGGACGACCCTGTGCAGCCAGAGCTGGCGGGGGAATGTGGCCTCTTTCTGTCCCTTTTTCCCCCCTAGAATCGGCCCCAAAGGAACCCCTCGAGGCTCACACCCCAGGGGCTGCCCGTTCAAAGAAGAGCTGAAACAAAACCGTGCTCAGAAGCGGAGGTATTGGGACGGGGAGGAGGTGCTGTACTCACCGCACTCGAGTCCCGCTCTGTTGGCAGCGGCCGGGGTCAGAGGGCACGGCCAAAGCAAAGGGAAGAGAGAAAACAGCAGTTAGAATGAGTGCTGGGGGGGGGGGGGGGGGGAACAGCCACAGAGGCATCGCTGCCTGCACCCAGAACACATCCGGGCTCTCCAGAATCGCTCCCACCCCATTTCCCCTCCTCAGCCCCTTCCCTCACACAGCACGTGGAAGAGATGCACTGATCCCACATGGGAGCGGCCCCCACCACCCCCACTGCTGCAGGATGCATTTGGCCATCGATAGCCAGTACCCACGGGGATCACCAGGTCACTCAGATCTGTGCTGGGTAATCGCTACTGCTGTTTTCTTGCCCTTTTTGCAGGGAGGAGAACAGCCCCAGGGCACCCAGCACCGCAGGGGGATTGCTGGGCAAACAGTGCCTTCACGGGAAGAGCCCACGTGCCAACGCACGGGCGGCACAGCAGGGAAACACTCCTGCCACACCATCATTTTCCCCTTCCAAAAAGGGTCCTAACAAGAGGGGGACAGCAACAGACAGAGCACCGCTTGGGGTGACCCCAGCCCTGCGAGCAGGCAAGGCGGAGCTCTCACCTCTGTGGTCCAGGTCGTGGTGGTTCTTCTCGTCCTTGACGGCCAAGTGTGCCTGGCTGCCCAGCGCACCGAGCGCCAGCAGCCCCGAGCTGCTGCCGGTGACGGGGGGGATGCCGGGGGGCTGCAGGCCCGAGGGGTGCGGCGGCAGCTGGACCGGGGGTCCATGGGCGGCGTGGGAGAGGTGCTGAGCCTGGAGCTGCTGCTGCTGCAATGAGAGCAGCGGTGAGCGGGGACAGGGCACGGCCTCGGAGACACCGGGGCTGCGCTTTCGAGGCGTGCTCGCTCCCCGCTCGGCCGGCTGCAAGGAGACCTGGTTAGCAGGAGGGATCTGGGGAGGGGAGGGGAGGTCCCAGGTGCCTGGCTCACACGTGCGTGGTGTGCACCGAGCTCAGCAGTCATCCTTAATAAGAGGCGACCTGCACTGCTGCTGCAGCTGCATATTTGCACAGTTTGGAACTAAGCAGAAATGTGGACAACGCCCAGGATGCAGCGAACCACTGTGCACAGAGGACTGCAGGTGAACCCTTCTTTCCCACCCCCAGAGGTGGAGGCACAGTGTGGGGAGGGGAAGGGAAAGCAGGAAGCGCATCCCTCGTGCTGCTGTTTCAAGCACAAAGAACAATGGAGTTAGTGGGTTACGGGCAGCGGGCTGACCTCTGTGCTTCAGTTTCCAGGAGCTGAAGGTGGGACACAGCCCCCATCCCAAACCAGGGCTGTGCCACTCTGCGATGCCCAGGGAGGAGTGGGCTCCCAGCAACGCACTGCAGCGTGGTCTGATGCAAACCACAGCAAGAAACCAAACCAACCCACGTGCGTGGCACTTAAGGAGGATGCTGGTGCTGCTGGGGGGTGCACAGCTGGGTGCTGTGCAGTGCTGGGTGAGCCCAGCGCAGCCCCATGGGGCAGTGCTGAGGATGCAGCTCACAAAATACAACAGGGAAATGCAGAGAAGGGGGACCAGCCCACAGGTGGCAGGAAAGGCTCATAAGGTGCCTTCTGACCCCCGCTGTGCCACCAGAGGGATGTGCAGGGAGGAAAAGGGCTTTCCACTGAGCAGGCGAGCTGCAGGGTGGTGCACACCCAGCTCCTTGCATGCTGCAGACGCCCAGGTCCTGCTGCAGCACTGCATGGGATGCAGCTCTCTGGAAAGTCCCCCATACTGAGACAACTCCTCTGAGGCCCCATCCAGCTCCTGGCTCCAGGAGCTGCCCCACAACGCAGCACAGAGGGGCTCCGATGGGGATGGAGCGGGGTGCGACCCACCCCTGCCCACCTCCTGCACCCTCGTGGGAGGCACTGGGGAAATGCACCCAGGCCGTGACCTGGAGTCAGACAGGAAAGTTGCAGTTTCGGGGGGAGGAGATGCATTATCTGCAAACACAGCTCCTTCCGGGCAGTGCAAAGGTCTCAGCTGTGGCAGGAGCCAGATCCAGAAGGCAATTACACATCCACAGCACTGGTAGAGAAGAAGCATAAACCACTTGGTCCTCTCCAAAGCAGCTTTCTATGTTTTGGCTCCTGCCACGTGGTGCTGCTCCATCCATGGTGCAGAGGTGGGGAACATCCTCAAGACCCAAAGCCCAGAACCATCCTCAGGGCTCCCAGCGCTGCCAGATGGTGCCAACATCCCAGGATCGATCCTCCCCATCTCAGGGCAGGAGGAACAGGGCTGAACCTCCTGCTGAGACCAACGAGCTCTCTCCCAATCCCGACCTCACGTCTTTTCCACCCATTTCAGCAAGGCTGAGGCCGTGGTGCTTGAGCATTCCCCTGGAGAGCAGCCCTGGTGGCTTTCCCAGCACTGAGATCCAATGCATCTTCCTCAGTGGGCAAAAGCAGAGACAGAGGGTGACCAAATCCAGGGAGCAACAGCAGGCAAATTCCATGCTGCACCAGGGCTCACCGCCCTGCTACAGCCAAACCCAGGTGGGGCACAGCAGGGACGGCTCAGCCCTCTCAGCCACTCCCTCCAACGGAGCAGAAAAGCACTGCTTCTTCCTTTTGCTTTAAGCTGGTGACAAACACATCCATCCTGCGCTTCACTGAGCGGTGTGGGACCGGCCCTGTGGGTTCAAGCAGCCCGGCAGAGGTGTGGAAATGAGCACCAAGGCACGATGTCCCGTGACGGATCCAGGGAACGTGGAAGCAGCATTTTCCTCCTCTGCAGAGGCAGCAGCAGCAGCACGGAGCTGGCAGCTCAGGTCCCTCCTGGAGGACGCACAGTGGTGGAAATCCCGCACAGCAGAGCAGTGGGATGCAGCAAGCCACGGCGATGCTCCTCAGCCAAGCAGCTCCATCCCTCTCCAGCTCCATCTCATCCCAAAGAAAGGTGGTTTTCAAACCCCACATCACCAGGGGTTTGCCAACAGCCCCATGACCAAAACTCATCCCCGTGGCCACAGCTGCACTGCGTGGGGGTCCTCGCCTCGCCCGGTGCCAGCCGTGGAGGGCTGCCAACCCCAGCTCTGCCCGACAAAGCACGGCAGGAGTTGCAGGGATGCAGGGCAGTGGCACTCCCAACCGCTTCCAGGTCCAAGCTGCTTCTTCCAGCACTGCCCCACGGTCCCAAAGATGCAGACCAGAGCTCCTGGGACGTCCTGGGACTCCTGCAGCGAAGTGATGCATCCAACCCAGTGCAGGGGGACGGTGAAATTCTGCTCCCAGAGCACCTGAGGACCGGGTCGGTCCCATCCCCACACCAGGAGCTGGTGATGGATGCACAGCACAGAGACGTTTGCACTTCCCTCCCGGGGTCTCTGGGCACGCACCAGGCAAACACGGGTAAGATAGGAAGAGGTTATGGTACACGAGGAAGGCTGGCAAGGAGTATCTCATACGTAGAGTGTTTTTAATTGGATTATGTACATCATGCTTCATGCCTTTGTTAACCGATTTAATGGTTCACCACTTAAGTTCACCACTCGCGTTAAATTTAGTAAAGTAGTCTAATCATTTCCAGAGCTATAACCAAATCAAGGGCTCGATTTCACAGAAGCCTGAAGCAGAGGAACTGTGAGACAATGGCCTAGATGCATAAAATTAACAGTTCTTGACCTCAAAAGGGGCAAGAAAAAAAGAAAAAAAGCTTCGAATCGTTAAAACCTTTTTTTTTTTTTTTTTTTGCATGCATCATTTTGGTTTTTGGCACCTGCACCAAAGCACTGGTGCATATCAGCAGTACCCCTGCAGCATCCCCCAGCACCGGGCGCCCCATAGGTCTGCCTGGCAAACACATCACCAGGAGCACGACTGCACCAGCAGAACCCAGCTGTGCAGAACGGGATGCCCACTGCAATGCACACAGCCATGCCAATCCTGTGGGTTGGGATGCCCACTGCCATATCCACTCCCAAGGGGTGGGATGCTCATTGTCATGTCCAATCCCACGGGCTGGGATGCCCACTGCCATGCCCAGTCCCACGGGCTGGGATGCCCACTGCTGCAGGACGCTCTGGGCACGCAGGGCCACGCTCGGCTGCGACGCTCTCCTCGCCGCCCCCCATTCCTGCCTCGTGCAGCTTTGTCAGGCAAAACGATTACATGGCTGGCTGCTTAACAACGGGGTGACACTCGTGTTAGCGCTGATCCAAGGAAGCAATTACCTTGAAAATGGGGGTCACGAGCCCCGCTCATTTACCTTAATTGAATTCCAATATCTGCCTCTAGCTGCCTTGACTCCACGCTATGGCTTCGAGCAGCGAACCAAAGCGGAGCCTCCCACCCACAGCCACTCAGGGCACCCATTAAAATGGAATAATGCCTCCACAGCCCCCAGGGTCTGCGGGATGCACAGAGCTGTGCTCCTACTGCAGCAGCAAGGAGCCAGGTCCTCCCCTCCCTGTTAAATGCACGCAGGGTGAAGAAGTCTCCTCGTAGGGGGAGAAAGGAGCGCACACCATTGCTGCAAATAAAAGATATTCGGTGATTTTGAAAACAAACAGACACCGAATCCCAAAGAGCTCCCAAGGTGGGATCTGCTGTCCAACGTAAGGAGCTCCAGCGTGGGGTGGGCTTCCTGCAGGGCTGCGGACACCGTTACATCACCAACAGAGATCATCAAACCCATTAGCCTTAAAACCCCCTCGAGAGCCACGTAACGCTGAAGTGGGTAAAAGTCAATGCATGGAACAGCTCTGCCACGCGTGCACCACATTTCACATCAACAGTACAGCAGAGGCAAACCTGGGCTGGGGGGCTGCGGGACCCCGGCACGCTCCCAGCATGGGGATGTGGGCATTTGGTGGTGGGGGCTCCTGGTGCTGCATCAGCACTGGGGAAAATTGGGGAGCAGTGCCATCCACACCGCTCAGTGCCGGATCGGGGATGGTCAGATTCGGGGTGCTGCCCCTCCCTGATGCCGCCCGAGTGCAGGGTTGCCTCTGCTTATGGTAAATGATAGGAATAAAAGGGGTATACACACGGTGAGAGGCAGATTGGGAAGTCCACGTACCCCGATGATAGCATTCAACTCCGTCATTGTCACTTGCTTGGCACGTTCAACAGCCTGTGCAACTTGCTGTTGGTGCTGCGGGGAGAGGCGGGCACGTGGGTCAGGGCATGCAGGCACCGAGCCGGGACCCCCTTGAACCCCATCACCCCACGGGTTTTGCTCAAGGGAAACGAGCCCAGGGGACACCTTACCTCTTGTGACAGAAAAGGCATAATCTGCGCTAAAATGGTATTCAGCCTTTTAGCAATTTCTGTCTGAAAAAAGGGAAGAAGAAAAAGCGACAGTTAGCAGAAAGCAGCCCCCTGCAATGAGCAGCCCCTCCTTCCCCCACCCCCAGTGACCCCACCTCCACAAAGGGAAACTACAGATCCCAAAAGAGGCAGCGAAAGTGCACCCGTGTGCACGGGGCAGGGGCTGCTCTTTCCCTTTTTGGTGTTTTGGGCCCTTTCCTATCACGGGACCGAGCATCCCCAGCAGCCTCACACCAGCCCGAGTTCAGCAACAAGGGCGGTGAAGGTCAGGATGGACCGGCAGCACACAGATGCTGTGCAAGCAAAGCTCCATCCCTGGCACTGCTCAGCAAAGGAATCCTGCACAAGAAACCTCCTCACACACAAAGCACCATGCACTGAGTGCCTGGCCAGCACTGAGCCCCATCTGGAGCCACGCAGAGCCTCTGCTTCGCTCTGATCTCATCGGGATCCTTCCCCAGCCCAGACCAAAGCCAGAGAGCTGCTTTTGCCCTCCTTACATCACCCTCCAGAAATTTAACCCGTAACCATTTACACCTGTCAGCCTGACCACACTATTTAGGAGCTTAATAATAACAGCCCGTGCTGTCAAACTGTGGTTTCTGCAACGTCTCCATTAACCCAGAATAACATTTCCCTCCCGTGAAAGCCCAGGCACAGACTTGGGCCGAGTCAGCACTGCGCACTTCAGCCCCAGGGATGCTCCTCCTGCGGGGTCGTGGTGCCCACACCACAGCTGCCGCCCTGCAGGGAGCACTTTCAGGCAGAGCCCTCTGGGGAGGGGGACAGAGCAGCCCCCCCCCAAGACCCCTATCCCACCCTGCAGCTCCAACCCGAGCAGCTGTAGGGCTTCAGTCCACAGCCGTGGTCGGGAACACAGCCACACGGGGACAGTCTCTCCCATCGAGACATCCCCTTCATATTTCAGAGGGGAAAAACCCAACTTTGCATTTTGGGACGGGGAAAAATAGCCAAGCCAACGGCTTAACGTTGCTTTGAGGAACTGGGCAGAAGCAAGGGGACGAGCAGAGCAGCACAGACAGCCCCAGGCTGCTATATTCTGCACCCCCTGGAGCTTCAAAGCAGCAGCAGTATTTCTGGCCGCCAGCTCTGCAGAAAGCGTCGCTGCTCGGGTTTCACCTGCTGCTTTTCTTAGCCCTCGCCGAGGTCAAGGGAATTTGCTGGCTCTCTGCTTCGAGGCAGAGGCATCTCTGAGCTGCTCCATTTGCTCCAGGTGCATTAGCTGCAGCCGGGGCCGTAATGGACCCGAACGCACGGACACAGTGCACGCTGCACTTTGGATGTTCCCAGCACAGAAGGGTTCAGGACATAAAGGTAACGTTGCAAAAGCCCTCTGAGCCCTTCCGTGCACCAAAGCCCTGCTGCTGGAGCCTGCTCTGCCCACTGCTCTGCCACAGGGACACCCTAATGGCCGCCCTGGCATCGACGCATCGATCAGATTGGATATAAACTGCGCCTCCATTAAATATTTACGCCTTCTGCCAAGACCTGGTGGGTCAGGATTGCTCCCTCAGCACCGCTCCCAGGAAGCAGCTGCTCAGGGCTTCCTGCTGGCGAGCTCCAGAACAAAGCCAACCTTTAGCCACGGCCGTTCGGGTGCAAAGGGAACAACCCCACACCCAGGGCGGTGCGGAGGTCGGGGAGGAGGTGTTCGGTGCTCCACCAACCCACCCCCACCCGGCAAACCACCCCTGGGGCTCTCTCTGCCCTCTTGTCCCGTTTTACCCCAGTTCCCAGCCAAGATTTGGAGCAAAGCTTCGCCTTCAGCACAGACGCTTCCCACGGGGGATCCAAGAAGCACGCGGGTGCTCCCGCCCAAGACACGGTGCTTACAGCCACGGATTTCCCTGTTCTCACGAGATCCAATAATCTCCAAACATCCGCTTCCCGCACACGAAGCCCCACTTATCCCCATGAGACGTTTAACCGGAGACAGAAGGAGCGGCCCCGGCTCCGGGGAGGGCTTCACCCCCCAGCACCGCCCCACGCTGGGGCCCATTCACCACCGGGCAGCTCCAGCCACGAAAATTCCCCATTCCCAGCACGGGGTTGCCATGGCGACCGCAGGCACCGCATCCTGAATCCCGCATCCCTGCCTCGGCAGCACCGCCTGCTCCACCCGCAGCCCTTCTTGGGGGGGGGGAGGGGAGGAGCGGGGACCGTGCGCAGGGAGGGGGGGGGGGTACAGCAGAGGGGACGCTCCGAGATGCGTGAGGGCTGGAACACCCGAAGCAGCCCCATGCAAAGGCGAGGAGTCGGGACCCAAAATCCCCGACTAATCCCCATCCCATCCCTGCCAGGGCTGTGGCTCGCCGCGGGGAGCGCGGCCGGCTGGCAACAACGGGCGCCGGCTGTAAATCAAGCACCGACCCCGTGCCCCGAGGGCAGAGAGCGGGCAGGCGCCGGCTGCAGGCACGGTGCGAAATAGCTGCGCCCCTCCGGCCCCCCCACACCTGGGCAGGGCAGCGGGAGGCTGAATAACGCCGCCGAGAGGAGCGGCCCGAAGGTCCGAGCGGAGATGGGGCGCCCCAAGGACAGAGTCACCCCCAGTGCCACCTCCGGACGGGCTCTGGGGTCACGTCAGACCGAATCCCAAGCGATCTCAGTGCAGGGATGGAAACGGGCGGGACAACAGTGCAGCCACGGGGCTGGGCGCATAGCACAGCTCGCCCAGCCCTTCTCCCCTCGAGGAAGGCACCGGCACGCTCTTTAATTTAGGCTTTCCACTGCCATCCCAAACCCCAGCACAAGGGGACAGGTGGCACCCCACATCCCACTGCAGCTCCCGGCCCACGGGGCAAAGAACAGCCGCCCACCGCGCTCCTGGGGAGCCCGGCGTTACCCTCACCCCAAACCCAGCCGGCTCCCCAGGAAGATGCCCGGCCCCACCGAGCAGCCCCAGGCGCGTCTGTTAAAGCCGGGAGATTGTCTCCGTAAGCACATGGAAATCAGGCCCTTGAGCAGCGTGGTTCTCACTCCGGCACACAATTATGGGCACTTTCAGCTGTCTACCACTATTTCAAGTGCTCTCTCCAACCGGGCTGTCAATGGCATGTTGAAAGCTATTTGCGGCTGCTATCGTTATTAGCAAAGTGGAGAGCAGCGCTGATGAGAATTAAATTCGGGGAGGGGGCACGGAGGGCACAGCCCCCTCCCCCCCCCCCCCCCCCCGGAGCTCAGCCCACCCCGCCCGCTGCTCCCAGCGCAGGGCACACGGGGCTCTGGGGATGAAAGCACGGCTCTATCCCATGGAAGTGCAGCTCAGAGCTGCTCCAAAGCACCGAGAGGGCTCAGCCACAGCTCTCCAGCACCACGCTCCCCATTGCCACGTCCCCTTCCCCAGCACACGCTTCTCTTTGGGAAGCTGCTGGGACTCTGCAGAGCGATGCGGGACGAGGGGTTCCTCGGGGGCATCGAGGAACACAGAGCTGTGCCCCCCCCCCCCCCCAAGCACTGCTGCCCCGCACTCGCTTCCCAGCTACACCCCACATACGGAGCTGTTTATGCAAGCCCCATTCGTTTGGGATTTTTTTTCTTTTTCCCCCTTCGAAGGGCAGAAAACGGAGCAGGAAGGGAAAAAAATAAAAGCCTCCAGCGCAGCCCAGCGCGGACGCGGCGCTTTAATATTCAGCGCCCGAGAGATAATCTGTTATATAAGCCCCCAGCCAGACAATCCCCTTTTGCTTAAAGATGAAGTATCCATCAATGTTTGTCTCGAGCAGATGTAATCACAAGCAGTCAAGTCTGGAGGGCAGGACACCGCATGAATAATTCAGGCACTTCAGTCTACTTGATTGTGCGCAGATAAACACAAGTCAACCGCTAAGCGGGTCAGCCGGGGCTGGGGGCAGCGCGGCGATGGGGGGGGGGGGGGGGGGGGGGGGGGGGGGGGGGGGGGGGAGGGGGGCCTGGAACCTCGTGGGGTGCTCCGGTGCCCACCCCCCTGCCCTGCTTTCCCTTCGCCCCTGGGTCCCCCCAGCGCCGTTGGGGATGCTGCAGCACGGAGCACAGCGGAGCAGCCCGACCCACGCCCCGGCCAAGCAACCCCAACCCCCCCCCCCCCCCCCAAACTCGAATCAGCTCTCACATGCAACCAACCCCCGGGTGCAAAACATCCGGGAAATAACAACCGCTTTCCAGCGCTGCCATCGGCGGAAGAGCTCCGCGTTTCCCTGCGTTATTTCGTGCGCGATTTCAACACGTCCGTGC